>CANTUZ010000007.1:20084949-21284949 GCA_947846985.1 Fratercula arctica
GCAGGCACATTCACAACAACAGAGGGGTACTAGTCTCAGTTTTGCATCTAACCGCAATCAAAATGCATAAAAATTCAGCAACTGATTTACCAGCTCAGCTTCAACATTATTTGATTTTTTTGAATTTTTTGCTTTTCTTAGATTATTGTGGTTTGAAAGCAATAGCTGCCGTAGGAGCCTCACTTAGAGTTTCCTTAAAGAATAAATCAAATGTGGTATGAGGATGACAATCAAGAGTTTAATAAAATTTGAAAAGATTGCTTTGAATGAAGATAAATTTCCAAATAAACCATTTACCCTTCAAAATTGCAAAGACAGATCACACAGATCAAAAAATCCTAAATATAAAGGAGGTAATCAGAAGGCTGGCAGGAGCAAAATAATGTCCCATTTTTATTATATACTACAAAAAAATAATCATTTAAATAGCCAAAACAATTTACTCAACTCCAAACATAGCACAAGCAAAATCTAACAATGAATGTAAGAACAAAACCATTTCTGAATATATCTGTTTCTATTTAAAATTGAATCAAGTAAAGCTGTAACAGTTTTGGGTTGTTTTTTTTTTTTAAACTCTTGCTAACTGGCTACTGAGACAAAAATAAAAACTGGCCATCAGCTCCTATTTTGTATTTGCAAAACCTAATTTAACTAGGAGATTTTCTAAAGAACCATTTCAGTCTTTCTCTGTTACAAACCATGACATGCCAGGCACCACTGACCCTGTCTCTGAGTTTGTACATCTGTTTCCATACCTAGACTTAGAGTGATTTGCTGATAATCTCCAAAAGAGTTTAACCCTAAAATGAGAGATCTTTTATCTATCCAGGATGCTACCCAGATTCCTAAAATAGTTGGAGGGACTAATTATGGAATATGGGACTATCATGGAACTACAAATAACAAAGTCTGTCTCTACTCCCTAGATTGCAAGTTTGGTACCAAAGCCACTTTCAATAGTTCTGCTCTGCGGTATGATTTCTCTCTTAGACCCTTTTAAAAAACTCATTATCAAACCACAAACCCAATTTCTTTTGATCTTCGCAATGAAGGGTTTCATCTCATTTTTTAGTAAGACACAAAAAAGAGTCTTGGACAACTTTGTCATCTTCCCCTAGTCGGGGAGGCAGAGGCAGGAGGGAGATTACTATAAAGCCATTTATTTCAAGTTTCTAATTCTAAAGGTAATTTTAAAAAAGCAGTTCATAGCAAAGATGTTTTCCTTAGTATAAGATAAATTCTACATTGTGTTAATATTCAGATGTCTCAGTAAAAGAAATTGGAAGCAAAAGTCAACTTACCTCTGGAAATATGGGCATAAAAACTATGGAACAATGGAGTGAAACTGCTGCAGATACCAAGTGCGAGTCAGGTTTGAACTGCGTTCAAACACAGCTCGAGCTTTCCTGTATGAGTCAGCTGCGTTGATGATCTCTCCTTTTATTGGCTGCCTGCAAACATCTAAAATTTCCTGGTCAGATATACAAGCTGTAACTCTTTAGTGACTGCAGACGGGTTTTCACAGGCTGATTTGTTAACTGTAATTAATGAGAGCGATTACAGAAAAAGAGGTTGGATAAATGCTTTTTCCACAATAAGGAATGCCAAGAGGGAAGCTCTAACAGTGAAAAACACCATATTGGATATAGCCCAGCCACAGGAGCATGTAGAACTGCATGCAGATTGTGCAGCTGATGCTTATCTCTGCAGTAGATGAAGCCAATAGCACAAGTACAAAATCCCCTTAAACTTTTTGAGTTGAGTTGATCTTAAAACAGGAAAAAAATGCCGGTTTTCTGGTTAGAGGGTAGATAAGCATAGGGGTAACCTAAGATGGCAAAGAAGTAAGGATCAATAGTCTCTCGAGTAGCCATGCTGAAAAGGATGTAGGCTTTATGGTGGAAGTTAAGTTGATCATGAGCCAACAGTGTGCTCTCAACGCAAGTGAGGAAAATTGCATACTGGGCTACACTAGAAATGCAGTCAGCAAATTGAGAAAAGCCACAGAATCAGAATCACAGAATGGTAGGCGTTGGAAGGCACCTCTAGATATCATCTAGTTCAACCCCCCCTGCCAAAGCAGGTTCACCTAGAGCACAGGAACTCATCTGGCCAGGTTTTCGGTCTCTCCAGAGAAGGAGACTCCACACCATCTCTGGGCAACCTGTTCTAGTGCTGTGGCACCCTCAAAGTGAGGAAGTTTTTCCTTATATTCAGATGGAATTTCCCATGTTCCAGTTTGTGTCCATTGCCCCTTGTCCTGTTGCTGGGCACTACTGAAAAGAGTCTGGCCCCATCCTCCTGACATCCACCCTTTAGATACTGATAAGCATTGATGAGATCCCCTCTCAGTTTTCTCTTCTCCAGGCTAAACAGATGCAGGTCTCTCAGCCTTTCCTCATTAGAGAGGTGCTCCAGATCCCTGGTCATCTTTGTAGCCCTCCACTGGACTCTCTCCAGTAGTTCATTGTCTTTCTTGAACTAGGGACCCCAGCACTGGAGGCAGTACTCCAGATGTGGCCTTGCTAGGGCAGAGTAGATGGGGAGGATGACCTTCCTCGACCTGCTGGCTATGCTCTTTTTAATGCACTCCAGGATGCCATTGGCCTTCTTGGCCACAAGGACACATTGCTGGCTTATGGTCAGTTTGTCCACCAGGACTCCCAGGTTCTTCTCCACACAGCTGCTTTCCAGCAAGTCAACCCCTAACCTGTATTGGTGTATGGGGTTATTCCTCCCTAGGTGCAGGACCCTACACTTGCCACTGTTGAACTCCATTAGGTCCCTCTCCACCCAGCTCTCCAGCCTGTCCAAGTCTCTTTAATGGCAGCACAGCCTTCTGGTTTATCAGCCACTCCTCCCAGTTTTGTGTCATCAGCAAATTTGCTGAGGGTACGCTCTGTCCCCTCATCCAGATTGTTGATGAAGAGGGATGCTAACAATAACAAGAAGGGCTTCTCAGATACGTCAACCAGAAAAGGAAGGTTAAAGAAAGCATACCCACCCTGATGAGCAAGAATGTCAGACTAGTAACAACAGATGAGAAGAAGGCTGAGGTTCTTAGCAACTTTTTTGCCTCAGTCTTCACTGCCAGCCTCTCTCCTCACACCTCCCAAGTTAAAGGGCCACAAGAGGGGGACCTGGTGGGACAAAGTCCCTCCCACTGTAAGTGAAGACAAGGTTTGTGATCACCTGAGGAACCCGAACATACACAAGTCCATGGGACTTGATGAGATGCATCCCAGAGTCCTGAGGGAATTGGCCGATGTAGTTGCCAAGCCACTCTCCATGATATTTGAAAAGTCATGGCAGTCTGGCAAAGACCCCAGTGACTGGAAGAAGGGAAACACTACACCCATTTTTAAAAAGGGTAGAAAGGAGGACCCCGGGAACTACTGACCTGTCAGCCTCACCTCTGTGCCTGGGAAGATCATGGAACAGATCATCCTAGAAGCTATGCAAAAGCACATGGAGGACAAGGAGGTGATTCAAGACAGCCAGCATGGCTTTGCTAAGGACAAGTCCTGCCTGACCAACCCAGTGGCTTTCTACAATGGAGTGACTACATCAGTGGACAAGGGAAGAGCAATGGATATGATCTATCTGGACTTCTGCAAGGCCTTTAACACAGTTCCCCACAACATCCTTCTCTCTAAGTTGGAGAGATAACGGATTTGATGGGTGGACTGTTTGGTGGATAAGGAAGTGGCTGGATGGTCACATGCAGAGGGTAGTGGTCAATAGTAGTTCTCTATAGTAGCAGGTAACAATCAGTGGCGTAGGCAGATTTGTCTGCTTCAGAGTTTCAAGCCAAATGCTAGAATTTTATTTCCCCCCCCCCCCCCATCAGTTGGGTAATGCAGTACTGGAATGGGCCGCTCAGGTTGCAGAATCTCCATCCTTTGAGCTTTTCTAGAGTCTGCAGGCAAAACCATGGCTGACCTGATACAGCACTGCTGGTGGTCCTGCTTTGGGCCAGAGGCTGGGCTAGAAAATGCCAAAAGTCCAGAACATCTTTAATTTTGTGAAAAAGATATTCCAGCCTAATTGTGTTCCTGCTATGCCCCCAGCATATACATTCACACTGCAGGTTGATGGGTCTGCTGGGTTCAGGGTGGAAACTTTAGGAGAAAGCAGTCATTTCAGTTGGTCACACTTATTGACTTTCCACTACATGGAAACCGTTTGTATTTACAGAGTCTGACTTTAAAAACCAGCGTCAGTCAATTATATTGTGTCCACAGACTTCTGTTGGTTTTGGATCAAATCCTAACCCCCCAACAGGGAGAGAACAAGCAGTAGGGCAGTTACTTAATCCTTCTATGATCACAGGAAAGTCCCCTATATCTAAAAATCACGTGGCTAGGACTCTGTGGCCTGAGAGGAAGCACACTACAAGTAGGAAGCATGGAGTATGCCTTCATGCACAAGGCATTATTTCCTGACAGCCATAGCTATCTGACCAGCATCAGCTTTCTCTGCCCGGCACACCCCTCCAAAAGTGAAATTAGTATGAAGGAGCTGAAGTTGCAAAGGTAAAACAGGCAGGCTGTAATAGTCCTGGAGAAGGCTCTAGAAACACATCAAATTGCTGTGGTCACAGGATCCTCCTCCCCTTGGCTTTGATTTGTCAACAACGCATTCATTTGTGTCTGTAGTCTACGCTTCTGTAAAAAGTACATTAAAAATGTTTTCCTCTGTTTAAGGTATTAGCCTGTCAGGCTCAGACTGTACTGCAGCAGAATCACAACTGCTAAAAATCCTTACAACTAATTAAAGAACTTGTAGTGTGCTTCCTCTCAGGCCACAGAGTCCTAGCCACGTGATTTTTAGATATAGGGGACTTTCCTGTGATCACAGGAGGATTAAGTAACTGCCCTACTGCTTGTTCTCTCCCTGTTGGGGGGTTAGATTTGATCCAAAACCAACTGTCTTGTGCAGTAATTAGACAATAACAAGAAAATTAAAGTTAGTTTGGCTGTAAATCGTTGGGTTTTGAGGTTTGGTTTGGTTTTTTTAATTATGGGAAATACTTGGGATAAAACCTTCAAGCAAGAAATAATGGGTAAGACAGACAATGAACCTGTCTAATTGGCTATGCAAAGGATTCATTCATTACCATACAGATACCTAAATACATAGATGCTGGAGAAGTACAGACAGCTCTTGCCAAAAGCAGTAGCTGCTTGATGCCTAGAGACTGTGTACTGTCATCAAGGATGGGGAAAGACTGAGATCCTAACAGAAATATTGGCGACTGAACTTCCAACGACATTCAATGGAAATAATGATCAGGAAGGTAATCTGAAGAGCACTTAAGACGACCATTATATGAGCGTCTGCAGGCCTTATTTAATGAGTGAATCCAGCCATCACAGCAGGATTGGAATTCCACGTAGCAGACAATGTCTGACTATAACTGCAGGAAGACTTCAGAGATAGCACATTATTTCTCATATGTACATTTGTTCATGCTAAATGACAGCCCAAGTCTTTCAGAAAAGCCATGGATCTCAAAAAACCCAAAGACCAGTTTTTATTTCATTCAGAAGACAAACGAAACTCTGAGCCCCTGAGCGTCAAAGAATAAACAGGAAAAAACCACCATATTTAAACTTTTCAAAGTATCCAAAGAAGGTCTTTTAAAGCCTAACCATAACAATGCAAGAAGAACTAGAATATTTGCTTTTTCAATCCAAAATTGTTTTTGTGGCTCACTCACAAGCTAAGAAAGTATATAGGGAACACAAATGTGTTCTTAACATCCTGAAAGTAGGAATAATAGTGATGCCTAAAGGATAACACGGTTTAAGACATGAGTGGTTTATAGGTCTCCCCCTCATAATAGTCACACAGAGCAAACCCAGTTTTACAGTCAAATTTAAAACAAAATGGTAGCTTTACAAGAAACAGCATTAAAGGTCCACAGCGTAAGACAAAACATTAATAGAGCAAGTATGAGCAATAAGAGAATGACACAGAAGATGGAATCATCTTGACCCAAATACCAAAGCCTCTGATGCGTGTTCAGTAAATACTACGCTTAGATATTTCAGAGGAGTTCCCATCATCATTTCTCAATCTGGTTATTCCAGTTGAGCATCTGTACAGTATAACTTTTGGCAAAGAAGTAGGTTCTAAGGTTTCTTTGGCACTTCATGTATTTCAGGAGGTCTTGCAAGAAGTGAATATTAAAATGTTGTTTGGCTTTGAATTTGTGGGATTCGGATACTCTGTATTTCACCTTTATCAAACGTAAGCTGTAGTGGATCAGTGCAGCCAATGATATAAACATCTTGCTGTAGAAGACAGAACTCCAAACAGGCATGATACTTGCCCATTGTAATGGGATACTTCAAGATACAAAAGCATGGTTACCATTTCATGGATTTGCAGTTGAACTAAGGCTTTTTTTTTTTTTTTTTTTTTTTTTTTTTTTTAAGAGAATTGTTTCCTTAAACACCCATACCATACTATTTTGGAAAATAGTTGTAAATATTCACCTGGTCATTAACGAGATAACTAAAAAGAGTTATCACAGCTACAGGCCTTAGGCAATTTCTGTACAATAAGCAGTGCCAAGCAGCTCTGCTAATTAAATTGTACCACAGAAATTTATTAATTCTTTACCCAACTGTTTCAAACAGTGGCATCTTAAACAGGTATCACATAACTCATAATTCATGTAATGTGAACAACAAGATGAAGAACTCCTAGACTGCAGACAGCTAGTGCCCTAGTCCACATCCCAAGCATTTGCGATCTGTTTTGGAGAATGATACACTAAACAGTATTAAGACAGGGTGGAGAAATGCTAAACCTCCAGGTCGTCCATCAATTATGTCCCTGCAGATAAATAGTTCCAGTAAGCTAATGGTGAAATGGCAGAGGCCTAGATTGTATGACCTTGCTGTGAACGTATAGCATAGCTATGTAAGAGAATATAAGCAAGCTTTCAAAGCCTTTACGCATACCAAGCAAAACTCAAGCTTTTCTAGGCAAAGGAACATCACGCGCAATCCCTCCTTGCTCCCCTAAAGATACCTGTTCCAAGGAGAAAGTACAGCCATGTTGACCAAATCCCCAAAAGAAGCCCATCCTGGAGAAGAGCACAGCACTAACATCTTTACCACGCAATGCCCGCCTCCAGGATTTTCCACTGGAAAGTGGGCAAGTTTTTTTAGTTGGCTTGATCCTAAGTGTTGTGTTTTCTCTACCTGACAATTCTGAAATACAAAAATATGCAATTGAGCACAAATAATCAACAATTTTTTTAAAAAAGAATCTAATCTAAATGGCATTTTTCCATTGTGGGGCTAGTTTGGGTTATTTGAGATTTTTTGTTTGTTTTTTCGAAGTTGCAATAATGTGTACATTAAAGGCATCTGAAAGGTACAGATTGCTACTGATTTCCTTTTAAGTGTTGGTATAATCAAGTCTGCTTGTAGGCCACTTGCATTTAGTGACAGAAAGAATTCTGAATCGCTGCAGTAAACATCAGTGGACTTTCAGTCATCTAGGAAAACACTCTGCTTATGGGAAAACCATGTTCCACTAAAATTGTTTTCTATTGAGTTCATTTGGTCATTAACACACTGCACTGGAATTAAGTCCAACACTGCTGGAGATGAGTACTTCCTCCTCTTCTGTGGAAAGCAGCCAACTAACACAGAGGATGTAGAAAAGGAGAATTTACCTTTGTTTCCCAACAGTCTTTCCAACCACAAGTGTCATTGCCCTCTGCAGATCAAAGAGGCCTTTGTCAACCTGAGAAATTTTAGCTGGGCTAGAATCCATGAATTGCATGAGTGATGTGAAGGGATAGCACGTAAAAAAAAAAAAGTAAGCAGATCTTTTTATACCAAACAAATTTATACGTTTATGGAACTTTAATCCTGGTCAAAAATTATTAATGCAATAATTTTAACAAATCTTGCAGTAATTAAGAGGGTAAGTACAAGTTTCATCTTTCATTTGGAGACTGCCAAATCAAAACCCTCTGAAATTCTATTCATTACAGACCCAAGAGTTTGGAAGACAACTAAAAAGAACACATGACATTGTTTTTTATTACACAATCTCACTGAAAACATATGAGTTTGAGAGGCGGAATTTTTTAATGTTTGAGATGGCAACATTGCATACGAACTTCTCAAAGGAGGCTAAACATTGCAGTCTGGCTTTTGCTTAGCACTTTCTTCCAGTAAATTTTTAATTGCTTACGTCATGGAGGTCACTATCATTTCTCCTGTGAAAGCAATGAGAGAACAGGGACATGCAGCAAGAGGCACATGTAGGCAGTGTCCAGACAAGCCAGAGAACCTAAATGCTCTGTCGTAAGTACAGTGTTGCCTATTTAGCTATATTGCTAGCTTTCTTTGGAAGACAGTGTTTCATCTATAGCAAAGACAATTGAGCCAAAAAAGAAATAAATTAATGCTCACATGGTTTAAGAAAATGTTGCAATAACGCAGCATAATCTTGGGACCGATATTCTGACTTTTTAGCTTCTCAATTATCTAACTATCCATTTTAATATAGGCAAATTAACTGAAGAGTAAACTGTTCTTCTAATAATATCATCTTAGGTACTTTTTTGCCTTTTGCTTTTTATATCTGAAAATAGCAGTGTGGCATGAGTGAAAACAGGCCGTATGGGGTGGACTTTGTTCTATTGGGTTCTTTCCAGGAAGTAGCAACAAAAAGAAGTGGCCTATTGCAAATTCCCGCTTTGTACTGTGAGAGACAGAAAACCACTAAGGCTTATCCATGTCCTGAAGTGACATATACACCCACTTCCTCTTGGCTTCAGTAGTACAGGAAAGTAGGTAGCAAAACAGACAACTGCATGGAAAACATTAAAAAGGAAACATTCAGAAATTGTGCAAGAGAAGCTGACAACCCCTAACACCAGCAGGTTTAGGGAAAAGTCATGGTCTTTCCAGATTACGTAGATGCCAGATGTAGGCCCAGGTTTATAACTGTGTGAAGCAGCTGGCATTAAGTATATTTCCACAATGGTACGCACGTCTCCAGAAACTATCTTCCTCTTGAAGCAAAATACAACGGCACACATTTGGCAGTGTGAGCTCCAAATTTAGTGACTCTCCAGATTAACAGGCAATGGTTTTACTGCCACTCAGAAACAACGAAACAGCATGAAGGAATGAGCAAACAGGAGTTCCACGAAGTTCAAAGGGAAATGCCAAGTTACACACCTGGGAGGAATAACCCCAAGAACCAGTACATGCTGGGGGCCAACCAGCTAGAAAGCAGCTCTGCAGAAGAGAATTTTGGGGTCTTTAGTAGATAAGCAGCTGAACGTGAGCCAGCAATGCGCCTTTGTGGCATAAGGACAACAAGCATCCTGGGATGCATTAAGAAGAATGTTGCCAGTAGGTCAAGAGAGATCTTGCTCAGCACTACTGAGACCACATCTGGAGTTTCATCATGGTTAAGCAACTAAGGTTTTGGGGTTTGTTTTTGTTTTTTCTTTTAATATCTTTTCCTTCTAGTCTTGTTTCTAAAGACTATTAGCATAATCTAAAATGGGAATTTCCACAGTTGGCTCATGTTTGTACATGCATTTGCATCACTAGCTGCTGTCTTGTTTAAATAACATTAGAAAGCAGACCCATCGGAAAGACCAAACTCAAAAATAATTTATTAGTAACTAAATATTATATATTATGGCCACAGATCTATTTTTAGAGTATTATAATAGCATCCTGAATTTTATCTAGTCTCGTGCTTTTGAGTTTCCTGTGATCCAGCATTGTCTAGGAAACATATATATTCTTTTTATGTGCTTCTTTTCTACAAGCTATAGAGTAGGATACAGACAGCTTGGAAAGGTTCAGCTAAACTTTATCAGTTTCTAAACGTTTAAGTTTTAAATTACATTTAATACCTGTTGTCATTAATAAATGATAAATAGGTAAATTGGGCTTGTCAACCCAATCTGAGTTGCCACGTGTGATTTAATCAGACAAACAAAATTAAGGTTATCTAAGGATTTTTCTCATAGGTTTTTTCTCTCCCCAAAATGCCACGAGGAAGTTGGGGTCAGAGGCTCACATGAGTTTCATCACTGCCTTTGCTTGCGTCCCTACAGAGAGCAGTTGCTTAACTCTCCCATCCTACATTTTTAATAGTCAAAAATTGTTGGAACTGTGTTGCTATGTCAGATCAGGAATAGCACAACTAGCAACTTCACTTTGCTCCTGTAACTGTAAAAGCTCAGTTCCTGAGGCTTGCAGAAAGTACAGTAGAGTCTCTCCGCAGTGTCACGTTGTGATACAGGTGTTGTAAGCATACCATAGATCAAAAGAAGTGTGAATGAAGCAATCAGGCTGATGACAACGAAAACCAGAAATATTAATTAAGTCCTACCATGATATGTCACAGCTTATTAATGACAATTCTAACTATAATTGAATTCTCAGAATTCACAAGCAAGAGTTCATGAGCTTCCTAAAGCTTGGCCTACAAGGAACACAATGCTAAAGCGCTCATACCAGATCTCAGTCTCTACACTTCCCACAGTATTGTAATAATTTAAAAAGTCTGAACTATGTTTTACTCAGGAAAAAGATTCTCAAAGATACTGACTTCCCAAAAGTTGTATGAAAATAAGGAGCTTGGTAGAAGAGAGAAAGAGAGAGAGCACGCATGAAGACAACTCAGTGGTGCTACAGCCAGAGATAAGTTCTTATGGGACTCTAAAGACACTATTTGTCACTAGGTTCATGCTGCAGCTTCAATATACCTGAATTTAAAAAATCTATTAACCACAAGATGCAAGTCTTCAGAAAATCATGCTATATTAGTTTCAGCACCAATGCAACTACTTGTAATTCAAGTTTTCAATTCTTTCCATCCCAACTGCTCTTTGTCTCACCTGACTTCACGTGCGCTTAGCACTACTTCTTTTGTTTACAGAAAAGCAAAAACAAACTGTAAGAGAAAGGCCACCATAATGATTTATCCTACATCGATATTATTCTATATGCATTAGAATGTTTAACAAAAAGAAAGTTACTGCGTTGCTCCTTTTAGTCAATGTTCATGATTATTGGTAACAGAAAGCTGCAAGAGTGGGCTGCTCTGCGAGGGAAGGTGAGCAGGAGCCACAGGGAACGGGATGCAAGCAGGGACCATGTCCTTACCAGCAAAGGCTGCAGTACTCGAGCAAGTGGAGTGGAACAGAACAGGCCTAGCAGTCAACACACAAGCCTGAGCAAAGAGGCAGGTCCAAGGGCAAATCCCAATCAGCAAGGTACAAGCTGAACCCAAACACACCACCAAGGTAGCCCAGAGGAGGAACACCAGCAAAAGCCTGATCTTCAATACAGTTCCTGGGCCAATGAGCAGACAGCATGTGGGTGGGTGGAGGTCCCAGATGATGCTGATGAGGACAATCAGGGACTGTTGGTGCTCTCAGAGCCCTGACAGGTCATAGCCTATCTTCCCTTATAGGTCTTTGAAAGTACTGAGTTTGTGTAAAAGGGTTTAGTGTGGATTTGTTAGGCTCTAATGAATTTTTAATCTGTAACTGTTCAGTAGTCTTTAGTGGGATCTGTTTTGGAATGTCTAATGCTAATCTTAAAAAGAATTATTTTAATAATATTGTATGCTATAATGCTACTTCCATGCATTTCTGATTAGCTATTGGTCAAAGCTACAGAATTTAGTGTTGTTACCTGTTCTGAAAAAGTCTCTAATTTTAGTGCTCTAAGTGTCTTCTCCCTTATCTTTTTGGTGATGCTCCCAAAAAAAGCATGTTTTGACAGACTGGTGAATAAGTTTTGTTTCCTTTAGCACAGGGAATGTTTCACAGACATTGCAAGTTTCGTGTCTGTGGTATCCTTCTAGAGGAAACTCATGATGTATTTGGAGGAACTTCATCAGCAGGTGGAAAGCCATGAGGGAAGTATCAGAGGAAAACCAGTTTCTCTAAATAGTTTCTAATAGGCTTCATGTGAGCTAGCTTCTTCCTAAACTAGGAGTTAACACATTGCAATCTGCTGGAGACTTTAGAAAATGAAAGCTTTGTTCTTGTGTATGATGGTAGGTCTGGTCAGTACGTAAAATCACAAAAGTCATAACTAGAATCAGGTTTGATGTGATGTGAGAACGGTGTTCAGATAGCACTGCATGTGACTTTTCGTAAAAAGCTGTCTTCAGGCCTCAGTGCTGCTTGGCAGATGGAGGAGGATTACCCTGTTCATGAAGCCTCCTATGCAGTCCTACAGTGACCACTCACAAGTGCCTACTGACCACCACTTGGCTTGTGGTGGTAGAAGCTAAGTACTCCATGAGTATCATGAACAGAAGAGAAATACTCACAGGTGAATAAAGACATTAAAAATTAAGTTATCCTTGTCATGTGACTATACTATATTGATGTTGTGACACATTACATCCCATTTGAAAGGCTACTCTCTTGTCTTCGAAGAAAAATCAGTGTACGTGCTGAATCACACAGACAACGACACTTTTTGTTTCATGAGGTCACGTGCTAGTTTGAGCATTCAAATCTGAGAATTGAAAAACTTAAGTTATTTTTAAACTGAGTTCACAGTGCTGTATCTACAAGAATAAAAAGGTACTTAAGAAAATCTATTTTACTTTCTTGTACCTCAACATAATTTGATTTTGTTGAGCAACCACATTACCACTACTTCTCTCTTTTGTCCTTTCAGTATGGGGAAAAATATGGTTGAGTTTTTTCCTGCTATTTCATCAGTGGGGTTTTCTGGTAAATTTTTGTAGCCTTGCTTGCAAAACATCCACTTTCATTATGAGAATCTGGGACCTATTTTCAGATTCACTTGAGGGAAAACTGTCCCTTTCAGCATAGTGTAACATAATTGCTTTTCCTTTTTATACGTTCTGCTTGCAAGTTTAATATCAAGATGCTTAGCAGTGTCGCATACGTAAGGCAGAAAATAAGGAATATTACAATTTAAAAAAATAGGGTGGAAAACTAATGGTTTGTTTCTAGCCTTGAAACAGTTCATATGTTGAGAATATTGTTGTCCTTGCTGGGCTGTGTTGTGTAGCTGCTATTTCCCCTTGCTGCCTTTTCCACAAGTTTGCTTTTGTTGTTTTACCTCATTGCTTGGAAGGATTTTAAGCTGTGGCTGAAGCAAGGCCGATGTGCATTTATTTTGCTTAGCACAAAAAGTTCTGGTCATGGATCGGAGAGTCACTGTAGCAGTGCTGAACAAATAGGAATAAGGTGAAATGACAGAGAGATACAGAAGTGTTTGAGGTGGAAAGTGCTACCAAAAACAGTGGTAACAACAGTGAGATTTGTAGGGGAATGGGAGTTACACGGTAAACAAGAAGATGGCATTTTCTAATATTATCTGTTCTGGAAGGCATGTCCTATGAGGAGCGGCTTGTCTAGTTGGAAGAAAAGGAGGCTGAGGGGAGGCCTCATTGCTCTCTACAGCTTCCTGAGGAGGGGATGGGGAGAGGGAGGTGCTTGTCTCTTCTTCCTGGGATCCAGTGATAGGACACATGGGAATGAATCAAAGCTGTGACAGGGGAGGTTTAGACTGAACATTAGGAAACATTTCCTTATCGAGAGGGTGGTCAAATGTTGGAACAGGCTTCCTAGAGAGGTGGTTGATGCCCCAAGCCTGTCAGTGTTTAAAAGGCATTTGGACAATGCCCTTAATAACATGCTTTAACTTGGTCAGCCCTGAATTGGTCAGGCAGTTGGAGTAGATGATCATCGTAGATCCCTTCCTACTGAAATAGTCTATTCTCTATGGAGACATTTAAGCAGGGAGGTGCACATGAACTGGATTTTGAGCTTACAGCAGAGTTGGTAGGTGAGGGAGGGAGCAGAAGCCTTCAATCCTAAGGTCAGGAGTAATTTTTTTAAGGTCAAAGGAGGCAGAAACGTTAGAGGATTCCAGCAGGCATCTGGGAGGGTGGTGACTGTGGACAAAAGGCTGCACAAACAGTAGGAGCCTTAGCGGACTGCAAAACCCTGGGACCAACACAGAGAAAGGTTCATCTCTTTAGTTTATGGAGGATTATAATGACAATGTTTCTCTTCTTTCTCTGAACATTACAACAGGCTTTTCATGCTCTCTACAGCTTGTATTTAGGTTGGTTAAGATAAACCCAATGTGCTGGAGGGTTGGATGGGACTGCTGGAGGGGGCAGCTTGAACCTGAATGGCTATGATGGAAACTGAGGATGAAAGTGGTATATTTCTTCATGTGGTCCAGGGTGTAAAACTAAAAAAAAAAAAAAAAAAAAAAAAAAGTTAGGAGGAAAAGAACAGGCCTGTCTCGTTTTAGAAATGTCAACAGCTTGTTCTTAGATAGTGGTGGTAAAATTATTTGTAATTCAGAAATCAATACTAAAACCTCTGTATATTCTTTTAAAAACCTTGTATTTTTTCCATAATTTCCTAGTACTGATGTATAAAGAGGGATCTTTATAGCAGTCCTGGATGTTCAACAGTCTTAAGTTGAGAAGTCAGAGCCCTCATACTTCATAAACCCTACCCTCCAGTGCTGTGCTGCGGAAATCCATAGGTGCAATCTTAATCCACAGCTGGCATCAGTGTTTCATTCCTACTTCCAGCAAGCCAGTTTGCCACACTCATTCACTGTCCTTCGCCTCTGCACATCTGAGATTGAAAGTTGACTTCAGAGCTTTTTTTGAGAAAACTTTTTACTCCTGTTACCAGTTGAATTTGATGTCACTTGCAGTAGTAAATAACTTAACAACCCTGCCAGGAAACTTTCTGGTTATGGCTGTAGGGTTTGAGTGAGTTTGCTGCGTGCTCCAGCCTTGTTTCACCACACAGAGGCAGTGTGGGATCACACAGCTTTGCTCTATGCCAGCTGTAACGTTTTTGGACTGGGCAGTGTGCAGTAATGCTGGACTCTTGCATGTGTCAGACCCAAATTCCTCACATAAACAGTATAGGGACAGGTCCTGGTCCCTTGGAGGACTGAGGGGAGAGAGAAGAAGAGTTAGTGATGAAAAGAAAGGGTGGAATGCTTTACATGTAGCTCTCACTGACCTAGCAGAATTTATGGTTGTTCAGTACATCACCGAGATCAAATCAAGAGGCTTATGACTGCTTTATGGGATTTGTGCTCTCATATGATCAAGTAGAGTCAAGAGCGAAAAGCATTCTCTTTTTTACAGTTTGCATTGCTTTTCCTTGTCACATGGATGGTGTGGAGTGTTATGTACAGTTGGTTGATATTCTGCTGATCCAGCACAGGAAAGGAAAGGACGATCTTGTGATAGGGTTCAAAATCATAATTTACCCTGATGCCGCTGACATTGATTTTGGGTGTGTCTGTGGGCTTGTCACCCAGTGGCTTGTGCCTCAGGTTCCTTATCAGTAAAATTAACAGGAATATTTTTATGAGGATAGTTCAAGATTCATTTAATGCTAACACTGTTCTTGATAACCAGTGATAGTATTCAAACTAAGTTGTGTGTATGTTCATTCCAGTAACTTGAAACAATCTTCTGTGATTTGAAGCCCTTTTTATTAGTAAAAAGAAGAACGATTTTACCTTTAGGCAAGTATACTTGCTTTTGAAAAAAATGTTGGTTTAACTTACCTGAAAGAGTATTAACAGCAGGCTCAATTTAGCAGAACAAGTATGAAATAGCATTATCCGTGCAGCAGAGGTCACTGCTGCATTATTTGGATAAGTGTTGCCATGTGGTTGATAGGCCTGACCAAAAGGATTTCTAATTCACAAGAAATATTGTGATTTCAAGCAAATAAAAGATTTCCCTGAATTTTTTATTTCTTGGAAACACAGAGAAAAAGCACCAGATGAGCTATATATACAGAATTGGTACTGCTGAGATACCTCACCCGTTTGTCAAATTTGGTCTTAACAGTTTCAAAGGCTGATAGGAAACTCACAGACATATAATACAGGAGCTATTTTCATGTTATGTCTTTCACTCTTAACACCCACATAACTGACAAGAATCAGGTCCCAATGTTGGGGAGAGTCCACTTGGCAGGTCTGTTTTGGAGACCACAGGAAAATACAGTGCTCCTGGAATAAAGAAAAGCATACTATTAAACTATCTTGCCACTCCTGAATACGCATTAAAAAATTACTGACCTAAAAAAAAAACAAAACAAAACACAAAACATACCATCAACAGTCAAAGAAAAAAATTTAAATATTGAAAAAAATTTAAAAATTAAAAATAAAGATTAAAACCTTTTTAAAATAAAAAACTTTCAATAATAAAAATATAAAGAAAAAATTAAAAAATAATAATAATAAAAAAAAAAACCACAAAACCCGGCACATCGGTTTCCACCATATTTCATTCATTACATTTCTACTGGCATCTAGGTGCTCAAAAATCAACTATACTGACACGACATACTAATAAAAATTTAGTTATGCATAGAAAATAAAAGGCTGTTTTCAAGTTGCCCATAAAATAAGTATGAACAACCAGAAGAGAAACACTTGACCCTAAAGAAGGTAACAGGCAGCTCTTTTAATTTACCCTAGGTGAAAGTTAGTCCTTTTACCCGAACGGAAGACATTCCTAACTACCAAGAGCCCAGTTCAGGCAAGAGGCATGCTCTGTTAACTGCAATTCCTCATCGGCTTTTCTGCACTAGCAGCAAATTTGCCTTCTCTGGGGGTTTGACGTGGAGTATCTGTAGCATCCCTGAACTCACAAACGTGTCTCCCTGCTCCCCCAGCCCCACGCATGTGATTACCTGAGCAGCGAGTGGAATCAGCCATGCAGGATTTTCTTCATGTGCTGCAGAAGGTGACCTGGGAGAAGAGGAGAGAAATGACCCTGTTTGTCACACCCAGCCAATGGGGATGAGACGGGAGACCCCCATCCCACCTCTGCCCTCGGCAGCAGGGCTGGGACGGACCCTTCACGTTCAGAAGCTGCCTGGCATGGATTTCATCCCTGAGGGAAGAGGCCAGGCTCCCTGCTGCTCAGAGCTCTGTGCTGGGGACAGCCCTGCCTCTTGAGCTGTGCGGGGAGCGCAGCCCAGACGGACAGCCGATGGTCCAGCCAGCAGATGCTCCAGCTAATTGCAGCTCCTGCTCATTACCGCTGCTGGCAGTCTTGCCTCTGGCAAATGCATGCTCCAGGCATCCGACAGCTCGTCTGGCTCCAGCTCCTGCTTGCTACAGCTCCCGCTAATCCAAGCCCCTTCTCTGCACTGAAGCTCCAATCGATTTCAGCTCCTTCTCCCTACAAGCTCCAGCTGTTTGCAAGTCTGGGCTTTTGACCAGGGTGTCAATCAATTACCATCATATTTTGAGTATTACGATTAAACATCACAGCTGTAAACGGTATAAATATTAAATAGTTTGTATGACTAATTACTTAATAACACTTCTAAGCAGGGCACACAGAAGAGCTGGAGTCGAAGAGGGCGTGCGAGGTCTGAAAAGCACCTTTTCCCCCACAGACCATTGAGTTCAGCTGGGTGTGTGCGGCCCTCTGGAACTTCGGGGTCCCACGGGACCAGACCCCCCACCTCTGGGGAGGCTCCACACACCCTGCCCACCCCCTGCTTTCCCCCACAGCACAAAATGCCCTCCCACCCCCCTCTGCAAAACCGGCCAAACTGGCTTCTGGTCCTGGGCCCCCAGACCAGCTCACTTAGTGCCCATTTCTGAGACCCAAAACCCAGCTGCTGAGCCTCTGCTCAAGCCCCAAAAACGCAGGACTTGACCCCCGTTCCTAAGCCCAAAGCCACACAACTCCCTCTGTTTCTGAGCCTCAAAACCAGACACACGAGCCAGTTTTCCAGACCCAGGAACGAGACCTGGTCTCCGTGTCAGGCCCCAAACCAGCTCCCCCTCTCTGCTTCCCGACCCCCTTTGCAGCCCCCCTGCGCGATGCTTAGGGGCAGGGGGACCGCAGCCACCCCACAGCCCGGCACCCCCAGGGCCCCACGGGCACTTTTGGGGGATCGCTAGGGAACTGCGGACGGCCTGGCCCCGCGTCCCTGCGGCACGGCACCAGCACGTCCCGGGCACCGCTTTCTTACCGCCGTTCCGGGCTTTATTTCTCCGGCACCCGCAGCACCGCACCCCAAGCCCCCCAGGCCGAAGGGACCCCACGGGGAGCCAGGCCCAGCCATCGCCCTCCGACGCGACAATGCCCCTCCTCAGGCCCCCGTTCCCCTAGCCCACTCAGGGCCCTCCCGGCCCCCCCGCCATCACCCCTCAGGGCCCCCTCAGGCCCCCCGCTCACCTTGACACGGTCCAGCTGCCTCACGATGTGCTCGTAGCGGCCCCGCAGGCCCAGCCCAACCGAGTACCCGCCCGCAGGGCCCCGCTTTCCACCCGGACCGCCCCACTCCGAATTGGAGCTGGCCACCATTTTCCCCCGGCCCCCTCCGCTTTCGGAGAGCCCCGGCCCAGCTCGCCCACGACGCGCGCCCATTGGCCATCACCCGCCCCCCACTCCGCAGGCAACCCCACTCCATTGGCCAGTCGCAGCCGTCAATCCCCACCGCGCCCCACCCCCGGCGAGGAGATCCGGCCAATGGGAGCGGGGCGCCCGCGCTCTGATTGGCCTACCCTCCCGCCCATCCGCCCGGGAGCGGTTGCCATGGTGAAGACGCGCCGGCGGGGGGCCCTCGCCGTGGCAACGGGGCCCTGCGGACGGGCCCGCCGGCGGGGAATTCACCCAAACCCGGCTTTTTCTCCATAAAAGCTTTATAGACTTGTGTGCGGCAGCACAAACGAAACCCGTTGCGCGGTCCGGCAGCACCTGCGCGGCGAGGCAGGAGGCGGTGCCGGGGAGGGCGGGGAGGCGGGGCCGAGGGGGCAGCAGGCGTCTCTCCAGCTGCAGTACCGGCTTTTGGTCGAAAAGTCGAGCTGGGACGACCAGTCTCCCTAGTGCACAGCGGTGCTGCGCTCGTTGCCGTGTCCTTACGGACACAATCCGGTACTGCAGGCGGAGCGCCGCGCATGCGCCGTACAGCGCGCGTCGCAGCCCTGAGTGCTGGCGAGCAGAAGCCGGTACCGCAGCTCGGGGCGGGAGGCGGGGCCGAGAAGGGTCCTGTTTTCCCCAAATTGGTTCCCGGCTGCACAAATCGAGGTGGATTTGGCTTTCCCGGGAGCTCGAAATTGGCTTGCTTTTTTTTTTTTTGCCTTCCCCCCCGCCGGGGTTGCCACCCGGCAACGGCCCGTGCGGGGGCCGGCGCTGCGGTACCGCGCTTGGGCCACGGCGAGGGGGCGGCAGCAGCAGCGAGCGTGCGGTGGGGCGTGGCCAGGGAGGGCCAGGGGGCGTGGCCACGACGATCAGGGGGCGTGGTCAGGGAAGCCGGGAGGCGTGGCCAATCACGATCGGGGGCGCGGCCATGGAAAAAGCAGGTGTGTCCAAGACGGGGAGGGGGCGTGGCTAGTGGAAGGGGGCGCGTCCGAGATGGCGGGTGGGCGTGGTCAAGACACGAAGGAGCCGTGGCTAGGGGGGCACGGTATGTGGTCAAGACGGGAAGGGGCGTGGCCAGGTAGGACAGGGGCGTGGCCAAGGGGTCGGGGCGTGGTCTAGAAGGGCGGTGGGCCCCGTCGGGGGCGTGGTGAGAGGACGCGGGCGTGGCCTAGACGGACCGAGGGCGTGGACACGGAGGGCGGGGCCAGGTCAGGGCGGGGCCACGGCGCACGCGCGGGTCCCCACCTGCAGCACCGGCCTTCGGCCGCCGGGCAGCAGCACCCCTTTAATTATCCCGCTCTCAGCGCTCATTAGGGTGATGAGCGGTGAACGCTCTCAGCCCGCTTTAGGCCAGCCGAGGACCGGAACCACTTACCGAGCTGCGGGGCTTCCAGCTTTCGGCCCTGCCCGCACTCGCAGCCCAGGCAGTGACAGCCAGCGCCTCTGCACCAAAAACCTGCGGAGCAGGGGCTTTCCCCCCGGAACGAGCCCCGGGGACGCCGCATCGCCGCGCGCGGGGCACCAGGGCCGGCGGGGTGACAGCAGCGACTCCGCCCCGCCGCCCGCCCCCGAGTGCTCGGGCAGCCCCGCTCCATTGGCCCGGAGGCGCCGTCAATCCCCACCTCTCCCCGCCCCCGGCGAGGCGCTCCGACCAATGGGGGCACAGGAGGAGAGCGCGAACGCGGCTGTTCGGAATGAGAAACAGTTCAATTTTGGAAAAATCTCTTTTCTACAGTGAAGTCAAAATGGCACACTGTAGGTTACGGACAAAGGACGTTATTGGAAGTCTCAACTCACCAAAACCACACTGGGACTCGCAGGACTCTCTTGGAAACGCTGTTAGGGCCCTTCAAACCATGCATTTTCCTGATGATGTCATGCTCAAAATCCACGTTTTTTCACTCTCCCCAGGGATGGGCTCGAAAAAAGCAAACGGCTGGGGGTTGCTCCCACAGCGGAGGTGCCAGGAGGGAAAACTGGTGCTTGTTCTCACTCTCTCTGGGAACTGCTTTCATGGCCCTGTGACCAAAGAACAGGCCTCTGCTTTGTTTCTAAAATGATTGTTTCTTACTAACCTTCTTACCGTGTGAGAAAATGGCTAATTGCTGACCTTCTTACTGTGCAAAAAACAGTTAGTCACTGAGCTGATGTTAGTGATAATGAGGAGACAGACGGAAGTAGTTAATCACCAAGGATGGGATAACCAGAAGTAGTTAATCACTTCAAGGTCGTTCTATACGTCAATTACATATATATATCTCCACTCCTATACCAATTAGGATAGAGTTATGGCTACTTCGAAGAACATCCTTATTACCTTCAGGAAGCTGGCAAACTTACAGTAAACTTTCACTGTCCTGAGATGACTCAGTACCTTAAAAGGATAATGTGAGGAAGGGTCTCCTTACCCAAGTGACCACCGAGACACTCATGCTTGTGCAGAAGTGTTTTGCTGATGCAGCAAAACTTAATACACATGTGCAAAAAGGCTATTCGGTCATCCCAACAAATATGTAAGCCTAGGTGGAGTTATGTATTAGGTAGGTGGAATTATGAGAATCTTTTGTGTGTAAATATTGGGTGAATATCCCCAGTAAGGTGCACTAGATTTGTGGGTTTTTCCCCCTAACACCCTACGTCGAATAAAGCAGCATCTCCTCTCTAAACTACTTTTGGTTTCGAGGGCTTTTATTTCAGGTAACAGCCCCCTCAGCCTTTGGGGTGCCGGGCTTTCCCGGCGACTTCATCCTCAAAACCACCTTTTTTCACTCTCCCCAGGGCTGGGCGCCCTTCAGTTAGGGCCTGAGATACCATGTTAGATGCCAGTCATTTCATATGCGTGTATATTTATGTACATATATAACAACTACCAAAAGCTTAGGAAGAACAGTGGAGCCATTCAGATTGATAACCGTGGAGATAGAAATCGCCTGTTTATCCATACAGCAAGCAGCAAGAGGAGGAAAAGTTAGCCATATTCTCCCAAAGGTGCTTATTTTTAGTGCAGAAAGATGAGTTTCAGAGCATTAGGGTGGTCTTACTAACATGATTTATTTCTTTGACTCCCTTGACAGAGCGATAGGTGACTTGATGGGGCTTATTTTCATAATTGTGAGAACCTGTGGGCAGGCTTTAACAGCCCTGGGCAGCCTTACCTGGGGTCTCCATCTCACTGTTCCCCACCCCTGGGCCCGGAGCCCATTTAAGCTCAGTCCTGGCCCCCTGCTCTCTGCTGGAGCTGTGGAATGTGCTGCTCTCTGTGCTGGGCACTCGTGCCTGCTACTTCTCCTCACCTGTGGTCTGACTTCTCACCCTGACCTTGTCACTGTGGACCTGTTTAGTAATCCGTATGCGACCTGCATATTGAATTCTGGCTTGACCTTGGACCTGCCTTGTTACCATGAGCCTTCCCTTGTGGTCTGGGCTCTCGGCTGGCCCTGGCTGTCCTCCCTGGGCCTGGTCACAGCAGCCTTCAGATAAGGTTGCAGGGTTATTTTTCCAGGTAGCTACTGATTTTCCTAAACTACATTGTTCTTTTGCTGTTTTTAATCAGCTGAGAAGCAATGAAATATTAATTATGAGATGAAAGGCAAAGCCAGAGCCTAGCTTGTGCTGTGGTGACTAATATAGTAGTTAGAGCTACCAGGCAAAGTGGGTTAGTGTTTATCGCCTTAGAGAAGATGCGAGCAAGTTTTCCTTTTTAAATAGGAGTTTACTCCTGATTCTCGTTGATTGTCACAATAGTGTATTGATACAACTGAGGGCAGAGAGTGGGTCGGATGAGCAACCACTGACAGGAAAGGTGAACAAATAGAATGACTTAACTGTTGCTGGTGGTTTGTATTGTCAAACTGTGTCCTGAAAGTCCTTTTCTTAATTACAGCATGGCTTTGGGAGCTATAGTGGAACAGTGTATAGAAGTGACTTTTGTTGTGATTTTAAGGTCGTTTGAAGCAGGTACGAAGCTGTGCAATGAGATTAAATTCCCTGGACAAGCGCGAGGGGGTTGTTAAGATTGCTTCCCCTCTGTGCCAAGGCTTCTTCGCTTTAACTGCAACACTGACTCCATTTTTAAATATAAGCATTAATTAAAAGCAAATTAATTTTATGTTTCTTTAATTTGTTTTTGGTAGGGTTATAGTACAAGATCAAATATGGGTTAAATGGTTATTGAGACTCATCTGGAATTGCATTGTAGTGATATATATGATCTGTGGCGGCTTAATTGGATCTGAATCTTCTGCTGAGTGTTCCTCTCTAGAAATATGCTTTTATTTCAGATCTCTGACTAGTGGTGGGCATCTTGCATGTGTGACTGTTTTCTGCGGAGCTGCCAGGGTGGGAGCTCACAGGAGCTGGAATCAAGCCCTGGTGTTGCAGTAACACCTAGTCGTTAGTTGCACTAAATGTAGTGCTGGTGACATGGTGTGAGACAAACCATTCCTCTTTGTGTTAACACTTCGGTTGATCTCAAAAGCACTGTTAAGCAGCCTTTGTGAACGAACTTCTTATTTTCTTGGTGTCATCTTTCTGACAGAAAACCTGGAGGTGTGAAGTGTTAGCAACTTGAAACCCTTGACTAATGGCAGCCACTTAAGTTTGCTTTTAGGCCATGTTTTTAAACTGTTTTTTCAGCGGTTCTCAAAGTACAGTTTCTACTGAGATCAGTAATACTTGCCAGGGTGTAACCTCTGAAATTAGGGCTTTGTCATTTTAAGTCACCTAGTTGGGAACATACAGGTACTTAATTGTCTTGCTAGTGATACAAAGCAAAGCATTTCTGGTAGCTGAAAAGTGAAAGGTGGAGTTAATACAAAGATGCTATAATGTAAAACACACTGGTCTTTCTAATATTGCCGTAGTATCTGTAGTAAACTGCTTGGTTACCCTTGAAGTGGTTGTAGTGGTGTGTGTGCACGTGGAGATATATATATATATATGGAAATCAGGAGAGTATACCTTACCACTGTGCATAAACAATATTGATATCACCTAAAAATGAACACTGCTGATAATGAACTAGAATGGTAGAAAGTTTCTCTAAGCTCAGTCTTGCATTGGAGAAGCGTAGATGTGGTAACTAAAATGGAAAACTTCTTTTTTTTCTGGAATGTTTTCTTCTTTGTCTGGATTTTAAATTGTAAATTTAATTGCTAATGTCTTCTTGAGATGTGAGTAGTTAAAGGTTGTCTCTTCCTCATCTTAAAGTACGCTTTATTAAGTCTAAGCTTAGGTAATATTGCAGCTGTTCAGTGCCTGCTAGTATTTCTTAGCTGTGTAATAATTTGGGCAGCGTACCTTCCTTTCTGCCTTCTGCAGGAGCAGCTGTGTTGGGTCAATGCGGCTGGTGGTTAGAGGCAGTGTGCTATTTTAAAGAATTTGTTAGTGTGTTCTTGCCTCCTTTTATTAGAAAAAAAAACCAAAAAACAAACTCAATCTTAAAACATACATGTGCTCTTCTTGGAGTTTCACGAGGCAGACTTTGTCGTAGCTTTTCTTGGCTTACCCTTGTGCTGTATGGGCTGGAGTTGAGTGTATTGTTCACCTTGTTGTTACGGAGCCAGAACACACGTTGTTCCTCTCCTGGGAACATGGTAGTATGGTGTTGGCACAGGATTTGTTCTGTCCGTTGTAACTTACAGCTACATTATTTCAAAAGCAGAGTCCTATATAGTGCCTTTCATCCAGAAAGTACCTCCTACCTGTCTGGTACCCGCTTTTCCTCTCTGTTCGCACCAGCTATTGTTTGTTTAGCTCTTCTGGCTGCGATGGGATGGTTTCTGATTGAGCTGGGCTAAGTAGACTGTCTTCATGATATTTATGTATGTATAATGCAAATAATAATGGCCTGAGAGCTAGCAGCTTGTTGAATGTTACTATTTTGCTAATTCATCAGGCTTTAATGATAAAATCTGAATTTGACCATAATACTATATCTGAATTTCTCTTGTCACTGGACTTAAGATGTCTTCAGTGTTTTGTTTTTCTTTCCCCAGTTGCTAATGTCGCTCAGACTGACCTTCCACAAGATGGCACTTCAACCATCCTGATGGAATCTGTTCCTGTTTTAACATACAGGAAATCATACTGCATTTTATATTTCAATTTGTAATGTGTTGCCTTTGATTTTTCAGTGTCTTAGGACTGGAATCAGAGCGGACACCTGCATCCCCAGGTATAAATCCTCTGAGTGCAGTCACATTGCATAATCTCATTCGGACTATCCTGTTCGGCTTTTATGCTTGTTAAGCTGTTTTCCTTGGAAATCTCCCATCGACATGTGGCTTAGTCCTGTTGTGAAGCTGCATGAGATGAAAGCTTTAGGAGGTATGGCTGCAGGCCACTTAATACAGATACGTGGCCAGAAGTTTTCTGAGGGCGTCAGCTGGAGTTCACAAGGGCTATGCTGGGTTTAGAAACATGACAATGAAGTACCACAGGAAGAGAGGGAGTTTTTTTATGGAGGGTAATATACCTTATTGATTCGATACCAATGTAACTGTATATAACTTTAAAAGCACTCAAGAAACCATGAAAATATAACACTGGAATACATTCAGTTTCTATTGTGGTGTTAACATACCGAGCGCTGAGATTTTCAGATTACTCATCCAGAGGCATGAAAAATATACTTACATATTTGGAAAAGGCCTCTAACTATGTGGTTAAAAAAATCAGATGTTCATCATTATAGACAGTCTGTAGAAATGATCTCTTTAAACTGTTTGTATTAGCTTTTGAAGCTGTAAAATGGGTTGTGATCTAATTTTTCCCAGTGCTGTACAAACATGCTTTGAAAAATACTCCCTGCCCATGCAATATAATTACAGTCAGAGGAGAGGAAGTTCAGAGAGCTCAAGTGACTTATCAAATGTCACTCAGGTCTGGAGATAACCTTAATATCTGGGTTGCTTTTATCTACTGGGTAATGCTTTTGTTAACTAACAATGTAAACTCTTGGTTTCACGTAGATGTCTCCTGTTACTCCTCTGCATCTTGCCCACTTTGCATAGAAATAACTCTTTTAATGCTAGAGTGATTGTGTCAAGACACAGGACTTCTAAATCTTTCTACCCCTTGCTTTTGAAAAATTGTGTTCTGAATTTAAATTAACACTTTTAATATCTAGGCATAGCTGAAAAGCGCTCTGTGGGACCGAACACACAGAAGTAAAGCCCCTTCTGCTCCTGTAAGGTGACTCTGGTGCTGTCACGTCCTCCAACAGTTTGAGTGTTGGGCAGTGAACAGAGAACCTCCAGGGAGCTATAACAAGCTGTGTAACCCAGTTAATCCTTGACAAGGATAAAACCCTTTTTGTCCCTTGGAGGATGCCTTGCTTACTATTAATTTCCCTGAGGATGCACAGGTCGATAAGAGATCATGTCCCTGGGCAGACCAGGTTTTTGCTCTAATACAGTTTGCTATCTTAGGAAGCTGGATGCCTTTGCAAAATAACAGGCTTCTGACTTCTCTAGGTGTGAGTTTTTATCTTTCACAGTGTCTTGGACTTGTTCAGATTGGACATTTCTCATTCAACAAAACACTGGAGCCCTTTCCATTTTTGAATTCTCAGATCTGAACCTTTTATTCTTTGATTATATGGTAAAACTGAACTTGGAAGTGGGGGGACTGTGATTGCAAAACCGTGTGTACTGTTGTCTTGATTGAGTTCTGTACTACTTGCAGCTGAGCTTCATATGAGTTGTCTTCAGCAAGTTTTTTCTTGTTAAATCACCCATGATGAGGAAACTTCCATTCATCCATTCCTTGTTTCATCAGTGTGCATGTAAGATGCAGGTAAAATCCAGCTTAGATTATAAACAGGCCTTTTCAGACACAACGTGATTTTTCTGAGATCTGATAAAACACTCTGAATTGGGGCCGTTAGTGTAAGGGTAAAGGTAAAGAACTTGCTGGCAGACACTTAATAAGAGGAGTCAGGGAGGAGTAAGTGAACAGAGGAGTGATCGGTGTGGGTGAGGGCAGTGTCCTGGCTTTCTCAGTGTGAATAAAAACCTGGAGCTGGAAAGTTAAAAATGTACCTGTCCACCTCAAACTGATGCTTCAGGAGCTGCCCGCCCGGCCTTTGTTAAAGGGCTAAAAATGTGCCGATGTTAGATTGGAGAAACTAGAGTCCATCTGTGCTGCTCTCAGCAGCCGTCAGGGAACTGAAAAGAGCAACTAAAGATGTTTCGAAAGCAAGAAAGGGATCTCTGAGCTCCTGTTTTCACATATGCGGAAGCAGCATGTGGTGGACTGCAGCAGGCTTGTGTTCAGGTCAACTCTGAATTATTTGCACAGGCTGCTGCTGTGGGCCAGGGGAAGAAAAGACTTGCAGTTACGACTTAAAGAAGCTGCTACTATAAATACAGCTGCAAGCAGGTTAAGGTTTCTACAATCTCTTTGTTTTTGTTTACTGACTTAGTGTTTTGCACAAACATTTAATACTCTTGCATCATGTACGGCTGGGTATTTACTGTGTGAGTAGTCATGCACCTTCTTGCAGGTCTCTTGTCCTCTGAGAAGAGTCTGCATAAACATCTTTGGCGGAGGTTGTCCCAGAGACAGGTTGGGAGCACATCTGTAAGAAATGGAGAGGGACTGGGAGCCCATGGAGCCATAGGCTGTACTTCTTCTAACTGATGAGCGTTACTGTGTTTTACCTACATGCATGGACTAGAAAACATGTTTCTGGGCTTTCCTCTGATAAATGTAGGATTGAGGGAGGCTGGTCCAGCTCCAACCTCTAGAAAAGACTTATGCTCACTCTTAATATTAATTTGTCCCCTTCTGTGCTTAGAAATGCAAGTGCATTTTCTAGGAAAAAAAGCAAAGCCCTACTAGAAAAGGAGCAGTCTGATCCTAGATTGATGAATCTTCACTTTACCAGGTTTCTTCCTAAGACTTTTGAGATCACTGCCTTGATGTACGGAAAAACATCATACCTTTTTTTTCCTATATTACAAAAGCATCATAAAATATCAATTATATAGGAAGGCTGTCCCAAATGCCCTTGAAACTAATTGTAATGCTTACCTTTGCTTCAACAGGCCCTTCTATTTAATGTTGTGTGATTTGGCTCATACCCCTCTTAAAAACAAAACACGCAAGATGTTCTAAAATTAAGTTTTCGGGAATGTTGACAGGCACCTTCACCCCAATAGTCTCATTCTTGTTAGTGTTTCAGATGAAGAGATTGAAGTGGGTAATTAACATGTACGAGCTGCATTTACAAGCTGAAAAATTGTTTATTGTTTTATCCCTTAAAGGCCGACTACCTTGCTCAACCCTAAACTGAGTAAAACCAGAAGGAAAATGATCCTAGTTTTTATGAAAAACATACTTCTGAAAGTAAGGAGCTAACTGGCTAAGGCTGTATGCAATACTGCCAGCTATCTTATGGTATCTCAGCTAACAAATTCCCTTTCCTCCATCGCTGATACTCAGCCAGGAAGAACTCCTTCGTGATACCTGATACTAGGCTGTTATAACAAAACTCTATAAACTTGAAATTCAAGCTCGTTTTAATGTGTTGCTCAGACACTTTTTGTATGCCTTGGACTTTTTTCAAAACGGCTTTATGTTTAGGAGTTTAAATAAACAAACTAGGAAGGTTTTGCTTTTGAGCGAGAGGGATGCGGAGTGCCTGCTGGCACCTCCCAGCAGGGGATTTCCTCAGTAGACAAAGCATCTCTGGTGATGGGGGCTAGCGTCCTTCACATGAATATGCTGTGACCTGTATTTCCCAGTTTCTAGAGCAATTTTGTAGTGAGCAGCGTGCTGTGGAATAGGATGTGCTGTGTGATACCTCTCTCTGCTGGTGGAAGCCAGCTGCTGCTGAAAAGAGCAAGTTTCCCCCACGGAGCTGTTGCACCTCATCAGCTAGAGATGGGTTTATTGCCCTTATGGCTCTTTTTCTCCCCCTGCCAGCTGCACCTAATGAACCCACCTTCCTGTGCTTGGCACCTTCTTTTGATGTACCAAACGCTTTCAGCAAGCTGCTGAAATATCTGCTCTGCTCCAGGGAATATGCTGGTATTATCCCCAAAGTGGTATTGGGCAACCGATTTCCAAAGACTCTGGCAGAATCTTTAAAAGGGCTGGAGTCGGTATGAGGCAGAAGAGGTTTGGCGTGGAGTTCTGCCTGGCTCAATTGTTTCATTTCCCAACAGAGTCCCAGACACAAGCTCTCTGCTGCATGGCATGTTGCTTCTGACGAGCTTATACCTGCAGCAGGGCATGAAGCCATCTTTTGCAAGTTTTAGAAAAGTATGTTGCTGCCTGGGTGAAGAAATAAGGAAGGGGGTGGGGGTGGGGGGGTGGGGAGAACATTTGGTGAGTTTCAGTAAGGAATTTTTGTAGGGAAAAACCCTTGGAGGCAACATAGCTGTTGTATATGAGTCATCTGAACTCCATAACATGAACTGGGTAGTAAAGTCACCATTCCCTTCTCAGAAAATTAAGTTAATTATTATTTCTAGAAGATTAGGAAGAGTGGGGGAGAGTGGATAGATGTTTAACAAGCTGACCTTCCAAAGTTCATGGAAGTAATTTCTCAGTACAGGCTAAAGATAAGATCAGAACCTGTAGGACAAACATGCCTCCAGAATAAGTGCAGCTTACAAAGAGTTTTAACACAAAGTTCAACAAACTTGCTGTAATAGGCTGCTTGATGTAGTTATTCACATACATACTAGGAAATAAATGCTTGTATATTGGAAAGTATGTGGAGTTTCTGTAGAACCTGCAATTCTGTAGAAAATTGCAACATCTTGGAGAGATTTGAAACTGGATATAAAGGTGCAGGGATATCTTAAGTCGTAGATTGTTCCTATGGTGGCCTATTACAGAGGGATTGCTGGGGGTTTTCATCAGGCATGACTGATATAAAATGTACTCTCTCCTGGTGATGCTGACGGGTGCAGCGGCTGCAGAAGAGATGCCCATTACAGCAGAACGTGCCCAAACAGCCCTTGAGTAGGTTACAGGGTGCTGTGGAGACTGCAGAGGCATCTCAGGGCAAGAAGCCCCGCTGGCAGCATGCAAATGTGAATTACTTCCTGGGGGGGGATCATATTCCATAATTAAAGATGAATAGGTATTGTAAATAACTGTTACAAGTCACTTGTTCTATTGTATTAGAAAGTTTTAGCACTTTTTAATGAAGTGTTCAGAATTTGTGATCAGGCACAGAAAGGTGTGTGACACGGTTTTTTGGTTTTTTTTTTCTTGTAGCGCAGCCAGAAATCTGGGTAATTTTTGTGCTAGAGTAGTCCTGTGGCTGAAGTGCGGGCCAGGAGATCTGGGTTCCCTCCTTGGCTCTGTTACGGCAATTACCAAACAGGCACTTAATCTTTGTGAAGTGTTTGTGTCCTTAAATGATTGGGAGCATTTATTTGATGCCCAGTCACACCTACGTGATACTTGTGTGACAGACTGACACTGTGTTAAGATTAGAGGTTTTCCTTATGTTATGAAATTCTCCTGTTGTTTTGTAAGAGGATTTCTGCTGCTATGTGTTCATTTGTGTGCTACCTGCTTATTTCTTTGGACTTTTTTTTCTACTACGCTTTTGTGTACTTGAACTGTGCGATCTTTGAGTGCAGGACAGGTTTGCTTGTGCTTCCCCAAATGACAGAACAGGGAGAAAACCATCAAGACTTCATACCGAATACACTTTACTTCCAATGTATGAAAGCATCCCAAAGCTAAGTGGTACCCAGAATCCTGCAGCAAGGTTTTATGGGAAACTAAAAAACCCACGTACCTTCTAAAATTATTTTCCATTGTAATAGTTTGCATTAACATGGATGAAAAAAAAAATCATAAAAAATTGGAGGGATATATGGCAAGCTTGCATAATTCTATAGATGAATGTAACTCAGATTATTTTGCTAAAGCTACTTTTCTCCTGTTCTGCCTTAAGGTCACTGACTGCCATAACACTTGCCCTGAAGTGTAAAGCTTTGATTCAGCAAAGAACTTGAGGCTTTGTAACAAAGACTTTCTTCAGCAAAAGTACTCGATCACATGTCTACCCTCAACCACGAAGGCAGCTGCTCTCTTGTAATCACATGTATGCTTAAATTCAAACTAAAATCCATGAAACAGAAAAGGGAAGTAATTAAAGTTAATTGTTTGGCAGTGATAGTTTTTTGTTACCTTGCAAAACTTGTATGAAGTGCAATTTATTTGCCAGTATAGTTGTGCTCGTAGTTGATATTTTTATTCACAGGCTGAATTGAAGAGTTGAATCAAGCGTCAGGTGTACTCATGTACTCTGGTGGCAGTGGTTTTGGTAAGTAATGCGAGAAAATGAAAATTCCTTCTAGAATGGAGTGAAGCGTGCTACTTTCCTGTGTTGTTTTTTTTAATCTTAAGTTTAAATTGTTACAATTTAAAAAATATTGCATAAGTGAAGAAGTAATGTGCTTTTTTTAGTGTTAACATTTCATAGTATTTAGATGAGACTAAAATTACTACATGTTTTCCACTGAACTTATAAATTCTCTCAACAGTACTTTCAGTGGAAAACACTTGTTGAACACTCAGTTCTCCACTCCGGAGTCCTGATCCTTTTTTTCTGTCTCAACAGGTGTTCAGAGTTGCGTTCTGCAGCGCCGGTCAGCATGCCGGAGCCATTCTGGGCTAGGAACTGGATTCCCAAGTGGCACAGAACATGCTCATGGCAGGATGTGCAACTTGATTTTTTTTTTTTTTTTTTTTTTTTTTTTCAGAGGCACTTTGACTTTGCAATGCGCTGAATGCTGAGTGCCAAAAATCTAGGAATTAAGGTTTCTGTTACAGCTTACCATATTGGGGGACAGCAAACACAATCAAACTGACAACTGGCCTGTGGCTTATTGTTGCTGGTGAGACATTTATGAATGTCTGGCTGGCTTTTTTCATGGTCACTAATAGAGAAGTTTATAATGCAACTTGGTGGGTTCTGTAGGGATGGGAAAAGGGTAGGGAAAGACTGGAGGGAGAGAAGAATGAAGATACACAGTAGGCCACAGTGGAAGGTGGGGTAAGAGACAATAGATGGAGAATGATGTGGTACAACAGTGAGTTAGTCATATGCTGGGATTGTTGGCCTGAAGTGGAGCAGCAACGCTCGCAGGAAGGTCAGCAGAATGGGCTGCTTTTCTAGCAAGTCTGCGTGCAAAAGGGGGTTTAACACTGCGGTGCAAGTGGCACACGTGCAGAAGACTTGGCTCTCCCAGGCTCAGCAGCCTGGTCTGTGTTTCCTGGTGGCAGTAAGGGCAGGGAGTACTTTAGAAGTCCTGCGTGTTGCCTTGGTGCTGCTTAATATTATCCATTGTGCCTATTCCAGATTAGCCAAGGGTTCAGTACATTCACTGGCTCTGCATTTTGCTTTGTCTCTTTCAAATAGGTGGCGAACCTAGGAGTGACTTTGCATACTGTGTGACTTAAGTGAAGATGTCTGCTTTTTTTCAGGTGAGAGAATAAAGAGCAGATCAAGAGCAGGCCAGGGGATGGAGTGCAATCTAAGCTCTTCGCACTTCTCTACTGCGTTTACCTAAGGCCACCTCCCTCCTGAGGTACAAGGTGAGAACATGCTTCCTCCCATTCCCTTCAGTCATTTTGTTGAGGTCTCTTTGTGAACCAGAAGTATTCAGAAAGTCTCCAATGCTTTCCACTTTGCTTTTGGTCAGGCATGTGGGTGCATTGGTTTGAAGAACAAGCTGTGCAATGCTTCTGTACTGTTATGTTACTTTACACTTTTGCACAATTCCTATGTGTTGTCTCGCCTGCTGGCACAGGTCCAGGCAAGGAAGCTCAGTCAGAGCAGGGGCTAGCTTGAACTTGAATCTAAGGTCATGATACATAGTCCCGTGGAACCGTCAGCTCAGTGCTTGCTGGTAGTGAAGCAAATCAGGTGCTAGGAAAGGATGGAGGCCAAACCAGAAGGCTACTGCACAAACTTATGGTTCGTCTGTGCTTAGGTTACTGGATGTGATGTTTTTTTTCCTCTTGGTGTATGAGAGATCTGCAGAAGGTCTAGAGGAGGCAAAACAGGTTGATGTAAGACATTAAATAGTTTCTGTAGTAGAAATAAGTCAGAAGACTGAGAAAGAATGTAACAGAAGTATATAGTATATAGAGCTGAATGGTGTGGAAAGGGATCAGTTGTGTAATCTCCCTTCAACCCAAGTACTAGAGGCCACATGCAAAATCACTAGGAACTAGATGAAAATAAATGGAAGGTGCTATCAAGTGAATAAACCTCATGAGATTCCAGCTGGTTCCCCCCACTGCAAATAGCTGGAGGTAGGGACAGATGCAAGACAAACATCATAGAATCATAGAATTGCCTAGGTTGGAAGGGACCTTTCAGATCAAGTCCAACCATCAACCTAACTCTGACAAAAACCATCACTACACCATATCGCTAAGCACTATGTCTGCCCATCTTTTAAATACCTCCAGGGATGGTGCCTCAGCCACTTCCCTGGGCAGCCTGTTCCTATTCTTTTCTGTGGGTGCCTGCTCATACCCACTGCTGGGGATGGGACATCAGGCTGGATGGACCCTTTGAGTCAATCTGGCCTGTCTTGTGTTTGTGCCCCTCCAGGCAGCACAGATACAGTGAGCTCTAGGTACCCGGCATGCCAAGTCGGGCACGTCTTCAGGCACAGTGAGCTGCAGCAGCAGAGACAAGGACATAAGCTCCCCCTGTCATGGCAGAATAGCTCTCATCTGCAGTTATTGCTGATAGCCTAGAATGTTAATCATAGAATCACAGAATGGTTTGGGTTAGAAAGGATCTTAAAAATTACCCAGTGCCACCCCCTGCCCTGGGCAGGGACACCTCCCACCAGACCAGGTTGCTCCAAGCCCCATCCAGCCTGGCCTTGAACACCTCCAGGGATGGGGCAGCCACAGCTTCTCTGGGCAACCTGGGCCAGGGGCTCACCACCCTCACGGCAAAGAGTTTCTTCCTCAGATCTCATCTAAATCTCCCCTCTTCCAGTTTAAAACCATTCCCCCCTTGTCCCATGGCTCCCCTCCCTGATCCAGAGTCCCTCCCCAGCTTTCCTGGAGCCCCTTTAGGGACTGGAAGGGGCTCAAAGGTCTCCCCGGAGCCTTCCCTTCTCCAGGCTGAACCCCCCCCAGCTCTCTCAGCCTGTCCTCACAGCAGAGGGGCTCCAGCCCTCCCAGCATCTCTGGGGCCTCCTCTAGCCCCGCTCCAACAGCTCCGTGTCCTTCCTGTGCTGAGGACTCCAGAGCTGCAGGCAGTGCTCCAGGTGGGGTCTCACCAGAGCAGAGTAGAGGGGTAGAATCACCTCCCTTGACCTTAACCTTCAGGGTGTCAGGAGTGCAAAAGGCGGCTTTAGACAACACCCTGGTCAGAGCTCCCAGGGAATTGATATCAAAGATAGCTCAGGCATCTGGTCACCTTGGTGCCCTGCTGTGCACGTATCGGTCTGGACTGATCAACAGAGCAGGTCAGGTACTTCGTTGTCACCGCTCTGCTGTGTGGCTTCAGCCTTGAGGTAAAGGGTTGCTTAATATTACAGTCCGCAGGCTCTTTGGTAGAGGTTTTGTTTGGTGATTCAAATTTAGCATTTTCACAATCGAGACAAATGTTGACCAGGGGACCAGAAACACCACCTCCTTTTCATCCCTGCTTGGGACAGTTTCTCTGTAGAAAACCAGGAAAAATCGAGGCATGCTGCAGCTGGTCTGACAGCTGCCAAAAATGTGAGTGGATTATAAATAAGTTTTTCCTCTCTATAGAATGATTATTGGCAAGGGCGTAGGACTAATCTAGAGTCACTCATCTCTAGTCTAGAAATAGCCACTTGATAGACAAAAAATAAAGCAGGAAAAAACCCCACCCAAAACTGAAGTCATTCAAGCATAAAAATTACACCTGAAGCAGGAGTAATAAGCTTTTGGTAAAATAGCTGGGCAGGAGAAGCCAAGAAGACACCTTTAGTGAAATTTCTTCCAAAAACGGAACTCGAACACGATCTTCAGGGGATTTGGGGTTTTAATCTGTTAAATGCTGAATGTGTATATTGAAAGATAATTCTTGCTACAGCAGCATTGCACACTTGTTTCATTGACTTATGCTCAGCTTTAAGCTTTGATATGTGCAAAAATGGATGACTGTCAGCTAAAGGTGGAATTACACTAAGTATTTCTAAAACAAGTATGTTGGGGAATGAATTACTGAATGGCTTTATCCTTGTGCAGAAATCCTTCCTCTTTCTTTCCTATAAAGTCACTGTGCCAAATCTTTCCAGAGTCGACAGTGAATATTTTCTATGTCCCTAAACCACAGTAATGACCCCAGAAGATATGCATGTATTTCAAAATAGCACATTCTCTTTTACAGCAAGTGGTTGCCCATTTCATGTTGCAGCCTCCTTAAACTAGTCTAGAAATAGAGCTGTCAATTACAGGTGAGAAACCTTGACCTATGAAATAATTTTGTTACACTTTAATGCATTACTGTTATACTGTGACTAAGTGATAAGATTGTCTTTGGAAAAGATACTGGTTTATCCAGTTTGGTTCCAGAATGGTTCCAAGGGACTTTAAATGTCACTTCAGGCAGTCAGCGTTGCAGCACGTGGCACTACTGTGAAGTAGAACTGGGGTCTAAGAAAAACTTGTGTAGATATATCACGTCAGCTGATCTTTCAATGCACGTGAAAGCCCTGTTAAGAGGAAGGGACTTGCATGCTAAAATCTCTTAGAATTTCCCAGAGACTCTTAAAGTTACAGCAGAAGGAAAAATGTTGTGAGTTGGGAACATCAGAATTGGTAACCTGGATCTAAGCAGCATCTACTCCTGATAGTTGCTATCAGCTGCTTAAGATGAGGATGAAAATAAGCCCTGAGGGTAGGAAGTTGCAGGGTAACTCTAGCACAGTCCTCTTCTAAACTCTCACAGCTAAAAACTACTGTGCTGTGCTGCAGAAATGCTTATTTTTCCTTGAGGAAATCAGTGCTGCTGGCTATGCTAGCTCTGGATGCCCCTAGCCATATATGTTTCAAAGCCTTTCAGGAATGCCACTAAATCCTTTATCTTGATTCAGTCATTCTTGATAAAGTAAAGGAAAAAAACTTTAAAGTTAGGCTAAAGACCTGCAGAATGGCTTAAGCTGTGGTGAGGAAATGAATCTAAGAAGCTCCAAAGGTTTTCTGCAGCCCTCTCTGAAATTTTGTGTTACTGAATTAAACAAGCTCATTGCATTGCACGCTCCTTTTCCAGTCTTGAATCACCCACTTGTATTTGAAAGTCACTGTTTTGCCTTGAGGGAAAACATGTACAGAAAAGATGCTCAGTGCTCATGCTTAGGCTCTACCTCCTACTTCAAGATTTCTTTTCTGTTGGTTATTCCAGTCAAGAAATCCGTGAGCGTTAGCTTTTTTGGGATATCTTCTGCTTTGGGGCATATGCTTGCCAAGTTGCTCCGTCTGGCACATCATAATATGATAGCAGCAGTTTAATAAATTAAGCTATCAGTTGCTAAATGCCAATATAGAACATAACTGAACACTGACTAAGACTGTAGAGACTAAAGGCTGTGTCTTCAAATGATCCTGCTATCCTGAACTCATGTAAATATTTATGAATATATTGACATTAAGATAAGAGGAGGAAGATTCCCTACCAGCTTCATGTGCAGTTTAATCTTTGACTAGGTCATAGCTGCTGTTTGTTTGAAATGAAAGTGCACGTGTTTACTTTTGCCCCAAACCGCATCAGCGTTGAGATCGTGATGGAGGCCTGAGTGCCGTGCGTGTGAGCTGAGCTTTCTTCCGTGTGTGGCACTCGGGGAGCAATGAATCTGCAAAGGCCCAGTCCTTCTGGGAAACAGGCATGGCTGTAGCCCCTTGAGCCTAAAGGCTCTACCTCTTTGCATCCTACTGTTTTTTGGAAGAAAGCACATGTGCTGGGAAGTGGAAAGCACACTAGATCTGGCTGTCATCCCCATACACCGTCATCTGGAGAGAGAACAGCGGTCCTGGCCCGTTTTCTAAGGGGGACAGGGGAAACACCCGCACAGCCACCCAGCGCTCTGCACTGCTTTTCTGCACGGACACTTCACATGTGAACTCAGAGTGACTGTATTTTCGCAAGATATCCACTGCTAGTTGCATAGTATGTAGGGCTACTTTGTACTTGCTAGGAACATCTCTTTCAGGGTGTGTTCATGTGGACTAGCTTGATCTTTGCTGATACTCTCCATTATTTTCCCTTTAGCCTGGAGAGAGAAGATGTGCAAGATCTCCCAGTAAGGCACTAGAGGGTCCACACAAGTCCTTACTGCAGAGTAGCCAAAGATATGACTGCATGAATGCAGACAGTAGAGCTTCATGACCCTCCTGGGTAGTATGATTGATTCCCGTCTCCCCAGGTTTATTTCTTAACAGATGTTTTCAAGACACAGTGGTGGAAATGGCCGCTGCCTCTGGACAGCGAAGGGTGGTGAAAATCTTCAGTTTGTTCTCATTGATTTAGGAAGACAACTGTCTTAGAACAGACAGAGAATGATTTCACGGTAATGAGTTCAGAGCAGGGAAAAGCAAAATTTGCTGTTTTAAAATAGCTCCAGTGAGATGTAAGGTTTTGCTTTTTACTTTCCTCAAACAATTTTCCAGGTTACTAGGACAAAACCATTTCAATCATTTATTGACTGGGAGGTCAATGTCCCTTTGAATAACAAACAAGGTGCGGTGAACCTTTACTTCCCTCCCCTTGGACCCAGCTGCCTAAACTTGGCAAAAAGAAGTATGAGCACAGGACAGATACGGCCTTGGCAGGGACACGGGAAAGAGAGACACGCGCTCTGGGCTAAATCTTTCTTTAGAGGAAGCCATGTGAAAGCATGAACGCATGTAGGAAGTCACAAGTATAACTGGGAGTGGAACTGTCTCTCACACGTGCAAAGTTGCCAAAGCTGCCTTTTCTGTCAAGCCTGGCAACTACCTGGGCTTCCCCATGGCTCTTACCTCTGTCATTTAGCAGAGCAAGTAATGTACTTCAGAGACCCAGCTGCTGTCGGAGATGGTGTGGCCACAGCTTGCCTCTTCTGCTTCAGGGGGTGCCAGGACATCTACGGGGAGCATCTTGCTGATGTAGGTCCAGGTTACGGTGTTGGTGACAAATGTGGGCTTTTTGTTTTTTGTTTTTGGCTTTTTTATTTTTAAGTTAAAGCAAAAAGAATCCAGGTAAAATGTTTCAGGAATTGATGCAAAACCACTTATTATCATTAAATACTTGGGTTTTAATTTTGGTGGATAAACTGACAAACAGTTTTGTAGGTGGAAGTTTTCCTGTGTGAGAAAGGTGGAGATGCTTTAGGCAGCGACAGAGCGGAGCTGGATTTTTAGATACCGCATGGAGATTATAAAGAACAAAAACACTTGGACAGGCTTTCTAATACTCGAATTTGAGATTCTGCCTTAGATTAAATGATCTGCACTGGGGTGTGAAGCACTTAATGTTCTCTTAGGCGGAAAACATGCAGAACTTTATATTTGTGTTTTACCATAATTGAAAGAAACACCAAACCATCAAAGCACTACTGTGGCCCATGGAGGGTCAGACTGGGAGTGTTCCTCTAATTATGAAAAACCAGCAGAACATGAAGTTCCAACGTGTGAAACGATGTAGTATGTCTTGATAATTTGGCTCGGAGTTGGTACACCTTAAGTCTGGCTAGAGAGGTACTGTAAGAAGTGTCCTGCCACGAGTTGTCTGCAGCAGAGATAACAGCAATGAATTCTGGCACCAGAGGGGTGTTACTCATTAAGCTCCCCTAAATCAGGAGACAGCAGAATCGGGGCTATCTGATAGGTTTCATGTGCAGGATGTGGATGGGTATAACTTAATGACCTGAGCTGAAAAGTCAATTGGTGACAAGGCAAATTGTTGTGGTAGGGGATGGTTCAGGTGCAAAATGTTCTCCCCAGAAAGGTGCTGTGGCATATTCCACAAATTTTACTTTGGTAAAACATAGCATTGACTTGTTGGAGTTCTGAGAACTGTATCATGGGTGACCTAAAGGGAAACAAACTGACCTTGGCAACAAATGCACCCGGGACTGCTGATAACTGCAAACTGCAGAGTATGACCTGAAGGTGGAATGAGAGACCCTTGGTGAAGTCTGTCCCCCTCTTCTGCAGGCCAAAACCTTTGTGGGGGTGGGGTGGGACACGGGACTGACAAGTGTTTTGAATTCCTCCCAGCACCCTGGTAGATGATGATTTGCCCAGCTAACATTATGTGCAAGGCTCATCCGTATCAAAGCAAATGTAGTGCTCTATCCCGTGCTCTGTGTTTTTGCACATACAAAGGTAGAATGGATCCTTTACATTAGGCAGTCCTTAATGTCATGGGTCCCATTTAAAAAAAGCAAACAACTTTTTTTAAAGAAAGAAGCTTTTCACAAGCTGCTGCAAAAGTATTATTTTGCTTTTGCATTGAGTGGTGTCTTGCTAATCTAGCTTAGTATCTATTTTCTGGATAATGTTGATTAGAGGCTAAACTTTACTATTTTATTTTTAAAATGAAAAAGTTTAAAGGGGAGTTTAGAGGAGAAATCCTTGCAATTAATTCATTTTATTGACAGTTTTCACTTAAGCCTGACAAATTCAGGTGGAGATGTAGATTCCTCAGACCTCAGCTGGAGTACAGTGCAATACACCTCCATAAATAAGTCTACAGACTAGTCGTTTAGAAGAGGGTTGGCTTTTTTTTTTCTGTAAAAATCTGAAGCCCTCTAAAGACTGTTAAATCTGTGCAAAAATAAAATGTTTTTTGTCAGTTTGTGCAAAGTAAGAAGTTAGTATTGTTGGTCAACTGCATACTCTGACAGCTGTGAAGAGAGATAGTGCAAAGTCACGCTGGGAATCTCTACATAAGCTTTTTACTTGGGCAATGAACTAATCTGAATGATGCTGCTTGCACTAAATCAGGAAGAAAATTTAAGTGGATTGCACAAATTTGTAGGTCAAAGGCTGGCTGCCAGGCCAAGTGCAGATTGCACAATTACTTCCTTTTCTGGAAAGTTTGTGTGGACCACAGCGTTGGGCTGAATTATTTGTTTCCACACAAGGTACACAAGCAGAAACAGTAATATTGATATCTATTCCACGTGATGTGTCAGTTGGGAGATCTATAAAAAAGAAGCCCCCAAATCGCTGTATTCAATGGTCTTATTGTACAAGCAAATAAAGGACAGTGGGTTATTGTTGTACATGAACTTTTTCCTGTAAATAATTGTACTGTATGCAAAAATATGGTAGAGCTTGTGGTTTGGGAGAGTCATCCTGGCTTTATTTGCAGAGGTAATAGAGATTCTAGTTTTCCAAATTCTAGTGGGAGATGGAGAGGGGGCATAGGGGACAACTTTATTTCTGCAGGCTTGCACACATAAGTATTCCTGATTTTACTGCTTATAAAGCCTGCAAAACCATCATATGGTTTCCTCTTGTGTCTATGCCATGAGCAGCTATGGTCTTGAACATCTTTGCTCTAAAATGTTTGTCATGCAACACTGATAGATGGAAGATAGTTTTTGAAAAACCTGGTAACAGGACAGTGTTAAATCACCTAACTGAACAAATGCCGTAGTTTCTCTGAAAGAGTAATTTTTCCTTGACTGATATAGATACGCTTGTTCTCGGCGAATAAGTATCTAGATAATGGCATATAAAAGCCTTTGCTCCTGTCAAAAAAAATCAGTATGAGTTACTTAAGAGCTCTGTGCAAATGCTACTATGGATAAAGGCCCAGACAACTTGAAAGAGACCTTAAAAAAAAACAAAAAAAACCAAAACAAAAACAAAACAAAAAAACAAAAAAACCAACCAACCAAAAAAACCCCAAAACCCAAAACAAACAAAAAAACCCCCACCACACAAACCAAAACACCCCTCAGTCTGACAAGTACTTACTGAGGCAGATTTTCAGAGGGATCACTGTTAGTTAAATTTTAAGTGAAACAATGGCTTCATATTTATTAAAACAACTTATGCTGGTGGAATTACAATAGATTATGAAGTATCCTGCTTTGATGTGGATTGTGAGAGTACAGAATTCCTTATCAACTGTTTGGGTTTTTTTTTTATATCACATGGTTGAAAGTACTGGTTATCAGCAGTCCTCCTGATTCCCTGGAGATAGTAGTTTCAAAATAGATGGCCTCAGAGATAAAAATATGCAGCACTTACTACTTGAACTGAACACTTTGGCACAGATTTCTTTAATTTGTTAAGGGCACTTTAAATTTAGCAAGCTTGATCAATTATTCCGCTGAATTGAGTAAGACACCTTGGATGACAGTCCTGGTATGTTGTAAGTTTTACAGGACGCAGTCTGGCTCATTTTACTGCTACTGTGCAACAGGTTGATAAGGCTTTATCTCACTCAAGAAAAAAAAAATAAACTGAAGCCTCTATTTGCAGACCCGCTATATGATATAATAAGGTGAAAGTAAAACCACAGACTGGCAGGAAGAAAGTCATCGTGTTTTCTTGTCCTTTTGTGGCCAAAAACGTCGCTAGTCTTAAAACAAGCACACAGTGCTGTTCTAGCACTTTTATTGCCACCTCTAATTATAACCAGCAGTTTTTCTTTTAAATACAGAGGAAAAACCCAGTTCTGCCAGAGGAAGCATCGCATTTTATGAAGCCTCAAGTTTTAATTTGCCCTGAGGGCTAAAAATAAAGGTATTTGTTCAGTGCAGGACTTCTGTTGTGCATGGCCCCTAAAAGCCTTCTTTTACCGTAGTTACGTAGCCAGCTGAACATTACCGAGGAAGATCACTACATCATTCATTCACAGGCTGGGAAGGGGAGTATTCCTGCTGACTCATGCTTATAAGAAATTTCCTTGCTCCGCCTCCATTTGTTTCAGCTCCTCCTCTCCTCTCTTCCTGCTGGGAGCCTACTATATTTAAACAGCTGTCCTAGAGCAGAGGCAGGATTCAGGGCTCGCGCTTTGGTTGACTTTCCCGGCTGTACAGGCGCTTCCCTGAAGATCTCACTTCTCATCGGACCTGCTGCCAAAGGTAAGGAGGCAGTAAGTAAATGTAGAGAGCTCTAGTCCGGCATACTCTAACATTGCTTTCCGAATATTGCAGGGGTGATGTTATTTTTTATGTACCATAAAGGTGATTTTTTTTTTCCACATGCTTTAATTGTGTTGTATGGTAACTGGCCTGGCACGTAAGAATGATAATGCAAAGTGTGTATGTGTGGGAACAAACTTCTGAAACTTGTAGGTGAGTATAAAATGTAAAAGCTATTGAGTTTTCTGTTTGGTTTTTTTTTTTTTTTTAAAAGCAATAATGAATTAAACTTTTAAAAACTGCTGGTGAAATGAATGGGTTGGTGAAGAAAAGAAGCTGAAGAAAACCATTGCTTTTGTGTTAGCATTGTTCTTGCTGAAACCTGAGTGTCATGTGGTAGCTCTTCCAGGCTCTTCCATTATTTATGTGTACTGACTGCACTGCTCTCCTGATTTCTCCCCATGTGCTGTAAGGGCCACACTTGGTGGGCCACACTTGAGCCAAAGTCTCATTGATGTTACACGGGGAGCTACTTGCATACCGCTGATGGAACTTGGCTTTTTATTTCTGCTGGAGACCACACTTAGTGTCATTGTCTTGCTAAACGCACCTTTGCTTTTTGTCTTTTACTCACTTAAAACCTGTTTCAGTTGTGCAGCCTGGAACTACTGGGGGGCCAGACTGACCAACTTTGTGAGCAATGGTCCCTGCCGGCTGAAGGCTGTGTCGGGAAGGGATGTGGAGTTTGGCCCAGAATGAGCTGGGTCCTTTTCCAAGCCAGAAAAATTACGTAAGGTCACATAGAGACTGAAATGCTTTGGAAGCAGTGAGGAGATAAATTGCAGAGCTTGCAGCGTGCTCCCAAATGAAGAGGAGGAGAGAGATATCCATTTAAAGTAGGAAGCCGAAAGCAGGAGCCAAAACAGGGATTAGCATCACTGAGTTGAGTAAGTGTGAGTGCCTGGCAGCCTACCCGACGTAAAAGGAGGGTGAGAAGAGCAGTCTTGGGTTTCTTGCTAGCTCAGGCTTTCTCTGGCTACTAATTCTGTATAGATTTGGAATGAACTTCAGTGTCCTGTGCTCTTTCCAATAGCCTCTGCAAGAACAGGCTTTCATCTGCTATGCTGTATTAGCTATACAGGTTATCAAGGGATATTTAGTCCCTTGATTCTAAGATTACAAAAAAAAAAAAAAAAAATTTACAATAATCTACCTTTACTTCTAGTGGCAAGAAAAATGAATGTTTGGTCTGGAACTGAAATGCCTGAGATGCTCTGAGCTCGGTTTTACCCCCGGAAATCAAACCTTTAGCCTGCAGGATGGGAATAGCTGTTCCCATAAAAAAAAAAAAAAAAAAAAAAAGGCTGTCAATAAACAAGCTCACCATCTGAGCTTCTACTAAAAAGAACTACAATTTGTAGTTACAGGATGCGGAAGGGACTTCTCCCATTTGTAAAGACATGCTGGGGTAAACAGAAGCATCTCTGATGGTTCATCTTGATAGAATTGTCCAGTGTCAAAACTTCAGGAAACGAAGCGTGTAGCACTACAATGGTCATTCTGGGGTTTCATGAACCCAGATCCCGAATAAAACCGTGGCTAAAGAAGGTCATGTGTGTGCACAGATCTAGTAATTTCATTGGAATAACAATTGTGCTCCTCAAGCAGTTAGAGTTTAGTTTAATTCCAGCAAATGCTCTTTTTGCACGTGTCAGAAGGTACAGGATGGAGGAGGAATGCAAAATGAGGGCAGCGTTATCACCGAGCCCGTGGCTGCTGGCTTTGCTCCCTATCAGGGTGGGGTAGGGTGGCTAGTGCAATGGCTAGCAGCCAAGGCAACCTTCCTGTAAAGCAAACAGGACTGCCAGGCTGACTTCTGCTGTCTTGAGCCTTTTTTTTTTTTGTCCTCTTCAGGCTCCTCCAGAAAAATGCTGGTACACAATGGCACAGCTTTGCTCCTGAGCCTTACAAAGGGGCTTGCAGGCTTGTTATTTATATGCTGGGTTTGCTGCTCTCCTGGAACTGTTGCCATGCGCTGTTCTGGATTGGTTCAGCAGTCCTTGCTTCCAGCAAAAGTGCCACGGATGTTGCTGGGTTACCACTGTCTACGGAGCGCATATGGTCTTTTTGTGAACGCTGCCACAGGCTGTTGCGGAGCAGAAACCTGGAAGATCGCTTCCAGAGATCTTGCTTTCCCTCTTCCAGACTCCCAATAGTTTCACAGAGACAAGATGTGCGCTCTGTGTTAGGAAAAACTAATGAGAACTTGCTGTCTTGGGTAGGAGACCCATGGAGAAGGATTTGTTACCATAGAGAAGAAACTTCTGCTAAGCTTCAGATAGATACTGTGGTGTAGCTGGTTTGAGGGGATACCTTACTGGTCACACCAGTGTCCTGTTCTCTTGGTGTCCCTGGCCATCCCAGGTGCTCGTGCTGGATTCTACCAATTGGAACTTTGGAGCTTTGTGGTGGGGAATTATTTGAGGGTAAATTTACACAACAGTCCGCTGGAAGTGGTGCAGGTTTTAGTTCCTGTGGCAGAACCTACCCAAAAGGCTGGGGAAATACTTGGGCGGTTGGGCTGTGCTCCTGCAGCTGGCGGGGTTGGGCTCAACGTGCCTTAAGGGGTTGATGCACGCCTCGGTATAGACACAACGCACAGGAGTCTTCATCTTCTGTAGTGCACCCAGCTACCTTTGAGTCTCAGTTAAACTGTGAACCTTGAAAGTTTCCTTGAAATCCAGCTCTCTTCAGAGCTAGATGCTTGAAATGACTTGAATTAGAAAGTAGGACTATTATGTCTTTTAAGTGGTTCTTGCCCTGTCAGGCAAAATGCATGAGAGTCTTCGACTGATGCTTCTTTAAGTGGTAATAGGCAACCAGGAAGTGTTACTACACTGTGATCTAAAAATTTGGACAAAGCTGCTAGTTCTGAACTCAACTTGCAAGACTAATGATGTGCCTCTCTACTCGGATGAACTCAGTCCTCTTGGAATAGCTCTGTCTAGCCCAGCGATGGCCGTAATTGGGGAATGTGAGAATTGTCACATTCTTGTAGGCAAATGCACTTACAAGACTCCTCCAGAAGCCTGGAATTCTGCAAATTCTAAACTCGCCTGTGGTTTTTTCTGGCTGCTCATTCCGTCGCCAGGGTCTCGCTGCGTTACTGTAGTTGCTGGTGATGTAAATGTCAGGCTTCAAAGTGGAGCATTACGCCTGTAGGACGACACTTGCCGCGATGCCTGTGTCAAAGGCGGTGATGTGCCAGACCTGATGGGAGCGTGCAGCACGCTTGCCAAAGATCTTTCTGCGCTTGGAAAGGGCATGGAGAGCATGCCCTGCTGAACAAAGCCATGCCATTCGTGGGATTTTTTTTCACTTAGCTTTCCAAAATGACAATAGTGTTTTTATAAAAGAATTGTATTCTCTGTAGAATAACTTAAAAGCTTATGCTGAATTAAAAAAAAACAAAAACAAAACCCTCATGATTATTGTGGTAAAAATATATTTTTAACCTCTTTAGATTAGTGACAGTATACTTGAATTCCCTGTAAAACTAAAGAAGTCGTTACTTGACATGGGGGGATTCCTGTAGGAATGGCAAAAAGCTTTGAGTCACTGTTCATTGAATATCTGCATAATGATTAGTTTTGTAGATTCCACTCCAATGACACCTTAGTCTCCAAGATAATTATGATGTATATTTTGTTTAAGGACTTGTTGTTATTAACCTATTCAGACCTAGAACTCTCTATTTTCTGGAAAACTTACAAAGAAGGCTCAGGAACTAAACTAGTATTTACGAAAAACCCCTGTAGTGGTGGAATGGTATGTGTTTGCAAATGCAGCCAGGAGGCTTCCAGCCTTTGCACAAAAGTCTTAAATGAGGTTTGCTCTAATTATCAGTAAATGCACAATTTGCTTTAAAGAGTACGAAGTGTTTGTGATAATTATGACAATTTTCTACATAGTACAGGCAAAAGTGATGTTTTCATTAACAAGCTGCAACACTTCAGTTACTGTAGTCAGAGGGTTCCTGAAGTTGCTGGCTGTTCTGGAGGGACTGGAATTCATGTGTGGAAGAGAAAGATAAGGCTTCTCTCTCTCTTTTTTTTTTTTTTTTTTTTTTGGTGTGGTGTATAATCAGGAATCATCCTATGGTTTTTGGGCAGCAAGAGGAGAAAAAGATAAGTAGTCCTCTCCTGAGTGTGGAATTGTAATGTGCCGGTCTGCAATGCAAGGATAATACTTTAGATCAATCTGGGTTTGTGGGCTGTAGAAAGTCACGGGCTTTTTTGTCCAAAAGGTAAATAATTCAAAACTTCTTTGTTTCAACAGGTGGACTCCAGGACCTAAATGCTTCCGGACAGGAAGATGCACGCATTATTGACCAGACCCCAGAATAAGAGTGGGTTCAAGCCGCTGCCTGTTGTGATCATAGGTGAGCTTTCTCCTGCCAGCATTGCTGTGTTCTCTCCTGCTGTTGTCACTTTGGGCTCGCTGTTTTTCAGCTGTTGTTCCATGTGTTCTCACTCAAACCAGAAATGCGTGGCCACTGTTTCTGCATCCTTTCCCTGACAGCCAGACTTTCCCTAGTCCTAACAGAAAGATCACTAAGAATTGTGGGAAGTAGGGAACCAGGTATTTGACAAACTAAAACACGTATTATATATTTTTTTAATAGTAAAATTGGTAACCTTTTGGGCATCAGTTCAGCTGAGCCTGATTTTTCTCTGGATACTTAGAAGGGTTTGAAATCTTTTTCGCTACAGATAATCACTTCACAGCAAGTTGATTCACTATCTGTAGTGCTTGAATTGGAGGTGTGTTTGTGGGATCTTTTACCCCCCTCCCCATTAGGTCTGTTTAGAAAGTGTTCCAGATGCTGTTAAAGTTTCTTGAAATTTTTCACAGAATTCTTTTAAAATGCAAGTCACCTACACTGATTTTTTTTTTTTTTTTTTTTTTTTTTTATGGATTTAGTAGAATGGTGAAAAGCTGTGGGTTTTCTGGCAGTTTAGGAGGCAGGTTAGGCAGTAACTGTCTTGTCTCCCTTGCAAGAGGGGAGGTTTGTAATGGGAGGTGACTCTTGGGGCGAAGCACTCGCGGTGATGTCAGTGCCTTCCCCTCTGAGACCCGCTGTGGGCTCTGCTCCAGCGCAGGTGCTGGACCCTGTTCATCTGAGCACGTGTTCAAATGCCTTGTGGAGCTGGGTTCCTTCCCTAGCTGTCATCTAATTTATAGCCCCCAGGAGAGCTAGTCCAAAGTCAGTGCACCACATAAATCACACTCAGTCCTTGCTAACGGCGAGTTTGACAAGGACACTCCTGCCAGCGGGTTCTAGTCTGAGGGTGGCTTTGTACTGCCCAGTTGTACAAGTCTGGAGGTGGGAGGGGGGATGCTTTTGGTACGTCCCTAGTGCACCTATACAGGGATCCAGCGCGGAGATGTCACTAAAGCCTCGGGAGCAGCGGTGTGAAGATGTGCGCTGTGAAGAGGCTGTTGGACTGAAGCAGCTCAGCTGTTTCACTGCAGCTGGACGTTGCACGCAGGCTCCAGCTGCATCCCTGGGCCCTGCTCCAGGCGGGATGTGAGCTCTTCCACTCTGCTGGCAGCCTCAGCAAAGCAGTTGCTTTCGAGAATAGTTGGAGCTCCAGAGGCAGCTGTACTTGTGACCATCCATATCAAACTTAAATGTGGTTCAGAGTAAATACTCTGCATGTGTTGCTGAGCGGTGTGCACTCAGTTTGGTTTAGGCACCTCCTTGTACTTGCTAAAGCAAAGAAGTAAGCTGAAAAGTGTTATCTTTTACTATAGCTGTGGTTTAGTTTGCTTTTAAGTTCTGTTGCTTTTGGATAAGTTTTCCTGCAAGTGGAATATTCCAGACACTGACCTGGAGCTGTCCTTGCTCAGCAGAGCAGCCTTTGACCCCAGCTGTGGTGCGTACTGCCCTTCACAGAGCTCAGCCCCCTGTCGGCTTATACAGCCCGAGCCTCCCTCTGTCTCAAATCCCCACAAAGCAGCCTTTGCTCCGGTCGCTCACGCATGCAGCACGGGTGCTGTGTCAACACGGGCTGCTGTGTCACTTCAGCTCTCCGCCTCTGCCTTGTCACTGCGCGATGGAAGAGGGGTTCGTCACACACTAGTGAGCAGCAGAGCCTGAGCAGCCGGGGAAGCTGACACCTAGTTATGCAGACACTGTAAAACATTAAACATGCTGGACAACAGCCATGTGAAAACTTTCCACGGGCTGCTCTCACTGGGCTTTGGCGTCACATCTATCAAGTTTTTCCACTGGCTGTTGGGTGGTCAGCAGGAGGAGTTCAGTCATCCAGCAGTCTGCTCAAAGGGCTGTATTCTGAGGGATTGTCTTGGTATGGCAGAGACTTTTTTTTTTTCCTTAACACACTCCCTGCAGTACCATGGTGGGGCTGAATGTGTCCTCAAAACCTGTTAATCAAAACTGCTATTGCCAGATATCCCTTATTAGATGGGATTTCTTACTGAGCAGAGCGATTTCCCCTTCACTTCAATAGTCACTCTCTTTTCTGGACTTTGTATCCTGTGCATGGTGAAATATCCTGTACTGGTGTGAAATGTGCATCCAGGAGAGCTGTGGCCCCCAGCTGCTAAACATTTGAAGATGCTAATGAGCAGGAACTCAATTCATCAGCATGCTAGAGACTTCAAGCTTCAGGTGATGTTAACCTCTGGCATGTTTAACCCAATGTCTCTCCAGCAAGTTCTGAAGACCTTGCAATGCAAATAGATGCAACTGAGGAGGGGAAGGGGACATACGAGGGTAAAATGATTTCCCCAACTCCATCCAGTAGGTCAGTGGTCAACCTGGAATAGAAACTCTCCAGTATCCACTGCGGTCTCATGCCCTTTGAATTGGTCTATATATTAGAAACATTCTTCAAGGGGCTGCTCCATCTTCAGGAGTATAAATTCTTCTCCATTATGTCTTTTTAGGGAATGGACCTTCAGGAATCTGTCTCTCATATTTGCTGTCGGGCTACATTCCTTACTTCAAAAGAGACTCTCTTCATCCTCATCCCATTCTTCAGAGGAAACTGGAAGAGGCACCAGATGTCTCCATTTTGGACCAGGTTCGTGTAAAGAGAAACAGCATAACACCATAGTAAAGAGTCCTAGGGGTATAAGTGATAACTTCATTTGACTTTTCAAAGCACACAGACAGAATAAGCCTTAGGCAAAGTACTCTTAGTTGTCCAGATCTCCCTTGTAGGAAATGCCAGCATTGCTGCTGTTTCTTGAGGTAGTCCTTGGGCAATAACAGGGTCTGTGTGCCAGTAAATGAGCTTCACAGAACACCAAAACCACCGCCTGTAAATATTGGAGTAACAAGCAGCTTGCTGCCTGGCAGGACACGCATTTTGAGCATCTGATCTGCCTTTCCTTAGGATTTGGAGTATCTATCTGAAGGCTTGGAGGGACGATCCCACAGCCCGGTGGCTCTTCTGTTTGATACCCTTCAGCGTCCAGACACAGACTTCGGTGGAACAGCAGAATCTGTCCTCACCTGGTGGCATGAGACCGACAGAGCCATCCCCCACCTGGTCCTTGGCAGAAACCCTCCGGGAGGTGCCTGGCATGTATGTGAATTGAAACCAAACTGCTTGGGGCTGCATGTGTTGACTGGAGAGGCAAAAGCTCCTCTAATGTGTCAGTCAGCTGCGTTTGATTTCACTTATCTAGACAAGCAAAAGTTTAAAAGGAAAAAAGCATGAGAGGCTTTTTATATTTCCAGTCTGTTGTTCTCTTTGGAGACATGAAGAGTTTCATTCATGACATCACTGATTTCCTGATCTGTGCTGTATTGAAACATGACAAAATTGCATTTTGCTTCTTGCATTAAATAACTGAAAGTTATTTTACTGTGTTTCTTGTTCCAGTCTATCGAGGGCTCTATGGTTACCCTGAGCAGAGGTGAATGGATGGGACTCCCAGATCTCCCATTCAAAGACTGGCTGAAGCAAAAGAGAAGGTAAGATAGCTATGGGGCAAACATCCAGAGGTTTTTTTGGGAGCCTGGGGTGGTCTCCTTGAGTGTAGCTACCTGCCTGTTATGGATGATTCTAGGGAGAGAAAGCACACCCTTCCACCCCCTGGTGAAAGTCCATTCTGCATTCAGTGATTCAGGTAAAGTTGCAGTGCTGCCTGGAGTGTGTCCTTCTCAACACCTACTGGGGAGATGGATCACAGTGACCATGAGTTCTGCATAAAGCTTGGAAAAGGCATGGTCATCTGACTCCTGTGTCCACTGCTGCCGTCCCTAATGACGAGTACAATCAGCTCAGCTACTGTGCAGTCTCTGGGGTACTTCTGCTCTCGAGATAGGTAATCTTAAAAAGCCTAGGAGTTAAAAGTGGAATGGAAGCAAGATGCAAGAGGAAGGCATAAATGAACAACCGTGTTCTTAAGGATGGGATTCCTGCTAGAGAAAGCTGCCTCTGTCCAACAGCTTGTGGGCCCCAGTGTTAGCTCTATGTACCAGGAATAACTTTGCTGAAGTCAGGGAAACTAGAGAAGTCTTCTCTGATAGTGCTGTGATAGATGGCTCTAGGATAGATTCAGTGGAAGAGGGGAGAACTTTCAGCCTCTTACTTAACTGCTGCTTGACCTTTATTTGTACTATATTACAGAGGCCTCAGAAACAACAGAGCCACAGCAGAAGACATTGCTCACTATTACCAACACTATGTGGTGAGGAAAGGACTGCAGAAGAATTTCAGATCTGGTACTGTTGTGACCTCTGTGAGGAAAGTGAGCACAGAGAGCATCTCCAGCCACGCACAGAAAGATCTGGAGGAGAATAGTGACTCGCTCTGGAACTTCAATGAGAGAAGTACGGAGGTCTTCCAGGTGGATGGATTTTTCAAAACTGTGAAAGGTGATAAAGAGCCCTTCTCCATCTATGCAGAGACTGTGGTCTTAGCGACAGGAACATACGATAGTCCTACTTGGCTTGGGGTCAAGGGAGAGAACCTTTCCTATGTCCATCACCAGCTGTCTGCCCTGGAGGAAGCAGTGAAGAACAACGGCGTTGGCATCATGTCAGATCCAGTCTTGATTGTAGGTGCTGGTCTGACAGCTGCTGATGCGATTCTCTTTGCTCACCATTGCAATATTCCAGTAATCCATGTATTTCGGAGACGAGTCACTGATCCGGGTCTTATATTTAACCAGCTCCCCAAAATGATGTACCCTGAATACCACAAAGTCCATCAGATGATGAAAGAACAGTCAGCTGCTTGTGCTGGGCCCTATGAGTGTTACGTTAGCCTTCCTGAGCATCACGTGCTATCCTTCGGCAAGGACAAGAAATGTATCTTTCAAGACAAGAATGGCTGCCAGAAAGTTTATAAAATTTCTATGGCTCTTGTTCTAACTGGCTCAAACCCCAACCTCTCCTTTCTGCCGAATAATGGCATTGACTTGGCAATGGACAGCGGCCAACCAGTCAATCCAAAGAGAAATCCCATAGATGTTGACCCGTTCTCCTATGAATGCACTCAGGAGAAAGGCCTGTATGCTCTAGGACCTCTAGCTGGAGATAACTTTGTACGCTTTGTGCAGGGGGGGGCTCTGGCTGTTGCCAGCTCTCTGTTAAGGAAAGCAAACAAAAATCCCCCCTAACAAAACAAAAAAAATATCCCTGTGCTAACTGTGTCTGGGTTACTGCTGTTTTCTTAGAGAAGCAAGTCATCTGATTTGTACATCCTCAAATGTAAAGCCCACTCCTGGTATTCCTCAAGGTTATGCAGGGAGTTGTTAAGTTCTTAGTAGCTGAGCTATTTGGGAAGGTGAAGTCACCAAACAGAGTGGGTTTCACACACGGCACTGCCTTCAGGCCCTGGGGATTCAGCTCCTTTCCTGCCCAGCTGTGCATAACGACTACAGGGGCTTTCAATCTTGCACCTGGAAAAGCAGGGGGCAAGACATTGATTGCTCTTCTGTGCAACACCTTCCAGGTTGCTGAAAACTGAACTGGGGAACAATCAACGTTAATTATTTCCAGACAGCAGGCTGATGGCCCTGTGTCCGTCAGTGTCTTAACAGTAGTTTTTTCATGAAACAAAGTAAGACGATGTGGTTGTATTAGCTTCTGTAGCTCAGATGTATGTTCTTATTAGGCCAGAAATCGCTGAAAGATGTTGGAGGTACCTCTGGCACATGAAGTGGTACTCTGCAAACAAAAACTGACATAAAAACAGTCAAAACTGTATTGTCTCATTGACACCAGCAACAAGTGATATGCAATATCTTTTTAATCAAGGGATTCCTGTGATTGGATTTTTTTTTTCCCTCCTTCTTGAGAAGGAGTGGTACTGACTTACAAACACTTGGTTTGTAAATCCACTTTCAAAATCCTAAAATTGCAATAGCCAAATTCTTGGCAGCTGCTGTTCTGCAGACAGCAGAACTAGAGGGCAGCTACGGGTCTGTATGTACCTGCCCAGGTGCTGTGTGGGGCTTGTGCTGCACAGAGGATTTCAGAAAGATGCAATATGTTATACATTGTATGAATTTCTAATGTAATGTGATTATTATTTTTTTCTAAAGAATACTATTTCTGTAAAGGGGAAATTGGCACAGTCACTTTCTCATAGTTTTATGCTACATATAGCAGTTTTTTAATACTAGTTTTCTAAAAGATTTTTATTGGCAAAACATTTTGTGATGGGCTTTGTCAGTGTTTTGATGAGCTGGGGTGGGTGGGAATGATGCCTTGTCTTGCAAAGAGCATTCTCAACAGACCTGTGGGGCCTTTCACAAGAAAAACGGGAGCCATAGCTGATCTTCTTTGGTGTAAAGACAGGCTCTGCTCCCTGTGCTGCACTGAAACTCACCGACGGGGCAGGATGCTGCTTGTGTCTGTAAAGCTGAGTATGTGGAGGCAGAGGCTGTTTGTAAATGAATCACCCTCAAGCTGGAATGTACGAGGCGCTTGTGTGTGGTGTTGCTGTGTTGCGCTCGAATGTTTTTGCCGCTGACTGTTCTTGTATGAGATTTGTCAATAAAGTGATTTCAGATTTAGTCTGTGTTTTTTTTTTAACTCTGACTTTGAATCTCTGATGCAGAGAAGATCTAATGAATTGTTCGTCAGCTTCCTGGCCAGCACCAGCCTGTGGTTTGTGCCTGCTCAGTCCAGCATCTTTCCCCTCCCCAGGAGCACACTGCTATGCACTTGCTTTCTGCGCATCTTCCTCTCCCCAACAGGACGGGGAACCCTTGTAGAGGGGTTTGGAGTATCCATCTCTTCTGTGAGATTAAAACACAATAGCAAACCAAGCTCTTTGCCAAGCATGTTCTTGCCTGGGGGATCTTGGATCTCTTTTCTGTTACCCGCTGTCTTCTCCTGTCTGGAAAAATCCTGAGTCAGGGCCTAGTCCAGTAAGTCAATAAGACAGTTTAGATCAGAAGGGACTGTTGAAGACCTCTGGTCCAACCCCACTAAAACAGGGCAAACTTTGAAGTTAGACCAGGCTGCTCAGTGCCTTATCAGGGAAAGCTCTGAGTATCTTCCAGGATCCAGATTGCACTAGCAACACTTGATTGCCTTGTTCAACGTCTGACCACCTTTGTTGAGAATTGTGGGCCATTTTCTTCTCTGGTTGAAGTGTCCCTATTGCAGTTTATTCACTGCATCTTGGGCCTTTTTTGTTCTTTTTTTTGTTTGTTTGGTTTTTTTTTCATGGCACAGCTCTGAGAAGAGTCTGGCTCAAGGTGTTAAAACACCATCCTCATTCTCCTCGCAAGGCTGAGACTGGAGAGCCCTCAGGATTTTGGGGGTGCAGATGTGTGGTGTGGATGAGTTTCCTGGTCTAATTGCCACTGGCCAGAGGGGTGGCTCTCTTTGGTAGCATTGCTTTAAATGAGGTGACGGTTGTTCCCCTGAATCTGTTATCCTGGCAATATGGGGATTCCTGAGTATGGATAATATAAGATGGCACAGAACCACGTGTTTTGGGTACTCCATTTGCCCTGCCTTGTGTTCCTCTAGACCAGGTCCCAAGCCAGTGCAGGATTGTGCTGTTCCTCTCCTGCAGATGAACTTTGCTAGAAAGAAATTGGTGATCACCTTTCTAAAAATACCATTTTTGGCCAAGTCTCAAATTCCTACATCAAAAGCAAACGAAGCGGAGAACAAAAGCCAAAGGGCATCTTAAAAAAAAACCAAGGGCCATTGGAGTATGCTGGAATAAGGGTGTAGGATTGGCGTCAGCGAAACGCTGCTCTTCCCGTCACTGAGGTCAAGGCCACAGCGTTCATTCTGATCATTCCTGTATCCTGTGTTGCACGACCATGATCTCATTTGCCCTGCACTGGGGAGCTCCTAATGAGGGCAGCAGCCTGTGCCCGCGTCAGGGGAGCTGGGGTGGCTGTGTTTTAAATAGCCACCTTTCTTGCCCAAGAGGCTGAGCTAGTTGCCTGCCCTGCGTAGAACCGGGAAGGGAAGTGGTTTTTAACAGCTGATGCTTAGAAAATATCCTACATTCTGCCCTGGAGGGATGTGGGAGCGAGGATCTCAATAGCAGAGGTAGTGGTTTCCTCATCAACAGCGACAAGTCCTCTGGGCAAGGCTGTGCAGCGCTAATCCAAGTTGTCGTTCAGTTCTCTGTATCCAGGGAGACAAATGTGAATTATTGTTCCAAAACATCAGCCATGAGAGTCAACAGATACCAGCTTTGTTATGTGTGGGATTTGCCCGTGCATTATGACCTTGACCTACAGCATGTGACAGCACCAGGAAAAATTAGTCTTCTCCTGAGTGTTCTGCCCATCACATGCCGCTGGTTGGAGTGACACAGCTTTGTCAGGCGAGACACTGAACGCTTTCACCACTGTTTCCATTGCTGCACGTGAGGCCCGTGTGCAATTAGCTGGCCACCCGGGCAAGTTCACTGGCTATTTGAAACTGGAAACCGCTCTGCTTCCTTTCTCTGTCCCCTGCAAGTCCTTCGGTGTCCTCTCCCTGCTGCCCGGTGGGAGCCTTCTGCAGGCATGGTGACCAGAGCAGGTCGGTCTGGGAAGCCTTGAGCAGCTCCCTGCTCTGCTCAAATTCGGGTAGAGCAACGTTATTTTTATTCAGACCTCTGGCTGCTGCTGAGAGGTGATGGTCATCACTCCACTACAAGGGCTCCATGTTGGGCACCCATTTTCTGTCCTTCGGAGCTCCTTGGCCTCCTTTGGTTTCCTCCCCAAACTCATCAGTCCCCAGTTTGTGTCTTTGCAGAAGAAGCTCCTGAGACCCGCTGGCACTGGCCAGGAACAGAGGAAAAATATGCACCCAGAGCAGAAATTCAAGGATTTGAAGTTTACCAACAAGACAAAAAAAAGAGAATTGTGGGGGTTTTTTGATTTTTTTTGTGTGCTAGCAAGCCCTTGTAATCAAGGCTGATGTGTTTTAAATAAACACGCTTGCAGGTGTGGCAGAACTGACTGTACAAGTCTAAACTCGGGTACCTTTTCTTATGCAATTAACGTGCAAACTTACTGCTGCTACTTTTTGCTTTGGTGAAGGGCTTACGAGATGTCAGAGCATGTTTGTTGTGAGCTTTCACTTCTTAAAGGAAGGGAAAGGTATCTTCTTTTTAAAAGGAGCCTTCTTTTACGTATCATCTGGGTTGAAATTATTTCAGTAAAATAGTCTTGGGAAGCCCTTTGGTTGCTCAGCATTCACTTTTTTTTGGCCACGCTTCTGTGTTTGAGCACAGGACTAAATCCAGCCACATCTTGGCCAAACCACTCTATTTAAAAGGTCTACAGAGCATTACGATGTATTGCAAGTCTGATGATGCCGTAAATCTTAGCTTTATAAGGACCCTCAGGGAGCTGCCAGGGTGTTGCAGGCTGCAATGCTTTAAATTAACCTGCTTTATTTGTGAAATACAGATATTTTTGTGCAGGCAAGCAGCCAGCGCATCACCGCTGACCGGCAGCTCCCAAGTTGTGCTTGTAATGGGGGAGCACTTGGGAGGGGGGCGGTGGGGGGGTCTCCTAGCAGAAGGGGTTTAAAGCTGGAACCAAGCTTGGAGGGTCCAGGGAAAAACATCTGAAAAGCGGGGAGTTAAGGAAAGGGAAGGCAAATTTTGTTGGCCGGATCCCACCTCCGCCAGAGCCTGGGAAGTTGCGGGGATCCACTGCCCGGGGAGTTTCCTTTGCCATCCCTGGGGACCAAGCCCTGAGGACCAGGACAAAACCTGGATCCTCCGCTGTGCAGCTCGGAGACAGAGAGATTCCGCTCCGGTATGGCAAGGAGATTGTCTCACAGTATTTCTGCCTTTCGCTGTATGAAGGTTCCCTTCTGCTCCGCATGGGCCCCCACAGGGAGCTTGGGTGGTGCCGATATATACCAATATATCGATTTACAGGAGCCTGTCCAAGGAGGCACAGAGCAGGCGGCTTTCTGCAAAGGGAGCAGAATGAATTTTGTTTTCCAGCCCAATTTTTTGCTGGTCGCATTCATTTCGTGGAATCGCGGACGGTTCTGCCTGATGTTACTGCTGTGCTGCAGCAGGTTGGAAATGAGGGAAAGGAGGGGAATCCTGAGCCAGGCAGCACACGTGCATGGGCAGTGTGGCCCTGCTCCGTAACTGGCATCACTGTCAGCCGGGAAACCCGGTTTGGAAGGTGAAAGCACTATTTATTTAGGATATTTACCCTGCAGGTGAATTTCCACATCTGGGTTTTGCTGGAAGTGAAGGGACTGGTGAAATACCCGCAGGAACCACCTTTAGGAACTGGGATGCAGCTGGGCAGAGCTGTGGCCCCCGCAGCAGGCGGCCAGGATGGGGCATTTGGTGTCAGCCCCACTGTTTTTGGGGGTAAACAGAGCTGGTTTGGGCACAGCATTACATCAGGGTCAGGTCAGAGGGGGTTCGCTGGGTGAAACAGCGGCTCACTGCAAGCTGGGAACGAAGAGGTGGATCAAGAGGGGTTGTGAGGGTGTAAAGTTACTGCTGATGATGAAGTGCGGGTTTTTGGGGTATTATATTGGGTAAGTCTCCGAATTTCAGTCACGCTTTTATAGCCCACTGAACCTTTTGCCAGGGAGGCAAACCTTAACCAGTTGATGAGCAAAGGGCAGGATGAAATCATTCCTTTAATGGCAAAGAAATAGGAAACCAGGAGAGCTGTGCTTTTTTTATGAGACCACAGACACAGTTTCAGGCCTAAAACATTCATTCTTTTTGAGAGCCAGCCCAGCGGAGCAAACCTCATTTGCAACTTGGCATTAATAGCCGAGTTATCCAGTATTACCATAACTCCGAGTCAGCAGAGGTCTCAGAGGCTTTCAAAGCTAATAAACTGGCAGATAGACCTTTCAGCTGAAAAAGACAGGGAATTTGTATGTCAGAAAAAAATTCCTTGGTGTTTATCTGGGATAATAAATGGACTTTTCGGTTTAAACATTAAGGTCTAGCAAAACAAAGCCAATGGCAAAGCGGTGGGATGCTGAATGCGGATGTGCCGGGGGCTGCAGTGCTGGGAGCACCGCGGGCTGCACTGGGTTCAGCCCGTCCCCTGCAGGGTCCCCTGCTTGGGGACCAAAGGGGACACAGGGGCTGAATGGCCGCCTCCAGCCAGGAGGGATGGGCATCGTGACATGGAGGGGCGTGAGAGGTTTGTCTTCCCAAGGCACCTGCAGAGATACAGAGATACAGATACAGCGTTGGCACAGCTGGAGGGGCGAGAGCCCAGCTCAGGGGCTGCGGTGGGAGCATGGATTCCCAGCTTGGATGTGGTGATCCAAGTTTTCCCTGAGCCCTTTCCAGCACCTGTTTACCAAGCTCCCTTTCGCAGGGGTCGCTGGAGCAGCTTTCTTGTAAATGCTGCTTTTGTCGCGGCATCTCTGGCAGCTGCCCAGGAAATTAAGGCAATTAATGAGCAATAAGGCACATGAGCGGTGAGAGGCAAAGGCGCTGTTTTGTATGAATGAATTACACGTGATTCACGCTGCCTGAAGTAACCTGTCTGCAAAAGCATACCACGTCACCCGCATTGCACTTTCATGAAGTTTAAGCAAAAGAGACTTCTCAGGAGTGTGAATAGCTGGTAGTATTTTTTGCTGGCGGGACTATAACTAAGATGGCTTAAGGCAGCTTATTAAAGCAGGCAGCACACAACCTCTGCAATATATTGACCCCAACAAAGGGGGGTCAGAAGGTTTTCTCCCCTGAAAATTAAAGCTTTAAAATCCTCCCTCAGTGTTACGTAGAGGTGGAAGTAAGGCCTTTGGAAATTTTTCATTAGAAAAAGAGACAGAAACCAGTTTTTGACTGGGGATTTATAGCAGAGCCTCAGATGCAGCGCTCTGATGTTGCGGTGAATGCTGCAACTGCTGGGATTTAGGGGTGGACTTCTGGTTCCCTTTTTAGTGAGTGCTTCTGTCTCAAGGCCGAGAGACGTTTCCAGATTTGTGTTTTCACCAGAGCTGGTCTCTTCCTCTGCATCATTCTGGTTTTTGGTGAACCCGTGTTTGTAAGAAGCAAAAAACATTCCCAGGAGGTGCCGTGGAGGTCTGCAGCAACCACTTGTGCCGTTTCATGATTAAGGGGACTGTCATCCTGAGGTTGATACAAGTAAGTTCACATTCCAGGAAATACAAATATTTATATAAATATTTTTCAGGAAGATGGAGAAGCAAGTGTCTGAGAAAAAGATAAAGTTGCATAAACACATGTTATCCGCCTGATGTAACACCCCAAATACCTCATCCACTGAGTAATCTGGATGTGACATAATGGGGGCGCTGGCCGGGAGCCGGCCAAGTGAAATGTTCTCACCCTGAAACAAAGGAAAGCAAACCGAAGGGAGGTGGAATCTCCCGTTCCCAGGCCGCCTGTCCCCTGTGAGCTTCCTCGTGCTCTGTTACATCCATTTCCAACAAAGGGCTTTTTTTTCCACCCCCTTCCCCTTCCTTTAAACAATGCAATGGATACCCCTCAGTCCCAGTGCTGGGAAGCGGCTGGCTGTTCAAGCCGCTCTCGGAAGCAATGCGGCTCTGCTGGAGCAGCTCCCAGTTTGCTGTGTGCAGCTTTCCCAGCCTTAGGTGAAGGAAACTATGGGGCTTCAAGAGCAATCCCGCAGCTGAAACAATAAAGTCTTGCTCTGGTCAAATATCATTAGAGATGAAACATCTTCCTCCCTTTCCTCGTGTGAGCAGTCCCAGTAGGCTTTGAATACCGCACTGATAAGGGAAGTGGAAATGCAGAGGATAAAAGTGCTTATTCTGTTAAGGGCTGAATGACTGAGCCCCAAATTCTCACTCTTTCTGAGGCCAGAAGGTCCCAACAGTCCCCGCTTGGTGAAAGAACCAGCACTAAGCATTTTCTATATGGAAAAATAGTTTCTGTATTCCTCTGATGCCCCAATACTTAGATTTGTCAGGATGATGTTTTGTGAATTATTTACTACATCAAAGTTTATATGACAGGGGAAAAGCTCAGCAAGAAGGATGGTGACTAACGATGTGTATTCAAGTAAACACAGGGAGGAGGTGAAGGGAAATATTGCTATTCAGGTGGGATCTTTTTTGCTACTGTCAGTAAGGGGACATATTTCTTCTTTTTTTTTTTTTTTTTTTTAAATTTTCTTAACTAGTAATGTATTACTTGTAGCTCCATCTGTCCTTGCTCTTTCCCCAAAGCACTGGTCGCCACAGCCTGGGACTGGTCCCCGGCAGCAGAGGATGGGATGGATGCTGTGCCCCCTGTAACGTGGCTCTTCATGATGTAGCATCAGGCGCTTTGCTGATGGAAATTCAGCATGGCTCAGGTCTGAGATCAGAGCATAGCTGTTCAGGCGTGGACACGGGGTTTGCTTGGTGCAGTTACCTTAAATTAATTTAATTTAATTTAATTTATTTTATTTTAACGAGTTCAGAGCCGGCTGCCTAAAACGAGAACAGGGGGACCCAACAGCCTCATTTTCTACATCCAATTTTCTCAGCTCACATCCTCTGATTTCTCCCCGGCTCCCACAAGGAATCTGGGCTCTTGTCCTCAGCTGCGGTTTATGACAGTTTTGAGTCCATATCGAGTAATTCCTCTCACCACCCCCCCCAGATATCTCACTTCTCCCAGGGCATTCGATCACACCTTGAAACTGCTGCCGCCCGTGTTTTCTTTTCTGACAGCTCTCACAGTAACAAATGGGGATTACATTCTCCATAAACAGCCCACCCCGGGAGATCTGACTGCCGGCCAAGTTTAGCTTTAAAATCCTTACCATGGCTGTAGGTAGGCAGCCACCCCACCTACGAGAAACGTTTCATAGAATCATAGAATGGTTTGGGTTGGAAGGGACCTTAAAGCCCACCCAGTGCCACCCCCTGCCCTGGGCAGGGACACCTCCCACCAGACCAGGTTGCTCCAAGCCCCGTCCAGCCTGGCCTTGAACACCTCCAGGGATGGGGCAGACACAGCTTCTCTGGGCAACCTGGGCCAGGGGCTCACCACCCTCACAGCAAAGAGTTTCTTCCTCAGGTCTCATCTAAATCTCCCCTCTTCCAGTTTAAAACCATTCCCCCTCGTCCTATGGCTCCTCTGCCTGGTACAGAGTCCCTCCCCAGGTCCTCCATCAGGACCTCCCTGATGCGTCCAGGGATGGGGTCCTGGTTCAGCAAAGAGGCCTGCCCAGAACGGGCAGCTGAAGGGAAGAAAAGATGTAACAGGCCAAAAGGGGACAAGCCTGAAGAAAATGAACTATTCGAGGAAACTTCCTTGGATTTGAGCTGGAGGACCTGAAGGTGACAACTGTAGTGGTGTGCAGGGTGCTGGTGTGCCTGGCCTCCTTTGGAGGCTGCTTCCATGTACAGCTGGCACCGGGGCAGCAACCAGCTGGGCACGGGCGGCATACTTCTTGCTCTCCTTCCGATAAAAAATGCATCACATTCGTGGAGGAGGAGGAGGAGTGAGATTATCACAGGGAGCTGGGAAATGACTGCTTTTTATTGAAAGCAGACATTTCCTAGGGATGCTTAATTGCCCTTCACCAACCCCACGCAGCCCTTGGACAAAGCTGGTCCCTGCTGTATTTTTAGCCTGGGAAGGATGCTTTCCTGCGCTCCACTGTCATGCAAAGGTGGTATGTTCAAACTGGCCTTCGTGGGAGTCACGGGTACACCCGATGCTGCCTTCTTTCCAGTTCTTCTCTCCATTTTCAGTTGTCACGAGCCCCTTCGGGGCAGGGCACGGGCGAGCATCCTCACCCTGATCTGGGACGCACAGTACCGTATTTATCGCGGCTCGCTCGCTGCACGGCCAGCTTTCCTCCTAGCACACCTGCAAGCGTAAAAACCTCCTGCTGCGAGCTGGCGCTTGTGTTTCAGTAAATATGAAAAGAAATCATGGTTTATTTGTTGAGGGAGCGGACCCAAACATGGCCTTCTGGCAGTATCTAATCTGACTGTCAGAGCTGGAGGGCGCTGCCCACACTTCTAGACATTTTGTGGCTGACCTTGGACCAGACTGTTACCTCAGTATGGTGTATCCTGAGCTCTGGTTCTAATGTTGGCGTGTGAGCCATCCCAAGGGATCGAGTGTGGGCAGCTGGCCACCCAGGGGCAGGATGGATGCAGGATGGCATCATGTCGTAACTCCATCCCCAAAAGTCATCGAGAAAACCCCCTCTTGGCAGGTGGACTCGGAAACACGCTGGACTATTCTGTCAGCCAAAGCTTTTGTTTTTTGTTGTAAAAATGGAGCATCCAGCACTTTGCTGGAGCCCGCCAGGGTGGGTGAGCGCTGGTGTCTGTGGTGGGGGTGTAGGAGGCAGCTTTGCTGTTGGGGACGTCATGATTACCAGCATGGAGCTTGCCAGCACGACGGAATATGAGTAAGAGCCATAAGCTGGGGCTGGGGAAGGGGCTGGGTTAATAAGCCAGCATCACCCACGTGGCCATTTTCCAAAATGCCAGTCCTTGGAGGGACTTTCCAAAGTCCCCGGAGGGACTTTTTCCCCGGCTGCTTCAGGACTGTGACATGGGGCAGGTTGTAATTCCAACTGAATGCCTCCGGCACCTATCAATAATTTATCTCCCCGGTCCCTGAATTTCCTGGCAACGAGATTAGTCCCAGCAGCGTGCAGTTGGCGCAGCCACACCGGTGTGGCCGGCCCTGCTGGGCTCCCTGTGGGCGCTGGGGGGCTCTTCACCAGGCTTCGTGCCCTCTCCCAGTCTCACTCCACCTCTCCCCGAGCCCACAGTCCTGGAGCCCTCCAGCCTGATGGCTCTTTGGGACCCAAACATGCCCATCCCTCCCAGGAGCGGTTGTTCAGAGACTCACACCTCCCTGCTGCAATCAGAGCCTTTATGTGATTTATGTTTGCAGTGGGACATTAAGGTGTGCCCTGTAACACTATAAAATAAACAACTCTGGATCCTTTGTTTTAACAGGTCTGAGACTAATAGCTAGAAATGCCTCACAGCCATAAAGAATGAACAGCGGGACAGGAGTGCTGCACTGAGAATCTCCCTGCTGGAGGCAGGATAGTTTTCAAGTCTATAATGGGCTTCTGGAGTCACTTGCCATAATCCTGGAGGCAAAGGTGAAGCAGTAAATCTGCGGTGACTCAGAGCGTGCACCTGGTAGAGAAACCCTCAGAAACATTTCTGCAAGGCACCAGATTTATTCTGTCTGGTGAGGCACACTGGGGGAATCCCTCTAAAATCGCCCAGAAATGAAGGGAACCTAAAAAAGGATCTGAAACAACCCATGGATGCCATCCATAGGCAGTGTTCCTCTGCCAGGAAGAAAACCAGCAGTTTTTCAGGTAGCTTATCTCACTGCAGTTTAAGATTTCTGTACTTCTGCAGTCATGGATGCAAGCTTTATTCTGCTATTTAACATAGCCACTCCTCACAAACCTGAAATCACACCTGGTGGCTCTGTCAGCAGGGAGCCTTGTGCCCTGGTACCCAACATCCCACCTGATGCTCGCGCTTCCTGGATGCCCATCATGAGACATGGGCTTCTACCATGTCAGAGTCGGCACTAAGGAGCCTGAGAAAGAAACCTCTTCTTTGGAGACAGATCCTGCTGCAATGTACTCAGACAATCTGGGTGGCATAGGAGAAGTTAGGATTATAGCGTGGCTTCATTTAATGTCTTTATGTCTGCCATTTTCATGGGAAAAGTCATGTAGTAAGTAATTAGCTTCATATTTTTACTGGTGTGTCTCATATTGCATAGTCTCCTACTGAAATATATTGACCCTCAGCTGCACCTAGGAACTGGGAATGAAAGCAACATCAGAAAGATATCACAATAGTTTTTTTTACTGCTCAAACTTGCGGTTTGCTTTGGATCTTTTTTCCATGATCTTCCAGAGTTTCCTGGAGATTAATTGCCGCCCTGTGTCTTGCCACCCGAAGTCACGAAGTAGCAGACAGAGGAAGGGTAAACCCCTCCCAGTATCTATCGCTGGTGCTGGAAGAGGGATTTCTCTGGAAATCTGTGCCGGGGACCCCCCAGAAGATGCTGTCCTCGCTGTGCTGGCGGCTCTGCGTGGTGGCCTGGCAGTGGGAGCGGACAGCCCCGGCTTTGCCGGCGATGCTCAGGGCCTTCACACAGGAACGGTGTGGAGATCTTCTCCGTCACGATATTTTGGACATCGTGTTATGCAATCATCTGTGTACGGACTGTACAGACATGCCTTCAAGGAGAGGATTAGGTGTCTTGCCAGTCCCGAAGCACTGATCTGGACTTGCACGGGGTGGTAAAGCTGTCGGGACAGGTTTTGCTGGGAAACAGTTTCGGGCTTCTGAAGGTGTGATTCAAACCTGAATTAAGAGTCTAAAACCTGTGTGGTGTGACCCGGGATGCAGCCGGCGGTGGGAAAGACAACTTTAAAAATGCCAATGTGTTTAATTAAAACCACTTAAAAATCAATATTTTAGTGAGGAAACACAAGCATATTTGGCTGCAAGTTCTGGTGGAAAGCAGGCTTTCAGCCCTGCTGAGGTGTCCGTGTGTCTGTCCCGCAGCAGCACAGCTCCCTCTCCCGACTGCGGAGCCCACGGGCGCCGGATGAACCCGGCATTGCGCTGGCTGTGAGACTGTCTGGTTTTTGCAGAGCAAAGGGGCTTTAAAGCATGAATGCATTGCATCCCCACCTGCAGGGATGGGGTAGATTAAGACATCCCAAATCCATAATTATTTCAGGTTCTCCACTGAGCTGCATAGCCCAGTGGGACCTTCCCGATCTCCAACCATCTTTTCCAATTTCATTTAAAGAAAAAAGATGCCTATTTTACAGTGAGGGCCGCTGCCTGAGGAGGGGGGGTGGGCAGGGGTGTCTGCTGGCAGCGCCTTGGTGCGAGGGGTTTCTAATGGTCACTGCAGCCTGGCCACTGCCACTGCCCTCCCTGCTGCCACTCCGTGTCCCGGGGACTCTGCAGGGACACGAGCAGCACGGGTACTATGCAAACATGCTTTGTGCCTAAAGCACTGATACACCCCCGTGTCAATCTGCGATGCTCTGACCTTTTAGCCCCATGAAGTGGTCTTCAAGTCTTGATTGTCCACCTTCCTCAACAGCAGATAGCTTGGATGATCCTTAGAAATAGAGTATTTCTGCTTGTACAAGGGTCTGACTAGCCCTGCTTGTGTTGTCCAAGCAGCTTTAATGCACCAGCTTGGCTACAGGTAGCTTGGACAGGAGTATGTCCCCTGGAAACAAGATCGAGTTTCTTATGCTGCAAAACTTGCGTGAGCTCCGTCACCAGAAGCAGTGTTCCGTTAGGATGCTGCGTCTGTGCCGCACTTTGAGAAGCCCACAAACCAGGTACAGGGCTGGAGAGGTGGGCACTGCAAGTGGATGAAGACACAAATCTCACATTCTCATCAGCCGTGATGCACGATCTGCGTTACCCCACGGAGCCCAGCTGGGGAAACAGCCCAAAATTGCCCAAACTGGACTTGTCAGAGGAGCTGTGCTTCAGGCAAGGGGACACGGTCTGTCGGGGAGCTGGGGAGACGAAGCCTCAGGCATGGCAGACAGCTGAAACACATATCAGAGTGCTGTGGTTTGAGGAAGCCACAGCAATTTATTGTCATTCCGACAATTATTCTCTCACCTGATGACACCCCCCACCCCCGACCCAGGAAGGGGAATTGGGAAAAAAACAAGGAAACCTAAGGGTTGAAATATAAACAGATTTAATAGAATAATACTAAATAATTAACATTAATAGCACTAAAGAACCAGCACTGATCCCGATACCAATGTAAAACACACAAGGACTATACCCAGCCCGTTCCCCAGCAGAAGCCGTGCACTCCCCGCAGGGACAGCCAACGTGGGACCCTGTGAGCGCTGCGGCTGCGGGAGGAAGGGAAGGGCTCAGGGCTCCGGCACCGGGGTGAGGAGTGCTCAGGATGGCAGCCAGCAAGGGAGGGACAGAGAGAGAGAGAGAGAGAGAGAGAGAACTCCTCAGCAAACTTCCTAATTTATACTGAATGTGCCGTTCATGGTATGAAATAACCCTGTTGGCAGCTTGGGGCAACGCCCGGGTCTCGCTCGTCCTCGTCCCTGCACCTCGAAAACACTGAGAGCTTGAAAGCCGCACCCCAGAGCTGGCGATAAAGTCAATATTATCACTAATTCAGACACCGGAGTCTTCTAAAAGTGCAGTTTTCCCAGGCATTAGAAGAGACTTCACTGAAAAGTAAAATTACTGAAAGAGAAGTGAGTCCTGTGTCGCTCAAACCGGGACACAGAGCCTCGCCACCACCCCCCTGCGGGACCCTGCTCTCCGGACCACCGCTGCCGCTGGGCCCACGCGGATTTTTCGTTGCTGCCAGGAGATAAACCACCAGAAAAGCACACTTTGCCGTTAAGGCGGTGCCTCCTTGCAGCCCCAGCACCAGGCACTAGATGTCCCTGCGTGCCGTGCCGCGGGCGCGCACCCTCCGGTGCCGCACAGGCTGCCGGCGTGACATTGCCACGGGACGAAGGTGGCCCTTGTCCAGCTCTGGCCTTGCAGGATGGAGGGGACTTTATGGGCAAAAGGCACTTGCTGCCCCACTTGTCTTCGTGCTCCCCTGGGCGTCGTTTTCCATGAAATCCCAGCGAGCTCTCGTCCGTGCGCACCCCAGCACCTGCGGCTCAAAGTCACTCAATGGTGATCTCGTTAAATTATTTCAAGAGTAGCCCTTTGTTATGCGAAATCGATAGCTGCCTTGCAGGTCTGTTCATGTCTCGGTGAAACCCATTAAATTACATGAGTGGCAAACGGAGCAGCATTTTAAAACAGGTTCGCAGCCAGGAAACCCAGTATCTGCTTATAAAATTATTTTTTTGTGTGTCCAGCAGTGAGCAGGACTGGAGAAATGGCAGATGTTACTCACCCCAACTCTTAGTGAATAACTACTGGAGCGGTGTAACATATAAATAATTTCCCCACTTCTGTCACTTCGAGGACAGCAAATAAGGACAAATAAAATGCTGCAGGAAAAATGAGTGTGCCCAGTGCCTGGGCAGCAAGGAGCAGCCTTGAGTATGCGACTTAACTGATGGTCTGTACGTGAGAGCCCAGCTCGCTCCTGGATGCTGCAGCGGGCATCTTTTGGGGAGCCCTGACAGACCTCCCCTCCTCGTTGCCCGTGATTGCTGACGGGCCATCTGCTTACCCCGAACCTCATTTCTGCCAAAATCGCTCCTATCCTACAGCTCCAGCTGTGCTTTAAGGACAGAGAGCAATGCCGCAGGAAAAGGGACACTCAGGCAAGTTTTGCGTCCTACTGAATAACCTCCACGCGTTCGCAGCTTTAGCCACAGGCTAAATATGTTAAGAATAAGAAAGGTTTCTATTTTATTTCTTTAAAGCAAGCATCCCCTGGGGCAGCTCTCAGCCAGTGTCCTGCCCATGCCCTGGCTGAGCCTGAGATCCTGCCTGGGCTCTCGCCGGGGGCTTTGCCATTGTACCCCATCATATACTGGGTACCCCAGAGGGAGTCCCTCTTACATTGAACGCTGCCAGATTTTTACCCTCCGAGCAGTAATTAACGGTATTTATTGTCAGTTAATAAATTGGGGAAAACTTGTCCGCCCACAAATGTGGCCAGAGGTGGTATCTGCTCGGCAAAGGAGGAAATTATTTTAGAAATTAATTACAGCGGCCATGAGCAATGGGAAAAATGCCAGTCCCTTCCTCCCCGCCTTTGCTACGAAGAAGCTTGATAGCTCTAATTTCGATACATTCACAGACACATTTTGTCCATTGAAGTGGTGTGAATTAACAGTTTTATGTTGCCATTGGGGAGGTCAGTTATAAAGTGGCAATAATTTATTTAGGTGCAATAACTCAAATGGTTTTTTTAATTAGCGGTCATGCCCACAGACATGCTTATAAATCTGAAAGTCTACAATTCCCCATTTCTGTGCTTTTTATACTGTTATATACGATCCGAGACGAGGTGTACCACGGACAAGAAACAAAGGGTAATTTTGAAAGGTCATCAGAAGTGGATTAGTTTATTCCAAGGGTTCTTAATAGTTCTAACCTAAGCTGCATGTTGAAAGGAAAAATATTTTGGTCTGCTTTATGTAAATGCTATTATAAGCAATAAACATGCAAGAAAAATGCTATAACGTCTGTTCCCTGCAAGTACACAATCACAAGCTCTATCGAGTCTGTGGCCTGTGACTTTAAGCAAGGGCGGGTCGTTTCTGGTGTTAAATGCTCTTTTTCGCAATTGCCAAAACAACAGAGCTGGGTAATGCCCCCTTAATACCCAATCAACGAACCCAACGCCCCACCCTCTGAATTTATTTAGCAGCCATCAGCGGAGGGGGTCCCAGGATTTGTGCCTCCTGCTAGGAGTTCACTGAGTTTGCCTGTACCTCAGAATAACAAAAATGCAATATTCTTTGGTTTTTAAGGTTTCCTGGTACCTTCCCTGGGGAGGAAAGGCAGTGCCTGGAGCCGGTGCGGAGCCCCCAGATTAGGTGTCCTGAATTTCACAGGATGCCCGGAGCCCGTGGGCAACCCCAGCCAGGAGCTGTGCTGCGGCTCAGGGCTTGGGAGAAGCCACACAGCTCCAGGGCCCTCTCCAGAACGAGCCTCTGTATGCCTTGGAAGGTGAGTCTCTTAAGATTTGGAGGTTTGATTATTATTTATTTATTTGGTTTTGTTTGTTTTTTTTTTTCTTGTGGTATTAATTCCTCATCCTGCTTTCGGGAACCCTCTCAGAGCTCTGGGGAAGCCTGGCCATCTGGAGATTATGATAATAGAATCATAGAATGGTTTGGGTTGGAAAGGCCTTTAAGGGTCGTCTCCTCCAACCCCCCCCCCCCCCCCCCCCCCCCCCCCGGCAATGAACAGGGACAACTTCAACTCAGAGCCCTGGCCAGCCTGACCTTGAATGTTTCCAGGGATGGGGCATCTCCTACCTCTCTGGGTAACCTGAGAGTATGTCACCACCCTCATTGTAAAAAAATTCTTCCTAATATCTAATCTGAATCATAGAATCATAGGGTTGGAAGGGACCTCTGGAGATCATCTAGTCCAACCCCCCTGCCAGAGCAGGGTCACCTAGAGCAGGTTACACAGGAACACGTCCAGGCGGGTTTTGAATGTCTCCAGAGATGGAGACTCCACCACCTCTCTGGGCAGCCTGTGCCAGGGCTCTGCCACCCTCAGGGTAAAGAAGTTCCTCCTCATGTTGAGATGGAACTTCTTGTGCTCAAGTTTGTGCCCATTGCCTCTTGTCCTGTCCCCGGGCACTACTGAAAAGAGCCTGGTCCCATCCTCCTGACACCCACCCTTTAAGTATTTATAAGTGTTGATAAGATCCCCCCTCAGCCGTCTTTTTTCCAGACTGAAGAGACCCAAATCCCTCAGCCTTTCCTCATAAGAGAGGTGTTCCAGTCCCCTAATCATCTTGGTAGCCCTCTGCTGCACCCTTTCCAGCAGTTCCCTGTCCTTCTGGAACTGGGGAGCCCAGAACTGGACACAGTACTCCAGGTGTGGCCTCACCAATGCAGAGTAGAGGGGGAGGATGACCTCCCTTGACCTGCTGGCCACACTCTTTTTGATGCACCCCAGGATGCCATTGGCCACCTTGGCCACAAGGGCCCATTGCTGGCTCATGGTCATCCTGTTGTCCACCAGGACTCCCAGATCTCTTTCCACAGAGCTGCTCTCCAGCAGGTCAGCCCCCAACCTGTACTGGTGCATGGGGTTGTTCCTCCCCAGGTGCAGCACCCTACACTTGCCCTTGTTGAATTTCATAAGGTTTCTCTCTGCCCAGATCTCCAACCTGTCCAGGTCTCTCTGTATGGCAGCACAGCCCTCCGGTGTGTCAGCGGCCCCCCCCAGCTTTGTGTCATCAGCAAACTTGCTGAGGGTGCACTCTATCCCCTCATCCAGATCATTGATGAATATATTGAAGAGGACTGGACCCAGTACTGACCCCTGGGGAACACCACTCGTCACTGGTCTCCAACTAGATTCTGTGCCCCTAATCACAACCCTCTGAGCTCTATCTTTCAACCAGTTTTCTATCCACCTAACTGTCCGTTCATCTAACCCACACTTCCTAAGCTTCCCTATGAGGATGCTGTGGGAGACCGTGTCAAACGCCTTGCTTAAGTCAAGATAGACCACATCTACCACCCTCCCCTCATCTATCCATCCAGTCATGCCATCGTAGAAGGCTATCAGATTAGTCAGACATGATTTTCCCTTGGTGAATCCATGCTGAGTACTTCTGATAGCTTTCTTTTCCTCCATGTGCCTTGAGATGACGCCCAGAACAAGCTGTTCCATCATCTTTCCAGGGATGGAGGTGAGGCTGACCGGCCTGTAGTTCCCTGGCTCCTCCTTCTTGCCCTTTTTGAAGACTGGAGTGACATTAGCTTTCCTCCAGTCCTCAGGCACCTCGCCTGTTCTCCAGGACCTTTCAAAGATGATGGAGAGCAGCCCAGCAATGACTTCTGCCAGCTCCCTCAGCACTCTCGGGTGCATCCCATCGGGGCCCATGGACTTGTATCTCCCCTCTTTCAGTTTAAAACTGTTCCCCCTCGTCCCATGGCTCCCCTCCCTGATCCAGAGTCCCTCCCCAGCTTTCCTGGAGCCCCTTTAGGGACTGGAAGGGGCTGGAAGGTCTCCCCGGAGCCTTCTCTTCTCCAGGCTGAACCCCCCCAGCTCTCTCAGCCTGTCCTCACAGCAGAGGGGCTCCAGCCCTCCCAGCATCTCTGGGGCCTCCTCTGGACTCACTTCAACAAGTCCACGTCCTCCTTATGTTGGATCCAGAGCTCCATCTCCTAATGCTGCAGGAGTTTTACTTGATGGTGAGGTTAGTGCAGGTAGTTATGAGGTTCCCCAGATGTTGCCTTTAGGAACAGGACCAGGAATAACGTCAACTCTTGCGCTGCTCCTGGTCTCCATCTGCAGGAACTGGGTGTGTTGGGTGGGCTGTGTAATTCCTGAAAAAAAGTCCCTGAGGAGGGGATGTTTGGGTGCAAGCAGGAGTGCTTTAGAAGAAGGGATTTGTTTTGCTCATTAGCGTAACTGCAGTTGGAAAGGGCTCTGTAGGTATTTAAAATCAAAGTCTACATTTTATCTTAGAGCAAGAACCAGTGTAGCACTCTTAAGATCAATGCGATATAAAATGGTGCATTTGAAGCATTTTACTTGCTCCAGCTCCTGCCCTGGTCAAAGCCCCCTGATCCCAGTGACTGGGGGAGAATTCATGCTTTATTAACGGAGTGCGTGAGCTGTGTTCCCCAAACCATGAGCTCTGAACCCCTCAACTTGCAGAGAGGAGGGGGTTTGTTGTATTTTTAGTTGTTGACATACATTGCATGGGTACATGGTTTCCCTGGGTCTTCTTCAGTTCAGGCTGCTGTGCCACCTCAGTGCGGTTGGCAGTGTGGCATTTTCAAGCTGGGGTATATATTTGTTATAAAATCACCTGGTGATTACACGTGGCATTATAATAAACCTAACTTAGTACAGGGACTGAAGTGGCATTTCAGCCTCTGGGCTGGGCGGGCAAAGTCCCTCTGCCCAATTCCTGTCTCTATAATGGGGTCACCATTTCCTCTTACTGCCATCGAACCCTTGGATTAACCTCAATCCCTCAGTCATTAGTAAATATTAGTAAGTCATATGTGACATTTTGCACTAAGTGGGGCTGCAGGTCCTGCCTGTTGGAAGTGTTTAATTAAATAAAGCTCCCCGCTGTGCGCAGAGGGCCAGGGGGGAGAAGGCAGAATTCAAAGGGGAGATGAAAGGTGCTGCCTCCGCCTGCCACGCCAGGGTGCAGGCAGGACTTCTGCTCTGTCTCGGACCTTTCTTTCAGAGAAGCCTTGGGTTCTTCAGGTGGCCTCTCATCTGTAATTGCAGCTCATGGTTTGAGCTCCTGCTCCAATGGCCTTTCCAGAAGCTGCTGGAAAATATTGGGCGTAGCACCTGAATAAAGCCCCTGATTAAAGCTTGTAGAGCAAATGTCGCCAGTGATGGGGGTGAACCAATGCTTTGTGCCAAGCACCGTGTGGACCAGGGAGGGAAAACTGCTGGGCCAGGATCAGGCGTGAAACTGGAATGGCCATAGCCTTTTCTTGGGACCTTGGATGTTCTGAACTTGGAGCTGGGGGTGCGGGAGAATAGCTCTGGTCTCTCCCAGCCTTCAACAATCTCCCCGTCCTTACTGGGTCCTCCCTTTGTAGGACTGCGGTGGTCTGGGACCCGGCGTGTGCCTGGCAGGGGCAGCAGTGGGGAAGCTCGCTGTTAAACGTCAGGGCAGAGAAGGTGGAGCCGGAGCTGCTGCCGTTCCCTCGGCAGCTCGCTGTTGGGCAGGGTTTGAGCTCGCTGCCGGTAGAGCAACCTGGAAAGGAAAACACCAGTGGGTCAGGAGTGAAGGCAGCAGGCTGTGCTGGGCTCTTCTGCCGCTGGGTGCTGCGTGGTTTGACTGCTCTGGGTCTATCAAGACCTGTAATTAATGTTTGCTGCTTACACTGGGATGCACTTTGCCTGGATTTAACTGTGCTTTTTGTGATCTCCTCTGTGTTCTCTCCTCTTTTTCCTGTGCCACTTAGCATCTGCGTTCTGCATATGCATAAAGCTTTCAAGGCAACCAGCGGCTGCTGGTGGTCCCCCGCTCTCCACCTTTAATGAAAGAGTAAAAAGTGTGCTGGATGCCGGGAGCAGCAGCTAAAGAGATGCTCCACCATCTGGCTGGAGAGGCAGGCAGGTGTCAAAGCCATATTGTCTCCGCTTGTCCAGCACTTGTTTCGTTTCTTCTTCTGGTTGATGGCTGCATGCCAGGGACCTGTGCAGTGCCGTGACCAGTAGCACAGGGTGGCAGGAGAGGTTGGCAAAGCCCCAATGCCTTGGCTGAAGGCGTGTTTACCTGCACGGGACAGACAGTGTCCTGTCACCCTTGGCAAGAGGCAGGGGATGAGCTTTGGCAGACAGAGCCCAACCTGGGGTCTGTGCCTCTGCCCTCCCCCTCGGCTGCAGTGTGACAGGTGGGCCGGACCAGCCCAAGCACATGCCTTGGGGGGTTCCTGTGCGTCCTCACCTGCCTCAGATAAGTACAGAATTGTCTTTTCCATTTATTCCTCAAAGGGAGACTTCAACCTCATGGAAACAGACTTCAGCCTCATGGAAACATGAGAATAACAGAGTCCCTAGCAATATGGCCAGTTAACTTCCCCGTGCAAGTGGCTGGCAGCTTTCTAATGCCTTAGTGGCTGAAACTTTTTCAATCTAGATCCATTTAGAGACATAAATGAGTATTTAAATGCCATAAAGCTGGTTTTGACATTAACAAGAACTGATTTTTGACAAAAGCACAGAAATAGCCCCGAACTTCCAAGCCAAGTAATGAATCTTTTTGGCACACAGAAACAAAAATTCAAAGAACCTTATTTATAACTTATTCAGTAAATAATTTTAAATAACGAGCATATAGTAATTCTAAACTGGCTGTGATTAATACAGTCTGAAGCAGCCATTTAGTGGAGGGATGTCTAAAAGAGAAAGAAGCCTATGAATAATCTGAGGATTGTAAAAGTGCAAAAAAGCACCATAATTCAGGCCATGAGGGGTACGGGCCGAATGGCAGCAGCGGTCGGTGTGTAGGGATCCAGCCCTCCTAAGCCCGTGGCAAGGATCATAAGATGTGTCTTGCCTAAATTATCTTTGCTGTGAGATGAAGTGGGGATTGAGTGATGGCTGGCTTGTGTGCCCGCCTGCTCTGAGCATCCCTGTAAACGAACGCAGAGCTATTGAAGCGCTCCACACAGCTCCCATGAGCCAACGTAAGCCTCCTGAAGTTCCTTCGTTTTCCCCCATTAATTTTGCATTGCTGGAGAAGAAGGGAACCCTGAAAGGCAAGAGCTGGCTGAAAGAGGGGCTCAGCCCACAGGCATCCTGGCCCACTGTCACACTTCTCCATGCCCCATCTATTTATGAGCCTTTCAAGAGCTTCCAGCCATTATCCACATACTCCAGCAGAGAGAACCGGCCTCCCACTTGTTTGTCTTTGAGCAGCAGCGAAGAGGAAAATGCACATTCCCCCTCCTGTCACCTCGAACGCAGAAGTTGCACCCTAATTTACCTGAATAAAGATGGGTGGTTAGAAGAAGAGACTATATACTACCCCCAGCTAGACTTTGCTGGGGAGTCTGGGCTCTGGTGCACTGCAGTATATAAGCTCTGTTTAAAGAAATAATTTATTGCTGTTTTGGTGTTTTTTTTTTTTTTTTTTCTTTTCCCTTGAAGCAGTAGCTGGTCAGGCCATTTGGGGTGATCGTGCTGATCCTCATTTGGAGATCAGGCATCGGGCTGAGCGTGGGAAGCATGTAATGCTTGCACAGGGGTGCTGGGCTTGCTGGCTCATGTGTCGGAGATGTTCAAATCCGGGGACCTGGCCCTTGTGGGGTGCGAAGTTCCCCAGAGCTGCCTGCAAGAGGGTCTGGCTGCTGCAGGTGGGCAGGGAGTAAAGGCCATTCAGAGCCTGTGGCTGCTCCAGCACCCTGGGGAACCCCCCTGAGAGGGTCTGGGTTGGAGATTGCTGCCTTTGGTGCCTTTCTGGGTCTGAACTCAAACGGGGACCGTCTCCTCAAGTGTGGAGGGAGAGATGAAATGATTTAGTGTCATTTTGGCCAGGAGACTTAACTGCCTCTACTGCAAGTCTAGATCTTGACCTGTGTAGGTGAGCATAGGAGTATCCCAAAGGAATATCCTCGTAATAGAGAATTACAGGATTGGAAATGTTTGTCCAGCTGAGTGCTGTGATTATCTCTGTAGCCATGCATGCTACAGTACCCCACCTGGAATCGCTGCCTATTCGTCATATAGGGGCTTTTTGGAGCTGAGGTAGGGGGTTGGGGCAAGTTTTATTTCCAGGCAAGAAATTTGTTCCCTGCTGTCCTTACAAAGAGCTGCTAAAATCTGTTGTAAGGTTAGGGAGGCTGCAGCGGGGAGAGGACATGCCATAGGAATACTCTTTTTTTTTAGACAGAAAATGCCTAAAAGGATGGTTTGTGTTGGAGCGGGGAGGGGGGGGGCTGTATGGGGGTGGGAGCACGCAGGCAGCACCCAGCGGGGCTACTCCGGGGCCACCTACCCCCACCCCAAAAATCCCCCCGCGGGCCCGCCCCTGCCCGCTGCCCGCCGTGTGGCGGTGGGAGGGGGAGGAGGGGGGAGTCCCCAGCTCCAGCATGAGGCCGGGCTGAGCGATGTGCGAGCAGGCAGCGCGCTACTGCCGGGCGGGCGTGCAGAGGCTGCTGCGCAAGCCTCCGCCGGCGCTCCGCGGGCTGGACGGGCTGCTGCGCTGGGTGGTGGCCAGGATGGGCGACAAGGCGGTCGCCGAGCGGGAGCTGCTCAACCCGGGCGCCGCCGCCGCGCAGAGGAAGGGCACCTCCGTCATCCTCGATGTGAGTGGTCCCCCGGCCGCCGGGGATGCACCCCGCGGCCCGCATCCCGCACCCGCATGCCGGCTCCGGCCGCTCCCCCTGCCCTTATCCGCCACCCGCTCGGGATCGGGGGTATTCCTCGGGTCCTGTACCCCCCTGGACCGGTTGGGGATGGGTTATACCCCGGGTCCTCCACCCTCGACTGGGTGGGCACGGGGGTGCATCCTGTCCCTTTAAGTGGGTCCCGCAGCCACGGACCGGGTGGGCGTAAGGGGGCAGCCCGGGTCCCGCATCCCTTTGCCAGCGTCCCGGGTCCTGCACCCAGCCAGCCAGCCAGCTCGGGATCGACGTTATTTCCCGAGTTCTGCATCCGAGGGACTGCGCCCGGGTCCAGCATCTCCCTGACCGGCTGGGCAAGAGGCTGCACCCCAGCTTCTGTATCCTCTTGCCCAGATCCCGCACCCACAGAGGCTGCATGGGCACAGGAGTGCACAGCAGCTTCTCACCATTGTTGCTGGATCCTGCACCCCCCAGTCGGCTTGGTATCAGGGTTATTCCCCGGGTCCTGCACCCCCAGCCAGTTGGCGACGGGGTACAGCCCAGGTCCTGCATCTCCCAGACTGGTTGGGTGAAGCTGTGCAGCCCAGGTCCAGCAACCTCTTTTCCAGGTCCTGTGCCCCTGGGCTGGCTGGGCATGGGGGTGAAGCCTGGGTCCTGCACCCACTTGTCCAGCTCTTGCACCTCCCAGACTGGCTGGGTACTAGGGGTGCAGTGCAGATCCTGCATCCCTTTGCCCTCCACACTCTGGGACAGTTGGGAGTAAGGTGCAGCTTGGTCCTGCATCTCCCAGGATGGCTCGTCATGGGGGTGCACTCTGGATCCTGTACCCTCTTACCTGGGCCCTGCACCCCCAAAGTGGCTCTGCATGAAAATCCAGCCTGGGTCCTGCATGTTTTATTTTTGACCTGCTGGGCATGGAGATGCAGCCTGGATCCTTTATCTGCTTGCCAGGATCCTGCACCCCTGGACTTGCTGGGTGTGGGGGTGCACCCTGTTTCTGCACCCTCTGGACTGGCTGGGCATAGCGGTGCACCCCAAGTCCTGTATCCCCTTCCCAGTTTCTGCAGCCCCTGGAGCAGATGGATGGGGATGCACCTTGGCTCGTTAATTGTGATATTAGCTTGACCAGATGGGGATGCAGGACTTCAAGTCCTGCAGACCCCCCCAGTCTTGCACTGTGGGTTGCCCCCAGCTTAGCTGTGCACAGGGGTGCTCCCAGGTCCTGCATCTGCCCCAGGTCCTGGACCCCCATCCCTGAAGGGCTGCAGGTGAGAGGGTCGGTGCAGTGTGAGCTGAGCAGCATGGTCCTGGATGTCTGCAAGTGCCTGGGACCCCAGGGTCCCTTACCCAGGTGTGGAGGGGCAGGCAGGGGTGTGCTTAGTGCCTCGGCTGTGGTATTTATAGACTTCCTGATTAGGGAGCTAACGAGGCTATGTGCACTTAAATGAATTGGGAGAACTGGGTGGAATCAGCCGGAGTGCAAACGCTGTAATTACACAGTCTTCCTGCAGTATCTAGTAATTAAACACATAGATCCTCAGCTTTGCTATCGCCTAGCTTTAAAAAAAAACAACTTAGTGAATGCAAAAATAAGCTACTGAGGCATTGGCTGTAGTAAAGGATAACTCACGCTCTCCTCCAACCTCCTTCAGAGTTAGGCAGTTGTAGATCTTCCATGCGAGCCCTTGCATTTTCTAAGTAATTGCTGAATCTTCTACCTCGTCCCTGGTAGGCATTGGCATGGGCTGGTGAGTCCAAAACTCATTACATCTCTGAGCACCCTGGGCTGATGGGCATTTTGGTTCCCTGAACAAACCACTCCAGCTGTGTCTGTTGAAAGCAGTTTGGAGTGCAGAGCATGGGATGGATGAAATGGGATGGGAGGTGGGCAACTGCCAGCTGTAGGAAATGATGCTTCATGGGGAAACTGAAATCACAAATGAAACTAATACCCTTATGTCCTTTGAGTTAGCTTGCTTCTCTTTCCTCTCTGTCCTTTTTTTTTTTTTTTTAACCTACCCTGAAATTACCAAAATTTTACAAGAATCTGGAATCTGGGCTTCAAGAGCATAAATGCAATTGGGAAGCAACGTTAAATTTATGCAAGAGGTTCTTGAGTTAGGACTGTTTTTCCACCAAAATTGTATCTTATCTGTTCAACTTTACCATCTTATAATGGACTATTTTTTCCCCCCATTTTGAGGTTTGAGCTGAGAAAATGAGCCATGGACTTTCAGAATGGCTTAACCGGTAGGAAATACAATAGAGCTGGGTGTGCAGCTCCTGATACTTTTTACCCTTTCACAATGGGTTTGGGAGCCCTTTCTCACTTGCTGAAAGTAGAAATGGATGCTGGAAATATAAGGTTTGAGGGTTTGGGGTTTTTTTCTCCCCCTCCTCCCTTAGAACTTGCTCCTCTCCTTTTTCTGTGGTTACAATAGAAACGTCAATTGAAGCTGTGGCTTCGCTGAAAGAGGCTCTCCAAGAGCACTGCCAGACCCTCCCTTTGAAACACCGGAACACACATTTAGGTTAATTTTCATACATTAGCAGGAAAGTAACAAGAATCACCCTGAATCCTCAGGGATGGGAAGGTATTTTGTGCTGAACTCATTCACATTCTTGTGTTACGTGGATGTGCTGGGGAAGCAGCGAGTCCCAGCCCAGCTCCTTGGTGGGTGGGGACGAAGTAAAAGACCTGTAAGATTTTATATTTAACTAACGCGTTTGCATGTGCTGGTGTGCTATGTAGGCAGTTGATCGGGGGCTGGGGAAGGAGGATTAAGCTTGGTTTTGGGTATGAATTAGATAAGATGAGTCTGACACTAATGGTACCTTAGTCACTTTTTCTTCCTCTTCTGTTTTGCCTTTCTTTTGACTCAGCCATCCCCAACATGCTTGTTTGGGCTCCTCCAGACCGTGAGGGTGGCTGGTGGGTCAGTACAAAGTTCCCTACACCCTTTCTACCAAAGAAACAAAACTGTGGCGTTGTGGGGCAAAATTGAAGGCTGGGGAAGAACAAAATGCAACAAAAGGGTTGGATGTCTTCTGCCATCAACCTGGCTACTGCCATTTGGAGGCTGTTCTCAGAATTCTTCTTTTATTTTGCTTGTGTCTTTTTAGGTAAACAGTTAAAAAGGTTGAATAATGTTTACTAGTTCATCTCAAAATCGATTTCCAAGTGTAAAAAATGGGTAAAACTGCAGATTAACTAAGCCCTTTGTACAAACTAATGAAGAAGATACGTAAGTCCTAAGCTTTGCCTAAAATAGGCAGCAAGTAAAACTAGGGAGCGATAGGTGCTCTTCAGTGGCGGTAGTAGATCAAATGGAGGTGATGTGTAACTCCAGCAACCTGGAAAGCATCATTTTGCATTTAGTGGTCAGCTCTGACAGCGTCAGTCAAATCAGCGTAAGGGGCTGGGGTTGAGCAAAGGGTCTGCACCCATCCTGCGCTCGCCCTCGGGTGTTGCCACTGGGTGTTTGCTCCGTGGCTCTGGATTGCACACGGCGTCTCCGCCTGCAAGAGCCAAGGGCTCAGGGTTGGCAGCGCGTGTAATTTGCTATGGACAACTAGTGCCTATCCACAGCTCATGGTAATGCTGCATTCTCTGTCTGCCCTCTGGGCTGCTTGAAGATGCCCTCCAAAGGCTCTGAGCTTCTCTCTGCATCCCCGAGGACAAAACCCCTTTGTTAAAAGGAAGCTGAAACTCTCACGGGTGCTGCTCGAATCCGTGTGGTGATGGTGGCATTTCCAGTCCAGAACAAATCTGCAAATGTCACAAGACTTATGGAAGGCAGAATATAGCGGGAGGGGTGGAGGGTAAGCCTGTATTAGACCATATTTGCTGAGTGTGGATGAGCCCACATGCAGTATGGAGCTGCTGTGGATGGCTCCCACGGTGTGGAAATGTCTAGACAGGTATCACTCTTTCTGGGAGTACTTCAGTGCCCACTTGCTGACTGCCCTTACTTGAGGGTCAGCCTTGGGTACGGGTGAGCATCCCTGTGGCAGGACTGCGCACTCCAAGGGGTGGTGACATCTCTGCCGCCTTTCTGGCTTTGCCCATAGTGAGTGAATTAATTGCTTTTTGGCTTTATTTTAAATGTCCCTGAAGAAAGCAGTGCCATTCATTTCAGGTCAGATGAAGCTTTTTGTTTAATCTGCTCTGTCTTTTGCTGAAAACTGATTTTGACCCTTGTCTGCCTCTTTCCTTCTTCGACAGGGTCAGAAAGATTGTTTCAAATCCAGCTGTCCTGCTTATGGTTCTTCTTGCACCCTCTCTTACGTAGCCAAATCTGACTTGCACTTCATCCCCGTGGGACTGAGTGAAGTGTTTGGATAGAAGGTACAGAGAATTTGGTTTGTGCCAAGGGTGCATTTCCAAACGTAGATCTCTGAGCATCTATTGCTGCACCTTGTTTACCTGTCCAACTCTGGTGGGCTTCCTTCTTCTGATACATTTGAAAAGGCTTGTTATATTTTTTATACCATTTACTTGTTGCTTCTCAAGATGGTTTTAGCGTGCCCTCCTATACTCTTGTATTTAACGACTGGGATATACCTCCCTGTCTATTTTCCTCATTTGGAGTCAACTTGGATTTTTCAGTTCTAGACAGTCCCTCTGCTCCTATGTTTAACCTCTGACACTTTTTATTTTTAGGCCTGAGTTTGGGTTTGAGTCTTTTTTTTTTTTTTTTTGTAGGTGAGTTACATTTACTCAAAGACTTTGATAAGGTGCCTCTAAAAAACTGTCAGAGTTTTTCCACCTGTTTTGTCAATGATGCTGTTTCCAGTGTAAGCAGGTGCTTGAAAGGGAGCTGCACCCAAGGCTGGTGCTGGTGGAAAAGTAACTTCTAGGGCTGTGAAGGTGGTAACATCGAACGTGCTCTTGCCTGTTGCGTGACACTTTTATTTAGGACAACTAGGGAAAGTCTAAGGAGAAGGTAAGGGTGAAAGGAGGGGCTAGGACATGGTGTTAACTGCCCTTCTCTTGGGGAGGAAGGGGAGGGGGAAGAAGGAAAAAAACCCATAAAAAAAAAAAAAGAACGGAAAGGAAGAACAGGAATGTAGGAACATAGTGATCAGATCAGTTGGGGTTTTATGTACCTCTGTATCTGGATGCTTTCTCATCCATAGACTTTCCTTACCCGGGAGACTTAAATTTTGTTTGTCCTCAATTCTGCGCCAAGATTATGATGGAAAACAAAATTCTAGCTCGGTTGCACTCTATTTTAAATCAACATCATATTAACCTGCTGAAGTGATAATAAACTCTACAAACTCTGTAATAATTCTTAGGCTTGTTAGGGGAGTGCTTGTGTGAATTTAATAAAATTGCTGGGAAAACCTCCTTGAAGCTGCCTCCAGTGTGGCACATTCTCATCCAGGAGCTTTGAGCAGGCAGAACTGAATGTTTCAATTTGAAATTTGAAATCACCAATTCTTTTCTTTCAAGTTTATTATTACCGCTAGCATTTTGAATTGCTTAACTTCTGCCAGCCAAATATCTGTAGTAGCCATTTCAGAGTACAGCAAAAATGTACTTTTTTTTTTTAAAAAGCTATTGTAAATCATCACCAGGGATTCTAAATAAAATAGACTTTATATTAATCTAAACACCTGGTAAATGGAATGAGTATGCTGCAGGCAGCAAACTGCATGCATTGCCTGTGTAAATCCTATAAAATGAGTTAACCTGGTCCATACTGTGGGCATCCTGTGGGCTCACCTTGCAGCTCCGCCTGGGGCTTCAGGAGACTCGCTTAATAAAAGCGTTAGCTGGTGGGAGATATGGTTGCTGCAGTACTTTTTGGACTGGATAATTTCTCGTTTACTCTCTGAAGGCAGCGCATTGCCCTGGCGGTTGGAGAGCTGGGGGTGATGGAGCGGAAAGAGCATCCCCAATCAGGCCGCTGGGGATGGTCCTGGGCCGGGGCGGGAAGCCAGTCGCTGCCCGGCACCTGGCAGGACAGGGCCTTCCGCCATCAGTATTTCATGGCCTCCACCCTCGCTAACCTCCAGGGCGGCTTGCCTTCACTGAGTCTCAGCGACTTGCTGCCAAGCCAGAATCACACCCATGGAGTCACCGCAGAGAGCGGCCATGGGGTGGGCCAGTATTGCAGCCTCTGTGTTGGAGCTGGTGTGGTGTCTTCCTTGCTTATATTCCCTTCTTCCCGGAGCTGCTCGGAGGTTCCCTTTCCCCGAGCTCCCTTGGAGCCCGGCACCGAGCTGCCCTTGGGGATTTGCCCCTCTCCGGTGCGAGGGGCTGCTGTTTCCCTTCCATCATCAGATCCTACGCCTTTCCCCTTCCAAAAGGTGTAAGATCTTCCTTTCCTTTACTTCTTCCCCTTACCTTACCTTTCCCTTGCCACATCCCTCCTGCAGCGGAACAGCTCATTCAAGAGGTGAAGGGAGGGGATCTTCAGGTTGTGTGTGGGAGGGCACTGTTGTTTGCTGAGCTGGAGCTGGGTCTTCACAAAAGCAGTGTTTTTGTCAGTGTTACCAAGTTATCACAGAGTATATTGTGTCTTTATCCGCCTCCCGATGCTCGTTCCAGTGTTCATGCCTTGATGTACTGCCTGCCTGTGTTAACAGATGACTTTATCTTAAATTGCTTTCCCGCTGGGGTGTCCTGTTTTAAATTTTTTGTATGTGTGCAAATTTTTAGGTGGTCCAATTAAGTTGGAAGAATAAATCTTGCTCATTAGCAATAAAAACTAAACAGCTCGGTCCTGTAGAATAATCCTTGGTAGGTAACGGAGCTGATGTGATCTTTCATCAACCGGTTCATTTACAAATAGTCATACTTTTTAGGAGTACTTGGGGGGTTTAAAGCCCTAAAAAGTTCACTTAGTGAAGCTACACATCAATTCTTATGTATCTTAACATTTCTTCCATTTCTTAATTTTTATTCCCCCCCCCCCCACCTCTTGCTCCGAGAGTTCATTGCGAGGTTGGTGGCTCCACAGCGCAGAGTGCTGCAGATTGAGCCGTTCTCCCACTTTAAGCTACGTTTTCCCTATTTTTGCCTTCGCGTTCTCCCTCTGCCAGTTGTGCTTAGTGGGGTGGTGATCTCCCACAGGACCTTAAAATAGACATCACTGCTTCTGCGTTAGATGTGATGTGATGTCTTTGTTTCAAAGCAGTGAGAACAGTAATGGAGGGATGTGGTGATAAAACAAAAAAAAAAACCCGGAAATAATCAGCATCTAGAAAGAAAAGTGCCTCATCTGGAGGTGCTCAGGGGGAGTGAGGAGCTGGGGTGTCCAAGCTGGGAAAAGAGGAATACTTCATACTGTTGGCAGGGTGTGTTGTGGGCAGATGGGTGATGTGTGCCAAAGCCACAGGGCTGGCTGAGGTCCTGCTTGTCCTTCATGGCTTCCTTCTTACTTCCCGTAGACAAGCCGTGACTGGTTGGTCCTTCAAAACCCATATTTAACCCCAGTGAAGTTCATAAGTATGGAACCAGGTAGGATTTTCCCTCAAAACTTTTAATTGCTCTAAAAAAAAATAATGAAGGTCAGCCCAAGTAGTAAGCAGTTTTGGAGTGGTTGCAAACTGAAATCCTGGTAGGGATTTTCTGACCCTCTCTTGAAGCTGGAACTTGGTGACTCCACCACTTCGGTTGGGCTTAAGCAGAGGGTGCGTGCGTCTGCTGAAGTATGCCAGAATGTCCAGCTTTGACTTTGCCCTATGCAGAACTTTGGGCAAAAGAATGATTAATGCTCCTTGATTAAGCCATATTCACTTAAATAGCACATTCTGCAATTCGATTTGTCTCTTGGCTTTCTTGTTTTGTGCAACAGTTTCTCTTCTGATTTTTTTTTTAATGATTTTATGACCCAGAAAATAAGAGATTCCATTTTACGGCTGACTCTGATCTGTCCTGCTGGTGCTTTTATTCCCTCCACAGGGAAATTTCTTTGTACAGGCAAAAGCTCTGCTCTTGCTCAAATTAATAGGGTCAGGTCTGAAGAGACGACAAGGATGTTCTTCCTTTTCTGCCCAGCTTATGTGTATGTTAATTTTTTGGTAATTTTTGGCCAAACCTGTGCTGGCAGCCATTTTTGGCAGGAACCGATAAGATTTCATCCCTTGCACAAGTCTTTTGCTATTAATTGCGTTGTATCAGGGGACTATTCCTAAGATGAAACTAGTCGGAAAAATACCAGTTACTTCTGTCTTTCTCCCTGGCAAATTCTACTGTACTACACATTATTGCGATTTATTTATTTATTTTTATTCTGAAAGGGCTATCTGATTCCTCTCTGTGGGCTGTTCCTCCACACTGTAGTTTTAAGTCTAAATATAGTCTCCTTCCTACGCAGGAAACTTTCTTTTTTAAAAGAAAAAAAAAATTGTAAATAATTTGTTTCAGAAGTGCCAAACTGTGAAATTTGATTTAAGAGATATTATCAATGCTAGAGAAATTGGCTGGGCTTGCTGCATGGCTGTTGTAGGGTTTTGGTTTTTTTTTTCCCTTGTGTTGGGTCCGTGTTTTTGGTTTTCTTCTGTGAGGGAGATGGGAAATGCTGGAACTGCTGTTTTCCCTTATCTTTATTTTGCTAGTTAACTCCTTTTCTACTGGTTAGTCCAAAGCCAAACTGGTGGGTACTCTTCCTGGCAGTGGTTGTCCATCATGTGGGGTTGAACATGGTCCTGCTTCTAAGGGCTTCACCCTTTCAAGTTGAACAACATAGTAAAAGTGTTTCTTTCTCTCTCTTTCAATTCTAGATTTTCAGAAGAGCTGACAAAAATGGTAAGTCTGTGCATTCATATTTCACATTTCTTGATTGAACTTTTGTCAGTATTACCATGTTTTGTCATAGTAACATCTAACGGTTTAAATGTCCTTCAGTTTACTGGGTCTGATGCTGATATGTTTTAAGCCTCAGCAAAAGTTTTGTTGTTTCTTTGGCTGAGATATATTCTTAGAGCGGACGTGATACTAGTGTGCAATTTGGCATGGCAAGATCTGCCAAGTTTGGGGCAGCTTCACCAAACAAAAAAAATAAATAAAAAAACCGCAGTTAAGTAATAAGTGCGGATTCACCTCTTGGTAGTCTTGGAATAGCTTTGCAAAACTGATCCGATCTGTGAATATTAGTCTGGTTCCCGAAGGACTTGGACACACATGTTGAGGGTGTATTGGTGTGTGTTTTCAGTCTGTGCCTGTAGAAAGCTGACCAACTTCGCTGAAGCCTAATCTTGTCCCAATTTGGGGAATAACAGGGAGGGGTCTTCTTTAAAAGACTTGAGATCCTGAAAGGAGAGAGCTGTTCTGCTGTGAGATAATGTAGTTATGGGGAAAAGTAGCAGCAGGGTCCAGTCCCAGGATCTCCGACAAGCAATCTGATTTTAGCTCCTAGCTAAAATCCCAAGACCTAGTCTTCATTCTTTCCCTGTTGTACGAGAAAATTAAATATGCGTCAAACCAGAGTGTGTTTGCAGAGGGACACGTGGGAGACTTGTGCAGAGGAGCACAGGGGAGAGTCTGCTTCGTCCCTGCCAGGTTTAAAAGGGAGGTGTCTGATTTCTGCAAGAGCCTGTGGGTCTGATCGCTGCCCCCAGGTGAAGCGGTGAAGGACACTGTGAGCTGGCTGGCACATAAGCAGTAAATGACCAATTAACACGGATGTTTGGTTATAACAACCGACAGTAATAAGCCATTGAAATGGGAGTGCTGGGGGTGGGTGGGTGGCTGGTGTGGGGGGAGAGCACTCCAAGTGCTGCTTTCTGGGAAAAAATGAATTTGTGCTCTTAACACCCAGGCTGTCATATTTCACAGCCTCCCGAGCACTTAATTGATGCGTAATTGGAGACCCGGAGGTTTTGCCGGATGAAATATACGATGTAGGCTCTGAGAGAGGCTGCCTGCTTGCTCTCTGCTGGTTGGTCCCTGCCCCGTGGCGCCGAGTGCCAGGGTTGCCAGGTGGTCATGAAGGCTTACCTGCCGCATGCTCCCTGTCCGAAATCTGGTGAGATGCAGATACAGGGTTAAAACCTCTGCTTAGTTATTCCCATCTCAGTTTGAAGTTAAAAATGCCACTCCAGACCTCGACCTGTGAAACTGTTCCTTGCTGAGCCCGTGTTTAGCCTCCCTCCTGCCGGAGCCTCCTTCCAGTTCCCATTGCAGCCTCCATGTAGGGCAGCTGAAACCAAAAGCAGTGGCTTTTCTTTTCCACAACAAATGTTACTCTGGTGAACGAAGCTTGAGAGGATGCACTTTAACGTGCTGGTCTTGATGTAGTTATTTCCAGTGACTGCTTTTCGAACTCTGCCGAATGATGCTGCACTTTTGTTTCAGTCCCAATTAAATTCATAACAGCTGCCATGGGGCTGAAGAATTGGAACTCAAAGTACAAAATCTTGTCTTGGCTGTTGTGCCATTATTAAGGCTTTTCTAGGGTGGGTGAGTAGAGCAACTCAGAATTTGCTCTTGAAGCTTTGCTGTTCCTCGCTCACCGCAGCACGATGGAAGGAGCCGCTGTCTGACAGGGGCAGACAGACACGTCTTTCAACCCAGCCAAGAGGGCAAAGCTGCCATTTTGGTGGGTTTACCACATCACAAGGTCGTGGGAGTTAAATTTTAGTGCAGCTCTCACCACAGAGACAGTTCTTTTGGTGTATTTGGTAGGTGCCAGTGACAAGCCGTGAGTCTGTGTTTTGTGACGTGGGTGATAATGTGGGGAAATGATGAGCCTTTGGACCCGCTGAGCCGGCTCTGGTGATGGGTCTCTGAGAAGAAGGATGTACCTTTGGAAAAGTGGTGACTTTTGCTGACCAGTTCCCTTACTGTTGTTGAAACCCATCCAAAGCTCCTGGTTTTGCAACGTTATATGCTGTTACAAATGACGGGCAAACACTCCTTCGGTGTTTTATCATGAATGATGGGTAAAGGCCAAACAAGTTGCTTCCAATAGCAAGAGCAAACCTGTTGTTTTTACCTCTACTCCTTACCCTGGGGAAAAATACGCCTGTCTTCTCCCTGGATGTCTTCTCCCTTTGTAAGGCTCGAGGAAGTGATCCATGTGGATAGCAGGCGGGGTAACTCCCCTGCAAGTGGACAGGAAGACAGTGAGCGGCTCAGGTACAGCATGGCGCTTAAAAGCATTTTCTTGTCCTGCTCATTCGATCAGCGGGGATATGGATGTGAGCAAAGCAGCAGAGATTAATACCCCAGAGCTGACCTGGGGGTCTCCATCAGCCACGCTGGGCACCCAAACGCCTCTCCATGGAGCTGCTGTCCTGCCCAGCGGATGTACCCTTGTGGGGACCAGGTACCCTGTAAAGTAATGCCCTTAGGGAGCACCGCTCCTGGATGAACGGTCTCTTTGGTTGTCTGTGCTGTGAGGACATGAAAAGGTGTCCACCCCTTTGCAGGTATTCCCCTGGATGCTGTTTGTCTGAACATCTTTGTTCCATGTTAACCAGTAATATCCCAATTAAAACTCTAAACGGGGATGCTTGCACGCATCAGAAGAACTGGAGCTGCTCTCGTCTAGGTCACAAAAATGCTGAAATGAGCGTGGACTGCCAGTGACATGTCTGCCACTGGGTAGGTGCTACTGCATTGGGTGTAACGGTGATGGGCTGATGTGTCAGGACCCATGACCAGCTTGGGGTGGTATGAACAGGCACCAGCAGGACAAGCCCTACCCTGATGTCTGGTTAAATTGGTGTTTCGTTGTCAAAGATGGTGTGGGGCAGGAGTTTGAGCGGGTCAGGGTGAGAGCTGTCACTGCCGGGGGGCGGCAGGTCTGAGCGCTGGGCTTGCAGGGGGACAGGAGACCAAAGGCTCTGAGCGCAGGCACAAAAGGTGCCCCCGAGCCCTGGCCAGGCCCCTACCTCCAATTGCTCTTATGAAATTTGTCCTGCTTCTTCCTAACCCTGGCTGGGCACGGTGGGGGGGGGGGCACAGCTGGCTCTGTTGATGGAGGCCAAATGTTCTCTGAAGAAGGAGTTACTCTCCATCTCTGCTTCCACTCTCATTGCTCGCAGTGCAGGTGACCTACAGTTACATTGTCTGGACAACAAAACATGGTGCTCTCTGTGGGACTGATGCTGCCAGGCAAACGGGACGCTGCCTTTTCCTTTTGGTGACCTGGATGACAGGCTGTCACAAAGCAGTCTGGACCGAAGTGGCAGCTCCGTCCCACATTGTCTCCTACAAGGTGAGGTGGCCGAGCATATGTCAATCTCGGCGCGGCTGCTTTCCAGCCCCATGGAGGAGGGTTGTTTCCGTAATCTTGGGGCTGTCTCCTTGAAGGACTGTAGTGAAGGTCCTGCAGTGCCTTTCCCTGTGTTTTTGCAGATGCTGATTTTTTTTTCCTCCTTGAGAGAACAGCTGTCAGTCACGGTGGCCAGCTTTACCAACAATTCCTATTTGCTGAACTCTTGATAACAGGGTTTGCCACTCATTGTAATTAGCTCAGTGTGTTCCCCTGCAGCCCTTTGGGGTCAGGGCTTCCCACAGCCGCCCCTCGCAGCAGCCGCTGCAGGAAACGTACAGGAGTATTTCCCTTGGTACAGCCTCCCCATGAACGGCGGCTCAGAGGTTTCCAGAGCCAGAGGGTAATATCTTTGTGTTTAATATCCGTAGGGATCTCAAAAATTTTCACAATTTTCTCTTTGACATTCTGTCCTTTAATTTATTGATTTGTTGAAATTCAGTCTGTTCATGGCTTTACCTGGTACAGCTCCAAGGAACAGTGGAAGCATCAGCCTGCCGCTTGCCTGTCTCACCGCAGGTGGTCCGTCTGCCATGCACAGCCCTCTGCTGAAAAACAAAAATCTTACACTTTCAGATGTTTGTCAGAATCCCAGGAAGGGGCCCAGAGCCCTGGACAGGCTGCTGAAAACACAAGCTCACAGGTTACCCAAAATATTTCACCCTGTTAACAGGCTTCTACTGTCTCCACACCTGCAGAGGTTCTGATCTGGCAGGACTTTGCTCTTTTTAATTAACCAGCTGAGACGGATCGTTATCCGGCGCTGCGTGCTAGTGGCACACTGGGGAGGGAGCTCCCAGCACAGGGAGCGCTGTCACCTTCGCCCGGAACTGGTGTCACTTGCTTTCCTCGGCGATGCTAAAGCTGCTCTCATGGACCTGTGTAGGAGCCCTGCGGAAACAGGTTGGGGGGAATTCTGAAGAAAACTTCAGCTCCTGTCATCTAGTTTAACTAGAACATCTCACTTAACTTTTGCCATCCAGAGATCAAATAATTAAAGGGTCACCTACAAGGCAAAGGGAGGATTGTAAGCCTAAGGAATTGTGGCATTTAGTGTGCAGCTTCCTATGGTCATAGAGGTCATAAATTTCTAAATGTTTTCAGCCGCTTGATTTTATTTTATTGTATTTTTTCCCCATCCTGGTAGAAGTGGCACATGTTGTGTTAAAGCAGCGTGGCTGGTTCAGACGTGGTAACTATGGAGCCTGAGCGTGTGAATTCTTCAAGAGCTTCTCCCTCCTCCTCTTCCTTCCTCGGCATGAATTGTTAATTCATGTAAAATTGGATGTTCTTGGTGCAAGATGCTAAAACACTTTATTGTTCCTGCCATGTTCAGGTACTTGTATCAAGGTGACTTGATTCAGTGCCTGCATGTACTAAGAGACTGCTAATGAGGCAGCTCTTGCTCGTTAAAAAATGTCTTGGTCTCCTGCCCCAGAGAAGTGAGATTCTGTCTCTAACGCAAGCTAAGTCCCCAGCCTTGCCTCCATCAGTAATACCAAGCATCTGGACTTACAATGATCTGTGTGATAAACTCAGCAAATGCCCTGGAGAGCGCACCTTGAAATGGGGAACACATTGGAGACATCTGGAAAAAACTGGCAAATGGTCTGAAAAACGGCAAAGGGCTGGGGTGGAACCTCCTGGCAGTGAATAATTCAGCTAGCTCTAGTGATGCTTTGCAGGGGCATGGCTGTTAGTCATTCAAAATAATCTCTCTCTTCTGTGTAGGAGTGTTTTTCCTTTCTCTGCTAATAAATCCACCTACTGTCTTGTAATCCTCCCGGTCCCAGTAAACAATACTTAATTGTTTAATTGGCATGTGGTAGGAAAATGGAGGCATCTTGTTTTAGACTGGTGAAGCAGAGCTGTCAGTCATCTGAGTTATCTACTGCGTACTTTAATCCTCTCATTAAAAAGCTGTTAATCAATTATAAGTTAAATAGCCCAGCATTCTCTTTGAAAGATTAAGACAGTTTTATTTTGACAGAACAGCCTAATTGCTAATGATTCATTATAGAAATGTTGCTTCCCAAAAACTGGAGTTTTATTATCTTGAAATCTCCAGTCACTGCAACTACCCAACTCCCATGTCTTGTAACTAAATGTGAAGCGCATCCAGCTTTAATCTTGTGGTTTAGTTTGGAGCTTTTGCCCTAATTAATAGATGATGTTCATGGAAATGGCCATCGGTCTGCCCCATCCATGGGGCTGGCTTGCTGGGCACTGGGGGTTAGATGGTTTCCTCTGCTGTGGAAGAGAAGAGATGCAAAAGAAAATGTGCCCAGAACTCTGCAAATGGTTATAAAGTGTCTACAGAGCATGGCAGGAGGAGATGGTGGTGGTGCAGTATTTCACTTGACAGTGACCAGGAGTGAGTTAACATCGTGATTCGGTCAACTTGGCACCTTCCTGCTACTGCTGTCCTTTTGGCTTCTGCACCGAGAACGAGCCCAAATGGTTGTGCTTCTCCCGTCAATTTATCATCTCTAGAGAAGGTGTGGATGGGAACGGAGCCATTCAACACATGCTGTCTTGAATAGCTTCTGCTGTTATCAAAACCTAAATACAACGGAGTGTGAAGATGGGTTAAACTAACTTCGATTATAAATTTAACGTAGAGATCTGGAGGGCAAATGCTGAGAGAAAGCTTCAGTTTTTAGTCGATTGGGATGATCAGCTGAAGGCCTGTAGAGGATACAGCAGAGCTAATAAAGGCAAAAAGGAAGCATGAATGCGGCAGGAACAGGGGGTTGGAAAGGGCTTCTTGGTTAAGAGCCGCTGAGGGCACTGGAGCTGTGCCCATTCCTATCTCAGTAGGGCTTGCCCTTTAAACGGCTGCCCACAGCTAGCTGTTAGTGACTTAAGAGCTCATTAAAGGAGATTTATGCTGTTATTCTTTGTAAGCAAAGGTCTGCATATCCCAGTGTTGCAAGCCTCAAGGCAAATTGTGCTGCAAACGATAGGGGTACATACGGAGCCAGCTGCAAGCGGGGAACATAAATATCTTTGGACATCGGCATCACAACAAACTGGCTAGGGAGCCTGGAGTGATGGCAGCGGCGTTGTGCCCTTGCGAGTAAAGCAAGCTCTGCTTTTCACGTATAAAAACCAGCAGTGTTGCTCTGCCTGATGGCTTTGTGCCGATAGTGCCTGTGCCACTGCTGTCCCCTTGATCTGTGGCGCTCACAAGCTTCTAAAGCTGGAAAAAGGCAGAAGAAGAAAGCCGAGTAAATTAAAAGCTTCACGTTCGTTTCTCAGTCCCAGTTTGATGTGTTAAAGAACAGAGGCACGTCATAACTGTTGCCTAAGTAGAAACCAGTCTTGTTAATCAGCAGTACGCAAATGAAGAGACTGAGGCTTGAGGTTCTTCCATGGACTGGGCTTCTTGGTTAAGAGATAGTGCTGGGAGAGCAGGGAAAGCCCTGGGCCTTCCGCGGAGGAAGAGGACTGAACCAGTCCTGCTGTGGTGGGTCTCCAGAAGAGTGATTTCCAGCCCTTCCCACGTCCTGCTGTGCGCCTGTCCTCGTTTGTAGGTAGAAATTGTTCCTCTAAGGACTTTGGGGCTCTGGGAAATTTGCAGGATTTCTAATGGTGGTAGCTCTCAAAGTCTCACCCACCCTTTCCAACCCCCACTTGGAGAAATGATTTTGACCACCTCCAGTGAGCCCAGAGCAGGAAGAAATTAGTGTGTGTTTGTGTATGTGCTTACAGCTCAAATTCACTGCAACTGGATTCACATCGCGGTGGAAACATCTCCTTTCCCCCTTTCACTCTGAGAGTGCCCCTTGCTGAGCTTGAGTCATTAATACGGAAATTGGGGTAAAAAGGAGTGCAAATGCCTCTTCAGTTCTGGCAGTGGGGGAGCACAGGGAAACGCAGGCAGAGAGGGAGGGAGAAGACTGGCGCTGGCGAGCAGGTCGTCCAAAGACCCCGTTTTTAGTCCACTGCTTTATGTCCTTGTGGGCTCCTCATCTGCGGGCTACAGGTTACAGGAGGCACTTTGGGGTCAGGAAAATGGGCATACAGTCGGAGCCCAGCCCTGCTATTGTGACATGTCGTGTATTGCTTGCGTGGTGTCCTGCCTGTGTTGAGGGTTGTACTTTAGTCCTTTCCTTATTTTGGGAACCCAAAAAGCTGTCACCGTTCAGCTTGCTTGCCCTGCCAGTGCCTATCATCTTTTTTTTATGGTATCTGACTGCTGGGCAAAAAACTTTCATTCTGGAGTTGTTCTGAGTTTAAAAATAGCAGGTATCTGTTATTAATTACCTTGTTAATTTATTGAAACATTTTCAGAAAACTGCTTGATCGGAATTTAGCATGGTGATTTTAAGACTGGAAGTACTTGTCTCCTCACCTTCGCCCATCAATTTGAGGTTCTTTGGCAAAATACCCTTGCACAGGACTTCAATGGTGGTAAGCAGCTGTGACTTCAGTAATATGGTACCCAAGGCATCAAGGAAGAAAAATGAAGATGTCGTAGTTTTGGGTGCTTTCATCGGATCTTAAAGAGATGCCAAGCTAGGACCGTGATACCTCCATGTTATGTATCAGATTAAAAAAAACCCCAAACGCCTAATAAGCCTCCTGTAGCACACACAAGTCTTCCTTCCACAGCAACAACTCTGCACTGTTTTGAAATTATGCTTTTCCTGTGAGGTCCCAGGAGCCTTGCGGTCCTGGCCGTAATCTGCTGCCAGTCATCAAAAACACTGATCTTCCAGATCTGGGTAGTTACCTTCTGCATGGCTACTGCTTCTCACGCACAGGGAAAACCTTGAGCTATTCATATCCCGCTGGTGTGTCCAAATTAAGTCATTAGTTCTAAGTGAGAATATTTATAATTCTTGCATAACAAAAACAGTATTAGCAGCCACCCACATATAAGTGGAAAAATGCAGTGATGAATCAGGTTTTCAAAGTGTGGGTAAATCTGCTAGGTTCTTTCATGACCAGATGACCTGTATAAATGTATTTATCTTTTTCTAAAAAAAAAAAAAAAAAAGATTTTCATTTAGATAGTCTGAATTTCATGCGACAATCAAAAAGCACCTTGTAAAACTGTGTAATGACATTTATTTACCAGGAGAAAGTTTGGATCTCTTTTCAGTTATTTGGACTCCTGTATAATTTCCTGGCTCTATTGTACATTCAATTATCCTTCCAAGCCCTTGCAAAGTTCACAGCACATGGTTTTGAAGAGATGACATCTGTTTAAATCGGGACATGCTGTTCCCGAAATAATAAACAAACCTATCAACCAGATGATGACTTTTGAGATCATGTAGAAATTGTGAAAGGTGATTGCTGGCCATGCTCTACAGGCTGTCACTAGATGTGTCCGGCACTTCTGTCCACCCTTTAAACCTATGAACTCAGTGTACTGAGTCAGGGTTTGATTTTCATCATTGACCAGCTTGAAAGGGCAATTCTCAGCTGCTTGTGCTGTTTCAGAGCTGCTTTTTTTTCTTTCAGCAAAAATACGAAGGTGCGTGCAGCACAAGTGAAGAGCTGAGATTTTTTTAGGACTTGTTTTTCTTGTTATGTCTCCTCTCGTTAGCAAATGCATATTAGAACCAAGGGGTTTTAGTGTTTCTTTTTCTTTTTTTTTTTTTTTTTAATACTTTTTTGTCTGGACTACCATAATTCTGCAAAGCAGGCTTTGAATTAAGCGCATAGGGTTAGGATTTGTATCCTCATGTGCTGCAGGCTGACAGTTACGTAGCAGTCTGGCTTTAATCTGGGCCCGTGTGTGGTTTACCTCCTACAAGGCTTAAACCAGATGAAGTTTAATCTGGGCAAGGTTTGGATATAGCCCAGAAGCTCCACCATGAACTCAAGCCAATGGTGTAGCCAGGACATGAGCTTTCGTTTCCGCAACAAAAATGTCCATATCCCACCTGTTTCTGCGCGGCATCAATTTATGGCCCGTCACTCTCTAAAATATTCCTCTCCTGTTCCTAAAGCTTTTCCCTACTAAAAGAGCGGTCTACCAGAATAGAAGGTGTCATGAAAGCCTTTGTGGATGGTGGGCAACGGAGGCACTGTTGGTCCAAGTGAGACCTGCATGTGTGGGGATGGTGGTGGTGGGGCTTCCCTGCGTGGGGGGCAGTCATCCACAGCTGGGAAAGTTGCTCCATTTAAACAGAGTGCTTGGCCTTCCAGGCTTGCTGTTGCTTCAGCTGGTATCTGACAGCTCAGGTGCCCGGCTGTTATCGTGCAGAATGTCCTTTCCTCATTATCCAAGGTACAAATCATTGGCCATAGTTGCAGCGTTGGTAGCCATCATCTGTGTCCTCCACCTTTTGCTGTAAAACCTGCAGCTGGAATATCAAGCCAGACTTAAAGACATTAAGACAAAAAAAATTAAAAAATCACTATCACTTAATATTTGGAGTTCTTCAGCCCTGCTTGCCAGCCTGTGGGACTCGCTGCCTTGTGACTACAGCATATTTCCGGGTTGGGCTGCCCAAGGGCTGTGCCGGCAGCTCCTGGCTGCCCTCTCTGCCCAGCACCTTCTCCTCTCATGGCTGCTGAACCTTTTTCTCCACCCTCCTTCAAAAATTCAGCTGCTGTGCAAAACCCACAGTAAGAGTCAGTCACTGCTGTAACCTTCAGGGCTTCCTGGCACTTCTGTGTTGATGATAAATAGATTTGAACCTCAAAGACAGACAGATACCTAAACACACAGCCTTTCACACCTTCACGCGTTCTTATTAGGCTATACCTCAGTGATGCTGACCCAAAGGGCTGTCTTCCTACGAGTGCTGTCTGAGCAAAAGTATCTGTCCTCGGGCTGTTGCTGATCTCTGCTCTCTTCCGGACCTCACTCGGAGGGGTCGGATGTGGAGGAGCAGGCTAGATTAAAGCTTTTGCATTGAAAACCACCTAACGTTCTGCCCTGGTGCCTGGATTTCCAGCCTGACCCATCAATCAAGCCTTCCCGCTGCCCGTGTTTATCTCTGTTAGAGGTTCAGGGTGGTCCGAGACCCACCTGCCCACCGGCATCCTCCCGCGGTTCATCAAACCTCTTACCCTCAGGAAACATTGCTCCCTGTGCTTAGCAGATGCTGATCTGGCAGAGCAAAGAGGTGTTTGGGCTCCAACTAAGGGCTCCAACTAATTGATGCAATCGCGTTGCACTGGGAAGTGGGGCAGCCTGGCTCTGTTCAGCCTTTGAGGTGGGTTTTGTGTGTGTGATGGAGGCTGAGTGTTTCCATAGGCAATGCCCTTTTTCTGCTGTATCCCTTCTCTCGCATGGATCCTCCTTTCAATTGCTCTAATACAGATTCAAACAGCAGCGCTCGGGTGTCACCAAGAGACGCGGGGAGGGGACATCGAGCAGGGATTACTGACAATTTGAGGCTGAACATTTGATCTGGAGCTCAGTGTTTCCAAACGCTCCCGCTTTGCTTTGAAATGCACCAATTAAGGTTTGACACGCGATGTAATCCAAAGAAGATGAGGGTTATTTTCTTCTTCTCTCTGTGGGTCGGGAGATGTGGGCTTTCTTCTGCAAACCTCATTAGAGACTTCAGGCTGGACAGGAGTGAATGGGATATATTATGGTGACAGATTTGATGGCCATGTCACAAGTTGTGGAGGGTGGGAATAAGGGATTGTGGTTGCCCAAGGAGATTTTGAAAAGCTGCTCAATTAGCCAAGAGGATTTTTATAGACATTTTTTTCCGGAGCCAAAGTTGAGAGATTTAATTGGGGGCTGCACAGCAAATGTGTCTACGTGGCACGATGACGGCCAGCAAAGGGCACTATGAAACATTGATGGAGCTGTTACCTACTTGTGATCCCGAGTCAAAAAGCGTGAGCTTTATTGGTAGTGCCTTGAAAGTGGTGGTTCTTGCCCTGGCTTTTCTGGAGCATGGAGATCTCTGGATGCTGCCGGCTGGCCCGAAGAGCTGTGGCTGTAGCCGTCCTGAAGGCCGTTTCAGTTAAAACGTTACATTCATATATTTTCCTTGCTGATGGGTCAGTCTTTGTGTGAAGCCGCCCTGCTGTCTCTCCCTGCCGAGTTCATGACACAAATCCCAGACTGACCTCAGGCTCCTTGTCCGGGTCTGCTGCTGGGAATGTCCCTGCGGACTGGCTGGGGAACAACCATCGAAGGCCAGAGAAAGACAAAATAGCAGGGCATCCTTGAGAGGCGATAGCTGTGAGGGCTTTGTGGGTCTGCCGAGATGTGCCTGCACCCGACACGTGCGGACAGGGACACAAATAGAGCAGGTTTGGTGGGGAGGGGGCAGCTTCTCTGGCCGCAGCGAAGCCGTGAGCTCGTGGAGATGTGACTGCAGTGTCTAACTAATGCCATGCTTTGGTTTCAGGAGAGGAGGATATCTACAGGAAGGTCTTTTCTGCATGGAACTGGCAGCATGAGGTGAAGGGAAGGCTCCAGCTATAATGGCAAGCCAGGGAACTGATGGACGTTGAGGGCTTAGCACCTAGGGCACTTTTTGATCCATCTCATTAATACCTCATGTTGCCGTATCTGGGAAGCTTTTCAAAGCAGATCCAGCAAATCGATATTCCTCCTGCTAAATTCTTGATGTTGTTTTTTTGGCAGCGATGAAATTTTAAAGTGCTTGGAAAGGAGTTTTGCAACTTAGCTGGCCGTAGTAGTCTGACAGGTTAAACGGGTGCTGGCTTTGGGGACTCGGCTGATGCGTAGCCGTGACCGCAGGGCATGGCTTGGGAGCAGGGACAAGCTCCCAGGGTGGACGTTTGCAATTTGAGTGTTGGGAGTTGAACCCTACAAACTGTGGGGCTCTGGCCACCTTGCGTAACTCGCTTCTGCTTTGGCAGGCAATGCTTGCTGCTCCCTTGTGTGTCAAAGCCAGGTGTATAGCTCTGGTTTGAGGCTCTTAAATCCTCGTGATCTCTAGTTTCACAGGAGCATCTCCTCCTCCCTGCTCTGTATTTCCCTCTCTGCTGGCTGTACATGTCCCTCAACAGGGAGATGCAGGCAGTGGGGACCTCATCAGACACTGGAGCTGACAGTGTCCTTAGCATCTGCCAGCCCCAAAATTGTCCTTGCAAGATCTGAACCCCTTTGCCACAACTGACCTTAAAAAAGGCTTGGGTTTGTCCTGCTCCCTGGGTGGGAGGGTGTCACTGCCGCAAGTGTTTCCCAAGCTGTGTTCAAAGGAACGGGGTGGCTGTGAGATGACTTTATGCGTGGCTTCGCGTTAGCGTTCAGTGAATTTCCCTTGGAAGCACTTACGCATGATGCTGCCTTTGGTGGAGAGATGTTCTGGCCGGGATTTTTTACCTTGTTTTAAGCCGGATCAGTGATGTGCTTTGTGCCCTCCTGGTGTATTACGAATGAGTGACAAGGTGTGGTGCAGCAATGGCGATTTACACCCGGGTGGAGGTGACCAGCACACAGAAACTCCTTAAAGTGCCTTTGCCGCTGCTACAGGCATCTTGCGTGACCCCCAGCATGCATTATTTCTCTCACCACCCCACCTAAATCTCACGTATGGCTTCCATTGCTGCTTCTCTCCCTCAGTACCAGGACTGCGTTTTCCTGGGAAGGACGGTCCCTCAGGGGCAGCGACGCAGTTCCTGCGTGGAGGAAAATTGCTGCTTTTACCTCCTGCCCCTGGCCCCGGTGCCTGTGAGCCACCCTCTGCTCCGGGCAGCGTGCGAGCAAGGGGCAGCGCTGGGCTCTGGCATCGCTTTTAATTAGGTATCTTCTTGCAGATCAGCTGGTATTTATTGAAGATGGTTTATTACAGCTGTTAAAATTAAATAAGGCAAAAATTGAATCCAGAACAAATACACTGCTGCAAGTAATCCTTATAATTCGCTAGCAATTTTTGCCAGACAATTGTGAGAAAATAAGTTCTGGCAGCCTGCGTTCAGGCAATTGGCCAGGAACAGCTATAAATCATGTGTATCTGTTTCTTCCTATTATCTTTCTCCCTCTTTTAAAATCCACGGGTTACCAGATAATATACATTGGAGAGAGGGGAATAATTATCTTACTGACTTGCATCAGGGAAAGAAACGTCTGAAGCTAAAACAGTCATACATCCAGATCACGGATCCAGCAAGGATCAGCAAGACTGTCCAGCAAGGACAGTCTGAGGGACAGGAATAGCTAATTTTTTTTTTTTTTTTTTTCTGGGAGGATGTGTTAGTAAAGAATGAAAAACAGATGTTCATGGGCATGAGACGTGGGAGCCCGGGTGTCTTTGGTCTTATGCTTGGTCGTCTGCACTGCGGGAAGGTACTGTGTCACTCTGGAAAAAGAGCCTGCAGTGCTTTCAGAGAGTTTTACAACTGGGGATCATTGAAAATTATTTTTAGAGTGGAAGTTCCTCTTATGGGACCCTGCTGCAGAGGGGGAAACCTGTCTGTGTGCCAGCCGAGCCCCACCCGGAGCGTGGCTGGGAGGGAGGATGCTCTGGCCGCGCTCCTGCGGCTGCTCAGCAGCACGTTAAAGGGCTGGTACATGGTGGGCTTGGGTTCAAGGAACAACTCAGCCCAGGCTTTGGGTTTGCATCTGAGGTTGGTTCCTGCTGCCAAGTTTCTGCCTTTTAATTAGAGAGTGGCATTGCGGCACCCAGCCTGACAGCGCAGGCGTACGTGGTTCCAGCCCTCTCGTCACTCATTGCTCCCAAACCTCAGCCTGTGACAGGGGCTGGATTTCTGGGGCCCTGCTGTCAGTGTCGGTGATAATCAGAGCCGGAGGCTTTCAGGCACTGCTGGTGCTGGGCATGTAAACACTGGATTTCTTTTCCTCAGGGCAGAATAATTGACTCCAGGAGCCCGCAGAGCCTGTGTACTCTTTCGGTACATGGTGGTTTGGTTATGTATTGCTCTGCTGTGCCAGCACCAAAGCAGAGCTTTGTGCTTGGTCTGCTAATAAAAATAAGTACGTTGAGACTTGTTTTCCTCTCCAAAGGATTTTCTGTTCATCATGGAGATGTTACTTTCCCAGCTGGCTGGCTTGCTGGCTGTCAAACACGCTACACCGTTAAGCAAGGCTGCTTTTCCTTCCTCCTCTTTGGAGCACCATCAGTTGCTTTCTTTGTTTCCTTACACCTCTCTCCCCACTTTCTAAAAAAGGTTGAATTAATATTGGCAAATAGTCCAAGATTAACTGAAATCAGCGTATTTACATTAATAGGCTCCTCACAGTATAATATACCTTGTGCTTTCTTAATCCATAATAGACGCAGCGGTTAGGAATTAATATCTGATGCCACTTCAGTGGTTTGTTATTCCTAATAGAGCACAGAGGGATTACTTTTGGCTCTGCGGGGAATAAACGGGGCAATCCACGCTCCTGGCAGGTAGGAAAACTGAGGGATGGGAAGGCACAGCTTGCCTGGCTGGGTTTCAACCTGGAGAGCAGGAGCAGGGGGATGCGCTTCTGTCCCTGGGCTTTATGGAGTTCAGGCCTTGGCTATATGATTCTATATGCAAACTCAAAATGATCGTGTGATACTTTTGAAGCTGGAGTGCGAGAGGTATCAATTAATACTCTTGGTATGTGTTTAACAGTGTGTGTGTGGGGGAAGTGCATACTATAATTGGTAGTACTTGCTTGCACAACACTGTAAAACCAAGGTGAAAGATTTATATTTTTCAAAGAAGGGAACCAGACTTGTTTCCTCTCCCCAGCATCCTGTAATCTAGTTGTTGGGAAACAGTGGAGTTTAGATCTTGCAAAAGGAATTCCGAAGTGGGAAACTAGAGGGGGAAATGGTTTTGTTGCATTTACCTGTAAGAAAAGTTAACTGAAAAGAAGTTATAAAGGTGGGACTGTGCATAGTAAGGACTATTAAAACCTCCCCATAACAAGAGCTGACACTGTGAGCAGACACGGTGATAAATGTTGGAGACCCTGGGGAGAGGAGGGGAAAAGGAAAACCGGGCGGTGGGGGATGTTCTTGCAAAGCAAATGTGGCTGGAGCAGGACACAGACACTTGAAACTTTTCAAAAACCAGTTGTTGCTTTCTAAATGAGAAGCCTGACATTTTAAAGGTCAGCAGCCAGGGAGAGGGTGACCCCCGGTAAGCGAATGCAGTCAGAAACTGTGCTCGCTGGCGTGCCCTGTCCTTCACGCCTAATCACCCGGGGAGGCAATTTCTGGAGATGTTTCCTAAAAAAGAGAGATTTGCAGAATGCAGATACCAAAATGAGTGAGGATACTTGGTATTTTTCCCGTTTCGCCTCCGTCTAGGACAGCTAATGAGGGGAAAGTGAGTGAAGAGAGACCTCGTGGCAGTTTGAGGGTGGCTTTGGGTGGGGGAAATGGCAGCAGAAGGTGCCTGTTGGCAGGGGGGACCTCTCTGCAAGACCAAGGCAGCAGTTAACAGCAGCAGCTGCACACATGGCCCCTGCCTCGCTAACAGCTGGGGGCCGTGGGGCCATGTGTCCCGTGGTGGCATCTCAGGGTATCAATGTCAAGAGAACCTCAAAGTGTCGGTCGCTGGAGACGCTCGCTTCCTTCCCCTGTGCTTTTTCCCAGAGCCCTGCACTGAAATCAGCAAAGGTGTTCATACAGCGAGAGACTAAATAACCAAGGAATAAAAGGAAGCAGTTTTCTTATATTCATAAATCACTTCAGAACAGGACTGGGCCATTGCAGTGTAGCACAAGTACGTTTTTTTTTTTCCCCCTTTTACCTCGTGTCTTCTACAATTTTTGGTATTCAAGTTTTAAGCCCACAGTGTGTATTTCTTTGCTCTGATACTTGGATGTTGGGACTGACAAACCTTTGAATTATCAACACACTGAGCATTTTGATCCTGTTATAAAAGCAAGAATGAGGACTAAATGTTTCTCACAGCACTGCTACTGCAGCACTCGCTGCGGGTACGTATGGGCTGGTCTTGTGGTAGGAGACAAGTTGTTCTGTCGCACAAACATCCCGCGGGACTTCGGCAGGTAGGAAACGGCCAAGCACGTCAGTGTGCTCCATGAGAGAGACAGATGAGGTTTGGAATTAGCTTCTCTTTAATTAGGGTGGAGATAGCAGGAAACGGCAAACGTTGTGTCATCTCCTGTGCGAAATGTCATCCAAGCCCTCAGTCCGAGGTTTCCTATGAATGCACGGCACCAAACCCTGCGGCACTCTGGTCTTCTTCAGCCAGACCTTGCTCTTTGCTGGGCAGTTTGCTCTGGTTTCCCCGAAGGGGAGCTGCATCGCGGGTCACCCTCGGATGGGCTCTGTGGGGCTTGCTGGAACACAGCGTCTGTGGCCCCTGGGGGCAACTTGGCCACTAGTGCTACCTCCTTCTGCCGGAGGCTTTGCTGTAGGTCTGGCTGGCACCGCGACCAACACCAATGGTTTTGTAAAGGCTGTTCTGTTTCCTACATCCTAGATTATTCTTACGTCCTTCCTCTTTGTATGTAATTAAGACACAATTTTTTCAAGCTCACACGTGTACAATGATGCCAACAGGTCCCTAAGGACAGGGGGTGGCTCAGAAACCCTGTTAACTTTACCTGTAGCTTTCTGCATAGAGCTGGTCTAGAAATGCAGCTTGTGCTAATAGTTTGGAGGTGCAGGTAGATTCAGTGGGGTTCCTCCAGGCAAAGGAGAGCCTGGAGCGAGCTGTGCTCCCCCAAGGCTGTGACGGTGTTTCTCTGCTTTCTGAAAAGCTTTTCCATGACAGGTTTGGCAGCGATGTGTGAGCTGGGAGACAGAAAACAGCTCTGTTAACTGCTTCTTTGATGGAGCTCTTAGATGAGCCTTCTCCTGCACTGGGGATGCTTATTGCTTCAAATGGGTCCAATCTCTGCTAATAAATCACCTCCTCCACCCGAGGAGGGTTTGATTGAACATCACAGGAGATACCATCGAAGGCTAAACCTAACATTTTCTAAATTGGCTAAAGCTTGTAATGGTGAGTATTTCAAAGAAATACAGTGTTCCCTCAAGCATTTCTATTGTCAAGCCAAGCAGCCCGTGGTGAACTCTCCATGCACAGAGCGACTCCTGGTTTTTCTTTCTTGGTCGCTTGATTTATCTTTACTCCCATTGCAAGTCCCGAGTAGAATGGAGCAGGGCTCTGCTCCCCCTCTCAGGACACCGAAACTTTGGGAAAAAAATGTCAGCAGTGGTTCCCATGGGTAGCCTGTGTAACTTTTCCTGGGATGGCGCTTTTGTGAAATGTTGATGCTGTTGGGTTTTGGTGGGATATTTTTTAAACTACAAAATGATTCTGTTACCAGAGCTTGGGGGAGAAGAAAGCTCGAATGAGTGTGTTTTATCTTGTAAACTCTCTTGAGCATCACCGTAAGCGCTGTAGGCCCTCTGTGCTGCCAGGCTCCTGTCTTAATTCCATTCTGCTGAAAGCAGAAGGTGGTCCACGCTTCACCCTTATGTCAAACAAGTTGTGTATCTTGACTTTTGTGGCCCGCGTTCCTATTTTCCTCCTTGTTCAGCACAACGCATTTGTTTCCCAGCTGGTGCCCATGCCAGCCTCCGTCGCTCCCTCCTCTGCTCTCTAGCCATCATCACCTTCATGCTTCCTAAGACCTTAAAGAGAAAAGAAGGGAAGAGAGCGGTGGTTCCCGGTGCAGAGGCTGCTAATGGTGCTGCGCTGGAGGGTTTGGATGTGCCGATACGAGGAGCATTGCTGGGTGTTCCTGTGGGTGCATCGCTTGAATCCGGGTTAAACCTGGAGGGTGGCTCAGGGGAGCTCTGCATGGCAGAGGTCTGTGGCAGGCACTGGTGGCATCTCCCCGTGCCACCCGTGTGCCATCCCCTTGGGATGTGGCCGTTGCCGGGATACCGGTGATGCCGGGAAAGGCCGCCTGCTGCTGCAGGTCGCGTAGCTGCAGCCCATGCTGCTGAGACAGCATGGAGAAAATGTGGATTCAGCAGAAGCTAAGTAGCACACGGCATGAAAAATTCACAAAGTCTTCTCTGAAACTGCTGGAGAAGCGCTTTAATGAGCTGCAGCAGGGCTGTGGGGGGAGCGGGGGACCCTTCCCCAGCGCCAGGTCAGGAACAGCCCCCGTGCGCTGGTCGCTCCCATCAGTTCATGCACTGACGGTTCTCAATTTTCAATGAGAAACCATACCACAGGGGTTTTCCTCTTCTTTTCACACTGCCTTAGGAACTCAGTGGAAACTTACTCAGGGTTGCTGCAAAGAAGGTAAAATAAAAATTGAGAGGGTGTTGCCAGTGTTCAGGGGAAAATGTTAGGGTTAAACCGAAATACGTTGGGTCTGGGATTTTCAGATGTTCCTTTGAAAGCTTTCTCTAAGAAGAGAAGCCAGGTGACACCATTCTCCCCCTGGAAAAAAACAAAAACAAACAAACAAAAAAAAAAACAAAACCAAAAAAACCCCCAAAACCCCTCGTGGGCATTTTTCCAATTGGCTTTGTCCTTCAAATACTTTTTTTTCCTCATTTTAGTTGAGCCAAATTCAAGCTGAAGACCGGACTGAACCGCAGAGCCCCGCAGCCGGTGTCTGGGATGCTGGGGACGGGGGCTGAAGGAGCCGACTGGGAGATGCTGGGATGGGGAGTAGGTTGGGGGGGTGCTTTGAAACAGGGAGTTTTGGGTTGGTACACAGCTTTCCCTCTGCCTTTCGTGCCGGTACTAAGGGGCTTTGGCTGCTTCTGCAATTAAAGGGTGAGTGGAGCACGTGGGATGGGCACTTGGGGGATGCTGCACCGTGACCTACTTGTTCCACCAGTGGCTGGCGCGGGTCTGCCTTGTGCAGCTCGGTGCTGCGGTGCCTCTCCTCATTTCATCCCTCCTTTGTTTAAATTTATATGTTGCCGTTTGTACTTTATTCTCTCCAACGTGGGAGCATCGTGGAAAACACAGCAAAATATCGTTCCCCTCCCTTAAAAGCAAAAAGTGTGATAAGAGCCATCTTGTTGTTTTGTTTTGTTTTTTTAACCTACTTTTGAAATGAATAGCTACAAAAAATAAACAGAAAAGATATTAATGCTGGAGCTTTGTTAAAAACTAGTAGCAGAAGTATGTGATTAAAGATGTGCTCATTTAATTCGCTGGAGCATAAAAATGAATTTAGGAATTTTTTTTTTTTTCTTTGCAATCTTTTCAGGGCGGATGTGCCTTCCTCGCAGGACTCCCTGCTGCTGTGCTGCTCGGCTGGTTTGCTGAAGCAAGCGGGTGAAAGAGCATGGAAAAGATCTGCATTGTTTGCTGTAGAGATGTTAAATATCTCTGACAGGGCAGAGACACCCATCCTGCCCTGGACAAATAGCTGGAGACACCGACTGTAGGGCTTATGTTTATTCTGTGAAAACAAAGGAGAAATGCTGAAGCTTATTAAGCAGGAGCAGGAGCATCAGCATCCCGTGGGGAGGGACCACTCTGGCTCTCACTTGTGCTGGGTCCTGCAGCAAAGATTAGCCAAAAAAGAAGTTTCTGGAGGAGATTCGGCTGTTGGCAAAGGAATTTCTCAGAGAGGGGCCATCAAACATGAGCAGTAATTCGGTTTAGAGCCTTGAAATGTCTTCAACGGTAATTTTGAGACCGTTGAGTTTCAAGAAATTAAATGTTCGTGTTGCGAGAGATCAGCGTTGTAGGCTTATGCCTGGACTTCGCAGTCCAGGGGTTAAGACGAAGCAGCAAGTTATTAATTATGCAGGTTCTGATTTGCCATTCAAATAACTTCTTGACGGTCCCGGCGCAAGGACGTGAATGTCCTATACGCTGCAAATGCTAATGCAGAAGGGTAACTTTTTCTGCCTTCAGAGAATGCAAATGAGGTATCTGCTTTTCGAGTTAGTTTAATTTGCTGTCTTCATCTCTGCACAGCTTGTTAGCTGAATGGAAAACTGTTGATGCTGCCAATGCAATCTGGATATTGTTTCATGGGACTGCAGAAAACCATGAGTTTGTAGCGCTCTAATCCGCGGTAATTTGCTGCTAATTTGTCAACAGTCAACAACTCGGGTGGCTACTGCACCAGAGCAGACAGGGTGCCGCTGCTTTCCTCTTACCGGTGGTAGTCAAAGCTCATTTATAGCAGTGCTTTTCCTCCGCTTTGTGGTTTACTAAGCCCAGAATAATGCTTCTTTTACAGGGGGGAAACAAAGCTGTGGTGTCACCGCTGCCCGTGACAGAAACCAGGTGAGGTTTCAGACCTGCCCGTGACTGGTGGCTCCTTTCTGACTTGGGTTAGGTCGACATGCAACTTCTGCTATTACAGATCAGGAAATCACGTAAAACGTTCCAGTTGCATTCATAGCAAAAATTTTTTTAACTGTCTTAGCCCTCTGCTTCCCCAGGAAGGGCAGGAACTGAAACACTTGCCTCTTCCCTTTTTGAAGCCAGGCGCTGGGTGTAATGAGCTGAAAAGAGTGCAGACCCTACCCTGGCCCTCTGAAATATTTGTCTGCACCTTAGAGAGGAGTGTAATAAACAGCCAGATTCCTTAAACAGAAATGGCACTTATTTTATTATAGGGACAAAGTCGATAAAGCAAAAGCACAGCGCTGGGTGCATGACTCAAGCCAGAGGCACACCAGCTAATACTTCACCCACGTCTTATATACATTCAATATTGCATACGTATTCACTATTTTAGGCAGAGTAATGATTGATTATCATTAGTCCCTTTTTCTTCTATTTGTGTGTTTTCCTTCTGGCAATTGTTTCTGAGGATCGATGATCTTCAGTTCCCTTTTCCCATGCACCAGTTTCCTTCTGGTAGGATCAGCTCCCTTTTCCCATGCATCTGTTTCCTTCTGTTAATCATTTGTGGGATCTCTTGGAGAAGTTCTCTTTTGTTTCTCTCGGATGTTCTTCTTCATAGCTGCTGTTAGTTGTTATCTTTAAGGTTTCTCATGTGTCTTAATTTACTAAAGGTTAATTATCCTTATCATTCAAGTATTTATAGCCTTGTTGTTATTGCGAAAGCCAACAATACCTTCACTATTTTTCACAAGGAGAAAGCAAGTGAGAATGGCTGCTTTATGAGGAGCAGAGGGGGATTAGGGCTGTTCTGTGCCTGTTTCTGAGCTTTCCAAGAAATCTGGATTTAATAGGCTATCGCAGAGCTGGGGTGTATTGGAGTTGGTAGCACTGGCCTCTGCTTTGGGTTGATTGAAACTTCTGTATATATCATTCCAGGTTCACTTTTTTTTGATGTTTCTGCCAAAGTTTAATGATAAAGTTTGCAAACTTCTGTGCTGGCAGTCTGCCTGGAGCTGATGGTTCCCTAGTGTTTCAGCTAACGCATTCCCAGTTGGGGCACGGTGCAAAATCACGTACGTTGCCTTTCTAAATCTGTTTCTGAGTTGTCCCCAGTCAGAAGCAGGGACGTTCACTTGGCAGAGGAGGTCAGTATGATGCCTTTCTTTCTTTTCCAGTGAAATAACACCCAAATTTGGACAATATTGTAGTCTTAGAGAAATGGCTACGTGCACACTTGCTGGGCAAGCTTGCTATCAGCTGGGCTGTGCTATCGTCTGCTCTGCTGCAAACATAGTCTGTATGGTCCTCTCCCCTCCCTCATCAGCTGTTTTGCTGCTCTTTTGGGAGCAAGAGGGCCCTGTGCGGATTGCGGTGCGTTTTAGGAACGTGTGAGAAGTTACTGTCAGTAAGCGATGGTGTTTCCCCACATGATGTGACTGAAGATGAAGAACCTGCTATCTAGAATTTTCTTCCTCCTCTCTCTCCTGTTCACCCTGGTCTTTGTCAAAGCACCGGCTGTGGCTGCCTGAGGAGGCTGAGTGCTGGGTGCGTTCCGTGGTCCGGATTTGCTGTGGGGCTCCTTGTCTTTGAGCTGTTCCCTAAATCCAGTGGGGTACAGAGTACATCCGACAGCTGTTCCAGAGCTGCTGTGCCAACGCTGTGGCTGCTCCAGCAGTCTCCCAAGATTATCAGTTGTGCCCTCCCCATCCAGCTGGGTGCGGGAGGGAGCTGTGACTCCAGTGTCTGCTCTTCAGCGTAACAGAGCTTTTGGCTGCCCTCACAGAGATGGAAATGAAGTGACCTACTGATAAGCTTGAGAAGTGACATTTTGACTTCCCTACGGAGGAACCCAGCAGCTCTTTGCTGCTGAGCGTGGCAGGAGGTCGGGCACTGGTGTGTCTATGTGATCAGTCCTCAGCCTCCCTGGAGAGAAGGGACTCTGCAAGGTACCCGTGGTATCTTCTCAGAGGCTTTTTGTTCAGCTAAGGTGAAGGTAACCTGAGTCCAGGAATGCATCAGCTCCCTTAGGGCCCCATCCTGTTGTAGGAGACCTGAAGGAGAACACGCTGAGTGCCACCGTGGTTCTCCATCCCTGCCCATCACCCCGAGCTTTCTGCCTTTCAGTGTACCCCGAGGGAAGCACCTGGAGGAGGACCGTGGCGTGGCAGGAGTTAAGAGCCTTGCAACAGCCTGAAACCGTGTGTAGCTTTTGGTGGGGGTGGGAGGAATTGCAAAAAAGTCTCCCCAATAAACCCACTGCTCTGCTTTGGTGACGGCAGAGCTCACTGGCAGGTTTAAGTACCTCTCTGTGATTTCCAGGCCGCCTCGATTGTGCAAAGAAGGAAATACTTAGCCTTGCAGGGTATTATGTATAACACAGTCGTTTGCTGGTACATAAGAATTAACTATTTGTTGCATAGGAAAATAGCAGCAACACTAGTGAATATTTTAATATACATATCCAAATATCAATTTTTCTCACATTGTTCATTTTAGTGTATTGTGGATGGTTTGTAGCGCTTCCCGTGCAGCATAGGTTTTTTTAGGGTGCTGTAGGAGGCAGGTTCTGTTCTCTTTGAACAAGGTCTCCTTGGGAGAATTTTGCCTTAAATGGAAGAAGGAAGTTTTGAAGTCAGGATTTACAGCTTTGGGATGGCTGGAGCACGGAGTGGTCTCACATTAACAACAAGCTGTGCTGTCTTTGTGTTTTATTTCCCCTTTAGATCAAATGTTCGGAGAGGCTGTCAGTAGCTCGGGTGCTTTGACCAGAAGGTTTTGTAGTGAGAGCTTGTGGGGTTTTTGAAATGCAACTTCAAAAGTTGAAGTTGAAGAAGGGGTCTGCAGCAAGGCTGCCTGGGCAATTAAACAGGAATTTTGGGGATCAAGTGGTGGAGATCAAAGGTTGATGGTGTTTCAGCCACTTCTCTCCATACAATCTTCTCTTAAATCCTAGCTTTGTATTACTTCATCCACAACTCGAGTTCAAAAAGGAGAAGGAGGAGGGAAGTGTGGGGAGGGAGGATGCTGAAGGCACATTAATGGAGAACGTTTGGGCCAACAGAGAAAGATGGGGCTGAGTAATGCTGGAGAGAGCAAGGCAGGTGTTTGAATACGTGGAGAACCAAAGCCTTTCGGAGGGAGAATTGGGCTGTTTGGGGCAGGGGCTGCAGGCTCTGCACAGGATCTGCTGCTTTGCCACGGTGGCTGCTGCTTGTGTAACTCGCGGGGGAAATGGTTTGAACGGGCAAGGAAATCAAAGGTGATAAAAAGCTACGGTTGTTCAGAGGCAGCCAGCCATTTAGTAGCATCCAACGGGAAGGAGACACGCTGAGGCCAGCTAAGATGGAAAATAACTTTGCGGCAGTGGCAGTTGTATGTCTGGAGCTGAGCTGGGTCTGCTGGTGGCTGCAACAGCTTGGAAATGGAGATGTCCTCATGGCAGGGCGGGGAGAAGGGTAGGTCACCACTCTCTTTATATATATTTATTTATTATATGCCATATATTTATGGTATTTGGGTTTGCTGTGTGCTGCCACACTGACCAGTAAATGCCCTTGGTGTGTGTCCATCGGGGCTGCCTCCCCGATCTGGCCCTCCTCGGCCGCCCCGGCTGGAGCCTGAGGGCAGTGCCTGGAGCTCAGATGTTGCCTCTTCATGTGGACAATTTACCAGGAGATCGGTTCCTGCAAGCTACGGTTCCTTTTCCTGAACATTTTCCCACTGGTCTGCCCTGAGCTAGACCAACATGTTCATGTCCAAAGTGTCCCGGGGCCCAGATGACCCGCGGTTTTCATAAAAGATTGCAGAGCAGCAGCACGTGGAGGGGCTGACTCAGTCCTGCCTTCCCATCCCTGGGAAGATGATGGAACAGCTTGTTCTGGGCGTCATCTCAAGGCACGTGGAGGAAAAGCAAGCTATCAGAAGTACTCAGCATGGATTCACCAAGGGGAAATCATGTCTGACTAATCTGATAGCCTTCTACGATGGCATGACTGGATGGATAGATGAGGGGAGGGCGGTAGATGTGGTCTATCTTGACTTAAGCAAAGCGTTTGACACGGTCTCCCACAGCATCCTCATAGGGAAGCTTAGGAAGTGTGGGTTAGATGAATGGACAGTAAGGTGGATAGAAAACTGGCTGAAAGATAGAGCTCAGAGGGTTGTGATTAGGGGCACAGAATCTAGTTGGAGACCAGTGACGAGTGGTGTTCCCCAGGGGTCAGTACTGGGTCCAGTCCTCTTCAATATATTCATCAATGACCTGGATGAGGGGATAGAGTGCACCCTCAGCAAGTTTGCTGATGACACAAAGCTGGGGGGGGCGGCTGACACACCGGAGGGCTGTGCTGCCATACAGAGAGACCTGGACAGGTTGGAGATCTGGGCAGAGAGAAACCTTATGAAATTCAACAAGGGCAAGTGTAGGGTGCTGCACCTGGGGAGGAACAACCCCATGCACCAGTACAGGTTGGGGGCTGACCTGCTGGAGAGCAGCTCTGTGGAAAGAGATCTGGGAGTCCTGGTGGACAACAGGATGACCATGAGCCAGCAATGTGCCCTTGTGGCCAAGAAGGCCAATGGCATCCTGGGGTGCATCAAAAAGAGTGTGGCCAGCAGGTCAAGGGAGGTCATCCTCCCCCTCTACTCTGCCTTGGTGAGGCCACACCTGGAGCACTGTGTCCAGTTCTGGGCTCCCCGGTTCCAGAAGGACAGGGAACTGCTGGAAAGGGTGCAGCAGAGGGCTACCAAGATGATTAGGGGACTGGAACACCTCTCTTATGAGGAAAGGCTGAGGGATTTGGGTCTCTTCAGTCTGGAAAAAAGACGGCTGAGGGGGGATCTTATCAACACTTATAAATACTTAAAGGGTGGGTGTCAGGAGGATGGGACCAGGCTCTTTTCAGTAGTGCCCGGGGACAGGACAAGAGGCAATGGGCACAAACTGGAGCACAAGAAGTTCCACCTAAACATGAGGAGGAACTTCTTTACCCTGAGGGTGGCAGAGCCCTGGCACAGGCTGCCCAGAGAGGTGGTGGAGTCTCCATCTCTGGAGACATTCAAAACCCGCCTGGACGTGTTCCTGTGTAACCTGCTCTAGGTGACCCTGCTCTGGCAGGGGGGTTGGACTAGATGATCTCCTGAGGTCCCTTCCAACCCTATGGTTCTATGATTCTATGATTCTATGTGAAGCAAATGTATTGGCATCAGCTGCTGGCGTTCACTTTCTTTTTAAATGGAAAGAAAAGCCGTTTAATTAGTGAAACTGACACAGGTTTTCCATAGGAAAACGGTGTGGAATGCTGGGACCTCTGGCTGAATCCTCTTCTAAATGTTTGGGTAACTTTTGTTACAGCCTCTGTTAAGCAGCGATTGAACTGAGCCTGGGCAGGCTGTTTGCATCCTGGGAAAATCTGATCCCAGCATTTAGTTTGTAAAGCAGTGGGAATTCCTGTGGAAGACATTCCTAGGCTAAAACATCTGAAGTCAATATGTTGGGTGAGTGCAGAATTAAACCCATTTAAATTGGTTAGTTACAGCAGGGTGAGGATTATCTGGGAAATGGGGAAAAAAAAGTAGTCTCCACAGAAGATAGTGAGACAAAAAACGCGCTGTATCACTGCTGCATGTCTCCTTGCCTACCGGCCTACATTTGATATCTATCTATAGCTACTATTAAAAATAATTTCAAAATTACTTGTAATTGTAAGATGACAAAAGGCTTGATTTGAAGGTAAGAGCTGAGCAGCTTGGTGAAAATTCTGGCATGTTAGTGGACATCGCTGGGTGCCCAGGCTATTCCTGGTGAGGAGAGGCAGGTTTCTGGCTGCCGTGGAAATCCCCACTTTCCCCCAGGCCAAGTCCTGCAGGGAAGGTTGCCAGCCATCGTCTGCTTGGTACATGCATACTCATCACCCCAGACAAGAACCAGGCTTTAATTCACTCCTCAACATCTTATGCTGACTGACGAGGTTATTTTGAAATGAAAGTTGCTTTTCCCCCTTTTTTTAATGGAAATGAGAAGGTTAACGCTGACACGAAAAGAAACCTCAGTCCTGCTCTATCGGTGCACGTAAAGGATTTTGAATACGCACCAGTTGCAGTTGTACCGCAAAACTGCATCATCTGCTGCAGAGGAGGAAGAAAAAGACCAAAACTGACTTACGTATTTTGTTTGATGAACTCTGCGCTTTGATACAGAGAGAAGTACCTTCAAATTCCTGAAGAAGAGATGATCTTTATTACTGGGCTGAATGCTTAGGGAGGGGCATTGCCTGACTTCTTAAGAGATACTTTTTCATTTGCCATGTGCGATTTGTGTCTCTATAAGGTCTTGTCTGAGCATAGAAAGGAAAGATGTCCCAGGAAGATGAAAAATCCCAAAGGTTTGTGTTAACACATGTCAAAAAGAAAATGGTGATGCTGAAAGTGGAGCTGCATGTGGCAGCCTGCCCTGCGTCAAGGAGCGCGGTGGGTTGTACTGGTGGGAGCTGTGGTGGGGTCAGCGGCAGAAGACGCCACTGTGAAACTGTGTCAATGGCAAGAAAAAAAGCATTTATCAAGTGTTTTCCCATGAGTTGAGTAAGCAGCACCCCAGCCTCGAAGTTTGGTCCCTGGCATTGTCTGTATGGGAAACTGTGGCTTCTCCTGTGCCGGCCTTTGCATTCCCATGCCTGTGTCAACCAGCCGGTCCCATCAACAATCCCAGCTGGCATTAGGAAGTGCACAGGCACATTTCCAACAGAGATTATCAGCTGTGATGGAAACATCAGTCTGTCTCTCAGGTTATCCGTGCGCATGGCTTGGTGTGGCACCAACCCTGGTGAAAACATCTGGGCTAGGCATCAGTTACCTTTCCAAAAAAAGGTGATTTTGAAGTCATGCCTTAAATTTCTTTCACTAGAAAATTACCATAATTATAGTAATTTCCTTTTAACGATGTGTGTTCCATCTCATCAGCAAAGACGTTTGCAGTAGTTCCAGTGGTGATGGCACCGTCCTTGTGAGGAGTCACCAAAACACGGGCAGTACTTCTCCCGCAGAGCTTCCATGGCCTCACGGCTCCAGCCAAAGCTGGGGCTGAGTCACCAGCCCTGCTTCCAACTAAATTCAATTGCCCCCGAAGCAACACTGGGACACTGGAGGCAAAGTGGGCGGATAATTTTCATCTGGCTGCGGGTGACTTGGGGAGAAGAGCGGGGGCAGCAGCGAGGACCCCCCTTCCTCAACCAGCAGAAGGGTTGTGTGATGCTGTGCGATGTGCAGTCCCAGCCCTTTGGTGACGCAGGGGATGTGGCCCGTGAGCTTCTTGTGAGAGTGGCAGCTCAGTTTGACAGGGGCGGTCTTCCACTGGCCGCCCCAAAGCCACAGATTAAGATGTTGGAGGACATCAAGACACTTAGCGGGACAGCATCTAGGTAAAAAAAAAGGGTCTAAAAAAACCCACACTGAATTCTTCTGAAAATGGAAGATGAAATGGCTTTCTCCAGGCTTAGGAACCTATTTATATCCTTCCCTCCATTCGGTATGACTTCCCCTTGCATCCGATTCTTGGGGTGCAGTTCCCGGTGCCTCCAGGTGTATCTGTGTTAGCCACAGCCCAGGCAAACGGGGCAACAAGCGATGGATGTCCCTGCTGGGACATGGAGAACATTCAGCTTAAAAAGTAGGTTTTGCAGCTTAAAAACTTTGCTAAAAGGGCTGTTTTGAGGTCTTACATTTAGCGTCCAATCTGCATCTTTCAGATCCATCACATATCACATCTCTGGACCTGGAGGTAATTTTTCCTGACAGCCCAGGACTGGAAACTCAAGTCTATATCCAGGTTCATTTAAATGAATAAAAGTGTTCCTACTGACTTCTGAGGGAGCTGGGTGAAGGGGCCAGGGTAGAAGACTGTCCATGTTCTCACTGGCTCTTGTATATACACACACATTTCCCAAGAAAGAAGAAAAAAAATGAAGTTGTCATTTTTATTCACAGGCCACAATAAAATCCAGTTTGCTTACCTGTAGCTCTGCTGGCAACTGCACACTAACCGGGGCTTAAAGCATTCTAGAACTTACATAGTAATAAAAATAAGTAATGAAATATATTCATAATGTAGCTAGAAAGTGTATGAGCAGGCTCAACCTGATGTAATTGGAAATGGATTTAGCAAACTCAGGCTCAGAACAGTGACCTTATATTTTGTAGATGCTTTAAGCTATTTGTATCGCTTGAGTGGATTTCCCAAAACTCAGCCATCAGATTTCCTATATTTTGGACGATTTATGATTTGAGTTTGATTTTTCCCCTGGCTGTGTTAGTGGGTGAGAACAGCCTTATTGTGCGAGTTAGAAGGTGCAGAAGCCTCTTCCAGACTCCTCAGATTTTCACAATGGCTAATGGAGCAATAATAAAATCCCATTTGGGGCTTTCTGATGTTCTCTGTTATATCTTTGATTAGCTTTAACTTTGATAACTCTGTTTGGCAGGTAATTTGCTTTGGTTTCTGCCTGCAATTGAGTTTTTTTGAAAAGCTAGAGTAAAATGAAGATTACTGTCTCAGGAAAAAATGATGGCAGAGTAACTGTAGCCTGATTATCTTTTTTTCTCAGCCGATCAGTGCCAATGTAGGTGATTTCCTCTTGGTGGCATTTGTCCTTGCTGCCGGCTTTGGTGTTGACTTCAGGTGCTGGGTTTAAAGGGGGAGGGGTGTGTGCAGGTGAAGGCAGGTTGCCAGCCTTTAGCATGCTCACCCAGATGGAAAAGTCACAAAGACTTCTGTAGGTCTTAAAACTGCTGGAAACTTTGTTTTGTTTAGCAAGATTTGGTGTGGAATCTCAATTTTTCTGTTATCCTTGCTATCAGAAGTAGCTGCCTAGGACTGACGTGTCCCCAGAGGATCTCCTGCAGGGCAGACAGAGCACGGGGCAGGTCGGACCGTACGATTGACACTGCCGCTCTGGTACGATGCCTGACAGTTCATCCGGAGAAGTTGTATCTCTCCAGCCCAGGAGCTTTCAGCAAAAAGCAGTTTTCTGGAAGGCTTATCCATTCTTTGGCGAGCGCAGACACTTCTGCGTTCAGGAAAAGCTCGCTTTTCTGTGACTTTCCTGATAAGGTTGCTCTTGGAGCACAGCGGCTCCATCGGCTCTTATCACAGCCCCCGCCAGCGGGTAGACCTGGTGTCTGTAATGTTGTGGTCAATCCTCCTTGCCCAGGATTTTCCACCAGTTTAATTTTAACTGCCAAATCCCAGCCCGGTCTGCATCCTCTTATCGCCTGAGTTCCCTCAAGGCTTCCTCGCTGGCTGGGCTCCAGCAACCCACCGCTTTCAGGCTGTTTGCACAATTATAGATATGCAGCTAAAGGATTATCTCGTTCCTCTGGAAGGCTTTTGCTTTTGTGTGTTTGCAGACAAGTATTCCCGCTTGTATGAAATAAGGATCAGCTTTAAGCTGGCTGGTACTTTATGGTGTTATTTGGGGGGTGAAAGTCTTGAGCACTGTTTAAGAGTGAAATTTATACTTTTCTTCAAATTCCTGCCAGGGGCCAAACCATTCTGTGGGATCTCCAAGCAACAAAAATTAAAATAAAATTTACTGTCCTCTACTCCCCCCTCTAGATCCTCTGCCCATCCTGTATTACTTTGAGCTGTTGAATGCCAGCGAAAAATGGGCATGTGTTGGTACCTGTTCTCACGTGTGACTCTGGAAGCTGCGAGATAGGAGTCAGAGCAGCATTTTGACACCGATTTTAAACACCAGCATTTCAGAGGCTGCAGCAAAAATGCAGCCTGGCACACATTACTCAAAAAAACCCAAACCCAAACAAAAAAACCCCAACAAGTAAGAGTAAAATGAAAGAGCAAGTTACAAGATAGAAACTAGGTAAAGGAAAATGACCTTTTCCTTAAACTTAGAAACACTTTGTGCCTTTCAGAGGTGAGCAAAATGTAAATTCAGATTAAAGTATGCTCCTGGAAATAATCACTTGCTTTTACAGTTTGCCTTTGCTAATAAGTTGATTTATGTGACTTTCCTGGGAATTTACTTCTGCCTGCCCTCTGTGTGGAAGGACAATTTTGAGGTGGAAAAGCACTGATTTATGGTTTACAAGAAAAGTGTACCATATATAAAGAACTGTTTGGCCCTTGTGAGGCAGGAATGCTGTTATTCTTTTTATGTTGATGGCTTGAAGACATATTCATTGTCAGTCAGGATCACAAGAAGCCAAATCAGCCAGATCTTGATCTTGGCTTAGGATACTGCACAAACAGGAGCGCTGTGGGGGAAGCTTCTCATCCAGCTGTGGAGATGGATGGTGTGGATGGGGCTCTTGCTCTGGGCACAGCCTTTCTAAACCCTTCGGGTTAACCTCCAGGTGATACTGGTGGGATGCTTCAAGTCACAGGCACTTGTTGAAGTACAGATCACAAAATCACAGAATTGTAGGGTTGGAAGGGACCTCTGGAGATCATCTAGTTCAACCCCCTGCCAGAGCAGGGTCACCCACAGCAGTTGCACAGGAACGCGTCTGGGTGGGTTTGGAATGTCTCCAGAGATGGAGACTCCACCACCTCTCTGGGCAGCCTGTGCCAGGGCTCTGCCACCCTCAAAGCAAAGAAGTTCCTCCTCATGTTGAGATGGAACTTCCCATGCTCAAGTTTGTGCCCGTTACCCCTTGTCCTGTCACTGGGCACCACTGAAAAGAGCCTGTCCCCATCCTCCTGACACCCATCCTTTAAGTATTTATAAGCATTGATAAGATCCCCCCTCAGTCATCTTTTTTCCAGACTGAAGAGACCCAAATCCCTCAGCCTTTCTTCACAAGAGAGGTGTTCCAGTCCCCTCATCATCTTGGTAGCCCTTTGCTGTCCCCTCTCCAGCAGTTTCCTGTCCTTCTTGAACCAGGGAGCCCAGAACTGGGCTTTAGTTTTCTGCCATCAGAAAAACTGGACCCGTCCTCCGAGCTGGGCATTGGTATTCTGCACCCTGCCTGCTGCAAAGAGGTCATGTTCTGGGGAAGGAAGGCAGGAAAACAATATAGGCAGCTGGGCTCTCTCTCTAGCCATTGTGGTGCTCTGGAAATGATACCCTTTTCACTGTAGATTTTGTTCTCCCACTGTGTTCCTTTTGTAATTGCCAATTAAATAAGTATCTTGGGCTCAATTTATCACTGGTCTAAATTTGTCTGTGTCAGGCAAAGCAAACTGGGTTAGCATTTGGCAATGCAGGTACGTTTTAGGAGCAGCAGGCTTATTTAGTTTGGGGAAGAAATATTGATGAGTATGTGGTAAGTTGGCTAATTTTGTCCTCTAGCATAATTTCCTGAAAGAGAAGCAACAGGGTTTATAATTGGTTTGATTAAATAATAAACGATACATTCTCCTGCTGCAAAGTAGGCATCATTTTCATTCTATGAATCTTCTGTGGGTATGAATGGAGAGACTCTAAATAGTATGTGACCTGGGGTAGTTATTCCTCCCTGGGCACTGCTGCACACCAGAGCACAAATTAAAGTTTCTTTGAAGTTTCTTTTGTGTCTCTCCCATTGCTTTATTGCTGAACTTCATAGGAGCTTTCTCCAGACCTTCTCACTTCCAGCTGTGGCTTTAAAGACGTGCTGTACCTGTCCACAGCACACAGACAAAGGCTCCAGATTTAACAGTTAACTGTGAGCCTTTGTCCCGTTATCAGCAAAAGTTGCAAGGGAGTCCTTCGTACATCCCCTCGTACATGGATTTGATAATTTTTTTGTTCTTTCCTGGTCATTTAAGGAGGCTGTAGTAACCCTAGTATTAAATTAATAATTAATTAATTAATAATTAATGCATAAAATAATATACAAAGTGTATGGCCAGATTTTCAAAACTGGATGATGTTGTTTTTCAGTCTCTGAGTTTCTCCTGGGCACTGGCTTTCTCCAGGACCACTTGGTCCAACTGGAGGTGAGGCTGCTGAAGTGCCTGCGCGCTTCTGCCTAGAGCCGGTATCCAAATAAACATTCAAGGATGAGCTTGGAGCTTGCTGCTGAAATGAACGCACGTTCCTCTCTAGGCACCCAGGAGAACGTCGTTAAGCCTCTGTCTTGTGACTCCTTCGCCTGCCGGTGGGTTTGCCAAATGGCAGCCAGCAGCCTGTAGCCCGTATGGCCGGGCAGATGGATCCTGTGCGTCATTGGGTCCCTTTAGAAGTAAAGGCACAACATTACGGTGACACAGTCCTTGTGTGTTTGAACAGCTGACAACTGAAGCAAGGCATGTCTTGTTATGCTGGGTAGCTGCTATTTTGCGTTTCTGTCCAGAGCTGGGAGATGGCATGGTGTTGGGGAAGATGCAGCTGGATGGAGATGGCGAAAGATACTGCTGGGTCTGTCATTAATTCCAGCCTGTCTGTTATATGTTCCTTAATGAGCATCCTGCAGCACTTGAACACAGGGTAGAAAAAATGCTCCACAATTTCATGAACGTAATTCAGTTTTAGGATGAAGCTTGCAGGCTTTCCTCTTTAGGCTTGAGTCATGCTTTGGGTTAATAGCCCTATGAGTTGCTAATGGCCGGTGCATCCATACCCAGGAGCAACTGCAGCTTCACCTGCCTCTGGTGCCGCCCTGTGGCCGGTGAGAGGTTGTGACCTGCATTGGTTGAGGGTCAGTTCTGTAGAAGCACTTGGAGTTAATTTTTGGTCCGAATGTTTAAATCTGAACATAACTCTTGATTTTTCAGTCGTTGTGCCCCTTGCTTTGCCAGTTCCGTAACGGCGGCTGTGTTGCTCTTTGCAGATGACGGGAAGCTGTCCCTGGAGGAGTTCCAGGCCTTTTTCTCAGATGGCACACTCAACGAAGAAGAACTTGAGAAGCTCTTTCATACCATTGACTCGGACAACACCAAGTGAGTTCCCTGCGCTGGCACCCCCTGGTTTCGCAGAGCCTTCGGACCATTGCATTAGTGTGCAGCGGCAGTGCTGCTCTGGAGAGCTAAGCACTGTGGAGGCTACAGGGGTACAAAACTTTGCAAAAATCTCCATTTCTACTTGGTTTGTGTCTCCTCATGATGGCTACCGTGACTCCTCTTGTCTTGGTGGTTTTCGCAGGCCATTTTCTTTAGTGCAACCTGATCTTTATGGCATCTGAAATGATGCTTAGTTTTACTCGTGAGGGCATTTAAATGGCTCTTCAGCTTTTGCACTTTATCTAAAAGCTTTGCTGTGCTATAAAAGGTAACTGTGTGAATCTCTGTAAGCATTGTCCCGTCCAGCTATTTTACACACAACAAGCTGGAATGGTCTGTGGTCTTGTCCCTTTGTGATCTGTCTGTATCCCCCGCACTTGGACCATGCCTGCTTTGCCTCCCATCCAAAATATCCCCTGGCGCAGTGATCACTCTAGCACTGGATAGAAACCAGCCCCCTTCTCTTCAAGGTGGAATTCAGTGGCGTGGAGGCCAGCCCAAGCCCTGCAGCTGCTTTGCCTCTGCTCTGACCCCAGCAGCCTGATGCGGACGTACTTCTGTCCACACAAAGCCTGGGCAAGTAGCAAGGGGATGGATCATAGCATGGTTGCGGTTGGAAGAGACCTTTAAGATCATCGAGTCCAACCATCAACCTAAAACTGCCAAGTCCACCACTAACCCATGTCCCTCAGCACCATGTCTGCCCAGCTTTTAAATCCCTCCAGGGATGGCGATTCAACCCCTTCCCTGGGCAGCTTGTTCCAGTGTTTGATAACACTTTCAGTGTAAAAGTTTTTCCTAATATCGACCCTAAACCTCCCCAGGTGCAGCTTGAGGCTGTTTCCTCTTGTCCCATTGCCTGTTCCTTGGGAGAAGAGACCGACCCCCCCCCAGCTACACCCTCCTTTCAGGGAGTTGCAGAGAGCGAGAAGGTCTCCCCTCAGCCTCCTCTTCTCCAGGCTGAACACCCCCAGCTCCCTCAGCCGCTCCTCACCAGACTTGTGCTCCAGACCCCTCACCAGCTCCGTTGCCCTTCCCTGGACACACTCCAGTTCCAGGAGCAGACCGCGCTGTCTGCATCGCAGCTGCAGTAGCAGCAGGGGAAAAGGATGGCAGAGGAGGGCTCTAGGTGTGCTTTAGCTTGATCTGACATCAAAGTTGAAGCTAAACGTGGCACCTGACTGCTCTCCCCGAGAATCAAACTTTTGCAGGCTGCGCCCGGCTATCAAATTAAGGTTCCAAACTCATTAGCAGCCCCTCTGCCTGCCTTGCTGTCTCTCCATCAGGTCCCTCTGACTGCCTTTGCCTTTGGCGGGGTCTGAGATGTTTGTGAGCCATCTGACAGGTCTCTGGCACCGGCAGCGTTTGGGATGGGCACAAAGCCATGGGGTCTGTGGGGCCCCAGTGGGAGCCCCCCCTGCCAGCAGCTGGTGACGGCGCTGGGCACTGGCACAAAGGACACAGCCCACTGCTGACTTTTCTCTTTCCAAGAGGAACCCATCTTCAAAAGCCTGGGTAGGTTAGGCTGTTTGGAAATGCAAACGAAAGCCAGCTTTGAGTAGTATTCCAGTGTGACTCTTATGCCTCTAAAGAGAAAGAATCCATCCAAAAAGCAGATGAAAAGAGAATCCAATTTCAAATGAGAAGTCTTGCATGGTCTGGTTAATTATAAAACCTTCTGGCAGCAGATAGATAGAGTCTTGCCCATGTGAGTGATGCGTGCTTTGCCACCATCCAAAACATCCCCTGGAAAGGAGTGGTTGTTCGGGAGTGCGCTGGCACCAAAGCAGCAGCTGTAAAATGCTTCAACCCGGCACAGCTGCTGCTGCTGAAGGCATTCCTGAAGGCAAAGTAAACGTGGGGCTTCTCAAAATCCCCCCTTTCCAATGTGTGTACTTCCCAAAGTTTATTCCAAGATCAGAAATGCCAAAGACCAGCTCGGCATATACTATTCACTGAATAATTAATCAAAGGAGTTTAAGTGATCTTGTTACGAAAATTAGCTGGGAGTGGTCCATCCCCTCTAATGGTTCCTGTTCAATGGACACGAGGTGGTGCCATACGCGTTGTGGGTCTATTTATTGGGCTCCAAGTGATGCTCCCAGGCAGGCTATCTATAGACTCTGTGACTTGGGTGCTCACCTGCCTCTCTTCTGAAATAATTTATAGCATTGCCCGAGCTTATCAACTTTCACGTGGCCTTTGACAGGATGGAGACAGCTGATGTGTCAACCAGGGTGCATGGGGGTTAGCGTGTGGATGTTTCTTCTGGCCTTCTTGAAATAGGACATTGGATTGCAGTCCAGTTTTGCTTGGGGATCGGAGAGAATCTGCAGCTTGCTCCGAGCCTTAGTAAGGGATTTCCTCTAAACTGGACAGAGAGAAAATGTGCTATTTCTTAAGTGTCACGCACCAGTGCTGCCGGCAAGGAAGGTCTCGCTGAGCAGCTCCTGAGCACGGCAAGAATTCCCACAATTCAGTAGCACCTTTCTTCTGCCCAGCTGGCTTGATTCAGTCATCAGTACCCACCAGGGACCGATGCTTGCGCAGAGCAGTGCAGCATCTGCCGTTCTTGTCTGGCAGGAGAAGCAGTGCGTTGGTCACCCTTCCAAGTTAAATCCTTAAATTGGCACTTTCTTATTGATTTGTAAAGCATAGGCACCTACAGCAAATTTGTCGAGGTGGGGGAAGAGAATGTTCCTCGTTTTCTTTCTCTGCGAGAGCGCTTTCAGTCTCCAGAAAACCTATTTCAGAGCTGAGCTTCCTTCTGCAAAAGGTGCTTTTCCCTATGGAACAAGGGGTTTGCTTGGCTGCAGTCTTGCGTCTGGTATGGCCCTTGGAGTTGTGTGCGCACTCGTCACCTCACCCCATCCTCTGTCCTCCGCAGCGTGGGTTGGCGGCTCTGCCAGGGGAGCCGGGCGGGAAGGATGCTGCCACCGGGGCCGGGGCTGCAGTCCCAAGTGCTGCTGCCACCAAGCAACGAGGAGTGGAGCGGAGCTTTCATTTTTCCATTTCACAGGGGAGCATAGGAACAGTATTTGCTTTACCTTTCTAAAAGGCTGCTTGAATGATAATTATGTGCCCTTTGATAGAAGTTTGTTTATTTTTGAAGCTGTTTTTTGATACTTTGTTTTATCTGTTTTTCTCATATTGCCCATGATGTTTGTTTAGCGTGCAAAACAGTTTGCTATTGAAATTATATTACAGCGAGAGTAGAAAATGGAGAAAATGATGTTCCTGCTGATTATTAGTAATTGCTGTTACCAACCAAATTGCAAAACGTTGATTCGATTTCCTGGAGTATTTTTAGGAGCAGGGATCTGCCTTACTGGAGTAGACAAAATGAAAGTTTGTATCAGTTTCTTGACTTGCTTTAGCTGGGACAATGGTGGAAAGGAGAGAAGTTGGGCAGATGGGTGGGAAGGTGAGTCTGGTTAATGAGGGAGGAGCAGCTGTGTTGCTGTGGGGAGTCAGTCGCAATGTGCTGCGACAGGGAGATGGGCTTCTGCTTTGGGAAATACGGTCCTTGGTAAAACGCCGTGTTGCCCACAAGGCGTGTTTAGGAGGATGCTGAACTGAAATGAGATGCTCTGAATAGCCATGGGGCATTAGTGAGGCTCCTCCTTTCTTCTTGACTGCCCGGGAAGTGTCTCTGGGAGGTTAATAATGGGCATGGGCTCCAAAAATTGCCGTGGGGTTTTCTTACTGGGTGTCTCTGTAAGAGAACCCATGGCAGGGTGCGAGGACTGCACTGCAAGTCCCATGATTGCTGGTAGTTTCATCTGGCAGAGGAACGTGCGAAATGTGTCACGTATTTCAATCCTTTTTTTTTTTTTTTTTTTGGCAGAATTATACTCGTAAACCTGCTGTTGCTTAAAAACGATGATCAAGCGGTGCTTGTCTGTGCGTTGCTCAGGCTGGCTGCCCTCCTTCCCTCCTCCCAGCTGAGGCAGGAGGCAAAAGCGAGATGTTGCTAGGTGGTTTTTCATGATTGGTTTTAGCTGCTATTTCAGGAGGTTTCATCAGTGCTTTATGGGGAGCTGCCTGAAGATTAATGGGGAGGTAATGGTATGTTACTATTAATATCGATGCTACTGGAATTGCACAAATTATGTGTATGATATGTAGACGCACATATTTTAATGTACATAGATTTGGTTTAGTGGCAGAACAGGGCTTTAGAAAACATTAGGTTGGTGTTCCCCTGGGAATTCCTGTTATATGTGCAGAGTTATCTACAACTTTTCCTACCTCTTCTAATGATATATATCAATTTTAAAAGGAAAAAGTAGTTGCAGATGAAAAGTCAAGCCAGTTTTAGGATCACAAATGACCAGGTGAAACCTTCTCCAAATGTCAGTGCACTACTGGCTGAAGCTCGCTTTGTCAGACCCACAGCTCCCTGGGCCAGCGCTTACGCCCGCTCTGCTTCCCCTCGGAAGGAAGGGGCACCTCTCAGTCCTTGTGAAAGCAGGGGGAGGTCAGACGTGGCTGTTGACTAGACTAATTTAGTCCTGGCAGGGGATTTTAAAAATTCCTTTTCTCTCTCGTACATTTTTCATGGCTGCAGAGGACGATCCTTCGGGGAGAGATCTGCTCGCTGGAGCAGGACTTCTCTGTGATGAGCTGTACGGGTCCATTCACAAGGAGCCAAGAACATGGCATTAGCATTCTGCTGCTCTGTTGTTTGTTATCTCTTTGCTAGGCTTATAGCTCTTCTTTTAATTGCTTTATTTCCCCCCTCTCCCCCCTCTAAATGAGCTCTTCCCTCCAGTGGCAAACACTAGAAAAGGTTGGAGCGTGCATGTAGGATAATTAACAGAAGTGGTATCTCTTCTTGGAAGCCCTTCACCGCTTCCCCAGGCTGTCACTTTTGCTGGAGGATTGTGACAAATGGAGAACTGGAGACGATGGGGTTTTCCAGCCTGTAGCGCATTTGGCAGTGTGCTGCCTCCTGCCCTTCATGGTGGTTACGTAGGGCTGTGCTTGGATGGGGGTGGATGGGGAAATGTCAGCCTTCGGAGACTGAGAAACGTGGAAGCCATCTTGGAAACATGGAGCCACCTTCCTCCCCCGATCTCTCAGCTGCTCAGATACTACAGGGAGCTGGATTATAAATCGGAGTAGTGTGGGGTTTCTTTGGCGTGCACGGTTGTGGTGGGGTACAATGAGGGCAGTTACCAGCCCAAGTGCTGGCTTCAGCCCCAGAGCTAACGGAGGCGCGGCTCTGCAGGGCCAACCTGGGAGCTGGTAACGATGCTGATGAGCTTCTCTACCTATGCTAATTAGTCCTGCTACGGAGACTGCTGTGGTGGCCTAGCCATGCTGCTTCCAGTGGTGGAGTCAGCTCCAGGGTTTCGAGAGCCCTGCAATGCCGGTGTGGAGAGGGTGGGAGCTTTGGGTGGGAGCTTTTGCAGGGAGATGGGGCGTACGTGGCCCTGCGCGAGGTGTTTAAATGTCTGCAACTACATGCAGAACTGTTGGTGGGGACAACCTGTTGCTTGGTGAAACGAAGCTGATGAGCTGGGTCCATCCCTGGGCTGGCGCGGCGGGACAGCTGCTCCTCAGCCGCTTACTTAAGGTTGATGGAAGCAGAGCAAACAAGGAGGGACAAGTCTGTGTGTCATTGGCTGTTAATTGTGCAGGAGAAGCTGTTAATATCGTGTCAGCACTAATGAGGAACAGGAGCCGGGGTGAGCTGCCTCCTGCATCGTGAGGTGCTGGCTGCGGTGCGTGTGGTGCCGGTGGCAGGCGTGCAGAGCATTGGTGCCGGGAGAGGCAGGGTGCGTGGCAGCCTGTGCTTCTCCTGCTCCTCCTCCAACCCAGCTAGGAAACATCCCCCAGATCTTCTCCCATTTCTACCCTCCACAAACATCAGCAGGGCATTTGCAGAGCCAGAAGCTCTCAAAATTGGGCTGATGCTTGCATGGATGAATTTTGCTTTTCCCGTTATTTTGATTGTGATACCCAGAGAGTAAAATCAGTTTACGTTAGACCCTGTGCAAACGTATAAGGCTCTGTGCCTGTGGCTATGGAGCCTGATGCTCTACAATGGTGAGCAGCCTCCAAAGAGTGGGAGGAGGTGCTGGCAAGGTGCTGCTGGTGTAGCTGGGGGTCTGGACTGGCGCTGTTCCCCACCAGAGGAGCTAAAGGAAGATGGAAAGATGGAGAGGAACTCTTTATCAGGGAGTGGAGCAATAGGACGAGGGGTAACGGTTTTAAACTGAAAGAGGGGAGATTTAGATGAGATATTGGAAAGAAATTCTTTGCTGTGAGGGTGGTGAGCCCCTGGCCCAGTTTGCCTGGAGAAGCTGTGGCTGCCCCATCCCTGGAGGTGTTCAAGGCCAGGCTGGACGGGGCTTGGAGCAACCTGGTCTGGTGGGAGGTGTCCCTGCCCAGGGCAGGGGGTGGCACTGGGTGGGCTTTAAGGTCCCTTCCAACCCAAACCGCTCTATGATTCTATGTCTTGGTAGCAGCCCTGCATCTCTCTGGCTCAGGGGTACTCTGAGCTCTGAAAACTGATGTTTGTAGAAGACCAGTGTGGCATTCTGGTGGGGTTAGAGGTGATGGCAGAAGAGCTCAAAATCTGTTCCCGAGCAAGCAGTGAATAGCTTGCAAGGAAGCTTGATGTGTGCAAGCTAAAGCTACGCCTTGTGCTCCAGCTGATAACCTGGGCAGAAACGGAGCTTCACATCATCACAAGTGAACATGAGGTTCTCAACACCCTCCTTCCAGCACACAACCCTGCTCCACACCTGGACACCTTCAGTACCTTCAGTCCTGCAGCAGCTTGCTGTCCTTCTGCTCCAGTAATTGTTTTCCCCTGGTGGAAAAGGTCTGTTGTTACCACTTTGCTTGGATACCACAGCCGCCTCAGGCATACCCTCTGAGATGCTTTGCTTTCCCATGACCTACATCAGGTGTGGTGTCCTTTGGTGAAGGAGGAGACTCCATCCGATAGTTGTGGGCAGGGAGACTTCATCAGCAGTGCTCTGCTGCCCGTGCTTTTCTCCAGGTTTCTGCTGCCCAGCCCTCTCAAATTTGAAAAGAAAGTACTTCCTCTTCTTGGGCAAGGAACAGTGATGATTATGATTGAGCATTTTTTCCCTCTTTTTTCTCCCCCTCCCTCATCTTGGCTATTTGCATTGCAAACCTGACTCAGTGGCATGCCGGATTCGTCTGGGAGCCCAAAGCCCACGCTACGGAGATGGATGTGCCCATTGAAACCAACTTAATTTCTGAATATTGAATGTCCTCAATTAGCTCTCTGGGAAACAAACTACGGATGGTATAATCAGCTGAGATTTTGATTAACTGATTCAAGAGACAGTTCTTGTCTCTTCTGAAAGGGACAAAATGATTGCACAAAAATTATACGTCTGGCTCTAATTTCTGGCTCTCAAGAGCGCGGGCATTTGGTGGAGTTTGTTCTTTCTGTTTATGTGGAAGATGTTTTTTGAGTCCTAGCTTATTCTTCTCTAAGAAAAATATTCTTCTAGTTTATTCTTCTCTAAGAATAAGCTAGGACTTGTCACTTATGCTGTACTGTGCTCTACTTTTCATTTAAGTGAAGAAATACTTGGTGCCAAAGTTGCGTGCTGATAGAGCCACAAGACACCTCAGGCTCACATGAGAAAGGGGGCTTTTAAAACAAATCGCTCACTGGGAAGGTCATCGAGAGAAACACAAGGCTGGAAAAACTGCACAGAAACTCATTCGAGCAGATGTTTGAGAACATTTTTCTGTTTCTCATTGTATTTCCCAGGCATTTCCCCAGGCAGCTGCTTGGCGGGGTCCCCGGAGGCAGCCTGTTTAATACCGTCAGCCAGGCGGGTTTAGCTGTGAGCCGCGGGCTGGTGTTTGCTGTGGAGGTCGAGGACCGGGGAGGGTTTGTCTGTGCACACAGAGTGGAGAAGCATCACACCAGAGGGCTTTCCAGCTGGGAATGGGGCTCGGCAGCTTATTTTTCGGACTGTGCAGGGGCCGTTCTGCATCAGAGGTTTTCTTTTCTCAGGAATGGAAAGATATCAAGATCTTGCCTTAAAAGCATAAAAGTGACTAAGATATTTAATTTTAATCAGCTGCTCATGTTCGAGTCATGTAGGCATTCAAAGAGATCGTAGCATTTTGGTTTAAGCTCCAGTCTTACGAATTTATCCATGTTTTTCCTGAATAAATGTGTGTAGGGCACCATGACCAAGCAGCAGACGTGTCTTTGGTAGGCAGAGCAAGCCGTCTGCCTTGGGACTGAGTTTGAGGAGAGGTTTTTCCAGATCATTTTTCAGCGGCAGGAGAAGAGACTACACTGGAAACAAAGATAGTGGGAAAATACAGGCAGCGGAGTACAGGGATTTCTTGTTTCACTATTCTTTTACTAGTTCCCTGCCAGTTGTGTGTGACAGATTGCTGCTCTGATTTCTTCCTCTCCAACACACAAATTTGGTCATAGCCAAGATACCTGCGAAATCTAAAAGGAGGAGCAAGCTGATTTAATTTTAACTCATGCTCCCAGTGTCTTACCATTTGCTTCTGGCAATTAGCAAATCATTCAGCTGAGCTCCAAACAACTACTTTTTCTCTGTCTCTTTTGCACCTCAATATACAGAGATTACAGATAGAAATCAGGTTAGTCCAGGCTTCCGTATCAAGTAGAAATAGGCAAAATGTTAAACAGTCGTTCATCAAAAAAGGCCATTTCTGACTGACTTGTACTGTTGTTACTCTGTGCAAAAAGGCCTGAGAGACCCTCTGCTGGCCCCCAAAAAGGAGTATTTCATTGTTTTAGTGGTTTGCTTTGAAAAATGAGCTAAAAGAAATAACAAGAGGTTAAAAACATGCACAAATGGTTACTTCTTTTGAAGGTAACGAGAGAACCAGAGAAGCTGTGGCTGCCCCATCCCTGGAGGTGTTCAAGGCCAGGCTGGATGGGGCTTGGAGCAACCTGGTCTGGTGGGAGGTGTCCCTGCCCAGGGCAGGGGGTGGCACTGGGTGGGCTTTAAGGTCCCTTCCAACCCAAACCATTCCATGATTCTCTGACCAAGAAGTGGAGGGAGGTTTGTGAAAAAACAGCTGAAGTATAGCTTTGTTGCGAGCCACAGAGCCATTGACGGGCCCCTGTGAAGGTGAAAAGGCACGGTGTCCCTTGGCTTTCTTGCCCAGGGAGGATGAGGCCAGCAGCACCCCAGGGCAGTGGGGCGAGGGTGTTTGGATGCAAACCGCTTTTTTCCATAAAACTCAGCCCTGCAGGGTCCAGCACGGTAACTGCTCTGAAATCCAGGCAGTGGTTTCCAGTCGCTGTTACGAATGCATAAATCTTTTCTGCCTTTACAACTGGTTTATCGCTGTGTTGACTAGTGTCTTGGGGGTGTCTTGGTTTTGTCCCTGCCTGCTTCCCCCCCGTCATGGTGGGCGCTGAAGAGCAGCGCTGGCTTTGCGAGTGCCCTCACGTCCCTGGTGGTGGCATTTGGTGTGGGGATGACCTGAGCCCCTCTGGCATTGCGAGTGGGAGAAGAAGAGGCGCTGCATAAATGTGATCCCTTATCCGCTTGCACTGCCACTGCAACCCAGCAGCCCTGGCTGAATGCCGATTAGGCTTTAACATGCTTGTGGATGTTGCTGGTTTCTAACAGAGCAGCTGGGAAAATACTATTGAACTGGCCAGACTGGGAAAACACTCGTGGGGGCTGGATGGGAGCCCATCTGGACAACTTTCTGTTTCTTTGTTTTTTAAAGCACTTTATCAAGCATTCCATGGCAGGAGGGCTACCTCGTGATTCCGTAAATGAGCATCGTAGGTTGAAAATACTCTTTTCAGTCCTGGTTTTCCTTTTTATTTCCCCCCCCAACAGGGGATCCCTCTTAGAATAACCCAAAGTAGTGACAGTAACTATCTTGGTAATAGAGTTGACATTACGGAGCGGTTCAAATGCATCGCAAGCAGCTGGTATTTAAAAGTCTTCCTTGAGGCTGATGAATTTGCAGAAGCCTGACAGCAAAATTGATGCATCGTTAACTGGGACGCAATTGCTGTGCTTACTGTTCATGGAACACACGGGCGAGACGAAGAGCTCGGTTTAAAGGGGGACGTGGTGCAGGACGCAGGCTGGTGACACCAGCTCTGCCTGGGACCAGGCTGCCAAAATTAAATGATCGATTATCTCAACGATGGAAATATCTCAAAAAATCATGCTGTGTTTCCGAAGTGGAGCTGATCGAAATACCCTGAGAGCAAACGGGTCGCCCTGTGCTGCCTCTGTGCTGGCCACGGTGTCTACAGCCCATCGTTCCGAGGATTATAGTCCCAGTTTTACCCCCCACTGCCTGGGGATAAATAAAAAGAGAGCTGATAGAACCTGGTGTATATACACGCCGGTCCCAATAATAATTGACAACTTAATAACTTTGGAAGTGCCATCCCCCCTAGCCGCTACATTACTTGTAGGCTGAAATTAAACCTGCCTCCTCTTTTCTTTGATGTGATACTTTGCAGATCAAGTCATCCACCAAAAAAAAAAAAAAAAAAAAAGTTAAGGGTTTAGATGCAATTTATTAGCGATTTGGCACACGCAGAGACTTGAAAATGTTTAGTACTGTACTAAACGTCTGTTTTATTTAAAGTGATGACTGTGCTCAGAAACCAACTGTTGGATTAAGTTCAGTAAATCAGCGTGCTGCATTGATATATTTGTCAGGGTATCAGTTGCACTGTAAACAGGCATTTTATTGTGTTGTCATCTTGTCCGGAGATTTTATGAGCTTTTCAAGAGATTTTTCTTTTGTTAAGTGAGTGGTTAGAGGTTCTGGCCGCCTCTGACAAAGCAGAGATAGATGATGTTGATTATTTTTAATAGCCTGTGAAATGGTCTTACAAGGTACAAAGAGGGACACGAGAGGAGCCTTTTATCACCCAAAATTTTCTTCTGTGGGCAGAAACCACCCCACCAATTTTTGCTTTTAACACGGGTGGCCCAATCGGATACGTAGGGCGGGAAAAAACATCCTCTTGCCCACAACTGAGTGGCAGAAGGCTGTGGTGTCCTCGAGGGCAGCGTGCTCCGCGGAGGGCAGGATGGAGAGCTGCCATGGGACGTCTCTGCCTTGGGCTTCTCCTGCGCTCCACAGAGTCTGGGGACTTGGATTCATGAGCAGCACTTCGTGGAAAATTGCACCTTTTTGCTGTGTGTGTGATGTTAATGTACAGAAACGGTAGGGCCGGCAGGGCAGAGCTGCACCGATGCTGGGCCCGGCTCGGTGGCGGTACCTGGACCCTGGTGCCGGAGCTGTGCGACAAAGCGAGACGGTCCCACGCCGGCTGACAGCCCAGAGTGTCATATTGCAGTTGGTGATGAATGAGCAAACAAATGTCTGGTACGCTGCAGATGCCAGTTTATTGCCCCTGCCTTTTTTTTAAAGTGACATTTATTTCTCTTTTAACTAACGAGAGCTTAGAGCTGTTTTCCAACAGCATGAAGAACATTTGTTTCATTTTTATCCGCATTCAGTCACTTTTCTTGGTGCCCCTGATGATTAGAGCTGGGTGTTCTGTTCTGTCAAATACTTCACCGCAGAGAAAATGTGATTTTGGTTGTCTTGAAACCACTGATGAAATAGAGCGTCTGGTCTGCGTTGGGGATGGTTTGCAGCTTGGGACATTCTGGGGAGAGGCAATTGGGGTCTTCACCATGCTAGTTCTGACCCGGACCTGCAGCTGCAGGTGGGAAATCAGGTCCCACGGACGCTTGTGCAGGGCAGCCCCTGGGCTTCATGCATGTCTATGGCTGCAGAATAAATCAGTAACTCAGTACGGCAAGGGAGCGAGGAGCTGAACCGGCCTTGAAATGTAGCAGCACGTTGGAGTCTTTAAAAATGAGAAACTAAGCAAATAACATGTTGTGTTGTAACGGTCTCTATCTTTATGGTAGATATCGATTCCCTGAAAGGAAATGAAAACTCTGAGAGCTGCGCTGCTGAAAAAGCGTATTTTGAATGGAGGGGTGTTTAATGCTCCACACCCTGACAAAGTGCCGGCGTTGGTTTTATCAGCTGCAGGAGTGAAAGCAGGAACATCGCCGTTAGCAGCATACGGCCAGGCTGATCCCCAGTGTGCGAATGTGGCCTGGTGCTGCTGCACCTCCACCTCATGCACAGCCCTCGGCCGTGGGGAGGGGAAGGGGTACGTGGCCCGGGGCGGGGGGGGGGGGGGTGTCGGTGGGGTCACTCCTGAGAGCCTGTGGAAAGACTGGAGGAGAGTTTTCCCTTTTCCAAGCCTAGGAAAATCCACACCAAAAGCCCTTCCTCAAGGATGGTGATGAGTGTGAAGCCATGGCCGAGGTAAGGGGCTCTGCCAGGAGAGGTGGGGATGGATCCCATGGGAGACCAGCAGCCGAGATGGGGTCATGGGGGACAGAGATGCCATCCACACCTCGGCTTGAATGGTTTTGGACTTCAGAGATTCTGTTTAGCAAGTTTAATAGCCTCATCGCATCATATTTATGAGGTTTATTACTGCTACAAGGAAAATGCAATTGCTTTGCGGGCCACTGGCCAGAGAAGATACATCTTCCCATCACATCCCTAATTACCACTCAGGCCGAGTGCTATGGCAACCGCCTTTCTGCACCATGCTGCCAGGCAGGACATCTGCACTCAGGTTCCGCAGGCTATTTTGGAGCAGGTCCAGGCTTTTTTGGACCTGTTGCTTTTTTCTTTTTTTCCTCCCTTTTCCTTTTCACTCAGAGCTGGAATAGCCTTCCTAAGGCACTTGCCTTACTGCGGAGGTATGAAAGCTGCTCCAGGCTGAATTCAGCACCTTCTGGCATGGTGGGAAGGATGCCAGTGTCTGCTTGGGAACCCTACACCCTGGGCTGCATGGTGGCCATAAGGCGATGTGGCACTTTGCTGAGGGTGAGACTGTCCCCAGGAGAGCCACCACCCTGGGGCTTCCACATCGGGGAGGAGGAGGAGGGAGTGAAGGTCTCCTGCTGATCTTCCCCATCATGCTAGAAGGTCACCTAAAGGAGACTCCTTTGTGATGCTGAAACCCCAGATGTGGGTATCTGAGATGCTTTTTGTCTGGTTTGGGCATCGAGAGCACTACCTGTGGGTGCTCAGCAGGGAACCAGGACCTCTGTGTTTCTGCAGGCAGAGCAGGTCTGTCCTGGCGTCCTGGTGCCACACTGCAGCAGCTTCACAGGGACTCCTTGTGTAGGGAGGGAACAGCCTTGAAGCATGATGAGTAGCGTGTTTTGTCCTGAGCCTGACAGATGTACTGTGCTTGTTTCTATTGAAGGTCAGTTCGGTTTACCTTGAAAAATCAGTGTTTTTCCAGATTCCTGGCTTGTAATGAGGACTCTGCTGCCCTCATGCACAACTGCGTGTGCTAACATTTCTGATGCTTGTGGTCTTATGGGTTGAAAATTGCATCTGGGCAGTGTCTGTATTAATGAGAATGCAGATGGCTTATCAAGACGAGGAGCCACAGAGAAAGCCATGTGAAAATACCAATATGAAAATATTAATATTCAGTGGGTCTAAATGTGGGTTTGCTGTGCAGCCCCACTGCTGCTCACCTTCTGTCTTGCTGAGCAGCAAGTGTGGAAAAGAAGTGAAACGGTCCATATCTTGGTTATCATCTGCCCAAATCCAGAGGAAAGCTATGCAGGGAGCAGGAGTGACTTGCGCCCTGGGTTTGGGTGGGCAAAACATCCCTGGGCACACTAGACTTCACCCTTCAGACTGGTGAACAAAAGTCCTGCTGATAGCAAGGGCAGGTAGGAGGAAAGAGATTGTCTCCCAGAGTACCTAGAATCTGTTATAATCCCAAATCATGCACCATAGGTGATGAGGCTCTTCGTAATACAAAATCTATATGTGAAAACTTCATACAAAATCCTCCTTTTACCTCTCTGTTTCTGGGCATTCTTTGTCCCTGTTTTTCCTTCTCTGTGATATCAGCGCTTCGGAGAAAACCATGGTTGACTGCTGGGCTTTCAGCCCCCCTTGCTGTGCTCCCCAAGCGCTCGATGATGGAGCACGTGCCAAGGCAAGAATAAAGTTAGTAGTTTTGCTTTGGAGAAGGCAGCCTTTCTCTCCCTTTCAGGAGCTGCCATGGGAGCTGTTCCCCGTAGGTATTTTAATCATTGTGCTCCGGTGCTGGAAGTGTCCCAGTTTTGTGGCGATCCACATGGACTCTGTTTTACAGAATCACAGAATGGCAGGGGTTGGAAGGGACCTCTGGAGATCATCCAGTCCAACCCCCTGACAGAGCAGGGTCACTCAGAGCAGTTGCACAGGAACGTGTTCAGGCGGGTTTGGAAGGTCTCCAGAGGCGGAGACTCCACCACCTCTCTGGGCAGCCTGTGACAGGGCTCTGCCACCCTCAAAGCAAAGAAGTTCCTCCTCATGTTGAGATGGAACTTCCTATACTCAAGTTTGTGCCCGTTACCCCTTGCCCTGTCGCTGGGCACCACTGAAAAGAGCCTGGCCCCATCCTCCTGACACCCACCCTTTAAGTGTTTATAAGCATTGATAAGGTCCCCCCTCAGTCATCTTTTTTCCAGACTAAAAAGACCCAAATCCCTCAGCCTTTCTTCATAAGAGAGGTGTTCCAGTCCCCTCATCATCTTGGTAGCCCTTTGCTGTCCCCTTTCCAACAGTTCCCTGTCCTTCTTGAACCAGGGAGCCCAGAACTGGACACGTTTCATGTAATGTGGTTTTGGGGAGAAACCTCTGCCTGCAGTGAATGGTGAACCCTGTATCAGCTCGTGCAAACGGGGCTCTCCTCCACCCACTCGGGGCATTGAAATAGGTGCTACCCCCTGCCCTGCTGGAAAAAGCAGAGCTGAATGAAAAATACCTGCTGGGTTATTTCAGACGCGCTGCTCACTCTGTGCATTGCTTGTACTGCACCCTGTGTGGGACAAGTGAGCCTGTGCCTGTTCTTTTGCTTTTGAGTTATTCCCGCTGAATGGCACCGCAAAATACGTTTCAGATTTATTTCATGCAGGAAGCAGGGACATTTGGCAGGAGATGAAGACCATCCTTCAAAGTAAGAGCTAGGTGGGCACCAGAGCTCTGCCTACCAGCTTGCCACAGCTAAAGAAATGGAAGCCAAAGCTGACATATGTGACGAATACTTGTCTGCCTGTGTCATTCGAAGATGCAGTGGGCGGGGGGCACGTCTGGCTGTGGGCAGCCTTGGCATATGGTTCGTGCTGTTTCTTTGCATGTGGCACCTCAGATTCTGGAAGTCCTTGTTTTACTAAATATCATAAAGGCAGTGTGGGTGTGGTTTTTGTTGCAAAGCCAGTGGGCAGGTGAAGGAGGTCCTTGGGTAGGTCTTGGGAAGGTTTTAGCAGGGTTCTCCAGAAGAGTATGATGAAGGGCTTGGAAAGTTGCTTAGTTCTTTAGAATTAAAGTTACTCAGCTCCTGGCTGGCATCCAGCATTTGGTATTTCTCTTGCTCTGCCTGGAATAATTTCACTCACTCTGGGATTTGTGTAAAAATGTTTCTTTGAGTTCTGAAACTAATGATCAAGAGTGACCATCTGTGATCCTTTAGTAGGCATCTGGATGTACATTTTCCACTTCTGAGGTGCTGAGATAACACAGCGCTGTTGCTGCTGGGACTAGAAGGCGTAGCATCAGATAGAATAATACTTTCCAGCTGCACATGTTGTTTTTTAGTCTTTCGTAAATGAAAATGAGTTTTGCAGGTGGCTAACGCTAGAGGATAATTTGTTTCCATGCTCGTTTGAAGCCTTGTAGCAAACCCAAAGCTGTGAATTGAAGATGGAAATAGGAGTAGAACGTGATTTCAGAAAAAAACTCCATTTTCTGTGCTGCTGAAGCAACTAAGCTCTGTGGCTGCTGATGCAAACCTTTCATCTGCCCAAGTAAAAGAGTTATCATCTTCAGCTGAAGCTGATCAGGTGTTGAGTGGCGTTTGAGCAGCACATCCAGGCAGCGATTTGCATGAGAAATACACTGTGAAGATGAGACTTTGATGTATTTGCAACTTCTGAGTTCCCATTATGTTTTTGATTGTGCCGCCCTTGGCGAGAGCCTGGGACATCTTCCCTTGGCTGAGCTGGAACCCAAGAAGGGAATTTCACGCCCCGCTCCTCCACGTTATCTTTTCCTTTCCGAGATAACTTTTCTGCTCCTCTCTATAATTGAAGAGAAGCCTAGAGAAACGCGTTAACAGTAGCAAGCCAGAGGCCATCAGCTTTGCCTTAGGGAGACAGGGAGATGCTGGGAAAGAGACGGAGAGATGCTGGATGGTAGACTCATGACCATTTTGGTTGGAAGGGACCTCTGCAGGGCTCTAGTCCATAGTAGCAGGGCCATCACCAACACTGGACCAGGACAGCCCTGGCTTTGCCGTGCTGAGCCCTGAAGACCTCCTGGAATGTTCTCTGGGTGACGCCTTCCAATGCTGCGCTGGGCTTGCTAATTAAGAGCTAAAGGAAATAATCAGGGTGAGAAATTTCCAGAAATTACCTTTTTTTCCCTGCTGGAAAATGCTGATTTGCTTAAACAAAGTATTGGGCTGATTTGGATCAATGTAGCAGGAGCTTCTGACCTGAGACCTGGAGGTTACGTGGGGTACGGGCACCCACTCAGAGGTGCTCAGCTTGAGCTTGTAATCCCTGGGCTATTGGACCCCCAACGGCAATGTGCCCTCTGTCTGGTGTCACCACCCCACCTTTCCCTGGGGAGAAAGTCTGAAAAACAGCAGTGTGCTTCAAGAAAGGCAGGTGGGGAAGAAAAACAGCTTAAAAGTGCTTTGAACCGATGGAGAAGCAGCAGAAAGTCGGTGCAGGGACAACTCTTATGAAAGCCCGTCCACTGGATAATGTGCAATCAGGGATGCGGCGAGGCAAAGAGGTAACTTCCCAGGGATCCTCGTTAGCTCAGGCGCTCATCAAACCTCGTTTTAACATTGGGTGGGGTTTTGGGGGGAGAAATGCATTTCTCTCTGGTGTTGGCAGGAGGCACAGCGATTACTCCGGGCAGCCACCTCCTCTTGCTGGTTGTGCAGCAGTAATTACCCTCTGGGCAAATTTACTTAATTAAGCCCACTGAGGAGATGCTCTCGCAGCATGGTTGTTGCTCTTTAAACTCCCACATATGAGGGAGGAGTATCACGCTTTGAGGACTTTTCTTTTTCTTTGAAATAGTTGGATGTGAACCAGCAGGGAAAACTATTTCCCTATTGCCAGTATGTTTATCTGGTCAAATTATCCCAGTGTATTTAAATGGTGGTGGGTGGTGAGCAATAAAACAGTCCTTTTTGTGGCCAAATTAGCCTTATGGCTTGGATTCTGATTTTTCAGAAGATGCTCTAGGTTGAAAGCTGAGCTCTCATGTTTGGCTTATATTTCTGTTGGAGAAATTAGGTCCCAAGAGGCAAATGGAGGATCTCCAAAGTATATCTTTGCCTTGGAAAGTAATCTCAAAGGGTGCACATCCCCAGCAAAACTGTGGATGGATGCTTGTGCTGCTCCATGCTACAGCTTCATTGGTTGGAAAACAGAGAAAAAGGCCTGAACTAAAAAATACTTGGATTTTCTTGATTATTTTTTTTCTACTTTGAAAGAAAGACTTTTGTTTTGGAAAGAATTCAGATAGATGTGGCCTCTACTATGCAGAAAAAACTGTATAACACAGAAGTCTTTAATGATTTCTTTATTTAAAGTTTCACTTGAACATTATTATATTTTGCTTGCTTGGTTGGGTCATGGTTTCAATAAGTTCTTTAATTAGTCACACTATTAATGTAGAGAATGCTTAAAATTAAAAGCTAATTCACAGCCAAGTGTTGTGGTAGCTGCAAGATTTTTTTTCTTTTCTTTTTTTTTTTTTCCCTGAAAAAAATGAGAACAACTTGTTGTGATTTTTCGTTTTGTGGCTTGCAGGAATGTTGACTGCCTGGCAGCTTAAAAAAAAAATTGGTAGCTAATGCTCACCTAAATGTTTTCATGTCGAAGGGCTTTGTGGTATGCGGCCGCTCCAAAAATCTCTGCTGAAGGGCAGTGCTGGGATGAAAGGTTTGGGATGCTGAGGATATTTGTGGGGAGCTGAGGCTTGGAACCCAGATGCTGAATACTTGCAGCATAAAAAAATCCTACTGGCATAACCCACGTAGTGCACTTCCCTTGCGTTGTGTCCCACCCACTTTGGGCAACACAACCCCCGTGACACCAATGGGGACGTGACCACCTGTCAGCAATGTTCCTGATGGACGCACTCCTGCAGGATGGAAACATCCCAGGAAATGCCATGGGTCGCGCTCAAGTACCCATTGATTTCTCCTTATAAATTTTCATCTGAACATTGTCATATTTTTTATTAAGATAACTTATGACTTCGGTAATTTCTTTGATTAAGCTTATTCTTAATGCAAGATGGCTTAAAATTAAAAGCAACTTCTCAGCGAAGTTAACATTCAAGCGCAATTAAGTTAAATAATATGATGGCAGGATGTAAGGAAATAAAAGACCATTTTTGGCAGCAGCAGACCAATTATTACAATGCAAAACCCTGTGGAATACAGTAATAGATTTTTTTTTTCTCAGTAACGTGCCCTAGCTGCAAACCCATAACCACTTCGATAAGTGTTTATAAACACTTCTGAAAAATATTATTTAAGGACTTTGTGGGTGGTGCTAATGTAAAAACTACTCCCGTGCATGTTCCTGAGAGTATGGGTTGACCTCCCAGCTCCCATGAGAACTTTGATGAAAGACCAGCTGTGGTCCTCAGGTGGACATGGGGCCGTGCTGGTGTTGGAAATGCATCTCCTGTGTTTCTTCCCCCACCTGAATTTTCTCTGCTGGTGGATTGCTGAGGCTCCGTGTTGGCAATCACACACTGCCAAAGCGCTGCGGACTCTTCGGTCAGGAGTCGGCTCTTTTGGGTAGGGTTTCGGATCTGCATATTCAATGGGTTTGGGCATGAGAACATCAGGTCAGGGAAATTGAGCTTGCAACCTCCTCAGGTTTTTTTTTTAAGATTCACTGAAGCAATCCCAAGGTTTGAGAAAGATGATAAATCTCCAAGGGAATTAAGATAGAGTAGTGCGAAAGCTCATTTTGCAGAGATGCGTGTGCTGGCCGTGCCTCTGGCTGAACCTTGTGCCAGCAGCGTCCACGTCGTGTGTCCTGCACCACGGAGGTGTCTGACATGAGGGATGACTTTTGTTTTATATACCATGACAGACAAGAGTTATCCACAAGGGTGTGTGACTCAGTAACATGTGCTTCTACAGCAGGAGGCGGGTCGGGTAGCACCCTTCTGGCAGCCAGCATCGTCACAGGATGGAGATGTTGGTGTTTGCTCCGGCAGGTTCCACAGCTCAGGAGGGTCAGTGAAGCCGTCCCCAGTACTGTCAGTGGGGGCTCTGCTTTTGGGGAGAACCTGGGCACGGCTGGCAGTGTGGATTTGGGGAATTTCCTCCCCGGATATCACCAACGCACACGTGCATTTCTGGTTAGCTGTAATGCACCTGGCTAATGTGCCTGGGAGATGAAAGGCATCTAGTGAGGGGCGAGCAGGGCCCCCGCGCTGCAGCTTCTCAGCCAGAGCATAAATAGAAAGAAAAAAAATATCTCCTATATCAGTGTCTGATGTCAAATAGCATTATCGAGCTCTCTTGATAATGCTGTTTGAGGGGGAAATGCAGGCTGTGTCCCGTCCCGCTGCCCCAGCGAGGCTGCTCTGCTCGCACGGGGACTGACCCTGCTGCAGAAGAGGGCAAAAGATTTCAGCCGAGGTGAGATTTTCCTGCGTGTCGTGAATCTTGATGACAGGGTTCAGCGATTTCAAATTAAGGCTTTCCCACGGTGCACCCTCCCTTCGGAAGGATATCTCATGCCAAGACAGGGCCCGCAGCGAGCAAAAGCTTCAGGTGCCGGAGGGAGGGAAGGTCCCAGGGCTCGGAGCGGATCTGTCAGTCAGGGCTTGGGTGGGCACTCGGGAGGGTTTCAGGATTCAGGGCAGGGCTGCGCTGATGAAAGCAGTATTGAAAACATCCCTTTCCCTAATCCACTTACTTTGACAGGTCAGCCAGAGCAGGGATGAGTTTGGTTAAAGAAATAGCTTTCCAGGACATAAATGGATTGATAAAATATAATTCTATTAAGAGATCGTTCCAGTGCTTGAACAGCTCTAATAATTGTGTGGGAATCCGAGGCACAAATTGATTAGCAGCAATCTTTATTTCCAGAGCAGGTTGGCTGTTGAGATGTTGTTAGGTAAACTAAATGTCCATGTATTAAGAAGTAATTGCGCGATTTTGTGCGAGGGAGTCCCAGGTGGGAACTGTGCACAGCCCCGCGGATGCTTCGCCAGGGTAGAATCGGGAGGATTGATCCATCTGGAAAAGTAAATTGTGCACATTTTTACTCCAAGCAAATGGGAACAAACAGGTTCCTGTGCCACACCTGGCTGGATACGTGGGAGGAAGGCAGAGGAGTTGCTGTGCAGGGTGGGTACAGTCCCCCATCGGCACAGGTTCCCTTTTCCCCCTCAAAATATCCAAAATAACGTGTGAACCCATCCCCACTGGGCAGATGCCGAGGATGCAGAGTGTGGGGATGCCCTGAGTGGCACCAACCATTGCCTTCTCCTTAGGCTGTCCCCGGGGATGCTGAGGGGTGGGTGACATTGCAGGTGGGCATCTGGGGTTAAGCCTGCAGAAATCCGAACTGTATCCTTTGCCTGTCCTTTACGTTACAATCTTCTTTCTCTCTCTTTTTTTTCCTGCTTCCTCCCCTGCCTCGTCCTCCCCCTCTTCCAGCAACGTGGACACCAAGGAGCTGTGCGGTGAGTGCAGTCCCTCTCGCAGGGCAAAAGCTATGGCTTTTGGTGCACGTGGGCTTTTGAAGGATGCATGAACCCATCACAAAGCTGGGGGTGCCATGGGGGGCTACGGAGCTGGGGGGGGTCTCAGCACTTCTGCTGCTTCACCCCTTATTCCACAGGAAAATTGACAAAGCTTTCCTTCATTTTCTTGCAGCACAAAGGGGGTCAGAGCTGAGCTGAGCACCTCGCTCCCCTTCGGTAACGAGCCGGAGTTTAATTTCTGGAGATGTCATGGCTTCCAGCTCCGCTCTGAAGTTCAATAAAGCAGTGTCCCTCTGCAATACCCGTAACGTGTTTCTCCTTAGGCAAACCTTCACATGTCCCAGCAGGATGCCTGAGGAGCGCGGCACCTCTGCCGCACCTCCCACGGCTCGCAGAAATTAAAGGCTGAAAAGAAAATCTCTGATAACGTTTTGTCCCACACCTTGACCAGAAAGGGAATATTTCCTGCTGGGATTTCTGAAGGGCTTTGCTTCGATGAGAGCTGACTCATGCAGAGGACTCCTGCTGCTCACTCGGGCGTATTTTTCCATGGACACTTGGTATTGGGAAATGTTTCCTGCACCCCAGCTGTTTGGGAGGAGATGGGGAGACAGAGGTGTGTGGCCTTGCAGAGGGCACATCCACCTCCTGTCCTCCCCTCTCATGCCAGGATGTAGAAGCCAGCTCAGCAGGTCCTCACCATTCACCTTCATCACTTATATATAAATATAAGAACATATAAATATACATATAAAGAAACTAAGCCTTTCATAAAGTCCTTTTGGTTTGCTGACAATACGATGGGCTTGTTCCCATCTCATTGCGTTAGGTCTCCTTGCCAGGTGACCCAAGAAACCAAAACCCCACAGCTTGTACCATCACCTTTGCCAGGAGACAGAGGGGTAGTAATGTCGTTGCTTGTCGCCCACCCTGCTTTCTGCCATCAGTCTGATAAAAATCAGAAAAATCACATGGCTGTTACTCAGCGTGATCCCACCTCGCTGCCTCTCCTGGGGGTGATGCTGCCAGGAGAGGAGGGAGATAAACCCACCACCTCCCACTGGAGCTGGAGGGGATCGATCGGTGCGAGAGCCTGCCTAGATCACATATCTGCTGAATACCTGCCTGTGTCTGCAGATTCTTGTTTGCTTGCTCCTGTTCTAAGCGTTAGTTTAAGTGTAAAACCACATTTTGGCAAAATGGAAGCTGCAGTCTCTCTCTTGAGATGGGTTGTGTGTTGTAGGATGTTGAGGACATCTTAAAAGGGATTTCTTGATCCCTGCAGCTTCTATGAGAAATTTGATATGGCTTAATCCATATCAGGTACCATCTTATAAAGTTATGGGTTTTTTTTTTTCCTGCCAAGAAATGGACCAGTTCACCAGCACCTAGACTGATTTAAACATGGCTGTGTAGCTCCTCACGCCCAGAGGAGCTCCCGTCACAGGACGGCTTGCAGAACTTGATATGCCCAGAAAATGCGCGTACACAGTTTTCCTTTACCTTTAAGATCTGCTCAGTTTTTCTTTCCCAAGCAAAGTAATAATAAGAAGAATAACACAAATAAACACGCCGCAGTGAGGATAAGCTGTTTGGCTTATCGTGGAACAGCAAACAGCTGCTGTCAATCACGCTGTGACATTCCGGTTTCTGCCAAAATCTTCTTCCCCTTGGATATGTTCTCAGGCTGTAAATAGCTATAGGCACTTCTAATTAAGCCAAGAGAACCTAATTAGCAGGATTGTTTCCTGGAGTTTATGTCTTGTTGCATTCCACGGAGATGCCACCTCGGTGTGAAGCCTCATGTCTTAGCGCTAGGGAACGGCGCTGGTGGCTTTTAAGGAACAGTTTTTAGCTGTAGTCTGTGTCAATCACCCAGAAACCGGGTAACTTCGCATCGACGCTCCCGCAGGAGAGATGAAGATGGCACGGGGAAAGCGTGGACTCCCTCTCGGTGGAGAACACGTGCTTTTGGGCCCAGCTTGCAGCTCCCTTCTCTTCCTTTCGAGGCGTATGTTGCTCTCAGGAGCCTGTGCAACCTGTGATTGCGGGCTGAGGTGCAAACGGGATGGGAAGGTAGGGAAAGATGTAAGGCCAGTCTCAGCATGTATAAGTTGGGGTGAAGCTGGCAGGTATTTGGATGCTTTGAGTGCTGAAGACTGCCAAGGGAATGGAAAAGCAATTTCTTTTGCACCTTCTCCCTCCATGTTGGCAATAGGAAGGAGAAAGACAAGATATGGTCAAATGCAGAAGTGGGGCATGGAAATAAAGCACCCGCTCATTTATTTTCAGTGGAAGCTACTGTGCCTTACATCTCTTTTTTAAAATGGTCCCAAACTTCACAGGAATTGCACCACTTCCCATCCCTGCAGGACAAGCTGTGACTTTGACTCAGGATTATGGAATATAAAAATATACCTGAAACCACCCTCTCAGTTTTTTCTTTCCACCAACAAATAGACCTTGCTGCGTCATGTAGCCTTGAAGCGTTAAGTTACATCAACGGTTCCCATCATGTCCCTCTTGGTTTTCCCAGACTATTTTGCTGACCATATGGGAGACTACGAAGACGTCTTGGCCTCGCTGGAGATGCTGAACCTCTCCATCCTGAAGGCGATGGACTACACCAAACGGGTGAGTCCTCCTGACTGCGCCTTGTGCTCCATGGGCTCGGGGCAAACGGTGCAAATGTTATCAGAGCATCTAAGTCCCAAGGTCTTCATCCCAGTCAGCAGTATTGTCTCCTCGTGCCGGTGCATTTGTGCAGTAAGTGGATCATTGCAGCAACAGGACGATAGTGGGCTTTTTTTGTGTTAACAGCAAATGAGTCATGAAATTCTTGTCCAGATTGCAAACCAAGGTGCCAAAGTCACATGCAATAGATGGTGGCACAGGGTCTTTGTTGCAGATCATTATACCTTCTCGGCAGCCTTCCTAAGTTTGACCTTCCTAGGTCTTGTGCTCTGTGTTGCCTGAAGCTTGAAGGTGCTCCTGTTGTCTTCAGATAACACAGCCCGTGGGTCTCTCTGAGTGGGATTTTCAGTGCATGAGTTCTTGTTAGCATCACTGGGAGCACTTTTGGAAACATCGTGTTATAAAGCTGCTGTTAAATGCAGCTCATGTGTTGGAAGGCATCCTGACTTCCAGCGATAGGGTTGTTGATGTGCACGGCTGCAGTGTTGGAAGGTAGAGGGCTGTGCGTTTGAAGGACTACAGGGGAAATGTTCTATTTCATATGTGCAGGGTACCTCCAGCTTCTTAAAAAATCCACCATGTACCTTTATGATACCGTTAATAGCGGACTGCTAGACAGTGGCACTGATCAAGAAGCACACTGAAGTTTATTTACAAATACCTAGAAAATCTGAGCTGTTGTACCAGGTAAACTTCCCCACTGGGAGGTGCACCATTCGTTTGGGAGGAGAGAAGCGTTTATAGAGCTCTTGCTCCTTTGAAGCCGTTTTCTGGTATTTGCATACCACTTAATACAGCAATGAGGCTGTATCGGTGGTATTTATTACCTCAGGATAATCAGTCCTTCTCCCACTTCTACCTTCAACCACATTTGCATCATTCTTTTGTGCCACGACGAGAGAAAAGTAGCTGCTTTCCTCCCCGAGCGGTGATGTGGTGCACTGAGGACTGAGCCAAGGAAGGGGGGGGGGTGTCTGCTTTTTCCAAGCACCCGTAAGGGCTTCCTGATTCAGCTCCAGCCCTCCTCCGAGCAATCCGGATTGAAATCTCCCTCCTGCTTATCTTTGAAGCTAAAGGAGACACTCAAATTACTCCACATTTCAGATGTGGTAATGATAACAAGTTTTAGGAGTCAGAGTGGGAAACAGCAAATTTCTCTCCCTTCTGGTTGCTGAGTAAAGATCCCAATTTCCTTGCTTTATCCAAATCCGTCCTTTTTAATGTGTGTGAGGAGGGCAGCATGGAAAGTGAAGCCACATATTTCACACATTCATGTCTTGCCATAATAAACCGAAGGCAAAAGTTTCTGGCCAAGCACTGATCTGTCTGAAGTGTTTGTGATTTTTTTTGTATCATTTTTACATTATTTTGTGAATTTTTAGCATATTACGAGGGGGCAAAAAAAATCGGGACAACAGTAATAGTTCATTTTTTCTAATTAAATTGCTAAGTCTGTTCGTGCCTCATATGTATTCATTATTAGCAAATTTTCTGGCAGTCAGATTTGCCAACTATGTATTTTAAATACTTGTTAACATAGATATCTCAGTAATTCACTCTCGCTTGCTATTCATTATGCCTTCCACCATTGCTTTTCAAATGCGAGGTTAATATATATATGACTGGTTCCTCACAGTGTTTTTCAAGAGGAGGATGGCTTATTCCTTGTTTATAAAGGGATCACACATGGGATTCCTGAGCGTGTGGGTATTGCCTTGCACAGGAAATCGCAGCAGAAGCTGCGATCAGAAGGGTTATTCATGATCCCAATACGCTGGGATGCACATCATAAGAAGAGCGTCTTTCTCCTTCCTTGATTCAGCGACTCGTGGCAGGATTCACCTGCCTTAATTGCAGCAGGTAAAGGTTATGCATCAAAAGCTGAGCTGGTCGCCCCCATCTTGGTCTTGTTGGAGGGAACCGGGGAGATCCAGAGCGCTGGAGGCATCTTCTTCCTGTGGCCCTGAAGGATCTCAAGGCAGACATCTCCCTTCCAGACGGGTAAAGCCAGGCGAGAGGAGTATGGCCCCGGCACCCGCTCATCACCCCTATTTTATCAGCCCATGGGTGTGCTGCTCTTCACCACCCGGCAGACTTTTGGCGAGCGAGCAGATGGGGCAAGGCTCCTTCACGGAGAGGAGCTGGCTAAGAAGCATTTCATGAAAAACATCAGCTCCCTGCTGTGATTTTGTGAACAAAAAGTGGTACAAACCTCATCAATGATTTATTCAAACACAGGTGCTTTGTTCAAGTAAAGAGCTGAAGGGAAAAAAAACACAACAAACCAAACAGAAAATTAGCTGTTGTAGGTGGTAGAGAAGCTCATCTCCAGTGTTCACACCAGACAGACTTCCAGGTAGCATCGGAAGCTTTTCCTGAGTGCAAACCATTAGTGCTTTTTTTTTTTTTTAAGATGTGAGATTTTTTTCACTATATGTTTTCCCTAAAAAAAAAAAAACCAGTATTTGTTTACTGGACTTTCTGGTTTTAGCATCCCAACTGATAAAATAACCCTGCTGAGGTCTTCTCACCAGGTGCCAGCCCATGTGTGTTCCCATACCCCAGCCTGGGGGACGTCGCAGGGGTGTTTTATTTCCTCCAGGGCTGGGCTCACACTTACAGGGTAAAGCTGCAGCCCCAGGGGGAAGATTCTCCATCCCAGGATTGGAAAAGTTGGTGAGGGCTGTCTGATGGGTCCCTCCATGCAGGCCTCCTTCTGCTCCCTCTCCTCCAACCAAGGGCCTGTGCTGATGTCAGGATGTTTAGGGGATATGTACATATAAATATATTTTTAGAAATGCTGGATCAGGGAACAGACTGCCAAAGCAGCAGGTTTTGGTAGGAGCCGAGCGTGGTTTTCTGCCCCCCCACAGTGCTGGAGCCCGTTGTTGTCTCTGCAGCGTTTCCCCAAGGCCAGATCCTGCAAAGGGCTTGGTGCTGCTGCTGAGCACCCTGACTCGTGAGGTGCCCCTGCTTCTCCATCCTAAAATAAGTATTTCATCAGCTGGAGAAAACTATCAATCATTTGAGAGCGCTCCTTATGCCCTCTCTCTCCCACCCATTAAAAAAAAAAGCATTTGGTGCAAATGATAAATGAAGCCTCACCTTCTTCTGTGTTGGCTTTCTGACGAGAGGTGCCTGCTGACGAGAGGGGCTGGGTAGCCGTGGTATTTAATTGCTGTTTATATTTCTCACCTTAAAAGACAACTGATTATTTCTTCCTCATAAAAGGAGAAAGCAGCAATTATCTTGTGCTGGAGGAGCTCATAAAGTATCAGCAGTAATTAGATTCAATAGTGGAAGGTCTCATACAGCAAAACAAAATCTGTCACTGTAATTATTTTCCAATACGGCAATGTCCGTGCCGTGCTGAAATGATGGGAAATGCAAAGTTAAATTGGAGAGAAAGGAAATCAACTTTCAGCATCTAAAAAAAACCCCCAAACTGACGGCGAAAGACATTCTTATATAATTCTCCTTTACTGTTTTATAGTGCGGTCGGCAAATATCAAAACCAACATGACCAGGAAGGATGTGGTTGGCGTGTCTGGTATCGGTGGGAGCTGGGGGAATGGAGCTGGGGGACTGGAGCTGGGTTGAGCTGTTACCCCTGCTCGGTTACTGACCCCCCCCAGCCTTGGGCTGTGGGACGGTGCCCAGCCAATGTCCCCACCATCCCCGCCAGGCTCCAGGGGGGACGGGGTCAGGGGAGCGGGGGGACAGTTACCACTCAACACCCCACATGCCCTGGGAAATGTGCTTTTAGCTTGGTTAAAAAAAAGTGAAAAGCACATTTTGTGGGTTTTTTTGAACCCAAGAGGCCCAATTATCCCGGTTCCTGCTGGGTACGACTCCCATCCCCTGCCGCACTGGGGTTGCTCTTGCTCCCCGCTTTTGCCAAATCAGCATTTTGCAGCACCGAGCATGGAAAGTTTAGCACAGCTGACCTTTAGTGGTGAGGCACACTTTAAAAGAAAGCTGCAAAGAAGTCCCAAAAACGCTGAGTGAGGAATGCCCTCAAGGACAAAGCAGCTCAGATTTAAGGTCAAATCGTTCCTTCCTGGAGAAGCTCCTGTTGGGCACCGGGGGGGTCCAAGATACACTGGTGGCTGTCCTTGGAGTGTCCCAGATGGAAGGAGGGGGCTTGGAAAGCAGAATTGCCCAAAATCAGAGCTGAAATTGCAGCAACCCCCCATGCACATACGGGAGTGAAATGGAGGTGATCTCTCTGGTGGGATGGTGGAAAGGCTGTACCGCTCTGCTCCGGCGAGGCCAGGAACAGGTGAGTGCAGCAGGGGAGGGGGGGTGCTGACAAATCCGGGGGGATTCGGAGACTGGCTTCAGGGAGGAGAGAGGGGCAGCAGGAGGGGTTTATGGAGGAGGCCTGAGGACCTGCGGGTGGCCCTGGACCACCCTCTGCTTGAAGTTTGACGTTGCCTCCGGTCCTGGAGTGGGGCAAGAGGAGATGTAAAAGATGGTGGTTTACTCCTTACTTGCTTGCTGCCAGCTCCATTACCCCTCTAGCACTTGCCAAAATCCATTTAATGGACCGGGAGTGGAAATACAACCAACTGGTGACAAATCACACCCCCCCAGAGAGCCTTCTTGTGTCAGGTTGCCAAATACCACACGTGCGTCTTATGGACGGGCATCGTACTCAAACCAGCTGCAAATACATTTCCCCCCGAGAATCATTATTTAGCTGAGACAATATGTAAATCATAAAGGGAAAACTGAGTGTAGGAGCCTGGAGGTGTATACATATGGGTGAATAGGGCTGAGTGCGTTACTCGTGAGTTAAACTGTTCCTGCTGCTATTCGCCCTTCTTGTCTCTGCCTTATGACATCTTGTCACTCCTGGGGCTCAGCAGGAGCTGCTGTGGTGGACCTCCTCTCCCCATGGCCATGGTCTGCACCAGCCTTCAGCCACCCGCAGCACGCTGCCAGGGAGCGCTTGTTTGAGCAGCTCGGTTACAGCCCCAGAGTGAGCACCATCTGCCACCAGTCTTGGATGCTGAAAATGATGGATGGATTTTTTTTTTTTGGTGGTGGTGTTGCTTTGTAGTGCAGTTCAGAACAGCAATATAAAGTGCTCTCATTTGCATTCTTACCTGCCAAAATTAAGCTTGCCAAATATGATATTGCTCTTTTCTGAATGATGACACCTCGAGATAAAATAGTCAGTAGAAATAATCCTTAAAAAGAATCTTTTCCTCCTACCCTCTTAGCTAATCCTTTATCTTGTCCCTTCGTTTTACTTGAGCAGGTTTTCTCCTGCTCTGCTGAACAAGCTTGGTGTTCCTGCCGAGGTTGTCTGAGGCCCCTGGAGCAGAGAGCGTTCCTGCGGCAGGAGACTGGCCCATGGCAGGGTGTGACAGCCACACGCTGGTACCAGCTCTGGGCAGTGCCCAGCCCAAACAGTGTGAGCTGCTCGGGGCTTCCGAAGATGCTGGGAGGGCTGGAGCCCCTCTGCTGTGAGGACAGGCTGAGAGAGCTGGGGGGGTTCAGCCTGGAGAAGGGAAGGCTCTGGGGAGACCTTCCAGCCCCTTCCAGTCCCTAAAGGGGCTCCAGGAAAGCTGGGGAGGGACTCTGGATCAGGGAGGGGAGCCATAGGACGAGAGGGAATGGTTTTTCACTGAGAAATGTCAGATTTAGACTAGATCTCAGGAAGAAATTCTTCATTTTGAGAGTGCTGAGCCCCTGGCCCAGGTTGCCCAGAGAAGCTGTGGCTGCCCCATCCCTGGAGGTGTTCACGGCCAATCTGGACGGGGCTTGGAGCAACCTGGTCTGGTGGGAGGTGTCCCTGCCCAGGGCTGGAGGGTTGGAACAGGGTGATCTTTAAAGTCCCTTCCAACCCAAACCATTCTGTGATTCTATGATTCCCATAGACATCATGGTCTGGCCCCAACTCAGCTCACACCGAGCCATGGTGGTTACATGAGCATCAGCTGAGCTCTCCCAGTCTGGGCTTGAAGCCCATGGGATACCACTGCAGCACAGCACTTCTGTTGCTTCATCTTTCATCCTGGGCAAATTCATACCCTACCACATATCAGGCTGTCCTTCGGCGAAGTGCTTCTCTTGCGTCCTTGCTGCCCAGCGTGGGAACAACTTATCTCCTGGTACTTTGTACCTGGCTGAATCGCGGGAGATCCTGCCCACCTTGCCGTGGTCTTCCCCCTTGGAAGCGTTTGGCTGTTCTCTAGGGGTCAGGATGTTTGCTCAAACGGCCCTTTGCTGGGGACGAGTTTGCCTTTTCTGGGGGGACTCAGAGCATCGTCCATCCTCACCTTTGCAGCACAGAGAGGTCTGGCCTGGTAGGGAGGGAGTTGTTTTGGGGATTGTTAGCTCCTTTTTTGCCCCTTTCGTGGATGGGCGGTTTTTTGAATCATTCCTACAATGCAATTAAAGGTGTCTCCATGGCGAATGGTTTTGGCTGAAAAAAGAAAGGGGTGGGAATGGGGCAGCAAATCGGTAAAGGCTGAATCATCTTTCCATATATTTTGAATGTAACTTCTCTGGTCAGAAACGCTGAACAGTTTCAGTATCAATTTCTATAGCAAAGAAAAATGATGTGGATTTCTGGAAAAGTTATGGAACTTTATATTTCAATAATAGTGTAAAAGTAAAAGAGGCATATTTGTTTATCTCCTCAGAAAGTATTTCTGCAACCCCTCTCCAAAATTAATTTAAAAAAAATATTGCACCGCAAATTAAAGCAGCAAGTGCTACTCCAGTTCTGCAAGAACTGAATTTTCCCCAAGTTTTCTGTTCAGACTCCAGACCAGAAAGCCAATTCTCCATGCGATGCCATCCAGAGCGATTGCCTTGCCAGCCCCGCAGGGCTGTGCATGAGATCCTGCCGGGCTGCCAGTCTGCCGGGGAGCGCAGCGGGGAGATGAATCTTAAGAAAGTCTCTCTTGGAGTTTATTTTTAGATGAAGATGTTTATTCACTGCTCTTCTGCTTGTCTGTCACTGCAAAATTTATGTCCCTCCTCTCACATCGAGAAGGAAGAGCATCTTCACTGGAGGTCCTGCTTGTGCTGCCCTGGCTCTCTTGGACCTCCTGTAGGACATGGTCCTCCTCCTCCTCCCTCCCGTTTTAAGACAGTTGCTTCTGGGATTAGATAAATTGTATGGTGAGGGGAACAAATAGTGCTTCCCCATGAATGCTACAGGCTGGGGGCAGAGTGGCTGGAGAGCTGCCTGGTGGAAAAGGACCTGGGGGTGTTGGTCGACAGCCGGCTGAACATGAGCCAGCAGTGTGCCCAGGTGGCCAAGAAGGCCAACAGCATCCTGGCCTGTATCAGCAATAGTGTGGCCAGCAGGACTGGGGCAGTGACTGTCCCCCCTGTACTCGGCACTGGTGAGGCCCCACCCTGAGTGTCCAGTTTTGGACCCCTCAACGACAAGAAAGACATCGAGGTGCTGGAGTGTGTCCAGAGAAGGGCAACGGAGCTGGTGAGGGGTCTGGAGGACAAGTGTGGTGAGGAGCGGCTGAGGGAGCTGGGGGTGTTCAGCCTGGAGAAAAGGAGGCTGAGGGGAGACCTTCTCGCTCTCTGCAATTCCCTGAAAGGAGGGTGCAGCCGGGGGGGGTCGGTCTCTTCTCCCAGGGAAAAAGTGACAAGAGGAAACGGCCTCAAGTTGTGCCAGGGGAGGTTTAGGATGGATATTAGGAAAAATTTCTTCATGGAAAGGGTTGTCAAGCATTGGAACAGGCTGCCCAGGGAAGTGGTGGAGTCGCCATCCCTGGACATATTTAAAAGATGCATAAACATGGTGCTGTAGTGTTGGGTTGATGGTTGGACTCGGTGATCTTTAAGGTCTCTTCTAACCATAGCAATTCTATGATTCTATTCTATGATTCTGTATATCCACCAGACGTCAGTGCTGTGGTCTTGCCCAATAGCCTGAGAGCAGCTTTGAAGGAGCCACCAAAAGGAAAGGCAGGGACCAAGTCAACACATAAGCAGCTGGCACAACCAGGCTGTTCCTTCAGCAGCTTGACCATCCCACGTCATTACGTCTGCCGGGTCTTTTGAGTAGGTCCTGTTTGGAAAACAAAATCTGTACTTTCCTCGGAAACCGGAAATAAAATATGTATTAATTTACAGTCTTGTGGATACTAAATACAGCTAATTAGGAACTTGTGTGAAGGGAAAGGCTAATTATAGCCAGGGCATTCAGAAGTAGGAGACCAAGTCTGTTCTTTGCCTGATAAGTAAGTGGACAGGGTGCAAAAATGCCATATGCCTCTTGATCCATAGGTGACCTCCGGGGTGTGCTGTATGGCGCACGCGTGGGCCAACAGTTACCTGCCCTTCACATCCACGTGGCTGCAACCAGACGCGATGGCATTATATTGCAGCAAGGAGCTTTTCTGATAATGAGAAGAGGGAAGTCCTGTGACAAATTGCTTGGGAAGGGTCCAGGGCAGGAGACCTTCAGGACCAGACAAGGCAAACATGAGCTGAGAAGTGGCTGATGCCAAGATTTATGAAAGGAGGATTTTATAGCAAATGACTTTTAAAACCCATGTGATGCCATCTTTACTTTTTTTATCTGAACAGGTGTCTCATTTGGTTTTTTAGAGTGTTTTGGGAAGGCTGAGGGTCTTTCATATGTTAATGATTTCATTTATCAACTGTTTAAGTGTCTGTTCTCTTCAGGTTTCTTCTACTGATTATGTGCCAGGCAATCAGTTTTGGGTCTCCGCTTTTCAAGGGATTTAAGAGTCGTGTGGAGGGAAAGGAGCGAGAGGCAGGTCTGAGTGTTATTCTAATTATAAGAAAATATCTCTTAGAAGAAAACAGGCAATTATGAGCAACGAATTTAAATCAGCCACTCGGAGGCTACAGCGCAACACATGCCTGGTTTTTAAAGGGGTGAGGGGGTGGAAGATAACCTCTCCGTCATCCCGGAATGAGGTTTGACAGGGGTGTTTCATGGCCTGGCAGTGGGTTTGTTGTTGGGTTTGGGTTTTTTAACCGGAGGGAAGGTGTGGGAGAAACAGAATTGGCTTTGGTTTCCGTTTGAAAAGCCTCCTGGGTTCGGTGCCATCACTCCATGGGCGCGCTTCGGCAGTGGTTGGAGTTAATAAAAATTGGAGAAGCCATCAACGTCCCCAGGGTTGGTAAATGTCAGCCAATTTGGCCAATGTTGCTGAAAACCAGGGCTGGAGAGCCCCATCGGTCAGGCTGTAATGCTGCAAGGCAAGGCGAAGGTGCGGGGCTGTTGCAGGGGGGGTCTCCGAGTCGTGGGTGGCGCAGGATCATTTATATTTTACATCCTGTAGTCTTAACGAGCTAAATAGTGACCTTTAAAAATGCCAGCAAAGAAACTTCAAGATGCTCAACAACATCGAAAAAAATCTCCTTTTTCAGTCATTTGATACGCACAGGCACACGGCCACGAGAGCCTGGTTTTAGGCATCAGTTTGCTCGGCACCGGTGTTGGCACCAAAATCCCACCTGTGGCTTGCACAGGTAGCACATCCCAAGGGTGTTTTCATTACTCTGTGCCAGAATTTGGGCAGATCTGGGGCAAGTGCATATGGAAATGGAAGGCTGGAAGAGCCGTGGCGGGGCTTTGAGCAGCCTGTGCCCCGATGTGTGCGCCCACCGTGCATGGGACCATGCTTTAGAGACACATAAAAAGCCTGTGATGTGAAGAAAGAGGTGGGATGGGGCTTGGACCTCAGCCCGGTCAGACCAAAGGACCCAGCACTAGGCGATATTTCCCCAATTGCCGGTGGCTAAAGCAAGTTGTCCTTCTCCCACTCCTTCCTTCTCTCATTTTTCAACGTCTCTGGCTCAGGCCCCAGGCGAGGCTTTCTGAGGCTCTCCTGAGAGCCATCCCCTGCAGAAATCTCAAGGCCGTCCTTTCAACGAGGCTTTTACATTTGTTCCTTGCTGCGGATGCGCGCAGCCGCCCGTTTGCAGCACCAGACGTCAAGGCCGGGTGCTGGGGATGTTGCAGAGGGAGAGATGCCTTTTTTCACCCTCCTCTGCCTCTTTGGAGGCCACCATGCTCCTTCCTCAGCCGAGGCTTGCCAGCAAAACACTCTGAGGCAGGGTAGTGTCTGTGATGCCGAAGTTTTTCTAGCCTTGAACTAATGGACCAGCTGGATGGAAAAGAGCAGGCTTGGAGATGTGCCCCTCCAAGAGCTTCTGGCACGAAGCAGCTTCATTGCGCAGCAGTTATTGTATTATCTCCATAAATATTTTAACTTCTCAAGCACAGCCAGGAGGAAACAACTCTTCAGGGTGGAATTAATAAGACCAAACCTCATTAAATCTCCCTAGGACAGACTGACAAATGTTTTAATAAGACGATGGGAAGGATTCGTTTGGAGCTGGTCTTCTTAATGATTCGTTTTTGCAAGGCCGAGTAAGGCATTTGCCAGGGGAGGGCCTGAGGGACTCCTGAAGAGGCTCTTGTCTGAGCACACGTGTGTCAGACCTGGCTCCTGAGGGCAAATGTCACGGCTGGGTTGGCAAATGGCCAGAGGTAGTTAAATGCCGGGGGGGTGGTGGGGTGGGGAACCCACCGTTGTTTTAATTTCAGAGCTATTGGACTGACTGGCCTGCCAAAAAAGCATCAGGACTCCAGGGACATCCCGATATTCCTCTGCCCTGCCTGGCGTAGCTTCGTACCCAACATCCATCCATGCAGAGCGCCCTGATGTGGGGGAGTTAAGCTGATTTAAAGGAACATGGGAATCGCCTGTTTAATTTTTCCTAAAGCTGAACCAAGATTATAGGCTGTAGGAATAAAATCCAAACGTTTAACTACACATACCCTCACAGCCTTGTGTTCTTAGCAGCCAGCTCCGGTCTGTGTGCTCAGACAGCACTCGGCTTCATAAATATGGTTTTCCAAAAGGAGCAGGATCTGTTCACAGGAGGCTCGGGAAGGGCTGGTCAGGGAATTGTTCCGTGGCGTTCACTGGAGACAGGCTATAGAGCCTTGGAGAGCAGCGGAACAGTGGAGGCAAATAGCAGCACTTTACCCCATATATTTGACGCATGGATTGAAATGGAAAAGCAACCAGTGCACTCTTTCCACCTCTGGAAGGGAAACGGAGCGTGGGATAAACAGCATGGAGTGGGCGGAAATTCAGCCGATGGGCTCGGAGCATCCGTGGGGAATGCAGCGCGTGGTTTGGACGACCGTCAGAGAAGAGGACAAGGCAGCGGTGGCGCAGATCTCGCTGGAAAGGGACAATAATGGGGAATGGCTGTAGTGCTTGGGGCAGCAGCGTGGTCTCGGGGCGGGGGGACCCGGGTGCAGCCCCCAACTCCGATCCTCCCTGCACTCGCATCCAGCCCCCACACTCAGCGCGGCAAACCACATCCCAGAAAAACAGCACTTTTAATTAAAAGAATGATGTGATCAGCCACTCGAAGGAGCGCGCACAGCTCCGTGTTCAGCAGCAGGAGCCCCCGGGGGCCCACGTTAAATCTGCGAGGAGGAACACAGCCCCCAGCCCACGGGAACAGCCGCTCCCCCCGGCAGCCGCCAGATCCCCCGCGCCAGCAATCAGAGCAGGGCTGGGCGCGAGAGGTAATCAAAACCTATCTGTAATTATAGCAGGGCCTGTTTGAGCGCCTGATTAATGTATTTATGCCTTGGTTACGGGCAGGCTGCTGGTTGCAGGCAGGCAACAGCCGGGGCGGGGGGCGGGACGGGAACCGCAAAAGAAATTGTTTCAGATCCCAAATGAAATGGTAAGTCTTTGCCAAGGAGATTTATCGATTTAATACACCCTCCTTAGTCAGAGTGTGGATAGTGGAAGATGTATTAAATGATAAAATAATTGCCTGGGTGAAGGGGTGGATTTGGGCCAGTCTGAGTCTCTTTCCAAAGGCTGCCAGCAGAGGAAGATGAAGGGTGAGGTGCCTTCACAGCGAATTCAATACACTGCCTGTACAGAATTGTTCAGGTGTGATGTGTATGTCTGTGTGTATGTGTATAATACCATGCTTGGAAAGAATACACACACACACACACACATATATATAGGTTATATTGCACATTCTGAGTGAGTTGTGCATATTTTTCTAGGGAGAACAGAGACTGTCCAGCTATCCAGGAATATTTGTGAAAGCATTCAAATTTTTTCCCCCAATACAAATGCTCAAAAAATGTTTTTGCATCCCTGCCCTGGCTCTGTTGCTGTTTATTTATCTGGCAGTGATGCCTGTGCCTCCCATGGAGGGGGCCCGGTGCCGTGCTCCACCAGCTCCACATCCCTGGTCCTGGGGCTGCCTGTTCATCCCTCTCCCTGCCTGCCCGGGGCGAGGGAAAACAGGGCAGGACTTGTCATGAGATGTCCGAGCTCAGCATGGTGGCCCTGCTGTCCTGGGGGCAAGGGCTCGGCGTGCAAAAACCCAGAATTAGACCCCTCCATAGCAGGAAGGGAAGGCAGCCAGCCCTGGGAGGCTGCGGGGTCCCGTGGCGCATCGCCCTGGTAAAATAAGGCAAAATCCCCAAAGGGGACAGCGAGGGAGACATCGAACTTCAGTTCCCCTGGTGAGGCAGAGGTGGTCCCGAGGCAGTCCCGATGGGGATACTGGTCCATCGCACTCCTCGTCCCTGCTCATCCGTGTGGCTGAGCCATGTTGCACTCGCTGCGCTTGGTTTCGGGGCATTATGAATCTCCATGATAACAACCAGCAGGTGAGTGGGTTTTTCTAAGCTGGCTGACCTTGTTTTCAAACACCGCCAGGCCGTGGAGGAAGGATCTTACCGATGCTTATAAACACTTAAAGGATGGGTGTCAGGAGGATGGGGCCAGGCTTTTTCCAGTGGTGCCCAGCGACAGGACAAGGGGTAATGGGCACAAACTTGACCATAGGAAGTTCCATCTCAACATGAGGAGGAACTTCTTTGCTTTGAGGGTGGCAGAGCCCTGGCACAGGCTGCCCAGAGAGGTGGTGGAGTCTCCATCTCTGGAGACATTCCAAACCCGCCTGGACGTGTTGCTGTGCAGCCTGCTCTGGCAGGGGGTTGGACTAGATGATCTCCAGAGGTCCCTTCAAACCCCCACCATTCTGTGATTCTGTGAGATAACTCGGAGGCTACACTAGTCCTATGGGTTGTGTTTCTGAGGTTTTGATGATCTCCAGCCAGGGAGATCTCCCCTTCTCCTGACCAGTCTTCTGGCACGTCTCCCTGTATCCCGCACCGATGCCGGCTTTCCTCCCTCTGACCCAGCCGTCGGATAATGGTGGTGCTGGTGGAGCACACTGGGCTGTGCTGGGGAGCTCTGGGGCTGTGGTCCTGCTTGGAGAAAGGCTGAAAAGGACTGGAGAAGGCGCTAAGCGCATCCCCAGACCCAAAGAGCATCCCTTGGTCCTCGGGCAGATCTGGAGTGCCCTGAGCTGGTCCCATCTCCGTTGGACCAGTGTCCTGGGACGGGCTGTGCTGGTGAAAGACCAACTCAGTGCACTGATCCCTGCCCTCCTTCTGTCTCCCTCCCTGCCACCCAGCAGGGCTACAGCGAGCAGCTGCAGCAGATCATGGATGCATGGCACTTTGCTTCAGCATTCAGTGGTGCTCACCACATCATGTGTGTCCCCCAGAAACACCATGGCTGTGACAGGGAGGGGAGCAAGGTTTTTTCTTGTGTTAGAGAGAAGTCATTAACTGCCACGCTAATTAGATGCTCAAAAAGCCATCAAGAAACTCATGTTCCCCTAACAAATCAGGGGTGAGAAAGCAGCTCTGACACCAGTTTCCCCAGAAGTGTTTTTCTTCAGCTCATTCTTCTTTTATGATTTAAAATAGGAGCTATAGGCCCTCTGGGTACTTGCGGAGCTGCTCTGGTTGCCATAGAAATAACCCTCGTTAATCACTTCGCCATAAAACAAGAATAATTTGCTTTGGGGAGCTTGGGGCACTCATGTTGTGCCGCTGTGTGCTCAGGTAATTGGTGGTGCTGGGACCACTCCGGCCTCACCCCCAGTTTGGTCACTGCTGGTGGCATGGAGGGAGCTGGGAGTCTCTGTCCCCATCTCATGGCACCAAGAAGTTGTGAGTCCCGGAGCAGTCCCATGCCAGGAGGTGCCGGCACGCAGGGACGGGCTGCCCGGTGGGGGTTTGCCTGGGCCACGTGCTGTCCCAGCAGGCACCAACAGGTTGCAAAGAGCCTGGGGAAAACATGATGCGAGTGAGTTTGGGTTTAGAAGAGCCTTTTTTTCTCACCACAAAGTTTTTTAGCTCTGATGCTGAGTGGTTAGCTTCAGCCAAACCTGATGTGGCCAGCGGCCTGGCTGGTGTTGGTCTGGTTGGGCTGGGGTCAGACCAGTTGGGCTGGTGTTAGACTGGTTGGGCTGGGGTCAGACCAGTTGGGCTGGTGTTGGACTGGTTGGAGTGGCATTGGGCCATTGCTGGACTGGTTGGGCCAGTGTTGGACTGGTTGGGCCAGTGTCCCGCCTTTGCTGGTGGCTGGCAGGAGGCAGAGGAGCAGGACCATGCCATGGGAAGGACGTAGCAATGCTGTGCTGGGGAAGGGACCCTGGGTGCTTTGAGCAGATCACTCGTGCTGCTAAAGCATTTTATTAGGTATTTTTCTGTCTTGGGAGGGTTTGGGTTGCTTGAACAGCTTGTCCTCCTCCACCAAAGCTCCCTGGGGGCAGCCTGCCTCCTGTTGAAGGCATTCCTGCTCCATGGACTGTCTCCATCCTCCATCTAGCCCCAAACGGACAGGGCTTTCCTCTTCTCCCTCTTCAGAAAAAAAAATCTAAATGCTGAAATATGCTAAGTCTGTTGTCTTACAGTAAGAGACCGGGAGGAGGCTGGCGGGGGGCGGCGGGGGGGTGCTGCCAGAGCTTTCTGCCACTGGCTTGAAGGCATCTGCAGCTCGTGGCTCCCCAGGCAGAGCACGTTAGTCATCCCAGACCCCTTTTACTTTAGCGCTGGGTTGCCTGTACTGTTGTGGACTAAGGCACGAAATAACATGCTGAAGCTCCTGGAGGAGGGATCTGCAAAGCACAGGAGGGGCCACTTCTTATACTTGCACTCGTTGGCTCTCACCCGGCAAGGCAATTGTAATTTAAGATCACAGTAAAGAGCAACCATGGGGAATCACCTCTTTACGTTGCTTTATTTATCTAGAAATGAAGCGGTGCTGATGTGCCTCCCTGCCCACCCTCCCTCCCAGCACAGCCTCCTCAAGTCTGTCCCAGGGGTGATGGATGCTGGAGGGGCTATGTACTGGGTGACCTATAGATCCTGGAGGGCTATATTGCTGGGTGACCCATGGATGCTGGAGGGCTATGTGCTGGGTGACCCATGGATGCTGGAGGGCTATATGCTGGGTGACCTATAGATCCTGGAGGGCTATATGCTGGGCAACTCACGGATGCTGGAGGGCTATATGCTGGGTGACCCATGGATGCTGGAGGGCAATATACTGGGCGACCTATAGATGCTGGAGGGCTATATGCTGGGTTACCCACAGATGCTGCAAGGGCTATGTGCTGGGTGACCTATAGATGCTGGAGGACTATATGCTGGGTGACCCACAGATGCTGCAAGGGCTATATACTGGGTGACCTGTAGATCTTGGAGGACTATATGCTAGGCAACCCACAGATACTGGAGGGCTACGTGCTTCCCTTGGGCTGGGACAGGCCGTGCTCATTCCTCCTGTGGTCCTTACAGTCGGGGACATGGAGAGGAGCAGCTCGTGGGTGGGATGTTGGACAGATGCTGCCCCAGACGGGTGCCCGCCGGTGCTGGGTGGTCGGTGCAGGGTCTCACCGCACTCCCTGTCTGCCTTGGCAGGTGTACGAGAGCGGCAGCAACGTGGACCAGTTCGTGACCCGCTTCCTGCTGAAGGAGACGGCAAACCAGACCCAGTCTCTGCTGAGCTCCGTGGAGAGCGCCGTGGACGCCATCGATGAGCAAACCAACCCCGCCAGGTCTGCAGCACCTCCTGCCCTCCTCCCCGCTTCCTGGCTGGTTTGGGTGGAGGGAGAGGAGGAGGATGGTTTTGTGGGGCGAGGGAAAATGCAACAGACAGTGTGCAGGAGCAAAGGGGAGCTGGGCGAGTGGCTGCCTTTCCCTTTGCCTCCCTTCCCAGCTTCCCGAGAGCTCTCAGGGCTTTCCTCCACCGCTCTGTCCTGCCCTGTCCCTGGCTTTCCCGCAGCCCGAAGGGTCCCTCTTGACCCTTTCACCCATGAGCGGTGCGGGGAGGAGGATACAAACGGGGGGGCAGCACCCCAGGGACAGACTGAGGGGCACTGGCTGCACAGGGCTTCATTGGGGGCTCTTCTCCAAGCAAAGCCATCCAGGTTGAAGCGTGGGCACCAGTGGCACGGTGGCTGTGTCTGGGGTGTGCTGGGGACGGCCTGTGGCAGGTGGCTTCCCATGCCAGTGATGCTGTCGCTCTTGCCAGGGCACCCAGCGAGTGAAATCCTCTGCAGGGGCAAAAGGTGCTTGTGCATGGGGGACAGGTCCCATGCGAGGGGACCATCCACCATCCCCATCCCAGCAGCCCGGCACATCTTATCGAGCTTGGAGAAGATGGGGGAGATGCTTTCAAGATTTCTCAAGTGCTGCCAAGGCTAAAACATAAGGGCTGCCTGTCAGCATAGCCCAAACCTCAGCAGAGCCCCCCCTTGGTGTCACAGTGTCACTTGCCTCCCCCGAGTACCGTCATCACAGGCTGTAAGCAGGACAGGTTGCCACGGAAACTGTTCATCAGCTGCTCATGAAGCAGATCCTCCTGCCATACCTGCTCAGGGGATGCCTCGGTTTCCCCGAGCCGCAGGCAGGCAAAGGGGCCAAGGCTTGTGGACCCCAGAGAGCGAAAATCCCAGCTCCTGGCTGGGATGCCACACAACCTACCGGAATGCTTCATTGCAGCCAGGTCTTGGCATTCTGGGTTTCAACACCAGCATCAGGAGTGTCCCAGGGCAGTGGCAGCAGGCTGGTCTCACAGGAGCTGTTGTGTTTGGGACACAGTGAGATCCTGGGCAGCTCTGGTGACATCTCACCAGCTTTCCTAGGAGAAATGCACTGGGTTCCATCACCCCGCAGCGCTTCTCCCCCTTTTGGAAGGAAACTGCTGGCTTGCAGCAAACCTTACAAAAAACATGTGGAAAAAGTGCAAGTTCCTGGGAACCAATGCAGAGGAAACGAGTCCAACATCAGACAGAGCAATTAGAGCCCATGAAAGACTTTGCTGGCTTTTATTTGCTGACATGTGGGCCCAGTTCATAATGAGGAGTATTGTAGTTGTTTTCTCATGGTGATAATAGCCAAAAAAACCCCAAAACCACCCCATGAAATACAATCATCTTGCACATCTGCATGGAGACAAAGAGGTGACCTAAAAAGCACCGAAATAAAGGGCTGTAAAATGAAGTGCAAGAGCAGAGCGTCCAAGCCTGAGACACCTCATTAAATTGTGATTAAAAAGAAGAATTGTGATTAAAAAGAAGTCTCTGTCTGTTCTTGCCTAATTTCCTGCCTATTGACAGGGGATTATTCAGCGCTGGCAGTGGGATTATTACACAGCCTGTAGCGACTGGGATGTTCCTGCCACCTTTATCGCTGTTCCCACTTCCTTATCTTGGGGATGCTCTTTGGGACCAGCTCGTCACGTCCCTATGTGCATGTTTGGGTCCACACCAGCTGAGTTTTGGGGGCAACAGTAGCCTGGATGTTGCTCCTTCGGCACCAACAGAGGCAGCTGGAATTGCCTGGGGTAGCCAGAGAGGGTAGAGAGAGCAGCTGGCTGTTGTTGTGCTGTCTCCAGCCGGGAGCCAAATGGCTGGTGAGAGATGCCAAGAGGAGCCAGGGCTCCCGGGCACCTCCATCAGCAGGCAGCCAGCACGGAGCTGCTCTCGCTGGAAGGAAATGCAGGAAACCCCTTGAGCAGCTCAGTCTCTCCCTCTGTGGCTCAGGCTTCCCATCAGTGGAGGAAGAAGGAAAAAGAGGGTCATCCTTCCCAAAACCCATTCCCATCTTGCTGCACACAGATAGCGGCTGCAAACCCTGGTGGGGATGGCAGGTCTTAGCATCCTCTCTGGCTTCCAGATGAACAAGGGCCTGGGGGGACCGCTGAGGAGCTGAGGCTGAATGGTCTTTGATGTCTCAGGGGTATGTGTGTGCACACCCACTCCTTTTCTCCAAGAGGTGTTGCAGGATGAGCCAGGCCAAATGGGCTTTGTAGCCCCAGAGGAAGAAGCAATGTAGAGCAGGTGCTATGGTGGATGTGTCTCCGTTCTCCAGGAGAACTGTTGCTGAAGCCTCTTGGTGGGACACCAACAGCCCGAGAGGATGAGGCCAGGTGGAGGAGGTGCTATGATGGCTGTGTCTCCCCTCGCCAGGAGAGCCGTTGCTGCAGCCTGTTGGTGGGACACACGGCTGGGCTGCCGGGTGGGCGTTCCCTGCTCATGGGCAGCAGTTCAGCCATGGGCAGCCTGTGTGGTGCCCGTGTGACAGCAGCTTTTCCTGTGTGTTAGTCACCAATGCCATCCGACTGCAAAACCAGCCCTGCTAAGGTGCAGCCTGCTGGCCGGGCACAGCTACCAGTGCCCGAATAAGTTGCATGTGTCTGTTTAGGGGAGAAGAAGGTTGTGACCCCCCAGACCAGGTGATGCTGAAGGACAGGACGGGAGGGAAGCCCATGCTGCCTGCGCGCAGTGCGGGCACTGCTGCTCTCCGCGGGGTCTGGCATTGGTGGCAGAGCTGCCAAAAAGGATGCTTGTGCCCGGCTCTGCCCTCCCTGACAGCCTGCACACTCTCTGGTTGCAGGCACTACCCCAGCAAGGCTGGCCACGGTCTGATGGACACCTGGTACGACAGCCCCGTGCCCAGCTACTCTCCCACCAGCCGGATGGTCCCCAGGGAGTATGGGAAGAGCTTCCAGACTGGTAAGTGGTGGCCTCTTCCCAGCTATGCTGGCAGCCTGGGGTGGCCCAGGGTGCTCAGGGAAAGGAGCTGTGATCCCAGCGGCAGCATGGAGGTTATGCTCAGTGTCCCTGGAGGGCAGCGGGGCTCTCGGGGGGTGCCCATGGGTGCCTCTCGCTCCATCGCTGCCTCGCGCTTCCCCACAGGTTTCCCCGACACCAAGGCGGAGGGGCTGGAGGGGCAGATCAACAGGCTGGCCGAGCTGATCGGCAGGCTGGAGGACAAGGTAAAGGCCAGCGTTTACATGCATGGGGCTGTCCCTTGGGTGTCCTCAGGGACTTGGAGGCGGCCAAGAGGCAGCCGTGCCCATCCCTGGTGTGCACAGGCCGCGGGTGGGAGCTGGGCTGCTGCTGCTGGTGTTGGAGGATGTTAACTTCTGATGAGCTGCCGGCAGCTATTGGATGTAGAATGATTAACTGGGAGTTTATTTAAACAAGAAAAAGACATAAGGAAGAAGTCAAAGGCTCTTGTAGAGGCAGTCTTACTCCATCTAGGGACTGAAGGAGAGAATGTTTCAGTGCAGGAGGTGTTTCTGAAATCCTGGTTTGCATTTTCAGGGCAGAAGGGGAAGGGAGGCAGGATGGGGGAGAAGCAGTGGTTCAAGGCAGGAAAATATTGATTGCGGTTGCCAAAGAAATTAAGAGCGTGCCAGGGGCTGGGGAAGGCACAAGTGGGCACTGAGGAGAGGTGGGTACCCCTGCTCCTGTGTCCCCGGGGCAATTCAGGGACTGTGACAGAGTGACGGCTATTTTGGGGCTGATGCAAGGAGGCGGTGTCGGGGATGTCGGCGGGGCTGGGAGCATGGGGAGCCTTGGCAGAGGGTCCCGACAGGAGGGCGCAAGCAGGTGTTGGAGCCGTCCCCTGCAGAGAAGGGGACATGGTCCATCATGCCAAGTGCCGGGGGGGGGACGACATGCAGCCTCAGCCCACCTCCCTGCTTCAATTCCCCCCCTTTTCCCAGACTCTCTGGTTCGACCTGCACCAGCGGCTGTCGGACAGCGAGAGCACGGCTTGCACGGTGAGAGTCCTGCTGGGGTGCTGGGCTGTCCCTGTGGCATGGCATCCCACTGGGGTGGGGTAGGGGGGAGTGGGGAGGTGGGGGGATGTCAGTCACCCTGTTTTTCGGGCCTCACATATCACTGTGTTTCGGGGGGGGTGCCTGGCAGTACCTCCTCCTGGTGCGGGACGAGATGACGGTGTCGCACAAGCACCTGAGCGAGTTCTGCAGCTCCCTGAAGCAGTACCTGAAGAGCGTGGCCGGGGAGCGGGATTGCTTCCAGTGGGTACCACCGGCGGACAGGCCTCGGGGGGACGGGGGCTTGGGGGTGGGGGGCGGGGGGGGGAGGGTGCCCAACAGCCCTTGCAGCAAGGGGCACCCCACCAAGTGAAGGACTGAGGCAAAACAGCTGGGATTTGCGGGGGCAGGGGGGGTGGTGGTGTAGTGATGCTCAGCTACCAAAACTCTTTTGCACAGACTCGGGGGGTTCTCCCCTCTCCTGGGCTGCTGGGGGTGGGGTCACCCCTCGGTGCCCACCCTACAGGGGGGGTAGGCCTGTGGCTGCAGAGGCCAAGGGGGGAGGGAGGCCCCATGGTTCGGGGCTCACCCCTCTCCCCACTCCTGCCAGCGTCACCGCGGTGAAGCTGCCTGACGGAGTCACCTTCATTGTCTACGAGTTCTGGGAGACTGAGGAGGACTGGAAGAGGTAGGGGAGGGGGGCACAGAAAGCTTGTTTTTGGGTGGGGTGCTTGGGCCCGGAGGGGTGTTGGAGCTGCCAAGCCCCGAGCTCTGACCCCTGTCTGGCGGCAGATCTGGTTCTCTGTCCTGGGGCTGTCCCTGTAAAAGGGGACGGAGCCCTGCGGGGGGGGGGGCGGGTGTGTCTCCCACCTGGGGATGCCTTTGGACACGGGGGCCGGGAGGTCTCACTGTGCTGGACCACGGCAGGTGCTTTGCCCGAGGGGAGGGTGTGTGGGATTGCTGGCACTCACCCCCTGCCGGAGGGGTGGGGGGGACTGGGATGGTGATTTAGGGGGAGACTGTCACCCCCCTCTCCCGCCCGGGTGCAGGCACCTGCAGAGTGCCACCTGCAAGGGCTTCCAGCACGTCAAGGTGGACACGCTGAGCCAGCCTGAGGCCATCTCCAGTGTGGCCGTGCCAGGTAGGAGGGCAGCTGCCCCACGGGGTGGGGGGGCAGGGACCCCCGGGTGGCCAGCACCGCTCCACTGTCAGGGAGCAGGGTGGGGGGGCCACAGGGTGGGGGACAGCGCGGGCTGGGCTGGGGGGGGACGGAGAGGGATTGGGGTGATGCGGGGCCGGGCAGGGGTGACCCTCCGGTGCCATTCCCCCACAGCCGCCTGGTGCACCCTGAGCCGAGAGTGACCGTCGGTGCCAGGGGGGCTGCCAGCGCCCATCCCCGCTGCGGGGTGGCCGCGACCCCCTGCATGTCTGGGGAGGGGGGTGGTGGGAGATGTCAGTGTGACCTGTCTGCAGTGAAGGAAACCCCCGTGTGCGTCCCCAGCACCCCACAGATCCCCCCCACAGCTACCCCATCACCTGGGTCATCTCTCCCTGAGCGGGGGGGTGTTCTGGGGTGGGGTGTCCCCCCCGGAGTCTGCCAGAGAGGGGCTGGCAGGGTTTTGGGGGGGCATCCCTCAGGCAGGGGCAGGCAGCAGGTGATGGGAAGGGGGTGAGGCAGGGGCAGGTGATGAGGAGCAGGGGTGGGAGTGGGAGGCTGGAGCCCCCCTGGGGAGGGTAAGTTGGGGGTCCCTGCATCCCCAGGGCCACCTGGGGAGGGGGCTGGGGCATGAGGCTGTGCCTGGCACAGTGTGTGTGTGCCTGCAGGGATGGGGACTCACCTCCCTGGGAAGGGGGGGTGTCAGGGTGGTGGCAAAGTGGGGTATCCCTTAGTCCTGTGGGGTGTGGGTGCTCCCGAGGGGTTTCCTTCGTGTGTGGTCAGTGGCAGCGGGTGCCTTGGCAGGCGTGGGGGTGGCTCTCCCCCCCCCCAGCCCCCCTGCCTGGGGTCTGTACGTCTGTCTGTGTGTCTGTCTGTCTGTGCGTGTGCAGCGCTCGCTGCCCATCCTGCCCCCACCCCACCGTGCCCAGGGAGTCCCTCAGGGTGCGTGGCGATGCCCTGTCCCGTCTTTATTAGCCGCTGTACACTGGAGATGGTGATGCCAAATAAAACTGCGATGGGATCCAGCGGTGTAGCCGTGTCTGGGGTGATGGGGCTGGGGCGGGGGGGGGGGTGGGGGGCGCGCAGTGGGGGGCTTATGGCAGTGGTCACGATGGAGGGGTCTGTGACCCCCTCAGCGCAGCAGCCCCAGCACGGCCAGGGCAGCGCTCTGCCCGCAGACGAAGGCACCGCCGAGGACGGAGAGGACGCCCCAGGCGATGAGAGCAGCCCTGCGGGGACACGAGCAGGGGGGTGGTGGGACAGAGACAGCCCCCAGAAACATGGCACCCCCCAGCCGCCCCGGGTGCGGGCCCCTCTGTGGGGTCTCAGCCTCCTGTGACATGCTGCTCCGCATCGCTCCCGGCGGGTGGCCGAAGCCCCCGGCAGCCCCTGTGGCTCGTCCCCCATGCCCGCTGCAATGACACATGAAACCTGGTCAAAAGCCTGCCAGCCGCCACCACGAGACCACCCCAGGTTCTGCCTGTGCCTGTTGCCCCCTCTAAGGGGGCACAGACCCACATCACCCCCAGCCCCCACACCTACTGCCACCCTTGTCCCCTCCTGGTCTCCATCCCCAGCCCCGCCACCTGTGGGTCTGCACCCCCCTGTCCCCCCCTTCCCCGGGCACACAGCCCCCGCCATGGCCAGACACCGAGCCCCCAGGACGCAGCACTCACCCCCAGACCCTCCTGCTGCTCCGTTGCGGGGCTGTCGGCACCGTGCAGCTTCCTGAGCTGCCCCGGGCTGGCTGGGACTGTCCCCTTGCTGTCCCCATTGCCCCGGCTCCTGTTGTCCCCTCTCCTCCAGACGGCGCTCCTGGGCTCACGCCCTGTTGGTTCTCCCCGAGGGACCTCTCCGAGTCCTTGTTGCCCACCTGGGTGTCCCTGCTTGCCTCCTGCCTTGGCCCCCCAGCACCCTGGGGGCCATCCTTGTCCCAGACAGCCATGGCCCCCCCCGCCCAGGGCACCCTCTTGGCTAAGACCCCAAGGTCCTGGGGTGCTCCTTCCGGCTGCCAGAGGGGACATGGCTCCCCACGTCACCTCCACCCTCACTCACACTGCTGCTCCCCCTCGGGGGCATGCTTTGACACACACTTACCCCAAAACGGGCCAGCGCCATGCCAGGGTCCCCCTGACACAGGCTGCTGCCGTGCCTCTAGCTGCTCTGGCCAGGAGCAGTGATGGGGATGCACCGCCCTGGCACAACAGCCACTGACCACCTGATGGCTGCCAACCTTCGTCACCGTGCCCCTCTGCCCCCAACCTGGACCCCCACTGGGCGCCCCAGTGCCCCCACACCCCGCGGCTCTCCATCCCATACAGCCTTGCAACAGGGCTGGTACCCAGACACCCCCTGATGCCTGGGCTCCTCCCTGATACCCAGGCACACTCCTGATACCTGGGCACATCCCTGGCACCCAGGGTACATCCCAGATACCCTGGCACACCCCTGATACCCTGGCACAACCCCATTGCCTGGGCACACCGCTGGTATCCGGGCACATCCCCGATGTCCGGGCACCTCCCCAATGCCTGGGCTCATCCCGGATACCCAGACACATCCTGGATACCCCACTGCCCGGGCACATGCCCAGTGCTGGGGCACATCCCTCCACACCCACCCTTCAGCCCCGCAGCAGAGCCCATGTCCTGCAGCAACTGCTTCTGCTTTCAGTGCCTGCAGGTGCCCCAAAGCGCCCCTCCCCCCCCCACACCCCCCCCAGCCCCGGGGCTCCCACCTTGGCCAGGGTGACCCCTGGGGACCGTGCCCGGGCTGTGGGATGCTGCACCCTGCCCTGGCCCCTCAGCCCACAGACACTCACTTTTTGCGTGGCCCGAGGTTTCGTGTCGTGGTCATGCACACCAGGCACAGCCCTGCCACCAGAGCAGAAGTTCAGCCCCGCCACCGTGGCACCCTTCACCCAGGACCCACCACGGCATCCCCCACAAGCATGTCCCCCGCATCCCCAAAACAGGGCCAGGACGGGCCACCCACCACCACAGCCCCCCACTTCCCGCAGCGATGCTCTTGGCACCAGTGAGCCTTCCCCTCCCTCCCACGGCTCACTCTTGCCTGGGAAGATGAAGATGAAGAAGGCGCTGATGCCCCCGATGAGCTCGATGACTTTGCCGATGTCAGGGACGAAAAGGGCGATGGTGAGCGTGGTGGCCATCCAGGCCACCGTCAGCGCCACACGGCTCCGCCGCTCGTGTGCCTCGGGCACCACCGCGGCCCCACGCTTGGTGGTCACCCATATGTCCCGCACCACCGACCTGGGGGGCATTGGGGGGGTCACAGCACCCAGCAGAGCTCCACTGGCCAAGGCAGGGGGGACACCCAGCTTGCCACCGCCCCCTCACCTGCCCAGCAGCACCACGATGGGGTAGATGGTGACAATGGAGACGCCAAAAAGCAGGCGGGCGACGATGACAACCAGGTCGTTCCCTGGGTAGGACATCAGGACATCGGACGCCACGGCCTCGCCGAAGGTCATGTAGCCATAGAGCCCTGTCGACAGGGTGGCGATGGTGGGCGGCCATGCCAGTGAGAAGGACAGAGGAGCCCGAGGAGGATGGATGAGCCCTGGGGACAAGGGACCCCGCAGGGCAAGGAGGGGGTGAAGGGCTGCAGTGCTGGGGTTACCAGTGAGGGAGTAGATGAGCAGGCAGATGAGCATGGAGAGCACGGAGACGGCGACCCAGTGGGAGAAGCTCTGGTTGCACATGCTGCTGTAGATGGCCACGCAGGCTTCGTGGCACTGCAAGGCACGGGGGGGACAGTGCAGGGACAACCCCCAGCACCTTCCCTCCCACCCATGGGTGCCCTGTCCCACTCTCCTCTGTCCTGAGGGGCTTGCGTCTTGCCCTGCAGCCACCTCTGTGTCCCCTTCCCTGGAAACCCCCTTCCAAGGGATGGTGTCCCCCTGGTCCGGGATGCCGCTGATGGCTGCCAGCACCACCCTGGCAGCTGGGGACAGTGGGGACAGAGTGACCTACCTGGAAGCCGAAGCAGATGGTGGGGATGACGCTGAAGATGGAGGCCCAGGAGGAGGCCCTGTGGCACGGGGAGGAGGAAGCACAGAGCGGAGGGCGTGAGGCCCCCGGAGGCAGAGGGGACCTTGGTGGCATAAGCTGTGACGCCTGGATGCCACCGCAGGAACCTCTTGCCTGGTGATTTTGGGAGAAGGGGGGATTGCTGGGGTAAAAGTTACGGTTGGGGGCTGCCACCCACCCACCGTTGGCCCCAGCTCAGCCCTCCCCACCCAGGGCCACCCTCCCCACCCCCCCCACCCCCCCCTGCCCCGCACTGCCTCCAGCCCTGCCCCATGCCACTGCTGATACCACGGGGGACAGGGTGGGAGCAATGTGGGGTGACACACCCCCCCCCCTCCACCTGGAGGGCTGGGGGGGCTCAGGCGAGCCCAGGCTCTCTGCCTGCAGGTGGTACTTGAGGACGATGACCAGGGTGAGGTAGCAGGCGGCCAGCGTGCCCAGAATGCTGCTGGGGCATGGGAGAGTGTCAGCACATGGACCCCCAGCACCTGGGAGGGGTGAGGGGGGGTCCCATGGCCCCACAGGGACCCTGGAGGAGGTGGCGTGGGGCACAGGGTGCCCAGGTGGTACCTTGAGTACTTCTGGAAGCCAATCTCCCTGGGGATGGAGAGGGGGAAGATGATGAGGATGCAGAGAGCCGAGAGGGTGAAGCGCTGGTCCGCATACCAGGGGGGCAGCGGGGGGGCCCCGCTCAGCGTCCCGTTGGGGTACAGGGAGTCACACACTGCAGGGGGCAGTGGGGGGGGTCAGCTGTGCCCCGAAAGGTGGTCCGAGAGGGTCAGGAGCATCACACCATGGCAGGGCCAGGGAGCCCTATGTCCTTGGGGTGTCCCAAGAAACCCCTGGAGCTGCCCCCAGCCCACACGGGACCACCTTCCCCTCACTCCCGGGAGCCACTGGCCCCGAGTGTGTGTGTGGTGACAACTCACGTTTCTCCAGCTGGTCGCCCACCACCCTGAGGAGGGCCACGGAGATCATGAAGAGGTTGAGGAGGAAGCAGACCTCGCAGAGCTTCCCCACCGCTGCCCCGCACACCGCCCGGACGACCCCCTGGTAGGTGGGCTGGGCACTGAGGGCTGCTGCATAGCCCAGCACTGCCAGCCCGCTCACCAGGAAGACCAGCGAGCCCTGCGGGGACAGAAGCACCACCCTGACCCTCCGTCACCCCTTGGAGCAGGGGGACCCAGCAGGGTCATGGCCAGGGACCAAGTTGCCTTGTGGCCCTGGGTCACATGGGCCAGCAAAAGGATGGAGAAACAGCCGTATGGGATACTTTGGGTTTAGATTTGGGGGTTTGAGGACATGTAGGGGACCAGCCACCAATTTTATTTTGGGTTGAGCTAAAAGCCAGCTAAAAGTGTGGCTGCGGATGCCAAAGAGCATCTCTAAGAAGGGGAGGGTCCCCGCCGCCCCCCCCCCCCCCCGCAAAAGCCGGGGCAGGAGAACCCCACCATGCCTTTTCCCCGTTCCCCGGGCCGGCGGGTTCCTCGCCATCCCCAAGGGGCTGAGTCCCCCGCAGCCCCTCGCCCCCGTCCCCTGCCCCGCATCGGGCCCCCTCCGGTTCCCCCCCCTTACCATCTCCACCAGGAGGGCGGGGGCGGCCCCGCCGGCCCTGCTGAAGGCCCAGGGGAAGCTCAGCAGCCCCGCGCCCAGCGCCGACTTCAGCATGATGAAGACGGCGCCGGCGGAGGAGAGCCCGGCGCTGCCCCGCGCCGGCGGCAGCAGGGGCCGGTCCTCGCCCGCCGCCCGCTCCATCCCGGCGCCTCCCCGGCAGGGCTCTGGGACGGGGGCGGGCAGGGGGAGCGCACCCCCCTCCGCCCCCGCGGACCCCCCGCCCCCGTGGGGAGGGGGCAGGAACCGGCCGCGGGACCCCCGTCAGCCCCCGCCCAGGCAAAGCCCGGTCCCGATCCCACCCCCGGCTCGGGTGCAGGGCAGGGGGCATCGCCCCGAAACCCCCCGTGGGCCAGCGTGGGGGGGGCGGGACGGACCACGGTTCGTGGTATCCCGCTGGCCCACGTCCCGCTGGCATCCCCAGGTCCCAAAGAGCGGTGGGAAAACCAGCAGCTCCAGCAGCTCTCAGTATGGGGCCGGGCTGGGGGCTCCCCGACGCGGCTAAGTTCCCCCATCCATGGAATTCCCACCACGGAGCATTTTGGAGCATCCTGGGGTGGGGGGGGAAGGCAGCTGCAGGCAGCGCCCATTGGGCTGTTTGGCTGGTGGATGCGTCGCCCACCGCTCGTGGGGCGTAGGACGGGGCCAGCACCCCTCGGTGTCGCTGCAGCAGATGAAAGCCCACTGGGGTGCTCCTGCCCTCCAGAGACCTTATCTCTATCCCATCCCTGCTCCACGCAGGGAAAGGGGGTGCTGGGATAACGGGATGGGGTGACTGATGCTGCAGGGGACCTGCACGGGGGAGGCTGCACCCCATAGGGGACGAGGGGCCTGTCCCCTCCATGGGGGGGACACAGGCAGCAGCTCTGTGCCGCTGCCGGCACATGCCCCCCCCCCGGGCTCAGCACACGGGACCCCGACGCTGGCTGACAGCCCCTAATGCATTTTTGATTTCCCAAATATGCGCCCTTCTGATCTCACTAAGACGGATAAAGAGACTTTAATCAGCTGCTAGGAGGAATTATGGATGGCTAATTGTGCCTGCCGCCTCCACTACATCTCTGCTGCCTACAGGGCTTAAAACCATTTAGAAGAGCCCTTCCAGGCCTTCATTAGCTGCACACCAAAGGCTTCGGAAATAATTGGCCTCTACGATTTAGAAATTGGCCACTGGGCTGTAAAATACCAGCCACTGGGAAAGACTCTTATTTGGACTGGTGCTTTGATACAGCTTGACTCTGGTTTCAAGGCTGCGGCGGAGCTGTAATCTCTCATTAGCGTTGTGACGAGAGGAGCAAGCCTCCTCATTAGCACCGACACCAAAGCTTTCCAGGCTCTCCGATGGGAGCGCCTCAAATCAAAGGGATGCAGCCCACCCCCCACGCCAGCACAGACCCCCTGGTGGTTTCCCCACTCAGTGGCTCGGGGCTCCCTCACTCGTATTTTTCCCCCCTTTCTCCCATTTATCTGGGTGCGAGCCATAACCCGAGGGTCCCTATGGTTTGCCAGCTTCACCCACTGCTGTGTCGCCTCAGCAGGTGCCCTCCTCCCCTTTTTTTGCTGGAAAAAGGGCTCCCTTCGTCTGAAGACTGTCAAAGGTACAAAAGTGCCTTTGTTTCGGACAGTCTTTGTTTCGGACAGATGAAAACACCGACATTACACTTTGCTACCTGCAATGTCTTCTGAGGTCTGGCCCTTGAGATTTTACACCTTTACGGACAGCTCTTTCGCGATCAGTGTGACTGGCAGAGCTGTGGCTGGCTGCTGGTCCTACAAGAGACCTTGATGCCATGGGTGAGTCGGACAAAATCCCCTCCCTGTCGGCATGGACAGAGCAGGAGGAGCAGCGGGCCCCAGCCCTGTTGGGATGGCACAGCAGCCCAACCTCGGGACCATCTCCTCAGCCCCAATGAGTTTCCACTAACAGCTCCAAAGTGAAAGCTCAGTCCCTCCTCTGGCACTGCAACAGGATGTCGGCTCTTCCAGCGCATCTTCGGAAGGGAAGAGGCAGGCTGGGGAGAGCCAACCGCTCTCCAGGTTAGGGAAAATGGGTTTTCCTGATCCTTTTTGCAGGATGCTTGTGCACTGTGAAACCTGTCCATGGCCACCTCCTGGAAGGTTTGTCCCAGGCTGCATGGAGAAATGTTCTCTCCAGCAGCACCCTTCCCAAGGTCCAGCACCACCATCCATGATTGTAAGCCCTGAACAGGGTGGGTGCAGTCAGACAGCCCAGCAGGGCTGACCCCGGCACCTTCTCCCTCCAGCCGTGGCCAGGGCTGTGCAGGAGTCGACGAGCTGCCCAAGAGCCCACCGGTACAAGCCACTTCCCTGCCTGGGCACCACCTTTGTTCACCGAGGTAGCCACCAGCTGCCTGCTCCTCCTGGGATAAGGCACTCTTATTTGGAGCAGTGATAAAAGCAGCTGTCAGGGGAAAACTCGCAGCTTCACTACAAAGAGAAGCCATTTCAATGATGGCAACGTTCACCAACACTGCATGGCTAGGGGCAACTCGTGCCTGTGTCCTTATCTAAGCCCATCACAAGTCGTCGGCTTTCAAACAGGACAAACCAAAGGAGAGAGGGTTTTTGGCTTTGTGACACACCACACTATGCTGTTAGGTGGCATCCATGCCAGTTTCTTACGCAGCTCATCACTGAGCTGCCCTTCGGGAGCTCTCTCCTCATGAGCTGCTTCTGCAGTTTTGAAGGTGCTCAAAACTCTGGGCTCACTCAGGGCCCCCCGTTAATGCTCCAAGGGAAAGTCTACAGCCCGGGATGCTGCTGTTAAGGAGAAAGAGATAGGGGAGAGAGGGGGAGACATGGATGTTTTCTCTACTCAACAGCTTGCACTCTGTGACTGGCAGTGGGAAGAAGAGCCATCTACCACATTGTCTTAGCTTCATATAGATAACATATTTATTGAAAATCTGCTTCACCAACAATGGTGAAATCATGACCAAAAATTACAAAACATCATGGTAGTTGGCTTTATAAAAATAAACTGCAGGAGTACGCCTCACCGATTTGTACTGGTCTTTCTCGCCCCCTCCCTCCTTTAACAGTGTACGTTATACTCTTCAGCATAATATCGTTCTAGAAAATTGCATTCCATCCAAAAAAATGCACTTGTTTTTCCTTAGCAGAGGCCCTTAAAGTGACTTTTTCCCCCGCCCTCCCCAACAATAAATATAGAAAATAGCCTCTAAACAAATAAATTTTAGTTTGGTCAGCTTAAAAAAAAAAGGTCCATTTTCCCCTCTTGGGATATGTAGTGACTAAGCAGCCATTTAAACAGTATTCAAGTCTTTGGTGGCTTCGGCTGCTTAAAGCTGCAGTTTTATGTACAGACGATCAACTGAGGTCCTTTTTTCTTTTCTCTCCAGAAACCAAAGACTATGAGATGATGTCAGGTGCAAATCACCAGTAAGATCAGTGCTGCATTCGCTGCACCTTCACTGGGAGTGATGGATTGCCCGGGAGAGCAACCGGTCAAAGGAGGTCAATCTTTGGCAAACAAGAGCTTTCAAACAGAAGGTGTCTTTGGTGGATGAACCTGTTGCATAAGCTGCGGTCGCTTCACTCGTGGTTTCCGTCTCTTTGGCCTGCTCTTCGCTTTGTTGATCTGCACCACAAAGAACGCCAGAACCACCATGGCACCAAGAAAAGCAAAGACCGGAATAGTCTGTCCCACGTCCTGGTTGTACCGGCCGGGCATTATACCTGGAAAGGCAAACAGGCGTGGAAGCGACTAGTGACCGCATGAGCTACGAGTCTTTGCAGTGTTAACGCTACTGACCAAAACGATCCGACGGTAACTCTTGTTCAAAGATGAAACAGCTAGTAATCAGATTACATTTCAGACAAGAAGATTAACAACTGTAGACCGATTAGTGAAAATAAGACAGGATGCTAACGTTACAGAAAAGCACGAGCATTTCCACCTTGGCCTATTTGGGCACATGAGAGTGTAACCCAGATTTCCCCTGCAACGACAATCTCCTGTTCCACATTAGAATAGCGATGCAAACGCTTGACCATAAATTTACCACTAAGCAATTTCTATAAATCACACCAAATCCTGATGCCACAAGGAAAGTGACTTCGTGCTTGCTCTAGAGGCTGTGCACGCACACGGTGAGGATGAGCTATAGAACCAAACCCTTTGTTTTTACAGGCATCTTTTGGTCTAGCAGCTCAGACTGCAAAAAGGAGCATGTGTGAGGCTTTCAAGCTGCTTCCAGCTGGGCCTGCAGTGCCAAGCGTGTACAGGGGAGCAGTCCACCATTAGACTGAAAGCTGTTTCAAGTGCTCTGCGTCATTTGTTAGTGTAACACCTTGCCCAAAGCACCATTCAAACTTTTCTGGACTCCGCTTTTGTGCACTCACACAAGGAATTATAACTCGCAGGAGGTATCTAGCCACAGCTCCCAAGGAGAGGGACTGCTGCTGACACCCGTTGGTCTGAACAGCACCAAAATAAACCTCAATTACCCAAAAAGCACCCACCAAAATCTTCCTCCCAGTATGTCACGCATGTTTTCTTCTGAATAAACTATTCATATGCAAAAATATTTCTCTTGGGCTTGTACAACACAACCGTACTATTATTTGCATGTTTTTCACAACTGAAAATAAACACATGGCCTCTCTTCCTGCTGCACTGTGTTTGTTGCTTTTTCAAAGCTTATACAAAAAGCAAAGCAAAACAGTGACTTTCATTTTTTTCCATATTTACCTCCAGGAATGTCCCATGCTCCACTTTCTCCAGGGGACAATGGTCTCACTTGGGGTCGGTTCTGTCGAAAGCTGGGCAGAGCCACTTTATCAAGGTCAATTGACAGTAACTTCTGATGTTTCCAAAGGTTGCTAGAAGAAATTTAAAGACAGAGGTGTCTGCCCGCTTACTTCAGCAGCGCAAGGAATTTTGCAGAAAGATATAGAGAAAGTGACAGTTGAAACCTACAAATAACTCACTAGTTTGGACCCAAATGATAATCCTATCCGTTCTTTAGGTTCTGCAGTTTGCAGGCCTCTGAAATTAAATTCAGACGCCACAGGAACACACTTAGATTGGCAACTATTTACTAACAACCCTGTTGCACACAGAGTACCAAAAGTTACCATTAGCAGCTTGGCAGACAAGTATGGGCTACACGCTGACACATTTTCCTTCAAGTGACTGGCAAATGATACAGCAGAGGCAGAGTTAGGCGAGCTGTCCAAGAAGCTGCTTCAGAAAACTATTTCAAAGGCACACAGTGACGACAGATTTAAGCAAGACCATCCACTCTTAACTTGGGATCACTCAATCACAACAGTGAATTGACTTGTGAAGCTATTTTTAAAATCCCACGGTTTCAGTGTAGCTGTAAGGTGAGTCAGAATTATTCACTGAAGAGCCATTAATCGTTATTTCCTCTTCGCAATCTGGCATTTCTCTAGGAAAGGCATTCCAGCTGTCCCTTTCCAAAGCAGATGGAACAAATAAGTTTTCAGTTGAACTCAGAAGCAAGACTTCTTGTATAACTATAACGAAGATATACACTAACCTGGGGGCAGTTTCATTCAAAGGCTGTGGTTTGGCCCAGGACAGGTGAGGACAAGCAGGAAGGGACCGGGGTTTAGGGTCTCCCAAGTGAGCCTCGAGCACCTTCGAGTATCGATGCAAATGGTTACCTGCAACTCACAGCAGAGACGGACTGGGTTACCAAAAGACTGGTAGGATACGAGTCACTGACATTTGCCTCCAGCTAAACAGAGCTGCTGTAAAAACAGGAGCTCTTTAGAGTAAAGACAACTCATAGCTAAATCTCAGTTTGAATTAACCAAAGGGTACCTTACAAAACAGTAAGACTGTGCTCCTACAATGGCAGGTAATCCAAGTTTTGCTGGCAGCACATGAGACAAGACTGAACGCTTTAAATGCGCTCCATAGCTAGTAACTAGAATGCTCCCTAGAGAACTAGGCATCTGAAAATTCCTACTCTATGAACAGAACATTTTCCTTAGTCATCCCAACTGTAACACCACAAATGCCTACAGCAAGCGCTCTCTTCTAGTAAAAAACCCCAACATTGTAGAGCTCAGACCAAACTAACCTTACTGGCATACAACTCAAGGGGTCTGCCTGAGTCTTCCTCAGTCCCACCCTGCCACTCCCTCAGTTGCAGGCTCTGCTTGGAAATTAAGGCTCTCACCTTCCATCCGCTCGGGGAGAGAGTAGCCTGTTCCTGATGGTGGTCGCTGTCTGTTTTCAGAATGGCTGAGACTTGGTGGCGTCACCCCGTAAGAAGTGTACTGCAGGAGGGAATCCAGGAGCCAAAAGCAATCTGTGGATTTCATAGCCCCAAAACAAGATATGCATTATTGCATATCCACAAGATACGCACATTTAAAATGGCTTATCTTTCTATTAAGAAGGCTGTAATGACATTTAGACATGCCATCAATTTTTCTGGCTCTTGTTTTTCTCCTTCTGAAGTTCTAGGCCCAATTTCAGAAGGATTCAACACACAGATTCAGAAGGATTCCAACACACACCCCACATCCACACCCCACTACACAAACACAAAAATAATCTCTTTAATTTTAAGATATCTTCTCTTGTGTACCAAATCAGGCTCTTTTGGGGAGTAGGACATAAAACAACAGGTCTCAGATATGGGTATTCCAGGTTGTGCAAGGCCATCCAAGTCCCTGCAAAAATTATGAGGTTTTTTGGTGTTGAAATACAGGAAGCTCAGAGCTTCTGATATCATTTTAAAGAGGGAAACAGAGAACTAACTATTTTTTTTTCAAAGGATAAAGTACCTTGCAAAGAAAAGTAAGAACAAGGTAGTGTATTCAGTTGAAAGCTATGATTCATTTGCTATCCCAAGCTTAAAAAAAATAAACAAACAGATGAAGGGGAAGGGTTCCGGCTATGTCCCAGCAAAAGCAGTACCTACAGCAGCTGTGGTACAGACCAGGCTGGGCACCAACACCACAATATAATTGATAATAGTTTTCCTTTGCACTTCAACAGCACATGAACCATCATTTTGATTCTCTCCTGAATTACTACTACCTCAATCCAGAGCTACCCCTAAAGAACAAGGAGTCCAGGTAGTTAACATCACAATTCTCTAAAAATTCCATTTGCAGGAGTAGGACAATGCCTTATCAGCTATTTCCACCACTCAGCAAACTATTTTTCTCAGAACTTCTCCCCCCAGGAACAGTTGGCTGGGAATGGGAATTAATCCTCGTAATCCTGGTGTCCCTTAAACCCTCACCTTTGATATTTAAAGAGGTCAATCAGATTTTAAGGATTTATATTCACAAATGTTAGGAATTTACCTCAGTTAAAGTCACTGATGTCTCTGCAGGAGACATAGCTCCTGGTTCACAACTTAAAAGCTAATTTTAAAGGATTTCTTTAGAGCCTTCCACTTTTTCTTGCTTCACAGGTCACACTGAATTTAACAGCATTAGGGAGGTCACAAAGTGCCGTTTTCTATTACTTAATTTAAGGCTACATATCTTCTCTTATGCTACATGCTTTCAATAACCTACAGCACATAAGGCACCGATACGTTCGTGTGACGGGAACTCACTAGAAGCCACTCAAAGACAGTTACGTAGAAACTGCAGAACTTTCAATGAAAAAGAAAATGTTTGGGAGAAAAAGAAATGAGCTACAGACAGAGAGCTCCCTTAGGCAGTAAGTTTCTTTAAACTTAAATAAATTAGACAAGGAATGGATTACATAACCCAATATTTTAAAATGTCAGTGACAAAAACTTAGAACAATTATAAATGTACTTTTCATCACAAAAAGAAAATTCAGGTTGAACATCGCATTCAGTCGAAATGCAGAAAAAAACCTCACATATTGCATTATCTTTGGCTCCTCGAGCCACAGACCTACCAGCTTATGCTTTACATGTCATGAGAAACCCCATCAACCTCTTCAAAATTTTAAAAGTCAGATCAGACAAAGTGCTGGAAAAAGGTTTTATAAGGATCAACCACACAGAGAGAACAGCTTCTCTGTGAGCCACAGAAACCACACGTGCACACAACTCACACACTTGCCACCTGAAGGTGCAAACAAGCGCTTTGAAAACCCGAACAGGAATTCCTACTTTCTGACAAAATTATACCAGCTGGTCTGTGTCAAAGTAGAATAATCTGAAAATAGTAATGCACAACTGAAATGGTTGAACATTACCATACATCCTCCCAGGAAACACTGCTGATGAGCAAACTCAAAAGGTAAAATCCATTCTACTACATAAACATTCTGAATATGCAACTGGGGAAAAAGTGAAGGGGTCCCCTAATGGCCTCTTCACAACTTCAAATCAAGCATGTGTAACAGCATTGCTTTCTGGAAACAAAACCACCCCAAAGCAGCAAAAAAACCCACCCCAAAACCAGCCCCCAAAGCTTGTGGAACAGAAAAACAGCCAAGCGGCCTATGCAGGGGGCAGGGGGAATGCTCTCACCTATCAGGGGGCTATTTAATGTCGGGTGCTCTTTTGTTGTAACAGCACCTTACAGTGTTTTCAGAAGAGCTCTGCAGAACTGAGATTAATCCCCAGTTTGTAATATTTAGACATTCCCTAGAAAACAGCTACTTCTAATGGAAACTGTAAAAGCCCCACTGGACAGCTGTCAGCTTAAGACAATAACTTTTCCTGCGTGTCGAAGCTTACACACCTTTCTGTCGATGGCTGTCATCCAAGCAATTCGAGTCACCGTACAAAACAATTCTGCCACCACCTTCGGAAGGAACTTGGTAAAGTCCCAAAATAGGGACATTTTCAATTACAGCAGTCTCCTGTTTTAAAACTTCAAGACCTAAAGCAAAGCACAAATAAATTTCACAGCCCACAAAGTATCAACATCAGTTTACCTATAAGTCAACACAGCCTACATTGCAGACTTACAAATGCAGTTATGTCACTCGTTCATGTGACATATTTATGCAAAATATTTTCAAAAACCCTGTGATGTTACAATGAAACTGCTCCAAGACCCTGACTGTCAAGTTTCCTACCGATAACTAACGTTTTTCTTTCTTTGGTGGAGAAGCAGAAAAAGACCTCACAAGCTGGATTATCTTCAATATTCTCAAATGAAAAATCCTAATATTTTCAGCAACAGGTTTCAAATCAAAATGATCTGCCTTACAAATTGCTTTATGTTGTTTTAGTCCTTCTGCAGAATTCTACAGGACACAGTAACCTAAAAATCAGCCATGACAATGCACACTGCTCTTCCCCAACTTACTTTGCTGCTGTGCCTAACTATTCCTACAAGAAAATTGGCTATGGAACTTACAAAAGAGCATAGAGACATTCCATGAGATACCACATCTGTCTCTCTGTAAGCAGCAGCTGCAATACAAAGGCTTTGATTTAACCCATTTAAAGCAGCCGTTCAGGGGAAGCCCGTTTTAAAGGCTGCTGGGCTTGCATTTCTCTGCAACTCTGCAGTTACTAGTTATCCTTGTGCTTTGTCTGTTCAGCTTTCAGTTCAGCAACAAAGAAAAGGATTGTTTAGCAAAGATATCTAAGCCAAAAAAAGAAAAAAAAAAAAAAAAGAAACTCAAGTGAGTTTTCCCACCTCCCCCCCCTGCCCTGACTTTGACCTTTGGCAAATTTTACTCCCTCCTCACCCCAGCCGCAATTTGAACTGGCAGGTAGACCCAGTTTTCATTATGTCCAGGCCTGCCATGGCTCAGAGATCGGCTTCTCAGCCTTTTCTGAAACACTTGTACCAATATTGTCAAGAGCAATTTTTGAAGGAGTATACTTCAAATGCCTGCCTCCAAAAGCACTGCAAGTATCTGAGTAATAAACCGGCAACCTAAAAGACGTGTTTGCAAGATATTTACAATTTTAACTGAGATAATCGATGAACAGAAAAGATGAAAAAAAGCACAGGAACCTTCCCAGTGTGAATGGGTACATGCAGCAAAACCCAGAGGACACCTGGCTATAAACCTGCCATGTGTACCTTATGAATCCATCCAATCATTTTATCCCCTGTGAACTGAAAGCTCTAATACGCAGCGGGAGTGAAAAGACCCCAGTTCATGAAGGAACTAAAATGAAGTCTGTAGAAAGCTGGTTTTAGGTTAAAGGTTTCCCACCTCTAACACTCATTTCAAAAAACAAAATAAGACAAATTTCAAATTCAGTATTTAGTCTCCTTTACTTTAGACTCTGCCTTCAGATAGTAGAAGCAAAACAGAAGAGCTCTTTTGCTTCATGACTGCAATGAAAAGGACCCACCAGAGAAGGCAGGTCTAGCAGGCTACTTGTCAAATTGACACTCACTCTCCCTCCCTCGCTCCCCGCCCCCGCAACGCAGATGTGTTTACATACAGCAAACACAATAAATGACTGCATATATACACTTGGATGCTGCTGTACTATACAAAAAGCGCACACAGAGCCACACTGCAGCTGCCTGTTAGGCATCCAATGACAAGTTCTAGGCAAAATGAAGAAACACCTACCTTGTCAATGCATTTTTCCGTCCACTGTTTTTACACCTTTAGACTTTGTAGCTTTGCTTGTGCACCAACTCTAAAGTTCTACTCAAAACACAGAAAAAAGACAAGGAAGCACATACCTTGATCCTTAAAAGTGTGTGCAATGACAATGCCATCTTCTGGAAACTTTGCAATACTGCACCCTGATGCGTAATTCACTGAAAGACATACCAAAATTGCAGTTTAAAGACTAAAAATGACGCTCCCTCCCTTCCCACCATATTTCAGTGAGCTGTTAAAACAAGCACAGAAGAAAATATTCCCAGGAACAGTGCTCTAAATTTGTGTATTTTGACCAATATGTGTATTCACAGAGAAGGCATTTCTAAGCACAGCTTTTGCAGGTTCACCTTTACATACTGCTTTCAAATCCTTCCATTTAGGAGACTGACATTATCTTTTTTAAACTGAAAAGCTTAATCAAATGCCATGAGAAACACAGTATTTCACACTAACAATCGTTTTTTATACTACAGAGAACCTGTCTCCTTCAATCAGCACTGGTGAGTATACAGAGACCTCAACGCTGGTGCCTTCTCTTTTCATATACACTTTCCACACGAGCCAGTGCGAAGACAGAGAGTTGGAAACAATGCTTGAAAACATCAAGTGACTTGATCAGATAAAAAGAGAGACTGGCTAGACCCAGAAAGTCAGAAAACAGTAAGGTGTCAGACCTGTGGCCTAACCACAAAGGTTGCACTTGAAACCAACCATATTCATTTCAGGGGGAACAATTCAAAAGATTGCAGGAACAGGAATTTACAAAACATTTCTGGATGTTGTGATGCATGTGTAAATTGGCATTTTCCAAGGAAGAAGTCCCTATTCATTTTCTTCCTCCAAAATTTCAAATTTCCACATAATTGCAAAATTAAAACCAAAGGCTTCAACTTAGCAACTAATATTTATAGTCCAGACAAATACAGACACACCCCAACAACACTCTGCAAAGTATCAGCACCTGGAATGCAAGCCTCAACTGAGGACACGCATTATCTGCTCTGAAAATATTTCACATAGAGTCTACGAAGGAAGTAATCGTTTAAGCATGTTTATGAGACTCTTCTCACTGGATTTGAGTGGTTCCCTTGGTTCTCTCTCCATCTCATTCTCCCAGAAAACTATTTTCCAAACAACAAACAGTAGCCTGCGTTGGCAAGGGACTGCAGTACTCACTTTCATGATTTGCCATAGTAAAATCACCTTCATACAGCCCATCACTAAAGGCCATATTCCAGACAGAAAGCAGATCATTGAGAGCTGGTATATTAGCACCTCCGGTATCAGGCATCCACCACTGTCTGTAAAAATTACAGTGTAACACAGCTTATTAGTATGCAGAATACACTCCTACAGTTTGTACAAAGAAAAGTCAGGTGTCTTCCCCCATGCAGACTTTTTCAACGTCACTTAAATAATGAACAACATCTCAAAGCCTTATTTAACTCCAGGGGCATGTGAGCAGCTGTCTCTCTGACACCAATGCAAAAGTTAAGTAATACTATTGTAAAGTTCTCCGTGCATTTCTGTTCCATGGACAACTTTATTTGCTAGAAAGAAATTCACTCTTACGTTCTTTCTTTGGCTAAGATGAGGCAAAAGCAACAGTCACATAATCTGCTTCTCATTTTCTAATGAAGCAAAATGTTACTTGCTCACAAACTGCAGAACAGAACTTTCTAGCTGAACAGTAACACAAAACAGGCTGACAACGACAGTAATTATGAGGGTGTCTATCACCACGGGTAATATTGGCATATTTTCTCTTTATATGATAATATCAATAATGGGCGCACAACCTGTCAATACTGTTTGCAATGCACATTTTCTTTCTATTCTTCTCCTTGAAAGTGAAAACACATCCATTTTTCTTTGTTTGTCAGTCTCCAATTTCTTACTTCTTTTCATTGTAAATCTTTTTCTTGGCTTTAAAAGAAGATTATACTACCAAGGGAGCCTTCGCAATCATGATAAAATAAGTAGGTATTCTCCTTAAGCTGCAGCTTAAGGTCAATTTTGCTCTTCAGGTAGTCCCACCTCACAGGTATCATGCAAGTGCTGGAGTACAGCGTATCACATTTGGTATTTTTAGGGTAATATCTGCATAAAATTGCAATTCTATGGCATTTTATTTCCCAAAGAACTGATACATATCAGTACCTTGTGTTTTCATCATAAAACTTGACTTTTCTCATCACAGATGTGTTGTACCAGTCACTAAACACTATAAGTGAAAGTCCATTATCAACATCCCTCCTCAACTTGGTGATCTCTTCAGGAAAATACTCTTCCTCACTGTCCACCATCAGTAAAGTCCCTGTGCGTAAAACCAAAAACAAGAGTTCACACCAGGCTGTTCACCGTAACGTTATTGCTGCTCGCACAACCCATGGCAAAATTCAACACGAGCGCAGATTTTGCACCACATCTGGTCCATGTGCCCTGCTCTGGCAGCTCACCTAAAGAAGTCACATTTAAGGAAGGGAAATATAAGACAATTCAGTTTACAAATGTATCCAAAAATTAGTTTGGCAGCATAGTATGCTTTTTAAGGATGTTACTTACAACTCGTGCTTGTATGGTCTCATGAACTGAATGCCCCCGTATGTCAGGTATAAATTTTGCAGTTTGGTCTCACCCAAATGCTCCATAAACCAAGCCGAACTGTGGCAGAAGAGGACAATCAGGAGACTTACTGCTGATCCAAATGAAAGTGCACACGTAGATGCACCCTACTGAGAAAGTGCTTAATTGCTCTAATTTTAACTCCGCTCGCTACTGCAGATTTGCCGCCAGGTAGACAACAATTATTCTGAAACTTGGTTTGATTCAGATCTTGAAAACCACAGCTGCATTTTAGTAGACCTGACTGAAGTGCCATTGCCACTTTCATATAACCCTCTCCTACTGCTGTCAACAAGCAAGCTCAACCTTCTCTACATCACTGAAAAACACAACCAGAAAAATATACTTTTATTCCCTGAAAATACGTTTATGCTGTTAGATTGGTTCCAAATATCAAATCATTTTGCTTCTTCACTTTCTGACTGCCCAGAGAGGTGGTGGAATTTCCATCCTCAGAGACAACGCAAATCTCGACAGGACGACACCCTGAGCAATCTGATCAAGCACTGATGCTCACTCCATGTCTCACAGTCGCTTGCAACCAAGGCCATGCAGTCTGAGTTTGGAAAGCCTTCTGATAAAGATCCTGTAGAAACCATGTTAATGACATGGACGATGGGACAGTGCACCCTCACGAAGTTTGCAGACAATACAAGCCAGGGAGAAGTGGTAGATGGACCACAGATCACTGCATTTTCCCCACTCACTTCTTCACATTGAGGAAATTCTGGAAGCCCAACAAACTACTAACCAAATGAGGTACAAGGTAATGGTGAATCAGAGAAGAGAGAAGCAGCCTAATGTTGCTCCCTATCAACTATAAAACTAGTGGTCTCAAAAGAGAAACTATTTTGTTAATTTTTTAAGGGTTACCATTTCTGTATCTAGTTGCACATTCAGTGAACTCAAAAAATAACGGTGATGTATTTATTGAAGAATCAAGATAAACAAAAGATTACTACCAACAACCTTTCCAGAACTAGAAAACTGTCAGGAGAATGCACCCTCACTTTACAGTCCACTGAAGAACATCGCAGCCCAAAACAGAAGAGGGTCTGGTTGGAGCATGTCATGGTTAAATAGATGGGGAAACCGGAGCCGAAAAGAGCATGGACTGCCTGGTTGTCCCCTGCCTGGAAAATCTATCAAATCTCCTTCCTGATGAACATGGACGAAATAAGCCACATACTGCTTTGCTATCACATATGGTTGAATGAAATACTTTACCTGCTGTCTTATCTATCCACAAAAATCAATGTTTTAAAATGCCACTGCTGAGGAAAAAAAAAAAAGCCCACAAAAAACTAGAATGGACACTTTTGATTTTAGTCTGGTATTCACATCATGCTTCACTCTGACTGTGCCAAAATCTTTTGGCAAATACAGGTCTGCCTTTGTGGGACTGAACACAGAGGGTTTTCTAACCCACTCAGAGGTGGGCTTTCCCTCTCATTTTTTCATAATGAGGATAGAAAACTGCACTAATTCTACTAGACTCCCAAGCAAGCTTCTGCAGTGACACTTCACACAACTAAGTATCAGCACAGAAATAATAAATACACCCACTGGTATAATAATATTTTTCTACTACAAGAATTCTTCTTTGCAACCACACAACAGTTTTGTTGTTCCAAAACCCAGGTAATTTTAGGAAGAAGTTAACAGCATGGAGAACAACGCAATTAAATAATGCTTACCATACTGACTTGCATCAAAACATGTAAATGGGGAACCAAGAACCTCAACAAAGTACCCCATGCTCCTTAGGTGCTGGTACATGTCCCTGAAGTTTGTGTGGATATGGTCACCATTCCTTAGGAAAAGAGAAGTTGAAGACAATTAGATCTGGCATGCAGAAATCTTATTTTAATCTTCTAATTATAGATTACCCCCTGTCTTCCTTTCTAAAAGGTCCATTTTTTTCAAATGATAACCTGCCATTTTCCAAGCACAATCTCCTCTTTGCAAAATTCTTCACAAATTACACTGGTTCCAAGTGCTACAGAGAAGTGTTATACAGTCAAAGCTAGAGATTGAGCATGTTTCTTACAAAGCACAGTTCTACACATTTGCATCACACTGTGGAGAAACGCTGCTGCATTAAAACCAGATGCTCTTCACAGGACTTCCTCCACACAGAAGAGCCAGCAGGAGCAGTTTTAACTACTAACTGGAAGAAGCACACAGGACCGCAGCATAAATAATTGCTGAAACTCAGCAGAGACTTTCATTTGCTTATCTGCGTGCTCCAAGTAGCTTTCCCAAAGCCTAAGTCTTGGTCGCTGACCCAAGTAATCCTCACTTATACACTGGCGCGTGATTCTTCCTATGGATGGTTTCCCTCTCCATCTATGGAAGAAAACAGATCAGCCCTGCTTTGAAGACAGCCTCCCTCAACAAAGAAGGGGTTTCTTCTTGAGGATTCAGTCTTTCAAATTGCTCATGTTTTTTTAATCAGCGAATGCTGAAGCAGCTAATAACGTGTCCCCCTTAACTTCCCAGGAAAAATTAGGGCAGAAAAGAAGAACGCTACACTTTGAAAGCCAAACAAAAATCTCAGTGTCTTAAACGTGCATTTTAAAAGCTTTTAATTTCATGTGAATAAAACCACAGAGCATTAAAAAAAAAATCCTGCACCAAAAGCATGCAGAATCCAAGTGCTTTTCATGGATTTCTTAGACAAGGTAATCCCATGCCATACTGAAAAAAGCCAGAGCTCTCTGTCATTCAGTAAAGTTATCCTGTATCATTAACACCCAGTCAAGAAATACTGATTTAATGGAACCTGAGATAAATACCAATCTAACGGATCATTCTTCATCCTCAAATTATCCCTGGGGAAGTATCCTGGTGGATAACGGAGATTATGATATTGATCCCAAAGGACTCGCTTACTACGAGGTGGAGTAGGAATAATCTTCACTTTTATTGGAAGCTTCACTGTTGAAGTCTGCTCTGCACCATTCTTAGACTGAAGGACAGAACAAAATACAGTGAAATTCTTTTTCCCCACAGGAACATTCATCAGTTAACTGTGGATTGTAAAACCCCAAAAAAATGGAGGTATCAAATCTACTTTTAATCATCAGCACCATCTCTGGAGACAAAGAGATGACTTTTGCCTTAAATCACCATAGTATTTTTTAGTAGTATTTATATTTATGCTCAGAATACAAAATACTTAAAATATTTTACAACTGTGATTTCATTCAATCATTCAAAACCTTAAGAACTTCTCAGGAACAATTAAGCATGGTTCTAGAAGAAATATACTTATCTCTTTTTCAAAACATGTTACTTAGAATTCACAATAAACAAATGAAATTATGAAGTTTGTCTCAATGAGAGGTTTTCTGATTCTAAAGCATATCCAATTGCCAGGTTAATCCTGCTCTCAACTATAAAGATTATTATTTGTACTCTTCAATTTCCTGACCCCAATCTAATTTATGCTTCAAATGGTGGGACAAGAGCAACTTAAAAAGAAGGTAGTTGCCTATTGGGAAGCAGTTTTAATAATAATTATCACAGGAAAACCAAAACACATGGAACTTACTTCATTTTCTGCAGGGGATGATACTGTGATCATAACATGACCTTGAGCAATGCCTTCCCACGATGCTGCTTTCTTTGCTACGGAGATGGAAATGGCTAAGTATCCAGACCAAGGCCATAACACAGGGGAATAGGAGAAAGCCACTTCGATATTATCCCCATTTTGGGGGAGATAGGGTTGCCAGTCTGGCTGTGAAAGGAAGAATACAGAACATTGGTAAGACAGTATTTGCAGTCACAATATTTTTGCACACATAGCCCTCTTCCTCTGCACAAAGAAATAACAAATCTTAGCTTTTCTGAAATTATGTCACATTTAAAAAGGTCCACAAAGCCCAAAAGGTTGGTGTTGTGTCAGTGAATCAACTTAATCCTTAATCCTGATAGCATTAACAATCTGACTATAGGCTTTTCAGAGGCAGGACTCTCTAAGGCACCATCTGAACAGCATGCTGCCTACGTGCACCCGTTTTAGCATTTTACAGTCCTGTGCAGGAATTTATTGGGAAGAACACAAAATTTTCTTTTGGTAATAAAAAGAGCTACTGCTACAACAAAACCAGGCAAATTACATCAGCTGTGTCTGAGTACTGCCATAAGCTAACGATGTTGGATAAGAGCTTCCATACCCTTTAATGTAAGCTTAAATCTAAAACAGATCTCAGCATTCACACGAAAATGTTCAAATTAAGCTCATTTACACTGAACAGAGTTTTGGGATAGGTGCCTTATTTAACTTTGTAATTTCCCAAATCTGTTCTACATTTAAACTTACTTAAAGCTTAATGAAAAAAAAATCATTAAAAACCTCCCTAGTCAACCAACATGCTCAACATCACTGGTGTAGAAGAACAGGTTTTGCAGAAGACCTTGGTAAGTCAATACATTCAGGTCATTCCGACCCATGGAAGAGGCATGATTTATAATGTCCGGATCCTTTATCAAGATTGCTTATGCTCCAGACAAAAAAAAAACCATAAGGAAAGTCCATCCAGATGATTTTAACTGCTATCAGAGAATACAAAGAAATCTCTAGAGTACCTGTCAGTCCAAACTGGTTTTACAAAGGTAAAACGCTACACGCCCCTGAAACCAATGCATTGCTTGAAAACTTGTTGACAGTTCATGTTGACAAATCTTACTAATCTGGGTGCGTCCTTTAAAATCAAACATTGTGCATCTCTTGCTCTCAGCAGTTAAGAAATTTGATTTGTTCTATGAAATTTATAGCTAAAATAATATTTTCTGGGAAGCTTTTAGCAACATTAATAGTCAGGACATGGAACAATGTCCAGTCTTACCTTGTCTACTATTCTCCCAGTGACTCCCATTCCATTAAGGATAGTAACATTAACAATGGTTGGCATCCCTCCATAGTATATGGGCTGAGAACAATAGGGCCACATGTAGGGACACTCTGTCAAGTCAATATAGCTTGGGCTCAAACTACAGCAGGACGGAGGAGGTAAAATTAAAAAAAAAAAAAAAAACAATAAACAAAAGAACATGCCACCATACATAATTAGGAAAAAATTACAGATAAAACATGCCAGTCCTAGTTACTCTATCAAGCTCTCACCTCGCTTCCCAAATCTGCCCCAAAATCTTTTTCCCTCACCCTCTTTTTTTTTAAGGTTCGTGAAAAGATTTTCACAAAATAAAAGAAACTTTTCATCATAGTGAGAATGTTCTTATTCTGGAAAGTTTAAGTACTTTTCCATTATGTTCTAGGTTACATTATTCATAACACCTGAGGCTAAAAGAGAAATTAAATTTAGCTCTCACAGATACTTCACCCCCTACACTGCTATAACTTACACAGAAAATACATTGAATTTTCATCCACTCTTGTCAAAATTCATGCTTCACAATTACATAAAATCTGTGCAAGACCTCTTTGTTGCATAAGCACAGATTGCTCAACTGAGTTGCACATGCATCACCTGCTCTCTTACAAGAAATACAGCAGATTATAGTGTATCATTGATTAATTAAGGATTAAAATTAACCTGGCCTGTGGTTTATAGCTGTTGAGGATCTGATAAGCTCTCAGAAGATCCAACTTGCCATGTCCTTGTTCAAACATGTTGACTCCAGGAAGTCTACGTGCTGACGCAATAAGTGCCTGCTTCATACTGGCTGGATTCACCATTTCACGCTTCTGAACTGTGCTGAAATAGGAAACAACACACCACATTTGGTGGCCTATATTCCAGTTTCTAGCTAGTCCTGTAGAATGGTAAACTCTGCCTTAACAGTCATTTGATTTAAAGAAAATGCAATCAAAAACACAGTTGTAAGATCTACAGTTCATATTTGTCTATTATTACTTGATTTCTTACTGGAACACCTGAAGAAGAGTGACAAGTTTCTGACACGTATCTCTTAAAAACTAATATTACGTGAATTTCTCTCCTTACAATGTGCTCCATGACTAGCACTCATTACAATCAGGGTAGTATTTTTACATGCTAAATAAAATATTCTGAAAATCAAAGCCTCTGTAACTGGAAACTTGCTGATATCTTTTGCAACGTGACTCTTCTGGGAGAAAAAAACAGCTTTGTTCAAAGAAAACCAGACCATTTTACAGAGCAAATACGATGATGACTGAATTTTTGGCATAAGTGTTTTTCAAATAAAAGTTTGTCTCATGCTTATGTAGTAGCAATGAGAAACATTGTACTTGCAACTTCCTCCTGAGTTCTTCAGTGTGCAACAGATGACTTACGCAACTGGATAATAGCCATAAAACCCTAAATCCTATAAAATTTATAAGTACTAAGATAATTATCTGCTACAGGTGCCTACTTTGAGCAGCTGCTCAAAGACCAGGACATTCTTCTACAACACAGCTGACAAGCTCAGCAATTCAAAATGATTAAAAAATGTGACAGAATTACTTCATAGTACTGTTCTGCCTAGTTATATTTTCAAAGACATAACTACCATTCAAAACAGCTCTCAAATTTTTCCCAGAAAACCTGGAGCTAGTCAGACAAGGTAATGTCTCAGGCGGAAGAACCGTGATTTTATCCTCAAAGTTTGTTTTCCTACAGCTAAACACAATTTAGGTTTATTTGGTGTGTTCTTTTATAGGGCCTTTTATGACCCTCCTGCATCAGTATCTTTTTAGAGATTCTTATTTAAGACTTACCTCACTAACAAAGTAACAGCACCTGCCACCACAGGAGATGCTACACTTGTCCCAGAGAGAGAGCGGCATCCACCTTTCATACCAGAACCTCTCACTCCAGAGCCATAAGTAACAATATCAGGCTTCACTCTACCGTAACCTCCAGGCAGCTCCTGTGAAACAAAACAGACGGATTATTGCTCTAATACATAATGAACACTAGTTGCTTCATCTGGGCATTTAAACTAACTTGCAGGTCATTCAGAAGTAAAATTATCAACTACATTAGGGAAGGTTCAGCATCACGGAACAGCAAGTAACACCTGAAGAAGGACTCAAGCTGTTTATGACTAGTTCTTAATGTTTCAATGTTAACATTACTGCTGATTATTCTAGTATGTATGCTAAGCATGAAACCACTGACAAAATGATAACCACACCACTACCTGGCTAATGAATGAGATGCAGCACAAACAGAAAGATACAACAGTCCCCTTAATCAAGATCGCAATGCAATCTCATCTGAAATCATGTGTGCAGTACCGTCACCTCAGTTCAACAGGCAAAATCAGTGCAATGTTACATGCAGCATCTGGAAACCCTATGATTTTTTAACTAAAGGACAAGAGCAGGCCTTCGTTTTTGCATATTTAACCACACAGGCAAGTCCTCACCGTAAACCAAAAGGTACTGGACATTTTACAGATACATCAAGAATGTCAACAGTGGTCAAAATTAATAATGAGAAACCCTGCAAAGAACATTAAGCTTCTTGCTTAAAGACTTACAACCTCTAACTCTTCTGATCTTTGATGAAATCTTTTATCACTGGTTACTCCAATGCATTCCATCTGCACTGGATTACCCCTTCAAAAAAGACCCCCTTTCCAAGGCCCTTATTTTGGCTGCAGATATGGCTGGCCCTAGTCAAAGTATCTTACCCAAGTGGTCATTCCCCTAGATGAAAAGCGAGCTATGTTATCTTCAAAGTCAATGCCACCTACTCCAATCACATCCATCTGGTCAGCAGGGTTATTGAGAGTCCTAGAACAAGTTGGGAGGTAGTAAGACCAAAAAAACAGGACAGTCATAAGTTTATCTTGATAATGGACATGCTGCCATCAGATTTTTGCCAGACACTCTTTTTAACCTCCACAGAAAAAAATTTGGTTCTACCCAATATATGTATACTTACCAGTGAGAGCAACTTTTCAGGCAATTAGTAACTCAGCAACTAACCCAGTAACTACCAAACCATGTATCTTGAAGATAAAATGAAATCTATTTTTAAGCATTTATTTTAGAAATATACCACAAATCACTCTGGTTTGATCCCTTCTATATTCCTTAAGCCTAAGGTCGCTACCCAAAGATGTCTGCTCAAACTAACAGAGAAATGTCAGCCATAAGTCCTGCCATTCTTCTTTTACTGACTTTCCACTGTTTCAATGAAAAATATTTAGCTAAGTACTTCACAAATTGCTGTACTACTACAAAAAGTGATAAAGACAGTGTAAAGAGGGAGTTTAACTTGAGCCACTTTCTATAAATAGATTACAGCAAAAAGAAGGAGGGAAAACTTCCTGACGAAGCACAACTACTTCCAAAAACATATAATAACACCATAATTGCTTTTCTTTCAAGTGGTCATTGAAACTTACCCATACAAAGGGCCGTCATTGCCAATAGCAGAGACCATGATGACATTGTTAGCTGTCAGTTCCCATACCTACAAAAAATAATGTACAATAAGGCTCTGCCACAAAAAAGAGACTTTTCTAACAAATGTACACTCCATGGGGCCTGACATAAGCCAACAATTAGTCCAACCCCTCTCTCTTACTGAGACTTACAAAATACATCTCACTGGTATATTCAGTATTAAGTTCTAAGCTTTCTTAATATTATGTGACCAACAACCCAGTCTCGACAGCAACACTGCTGATAATACGAGTTTAGGTTACACCAAAGGAAAAACTCCTGCCCATAACAAAGCACTCCAGATGCTGAAGTCAAGTTATTCTGAAGCCCCCCCTGTAATATTCTGGGGAGAGTAGCGAAGTCACTGTCAAACTAAAATTCAATGCAGACTATCATAAAAAGAAAGGAAGAATTTCTATGCCTCAAATCCCTTAATTACCCTTTACAAAGAAAGATTTTATCCTTTTTTAAAACATAAACTAATTCACTTAGTGCTTTTGAAGGACAGAAAAACTATTCAGGGAACCATGACGTTTACAAAGAGAAAAACCTAATTCTGTCTTATCCTGAAACAAATCTCTTATCACATAGCTGAATCAACTACCTGTACTTTTTACCTATTTGTTCTTAAACAATTTGCTGCTAAATGCACACTATACGTATTTTTTCCATTAAATAAATTAACCATGAAAAAAAAGTAAGAGTGGATTTCAGTTAAGCTGCTTCTATTAAGGGCCCACTTAGTTGCCTGCTTGGGAGTCATGCTTCCCAGCAGCACATACAGTAAAAGGGCGTGCATCCATAGCTCTGTGAATATTTTGGCTGTGTTTGGGTTTTTTAAAATCCATTCCTTAAATATATTCCTAAAAGCCTGTATGCTGTACAAAATTTCTCTCATGCAAATGAAACTCCACAGAAACTGTCAGCAGCACCAGAATCTGTCAGCAGCTGTGGCAAGCAAGTAGCTCTGCACGTCTAGCATTTGTGTGAGGGATATAAACACCATGACCGCTTTATTTCCTCGTACTAACCTTGTCAACAAATGGATGATCCATGAAATCTGGCCCACCAATACTTAGATTCAACACATCTATCTTCTTTAAAATTGCATAATTAAAGGCATCCAGAAACCAAGATGTATATGAGACCTACATAAGAATGAGGGGTAAAAAGCTGTCATTGGAAAATCCAGCGATTCCATGACAATACAGACTTCAGACAGAGAGGAGAAAACAACACCAAAATAAACACAAAAGTGACAATGGTCTCCTAGTGTTTCTAGTGCTCAGTACATTTGAGTGATTGTTCCAACACCACACAGATCAGACTTCTATACCTTATTTCTGAAAATATACCAGATTTGGAAACTATAAGATATCTTGTAGTGAGTCTCTTTTAGATAGAAAGATACATCCTTCTCACTTATCAAAGAAAACATGTTAACATTTACAAGTGCTTGGAACATTCCCACAGGCATACAGCATTAATCTGGAAAGGCAGAAATTGAAACACATGTGAAATAACTACCTGGTTATTGGTGAACACTCTAAAAATGTGCAGTTCTGCATTTGGAGCAAATCCCTGGCATTCTCTCATGCTGGCTATCACACCTGCTACAAAAGTCCCATGGCCTAAACCTATCACAGGGAGAAGGAAACAAAAGATGTTAGAAGACAAACTATTTCATTGTCAAGGATTGTACTGTTAAACACTGCCTATACCAAAAATGACATAAATCTAACAGACTTTACAACAACCCACAAACACTGGGTTCAGTCCTAGTCTTCTTCTTGAATCCTATTCTGCTACTGGGTTCACTGGGGACAGAATTTCCAGCACTGTCTAGCCAGACAACCAGCTGATGAAACCCAGAGAGATACACTCTCCAGTTTACCCACTCCTGATTGCTGCCAGCGAAATCAAGAGCCACACAAAGCAAAAGTGGTTATTTTGCAAAATGCAAGTAACAAGGCCAACTTCTTAAACTCTTTTTATCCTGACTGCAATAACCGTATTTGCTAAGGACGAAAAATAAGACAAGAAAACACATTTTTCTCCTCCCCTCAAAAAAAAAAAAAAAAAAGCTTCAGCTTTATGGGACTGCATGCATTGTATTTCTGTGCTCCAAATCTGCCTGTTCAGCAACCATCTGGGCAGAGAACTAATAGAAAGTGCTACAAAAAGCAGATGCTGCAATACCAGGAATACTACACAGGATAAAACTATGGAGGTGCACACAAGACTGAGCAAGATATGCACATACCTTAAACTCTAAAGGGATTAAATTGCCAACTCACTCACTGACCCAGACTGTATGAAGTTAATAATCTGTGAAAGCATACGGTCAGGGAAAGCTAGGGTTGACATGAAAACATACTGCAGAGAAAATAAAAAGTTCTTTGGAACATTGATGGGCATGAGTCAGCACAGTGTTTGTTGATGAAAACTATATAGATTATAAAAACTTTACAGGAAGGTGCCAAAACTGATTAGTTTAGGACCGCACAGTAAAGAAGGAAAATGCTCTCCCTCATAAGTACGGAAATACGTACGCACTGTGAAACAGCAGAATACATGAGAAGGAATAAGAATGAAACAGCTTTGTGGGGTTTGCTCTCACCTCCACCTACTTTGACAATGTATTTATGCCTGCATAATGTCTTCTGGCCCTGACTTTTTTCAAATGCTATGATGAAACGCCACTTATGATTCAAAGGAGAGTTACACAACACTCTCCTGGAATACTCTTTGTTGAATTTGGTATGAATACAAAGTGCTCAGGATGCTGCAAAATTAAGCTTAAAATCTCAAGATATATATTTTCAACAGATGTTAGCACCACATCAGCAATGACAGTTTTACAATGGAAAACAGAACGTGGCAGTGTCAGGAATAGTTGGATAATTGTGCACAGTAACTCACCGTCATCCAAGGTTCTCTCATTAGTCCAGTTTGTTCTCTCCTTTACATTTTTGAAATGTGGATGTTTCTCACTCAGACCAGTGTCAAACACCGCTACTCTTACACCAGCACCTATAATAGAAACAGACCACTTTTTCTGATTCAGCTTCATAGCAAATCTATTCTATCAAGTCAAAGAAAACTTTTATGTTTAATGTAGCATGCAATTTACAATTTACAGTTATAGATCTTAAAGAAAACATATTCCAATTCAGAAATTCTACCACAGATCACAAATATGATCAAATTCGCTTAAGTACAGTACACAAATACACAGAAGAGCTCTCCATAGTATACAATGCATCTCAAAATGAAGTATTTCTCAATCTTTCCGGAACTGGCACCCAATGAGAGATTAACACATAGGAGCTAATTAGCCTTTCCTTACACTTCACTTGTTTTTTCAAAGGTGGTAATTGTTCTAAACCAAGAGACAAAAGGATACCTGTGTAACCCATCTGCCAGAGGACGTCTGCCTGCAAGGTTTGAGCAACTTGGCGTGGGATAGCTCTCAGCAAACGCCTGCTTGAGTGTCGACCTGTTGCATGCCAGAAGCCAGAACCTAAAGAAAGACTTGCTCTTCTCAAGGGACGAGATGACTGCCATTTTTGGGTCCATCTGGTTTCATTACAGTGCAACATTGGATCAGCTATGCAGAATGAGGATGAAGAAAATACACCATGAGGAAAACCACAAAAGATTATCTTTTTATGCAGATACACATGTCATATTGTTACAACAAAAATTTCAGATGAGTATCCATTTTCCCTGATCTAAATCAGTAAAAGCTTACGTTTTATCTACTAGAGATATAGTGGCTTATAGTCTCCGTTAACTGACTGCTGCAAAAGAAAGGTTTCTATGTTGTAGTTGGAATTGTTGCAATGCTTTAGCAAAGGTATGACAAGACCCTAATAATTTTATAGGCAAAACAATAGATTTTTGTAAATTAAATAAAACCTGTAAGGCACTTCTCATTTGTGTAACACTAAGCTGATGGTCCAAAATAAGGCTGAGAAGACTTTTCCAAAGCAGATCTCATGCAACCACACAGAAAATTACTTACACTCAGAATATTTGAGCGATCGGAAGACCTTCCGCTGAGGTGTTACACGCTTGATGTTTGGATGATCTTCCAGTGTCAGTACTCCATCTTTCTGTTTCTCATTGATCTGAATAACTTCAAAATCACTAGGATAGTCACTGGCTGGGTTGTTGCGAGGTACAATCCTCCAGTTCTCAATATCACTACTTTTTAGTGCACTTGAAATAAATTTACTTCTAGCTTTAGCTGTGAAGTATCCATTAAAAGCCACAATATACTCTGGAACAAGAGCACAACTTATCAGAACTGATGTTTAAGCAGCTTACTTGTGCATTCACATCACAAAGGTCCAAACAGTTGTGTTTTAATTTATCCAGAACAGATAATCGCAATTTAAAGCGCTTTTTCGTTGCTTTTAGAAATCTGCAATTTATTTCTGCACTACATAATGCTTTTCCTTTTTTTTTTTTCATCAGGAAATTTGCAAAATATGATAAAAATCTTTGAAAGAAAGGTAGAATTGTAAATATCACAGAAAGGTGAAAAGATGAGGGGGAGCAGGGGAGATGTAACAGACTTACTGTTACATCCAGCAATATAAACAACTGCTCGCTATGCCAATTCAGTATGCTTCTTGACATGTATGATTCAAAGACATCTAGCCTCTAGATGGTATTGAGTTTTAGTGCAAATTACTGACACCAAGCACAACATGTGCAGAAGCTGGTCCCAACAGTCTAGTCCTTGATCTGGATTAGTGATTTGTGAGCGGACCTGAGCCCCAGCGCACACCACCACATTCACCACAGTACGTCTTTGGCTAACAACGCACAGAAATGGCACCACGGACATCCTGCCTCTAAGCACCCAGGCACATACACAGATTCACTGCAGAAACATTACGGGTGCCCGAGGCAGCAACTGGACGAAGGGTCAAGGTGTCCTACTGCTATCCTTTGACATATCAGCAGCAATACCTGCCATGCTTTGCCTTTCATCTGCTCCCTTCGCAATTATCTTTGCAATTTTTCCATTCATGTATTACTGCTTCCGAACTTTTTCTTGAACAAACCCACAGAGATTTATGGCCTTTCTCACCCCTTCAAGGCCAACTCGTGGTTACATTTCATAAAAGACCCTCAAATATACTACTGGCTGGGTTGAAACAAACAGCTACTAGGCACACCAAAGTGACCAGGCTTGCCCACCTGAGCCTTCACACTCCATTCTTACTTTTAACATCCTCTTTACTCCCATCTCTCTCCCTTCTCTTGTTCTTTGAAGCTTGTCTCCAGTTAAACCAAGAACTTTTGCAAAAAATCTGTTCCTCTTTTTGAATGTAGACAATCTAGCAGACGATATGCTTCTACAGAAACTCTTTGAATGTTACAATTGCACAAAACCAACAAATCAGTAACATACACTTGAACTTCACAGGGTTGGGTTTTTTTTACTGTTTAACTCTTTATTACCATGCTCCACGACTCTCGAAGTGAATTCCACTTTCAAAGTAAGGTGAGAACATCCAGGACATATGTGAGCCTCATGAGAGGAATTCCCTAGTCTGGTACCGAAGTGTTTTTTACCACAGAGTAAAATAACAACCAGAACAAACCAGATGTTTGCAAACTTCATGGTCATAGAAGAAAATGGTTTCATTCCAAAAATTCCATATATTCAAATCACGATTTTCTTCCTTATAAACTAGTTCATTTTTGTTTCAGTAAACGTTGCTTTCACTGTGCTGATCAACTGGATATTCTTAAAGCTGTGTCCAAAATAAGTATAGAGATTTCATGGTCTTTTGAGGTAAAGCCTTATAAACAGGCTCATTTCTTTCTACGCTTCTTCTCCATTTTGTATTAAAGGATTCGGTCACTCAGGATGTGGTAGCTGAGTCCTGTACTCCATTTCTGATGGCAAAGTTAACTCCCTGGAAGAATTAGCAAAGCTGATTGCAAGCCAACCTGTAAGGCAGGGCAATATGGAAAATAATTAGATTCACATTTGTGCAAACGTATAGCCTGAAAAATCACAAAAGATAGACACCTTTGGCAGTCAGTATGAGAAATAATATGGAAGAAGTTGTTCATATGTTTATTATTTTTTCACAAATGCTCAAGTCTTTTCCTTGCTCGCCCAGAGCATGTGTGGAACACTCAGGCATTAACCTGACAACAGAAGAGGTAACAGTGACAAAACCAAACTATACTACCCTTTGTGCAAGAGGAGTGAAAAGAAAAAAATGACGTCAGGCCCATGCAAGGAAAAAGTAAAGTGCAAGATAAAATATTAACATGATAAAAAGCATCCACAGACACTTAAAAAAGCATGGTGGCTTCTTTCCAGTCAGAAATGCGGCAAATGGAAATTCTGCTATGGTATGCCATTTTACACAAGGAGAATCAAATTCAAACTCTATGCCAAGGGCTGGTAAGGACAGGAAGCAAACTTTCAGTCCCTGTGCTTGTAAGAGAAAATCAGCGTGAAAAAAGTATTTCAGATTTTCTTGAGGTAGAATGTGAGTTACTACAACGTGGGGACCTGAGAAAATAAGGGCTGGGATTATAGGTGTAATAATGTGAAGTTAAAGAGAGCGCTGAAAATGCTTTTCATGTGGAGGGGAAGCTTCTACCCTTTACGTTCCAAAGTACGGAAAGCATCTGAGAAAAAATTGCAATGCTAACATTTTTAAAAATTCCAAACATTTAACCAGCAACTGACAGACAAAAAGCCATTGAGAGACTAGTGAAAGGAAATGCTTTCATCTGGTCTGTCACAACACGTGGAATAGCAGCGCAGAACTATACACTGCTTCAGTGACCAGGATTGAAAAGCACGAGCCTTATTAGAGAATTTACACTATTTAGGAGAATGACAGGCTGAACTCACAGCACAACAGAATGAACCCAGTCTGCATGTGACAGCTCTTTCTTAATTTTTATTTAACTTTATTTAGCATTCTGAAGTATTCCAACAGGGACAGGATTCTCTTCTATTTCTAGCTGACTGACACCACCACCACAGCAGCTCACTGTGAACTGCTTGTGATTACAAAGTCTCTTCTTCCTCCCTAAATTAGACACGGTCACCGTACATGAACTGCTAATCTTGGCTGAGCTCTGCCTACCTTATCACTTCGTTGGTTTATAGCCCGTAATGCAATAAAATAAAAAAATTACCTACGCTAATGAGCAAAGCAAACATCCTTATGGCTGATAACAGACTGTATGTAAGCATGATGCTGAAATATGACAGGAACCAAGAGCAAAGGAACAACAGCACGCTCACATCTTTATTCTGTTTAATACCCTTAGCGTGTGGAGCTGAACAGGGACTTAAACTTGCCAACTTGTCCTACAACAGCTACGTTCGGAGCTAATCCGCGGTTTTCCCGAAGCGAGGGCAGCCCAGACAGAGCGATGGGATCTCCTCAGAGACGGCCGTCCGGGAGAGGCCCAGAGAGCACCGGCGCGGAGGCAGCCGAGGAGCCATCCCGTTCAGGGAGCTCGGACCCTGCCACGGAAGGACGAGGCAGCCCCAGAAATGGGGGGCACCGAGAACGGCCACCGGCTGCTGCAGGCCCAGGAGCTGTCCGCCCCGCAACCCCCAAAGCTTGACAACACAGCGCTCCCCCCACAACCCACACACCGAAGCGGCGCAGTGGAAGCAGCAGCCCCGCCGCCGTCCCGCTCTCCTTGCCTGCCGCCCGCTCACCGTGCCGCCGCCGGGCCTGCCGCCGCCATTTTGTGCGCTGTTTACCACAGCGCTCTCGCGAGAGCCCCATGGTGGGCCGCGCATGCGCACTGCGCCGGGGGCGCGGGGGTGCGCAGTGCGCGGGGAGGCGCGATGCCCCGCCCCCGCGCTGGCGGTACTTCCCGCCGGGGCCGGTGAGGTGGCCGCCGAGCAGCCGCCCTTTGAAGAATCAGGGGATGGTTTAGGTTGGAAGGGACTTTAAAGATCATCTCATTCCAACCCCCTGCCTTGGGCAGGGACACCTTCCACCAGACCAGGTTGCTCCAAGCCCCGTCCAGCCTGGCCTTGAACACCTCCAGGGATGGGGCAGCCACAGCTGCTCTGGGCAACCTGGGCCAGGGGCTCACCCCCCTCACAGCAGAATTTCTTCCTCAGATCTCATCTAAATCTCCCCTCTTCCAGTTTAAACCCATTCCCCTTTGTCCCATGGCTCCCCTCCCTGATCCAGAGTCCCTCCCCAGCTTTCCTGGAGCCCCTTCCGGGACTGGAAGGGGCTGGAAGGTCTCCCCAGAGCCTTCTGTTCTCCAGGCTGAACCCCCCCAGCTCCCTCAGGCTGTCCTCACAGCAGAGGGGCTCCAGCCCTCCCAGCATCTCTGGGGCCTCCTCTGACCCTGCTCCAACAGCTCCACGTCTCTCTTGTGCTGAGGACTAAGGCTGTTTGAGAAATTGATTGTTCAGATGTGGCTGAGTGGGGTCTGGCAGGAAGACTGGAGATGTGGAGGTTACCGACAGGGACGGTGGGGGTGGGGGCAGCCCCTGACGATCCCCTGAGGGAGGGAGAGGAGTAAAAGCATTATACAGCCTCACACCTCTCAAGCTTCGTTTAAGCCTTTGCTAAAAATAAATGCATTTGTTTAAATTGTATGGGCAAACAAACATAAGTCATTATTAGCAACACCTAATACATGCTTTCACACTGTGAAGTTGAAGCAAACCGCTCTCAGGCCCAGCTGAGGTTGGGATCAGCAGCTGACAAAACTCAGTGAGTCCCAGCCCCTGACACCTCCCTCGGCTGCTCCCCATCTTCTCCCTCCTTCTACCCAAAAGAACTGAGAATATGGGGCTGCAGCAACAGAAAAGATACGGAGCTCCTTCATTATAAAAATCACCACATGAATTTCAAACATCAGTATCTTCCTATGCGGCCCAGCAAATATACTGGGTACCTTCACAGAGCATTCAGTCATGTAAGCTGGGAGCAGTTTCATACATTAAACATCTGGAATTTTTGTATCATGGGTTTTTTTGGGTTGTGGTTTTTTTTTTTTTTTTTTTTTTTTTTTTTTTTTAAGAGCTCTAATCTTTTACTATACTACTACTCAGAACAACTTAGAACTAAGTTATTTACAAACAGATTTGTACCCAGTCTCTTTCTGGATGGGATGAGCACTAAATTATTCTCTACAGAACCCACTCATAAAAGCTTCATGGGGGACATTACTGTTACAACTCCAGGTTCTAACATCACCAGTTTGCAGCTAATGTGGAGGAGCAACAGATACCCGCTTCGTAATCACAACTGCATTATTCAGCAACAGAATGCAACTGTTGTACGTCCTCCAGTAGGGATTTCAGGGAGCAAGCTAGTGTAGTATACTGACCTCCCATCGCCACCATCAGGAAATACAGCACCGTAACATTCAAGCAGCAAATACTAACACAAATGAGGGGAGGATGCTCCTTGGGTCATGCTGCTGGGCATAAGATACTGTATATTTCCATATAATATTACAGAAGCAGTACTAAATAGCCCATGATAATATAAAATACAAAAAGACTGACAACATTCTTCCTAAGTCATGTCCCTCTTTCAGGGAGCAATTATGAGTACACAGAAAGGACAGCTTTCGTGACTCTCAGATGTAGAGTCTGCAACACACGAGCCATGGATGATATGAGATGACTTCTAGTAAGTACATATGCATAAACATATTTATTTATATAAACAAAAGCATCAAAATCATAGACCATCAAAACTTCAATAAGGTTTTTTATTATCTTAGGTAACCAAAGAGTACTTTTAAACCAAAACATTACTTCTTCACTATTTTTCTTTAGCTAATGTGTTTTTACATTCTTTATTCAATTTCTGCAGCCATATTTCAGACTCATGAAGCAATATCTAAAGTATTACCAAGATCATTCCCACTTGGAATAAGAAAACTTATAAGCTTATCTCCAAATTCCTTTACAGCTCTGTAAGACCTTTTCAGTCATTTAAACAACTTCCAAGTCTGTGTTGTCATACACCTTAATTTTGAGAAGTTCCTTAAGTAACATCATTCCAAAGCAACAACATTTGCACTTAAAACATAGAGAACATCTGCTGTTAAAAGACCAGAAAAGTTACGCAAAACTACATAATAAAGAAAATACACTTGACTGGAACTGTCTTTTTGAACAGCATCATTTTTGGGGGACCTATTTCTGACAAGTTTGGAGAATTCTCAAATTCTGTCAATTTTACGAGTTGACATCATGTATCTCTATGCACGAGACAATAATTTACTGTCAAGAATTAAAACTATACTTGCTCCTGCCCAATTACCTTGAAGAGAAAGTGAACAGAGATTAACCTCAACAAGATGAACTCTTTGGCGTGGAGGAAAGCAGAGGAGGAGCTATTTAATACGAGGATAGAGAGAGGATCCAGACTTCTGATGTCTAGGTTACACGTAGCTTGTTGAGCAAGGTATGGATAAGTTACAGTAAGTCCAGCGAGGTTCACTAAACATTTTTGCAGTGCACTGATCAGAATATAGCACTCGTTACACAGGGCGTCTGGATATTCCTATTTCGCTTTGCATGTTAAAGCTTCCTTGCATATAATTCTGCAAAAATACATTGCAAACCATGCCCAGATCCATTCAGGTAGGCGCTCACCCAATGTGAACTGTGGAGAGGCACAGGGAGACAACAGAAGAGAAAAAGAAGAAAGGAAGGGAGAGATTAAAATACATTCCATTAAAAAAAAATCCAAACCTGTTTCTCAAATTGCCCCTAAAGCAAGGCAAAACTTGCTTGAACATCAGCACCTAAGCCTTAAATTGAACCCCCTGAAAGTAAATACATTTAGACATTTTGGAAGTAGTGCACACAACAGAGCTGTTACCTTCTGCAAATAAATCCTGAAGTGGCTTGTTCAAGTTTGCAGCAGCAATACTGTCCACTTCCTTTAATTGCCACATCTTGCCAGAATCCTTCCCATATCTTTATTTCTTTTGGACTGATCCCCACTTCTTCAATTCCTTCTACTTGACCTAATGCTATAGAAAGCCACTCAGTAGGACACATGAGATGTGTCTAATATTAATAAAGTTACTTCGGAGCCCAGAGTCTGCCTCCAAAAATGAAAACCTAACACACGGAGGACCTTTTCCCAGGTAGCTTAGAATAAAAATGTGTGCTTTTTTCCCTGCCATTATTCCATCCTCCCTATCCACTCCTCCCCAAAGTAGAAATATGATCAATAAATTAAGATTCGAAAAAGCTACTTCTGCTCATAGAAGACAGTGAAACGCTTGCCTAGTCACAACATCCCAAGTGAAATGAGATACCCCATGCTTTTGAATTAAAAGTTGTCTCTTTCCCATTTCTGCTGCGCATTTCAAGTGGGAATTGGATTCACACTCTCAATTCTAAAAATAAGCATGCCCGAGCATAATTTTCTAAAGCAGAATTAGTGAGAAAATATGGCACAATGCCTTTAAGTCCTACAATATGTATTGCACTTTTTCAGAATACAGCTTATTTACTTCTATTGACAAACAGGAAATAGTTTAATGAATTCTGTTACCTTTATTGCGTGCTTCCAGTATCCAGTAGTCCTTGTGGATAACCCAAGAGTAGAAACAGCATGACTTGCATATTCTTCAGCAGAAGGAAAAAAGAAAGATCTCTCTGATGCAATGCTGCTGCACGCTACCATTTTTGTAGCGATTATGAACGGGGTTAAACTCTGAACAAAAATTCCTTTTGAGGCATACTCATAATGTAGTGCTCTACTGAAATAGTCCAAGTAGGTCTAGAAAGACAAAAGCAGAAAGAGACATCTTTTTTTCTTTCCTTTTTTTTTTTTTTTATTTAAAAACAATCCAGTCTTAAGGCAGAGTTTTATATAAAACGTTGAATAAATAGTATTGAAATGCACATTTCTAAAGCATTACTAACATTGGTATTTGTTGCTATTTGTTTGCTAAAAACCTGCAACAGTACAGTAACTTGCAGGACAAAGCAACTGCTTAAATCTCTGATGTGAATTTAACAAAAAATCCGCCAATTTTTGCTTAAAAACAATACAGAAACATTTATTTCATCTAAAATAAACACCTTGTTTAGTCTGGGGGCATTGCCAGGGACACTCCAAAGCAAACTATACATACTGTTGTCAGAAGTACAACATGAAGTCCCGTTCTTTAATACGCTTACAGGTTAATTTCAATTTCCAGCCGATCTTACCCACAAACTAGGTTAATTACTTCCTGGGACTCCCTTATGCAAAATTAAACATGCATTTGTTTATGTATATCTGTATTATCTCCTATAGTTCATTTTACATTTACAGAGTAACATAAAAAAGCACAAGCCTGATAACTGGGGTTGCTGGAATCAAAGAGACGGGAAAATGAGCATGGCTTGGTTTTATCAAGGCAGCAACACTGACACCCCACTGAAGCTGCTGCTGCACCGCACGCCCAGTTGCCCCCCAAGAAAGAGCATTTTAGACTCAGCTTCTGAGTGAATGGGTTTCTGCTCCCAAACAGCCTCACAAAAGCACCATTCCCAACAAACTGTTGGGAGAGCATCTTCTACAAATGCTTTTATGCCTGCTTTAAGAAAACAAAACCAACCAACCAACCACTTCAAACACCTTAACGCTGTAAGGCACAGAGAGGCTTAGGATGCTAGAGCACCTTGTTCCCACTTCTGTGCCAATATACAGAGGCTAGGCTTTCAACTGGATTGCTGATCTAGGATTTGGATTAATGTTGGCAGCTAAAGGAAGAAACTCTGGTACACTTGGTTTTGTTCTGTTCTTTTTTGTTCAGGCCTTTTAATTGTTTTGTTTGTAGTTTTACATACACTTAGCATAACCAAGGCAGGAGATACTCTGCAACAGAAACAGGAATCTCAAGCAAGTCTCCACACTGAAGAAAACCTGCAAGGAATTTTATACCTTGGGGTAATAAGAGCTGGTTTTGCTCCAGGCAAAAAGAAGTACTTGCAAGAGTTATCCCAGGAGCAAGGCTGCACAGGGGTCAGGCTACAGCAGAGGGCAGCCACCCACAGCTGGGAGCAATAACTTTTGTTTAGACACCGGATCAAGACAAGATCTTTCTACAATCTCTGTTGCTTTTGTGGATTCAGCAGCAAATCATCCAGTGTAAATCCACACGCCCACATGCATTCATACTTCCAGCATCACCCAGCTGCCCCATCCTATTCATTACTGACTGGATCTCCTCAGGAAGAATAATTACCAGGGGTGGAATTTATTTTCGCTTCTCCCCAAATACGGTACAGACAATGATGTAAGAAGCCTTCTGCCCCTTGGTGTTAGGTGAAGCAATGGCTCGATTTGGTCACAGCCCTTGTCACAGTGGTAATTTTAGCAAATTCTTGCTACCAAATACTAGTGTGTAAGCAGCTTGAGGTATGTCTGCACAGTTCAGCTGAAGAAGAGAGAGATGAAATTCTTGACCCTTTCAATGGCTCACAGAACTGCCACTTTGCTTTGCGCATCATTCCTCTAAGGAAGGTAACATTTTTCCTAGAACTACCGTTATGCCACAGTTCACACATAATCCGGATAGCACTGACTTTGGTTCAAAGCCCAACATTGGTGAAGACAAAGAGTCTGCTGCATATTACATGTAACCTTCACCTCCGATACTTGAACAAAGCCCTAGAAAACTTTCAAGTATATTTTGATATCTGTGCTGAATGTGTTTACAGCCAACCAACCTATAATGCATCTACTTTTCAGTGCATACCATTAAACATTACACCCCAACTTACTTTAGAGGCTCCATAGATGGTGAGCATTGGTGTTGGCTGACAACAGGATGCAGAAGAAACATTCACAATTGCCCCTTTCTTCTTCTCTACCATGCCCGGCAGCACAATATGCACCATCATGTTAGCAGAAGCAATATTTATGTTGATCATGTCCCACAGCATATCCTCAGGCAGGTTGGTAAAATAGTCCGGGTAAGCATAAAACATTCCTACATTATTCACCAAAATGCCAATTTCTCTGTCTTTCAGAGCCTCCTTAATGGCTGGGTAAGGCTCACGCCCCTTGCTGAAGTCAGCTACTATGAAGTCTGTTTCCACTTTATAGGTTTCAGATATGCTTCTAGATACAGCCTCCAGCTTCTCTTTGTTTCGGCTGATTAAGATGATGTTGACACCACGCTTTGCCAGTTCTTCAGCATACGCCTTCCCAATACCATCTGTGCTACCTGTAATAGAAAAAAAAAAAAAACAAGGCGAAAATCAGAGCAGCCCTAGCCTTCTCTTTTGACAGTTCTTTCAATTATAGTTTTGTTCCCTTCTCTGAAGATCACACGACACTGAACATAGTGATCTCAAAACCACAACAATAAAGACAATGTTGTCATAGTTCCCCTGATCCTCCTGATGGCCCTTCTTGTAGAGGGGCGTCACATTTGGTAACTTCTCGTCAGCTGGGACCTCTCCAGTTAGGCAGGACTGCTGAGAAATGATGGAAAGTGGCTCGGTGAGCACTTCCAACAGCTTCCTCAGTACCTACCCTTGGGTGGATCCCATCCGGCCTCATCGACTTGTGTGTGTCTAAGAGATGTAGCAGGTCGATAACCATTTCCCCTTGGATTATGGGGGCTTCACTCTGCTCCCCGTCCCTATCTTCCAGATCAGGGGGCTGGCGACCTGGAGAACAACTGGTCTTACTATTAAAGACTGAGGCAAAGAAAGCATTAAGTACCTCAGCCTTTTCCTCAGACCTTTGTCACTATGTTTTCCCCGCATCCAATAAAAGATGGAGATTCTCCTTAGGCCTCCTTCTGTTGCTTTTGTATTTATAGAAACACTTTTTATTGTCTTTTACAGCAGTAGCCAGGTTAAGTTCTATTTGGGTTTTGGCCCCTCTAATTTTCTCTCTGCATAACCTCATGACACCATTGTACTCCTCATGAATTGCCTGCCCCTTCTTCCAAAGTTTATAAACTCTCCTTTTTTACCCCGAGTTCCAGCTAAAGCTCTCTGTTCAGCCAGGCCTGGTCTTCTTCCCTGCCAGCTCATCTTGAGGCACATGGGAAGAGCTAGCTCCTGTGCCTTTAAGATTTCCTTCTTGAAGAATGTCCAGCCTTCCTGGACTCCTTTGTCCTTCAGGACTGCCTCCCAAGGGACTCTGTCAACCAGGTTCCTAAACAGGACAAAGTCTGCCCTCCAGAAGTCCAAGGCGGCAGTTCTGCTGACCTCCCTCCTTGCTTCTCCAATAATCGAAAACCAGCATTTCGTGATTGCCAAGGCAGCCTCCAGCCATCACATCACCCAGAAGTCCTTCTCTGTTCACAAACAGCAGGTCCAGCGGGGCACCTTCCCTAATTGGCTCCCTTACCAGCTGGGTCAGGAAGTTATCCCCAACACACTCCAGGAACCTCCTATGCTGTTCCCTCTCTGCTGTACTGTTATTTCCAGCAGACGTCTGGTTAGTTAAGTCCCCCAAGAGAACAAGGGCTAGTGACTGTGAGACTTCTCCCAGCTGCTTACAGAATATTTCACCTACCTCTTCATCCTGGTTGGGCAGTCTATAACAGACTCCCACCATCATATCTGCCTTGCTGTCCTTCCTCCTGATTCTCGCCCATAAACACTCGACCCTATCATCACCTTCATTAAGCTCTAATCAAAACACTCCCTAATACACAGGGCCACCCTACCACCTCTCCTTCCTGGGCTATCCCTTCTGAAGAGTTTACAGGCATCCATTGCAGCACTCCAGTCATGTGAGTCATCCCACCATGTTTCCGTGACTGCCAGTAGCAACCTTCTGCAATCCTGCCTCATACAAGTTTTATATTTTCTATGACAACAACAGAGAGCTTGGAGTAGAACCTTAATGAAAGGCAAGGATGTCAGAGGCACATAACTTAAACCTTGCCGAAGAACCTGAGCACATGTGAAAAGCCCATAGCAAAAAAAGGATCTTGTCTGCATCTCTCTCTGTGTTCATATGTGTTTGGGGTGTACCTTGCAATTTTGGGGAAAAATTGCTCTGTGATTCTTTCCCAGCAGCCAGTCAACACTGAGCTCACCCATCTCCTGAGGAAGTGAATTCAGTAAGGCACAGAACAACTGTCACAGCTCATGCTAAGCAACCTGAGATAATGCAGGCCCAGCTTGTGATATAAAGCTCACCCAACAATATAAGCTAGCAAGTTTTACAGTATTGGCACAATATGCAATATAAACATAAGGAAATATACTGCTTCAGTCTCTTACCGGTGACCACGGCCCACTTTCCGTACCGCTTGACAAGATCAATCTCGCCGCCCAGCTTTGGAATTACATGCACCCTCAGCATGCTGTAAGTGTTGAATGCAAGAGAGACACACTTCCTGACCGTGTACCAAGCTCCAACTATAGCCAGGGCCTCTACGTAAAAACTGCAGGAGCGGCTGATCTCTCTGTACAAGAGGTAGAAACGATCCACTGCAGCCATGGTGATCACAAGCCTGGAAAAAACCAAGACAGACAGGGACAATTACAATCGCCTCTTGGGCCACATAAACTCTTCAGACTGAATGGATAACCTTCGAGACAGTTGTAAATGAAACAATTCAAATCCAAAGCAGATAAGGGAAGCTCAACTAGTTTTTGGAAGATTAAGATCCATCTGTAAAGGAGGCAAGGATAATGAGCAGGAGAGAGCTGAGCACACAAGAAACAGCAGGCTCTCCCAAGCACAGAAGGCTACACGAGAGCCACAGCAAGCTGAGACAGACACGTAACTTTGGTCCCCGGTGCTATCCCAAAGCACTGACCCTTTCCCAGCAAACACACCGCATCTGCGTGTCCTTACGGCTCAAAAATCCTTCAGCCACGGGCCGGTGCCCCCCGTTAACGCTACACCGCACACCGGCTCTCACTAGAAAGCTTGCTCTGCCTCACGAGGTTTTTACTAGTGAGCAATTTTATGAAACAAGCACAAACCTCAACCACCGCCTCCTCGGCAGCTCCCATCTACAGCCGGAGCCGGCACTGCCCACCGCTGGCTTTAGGCCCGCACGCACCGCCCGCCCCTCGCCCAGCCACGCTGCGGGCCTCAGGCCTCACCCCCCTGGCAGGGACAGCAAGTTGGGGGCCCGGCCCACCATCTCCACCCCGGCCCTGCGCTCCCTGCCCCGGCCGAGCTGTACCAGAGGAACCCCTCGCCACCGCTCACCGCCGGCCGCGGGGCCGAGCCCTCCCGGTAGCTCCCCCTGCCCGGCCCGCCGCCGTCTGCGCCTGCGCGGAGCCGCCGGCAGCGACCCCGGGGGCTTGTGGGGCCGCGCGCGGCGTCGCCATGGCGACGGCGGCGGCTGGGGCGGCTGAGGCGGGAGCGCGGGCTCCTCGGCAGCGGGCTCCGGGTCTCCCCGTTCCGTCCCCCGCCGTTTGCGTCTCCTGATGACCCAGAGGTACCGCGGTGAGGCCAGGAGCGGACGCCCACCCCGTGCGCCAGGGCCTGGGTCCGAACAGCCGGCCCAGCCCAGGTCTCGGGTCAGGTAAAGGGAGCTGGAGGTTTAACGGGAGATATCATGGAGTGGTTTGAGTTGGAAGGGACCTTAAAGCCCACTCAGTGCCACCCCCTGCCCTGGGCAGGGACACCTCCCACCAGACCAGGTTGCTCCAAGCCCCCGTCCAGCCTGGCCTTGGACACCTCCAGGGATGGGGCAGCCACAGCTTCTCTGGGCAACCTGGGCCAGGGGCTCACCACCCTCACAGCAAACAATTTCTTCCCAATATCTCATCTAAATCTCCCCTCTTCCAGTTTAAAACTGTTCCCCCTCGTCTCATGGCTCCCCTCCCTGATCCAGAGTCCCTCCCCAGCTTTCATGGAGCCCCTTCAGGGACTGGAAAGGGCTCGAAGGTCTCCCCGGAGCCTTCTCTTCTCCAGGCTGAACCCCCCCAGCTCTCTCAGGCTGTCCTCACAGCAGAGGGGCTTCAGCCCTCCCAGCATCTCTGGGGCCTCCTCTGGCCCCGCTCCAACAGCTCCATGTCCTTCTGCTGTTGGTGCCCCAGCGCTGGAGGCAGCACTGCAGGGGGGTCTCCCCAGAGCGGAGCAGAGGAGCAGAATCCCCCCCCTCATCCTGCTGCCCACACTGCTGGGGATGCAGCCCAGGCTGCGGGGGCTTTCTGGGCTGCTAGAGGACATTGCCAGCTCGTGTTGAGCTTCTCATCCGCCGACACCCCCAAGTCCTTCTCCTCAGGTCTGCTCTCCATCCAGTCTCTGCCCAGCCTGGATTTGTGCTTGGGATATAGCAGTGTGCTCTGGGACATGAGTCTTGCCTAGAGAGCTCCCAGGTGACAGCAGTAAAACATGCTGAAATGTGATGAGACTACAGCTCCCCTTGAGAGCCCACCCAGCTTGCAGTGAGGCAGGAGGCAGGCTGTGCCTTGAATGAGTATGATCACTGCGTCCTCAGCATGCCAGCTTCAAAAAGGAAAAAGTGACTCCCCAGTGAATATCCCCAGGTTGCTGGCTCTGAGCTGGCTTCATCATTTACTCATATGGTTTTTTTATCTGTAACAGGTTCTCCTGCTAAGGCCTTTACACATTTTGACTGGAAGTTGGATTGGAAGTCAAATACCAACTTGGATGAACATAAAGCCTAGAATCAAGTCTGTCATTACTCCCCTGGATACAGTATGAATTTATTCTTTCTGCCACTGAAGTCACTGAAAATCTTGCCATAACTGAGGATTACTCAATTGCTATCTTTTTGTGCTTTTTTATGTTTTTTTTTTTCTGTTTCATTTTCTTCTTGCTGGAGAGATACTTTTTCCTGTGTTGTAATCATACAGCTAGCCTGACCTCGAAATGTTTTAATTACAATCGTATTTAAATAAGCTGGTACAATCATCTTGTTTGCACTGTCTCTTTTTAAGTGTACGGACTAGAAGCGCAACTAGAAGGTCCAGAACAAGAATCTGAAGAGAAGAGTATCGAAAATGCAAGTAATCAAAGGCAGCCTAAAGACAGCTTGGAGTATAGCACTGGAGACCCCTTCCAACGAGTGCAAAAGGGTAAATTTGTAGAGGATCTAGACTAACAAACAGTGCTCAAGATGACTCATACACCATTACTGTAGTCTCTTTACATGCAAAGTTAGCAGTCTTGTTAAACTCAAATTATTGTTAATTAAATGTAATATATAGTAGCTGTCTAATACCATAACAACATTGGTGCCAGTACTTTATTGTCACTGTATGTTATAATAATCTTAAGACTGGTGGGGACTACCTGACTTCCATATCTAAAAAAAAATATGCAAATTTCAACAATTTATTTTGCTACTAATTTTACTACTTTGCCTTCTGAAAAAGTTGTTCCTTTCCATTAAAATGTCAGCAACACTTCTTTCTTGAAGTTCATATTCAAACACTCTTCAATATTGCTCTAAAGTAATTGCCAACATGATACTTTTTCCCCACCCATGCTGTTAAACTGCAGCTTGTTTTCTTATTTACAAAGATGTTAAAACTCAAGAGAAGGCCATCAACTGTATGTCCAGAGCAGATCAACAGAATGAACAAAAATCAGATGGTGATCACAAATGGGTAACCAGCTCATTCAGTCAAAGGACAGAAGAAAAGAGGGGCTGTGTAAGGTAACACATTGTTTGTCGATGTTTTCTATTTAAATCTTGGCATCACTGAAGTCAATGGGAGTTTTGCTATTCTACATGCTAATGTTAATTCAGGAGAATAATTTTGAAGATGAACTTGAGAATAATCGATAAATCAGGAATTGGTGATATTTCCAGCATCTCTTCAGCCTTTTTTTTTTATGTCTACAGTAGCAAGCTACATTCTAACTACCTGATGTAGTCTATTTAATGGATCTGGAGAAAATGGTGCAAATGCTTGTGGTTGACTTTTGTCAGTAGAATTGACCATTTAATTGACCGTTTTTCAGCATCAGTTCAGAGAATGCATTGTGTTAGTTCATCACAATGTAAATATTACAGTTGCCAAGATAATTTTTAGCAGAGGAAATCCAGAGGTACTTCAGATGGGTACCAATAAGACACATCTCCTTTGTAAGATCTGGCTATGATTTTTGGTCCGGTCTAAACCAGCATATGCTGCAATGGGTGTTAATTAATATGAAATTAGATTATGTTATTGGGGAGTTATGAAATGGGATTATTCTCGTGTTATCTCTGATTAAGCACGTTGCAAGCAAATAATAAAATTAAACCCCATATCTGGTACTATTTAATAACTTTGTTGAAATCTGGTCATGTGGGCTAGTTATGGAGTGATATATAAGGAACGATGAATATTTACCCTCCATTCCTGTACCTGCTTACATGTTGGTGAAAATTCCCAAAGTTTACGTTGCTGCTACCTTTAACATAGCTGTGCTATTGGAGACAGTTACAGTCCTTTAAGGTCAAGGGAAAGCCTCTCACTGAGTTACCAGTGGTTGGACTGTGCTTACATAGAAAACTTCATTATCCCAGGGTAATCAGCCTGGCACACTTCAGAATTAAGTTCTTATGAAGAATGATAGCAAAGAGCAATAACTGCACATAAGATAGTGTTTTGAAGGAAAACATTTTATGATCCTATAAATTGCCCAAGGATGTTAATAATTTGATTAAATGCTACTATAAATAGCACAATGAAAAACAATGGGATATACTGCACGTAGCTAGTGTACAATAATGTACCTGGGCTGACAGCACAAGAAAACAGAAAAAAGATTTTGCTCACAGTTTATAAATCTTTCATTCCTTCAGAGATTTATGTCAGGCATGTTGGCTTACAGGGCAGTTACAGGCTGACAAACGTATTTCACATTGCCCCAGGAACTCTATTGACTAATTGACTACTACAGTTTTGTTCTTCAGCAATATTGAGATTTTTAGGGTAGTAAGTAAATAAATCTAAAAGCAAATTCATTATGATAGGTTTAACTTTCATTGAAGTTAAAGTTTAATTTTAACTTTTATTAACTGCCTTTACTCAAGTTTTTTTGTTATTTTGAAAATATCTTCATGCCAAGAAAATCTTAGTGTTACAGACCTTAGGCCTACAAATACTTATGACCACAAATGCAAAGTTCAATTTGTTAAGATGAGATTTAGAAGCAGAAGATAACTTTGGACCATTTAACATTGTACTTTTCTTTAAGTGAGGGATATCTACTAGACATTTGATTCTGGAATTTTGTTTTACAGAATCTAATCTTTCTAAGCAGGAAGATACAGGTATTTTCTTCCGCTTTGGATGTTTTTGCTAAGTGTTTTCCTGGTGGGTTCCCAAGTTTCTTGTCTGTAATGTTACTAAATTTTATGTAGCCCTGAACACCTTGCCTCCAAAACCAATGTCCTGTCCTGTCAATGTCCTGTCATTTCTTGCAAAGTCCCTGCTTGGGGACTACCAACTCTATGAAACTGTTGACCCAGTGCTGTCACAGAGTCCCACATAATGGCATAAGTCACCCCATCAGCTGCTCTTCGCTGCCATCCATTTCTGTTTGCAGAGTTTTCAGGCCACCCATGTACTTTCTCACCACTTCGGGGGTTTGCTGTTCAGCTGACTGCCATGTGCAGCTGTGGCCTCGTTTGGCCGCTGTTGGCTGCCAGTCCAAGTGCTTTGCCCCTGCACCTCTGGTGTTTCACACTGTAGCTCTCTGCCCAGTGCCTCTTGCTGACTCCTCTGTCTCAGTGCTATTCCAGAGTCGGCATTTCATTAAAATGTTAGGTTGATAACTATTGATTTTTCTAGTCTGAGAAAAATGTTGCATATTGGCTATGCCACCAAAGGTCCTGCACCAAAGCAGCAAGGATTGGAGCAAAGAACTGGAGAGGACGGAACCAGAATCTAACATAGAACCATGCTGCTCTTTTCCAAGAAGATGAACTCTCTAGTTCCCTACCCACTTTCCTACATACTCTCTGGTTTTTAGCAGAAGAGCCTGGTAACTCACTTCAAACAGGTAGAAATGGAAAGCCCCTCTAAAAAATACTACTGCTTTTTTATTTGGAGTATAGCTTTGAAAGCTGTAGCTATTTCTCTTGCATAAAAGAACTATTAATGATGTTGCGTTGAAATCTGTTAAAAAACCCAAAGATTTCAGAATGTGCACTGAAATGCATTTTTTGTTTTGCTTCTGCTTCCCATTATTATTTTAGAATGACAAAAAAGATTCTGCGAGAAATCTGTAAACAGCAGAAATTATACTTGACCCCATACTTAAATGATACACTTTACTTGCATTATAAAGGTAAGATGTGGATGTGACTGTTTAGATTTATCATTCTAAGTGGTATTTTAGCACAGCATTTATTTTACATCTCATTGAAGTAAGGTATCTAATAATTCTTTTAAATTAGAAACATAATTTAATTTTACATATATTAGTGAAATTGTGAAACAAAATGAGTCAATATGAAGGTAGAAAAGTGAACTGATTATAGACCTAATTCACTTTGTGGAATCTTTCAAAGGATCAACAGGAGTCAAGGGAAACTTCCCCCCCCCCCCCCAAACAGTAGCCTCTGAGAAATGTCTTAAAATACTGGTCTAGGTTGCATTCAGAGGAAAATACATGTATTTCTTAAATGTGTTTTTATAAAGAAGCTGTTTTCCAGCTTTGGGGACTTTTTTACTGCCAAATAAAAATGGTCATGAAGGAAACAAAAACAGTAAAGACTCGCTGCATGTTGTCAAATGCTACTGAAAGTAACAGAAGTTGCTAGAATGAACATGGATCATCCTCTTATGATCTTTGAGCAGGTTTTTTGGATGATACGGTTAGCTGGTTCAGGTTAGCATAAGAATTGTTTTAAATAAATAGGACATGCTAAATCTACCTTATACCTTTGGTCTTGCTTTTGCTATTTTCTCAATATGTACGAGGTATAGACCAGAACAGGTACCTATGTGTTTTTGCCCTCTGTGGGCCAGGTACTGTACCATTAATTCAGTGGAAATATTGTCAGCAACTTGAGTACAAGTGTTCTCACAGGCTGTTTTCAGTAGCATTGTTTTAATGAAATTTACTCTTCCAAAGACTTGTTTTCAACCAATGCAATTTAATTTTAAAACATCTTTTTCTGCAGGATTTGACCGCCTGGAAAATCTAGAAGAGTATACTGGATTGAAGTGTTTATGGCTGGAATGCAATGGCTTAACAAAAATTGAGAATTTGGAAGCTCTGACAGAGTTGCGTTGCCTCTACTTGCAACTCAATTTAATTAGCAAAATTGAAAACCTTGAACCCTTACAAAAGCTGGATTCCCTCAATATCAGTAACAACTATGTTAAGACCATTGAGAATCTCTGTAAGAACTGTTGGTGCAACATGTTTTAACCTATAATGAGTCCATATTCCTAAGCTTTGGCTAAGTTAAGCTATTATTAGTGGCAGTAGTTTCAACGGGTTTTTAAATTCATGTTAGAATTTTGCACAATATCCCATACCAAAGTCCACAAGGCTTCTGATGAAGAGTTAAACCTATGTATTTTGCAATAGGTGAGAATACAGAAGAGACATAGTAATTACTTTCACATGATACCTAGGACAATTAAGCAGTTTTTCCTCACTTCTTAATACCATCTCAGCACTTACCTGTGTTGCAGACAGGCTGACAATCCAGTTTTCAGCATTCACTTTACAGTTAAGATGTGCTTTGGCAGTTACAGACATGATTACCAAATCTTTTATGTCTGTTAAAGGATTTATTCCATCTTCAGCAGAAAATAAAAAAGAATTCCTCTACCTTATCAATTGTGTACATTGGGAGTAATTTGAAACACAAGCTCTTGCTTTTGTGTAACTGACTAGTTTGAAAAGTGAATTAAAAACAACCACCATCCTAAACCCAAACAATTATTTTTCCTGGGGTGAAGAAAGCAGCTTTGGAGGCCTAGCCAAAATGTACATAGAGTACAATAAAAAATTTAGGCAAAAAGCTCCCAATTCAATAGAAACAATTATTTTGACAATGCAGTTTTCTACTTGCTCCAGAAAATCTTCCATGAAGCAACGACTCTTACCTTTCCTTTCATTGTCCAACAGCTTGTCTGAAAGTCCTGCAGACTCTGCAGATCGCTCACAATAAGTTACAAAGGGTGGAAGACATACAGCACTTGCAAGAATGCCTGAGTATTTCTGTCCTCGATCTTTCCCACAACAATCTAAGTGATCTAAATGTTATAACTATTCTGGAGACCATGCCTAATTTGGTAAGCTGAATATAGCTGGGGGTTTGTATCATGTAAGTGGGTGAATTCCATTAAGTGGTTTTGTCGTGTAGTCCAGGGCACAATAGGTATCAGTCTAAAAGAAATGTTATTAAACATTATTTGTTCATTTTTTCTAAATTACCTGTAACACCCAGGATGTTTTATTCACTTCTTGGTTTTGAAATGATAGGGAAAGTGCATATCCAGATTGGGCTATTTTTTGCTGCTCAACTTTAAAAATTGTTTCCCTAGCGTGTGCTGAATTTGATGGGAAACCAAGTGATAAAGAAAATTGCTAATTATAGAAAAACACTTATTGTTCGACTAAAACAACTGACATACCTGGATGACAGACCAGTTTTCCCAAAGGACAGGTAAGAAACAGAGCCATCTTCTGTATCTTTACACAGTACTAAAGCTCAAATGCTAATGAGCACTCACCCGTGTTTTGTCACAGAAGACAAGGAAGATTGACTGGTATAATTTATTGAGGGTGGGTGACTTGGAATACAAGAATATTGTACTACGGAGTTCTACATCTAACGTACCTAGAAAAAAAACATGTATTCTTTAACATGAGAATTAATTCTTGAACAGAGTTGGTTTACGCTAAGTCTGTAGACCAGGGGCAAATCCTGGTTTCAACAGAAGCTGAACAAGTGTCTGGAAAAGCAGAGCCAAGATGAGCACTGCTGGCAGATCTCTGGTGGTGTAATCACCAGCATTTGGATATCTTGGTTCTTTTGTTGCAGTTCCACATAAAAGATATGATGCACGTGCATCCCTGTTGTGTAAGGGATTGTCATTGATGTATGCTTTTTTTTTTAACTCTTGCAGCTATTTTATGCTGTTGCAAGCTATTTTAAATTTCTCTTTTATTACAAAGATGGTGTTTTATAGCTATATTACAGTGAGCTTTTGTGCTTTCATTAGAGCCTGTGCAGAAGCCTGGGCTGTTGGAGGGCTTGAAGCTGAGAAAGCAGAAAGGGAAAAATGGGAAACCAGAGAGAGAAAAAAAATCCAAGATAGCATCGATGCTTTAGCAGCAGTCAGGCAAAAAGCAGAGGAAAAGAAAAGACAAAAGTATATGGAAGAAAGAGATGGAAGTGCCAAATGTGGAAATGGAGGTGCAACAGACATCCTAGAAGGTTTGTTGTTACTATTTTGAAAGATGTCTGTGTCTGCTTCAATTTGAATGTTTAAAATAAATGAATAGTTCCCAAATGTTCAGAAGCAGGCTGATGTGATTTTTGGAATATGTTTATGAATCTTCATTTCCCATACTAAGTACTTTATTAATCTTGTTGTATCTTAGATTAACCACAATGATTTTAAGCAATCACCTCCCTTCTCACTGCTGATGAAACAGAAAAACAAAAAACTACTTTCTGTCCCAGCATTTCAAGCTCTTGTGCCCTTCAGCAGAGCAACCAGATGCTGGTCAGGGTTCCAGCAGGCGTTCATGGGTGGAGGCAAGCAATTACACCCCAGTGGTGATATTTCCCCAAGATGCAGAACAGGGCTGGCTTCAGTAGGCGTGTGGGCTCCAGTAAGTGCCAGCGCTAACTGCCTCACCAGTCCCCATCCAGGCACCTCTCCGCCACTGCGTTCACCAACAGTAAGAGCTTCAGCCTAGAGCCAGCAGCAGTGGTAACACAGGCAGTAAAAGGGCCTTTAATGATTTGCTTCACTTACTGCCCTTTTTTATGCCACAAATTCTCCTGTCACATTATTCAGGGAGGCATACATTTGTGACCAGTAATAGGTCCCAACCTCACCTTTCTAGAGAAGTATGTGTGTTTCAGGATAAATAGGACTGAAGGCAAATAAGACAGTACTGCAGCACGGAGTAACTGCAGCATCTGTCACTGATCCATCAAAATGCTCAAACATATACTTAAATATGTAGTCACTTGTGAGTCTTTTCAAAGTTATCTATAGATGCCAGACAATTGTTTACTATAGTGTTTTCCCTCGATGAGTTTTTTGCTGGGAAACTGTATTTGCTGGGGATTTGGGATGGGAAAACCCACAACATTGCTGCAGTGTTGGGAGGACTACTGACTGATCCACGAATAACTGCTCAAAGTAGGAGCTTCTGATCAATATTTTAGGCCAAACTATTAAGACCATGTAGTAAAGTTTGGATATTTAGAATGAGTAACTCAGCAGCTGTAATGAACGTGTTTCTTCTGTACTAGCACCTACAAATTCATATGACAGTGATGGAAATTCTAATGCATCAGAGACTTCAAATATAGCAGAAAAGGAAGAAACTCAAGAGAAGAATGAGAAACTTAGAAATGAAAATTTTGATGCTCGTGATGAAGTAACAACATTTCTACCAAATACAGAAGATAGATATTTCACATCTGGAAATATTCCTGCTAGGATTCAAGAGGATGCACGAGAATCAGACTCTTACAAATACTCAAACTTCAACAAGACGACAGACGGTAATGTACACAGTGAAGAATCAAACCAAACTGAGGAAGCAGAGACAATGAGCCGAGCTCTGTCTTAGTGTAGCACCGCCTCTGCCGTGATTCAGTCCAACTGATTCATAGATAAGAACTTCGCATTAGATTTCCATAGTGACTACTTGAAAATCAAGTAATACTGGATAAAATATTCTTTAAATACAACAAACAAACAAAAAAACTTGGTGGGCTTAACCTGCAACTTCTGTTACATAAAGGTGGAATTCCACTTCTCCTGTGTCCCAGGTTTAGTGCCAGGACAGGAAAGCTTACAGGCTTCCATTGCTCCCCCACAAACTGTGAGGTCTGTCTGCCAGCAGAAGCTGGACATCACTCTAGAGGTGGTTTTTGTGCCTTCACAGGTGGAAGAATGCTTTTGTAGATTTGTGGAATACGTTATCACAAAATGCAGATACTGATGTATACAATGTAAGGGAGACCAAGAATATGATGGAAAGCTGTGAATTCTGCAGTGGTAGCCGGGTCCCCAGCAGTTTGGTTCTGCAGTGCTTGCTGTTGCCATATAGAAAGTCTTTTACTCAGTTAGTTCTCTGCATCTGACTATTGTTTATTCTATAGATCTAGCAAGAGACAAGGCAGCTACTGAAAAGGCCATGCTTTCGGAACTGGATGAATATGCTGAAATTGAACAGATCAAAACGGAGACACCGGAGAAACTTTATCTTGACGTACGTATTAGATTCAGATTTTGGGAAGGTCAGGTTGGGTATTGTCTGCTCCCAAATTAATTCTTGTAACATCCTGGCTAATAAAACTATATGGCCAGGTTTCTAAAAATGGTCTACTATTAGGAAAAGTAAAAGGAAAGAAAGAAAGAAAAAAACCCCAAAAGTAAAGTTGTAGGGGTATTTCTTCTCTTGAGTGCAGCACGTTTAAAGAATTTACCACTGCTTCCAAAGTTCATTTTGTCCTTTGGCCATAAATCACCTGAAGTTGACCTTCTATCTCTGTGATTTCTCAGAGGGCTCTCATTTAAAAAACAGAAATCACAACAAAAAGAATCTAATGGATACATGCGTCCTCGTAGGCAAAACTCAAATGAAATATGCAGTTGAAAATGTGAACTGTTGCATAAAAAGCATAAGGAAGAAATAGCCACCCAGTCACTGTAAATGTTAGCTAGCAGCATTAGATATTATAAATTCATTCTCAAAATAGAACTTTTAGGAATATTTCCAAGAAAAGCAGAATGTGCATTATTCAGGTATATAATTAGCAATTTATATTTTTAATACAGTCTTTATTATCTAAGATTTCTATCTATTGATGCAAACATTTGAACACGTTTAACCACATTTAACCATGAGGAGGACATGGATGATACCACTAAAAAATACAGCAAATATATGGCACCACAGCATGCTCCTTTGCTCAAACTTTAACACAGTCTAAAAGGAACTCTTCAGCATACGTGCATGGACTGGCTTTTCACACATAAAAAGTGTGACTATTCTAATTCTACAGAAGCAAAAACCAAACCCAAATCACACAGTAATACACGTTTCAGTGTTCTATGCTACTTTGTTCTCCAAATGACATTGAGTAATGGAAAGAGCTTCTCCCAGCACCCTCCAATACTTACGCTATTGCAGATTTTCCAAGGAGGCTTAGCGCTGACATAGCAGGGAACAGCCGTGATGATGCCAATGGTGAGAAGCTCTGGAGCAGCACCGTCCTCTTTATTCACATCCTGGAGTCTGTAGATGCTCTCAGTAGTAATATAAGGGAGAAAAGTGGAGGAGGATTTGTAATGCAGTGGTTATGACATTGCTCTATCAAGCAGAAACAAGCCCATGTTGCTGCACATGGCTGGGTGGTGTTTGAACTACATTCTCCGTACCTAAACCAGGATCACTTTTAGCAAGCGATTTTGGATTGATCTGCAAACGTGCCCTGCTGATTGGAACAAGACTAACAGCTTTCCTGTTGACATCAGATTCCACCCACTAGCATTAGTCTCAGATCTTCATTTGTACATTTTTAATGCCATTCTTACAAACCTGTGTGACTTCGGAGTCCCTTTTCCCACTGATTAATCATTTTGTGCTTGTCCTTAGGAACTGCCCGATTTAGAAGATACAGATGTAAGTGAATTTCCCCCAGAAGAGGAAATCTTTGCTCAAAAGGTAAGATTTGTATTAATTCTAGTGATGAAGCTTCCCTAAACACATTTACAGATGTTTTGCAAACTGAGGATAATCTAAATTGTGACATGCTGTTTTGGGAAATACAATCGGTTATGCACTTATAAACTAAAATGGATGTTTCAGCAGATCTTCTCTATCCACTTGTAACTCCTTTTTTAATTTTATTTTTTTATATTATTGCATTGCAAAAATAGGAGAATGAAAACCTAAGATCAAGTAATGCATCAGTTAAATAAGATTAATTTCTTAGTAGCATGTAGTGTTTTAATGAAGATTACTCTTAAAACATACTTTACCAGTACTAATATGCTGCAAAGGACTGAATAGATATAGTACAGATCACCTACTACTGAATAAAATCAGACTTTTCAACTGAAAATGCAGGGAGATTGAAACTCCTCTGCTCCACCTGGGGCTGGTCAGATACAAGCCCACACCAGTGTTGTGCTGGGACTGATCTGCTAGGCAAAAACCTATAAGCAGAAACAGAAGAGGAAAAAGAAAACAACAGAGATTAAAAGCCCAGCTCCGATTCTAGTGCTGATGTAGACTCCTCCTTGCCTTGCTGGAGCCAGAGGCTGATGCAGTACGTGTTTTCACAAGTCCCTCCAAGATAATGCAAACCTTTCCTACAGTCAGTGTAAGGCCCAGGATTTATTCGCTCTTTTGGACACAGGCTCCTAACAGCGTTGCAAAATGCCTTGGCCAGCAAAGCCTACAATTAAGATAAGGGAACAAAGAGGATTATTGAAGGAGTACATGTTAGCAGCTCTCACGCTCCAAAGGGTGTTCAGTTCTTAATAAGATGAAGAAGCCCACGCATTGCTGAAATTCATCTGCTTTTTATGAACTGGTAATAGTTTATGATCAGTTCGTCGCTGGTGCCTGAGAAATAGTTAACCTGAGATTTGTCCACAAAGAAGCAGAGCTATGGGTATGAAGCACGTCCCACACCTTTTGGGAGAACAGCACTGCAAAGCTGACAGCTGTTACGTGGAGCCAGGAGATAGTTACCCACCTTTTAGCTTTTACATCTAGAGTAACATATTTTCAACTGTTTTCTACCTTTATGGCAGGAATGTCACCCAAAGATTGAAATAATTTCTGAAATGACAAATGACAGCGATTCTGCATTAGAGGAAAACAATAAAAGCATGTTTGAGACTTCAGTAGGAGAAGAAATTTCAACAGGAATTTTTTCAAATGTGCGTAAGATACATAAAGAGCATGAAAAGGAGCACTTAAGACCCCTTGTTGAAAGCTTCATTACAGAGCCTGCTAATCCAGACAGATACCCAGAGATCAAAGATAGACAAGCAACCCCCTCAAAACCCTTGATACAAGAGGTTGTCCCTGAACCCGAGGGTAGTCTGCTGTTGTCACCCGTCTGCGATCGACCAGGTGGCCCAAGTCCATGGGAAGGGGACGGTAAGATTACAGTGACATAATTAACCACTAAGAAAAAGGTGGGTGGCACATTCACAGTGCAAGTTCAGCTCTTGTTGAAAAGGTTTTCAATCCACTGTTAGTTAACAATCACCTCTTCCTTTTATTTATGTGGGAATGCTAATAAATTAGGAATTAAAATGTTGTTCTCTGTTTTTCTATACAGAAGTTCTTCCTGAGTTTTAGTTAAATGTTTTTTAAAAATTGGGCTCTACATTTATTTTTCCAGTATTAAAGACCACCAGTGAGTTTCATTTGCCTTTTGCCTTCGTGCTTTAACAGGGAATGGCAGTGGGGAAATGGCATGCCTGGCCGAGGGCAAAGGACGGCCTCACGAAGCACAAGGTGACAAGGACTCTGAGAGCGAATTAGATTAAAAAAATACAGACCAAATCTGGAGCACAGTGCCTGGCTGACTGCATGTGATTATGCTCAAAATGCCGAGTTCAGCACTGGGACCGTTAGTTAAAGCTGACATAACACGGCGGTATAAAAACCCACCGTCTTCAGGCAGGGGGAGGCTGCTGCGGCCTCCAGCATCCCACCCTGAGGGCAGAGCCTGTGGCTGCGTCAGCGTGAGAAGAGCCCGCAGCCCTCTGTGACCCGCAGGGAGCCAGCGCCCGTGTCCCCACTGCCAAACCTGCTGGGGGTCCCTCGGCTCCAAGCTCTTCGGGGCAGCTGGCAGCGTTTGCTACATTTGAAAGCGAGGGCGCTACTGTTTTAACATTAAATTCCACTCTCTTGTGTCATTTTTCCCCTTGCATCCTTCTAGAAATTACTCAGGTAAATGTTTATATCTTTGGGTTTCATTACATACATAATGAAATGTAGTTTCAGTCCATAATGTAACGTTTCTGTCATTTGAGCTAAATAAAGATTCTACTTGTAGCCAAATATATTTTAACTTGTATCATCTCCTTATAAATGTGTCATATCAGACAGACTTCAACGACAAATGGAGATTGCTTCTTAAGAGGGTATTTTACAGATCTAATATTCATAGACATTATGATTGTTTATGCAGAAATAGTGTCCATGCATGGAAAATACAGTTTTACCTTTTAGGGCAGTCTGTGATGAAACATACACTTAGCTCTGCCATTTTCATCCTTTTTCCTTGTGAGAAGTGTCTCAGGATCCCGATTTCAAATATGACAGAAAACTAAAGTGGTCAGTAGTGGCAGAAAGACAGCCTTGGTGTAACAAGCTGCCCAAAAGAATTCTTCCATTGGCTTCTCGTTTACGTCGCAGCCGTATCTTGTGCCAAAGTGAAACGGAAGATAACAGCAGGGATGCCCCAGCCAGGTCCTCTCTTCTTCCCTTCCCTGCCCCCCCACCCCGGGCCTTCTCCCCTTTCTGAGCTGGAGAATAAAACTGGAGGCAGCGGAGGCTGCTGGAGAGCAGCACTTCCTCTGCGACACCACAAAAAGGGTTGGGGGAAACAGGCAACTCTTGGCCAATTCTGCTGAGGCTTTAACGGCTCTCATTTGCTTCACACGGACGCGGCTGTGCTAGGCAGGCAGAAAACAACTGTATGCTGTTTAAGCGCCATGTAAAAGCATTGGCCTCATTGTCGAGGGCCGATGCTGTTTTTGCGGTATGGCCACCAAGCGCAGCGGCAGCAGCAGAAGGCAGGCTTTAGGTGACCTCGCCCCACTAATCATACCCAAGTTTAGGTGGATGTCTTTTTTCATATTTCTATAAATCTCTAATAATTTGTAATAAATAAAATCGAACGGGCCCTGTATGTGTGCACATTTAAAGAACAAAAAAAATTACTATGGACTTGTTGAAAAGCTGTATTTCCAATTAGCTGGGTTTAGGTGCCATCTGGTGGTAAGAGAACCCGTCCTAACCAGAACGCAAAATCATTGTAAGAGCCCTCAGGGGAAACAACACGATTGCTTTGAACTCCAGCCACCTTCCATGAGTGAAAACACACTGGTAAAACCCTTGGCCTACAGGACAGGGCAGGAGCAGATTTAAAAAAGTAATTCTAAGAGTTTGAGTTTGAGTTCTATTATCACTAAAAGCAAGAAAAAAAAAAAAAGATTAAAAAAAAGTGAGTTAAGAACTATTGATTCTTTGACTCTGATCCTGATGGTACCTGACATCCCCACACCACCCAGCATTTCAGTTTGAAGACCTCAGCTGCTGCTTGAGCTGTGCTTAATTGCCCCATTTTACAGGCCAGATCTCTCCCGTTTAGTGGCACTGAGCGCAGCCACCAGTGGCACCCGTGTTATCTCACTGGGGAATCTTCCTGGGGGCTCTTCACTTGAGCAGGACTTGGGAAGGAGGGAAGGAGAAAGGGGTAGGCGAAAGTAGTGAGAGAGATGACAGAGCAGGACTAAATGAGAAAAAAGAAACATATTTAATTAGTGTTTTCTGTAAAACTTTACAAATGTACAGCATAGTGCAAAAACGCAGTCTCAGCACATCACCTTCAAGTAAAATTAACAATGTAAAAAGCCAAGGAACAGAAGCTTGCTTCCTCCCAGGAGCGGCTCCCGAATACTGTTCCTGCCAGTTCCTCTCTCACCGTCAAGCTCCAATCTCATGGTTACAGCAGAGCAAAAAGCCTAAAGGAAAACCCAAGAACCATCCCAAGCGGCTGCGCGCAGCAGAGGCAATCTGCCGCCGGGCACGAGGAAAACCGGCGCAGCCTGAGAAGATGGTGCCGGGCACCCTGGGTCGTTGAGCTGCACCTTTGTCTGCTTGCAAGGAGCTCTGCTGGGGCGGTTCATTCTTCAACCCCAACGAGACAATCCAGGAGGACACCGAAGCGTATGTTTGACCCCGAGTGCGTGACAGGCTTCATGAAAACATGGGAAAGCTACTCAGGAGCTTGAAGTTAGGCACGTGCTTAAAGACCTTACTGGGTCGATACATTCAGTGTTAACGAGAAGGCAATCTCGCATGTGAAGGTTCAGAGAAGGATGCAAACCTTCAAGGGGGATAACATGTGCTGTCAGGTGATAGCAGACAGTTTTCAGTTACCCAGGAGAAAAGAAGGAAAGAGAGTGCAACTCAACGACTTCCCATCACTGGAAATGACAAAATACGGTGGGAAATGAGCTGATCTGGGTGAACTTTCTAAGCACAAATCCATCAAAAATGAAAACCTTGTCCATGACACACTCAAGCTCATCATCTAAATACCAGGCCAATGGGGGCTACCAGAATTTTCCCCTCAGTCCTGAACACAAAACCAGCAGCTGGCATTAATTCCGAAGCACTCCCAACCTTGCTTCTGCAAAGACAGCGCCATCAAGGCAGTGACAGAGCTGCCAGCACACAGTGGTCGGCTGGGAAAAAATGTGCTCAAAAGCAAATGTTTCTGAACTAAGCCATCTGTTCATGTGCTGAAAAACGGATGGAGGGAAGGGCTGTGACAGGAAGGTCCATCTCAAACATGCTCATCTTATTTAAGGAGAATTTGAGCCTGCATTCCTCTGATCGATTGGCTACATTTTTGAGTGGATGCTGCTTGAGCATTCAAGATGCTCAGAAATACGGTTGAAAACCAAGAATCGTCACGGCAATGGAAGCGGGCAGAGCATTTCTTCAAATGATACTGGCCCAACTTATACCCCCTGTTGAAGCCCGCGGGAGCCCTGAGTTTTAATTTCCTGGGTCTGCCTTACTGCATTTGGGTAGCTTTCCTAAGGAAAAGGAACTCAATTAGAGGATACTGAGATAAATAATACGTTCTCATTAGAACTACAGCATAAAAAAACAAAGCTCTGCTTTGTTGAGAAACTCAGTTGTCAGAAACCACACGGGAAAGGAAGATTAATTCAGCCTTTGGGGGCCGGTCTCAGATGCACAAAGGACAGAAGAAAAATTGGTGGGACGCGGTGGGCTAACACTTCCGCTCTCTGCTACACCGAGCAGCTGAAGGACCTTCTGAAAAGGGGATCCCATCAATCAAACTGGTTCATCAGATTTCATACATCAATAAACCAACAGGCACCTCTTCAGGGGAAGCAGAACAGGTCAAGGCTAAGGAAAAAAAAATCATTGGACTGGACATGGAATACTTAGCCAGCAGCAAAGGCCAGAGTGCGCTCTCAGTCCTCTCTGCAAATGGAAAATTGTACCTGCAGAAGAGTTTATCCCTTTATTTTTTTATTTTTTAAGTATGGGGTGCCTTGCCCTTATGCTAGAGAAAATAAATTGAGAAAAAAAACCCCACAACAAAGAACAAACCCTCTCAATTCGGCATGGGATGTTTTGGGGTCTGTGATGGTCTGCAGCTCCCCTAGGAGCCAGAGACACATTCTGGGAGCGGTCACTCTGAGAACAACCTTCTGCACACTCTGAGAGATCTTCATTTTCCTGCTCACCCCAGGAGGATAAGGGAGAGGCACAAGTACAACCCAACAACACCAGAAAATAGATAATAGAATATTTTTAGAGCATTGGACTGGCATAAAGAACTATTTTCCTATTTAACAAACAGCATCCAGGAGGGTCAGGCATCTCAGCTAATCTGTGCTGCCCTCATTAAAATCCAACAGTTTGACATCGCAGACACTAGCCAGGACCACTTTATTTCATGAAGTCCCTGATGTACTTTCAAGCTACTCTTCCCTTAAATTTTACTAGAAGATTTGAAATTTCTAAAAGCATTTTCAAGAAAAAAAAGCCATCCTGCCAAGTTCTCACTCCCCATCGGAGCAAGCACCAGGAGCAGCATTTTGTTTTAAAATTGTTATCCTGGACAAACATCGAAATCCAGGTGCTGGGAGGGTCATGCAAGAGCTACTAACCATTTCCATCTACTCAAAAAGAAAGGGCACAAAAAGAAACTCTCTTGGGGGTTTCTGAGTCACATTTGTTTCTTTACATTCAAACCTGCAGATGCTTGGATGGGTGGGAGAGAAACGTTGTTTCTTGGAAGCTGAATCACTGGTTGTTGTCAGTTGAAGAGCTCAGGTTTAACGGGATATCCCCTTGGACACCCACAGAGGACAGGTAGGAAGCCATATTTTCAGATGGAACATAAAGCGATGAACTTTCAGGCAAGCTGATGAGGTCGTTGCCAAAGATGGACTGACGATCGACAAGGAACGGCTGGGCGCTTTCCAGAATGACATCTTTCCCTAGGAATGCAAACGGACAACAGAAAGCTCAGTTTCTGGAAGGCAAGTTACTGAGCTTTACATGTGTAGAACTGAAGAGTGGCAAATTCCCACGGCAACAGAAGGTGAGGGGCCTCACTCCAGGCAAAAACTGCTTGGAAACACTTGAGTCAAACTCGGGCTCGCTCAAAAGCCCGTTACAATCGATGGGAGTCTCTGCAGGTGCCAAGCTGGGTTTTGCCTGAATGCTGAGATGCCTCACAAGGAGTGAAAGAGGGACGACCAAGTGGTTGGAGACACTGAGAAGTGGGTGAGGGCAGCTTCTCTTCTCCTTCACTCAAGAACTGTCTGGTTTTCCTCATCGCTGCAGAAGGAGACATCTGCCAATTGCTCCATTATTCCAGCATCACGCATGGACCAGAAAGGCTTTGCAAACAGGAGATGTTCCTCTTGTGCAGTTCAGCCCCAGCCTGCAGAAGGATTCTCTCCAGCGCAGCTGGGTTTTTAATGCCTTTGATGCTCATGTAAGATGCTGAGCTTAAGGTGGAGACTGGAAGTCCCTGAACTACATGCAATACATCAAAACTCTCAGGTGGGGTCAGGTGGCTACTGCACCAAACTAAGGCTCACAAAAGCTTCTCTTTCAGGTCTAGCCCAGCTGACCTGAAAATATCAATATATCACTATTTCAAGACCAGGAAAACAATTCTAGAGTCATATCTATGGTCAATGACACACACTATCCGAGTCACTGATGGGAAGATCAGCTGGCCGGTTCCCTTGAGGTCTGGTAAAAGGTCTGGAGAAACCAAGACGTAACCTTTGCCTCTGGCTGGTAGCAGCTCCAGGTCACCTCCCCTGCAGCAGGAGACAGCGGAAACACAGGACCTGTACAGCTCTTGCCATCCCTGCTCCACTTAGATCACCACATTGCTCTCAGGTGGCGATGAAGAGGCAGAGAAAACAGTCGAGACACTGATAGACACGATGTGGGCCCAAACAGGAGCAGTGGCAGCTCAATTGCATTTAAGCCTCAGTTTATCCCCCATGCATTTCCCACTGCTCAGTGATGAGCTTAGCAGTTGTTGTGGGAACATTGTTGACTGACACTCACGAAGGTAAAATAACAAATGTGTTTTGCTCCCTCAAGTGGCAAATAGTCAGTGCTGGATGTTGCATGTAGGTGCTGACATGTTTAACACCTTAATTACATCCCCATTTCCGAGTCCCCAAGAGCCACTGTGCTCCTACCTGGGCAGGCGTTGTTAAATGGGGGGTTGAACCCTTTTGAGGATGCCTCAGTTGCATTCTTCTCCAGGTCCACTGTGAGTCGCTGCATCTTGATGCAAAAATATAAACTACAATGTACAATTATACAAAGACAGGGGAGCTTGTTAGAACTAGGCCATTTCTGGAAATCAGTGCTTCATCAATGCTGCACAACATCCGCCAGCAATGCAAGCCGTCCTCCCTGCCCTGCCTCTCCTCCCAGCCGCACCTGCACGCCGTCAAAATACCCGAAAGCGTGTGCTGAAGGGCAGATATGCCCGAAGGAGAGGGCGAAGGGAGAGGTAATCCCCTATCGGCACTGGCTAATACAGCATGAAGTTCACGTCACGTGAGGAGGCCAGGTGTCACTGTGGCTGTCCCTGCCCGGCTGCCATACAGAGCAAACCCACAGTCCTCTGCAGCCGGCAACAAACACGAAAGAAATTTTCTTTCCATTTGCCTATGACTGTCTTTACAGTTAAACTAGCTTTTGCTTGCACAGTGCTTCCCGGTGCGGAGCTGCTGCGGGTATTGCTTCCAGGATTCTCTATGCTCACAAGTTTCCACAGGACAAGCCAGCCCAAGGGCAGGCTGCACCAGCTGCTGGGAAAGTCAGCGGCCTCTGGAACCAAGCTGTTGAACATTGCAGCTGCCCCTGGCCTTTCCTCTCATGCAATCCTTTTTAAAAGAGACCGCCCCTTGCTTCCAAGAACTTGCTAATGTTAGCCTTCTCTTCAGAGACTCTCCTTCCTAACACTCCAAAGGATAGTGATATCATGAGGAAGGCTTAGAGACCTTTCACAGTTCGTTAGAATAGATTACGCTTTGCTGGCACGTCTGTAGAGATTCAGAACCAGCCAAGTCTTTGTCCGGCCTGGCTGTACGTGAGGGCTCTGAAAACTCACCCTCTATCAAGCAAGAAAAAGTCATGAAACTCACTTTTCCTTCACTGTTTATTAAATCACCGTATGCACTTCAGAAATGCCTGTGTCACTGCCAACTCCAAACAAATACTGCCAAACTGAATTTCTCCTCGTTTCTTCTGCACGGCTACGCGTGAACCTCCATTCTAATTGCGTGTGGTTTCAGGGATGGCTGCACTTTATAAAGGCATATTTTATAAACGGCTTTGGCACAAAGACACTTTATGGATCTATGGTATTAGCGGGAAGTGACATTCACACCATTGGAGTGGCCAGTTTCGATCAGAGACTCCAGGACATCAGACAAGCTCTGGCTGAGGGGGAGAGACAGGTCAGCAGTGTAAGATAACACTCCCAGCCTGCTCTCAGGAGATGCTGGGCTTTCCCGCACCCTTCCCTCTGGCTATAAAATAACTAAACATTCTTCAGTTATGTACAAGCTCTGCTTCATAAGTACATTATTATTATTATATCTCAGAAATACATATCTCTTACCGGGGACAGACTGGCTTCCATTTCAGTCAAATTCCACTCATTCAAAGATAAATTGGGATTAAAGACCTGTTGGGAGGAAAATACAATTAGGCTTCCGAGAGGTGCAATAGTTGGAGGTGCTCGTACCCTCAGCTGTCTGCAGAGGTGCCGGGGAGCAGTGCCTTCCTGCACCCCAGCTGCTCTGGCACGTCACCCATAGCTCTGGCACGTCACCTAGAGCTCCAGGCTGGGGTTTGCTGGTTTGTAGCTGGGCCAGACCAGCGAGGGCTGCGTTGGGGACACCTGTACTGATCTGCCCGCCTTGCTACCTGCCACTGGAGGGGTGGCACAGACACCCAGTGCCACAGTCATGCCGTAAACCAGGGCAGCTTTTGTGTCACCACACACGCAAGTCGGAGCCCTTTTTTTTGCTGCTCTTGGGGCCTAGGACACTTCCAGAGTCACATGGATTTTTAAAAGCCTTCCAAAACCCAGGAGCAGAGGGCAGATTCCTGCTGCATCAATGCCCCACTGGCAATTTCTTGAGAAGTCTGAGCAATGTGGGCAAAGGAGCTGTTGATCTGGGGTAGAGTTTTATGATTCATTCTCATTCTTGTGACGTTCAGTGGCACAGAGAGAGAAAAGTGGGTCAGTGACAGGAAAACCCCTCCTAATGAGAAAGAAGAAACAGAAACCAACGGAGCCAGCAACAAAGCAGGCCATTAGAAAAGCTTTCCATAAAGTCAAAATCAATCATAGGCTCTTAGCAACAAACATAGACATAGAAACTGGCTTTAAGAGAATAAGATTAATATTTTTTAATGATTTTTCATTCCTGTTTATCCATGCAAGTTTATCATGTGCCTGCATCTGAAGCACCTCCTCAAGGGAGCATATCTTTGACATATAGATTCTTTTGCTACGTAGAGTTATTTTATTACTGGCAAAACCCTTTCATATACTGACTCTATGTACACGGAGAGAGTGAAAGAAACAAACCTTCATATTGCTGCATATATACTTAAGAAAAAAGTATTTCTAAAGAAAAGCGACCTGAGAACTGCAAACAGATCACCATCTCAGCAGGGAGAGAATTTAACATCATCTACACTTCCCAGAAAGTGAGGAAAAGGGGAAGGTAGTAGAGCTAAACACAGTCTAGGAGTATCTAAAATGCAGAATATGCAGAAAATAAAGTAACCCACCCAGAGAAATTACACAACTAGCTAGAGAGTTGTATTAAATCTATTTCATCTACATGTGCTAGGTTTCATGATGATGTCTTTACCAATTTGTGCTCCTAGAAGTTCGAATACATGTATTTTCCAAAGAAATGTAAAAAAGTGTCATTTGAAGTCTGAAATCCTGCCAGCTCCTATAAGCAGGTCAAACCAGAGCTGCGACTCTGCTGGCAGCATATGACAGACAAGGCACACCACACGAGACCAAGCCGCAGGGTCCGTCTGATTTCCAGCTCAAAGGTACCGCTGGGAACTTCACAACTGTTCCCTGCAGCTGCCCCTGGGGGGGCCCGACACTCACATCCAGGAGGCTGGCAGGCTCCAGCCCGTACTGCTGGCTCCGCAGCAGCAGCTGCAGCCCTTCCAAGCTCCAGTCTGTGCCCTCCAACGGGTCTGAAATATCTGTTCTGAGAAAAGACAAGAGGAAAACATGGCCACGAATGAGACTTGCATAGACACATAAAGAAAGCAGGACTGAACAGCCCTCTGACATGAGGTTTATGCTGAAATCTCACTTAGGAAACCACGAGCCCACTGTCAGCCTGGGTTTATGCCATATCACTTGGGCTGATCCCAGAAGTACAACCCAGCAGAGCACAGCGGGGACTGAGGAGACTACTCCCCTCTTGGGTGACACGTGGGGTTTGGGGATGGACAGTCTGTGCACATCTCTTCAAGACTGGGAAAATTAAAGCTTTCCTTAGAAGAAATCCTTCTAGAGAGGCACTTGGGATCCAGAACAGGCTGCATTCCTATCCTCCTGGGTCCAAGAAGCCTGAATTATGATTCACTAATGTTAACAGTAATTAAAAGTTTTTAAAGGAGTGACTTTTAACTGCAGACATTCAGCCTGCAGGCTGCATTTACCAGAGATATTCAGCTAAAGGAACAACTGTGCCACACTGCTGCGTTTAACTCCCCCAAAAAGCTAGAAAAATTTCTCTTAAATTCCAGAGTCTTTAAAAAAGGATGGTTTTTCTAATAAAATGTTTTGAAGTAGCCAGTGGGGTTAAGAGGGAAGAACTGAGTTCTCTGTAAGAACCCAAAGGAAAATAAAAGCCTTTCTGATAAGTCTATTGTGAGTTTTCCCCCCCAAGTTGTTCTCACATTGCTGCTGTTGCCATAAAAAGTGAACTCTGCAGTTAACCTCTACTTCATCCCCCGAGCTGCAACATGCTTTCCTGCTGCTGGAGAAGTCTGCTGCACACTCACCCCTAACGCTGGTGCTGTTGGGATGCCCGTCTCACACCATGCCAGACCAGCTCCAAAAGCGGCTCCCCCAGATCGCCCTGTGGCTGAGACGAATGACACTGTGCTGACCCCCCCTTGCATGAGGACATCATTCTCTGGGTGACTGTCACATGCTGGATACTTGTGTGTGCCCTGGCTTCAAAATAATGAAGCCTCCATCCCTTTGCATCAGACTTCTGCACTCAGTGAACACAAACTCCCAACTCTCCATCCCTGTGAGTGACCACACTTACTATTTCATGATTTTAAGGCATGATTTTTATCTTTTATAGGCTTTTACAAGGCCTTGCTTTGGACTGCCTAGCGTTTTACTGAGTCCCTCCAGTTCAAGGGGACAAGCACAGCAATGCAGCTAAGCTTCATGGGTTTTCACCGTTAGGCAGAGATGGGGAAGCTGAGATCTCTTGCAGTGTCAGCTCACCGGAACCTCCCCAGAAATGTGTGGCCTGTGTGATGGTGCCAAAGTGACTGGCTGCCCCCTGAAGACACCTAGCACTGACTCAGGAAAGTCACCTTGGAAAGGTGGTAGGAGGAGATGCAAAGGGAGAAGAGACTAACAAGAAAAGTCTATTTGATTTCACAGCACAGGAGAGGAAAAGAAAGGGGGCAAATTATTTCCTTCTCAAGCCCAAGACTGGGCCTGATAAACACTTTGCTGCCTTACCAAATATTTGCCCTACAGAGGTTGTACCTTCAGAGGTGCAGAGGCTATGATGATGATGGACTGTCATCTTCCATCACCATCTGCATATTGGCACACAAGTGACACCTTATTCACTGCCCAGAAAGACCAGTGAAAAATATTTCTTTAGAACTTTATCTAACTGAAGACTCAATAAAACAAATGACAGAGGGCACAGAAGCTACTGGAGGCGTAGTGCTGTCCACTGGCCTGCAAGTCTGCAGACATGGATGCTGGTCTGGGCTCCAGCTTTCATTTGGACCTTGGGCAAATCCCTCTCACTGCAAAAAGCCTCTTCCTGCTCCCATGGCTCTGATGCACGTGCTCTGACAGCTCTTCCTCTGTTGGGTCCTTCAAGCAAGTCATTCACAGACCCCCCACCTCTGTGAACTGTCCCCTGGGTTCAAAGGGTCCTCTAAGCAGGTGCCACAGGTACAGGATGGAGGTCACCAGGCTGTATTAGGTGACTTAAAGCCACCTCCCTTTCTCCCCAGCTAACGGAAGAGAGGGCCATGAAACACGCAGGGGCCGCAGCTCTCCTTCGCTCCCCTCACCTGTCCAGCAATGCCCTTCTGCCTCTTCTCTCGGATGGTTGCGAGGTCCCTGATGGGGCTGCACCACAGCTCCCTTTGCCTTCCAAAACAGACTGAACCATGGCAACCGGGAGCACAGGGGGCTCAGAGCAAGCCCGGCAGCCTGGCAGGGGGACATCGGGCTCAGCGGGGCCTTTCACTCCAGGGCTGACCGGCTCTTCCTTGATCAGCATGAGGCACTTCTCTCTGCATCAGAGACAAGAGTTAGCACCACACACACATCTGCTCCACAAAGGCCTCGCGCTACTGGGAAGGGCAATAGCACAAGGGCTTGCTTCCACTTCCCATCAAACTGCCCCACAGAGTCTTTCCATTCCCCCAGACTGGCAAAAGAAACCAGCAACCTTGTCTTTTCAGCAAGCTCCAGAAACATGCTCAGCTGGAATAGCTTCAGTCACTTCATCAGTCATAGCTATAATGAATTTCCCTCATTCAATTGTTTTGCAAATACGGGAAATACCCTTCCATGTGTTCATTATTCCTGAGATGAGCGTTAGGCTTGAGACAGGTTAAAGGGTCACTAGGCTAGACAGGTTCCCCTGAAACAGAAAAGCCTCCACCCTAGAGAAAGGAACAGTATCAGTTAGACCTGAAGTTAGGATGGGACCAGCAAGCACTCAAGAGATCCCAGTGACACAGGTGGGATCTTGTGGCCCTGCAGGATTTGGAAGAGAAGCTGACAGTCCCAGTCAGATGTTTCACTTGTTTGGAAGCAGAGGTTTGCCTTTTTCCAATGGTACAGAGGCACTCCACATTATTGCCCAGAGAAGCTGTGGCTGCCCCATCCCTGGAGGTGTTCAAGGCCAGGCTGGACGGGGCTTGGAGCAACCTGGTCTGGTGGGAGGTGTCCCTGCCCAGGGCAGGGGGTGGCACTGGGTGGGCTTTAAGGTCCCTTCCAACTTAAACTATTCTATGACTCTATGGTTCCTAGATGGACATGTGTCATTGAAGTTTTGAATAGTAGCATTTTGTATGTAAAAATCTGCTCTGAACTACTTATAGGAGACTTTCCAGCTCTCTCTGAAACTGCACAACTGGAGCCAAAGTGACAGAGGCATGTACATCAACAGGCTCAGGGCATGGAAAGCCACACTGAAAAAATATTGTCTTACAACACTTACAGACTAGCTTTGCTGCAAGACAACACACAAACATGTCACACATATGGGATGGTATGTGACACTCCAAAATCCTCCTCTGCATTCCTTTCAGATCGTCTTCTCATCTCATGAATCCCAAACTCCCACCAGAAGCTCATGTTGATTTAGGAAACACCACACTCCTGAACTCATTAGGGCTGTGGCTGGCTCACATTCTTAAGTCATGCAGACACAGCACAGATCAGAGGCCACCAGATGGCACTCAGTAATTAGTAGAAATAAGCAACGTAAATTGAAGGTTATATTAAAATTTTTCTGCTTTAGAAATGGCTTCCAGATTGTTTGTTTGGGTTTGTTGGTTTTTTTCTTTTTTTTTTTAATTTAATCTGGAGGTCTTTACATGCTTCTAGCTAATTTTATGCCTATGGTTTCAATTATTAGGCAGATTTACAAGCAATTTCTAGAGTATAACTGCCTTGCCTATATGCTTGAGAAACTGTTTCCATGATTCATCTGTCTACTTACTTTCCACTGACTTAGCTGTAGCTCTTCTGCTACCAGCCCTAAATACGCTGCATGGCTGTGGCAGGAAGAGATAAGCATTAAAATACCTCTATATTCAGTTCTTGAGATACTGGGACCTTTTCACAGAAAAGTTGTCAAACATCGGAAGTTGTTGTGATGCAACCTTTCTGTTCTCATTAGCAGAAAGATGTACAGTTTGATTCTGTTTCTTATTTGTCAAAGCCAAAAGGAAACTTCCTTTCTCTTTCTCAACAAACTCAACAAGTGTTAGCATCTCATTATTTGATAAAGTCTGAGACAGCCCCTGTCTTGAGAACAAAATATAGAGAAACATGGAATACTTCTCAAAGAGGTGAGTGGAAATTCTCAGCATGAAACTCATTACTTTGTTTCAAAAGTTATGCTGTTATTATCCCTCCTGAATTCTGAAAATCTGACCCACACTGGAAACTGGAAAAAAATATTCCAGCCCACCATCTCTACAGAGATTTGCGAACCAGACAGAAACCTTGGTAAAATTACAGCTAGGAAAGAAAAAGTCTTTTGAAGAAGTTATGCAGTATATACCCAACTCTTCCTGTTTTTAATCACAAATATGTTTACCTGTCATTTTCTGGAGGGGATTGCATATTTATTATGTTGGAAGGTGATGCTTCAGTAATATCAGATATGATGGGTCCTCCAGCAATTGCAGGGCTGTTTAAGCAAGAGGCAGGTTCTGTCGATGGCTAAGAGGAAAGCAAAAATAATACAGATTTATCCTTCTGAGGACCAGAACAAGTCCAAGGTCCTATCTGAGACAGTCAGGGTTTATTCACTGTGCCCCTGAGTCCCCCTTGTACGGAAACCAAGGAAGCTTTTACCTCCTATGCAACATTATAATTTCCTCCAGTCTTTCCTCCAACCACGCAGAGGTGCAGGTGTAAAATAAGCACTGTGACTCAAGTGTCAGCTACTGAGAGGTTTTACCACATCTGACGTTTTGCCTAGACTGCTTAGCTTCCTCTGGAGGGAAAGATCCAACACAGCCCAACAGGGGAGTATGGGTCTCTCATGCCAGCTCAAGTATTTTAACTGCACAAGTGTCTGGTGTCTGCTTGAGTGGGTTACACTGGTGGGGATCCTTCAGTGACGGCAAAAACCTGGCTCTGGTCAGAAACACCAGAGTACCCACTTCTAGATCATACTTCTTCCTCTCTGCCCTTGAGGTGAGCCAGCCTGGGGTAACAGCAAGGAGAATTTGGTGTGAGGGGTCTGCCTTTCCCTCCCACAACCCGTGGCCTCCCACATGAACACGACAGCACGAGCATGTGCAAACACGCGCCCCTTCCTGGAACAGGGGAGCTGAAGAAATAATAATGTCACTCAGCTTTGCAAACCTCTTCTTCACTGCCACACTCTTGCCAAACTGCCCACTGTAATCTGTATCACCGCTTCAAACAATCTTCCACCCTTGCCAAAGAAATCCCACAAAGCTCAGAGGCTGGTGTAAACCTACCGACTGTATGAAATAGGGGTCATGGAGGGGGTCCGTAGACAAATGTCGGCTGACCTTGGACACTTGTGGAGCTGTGATCCCGTTGTCAAGCATCAGAGGTCTGTGAAGAGAAATGGGTTTGTTTCTCCAGCACATACTGACTGGATCCTGGTTGCTCATACAAGGAATGTCTCTCAGCTGAGGGTTGTTTTCCCCTGGGTACTCTCTTTTTCCTCAGCTGTAAGGTACTTTCTTGTCCAGTGTTACGGACAAGGAAGGGAAACAACAGTTTTGGAGGTCACCATTAAAAGAGGGCATTAGCCCTACAGAGAAGGGATGATCTGGGTTTTCTAGATCTTATTCGAAAGACGCAAGTAAAAATCACAATTTCAATGCATATTTTGAATTCAACAAATTCCATTCATATTTTCTTCTAATTGCTAGTGGTTTCAAGCTCTAGGCTGGGTCCTCAGCTTGTTTAACTGGAGGTAGCTACGCTGAAATTATTAGCGCAATACTGGGAATCTGGCCTTGTTACCAGCTCGCTCATGCCCAGGGCTTCGTTGACAAAGCTCCATCTCTGTACGTAGCGCTGCATAAAAGGAACCCATGCCACCCCCTAAGTAAGCAATAAAATGGGGGGAGACACAAAGCAAAGCAGAGCCTAAAGTCATTGCATACGGGCTTTTTAAAAAATGACTGACAGGCTTTTACAAGTGGACACTGACAGCAAGAAGTGGTTCTGCACGCTGGGTCCTGTAGCAGGAGCGCTTTATGTAAGTGATTACTAAATGATTGAAACCTAGAGAAAATGAGAAGAAGTCTCAAAATGGCACTGCCTTTCCACCATGAAACTCCCTGGGTTTTGTGATACAGTCCCAAAGAAGCTGGGAACGAGTATATTTTGCTACACACCCACTATTTTTAATGCTGTGATGATCCTATAAAACTGCCTAGCAAATCCCTCTTCTCCTCCCACCATCCCGCAGTCCAGAAAAGCATCTTCAGTATTCATCTGGAAGACAGTGATTTGGCTGAGGGCACCAGGGAAAGCCAACAGTTTTTTTGCACAGTAACATCTACAGGCTTGACAGAAGATAATTCCTAGCTCCCTTCATCCTACAGACACTGGAGCAGGATATGCTGTGAGAAATTATGGGTTTGCTCAGCCTCCAATTAGATCCCACAGTGAAGGGCATTATGCAGCACAACACAGTGACCACGGTGCTCGAGATCTCAGTGTTGTCTAACAGCTCATTTAACTGCCTTTTTCTATTCTATGACATTAACTAAAGACACAAAATAAAAAAGAACATTTGAATCACCCTGACATGGACATGGACCCTGTTATGGCATAAGCTACCCTTCAGTACACGCCAAGATATCATAGCTAGCCCTGCGACAATTATGAATTTGTAAGTGTCCAGCTCTCTGCTCCAAGAGCCACAAATGAACCTCCCCACCCAACATTTCTTATCAAAGTAACTTTGGCATCTAACTCATCTAACAGTCTCCCAGGTCAGACATGCCTGTGGGACCTACAGACCCGTCCACACCTGCCCAGAGCCCCCAGTCAGCATGTGGGTCTGCACCAACAGTTGCTCTGGGCTGTATACTATGCTTCCCTGCAGGCATTTAAAAGACAGGCAGGTAAAGAAAACTGTGAAGGATAGAAGGGCAGATATAGAAGCTCACAAGAGCTGAGGTTCCTTGAACAAAGACCGTCGTGTTTCCAAGGAAGCAGAAACTCAAATTAACATGCACAACACTGTGCAAACTGCAGCTGGGCTGTATCACTGTGATCCCTCTTCATAAGGAGGCCACCACAGTTGCTGTGCAGACAGTTCTGTGCTCTTCTGCCCCTATCAGCACAGGTTCTTGCTAATGATTTCCTTTTTGAAAAAGCAGTAGTCTAAGACAACATTTCTTGGTCTGCAAAGCTTCTACACGTAGGGCATGGCCCTGACCGTGGAAATCAGAGATCAGCTCTGGTATTTCCTTTCTCTGCTTCCCCACTCCACTGGAGGAAAATTTCACCACTCATGAACCTCAGGAACTCAGAGCAGCTGATACCCTTCCCTTGGGTCCTTTTCTTTGTTAACATTCTCTGTGCAGTGTTTCCCAGAGGCTCAGTAGAGAGGGTAGGCAGAGGTAAGAGTACCCAGCTCACTTGTACAGATTATGGGCTCCTTTGTTCAATCCTGTGTTTCCTTCACAATCCTCACATGAAGAGACAGCCAAGAACAAGGACACTGACTAAAACAAAATCAAACCCTTGAGCAGCCATTCTTGGGAAGTCTGGCTTCTTCCTCCAAGGCATGGAGAAGTTTCTGAGTTGCCAAAGGCCACAAGGTAATAAAGGTGGGAACAGGAGGCAGGTCCCTGCCCTCAGCCTAAGCCACAAAGGCAAATCCCTCTCAGTAGCCCCTCTCCCCTCTTTAGATCACAAGCATGACAGAGCAAGAAATGCATGGCTGCTCTCCTGGAAGGCACTAAGCTTCCTAATTCAAGCTCCTCTATTCATTTGCCTTGAAGAGCTCATCTATGACTCTAAAGATAGCCCTTAGCTAAAATCTTTCTCTGCCTTCTTCTCTGTAAGGCCTGCAGGTTACATGCCACCCAACCCGTGTTGGATACACAACCCATTCCGTGACTGTGGGTCAAACTAAAGGCGTCTGTGGGCTGGCTGTGCCCAGCCCCGCTCCCACTGATGACAAGTGGCAAATCCACGACCTGTAGGACCAGCAAGTGGGGTCCTGCCCTTTACCCTCCCACTAGTTAGTGTTCCCATCTCCCATCACGCTCTGTGTTCCCCAAATAAAGGTCACGAGCTGACACGGTGCTTCTCTAAAGACCACTGAATGGGGCATGTCAGCAGGTCTGACTCGGCAGTTCAGCCCATTCATTTCCCATCACCATGGTGCCCTGGTCCGGTGACCGCCCGCCTGGGCGAGCTGAGCTTGTGTTTTTAGTGAGGGGGCAGCATTATGCACCCATGAGCGTGCGCGCACCACACAAGGGTACTTACAGCTTCCTCTTTATCCCAGTGCTGCTGGGGCTCGATTGGAGCTGGCCAAACAGAAACTGAATCAGCTGTCAGGAGAGATCAAAATCCGGTGTTAATCAGCAGAGTGATTCAGCACTCCGGCTCTCACAGCCGTTCTTCTCTCACACATTCCTCCCTCCTGACACCGCCCCAAAGTTGGGAGCAGCCATGAAATATGGGAGGCAAATTGCATGAGACTTTGGAGCCCAAAACTAAACTAAGCTTTCCAAGAACTCAAACGACCTGCCTAGCTTTCAAGAAACACAGCCAGGTGCCTGCCTTGTGCCAATGCTGCTTTCTCTCACGTGCTCAGCACTTTCTCTCTCGGCTTCTGTGTGTGCAGAACTCCAGGTAGCCCTATTAGGCTCAGGAACCTGCCTGTGAAGTACACATTCCTAGGCCTGGAGTTAGACTTGGTCTCCGTAAAAGTCTTCAGAGACCTTTATGAGAGGCTCTAACACAGACCTTGCAAGGCAAAGAGGCAACCCCCTAGGGGAGACCCTGGATGGATGTCTTCGCTCTTTCAGTTGAGTTTTTCAGCCCTGTGAAATTCAGTGTTGATAAAACAGGACACTCAAAATGACGCAGAATGGCTCTGGAGAGGAATCATTGAGCAACATATTCCCAAGTCAGCTTGAGCCTAATGCTCTGCTTTGACCTCCAAACAAAGAGAGCATTATTATTATTATTATTACATATCAGAGCTGTCTCTTCCCCATTGCTCAATATAACAAAATGGAGTTGCATAAATGCCCCTACAATGAGTGGTGGTGCTGGTCCAGCCTCAGAGCCGGAGGAAGGTTTGATAGCCTCATGTATTTCTACCCAGTCCTATGACTGTTACGTCACGTGAGGGTCAGAGCCTGGCTCTTGGGGGAACTGGGAAATGTGATGTGCTCAGTCACTCAGCACCATCTGGGAATCACTGGAGAGGCCTTTTCTAGTACTGGTCATGCTAGATTTTAAGGGATATGACTCCACAGTGCTCCTTCAGTCTGAAAGGTTGTACAGCAATGCCTCAACCATACCAGCAACCTCAGAAAATGTAACAGTCGCCAGAGGTCCCCAGTGGGGGAATGGCTAGCCAATTCTGCTGTATGCAGCTTCAGTGCTGGCAGGAGGGAGGCTCCTCTCTTGTACAAAGGAAAAAGGAAAGATTTGGGAAGCCCAAAGGCATAGGTACAACCAGAACACAGCCAATACAGGGCAATTGGCGAGAGCTGTGCTCTCTTGCTCAGGACCTCAACAGAAAAGTGGTTTCTAACATCACAGCAAGGGAAATTTAAACCTTTTGTTCAAGGGCATAATCTATGTTTTCTTAATGACCACTTTCCATAGGACATGTAAGAACATCACACAATTTGAAAGACAGGGAAAATAAGCATATGGTGATATCAGAGTGTGGAGAAGATTATGGGACAAGAAAAAAAAAATAATCCGAGGAGGACATACACCATGCAGTACAAGTGAGTTTGGAGTTTAGATGAGCACTACCTTGTTGATCACTTTCTGTTGCTGTGAGTGGTTCTGTCGGAGAGAAATTACTTCCCGCCAAAGAACTTCATTTTGCCTGAAAGTGAAACAGAAACTTTCCCTGAGCACAGTAACATCCCAACAGCTCACGGTGCTGCCATGATGCACAGCAGACCCAACTGCACAAAGCCTGTCTCACTCTGGGGCTCTTGCAGTGCTTGGCTCTTTTTGGGCATCCCAAACGGGGTGACACAATTGCTTTCCTTACTTTTCCTCGACCTCAAAAGAACTACAGACCGAAGCAGGGAGGAAAAACAAATACAGAGAAGCCAACGTCTGTAGAGGAGGGCAACAGGAGGACACGTATTTAGTTTTTGCGGAACATTTGGGGCAAACTCAGAATTTCAGCAAGGCCCGATTTGTGGCTTTGAATGATTTGGATCACCAAGGCTGTTCTTCCTGTGAGAGCCAAGAAAGCCCAGCCTCTCCACAACCGCCCCCAAGGACCAAGAGATCCCGCAGACAGAGATCCTATGTATTCTGCCTGCCGAAACCTCATACATGTGGTGGTACAAAGGCATGTTTGGGAGTGACTGGAGCAGCTAAAGGGATGCTTCTGCATCTGAGAGCCTTGAACTAGGAGGACTGTAATGATTTCGTTAAAGGGTGTCACTGATTTCATGCAGCACAGACCCTGTGGCCAGCTTGCAATTGTATAGGGCATATTTATTTTCTGTCTGCAAATGCAGCACACAGGGGAGTTTACAGGCTTCCTTGAACAGTCAGTCCCAGAAAGCGGGGTGGGGAGACGCCGAGTTTATTTACTGTGCTGCCTCCAAACCTGGATGCCAAGCAGGTCCATGCTGCAAAAGGCTTTGCCAGTCAATTTATCTCAAGAGTATATGGATGTAGCAAAACTGACAGGCCAGCAAAACCTATCACGCAGGTGAAATTTATAGATGCTTTTGCTTTTTAGTCTTTCTAGTATGGATTGATGCTGGAATTGGGAAGATAAGGCCCAGGGCTCAAAAGAACACAGGAGCTGCCCGAATATAGCAGTTTGTACAGCAAGAATCTCTGCAGGAACTTTCTGTGCCGGTACTGACAGGATTTTCAGCAAAGCAGCTTTCCTTAGTCTGACAGCTTGTGCTGGAGTTATGTCCTAATGGTTCTTCATCAGAGTAAATTTCTTAACATTATTTCAGCCTGGGATTTCTGGTCTGTCTTAATTTATAAAAATTGTATTACTTTCATTGGTTGAATGCAATTTTGCCTTTTGCCAGATGAAGGAAGGGAGTAAGCTAATCAAAAGGGAGAATAAACTAAAAGCAAGGCCAAATCATCGATACTGGAATTCCTTAAAAATTAAATAAGATACAAGCCTAGAAACTCTTTCATTGCCACTGTACCTGGATTTCATGGTGTGATTTCATGCATGTGTTAAATGTGGGAGTCATTAAAAATTGAGGTAGCATAAAAATATTTATGTTGCATGTAAGGTGCTGGGCTGCAATGAAGTTTCCCAGTATATGGTGTTCTCTCAGGGCCCAGGATGCCAGTGTCGTCTGGTGGTGTACGAGTATCAACTTTCACTATAAAAGAAGGGGTTTGGGTCTTTTTCATTATTCAAGTGCTTTTTAAATAAAGTTCTCTGCAAGGGTTAAAATTCTGGAGGCAAATAAAAACCTCTCCAAGTACATGATTTATAAAACCATGTCCATTTCCTAAATTCCTAGTGCCCGTGTCTGACAGAAAATCCCAGTCTCAGACAGCTGGAGGTCAGGCAGCCACATGCAAGCAGCATTGCATTTGCTTGGTTTGCTCTTATACAACAATTTTGGCCATGTCAGAATACACAGTCTTCAGAGAGACACATTAAACATTACAGCAGTTCTTGTGTTCTTACATACTTTAGGACAGTCATATATTTTGAAGGTGGAGGACGAGAGAGATTTTTTTTTTTTTTTTTTTTTTTTTTTTTGAGAGCTGGAGTGGGCACCACCACATTTCTGCCAAGGACTTTTCTAGGTGTGAGAAAGAGTTACATCTCTTTTTACCATCATTTCTATCTGGATGAAATACTGTTATCTGAGCTAAGTCTCCAGGTTATACACATACTTCCTGCATGGCCCCGCTGTGCTTCCCCCATCTCTAAAGGGAAAATAGAGACACACGTCCACCTTTCACAGAAGACAGAGAGGCTGAGTACTAATTCATTTTGTAGATTATGGGGTCTGCATAGAAATCCTACATGTTGTCATCTCAACAGATCTAGTTCCTGTGATTAGTACCTGGCTCAGCACGTGCTCCCTGGGAAGGAGGTGTGTAAGGTTCCTCCTTTCAAACATTCACCAAGTTCAACAACTCTCAAGAAGCAAATGCCTGTAATAAGCAGCCTGAGAAGGATTCAACTCACTGCTTCATGTCCTGCACTTGACACTCCATGTTCTCCTGCTGACTCCTCAGTATCTGTACCTCGTATAGCAACCTGCTGAGGTCCTCCTGGCGCATCTTGGTCTCCTCACTTTTCACTACCGACACCTGAGGAATTAAAATCAAAGATGGATTTTACCAACACAAGAAGGGCATAGAGAGAGAGAGTCATTGCTGTGGCTCAGGTGCCGGGCTCTGACGTGCAGAAATACCAGGACAGGCGATGTATGCACAAGAGTCTGAACTATCCTTAGGGTATTACTGCAAGAGTCAAAGGGATAAAACAGAGCAAAGAGCAGGAAAAATCGTTTCCTACAGAGGGTCTGTTGGCAGCAGGACAATCTCCACTAGAGTGGGGGCTTATTTCAAATCAGCTTAGGAAAAAAAGAAAAAAAAAAGGTATTTTGAGGAACAGGGTGGAATTGAACCAGGTTATTTGATTAATTCTTGCTACTTTAACTACAGAGAGATCAAATCCAGCCTCATGTTTTATAGGAATGAGCCCGAGGAACTGCTTTAAATTGATATATTATGCTTGGGTTTCCAGAAGGCTTTTGCTGAAGTCAATAGGCTAATTGAGTAAGAGAACAGCCCTTTTTGGATACCAATAAGAGGTTAAAAGATAGCAAACAGAAGGTTTGCTATCAGAAGAGTAGGTTATTGCTTCTACAATGACAGGAGATGACTGTTGGGAGATCCAGTAGGAGCTATGCTGTACTTATCTAGAAAAGCCGGTAACGATTCAAAAGCAGAGGGGTGTGAAGCAGGCCTGGCCATGTGGCACTACACGAAGGTCTCGTGATACTGAGCAACAGAGCAAACAAACACAGACAAAACTCTGATGGAAGCCAAGCCCTGCACGCCAAGGACCCCTGCCCCAACCGTACATGTGTATGGAGAGGACAGAACCTAGAGCACTGGGCAATATTGGGGTTATGCTGAGCGGTCTATAGCACGGCGGACCATGGTCTGAAAGCAAAGAAGCATTTTGAGGAGTTATCAAGAGAGGAGCGCAGCTGTGGTAGAAACCCTCGCAATGACCATGGGGTGCTGTCCTGCTCAATCTGCCCCAAAAAAGGGATGTGGGAGGGTTAGAAAGGCCCAGGAGGGTCTCCTGCTCGGGCAGAAATGAGGTGCTTGCCACCCGAGATGCCTGAGGGACAGGACACAAGTATTCATTACTTCTCTCCTAGCAGAAGGCCCAGGGGAAACACATTAAATAAAGAGACAAGAGGTTTAAAGCAAACCACGAGAGCTAAGCCTCCACACAGACCATTACTTAAGCTGTGGGGCACGCTGTTGAGGGATGTTTGGAACAAGCACCAGGCAGTGCTCCGCAGCAGGGCGTGGAACCTTCTGGAACCAGGGTCTGCCTCCCCTCAGCCGTCCCCCCTGGGGGGCTCACCGGGGGCCCTGCCGAGGCCCTGCCGCCATGTGTATCCCCCCTCAGACCCCCTCACCTTCCTCTTGATGTGCTCCAGGAGGTGCTCGTGGCCCTGCAGGAAGCAGAGGTGCTGGAACTCGGTGTCGTCTCGCTCGGGCTTGACGAGACCCCCCTGCTCGATGTTCACCACCTTCCTGAAGCCATCTGCATGAAGAGGGTGCGGGTGAGGGGCCCACAGACCTGGGCCTTCCCCCTCGCCTCCCACCACCGTCACTTTTGAGGACGGTTCTGTTCACTCCCCCCTCTTTTTGACCTGCTCCAGTGCTCAAGGCCACAGCTGTGCCCCCTCCCTGGGGCTGGGCAAGTTTTTGGGCCACATCTACAAGAAATCCGGCACAAGGGAGAGTGCTGTGCATCCCAATAGCCACCCCTGCCGCTGGCCCACACCATGAAAGCCTCACCAGCAATGCCTTGGCCAGGAGCTGAAATGCCTGCTCTTAGGAAATCTCTGGTTTGATTCAGGAGCCAAAGGGATTCAGGGGAAGGTTATTCAAAAGGCACAGACCAGCACCGGGTGCCACGTTTGGAAAAAAAGGGTCACATGTACATTTGGATATCTACTTGGAGTACTCCTCCCAAGTCCTAGAAAGGTTTCTAAACCATATCTAAAGACTGGCATAAAATTTACAATAGAGCTAGTGTATAGTTAAATAGCAAAGTTAAATAGCATACTTAAATAGTAAAATTCCTTTACTGAGGAACTTTGTGAATTAGTCATTGAAAAACTTCCAAGAATAACCAGAATTTAATACAGTTGTGGTCTAGATGTGGCTAAAAACTACACCTAAGCCTCCACGAAGAGATGATAATGTCTGCAAAGCAAAGCAAGGTTTGCAGGGAGAAGTTCTGTCCGTAATTAGTTCAGCGATAGGGCTGGTGAAACGGGTAAGCTCTGGGCTCTGCCCTCAAAAGCAGCCGTTTCTGAGGGAGGTGTCACAGCATCAGGCTGCTGGAAAAAGCCCCATATAGAATAAAATGCAAAAGAAATAATAATAGGTCATCAAATTGATGCAAGAGAAGCAGAAAACCTGGTGGCTGACATTTCTTAGCTCACATCTTACAATGTAATCTAACAGAAATTTCATGCTGGAATCTAAGGTCAATGCAAGGAAACCATTCTCCTGGGATGCCAGAAGCAAGTCCCCTTTGGCAAAATCAATAATGCCACAATAACACATATATGTAAGACCTCAACTTTTCTATCCACAGTTGTCCCTCACACCTGCCGTCCCACCTGCACCTTCTGTCGCTCCCCATGTGTCTGTAGGACCCACATGGCCTGGCTCTGGAGGTTGAACTTACACATGTTCAGCTGCCGGACGAAACTGGCCATGTTGTTGTGTTTGAAATACTTGGGCAGCACCTCTTTGGCAAAGCGTCCTTGGTCGAACACATGGAAGCTGGTGCCATTCTGCAAAGGAGACAAGGACAAAGGCGAAGTCAGAGAAGCGTCTCTGACCATGAGAGGTGATTTCCTTGCGTCCTACAGCAGGGGAAGTCATGCTCTTTGAATTGCTGCCTTGAAGCTGAGAAAAGTGACAACAGCCTTCAATAAGGGCTTCAATGCTCCTTTCAGTTCTGGTCCTTTCAGTCCTCTATGACCGCAGTTTTGATCTTTTTCTACTAAGCTTTGCTACTGCTTAGTTCAGAGCCTCAGATGCAATAAAGAAACTGCAGACTTTTACGCACAAATAACTGGCAGCTTTTGATCGTCCACACTTGTATGGACCTCACAGAAAGACTCTGGTGTCTGAATAAGGTCCTGGAAAGTGGGAATTGCCATTATAACCCCTCAATCTAGTTGTATAGGTCTAATTCCAACCCATCTGTTCCAGAGCACAGCAGTCCTGGAGGGAGCGCTGCCTGGAGACCTGGCACAAGAAACACAGCAAGGCAAGAAAGCAAGTCATCTCTGGAGACACCACACTCACCCAGAAGCTCTATGCACCTTCTCTTGATTATTTTTGAAAGTACACAGCCATGAGGGCAACCTGCAAAAGGTTAACAGTCATGCTTTACAGTCCAAGTTAGCAACACACATGTTAACCGGATAAATACCCGTTTCTGGGGTTGCAGTGCCAGGATCTGTGATTGCAAAACAATGCAAACTGCCTGGGATCGCTGGCAGAGACAGACACGTCGCAGGCCATGTGCTTTCCCTGCCCGGCCCTCCACCTGCTGACAGCTAAGCTGGTACAGAGAGGGCTCCTGGGACACAACGCACTGAAGCTGCCTTGAAACATCTTGCAAACAGCAAGTCATGCAACCTTTTTAAGGGACGGAAGAACCGGCAATTAATTTTCATCTGTAACCAACACTTAGGAAAAACATTTTCTAAATCCTCAACCTGAACAGCCTCAGTGTTTCTCTGGGACATGGAGACAGAGGGACCACCTTAAATCCGATCTCTGCTCTGGATGGGGGGACAGCACAGGGAATCTGGAGGAATGAAGAGTTATGATTTCAGCCATGGAGTTTGAGGCACAAGCGGCATTTTTTGTAAGCTTGCAGAGAATGGTACCTAGGGGCTCACACTGTCTTTGCTTGTGGAGAGAGAGAAGAGCTGCAAAGAGCTATGGGGAGAACCACCCAGCTGTGCAGCCTAAGCTTTATGGAGGGACAGGCAAGATGCAGAGGCCTGTGCCACTGCAAAGACATCCACAGATGCTAGGGACTTACCAGCTCAGCTGCAGTTGAGTTTCAAGGGACAGCTAGCTAAAGACATGAGGGTCTGCATGATGTTGGCAGGGAGGGCTCCAAGAGCAGCACAGCCACCGTCATCCTCCTGCTGCGTTCAGCGTTATCACCAGCATCAAGTGGTGTATCAGCTCGGGGGGGTTATTTCACAGCGGACTGGTTTTTGACAGAGGAGGATAGTGTTTCGTAAGAGTGAGCACCCAGCGATATGTGGGTCCCATCACAGGGTCTGTAGCTGCATAGGTGCGCTCAGGGCTGCCTGGAAGTTTCTAAAGCAGGGAGCGTAATCAGGACCATGAGAAAGCTCAGTGAATAACGAGGGGCGGTGTGTGCCTGTAGCCTGCCCACAGCCTCCGGAAAACAGCCAGCTGGCAAACCCTGCTTGTTGCCACTACACTTCCATTGCCAAACAGTGCCAATTCACTCTGTGCTCAGGCTCTAACAATTAACCCTGCACGCCCACAAACATGCAACTTTGGGTCAGCTGTGCTTCTTGCTCCTTGTTCACTGCTGCAAACACGACTGTTTGCCTCGACAGTGCCCGTTGACCATCACCAGGGTCTTTCCTATCATTCCTTACCCCAGGCAGCAGGAGCAAAGGCTGATCTAGCACTGAAGAAATTCACTCACAACCTGTGTGCTGGAACTATCTCACAGATTGAGCTTGCAGACATGACAGCAGGGACCAGCGTTTCCCAAAACACTGCAAAGGCTGTTGTGGGGACAGAGCCTGATTATCCTGCTTCCCTTGCACTTCTGCCCACTCACTCTCTCTGGGATACAGCTGTGTGTCCCAGTCTGGGCATGCTGATGGAAAGTCACAAGGGTTTCGTGTACCTGAACACCTCCTTATCACCTCTCTTGAGAGGTCCTTCCTTCGAATTCAGGGCTGCAATGTTCTCAGAAGCCAGTGTTCCCAAAAAGGTTCCTACAGGCACAAGAGACTTTGGAGTTACTGTGTGTTCACCAATGAACGGTGCATGTGCCAGCTTGTTCCTATACAGCAGCTGGGCTTTGCTTGTCTCACATCAGGGGAGCACAAGCTGGGAGAAACTTTGAAAGTCTTCTCTGCCCAAGGCAAAATCGACTCTGCAGCATGTCAGTCTTGGCATATGCTTCTCTTAACTGTTTTTGACAGACCCAAGATGACAGACACCCTGTGCCCAGCCCAGGCAAGCTACTCCAGGAATTTGCTAGGATTTCTTCCTGACTGCATCTTCCATTCCAAAAAAGCATTTAATTACTTCTTGTCCAATCTACCATGGACACAGACAGCCAACTTTTCCTTTTGACCTTACAACAGCCTTTAGTGTATATATAAACCGTCACCAGGTTTTCTCTCCATCTCTTATCCTTCATGCCAAGAAACAGTTCATAGGTCCTTATAGGTCCTATTTTCTAAGAGTTCCAATTACGTCCACAAATCTTAGGCATGCGCACAATTTCTCAGCTCCAGCAACACTGATGGGCAGAAGAGGAGGATGCAACGTGGGAAACTTAGACATTTAAAAGCCTTACCAACCCCCCCCCCAAGAATGTAGCTACAGCCTATGTTAGGTTGCAGGAAAGCAGAGCACGGTGGGGGTGGTCAGGCAAACAAGCGTAACTAGAGAGGGGACTATTTATACAGCTTAGGAAATCCTTCTTGGTTTAAAAGTCCTTATTTAAGACACAGGATACCAAAACTCGGTGGCTGGGAGAAGTATGGCCATGTAATACCAGTATCAGAAAGCAACCGTTGCCTTGGATAACAATGCAGCTCAAACCCCATCAAGTTTTGCATGAAAACTCTACTGGACACAAACACGTGGCAGAGGGGCTGCTTTAGATGTCTTCCCTTTAAATCTGCTTTTGTTATAGAGTCTCAATTTCAGAGAACAAGTTTATGCAAACAACTGATCTGATAACTCCCTGCTGAAGACAAATCACAATGTTATCTGCAGCAAGTCCTAATCAGGTCAAAAGCACAGCATGGTATCAAAATACTGTACTAGGGGGACAAATAAATCATTTTAATTCTCTGATTGCACTTAGTACTTTAACGCCTTGGTGACAAATCAGAAGCCAAAGCAATGCACTCTATCCATATGAAGCTGGGCAGACAGCACATACACACCTCACCATGATCATTGCACAGACTAATTGTAATATCGAGTAAAGCTCTTCCAAAATAGTAAGTGATTTAGGGTGCCACTCTGAGGTCTGTTTAAACTATCAGTTTCAGCTTCAGGTCTGAATGCTGTTTGTCTGTTGCCTTCTCCCAAGGCATTTGTGAAAGGCTGGTAAGAAACACACGTGAAATAACACAAACAGTAGTGGAATTATTTAAGGGTTTTGCACCTTTTCTAGAATATTTTAGGGAACTGTAGGTTGAAGCAAGTTGAGAAACCTCTCAAAGAGCCTGGATTTTTAGAATATTCAGTATTAGACACCACTTAAGATGCTTTAAGTGAAATGTGTAAATATTGTTATTAAAATACTCTCAAACCAGTTGTCCCTTTGAAACAGAAAAGCCACAATATTGCAAATAAATAATATCAAGTATATCCAAAATGTCCCCTGACGAACTACCGGTCCTTTCACTCTCCCAGTTAGCTGGTCAGCACTTGTAAAGCTGTTGTGATTCTGTTTGGGCCTCACGCCTCAGTTTCTCCCGGTGTTGCAGGCACTTGGTGCCACCCAATATTGGCTGTACTTACACTACTCCAGCAGATGAGATGGTTCGTTTCGGGATCTTCCACCAACGTCCAGAGTTTGGTTAGGAAGGCTGGCACATTGCTGGAGTATCCATCCATCACCAGAGCACCGGGTGAATCCTGCATAGTTTTGCGGCACCCCGGCTACACTAACCCCATTGCTCGCGGCGTGCCTGCCTCCCTGCACGCGCTTGCGGCCGACAGAGGATGAACCACTGAATTTTTATCCCGGGCGAGTGGAAAGTAGGCTCCCGGGAAGTCACATCAGCAGTGCTGCTCGCACTCTTAAAAACTCAGCACAAAGCAATGGCATCACCAGCCCCGGAGAACAATACACAGAATGAAAATGCACCGCAGCCGATCTCACAGAGCCGTGAATAAATCCGCAGCGTCATGCAAAGGGGACACGTGCTGCGCACCTTCTGCTGGGCGCTTAGCAAGTCACCGGCATGAACGCAGCTGCCCAGAGCCTGTGGGACGCCCAGGCACAGCAACGCCAGGTTTGTGAAGGCACCTGAAGTGTTATTTTGCAATTTTCTCATCTGAAACGTTGGCCAGCAGAGATGAACAAGGGCTGGCCAGACCTCAGGGCTGCAGATCTGTGGCAAGATTTTGAAAAGTCAAAATTGTACGCTGTTTTGGCTACAGATGCTATGTTATGCGTCAAGAGAAATGATTTGGCTCTTGGGTGAGAAGAGACGGTCATAAAAACAGCTACACACAGAATCTAACTGTTGTGGTGGTGCAATGCCCCCCACCACCACCCCCACTTTGGGCCACTCAGTGCTTGGCGCGATTTCCTCCCCACCCGGGACACATACAATGGGCTGGAACGTCACGTAATGGTCCAACGTGAAAGAAAGAAAGGGTGAAGAGCAACAAACCAGAACACTATGGCAACCCCTCAGCGTGCCCGGCTCCCATGGCTCCCACCCTTTGAAAATAATAACTATAAATTAATCGATCCTGACAATATATGGATCGTGGCCACGGGGTGGGGGATGACCCCAAGATCTAGCGAGTTCCGGACTGGTGTAACTGGTGGAAAGTGCCAGAATATCCCATTGTCCGAGCTGGGACGGAGTGGAAACATACCTGACGAAAGTCAATTGTCTCGGCTCCTATAAGTAGCAATTCCAGTGAGACCCTTTGAGCTCTCCTGGCTTGCAGCGGGCTGTGGCCACCACCTCCCCAGAGCCAGGAGCCACTCAGGCTGACACCTGGAGGAGCAGAGGCCAGGATGAGAGAATCCCTCTCAATTATGGCCCATTGAGGAATGCCCATGCACTGTGAGTATTTACTCTAAACACGGGAAAAGGGAAATCGTTAACTCTAGGCTAGTCTCTCTTTCATCCACCTCTCCACCTCTATGTTTCTGATGTACACATCAGCTTTACGGATGCAGCTGTTCTTCTCTTTGTCCCTGCACATGTAGGAGCTAAAAGGTACCCACTGGCTCGTTAGAGTCTCCCCCTACTAAGAGATTTTGATCCCAGCAATCAGAGATGTGTGTGTGCACGCTTATATGCTTTTGCTTACGTGTATATGTATTAATTTGCGATAAATGCTTTTGCTCATATGTGGATGTATTGATTGGGGATACCTTATAGTCAGTTAGTGTGAATCTTGTCATCTTCAAATCTGTAATTAATTTGCTGTTCAATTATTTTGTTAAATCCCTTTGTAAATCTTTCAGTCAGCTAATGATTAAGCGCTGCTAAAATTCAACCTCTTGATCCACCTCAAGCCACTAATAAATTTTGAATCGCTGCTAAATCATAACCGTGTCAAGTATCTCTATCCGCAACAGATTGGCATAGTCGGCAGGATGGCAAGCAAAATCACTGAATACTTGCAAAAACACGGTATTCAACCAAATCCCACCTTCCCAGAGGACTGGGCTTGTAATAATTGGCATAACTGGGAAGAGGTAGAGAAACAGTTAACAAACACTAGAGGTTCAACTAAAGTTGTGAAAGACAAAGGTATAATTTGTAAAATGTTGGGAGTGTGCCTAGAAGCTGCCTGTCAGGAAAGAGGAAAACTTACTCAAAAAATACAGGACTTACAGGACGAGCTCGAGCGGTACAAATCTACTCAACTGTTGCTATCAGTTAAAATAGAACAACTGCAAAAAAGACTTAATGAATTTCAATTAAAACAACAAAAACTTGGAGAACGTGTTGAATTGATGCTAATGCAGTCTCCAAATGCCCCCGACATAGTTCAAATTAGAAAATTAATTGTGTCTCCTGAAGACTGGGATGGTAATAGCTGGGGCGATTCAAAAAATAATGGCTCAGACAAAGCTAATTCTTTTCATCCGCCTGAGCCTCCCCTACTCCTGGTCAGACCAATTATGAAATCAGAAGTAACTGCAGGACCTCTGGGCAGTGAAGGAGAAAGCACTACTAAAACAATGCCGTGTGATTCAACTCTGAAGACCAATTTACAAGATCGTGACGGCCATAAGCCGAGAGAAACCGAAACCGAGCACCTACGGGGAGTATCTGTAACTGGGGGAGAGAGAATTTTGCTAGATATAAAGGGAGCCAAGAGCTATTGGGTCCCTAGCGTCTTCTTAAATGCTGGGTCTGACCCCCCAAAGGACTCCCACTCACTAACCAGCTGAGTAGCAGGTTGGGCTGGTGCCACTGATGTTTTAGACAGGTGAGAACCCCTATTAATTCCTATCAAATCTCTAGAGCTCTCTGCAGCTTTTACAAAGGCTTCCCGTATTCAAGCCATGCATCAACATGACTCCATTGATGCTCCTATCTCAGCACCTGTAACTCCTGCTATGCTTAAACCATTAATAAAAGGAGCCCCTGCCACACTCAAACCTTTCCTTATTGCAAAAAGGGATGAAATCCAGAGGAACTTAAATCATAATGAATGAATAGAATCATAGAATCATAGAATCTTCATGGTTGGAAAGGACCTTTGAGATCATCGAGTCCAACCATACACACACAAAAAAACCCCCTACAATCTCTGTCACTAGAGCATGCCCTGAAGTGCCAAATCTAGACGTTTCTTAAATACCTCTAGGGATGGTGACTCAACCACCTCCCTGGGCAGCCTCTTCCACTGCCTGACCACTCTTTCAGTAAAGTAATTCTTCCTACTATCTAATCTAAACCTCTCCTGCCACAACTTCAGACCATTTCCTCTGGTCCTGTCATTATTCACCTGGGAGAAGAGGCCAACACCCACCTCTCTACAACCTCCTTTCAGGTAGTTGGAGAGGGCAATGAGGTCTCCCCTCAGTCGCCTCTTCTCCAAGCTAAACATGCCCAGTTCCCTCAGCCTCTCCTCATATGGCTTGGTCTCCAGACCCCTCACCAGCTGGTAGCTCTCCTCTGGACACGCTCCAGCACAATAAATTTAACACAGACCATTAAAGAGGATGAAGAGGAAGATGAGTGAGGCATGTCGCAGGGAGGTCCTCACCTGGGCCATGTTAATGCATGAACTACCAATCATATGCGAGAAATGTGATGGGATGAAATTCCCAGTGAAACAAAAAATACAGGTCGTGCTGTTAGGCAAATTCAGCAGTCACATCAAAATAGTACCCAAGAACCAAAACCCTCTGATCGGCAATTAAAGGGCCAGGAATGGAGAAAAGAGTTATAGAATCAAGCATTGGCACTAGGAATTCCTAGAGCCATGATTCAGAGACAGCTGACTGGTGTCATTCTGAGTCTAATTCAAGCATTCCAGAAATGACACCATCCAAACACTCCAACTCCTCCACCGCTGGCTCCTAGAGAGAAAATTAACACTTTCTCCCCTTATAGATATCAGTTACAAAACATAAAAGAAAATACTAATAGTGGCTGGAAGGTGATTGGGCCTGCCTGTCTGGAAAGTAGAAACCCATTAATGGCTAAATGAGAGTGACCCTTACATCTTAATTCCAGTTGGTCCTCAAAAGCAATTAAAAAAAGTTTGAATTGATACTGCAGTGCAAATTTCAATTATTACACAAGAGGATGCTGACAAACTGGGCTTACAACCTGGACGGCACGGAGTTAAAGTTACTGGCGCCATGGGAACTTGTGCTGTGTGCCAAACCACAAAAGCTAATTTACGGCTCCCTGGCGAAAAGTGTATGACATATCCTGCATCACAAAAGGGGGTAACCTGTTCGGCCTTCCCTGCCGAGACAGCTCTTTCTTTTTTCTTTCTCTTAAACAGAAAAGATGAACTCCACCAATGACCTCTTGGGAAGGAACATCATCTCCAATGATCCCACTCAATAGCACAGTAGAAGCGATCCCACCTTTGACATCAGCATCTTCCCAGCATCGTGTCTACCTCTTCTCTTCCTCACTGCATTGATCTGCTGGGATATACATCAATGGCAACAACAACGATGATGGATACACACCCTTTCCCCAGTCTCTCTCTCTCTCCTCGTTGGAGTAAGTACGCTTACAATGGCCCACACACAAGATCCATGGGACCATGCACTACTAAGATACCCTGGAAGTCTTGGAACACCACAAAGCAAGGCAGGCTGAAGTCTTTCTACTTTAGTCTTACTTGGGGGAAAAAAGTATGCACAAAAGAGGAATGGGGCTGGGACGACTTTCATCGAATGGCTCAACTCCAAGCCATGCCAGGAGAGAAAATACAAATTGGGTGCCGGGTAATCAATGGATCCATGTTCCATAAGCCAAGCGAAATAAAGTATTTTGTACTGATTTCTCCATACCAGAAAACCACAACAACGATTGTTATAAAATAACAGAACCAAATTTAGTTTACTGATATAATTTCACCTTTACCAAACCTGTAATTGCATTTTGTATTGAAGGCCATACAACCACAGATCGACTATTTGATTTGACAATTGGCACACATAATATATGGAACTCGTGCACAACAGGATGGCCGTGAATCCATGCTCTTACAGGCTATAATGGGTATGCACCCAACACTTACCCTGCCAAATCTCTGAATTTGTCTGTAGTAGTGTTACACAATAATCTTGCCTTCCCTAAACAAAAATGGATTATAAAAGATGACAACAAAGATTGGCAAATTCCATGTCTAAAATGGATAAGTGGAGACACCACTTGAATAGGATGCCAAATTGAAAACCATACTGAGTGTGCAAAAGCTTTACACATTACTGTAGAATATATTGGAAATAAACGTGATTTTGAACACGCACATGTTTGTCCTTATGGACACGAGTGTTGGTATACCTTTACCATATCCCGCTCAGTACTCAGACTTCAAATTCCATTCCAGTTTGGCCTTCCAGGTTAAAATCGAAATTCAACAACCGTCTTTGCCAATTTGGCCTCCTATCAAACTGTCTCCTCACATTTATAGTGCAGGCCCTTACATAAGTAAAAATACAGGACAACAGCGACTTCTCTTTAACCCCAGCTGGTCCCTAAAAAGACTGGAACTAGCCCTGTACTTTAATGTGTCACCAATTAGACCAGACTGTTCTAACCTTTCTGGGAGTCGCTCACGCTGGCTGGCTAGCATGGCTACACGCATGAGCTCTTAACAATAAGCAATGCTGAGGTGTGTGCTGGGACACCACTGGGTTCCTGGGAACAGGACTAGGAGTACTAAATGGCATAGACACTGAAATCCTACTGAACAAACTTACTGCTGCTACCATGATCTTGCCAAACTGGAACGCCCACTAAAGTCATCTTTATCAGCCTTGGGAGCAAGTCAATGGCTCCTATCAGACATTTTACCTCATTGGGAACAAACTAAAGAAAATTATCATCAATTAATTGTAAAAGCCCTCAGAGCAACCCAAGGTAACACCTCTCTTGCCTTGAGTTGTATCCAAGCACAGTTGTGGATAAAGTCTATAGTAGCAGCCATTCTCACAGAAGGAGAAGAAGGAACCCTACCCACTGAGATTCGTAAATTGATTTAGGACAATGCTTCAGAATTTGAAAAGGAGTTTCAATCATGGTGGCAATTAATCAACTTCACTTATCACACAGAAAGTGATAAGATTGTCGCCTTTGTCCTCACAATATGCAATGCTTGGTGTATGCTATACACCCAATCATTGCCTGAGGCCTGAATCACAATGGAACCATACTCTATCCCTTAAAGCGTAGAGTGTGGGCCCATCAAAAAGAGGAAAAGTGGCAAACAATTGATGTAAACACATGCATTGTGCGAGAATAGCAAGGTTTCATTTGTGAAAGTAACACTCTTGAAGCTCACGACATCTGTTTAGACACTGAACAAAACATCTGCCACTTCGAAATCCACCCAAATGAGATTCCGGAAGCCGGTCATATATGTTGGAAAAGGACGTGTCTGCACGCGAACACTGTGTGAATCTTTATTGATAGATGATCTTGCCTATAACACAACCAATCAGCTTAACTTACGTGTGTGCAACTTTTCTATGATCATTGGTTGTTCTTTTCTGTACCAATAACCACTCATGACGATTTGTCTTTTGATTGTATGTTATACCATGAGCTACAACCCACAGCTATCAGAACGAATCTAACTGTAGTCAGACAATGCCTTCACCACCCTGATTTAACCAACCTTCTCTAACAAGCACGAGAAACCAGACAAAAGACTCTTATCATAGTCCACCGAAACATTGAAGACGTACATCGAGCATGAAAAAAAGTCAAAAAGGTAGAGAACAGCCATGGTGGGAAGTCCTGTTTGGATGGTCTCCAACAGCAACTGGAATACTAAACCTGGTGTTGCACCCTATCATGATCTTACTGATCGCTGCTACAGTATGCTTATTGTTAAACATTGTTCTATACATCAGAGTTTGGAGGATGGCTAAATAAGTTACGTTTTTGCCAAAATTTCCCTGCGTATGTGATGTCACTTAACCACATTTAATGAAACTCGGAGAGACTAGCCAAACACAACATTTCCCTCAAATTACAATTGGATTGCGGCATTCCCCATTTATAGGCATAGAGGCAAGAGGAAGCCACACTGCCACTCTATGGACTAGATAAATTGACTTCAGTCACGGGGCGGATTGTGGTGGTGCAATTTCCCCCCCCCCACATACACACACTTTGGGCCACTCAGTGCTTGGCGCGATTTCCTCCCCACCCGGGACACATACAATGGGCTGGAACGTCACGTAATGGTCCAACGTGAAAGAAAGAAAGGGTGAAGAGCAACAAACCAGAACACTATGGCAACCCCTCAGCGTGCCCGGCTCCCATGGCTCCCACCCTTTGAAAATAATAACTATAAATTGATCGCTCCTGACAACATATGGATCGTGGCCACGGGGTGGGGGATGACCCCAAGATCTAGCGAGTTCCGGACTGGTGTAACCGGTGGAAAGTGCCAGAATATCCCATTGTCCGAGCTGGGACGGAGTGGAAACATACCTGACGAAAGTCAATTGTCTCGGCTCCTATAAGTAGCAATTCCAGTGAGACCCTTTGAGCTCTCCTGGCTTGCAGCGGGCTGCGGCCACCACCTCCCCAGAGCCAGGAGCCACTCAGGCTGACACCTGGAGGAGCAGAGGCCAGGATGAGAGAATCCCTCTCAATTATGGCCCATTGAGGAATGCCCATGCACTGTGAGTATTTACTCTAAACATGGGAAAAGGGAAATCGTTAACTCTAGGCTAGTCTCTCTTTCATCCACCTCTCCACCTCTATGTTTCTGATGTACACATCAGCTTTACGGATGCAGCTGTTCTTCTCTTTGTCCCTGCACATGTAGGAGCTAAAAGGTACCCACTGGCTCGTTAGAGTCTCCCCCTACTAAGAGATTTTGATCCCAGCAATCAGAGACGTGTGTGTGCACGCGCTTATATGCTTTTGCTTACGTGTATATGTATTAATTTGCGATAAATGCTTTTGCTCATATGTGGATGTATTGATTGGGGATACCTTATAGTCAGTTAGTGTGAATCTTGTCATCTTCAAATCTGTAATTAATTTGCTGTTCAATTATTTTGTTAAATCCCTTTGTAAATCTTTCAGTCAGCTAATGATTAAGTGCTGCTAAAATTCAACCTCTTGATCCACCTCAAGCCACTAATAAATTTTGAATCGCTGCTAAATCATAACCGTGTCAAATAATTCCATCCATGACACATGACAATATGCTTTTATTATTATTATTATAAATGCTTTTGATAGCTCTAAATAGGTGCTCGCAGTGTAGCTTTATGCCAAGATCATTTGAACACAGAAACTGCTCTTCAAATATCACTCACCAAAACCCTTGGTACAGCAGGCCAACACACACACACCCTAATTCAGATGCAGGATAATGTGCACATGAATGCAGGTATCATTGCAAAAACTGTCAAGGCTCTCAATCCTCCTAAGAAACACTAACAATGTAATAAAAGTAAAGGTCTCTACAAAAGGTATTCAAATTATAACCTGGAAATTTGCATTCCTGAGCAAAAGCAAGCCAAGATGAGCAGGGGAATTTGCAGGCCATGTGCATTTTATTACTACCTTGTGAATGTTTTTCCTTAAGTGTTTTTTCTCCTGCTTGTATTTTCTACCATAATTCAGCTCCTGTTGTTTCCCTCCAAGCTGGAAGTTACCTGACAATTGGATGATGGCGAGTTCATCATCACCGAAATGCCAAAAGAGGAATTATCAAAATTAGAGTGGATTTTCCATCAGATGATGACAGTTTGTTGCTACAGCTCACTAGATCTGCATGGCTAAGTACCCCACTGGGCAGAAAAAGCACCACTTCCTTAACTGTCTATTAAGTAGTCACTGGGCGCTTGACACAATGTGCTTGACTTTGAGATTCTTTTAAAGTGTAAAATCAAAACTAAATTTCACTGAGGTCCTCAGTAAAAACTGGCAAAGGGTAAACTCGGCATTCCTGCTAAACAAAGAAACAGAGAAGAAAAAAGACCTGCCCTACATAGCCCTATAAAGGAAAAAAAAAACAAGGGGGGCAATTCTGTGTCTCCGTATAATCCTTTCTCTATCACATTTGAGTGTAAATGCTTGGTCTGCAGAACAGGTGTGCATCATATGTAACAGCCAGCGCTGGTGAAACAGCACGTTCTCAATGAGCGCAGAGGGTACTTTGCAGCATTTTCCGTGTAGCCCCAAATTTTCTTTCCCCGTCCTCTTGCAGATCCCCATGATTCCCCCAGGAAGTCAGTAGGAGCTGGTCACCGAACTGTTACTGGTTTCCAGGGGTGCCGTTCCTTGGTGACCTTCAGAGTGTATTGTTTCAGACTGGGGCAGTGGGTGAGGAACGCTTCTACCACCTCCTGGCTGACCACACAGTAGCAGTGGATCTCCAACAGATTTCTGCACTGCCTGGCCAGATCGACAAGTGAGGAATTTAAGTCCTCCGAGGACGTGGTTTGCAGCACCAGCTTCTTTAAAGTGCTGCTGTAGCTCTGGGTGACAAACCTAATCTGATTTACCATGTAATTATAGGTATTAAGTTGCAGTGTGCTCACAGGTATATTCAGCTTTAGGATCCGTGGGATTTTGCAGGCAGGGACCGTATGATCAAACTCTAGGTCTACACGGAGTTGAGGATGCTTTTGACTTACAGCAGCCCAGAGCTCTTCTGAGATAACCGGTATATATTTGTCCAGGCGCTCACAGAAAATGTCTAAATGGGTGAAAGCTGCTCTTTCGGGCTTGAGCAGTTCCTGAAATACATCATCAGACAAACTGGCATAGTAAACCCCCAAGGCCGAGAGTTTGGGACATGCTCTGAGAACTTTCCCAATGGTGCCTGGTGCCACGTTGCACACCAGGGTGCGGTTGTTGATGAACAAACTGTGCAAGTTTGGGTTGGTGGTAGCCAAGAGTTCAACAAGCTCATCGTCGAGAGTGAAGGGCATTTGTCGAAAATCAATATGCTGAAGATCTATCTGGTTTGTAGTGGCACATATATTCCGTATGCTCTGTAGGATGTCCTGGCCAGAGTAGAAATAGGGGTTCTCCCCGTGGCACACAATGCACAGCTGCTGCAGTTTGTGGTTCTGTTTTGCCAACGCATCCAAGATGCGTGTCACATTCTTCCGGTTGACCTCCTTGGATTGGTCAAACACAATCTTCAGGTGTTTGATTTGGCTGAGGAACTGGAGCAAGCTCTGCAGCATGCCTTCCTCATCCTCTGAATCACAGCTGGAAGGGTAAAACAAACTCTTAGTCACTGTGAACACTGAACTGAGCAAGCACAGAGCAGATACTCTCCTTTACTAGCATTTCTGCAAACGTTAACAGGTACCCTAGATGTTTCTTCTCACCTGATGCCTGGAGAGTCGCTGTAAGGCCAAACACTGAAGGAGTCAGGAGGTGAGAAGAGTCAGTCCCCAGAAAGACCCATCAGAGAAGTCAGTGTCATGACAAGGGTAACTATTCAGTACCTTTGTCTCTTGCCACTTTCAAATGGCAATTTAGAACAATGTACCTAAGAATGTAGTATTTCCCATAAAACCCAAATCAGCAGCAGCACCTGAAAAAACCCATCACAAACACACAGTTTTCTCTATTATATAAACAGGTACTAGTCATGTAAGATAATATCATCACGCACAGAAGTCACAATTCATGTCAATAACCTCATAGTAGAGTGGTGTAAACGTTTGACATGCACTGGAAGCAACGATCTGGTTACGCCTGCAAAGACGCTTGGACATTAGAAACCCACCCCTCTTACCTGATCTCTGTGAAATGCCAAACAGAGCTGGAAGAAACAGCTGTAGCCCATTGTCTGCACACCTGGAAGACCATGTATCTATCTCGAAGCGAAAGATAATAGAAAATTTGGATGAGGATTTCTTCTGGGATGTAGTTCCACAGTCCTGGAACTGGTGCGGGCATTTTGCCGATTCAGTCAGGTTTAAAAAATGGGAGAAACTTCCAAAACTGCAATTAATTTTCAAAAGTCCCTGTTCAGAAAAACAAAACAAAACAGAAGACAGATACACACATTAGAATTTATTTAACAAATCAAACCAATGCAGCTGGATCACAGAGAAGATAAAAATTTTTTGCAAACTTGAAACTTCACCGAATTTTTAAATTGAACACAAGAATGAAGAAAATCTGTTGGCCAATTGTTTTGCACAGTGTTTTCAATCAATGCTAAGAAGCTGGGTGATACTTTTCAAGAGTTAAAGATATCAGATCAAAGTTCTGGTGAAACAAAGCGCCTTTTTTCTTGCAGTGAGGTTTTGCTACTCTGAGTAATAAAAATGCAAGGGAATTTTCTAGTACTGCTGCACCGGTATTCAAAAAGCTGAGACAGATTTCTCAAACTGTGGGGTGAAAAAAAAAACCAACCTCTTTGCAAGCAGAAGCTCTGCACAGAAAACAGCCCCACATATCCATTTTTTACTGACAGTGAAACAGAAGGCCTATAGTAGAAACCAGTAGCTTAATTACAGTGGTACTTGCCTATCATGAGAGGTGTCAGTTTGAAAAAAATCTCTTATTTACTGTGAATCCAGTTCTCAGAAACTGCATTTACACGTTTGACTTCGAAATGGAAAGGCATATTTTGATTAACCTTTCAGGTGAGCTATAATGCAAAAGAATAAACGCCTGGGAAGAAGGCTGAGGTTAACAGGAACAGACCGCTACCTAACTTTTTCATTCCCCATCTTCCAAAAATGTGTTTTATCCATCTTCTAGATTTTTGCACAAATAAAACTACTGACATGATGAATTTTTTCAACCCTCTCATAAACAAGCGAGGGATTTTTAAATGCAAACGTTCCCCTTCCTAGGCTAGCGCTGGAGCACAGGTTGAGCCTCGCAGCCTCCCTCCGAATTTCACGGCATGCCCTCTCCATGTGGAAGCCCCAGGTCCTACAGCAATCATCATCTCAGCATCGCAGGTTTCATTTTAATGAAAACCTGCACTTCTAGATATCCTTGAAGTAGGGAAAGAGTTGAAATACATGAAGCAAGTACGGAGTAGTGATGCAAAAAGCGTAATGCAGAGAGGAACACAATTGCACATTATTCTTTAATACGCTGCTTTGAAGAGTGACTCATTATTTTGAGTGTGAGGTGGCAGCAGCATAGCGGCTACGCTATCTTATCTGCCATCTATCAGCAACAAGCCCCTTTCCACCCACTGCCGAGCTCGAACAGCCAAGTGACACAGTCCTGCTTCCTTCCTGGGAACTCACGGTCTTCTGTCATTTTCTCTGACAATCACCTCAACAGCTCGGACCCTGCTTTTCTGTTTTTAGCTGCTTTTAATACTGTCTCTAATATGTTTGCCAAAATGTTAAATTGCTCTTTGCCCTAGGTGAAATCTCACACGTTCAGCTCCTTTCATTTTCATTACAATATTCTTCCTTAAAGTCCAAGCCCTTACAGTCAGGTGAAAAGGACCTTGAATCTCTTAGAAAATAAGAGCACATTTCTAGCCATGGTGATTGTTTGGAAAAGCTTAAAAATATGGCCAGAGAGCAGGAAGACAGCCAGAAAGGCAAAATTATTGGTGTTACTTTATGTAAGGGAATGGCTTCGGGTCAGCAAGGAGCCTGGTTCACAGTCTGCGAACGCTGCGGGCTGGCTTGGGTCCACCTTGGGTGCCTGCCCCAGTGAGGAGAGCTGGGTCCAGACCGGCTCCGGCGAGCCATCGAGGATCTCTGCGCTTCATTAACCGCATGATGGAGCTTAATCAGCTCTGCACACGGCAGGCCCCAGGCAGAGGCTGGCTGGGAGCGAGCGGCCGACAACCCCAACAGGAACAGGCGGTGCGGCTCTTGGCCAAGGGGCCCGAGGCACCCAGGCATGGCTACCACTCTCCCTGCGAGCCCAGCGGCACAGGGAAGCCCCTGCCATGGCAGCGTACCTCTCGGAGCAAAGCCCCTCTTCCTCTGCGCTCCCCGCCTGCGGCTGCCAGCACTGGCTGCGTCCCGGAGGGAGGAGCAGAGGAGGAGATCTGGAAAATCACCAGCCGAGAGCCAGCTGCCTTTCCCTGCCCACAGGGTGGGAGCCGGGATGCTATGCTATCCTTTATGGGAAGGCACAGATTAATAGCCCTGTCCTCCTCCTCCTTCGGCACCCGTCCCCCCCGCAGCTAACACCCCGCTTCCCTGCAGGGCTGACCCTTCCCCACACTGCAGCCCCACGTTCCCCAAGCAGGCACGCCACTGCATCCCGACACCCAAATCCCACGCCGGCCGAGCCCCGCTGAGCTGCAGCCTCTCCCCTTGCTGGCATCTTTACTTCCCAAGCAGTGAAACTCCGAGTGCTTTGATTTCACCATGTGGGATGCTCCCTGAAAGCTCACACTTAGCAAGGATTAGCAGAAACTCAGGTCTCAGCTGCCCTTTCCTTTTTTACCCCCCCAATATACAACAAATAGATTAGCTTCAAGGAAAAATATCTATGGGACGAGGGTGAGCGATGGTCCCCACAGCAACTCCCCCTGTGGTTCCCACAGCACTGCTTCAGCCTTGTCTTTTGTAGGGGAAGGTTGGGATGTCCAGGCTCGTTTAACCCCCTTAACCCTTAAAAGCATGAACTTAAAAGTTGCTTCTTAAACTGTCAGCAAGTAAATGCCTGGTTTCCAGAAGCGCTGGCCCCACCAGGGCACTGACCCTGAAGGGGACTGTGGGTGCTGCCTGCCCCTGTAAAGGAAAGCACCCAGGAGAGCCAGCCCGGATTAACCCCTTCAGGCATTTATTTCCTTTAGCAAACAAATTTGCTAGTATTGTTAAAATACTGTTGTTGTAAAATAGCATTAAATACGTATGTATTTTCAATATATCTATGTATATATAAAAATCTTTCATAAAGCTTTCCACTTTTGTTTGAAGTTCAGCCTCCCGGGGGGTTTGCACAAGCAGACTGCCAAGCCAGAGTGACAGCAGACAGCACATGGGCACAAAATCTAGCCCTAGGCCCACGCCAGCTTCTCACCGGCTGGGGGACAAACAAGGGAGCTGCTGTTACCCCTCCACACATGACAGGACATCTATGTGTTACCCCTCTGTGCATGGAAGGATAGCTATGCAAGCAAACACAGCCTGGGCAGGAAGCTCCTACCTGAAGTTGAGCGCTGGACACCCAAATCCAGCTCCTTGCTTTGCTTGATGCAGAACCTCTCATGGACTTGGGAAAAGATGCCTCACTCTCTACCTGTCCATTCAGATCGTCAGAGGAGTGCAGCGGAGTTAACAGCCTCGCCTGGCTCGGAAAGAGGTGGGAGACTGGTCACTCCAGGAAGGACGAAACCAGAATGCCCAGCAGAATTCAGCAACTATACTGACACCATCATCTGGAGATGCGAGGACCAGCCCAGGTGTCCCTACCTGCTCACTGCGTTCAGTATCACGCTGCTCTGCTTTTGCTAAGCGGAGTCCCAGAGGTCCCCTCCATCAGGGCTGCTCTCACAAATGGTGCTGGGCTCCCTGCTCATTTCTTTTGGGAACTTTCCCCCTTCATCCACTGCGCTCTTGGACAGCAGCGTCCCGTCGAGCCTGCTGGATTTGCCTGGAGAAGGAAACTCCACATCATTAATCGCTCTCCCCTCCTGAGCAAACCCCTAGACGCAGTTACAGATGCTGCAGGGTTACTGCGTTCCGCAATTAAATTACCCCAGGACCACTTTTTCAAAACGAGCTCCGGGGAAGGGAGGGCGTGAGAGCTGAACTCCCTCCGCTGCTCGGTAATTACTAATCCAACCAATCTTCGCTTCCACCGCTCGCTCCCGTTAGCGTCGCGGGGGAAGGCTGAAGACCCACCAGCCACGCGGTGCCGTTGGCCACCAGCTACACAGGGGTCCGAGTGACCCCGAACCCCTCCACCCTCAAGGGAGCAGGGAGCTCTTCAGCTGCCTGAACAGAGTCGTTCCTGACCACCTTATGTATCCTCACCGACACGAGTGGCCAAAGCAGGGTGGGCGTCCAGCCGCCGGCGTGGAGCCCTTGCAGGCGCCAAGGCCCGGCCGGCACTCCCTCAGCCAACGGCACCCGTCGGGCGGACGCAACGCGGCTTCTCAGGGCTGGCTTTGGGGGGGCAATACAAGAAGCAGAATATTTCGATGGGGGGCGAGGGGGTGCCGTTGCCCCTCTCCGCCCGCCCGCGGCCCGGTTCCCGGGGGGGGCCCAGCCGGCCCGGCCCGTCGCGGCGGGCGGCGCCGCGCAGAGGCGGAAGCGGCGGCGCCGAGGCCGGGCGGCGGAGGTGGCAGAAGGTAAAAGCCGCCCGGAGCCGCCGGAGGGGACCTGGGCTGTCGCGGGCGGGGAGCAGGGGGGAGGCGGCCGGGGTCGCCTCCCGCCCGGGCCGGGGGTCGGAGCGCGGGGCCGGGGGGACCGGGCAGGCCGGGGCGGCGGAGCGCTCTTCCCCGGGGCCGCCCCGCTGCCGCTGCAGCGGGTGGGGACGGGCGGTCACGGGCGACGACGCGGCCCGGCCCAGCGGGGCCCAGGGCTGGCGGCTGGCCTCTGCCCTTTTTTCTTAAAATAAAGACAGTCCCTTGGGCTTTCCAGCCCCCTCCCAGTTCGGCTTCACGGCAGCAGGCTGGCGCCTGCCCTACACCATGGTAATAGCAGAGGTAGAGGCCCAGAGCCTGGAGAGGGGTTGCAGGAGAGCAGCTTTCCAGTGTCTGCAGGAGCTACAGGAAAACTAGGGAGGGACCTTTTACAAGGGGTGGTGGCTTCAAACTGCGAGAGGGGAGATTTAGATGAGATCTGAGGAAGAAACTCTTTGCTGTGAGGGTGGTGAGCCCCTGGCCCAGGTTGCCCAGAGAAGCTGTGGCTGCCCCATCCCTGGAGGTGTTCCAGGCCAGGCTGGACGGGGCTTGGAGCAACCTGGTCTGGTGGGAGGTGTCCCTGGCCAGGGCAGGGGGTGGCACTGGGTGGGCTTTAAGGTCCCTTCCAACCCAAACCATTCCGTGATGTCAGCAAAAAGGGCAATAACGATGATTGCATATGTTACCTTATTGCCTGGCGTTGTTTTTTTTCTAAAGCCCCCCACAATGGTTTGACATTGAGGGGTCCCCACTGCCAAGCGGGGACTGGGCTGGGGCGGCGTGTGTCAGGCTGGAAAACTGCCCGGGCACAGCAGCAAAGGGCCCCTCACCTGGGTTTTTGAGTTTCATCTGGGTAATCTCCAGGCTCCCCAGCATTGCCGAGTGGAAACAGGTGGTGGGTGAGGAGCAGGGGCCCAGTCTGTGCGGGGAAGGGGTGCCGGGGCAGCAGGGTCGACGCTGCAGCAACGGGAGCGGGGTGAAAGAGGGTCCTTGTTCTTCATGTGCCTCTGGGCTGGCAGGGAGCTCTCAGGCACTTGCACTGCAAAAGATGAATTGTTCTCTGGGTTAAATCTTTTAGATATTCCATGTCTGTAGTTTTCTAAAGTGTTGCTCAGATTTCTGTTACCCTCCTCCTGCAAGATGCGAGGAGATGGGTGTCCAAATCCCAAACTTCCTGGTGTTGGGAGGCTCAGACCAGACTACGACTGCAAGCGGCAGTGCACCTTCCTCTTTTTTCTTTATGAGATGCTTTTCTAAAAGGCCTGTATGATGTGGGAGTCCATGGCCTGGAAGCACTCACCCCTGCATCCCACAGGCACTCCTTGAACTCAGTGTGAATTTTATGATTTGCTGGTTATTTCCTGGGTGAACAAGCGAAAGGCTTCTGTGCTGGGCACAGTTTAAGGTTATAGGAAGGAAACAAGGTGCGCCATACATCGCAGTGTGCTGTTGGACATGTGTCAAGGGATGGAAACGGTTCCCAGCCTCAGCTACCACCTGGAGGACAGCCTGTCCATGGGAGGTCATCCTTCTTGGTCTGGCAGCCCCTGGTGACCAAAGACCTTCACACCCACGATCTCGAGGACATCTGAAGAGAGGGATGCTATCCAGGCCAGCAGTTATACTGTCAGGCCAGCGCTTGCAGCCAAGGGAAGGCTGTTGGGGTTGAGCAACAGGGCAGAGAGCAGGAAGGAAGGGATGCCCGTGGGAAAGCAGCTGATGGTGTGACAGCGGTGCAAGCAAGTACTCAGAGAGGTGGCAGGACTCGGGACTGGCCCCAATTACTTGTCACTGTGATGTGATGGAAGGGCTGGATCTGAGCGCCGCTTTCTGTGGGAGTGGTTCCGGGGGGCTTGTGGTGACCAGCTCACCAGCTCAGACAGGTTGTGTACACACCAGAAAGGAGAGGTGGCCATGCCAGTCTCCTGGGCTGTCAGGTGTTCTCCAGCCGCCACAGCCTCAGTCCACCATTGCCCAGTCTAGCACAGCTTTTCCGTTCCGAGTATCTGTAGCCTGGGAGGTGTTTTGGTTCGTCTTCCAAATCTTTGGGAGCAGAGCTGGGTGCAGCTGCGGTAGATGTAAGCATTGCATTAGCTGGCCAGCAAGGAACGGGCGTGATGAGAACAGAGAGGTGGGTGTGCTGGCTTCCAGGTGATTGCTGCAAGAGGCAGGTGGTGGGAGAGGAATAATAAATTAACTGGTACATAAAGCAGAGGGATAGCCCTGAGTCTCCCACTGCGTAAGCCCTGGGGGCTCTGTAACCTGTCCTTTAGGGAGGACAACCAGGGGACTGGGACCTCTGCCTGCAACAGGGCTTCAGTCTGCGTGAGCATGCCAGAACCAGGACTGCAGGGTGCTCCCTGCAGCACCCCAGCTATGCATCTTCAGACTTTGCCAGTTTGGCTGGGCAGGCAGAGGCACGAGGACTGAAACTCTTTGCTTCAGAGTCTCTTTGAACTACAAAATGAATGGAAAATGAAAGCAGAGCTTTGTGAGCTGCTGAGTCTCTGGGACACCGTGTCCCACTGTGCTGTGCTTTACAGAATAACAGTAAACTCCACAAAGGTTACATTTGCTTTAATAACATCAATACCTATTCTAGGAAATGAGGGTAAATCCCCATAATCCTGTCATGTTTGTGCTCAGTGTTTGCTGTAAGCGCTCACCCAGCATCAGGCCGTCTTCCCTATGGTCTCTCAGCTCACCTGTGTGATTTTGTAGGGCTGAAGATGGCAGGCAGCTCCACTCCTTGGATCGGCAGCGCTTATCTCTTCCTCCAGTCGACATGCAAGACCATCGTTCTGCCATCTCTCTATGAAAGCTCCCAGAAGAAACCTAGTGTGTTCAAGGCGCTGAAGCTGGCTTTAGCAGGTACCCGTCCTCTCTGATATCTTGGCACACTGTCTTATCTCTTCTTGCAATGCTATGCCTTTCTTTAATCTCACACTCATGGGTAAGGAAAGCTGGTGTTCAGTGTATTTCATAAAGACAATAAAGTGGAGCAAGTTCAGCAGAGGTCCACCAAGATGGCTGGGGGCTGGAGCACTTGTCCTGTTAGGAGAGGCTGAAAGAGTTGGACCTGTTCAGCCTGGGGAAGAGAAGGCTTTGTGGGACTGACCAACAGCCTGCCAGTGCTCCAGGGGAGTGGGAGGTGGAGCCACGCTCTTTACAGTGGTGCATGGGGAATGGGAGGCAACAGATACAAATTGAAACAAGAGAGGTAGACACCAGATACAAGGACAAACATTTACCCCATGAGGACAGTCAAGCACTTGCTCAGAGTGACTATGTACTCTCCATCCTTGGAGTAAAACGGGACTGGATAAAGACCTGAGCAACTTGGTCTGACCTCAGAGCTGACCCTGCTTCACACGGGAGGTTGGGCTACAGACTTCCTGGGCTTCCTTCCAACTTGAACTATCTTGTGAGTTATCGTACTTTATGAATGTTTGTTTAAACCCATTTACGTGAGAGGAGAAAAGATCGCAATGGCTATGAAAGATTTAATTGCTGTCTTTATACCACCACAGAAACATGATTTCTGCTTTGAGAAGCTGATTTTTAAAATTAGTGGTAGCCAGTTCAAGTTCTTTTCCAATATCAACAGGCACAATTACATTTGCTTGTATGTAGCCCTATTTACATAAAAAAGGACTTGAGATGCAAATGGCCATAAAACTGTGTTGCTCTATCCACCCTTGCACCAAGCTGACTGCAGAATAATAGTAATTTGCAGAGTTTATCATACTTGCCTAGAATGACTCTCATGGCATTCTTGACCTGTCATAGAGCTGAACCTATATTGTTTAATTGGGCTTGTGTAACTATTCTGTGATTTCTTCTGGCAATCACGAGTCTAGCCAAGTCAGCTAGTTTATCCAATACGGGCCGGCTCATCTCACAGCTCAGTCCAAAGATGTGAAGCAGCAGGAAGCCTGACACAGTTGTTCCGTTAGGCTTGATTTATGGCTGCTGTGTGTGTTACTGGAATGTAAATCTCCTCACACATTTAAAGGAAAGCCCACAAAAACGCTAAATCCTACCATGCTCATTCAGACCTAAAAAGGACGTGAAATCTGACACTGTCTGAAGTTTCATGAAGAGCTATGTGCAAAGTCCTCTCTTTTGAGGTAGCTTTAAGCTGTCTTGTACATCGTTCATAAAGGTTTCCATGTCTCTGCAGCTTTTCCCCTCCCCAGCCCTCTTACCCTGTTACAGAAGCTTTTGTTTAACCACCACTCATGAAAAACAAAGCATGAAGGAAGCAATAAAAAGGCATTTCTGGTCAGCCACAGTGCCTTAAAGTGCCTTTCCTAGGTGCTTAGCCCTGTGTCCCAGTTACACATCTGATCCAAACTAGACTTTCTGATGCAACCAGGACTCAGTAACCCACCATTAGATCACATACTTTTAAATGCCAGGTCACTTGTCCTGCCTAATGTGGAGCACATAAGACTGTTTTGTCTTGGGATCGCCCTCCAAGCATGTCTAACTAATGCCATGAGGTGTGGTTTAGAAATACCTGGTGTAGTGCCCGTCTGAGTTGGTACCTCCGTAGGGCCCTGTGTGAGGACAGGCCAGGAGGTTAATTTGGGTCTGGAAGCAGTACAGCCAGCCTCCCACAGCCCTCTGCTGCAGAAGAGAGAAAAACACATACTCTAAACTGTCATCATCAGCATATAAAATCCCTGTGGTGACAAGGTCAATGTGCACAGCTAATCAAATTTAAATTTTGCTGGGAGAAGGAAGAATGAAGGCCTGGACAATTTGTGTTGTCCATGTTGCTCACATTCCCCCCGCACTAATGTTAGAGAGTACATCCCTGGCTGCTTCTTGCTTAGATTTTACCATGAATTAATTCTCTGTGCAAAAGAGCTTAACAAGTCAAGGCCCAGACTCAAGCAACTTAGTTCCTGTGGCTGGATCTATCATTTGCCGTTTGTGGGCTGTATTGAAGGCTCAGAGACAGCCAAAAGTTAGCTCTGGGCACGGGGTGGAGAGGAAATGCTGAGTCTTTTTCCAGGACCTTCATCATTGCATAAAACTCCAGTCACAAGGACTGAAATCTGACTGAGCACTGAGCTGAACTACGCACTTTCATCTTTAAAACTTTCCTGTGCTACTGGTTTAGTGTAACTGTTTTTGTCCTGGAAATGGAACCTCAAACTTAAAACCTTCCCTAGTAAACAGTGTTGAGATAATTACCTGGAGTGTAGTACCATAAAGCTTCAGCTGGACACCATACTTCATGGGGATTGATGGTGGCAGGGCAGCAAAAACTTAATCCTTTCCTCTTGGTTTTACATACAGGTTTTTCTTCCCAGAGGACTTTATCACAGAAGAGAATTCAAAAGCTGCTCCATTGCAGGCTTGGTGGTGGATGGGAGTGGGTCTGGGTTGTCTCTCTCATGCCTGGATAGTGACTCTGCTCAATTCTCCCTGCCAGACTCCACCGGCAGCGTGAATGGTGTGGACATGCTCAAAGTGCACTGCAGCCACCCGCACCTGATAGTGCAGCTCAAGTTCTGCAAGCAGGAGAACTGCCGCCGGTTCCTGCAGAGTTACCGGGAAGGAGTGCTCCAGGAGTCCCTCCAGAATCACCTCCAGCTCTCCTTGGCCATGACCACAGTGCCTCTTGAAATGGAGCTGAAAGCTGGCAACGAGCACCTCGACAACATGCTGAAGGATGAGGATCGCTGCCTGGAGTGCATCTACAGAGAAAAGGTGAATGGGAGAGGGAGGGAGGCCAGGCAGCAGCGAGGAGTGGTAGCACAGGACTCGGGAAGGTGGGTGCAAATCTTGCTCTGCTGCAGTGTGCTGGGTTGTTGACTTCTCCATCCTTCAGTTCACAACTGTAATATGGAGAAACAGCTCTGCCCTTCCCCAGACTCCAGAAAAGTGCAGTTTTCTGGAAGGACAACAGAGTTACCTAAAACAGCCTACAGAGATTCTGCTAAATCACTGTGGTTTCTGTGTCTAACAGTAAGTGTGGCTGTTATCACCACTAAGACGAGGAATTACAGAAGGTGCAGTTGAGAGCACAAGCAAAGGTGCCTAGATACACCTGTGAGGCAGGCAGAGAGGACAGCAGTCCTTTGTGGAACCGTCACTGCTCAGCACCTTCCTCCCCTGCTTCGCACACCGCCTCCTTTGAGAGTAGCAGTGGTAACTGCACCTAGAAATGAGCGTGAGCACAGTCTGCACATTATGCCAACAACGTGGGACAAAGTGGGGACACACAGCATCTGCTGCCAGCAGGAGTAGGCTGCCCTTCTGAAGGCAAAGTCTCTTCCCTCAGGGGTGATAGCTAACGTCTAGCTCATCACATGCTTTGGCACTGTCACTCTAATCCTGCTAGCAAGAGCAGTGAGATCTTGTCATCTCACCACAAAAGCAAGGCACTTGACATGATTACACTCATTGCCGTTCTCCTCTCCTCTTTTTTTCCACCTGGAACTAGCAATACCTTATAGCTCTGGTTCCCTCAAGGTAGTCCTGAGAAATAGGTAGTCACCATCTATTTGGGAAGATTAGGTACAAGAGCGTGTTTTGCTAGGTTGCTTTTCTGTAAGCACAGAGAATGAAATGCAAACCTTTCAGCCCTGGACCAAACAACACGTGATGTCCCATACCCTGTCAACTTCTGCTTGCTGCTCCCTCCCTCTGCTGAACCAGCTGAACTGGGCAAAAGGGGTGGGCTTATTCTCAGTTCCCCAAAACTGACTCAGCCTGACTCTGCCTACCAGTGGAGCAGTCACAAAGATGACAGTACAGCACAGCCGTCACTGGCTGTGGCAGTGCTGGGTACCTGCTGTACGTGAGCTGAACACTAGACTGAGTCACAGCTCTTGCCAAGTGACTCTTCCCATGTGCTTTACCTTCTTTACTCCCTTTCTTATTACCTGCTTTTTGGAGGTCAGGCTAATTTTCTCTTGGTTAGTGAGAAAAACTGGCTTGGAGAGGATCCAGGTAATGAAGGGACAAAAAGAGAGAAGGCGGGTAGCAGGAGCTGCCTGCTTTGGTGTCCTGGAGCTGTTGGGATCAGGTCACCCTATTCTGTGGGTCTGCCCCTCACATGCAGTAAGTCAGAGAAGCCACACTGCCTGTGATGCGCCCTAATTCTTGCAGAGGGCTGCTGAAAATAAACATGGACTAGTAGCAGTTTTGCTACTTGTAAGCACTGCTGCATGGGGGAAACCTGGCAGGGGCAGCCTGCCTATTTCATATCACATTACCGATTCAAATTCACACATTTACAGCCAGAACTCCACTAGACCGTCTCATTTGGTCAGTTCAAAGGCAATAGCTGTCTCATTGCTCCTGTCATGGCACCATCATCTGAAGTTGCACCTTCCAGCTAAGCATCTACAGCTTTGCGAGGGGGTGAACCTGTCAGAAATCACTGATGACGCTGTCTGCCTTACAGCCTGACCGCCTGCGGGATGAGGAAATCTCAGAGCTGGAGGAATGCCTCAAGAGCCTGATTGTTCACCAGAGCATCAACAACAATACGGCTGTAAAAGGCTGCGCCTCTCTGAACTCCCCATCTCTACCTTGTCCTTCTCAAGGCAGCTCCCTTTCCCCACAAGTCACCTTCATCTTTCAGGGACAACAGTTCGGTGAGTAGCTAGAATTGACCAAGAGAGCCCTTGGTCTTCCTCACTGCAAAGCCCAAAAGGGAGAATTAACATGCCTACATTGGGGTCTACCTTAGATAAATCAAGGATTTCCCAGCATCCCATAAGGAAGGAATTACAGTATTCCTAAGATATTGCCATAGTGCTTCAGATCAGGCCTCAACCTGTTTTCTTGCTGGGGTGGCACAGAACCAGATGCTTCAGGCTCTGTGTCTCGTCCAAGTTCCTCACATTTTAAAACTCCTCAATACTGAAAGGAAGAGTACAGGGTAGTTCTCTTCTTCCACATCATTTGGTTGAGGTGAGTTAATAGCAAAGGTTGGGATTGGACTGGGAAGGTTACTATGGACACCATCAGCCCTGCTTTCAGCCAGCTGTACACTGGCTTTCTACGGAGAGCTTTCAGATAGTCTCACATAGCAATTTTAGCTTGAGATCAGCTAGGTCATTTCCGAGTGTGCTTAAGCTGTGTAAGCAGTCTCCAGTACTAAACGGCCAAGGAGAGAGCTCCTGTCTGCATTTCAGTATTTTGAGGATACTTGGGTAGGGAACAGGGGACTGGGTCAGAAAGACCTTGCCAAGTTGCTTTTGAAAGGCTGAAACAAATAAAGAGGATGTCCCTCAGAAAAAAAAAAAAAAGAGCTCTGGCAAACCACAGGACAATCCCATCCTGGGGAGAGGGAAAAAAAAAAAAAAAAGGAAAATAGGCATTGCTGAGCTTGCAGGCTGGGGGCAAGGCCAGGTACTCTGATGTTGTGGGAGGATTTCAGAAGGGGAATGGCCTGTGCAAGGCAGGGAGCTCCGATGTGCCAGGGCAGATGGCTGTGAGCAGCGAAGTGCCTCACCACGTGCTACTGTTTGCCACCCAAGGCACCAGCGCTGCCCCCGGGGATGGCGGACTAAGCGGAGAGCAGGCATGTCCAGCTCATACGCAGGGAGCAGGGACACCCCAAGCGGTGAGGCTTACTCCAGCTGATTTTCCCTTTCCAGTGGTGGAGGAATGCCATCAGAGCATTCCTGTGTCACAGAGCATTCCATGCCATCACAGCCTGGTGTGCAGGACCCCCCGGCCCATGGCGGGGCAGTCCCTTTAGCTTCACTGCTCTTGTGGTTCTGCAGACCTTGGACTGGTCCAGGCTGCATCACATCAGCCATGAAAGCCCTCTGTTTTACCTGCCCTCTGTCCCTTTCAGCCAACAGAATGCTCACACCAGATGACCATCAGAAATTTGCCAAGCTCGTGTCCAAGAAATGGAAGCAAGTGGGTCGCTCTTTGCAGAAGAACTGCCGGGCCCTGCGTGATCCTGTCATTGATAACCTGGCCCTTGAATATGACCGAGAGGGACTATATGAACAAGCCTATCAGCTGCTTCTGAGATTTATCCAGTCGGAGGGTAAGAAGGCCACAATAGCGCGGCTGATCGCAGCCCTGGAAGAAAATGGTCTCATCAGCTTGGCTGAGGAGCTCTTGGGCCTCCATTCCAATGAGGACTGCTCCTAGAGCCTGAAGGGTAGTGGCATTGCTAAGAGCTTCCTTGCTTTAGCTAGTGTACGAGACTGCTGCAGTGTCTGGGAACGTAAAGTCCTGAAAATCACCGCAGGATTCCGTCTAGATGGGAATGCCCGGGGAGAGGTTCTGTGCTCGCAGAAGCCAGCATGGACCTCTGCCGTTCCTTATTTCATTCTGTTTCTAGAAGTCCACGTTACTTTCCTGTGAACTGGTGAGAGAGGCTTTCAACCTGACTTCCTTCAGGACTGGAACGTTGTAGGGAAGCAGCCAGACAGTTAGAGAGGCCTAGGGGAGGGTGGGGAGAGAAGAGCAAGGAAGGCATCTCAGAGAATTTCTCTGGGACGCAGACAACACCACTGTGTCTCAGGCTGTGGCCTAGGGCTGTCACCTGGAGAGCTGCAATATATTTTTATATGTAAGACATTCGTGCCCTCAGGCATGACATCAAGCAAAGACAGAGGGGAAATTAAGGAAAAGTAAATTTTATATTATTATCCTTCTTTGTTCTTCAAACGAGGAACATCTGTGGCAAGTGCATCTGTCCTGCCCTGGTCTCGTACAGCTCCTTCCCACCTCTTACCACCCGAAGGCTTCCCTTTTACCTGGGACAGTCATAATCTCCCACAGGGCACAACATTGCTGCTGGAGAACAAATTTCAGGCACTGAACAAGCAATGTGGGCAAAGACAAATTCAGAGAATGATTCCCAGCTTTTTCTGGACCATGGTGGACAAGAATATATTGACTACATCACGCTTGGCTCTTTCCTGCCAGCCCCGAGGGAGCCTGCATCTGTGAAAAGAAAAACACCACAGAGCTGGAAGGAAAACAGTCTCGTAGTCAGCAAGGTACCTGTGGAGCGCAGATTGGAACCGTCACTCTAAGGTGTGTCACAGCATCAAGTACCATCCTGACCCCAGCCCACAGAGCTGGGCAAGCGCCTCTGACCAGCCGGCTGCTAGTGCCTTCGCCCACTTCTTAACTTCTGCCTGCGGAGTCCCCGCAGAGGACAGCTCACGCCATCGCGTCTCACCAGCATCGGCATTTGCACAGAGCCTTTCCCTGGCGGTGTTGTCACTGTGTGACAGTTGGGCATCAGCCGCCGGATTTACCTGCCCTGATTTTGAGGGTTAAAAATGGCTTAAAGGACAAAGCACCCAAACCCCAGGGCTGACTCATGCTCTCGGTTCCTGTGGGAGAAGCTGACTCTCTGCTGGTATGGTTGATGCAGATGGCAACAGAGCAGAGTTTACACCTTTGCCCATGACAAAGCACAGAGCAACAAGTATCTAGCATGACATGGGTCCCATGAAGCACAACAGCAGCTTGATTACCTTTGACCCTACGCTTTCCTGATATGGTTTTACTTATCCTTTTTCATTAATTCTATCCCACTTTGCCCTTCCCATCTGTGGGAATAGCCAGTGGGCCTTGGAAATTATTTCAGCTGCAGAAGGTGGCTCTGCCAGCACACAAAGCCTGCGTGTGCAAGCAAGTATCGGGCCACCGGCAGTCATGGTAGGACCAACTTTTAGACAGGCAAGCCCTGATGGCCTTTTAAACACGAGCTCACATCTTAATCCTTCCTGGAGTCAAAGGTCTAATTCAATAAGGAGGGACACAACGTGGGATTCAGGTGTGGGCTCAGATCCGAGCTCCAGGGGCTGGTGCTGCTCCCTCGGCTTCTGCTAAAACACATGCTGTGAGCACCAGCTGACTGAAGGCCCGGATCAGGAGGATTTAGATGGCCAGCTCGCACCCAGTTGGGGTCCACATGCCTCAGATGTGCTGAACATCGCATTCCCCAGTGTAATCCTGAGGAACCTGGCTTTTTTCTGCAGATTTGGAATCCCCATGATCACGTGCACAGTGTGGAAAGGAAATGGAGGGGGTCAGAGATGGGGAGAATGTTTCCAGGGTGTTAATCTGTTTCTGTCTTGCCCTTAGCTTCAAAGGAAGCAGGACTTCATGCAGGCACAATCTCCACAAAGACTGTGGCCCCACAGCATTTTATTAAGCCATTCTATGTCACTGCTGTTGCAGTCTCACCTACCCCATTCCTGCTCCGCGTCCTGCCCTCTCCCATATAGCAGTACCAGTGCTCTTCCCAGAAGGAAGCAATCTTCTCTCTGACAGTTTTGCTTTTGGGAACAGCACAGCACTGCTGATGGCAGTTAGTTTAGGCTGCTGTGGAACCATACCTCAAAGTATTTAGCTTTCCTGCCAGATCCCAGCTGGGGAACTCTGGCAGCAACCCACCTGGCAAATGGTATTTAAAAAAAAAAAAAAAAAAAAAAATCAGAAACTTGAAAATTACTTTAACAGCAAGAGGGTTTGCTCTTGATTTTACAAAAATGATTTTTTTAGAAGACAAGGTCATATGCATAGCCTGTCTCCTTTGCAATGAACATTTCTAAGCTCTCAGGCTAGCTACTCACGTGCACAACTTTCATATACAGTTATAAGCCAGCCACTCAGTAGTGAGAACTTCTTGCTTTTCTAGTGTCAATGCTCAGAATGAGAAAGGCTTATTATTCAGCATCTGCTTCAAGCCCAGAAAACGTCTTTGCTCTTATTACTGTCTTAGAGAGGACTTAGCATGAATGATTTTTTTTTTTCCTTAATGCAAACCTTATGCGTTTTATTCCTCTGCCAGCAATTGGCATATGTGTTTCCTCTTACTCACAGATTCCCTCTCAAAAGTGCCATTAAGTGCTGGAGCTCCTGGCAGCCTTTCTGGAATATCGTCATCTTTAACAGCATTCACAGGTGCCTTCATTGCAGAGACTCGAAGAAAAAGGGTTTTCCAGTGATATTCCGTGGTGGAACTGTCTTGAGCACATGGCATGGTTTGGGACCATAGCAGTAGTTGTTTCATACCTTCTTTTCCATGATTGGTCATCATCATCATTAGATTCAATGAAAAGTTGACTCTGGTCTCAAGCGGACTCCTTTCCTGCTAAAAAGAGTAGGTTTTTTTAGTATTATCATCTGGCACAAACATAGATAGAGACAATTTTCACAGAAGCCTTAGAATGAAATGGATCACAATTGGATCACGATGTCATTTGCATTGATTTGGCATTTGCCTGGGGCTTGACTCAGAATTTCCTTCTCTTTTACCCAGAAGATTTTACAGTGGTTTTACAACAGTGTGCAAAGACAGGGGAACTCGCATCACGCAGGGAAGGAAGAAGCACTCAAAGGAAAAAAAACGTTAGCAGAGATTTGTTGAAGAACTTAGAGGCGTGTCTTTACCTCGGATAGTAACACAATGAGTGGAACTGAAGGAGGAGCTGGGTGTTGGGCATTCTTGCCGATACACCACAGACTCAGCGCTGTGCGCTAGACCAAGGGCTAGAATAAGCAACCCCGGTGTCACACCGCTGGAAGGGGAGTGCACACGTGCTTTCTTCCTTGCAAAGTTAGCTGTGCACATACTGCACCTACTCAGATGCCAGGCATGCAAGCGACGCTCCGTTACTACTATTTATACCGATGAGCTAACGTCTAGTGTGGGAGATAAGCCATGGGCAGCGCTGCTGCTGGTGGATTTGGCCTTATCCCATAACAACTCTTCCCTACCTTTAAGATATGTCTGGGGAAAAAAAAAAAAAAATATTTTCAGGGGGGCTGGTGTTTCAGAATCAAACATGTAGCAAACCAGCACAAGATATTAAAAGCAACTAAAGATGCTAATCGGTTGCATATAAAAAAAATGAAATAGACAAAGTTTGAAACAAACCACAGAAACCAGGCCCAAATGTGCTTACAGGAAGGCACCCAAGAGGGCTTTTTTGTGGTACAGATTGTTTTTGTAGTTTTAGCAGTGTTTCAGATTTGAAGGAGGCTCCTTTCAGTCTGCCAGAAAGAATAAAAGATCCATCCAAAGGAGAATTTGAATGATTTGTTTTGGCACAGCTGGGCTACAGCGTTCACGTGGGTGACAACAGAGAGGAGAGTGAAAGTTAAAGCACTCACTGTGATGTGAGGCATCTGATAGAAGTCGAGCTGAGAGTCTGCCCTGATAGAAAACTGTCATCAAGGAAAAATATCAAACTGCCCTGGAGGGCAGAGTCGGTGAAAGACCGACATTAGCCCTCTTAGATGCTTGTTAAAAACACACCATCGATTAATTCACCTGCTGAAGAGGAGGATGTGCCATCACGGCAGGTAGGGAAGGTCATTTCTTCCAGCAGCTTCAGTTCTCACAAGCCAACAGCTGCTGACAGCAGACTGGTCTGTAAGGCGAGAACAGTACCTGACTCAAAAATAAGGAAAGGGTTCAGGATTATTGATTGGAAGCGCTTAAAAATTATGAGCCTGACCTTAAAGAAATCATAACATTTTCTTCCATATTTTCATAGCAAGTCAAATTAAAAACAAATGCTGATCGCTCACAGCAACGCTTTCCAGGTTTCCATTTTCAGCTTTGGCCCTACCATGGAAGGGATGGATACCTGGATTGTTTTTAATGCAAAACGCGGGGCGAATGTCACAGCACTGCAGGTTACAGGGCTTTATGAAAAAATCCGAGCCTCCAGGTAAGAGAGTTTGCTGGAGTTTCATAGCTGGGGAGTCTCAGAACTGTATCCGTTTCAAAATCTGTAGGAAGCTGAAGCAGAAAACAGAATGTACTTTGCACCACTGTCAAGATATGGAAAACATAAGGCCAAAAAAGCGTGGAGGCTCAGAGCTGAGGGAAACTGCTTGTCCCGAGAAGGCCTAGGTGCTTGGTGTGGACACTGCTCCAGACAAAGCTCTTTTCCCAGCGTGAGGAGGTGGTGGGGCGTTACCTTACCTCTTAATTTTGCCATTCATTTCAAAATCCGCTTCAGCATTGTGAAGCCGTCCTGCTGCCGGGGTCTCCCCTCTGAGGTCCCAAAAGGCCCCTCAGAGCCACCTCCGAGTCACAGCCCGGCAGCCGCCCGCAGCCTCTGACACCAAACTGAGCACGCGCAGCAACGAGGGGCCTCCAGTTCACTTAAACCAACCCATTTCGTTTAACAGAAAATTATAGTATAGCCATGGACCCCTGGTGTCGTACACCTGAAACCCAGGCGGTACTAGAGTGGGAGTCACGAGGGTTTCTTCCGCCTAACCCACATACTGGAGCGCGTACACGGAACTGGTGAGATGCAACCCTGGGTCTGGCCTTTTGTCTTCTGTAGGGAGGTGGGTGACGCAATTTAAGGTACGGTGAGGCAATTTAAGGCCTAGAGTCAAAAATTTTAATTTTTTTTTTCTTCTCTGGATTGAATTTTAAAGCCACTGAAGGAATTTGGCCATACATCCCTAACTGAAATCCATAGGAGATGTGTGGTTAAGTCCCTTAGTCATCAGTGGAAAAAACCCTTGCTGACCTTTTAATTCCAAATTTCTGTGATATTCAGCATCGTATCTGGGTCAGCCATCTACGGCTATGGACTGCAATGCCATGGATACTCAGGTCTGGGACATTCAACCTCCAAGGAATTGTCTTTTATAGAAAAAAAAAAAAAAGCACTTTGGTCTATTTTTTTCCCCTCATTCTTTTTTATAAATAAAGATATACTTTTGATGAAAAGTGCCTCAGAGACTTTCATTGAACACTTAACGCAGTATTAAGAAAGGGTTTCGGTCAAGTTGTGGCCATGTTGGCTTTCACCAGCTCTTGGAGGAGCATCCAGCCAAAGTGTCTGGGTGCACAACAGGGTCCTGCCTCAAATCACACGTTTTTACTGGTGCGCCGAGGCCGGGGCCCCACCTGCGAGTTAACGGCTCCGGTTTCACGTCGAAACCAAGTAAGCCACCACGTTTGTTCAGTTATCACTTTGATGGGCCTTTTTTCACAAACATGGCCAGAAGGGGAGGTTTGTCCCAAACCTGGCACCTGCCAGAGATTCCCGTGTTTCTTTCGGTGCCATTCTGTATCTGGTACTCCTCCAAGGCCACAGCATCGCTGCAACCTGTGTGCCCTCGCTATTAGTGAGCTTTCTTACAGGGATGCCTGCCCCGTAGGTGGGGAACCGCGGAGCTTGGACGTTAAATCTTCTCCAGCGGCTTTGCAGAGGAAGCCACTGCCTGACCTGACAGCTGAACCCGGGGAAATTCCTTTTGCCAGGAACTCGAGCAGAACAGTATTTCACCCTGATTCACTTAAATCTCAGACAGCACTTGAAAAACCACAAGATCGGCCCTTCTTTGTTTTCCACCATGGCTTGATGCCTGCAGGAATACAGTGCCGGGGAGCGGGGCTCTGCCCTGCAGTGGGTGGAAGGACTTTTGGCACATGGCGCACTTAAAGGCATGTGCCAACACACCAACCCGTGGTCAACGGGGCTGACCTACGCATAAGGGTCAACAAGAGGGCTGACCCAAACTTGTAAGATGGAGTGACATGCCATGGGACAGACCTTTGCTGGCAGGGAAATGAAGGAATCAGCTGTGCACGGGTGCCCAAGGAACAAGGTACAGGTGAGACAGCAACCAACTGGAAGCATCAGGAGAAAAGTCCTGCACCTCCCAAGGTCCCTGCATGGCTCTCCAAGCCACGGCAGCCACAAAGGCACCGCATGGCAATGAAAGCCTCCGTTTTCAATCTCACCCCACGGGAACAGGCAAAAAGGGTAGCGGGTCCCAAAACCTGGGTGGTGGAATGCAGTGGAAATACCTGCTGCGAGTCCCTGGCGGTTTTGGGGAGCAGCCCCCCTCGCCCCGCTGCCAGCCCCTCCGAGCCAAGGTGGACACACCGCTCTGCTGTTCCCCTCCGCAGCCATCACACACCTCCTTTGGGAGGAGGGGTGAAAAACAGCCCGGGACTGCTGCAGCAGAGCAGGGTAAACCTACCTTGGGTTGGCACGGGGAAAGCGTGAGGCCGAGTAATGTTTACGGCCGAGGTTTTTTGATCAGCTGCGGATCAGGAGGAAACAGCTTTCCCAGCCCGGAGCACCCCAACGCAGGGCCCGAGGGCTGCTCAGCAGGAGCCCCTCCGTAGGACAGCTTTTCACAGTGATGTTAGCTTCTATAAAGCAAAACCATTTGAGCTGAAATTAAAAAAAAAAAAATCAAAAAAGCATAGACACTTAATAAAAAAAAAAGTTTAAAAAACGGTTGGGTGTCTGTGAAAACAACAGCGTGGATCCTAAACCTGGTTTTATCACAATTTCACTGTAAATGAAAAACTTTGCACAAAAAAGGGGCTGTGGCCGGGGCACTCTCCAGGCTCTTGGCCTCCATTAGAGGAATAAAGGTCGTTGTTTCCATACTGTCAGTCAGCTGGCAGGTCAGCTGCGACGACACTTTAGATTTGGCTCCAAATAAAAATGTTTTGTTTTGATGAAGTAATTCAAACTACATGGAGGGGGGAGTTGGGGTGGGGGGGGGGAGCGGTAAGAAGGAAAGAAAGTGGGTGGGTTTGGGAGGTTTGGGAGGGACCCTCGTATCCATCTTCAGCCTCGGCACCACTCGGCACCCGCCTCCGCCTGCCACTTCCCTGCTAGGAAAAAAAGAAACCAACCCCCAAGTGGATTTTCCTTCTGAGCTGAACCCAACCTCAGTTTCTAATTCTGAGCCTTCGCAGAGATAAAGAAAATAATCCCCAGGGAATTTAAAAAAAAAAAAAAAAAATTCAGAATTTCACAAGCCAAATTGTGAAAAAAAGAGAGAGAAAAATTAGTATGTTCCCTATCAAAAAAAGTTACAGTAAAAAAAAAAAAAAGCCTCTTTTGTGGTTATTTTTAAGCAGTAAAACAGCAGAACTGATGGAAGTCCCCAACTTGGCTCCGCGCTCAGCCCTCAACACTTTGGTGCTGTCTCTCTCCCGCAGGGTACGGATGACCATGGGCTGAGGGACTCAAAGGAAAAGCCAAATTGTAAATAAAAAAAATAAAAAAAAAAATAAAAAAAAGAGAAAAATTAGTATGCTTCCTGTTGAAAAGCCTTAAAAAAAAAAAAAAAAAAAAAGAAAAAGAAAAGCCTTTTTTGTGGGTTGTTATTTTTAACCGGTAAAACAGCCGAGCGGGTGGAAGAGCCCGGCCCGGCGTGGCGCGCACCCTCGAGGCCCTCCCCGGGGCGCGGGTGGCCGAGGGCTGCGTGGGGCTGGCTCCCACCCGCGCTCCCCAGCCCCGACCACGTGTCAGGCCCTTGGCAGCGGCCCCGGCTCCTTCCCCTGGCGCGGCTGCTCCTTCCCCTCGCCCCAGCCGGCGGGTGCGTGTGCGGGGGGAGCCCGGCCTTCGCACCCCCGCGGCCCTCCCCAGCCAGCAGAGGAGCAGCTCCGCTGGCTTTCAGCATGGCGACCCGGCGCTGCTTCGCTGGGCGAGGGTTTCCTGGGTTTCGCTGGAAGGCTGAGGAATGTCTAACGCTAACTGCATCCAGATGTGCCTGCTTGGCAGCCCGCTGACGAGCCTTACCGAGGGGATGCGGGATCAGCGCTATCAAATGGGATGTAAGTAGCTGTTCTGTATGTTTGATGGGAGCGGGCCGGGGAGCAGCGAGCAGTGGGAATTGCAGGCTGTCCTTACGGCTTTCCTTTTCCTCCAGCTTCCCTTCTTGCCATGTCGCTCTCGCGGTGCCGCTCCACGCAGCGACCCGCTCCGAGACCGCTAACACACAGCGGAGTCGGCTGCAGGCTCCGAACACGCAGCCTCCGGCCCCGCTCCGGCTGCTCTGCGCTTTCCTTTCCAAAGAACTTGCTTTGCATGTTTTAGGTGGTTTTTACAGAAGAAGCTTTGGGGCTTCTTTAAAGTGCTGCAAGACAGGGTTTCTTCCCAACCGCGAACATGTTTCAGTGGTGGCACGTTACATTTACAAGCCGTTCCTCGTCAGCAACAGGACATGAATCTTCCCCCCGTGCTACGCTATTGCACGCCCTCAGCAAAACACGGGAATTTTCAAGCGCTCTCATGTCGCAAAGAGAGAAAGAAAAAAAAAAAGTTCAGTTCCAGTGAAACGGCCAGTTACTCATCGCGTTTCTAAATGGCTTTCAGGCAGTTTCTGATAAACTTTTGCCTTGGGTATCATCTCAAAATTAGTGGGGCGAGTCGGCGCGTGCTCCCCCTCCCATTGAACAACCCCTCCATGCTAAGGCAGGGTCGCGGCTGGGCGTGGGGCACAGCAGGCAAAGCATTTATCAGATCGGAAGAGGGTCCAGGAGACGAACCGGCAGCGAGCACTGCAGCCTGGGGAGAGGAGGGCGGCTGGTTCCGCGGGGCCGTTTCTTACCCCTTCACGAGCCTGCAAGGTTTTATTCTCTTCCTGGGACAGGGAGGTAATTAGTATCTGCAAGACAGAGGCAGGCTCCTTGCCCTTGGCACTCGGGCTGTGAGTGGAGCTGCCGAGCTCTCCGTAATTCTGAAAATCCAACCACCTACGGGCAAGCCTGCGCCTGGATTTCGGAAAGCACCTCTCAAGGCTGCTAAGTCCGCGCAAGATAATTGGGCCTTACCTTCTCCTGCCTTGCAGGCCGCTGAACGCTCTCGTCTGAGACATGCTGCTGCGATTAGGAGGAGCCGTGAGTTCTCCCTGTTTTTCGGGGCCAGCCGTGGTGTGCCAGGCAGCAGCCCAGTCCTGCACCGGTTCTGCCGTGATGGCGCATCCTGCCCCTGGCCGGGGGAAACACTCCGCATGGCTAAAGCGTGGCAGGGCTGCAGCCCCGGAAGGGTTTTTTAGGGATGCCTCATTATCTCTGTTTTCTTTATGGAAACAACTCCCAGTGCAACATGACATGTCCTTCATTGCTGAGTATGCGAGCAGGAGCTGGGTTGGAAGGAAAGCCTTTTGGATACATTTCGCAGCTCGCTGTTTTAATTAGAGTACTGGCATCTCGCCACGTGTATGCAAGCCACTCACCAGCAGGTCCGCCGGGCGACGGGAGGAGCGTTCCGGGCCACCAGTCTTCCCCGGAGGCCATGGGGACGGCGGTGCGGGCAGCCAGGGCCATCGGGGCTGACACCTTGGCATCCACCGCCAGCCTCAGCGCAGCGGCTCTGCGGGTTCTCTGCATCAGCAGCCGTACGGGGCTGGCAGCGCCGACAGGAGAGGCTGGAATGAAAGGGGACCAGGCAGCTGGGAGGCTGATGAAACCACGTATTGCAGGGCTGGGGCAAGCAGAGAGAGATAAATGGGGCACCCTCTCTTGTAACAGCATGGCTCTCATCCACGCCTTTGCACTGGCCTGAAAAGCAGCACCAACAGGAAAGCTGGAAATCTTTGGAGTGAGGCCTGCATTTTTATCATAGAATCACGGAATGGTTTGGGTTGGAAGGGACCTTAAAGCCACCCAGTGCCACCCCCTGCCCTGGGCAGGGACACCTCCCACCACACCAGGTTGCTCCAAGCCCCATCCAGCCTGGCCTTGAACACCTCCAGGGATGGGGCAGCCACAGCTTCTCTGGGCAGCCTGGGCCAGGGGCTCACCACCCTCACAGCAAACAATTTCTTCCTCAGATCTCACCTAAATCTCCCCTCTTCCAGTGTAAAACCCTTCCCCCTCGTCCCATGGCTCCCCTCCCTGATCCAGAGTCCCTCCCCAGCTTTCCTGGAGCCCCTTCCGGGACTGGAAGGGGCTGGAAGGTCTCCCCGGAGCCTTCTCTTCTCCAGGCTGAACTCTCAGCCTGTCCTCACAGCAGAGAGGCTCCAGCCCTCCCAGCATCTCTGGGGCCTCCTCTGGCCCCGCTCCAGCAGCTCCGTGTCCTTCTGCTGTTGGTGCCCCAGTGCTGGAGGCAGCACTGCAGGGGGGTCTCACAGCGCGGAGGCAGATGGGCAGCTGAGTTTCAACCAACAGAGCTTAGCTTTTGCCTCCATGTGCTGCAACGCAAGCGGTGGCAGTGGTGACACTGTGCGGGTGACGCTGTGCACAGGGCCGGGCGCTGCTGCAACAGTGGCACTGCGTGGCTGAGCACCATGAGCCTCTGCCCCTCTGCACGGTGCTTGTTTGGCTCTGGCTCACGATCCCGACTCCTGGGAAAGCTTTCTTAAAAACATTCAGCTAATTAAATCCTACAGCCTATTCTCAGTTTGTTTATAGACTTCAAAACTTCTAAGCGGCTGAAGGCAATGGGCTCTTTTTTTCTGGTAAGGCAGCTCAGCGATTGTTTTGGTTACTTCATTTTTCTAGGGCTTTGCAGTAACCAACATGCCGAAGGGTGTCTCTTGTGTTTCGGCCTGCCCTGTCTTCTAGTCAAGAAGATCAAATCGTTCAGCATCGCTCTGTAATCCCATAGCTCCAAATGCGAGCTCCTCGCAGACACCCTGTAATGCAGAGAGGAGTTGGCCGGCACCAAAGCCACTCAAAGCACCAGCTTTGATGAGGTTATCAACTTTGCCTGGAGGGAGGGAAAAAAGCCACAGAAAACAAACAAGTAAAACCAAAAAAGAAACCATGCAGGAATAAAACTCATTACGTGACACCCAAACACAGAAACACAAGAGGGCTTCTTCCCCTGCTCCAACATACAGAGGTATTTTTCCCCTTTAAACACTTCAAAAACAGCTCAAACTGTTAAACCTGAGTTGTTTTGTGCAAGTTTTTGTATGTGGAGCAGAACAAACCCAGTGCTGGAAGCTGCCACATTTCCCTGTGGGTACCCCAAAGAGCCCAGACGCTCACACGCTGTAAAATCCGGTTTTTGCCTCCAGGAGACCCAAACTGAGAGAACTCCACCAAGATTTTGAAACCTTGGCCTTAGCGCTTCGCTTCAGGTTTCTGTACAAGGGCAAGAGAAGGATGGCAGCCCAGTGTGGCTCAAAGAGAGCAGAAGAAGTAACCCTCCTGTGAAACATAGCGCTCCTCGCATTCGCGTGCCCAGCAATGCATTGAAATTCAACTGGTGGGGACGCAGAAGTCAAACACTCTCTCGGGGGCTCGGGAGGATGGGACCAAGTGAGAGCTGGTAGGAAAACGTAGTCACCAGAGCTTCAGATGGTGCAGACTTCTTGCTGTCAGCATCCTGGGCTGGTGAGATGAAGCTAAGCCACACACATCTCTGTTTTACGCAGTCCCAGCTGCAGGATGGGCCTAGGGTTTGCTATTACTGTTCTTGAACAGGAGCAGGAGGCGGCAGAGGAACAGCAGCACAAGGTGAAGAGGGGCCTGGGAGCTTGACCTGTTCTTGTTGAGTGAGCCAGGATGGAAAAAAGTATGGAAAAACTGCCAGAAATGAGGCGGGAGAGGGACATGTGTGCAGACCTCCCTGTGGCAAGCCAGAGCCCAGGGCTCAGCTTCCAGCACTGGGTGTTACAGCCTGACTTTGTTCTTGTGAAATGCGTTCAACCCACGTGAAATGAAAAGAAACATCCAAAAACCTCAAGCATTGCTTCAAAGGGGCTTTGAGCAACCTGGTCTGGTGGCAGGTGTCCCTGCCCAGGGCAGGGGGGTTGAAAATGGATGATCTTTAAGGTCCCTTCCAAGCCAAACATTCTATGATTCCATAAAGCACCCCCACCACACAGAATTTTCCAAGTTCCCCTGAGTATTGCCAAAAAAATCATTGAACCCATCAGTGTTGGATCTCCAATGCTTTCTTTAGCTCATTTTACAGCTAAGCAGGTAAGACTTCTCCATCAGCAACCACAGCCCCGCGTATTGCATGGCCCACATGATGTACCCAGCCCCTCCACTGCACAATCCAAACCTACCAGTGCCCGCTCCAGCTTCAAGAGCTGGCAGGGGAGCCGAAAACGCTTTGCAGGTGGCAGGACAGCAAGCTGATCTGGGGACAACCCACAGCTGTGCTTGGTGGGGATGGGTGCTCCCATGAGGCGGGCTGGGACAAGTGTGCAGCAGAGCTCATCGCAGTGTGTTGGACCTTCTTGCTCAGTGTACCACGTTTTCAGCTTCCCTGGCTATCGTGGCTGCTTTTCCCGAGGCTGGGCGGGTTGAACAACCACTCTTCAAGGCACAACGCAACATGCCAGAATCACCAAGGCTTCTTGACTGAACTCAGGGACAGGATCCAGAAGCTTTTTCCCGCCTGGGCCCATGTGAGCAGAAGTGCCAAGTGATGGAAATGTGATGGCTGCTGCAAAAGAAGGAGATTTCCAGGATTAGTTCAAGGCTTCATGTCATTCAACTGGGAACGAAGGACTAGAAACTTTTTTTTTTTTTTTAAATCATCATTTAACTGCTTTTATTGCAGCACTCCTTGGCCATATTTCAGAGTCCTCCTCTCAAATAAATGAAAACCAGGCGGAGGACTGGGCCCTCTGCCCGAGCGTGCAACAGCACGGGTCAGATTCCCTGCCTGGATGCTCACCAGCACGCCATACCCAGCTCTGGCCACTTCCAACTTTCAGGCATTTTGTTGCCTCTTGGAACGCACAGGCTGTGGCCCCCTTGGTCCTTCCAGCATGTTCCCTATGTATGTGCTCTCCATGTTTCCACCTCAAGGATAGGAGACCTTTCAGCCTCTGCCTACAGCCCAGCTCAGCCCTCCTACCCGCTTCGTCCCACTGCTGGGGCAAACTGCACTGTCCCGTTCCCAGCCGTCACCACAAGGACACGGAGCTGCTGGAGCGGGGCCAGAGGAGGCCCCAGAGATGCTGGGAGGGCTGGAGCCCCTCTGCTGTGAGGACAGGCTGAGAGAGCTGGGGGGGTTCAGCCTGGAGAAGAGAAGGCTCCGGGGAGACCTTCCAGCCCCTTCCAGTCCCGGAAGGGGCTCCAGGAAAGCTGGGGAGGGACTCTGGATCAGGGAGGGGAGCCATGGGATGAGGGGGAAGGGTTTTACACTGGAAGAGGGGAGATTTAGGTGAGATCTGAGGAAGAAATTGTTTGCTGTGAAGGTAGTGAGCCCCTGGCCCAGGCTGCCCAGAGAAGCTGTGGCTGCCCCATCCCTGGAGGTGTCCAAGGCCAGGCTGGACGGGGCTTGGAGCAACCTGGTCTGGTGGGAGGTGTCCCTGCCCAGGGCAGGGGGTGGCACTGGGTGGGCTTTAAGGTCCTTTCCAACTCAAACCATTCTATGGTTCACATCCACTGGAGCCGGACTCCAGATCCCTACTGTAGCCATCCTCAGGCAGCCGATACGAAGTGGGACAACTGCCTATTTCTCCAAGCTTGGAGGACATGGGAGGCATCCCTGGCACCAAAGCCCCCATTCCCCGAGGCACCGAGTAATGCAGCAGTTTGATAACCCCGGCTCCGTTTCACAAGTTGGATGGAGATGCCCCATGGCAGCATACGGAGAAGAGGCGCATCCGCCTTGGACAGGGACACGCAGTGAGAGGCTGTGCCGAGAAACGCTCTGCTGTGCTCACATCTCTTTTGTTTGGCATCAAATATTTTCTGCTCAATTTAATAGCCCTGTAATTTTTTTTTTTTTTTTTTTTTTTTTTAATCCTCCTGGTGTTGAGGTGGATGAATAATCTTTTTGGCTTTAGGACATACTGGAGTGTCTGCCAGGATCATCAGTCCCGCTGAATTCAGAACAGGACAGCTTTTCCCACACTGACGTCCATGGGTGGAGCTTCCACCTGTGTAATAGTCAAGAGTATTTCCTGCAAAAGAAGGAAATATCCAACAAAGACTGGAAAATCCGTATAATTCGATCAAGGATTCACTTCAAGGGCTGGCAACTTCTTTTGAAAACTAGATGTCTATATTCAGCATTGAACTGTTTTACTTCAGCATGAAAACCGCTATTTCAGATTCTTTTCTTTCAATAAATGAAAACACAGAAGAAAATCTGGGCTATCTGCCCAGGCTTGTAACAATTCAGGGTTTTTCTTGGCTTTTTCAAGGGCACTTATTGCCGGATTCTGAGATGCTGGGTAAATCTTTAAGTCATGGAAATGACGAGTTTCATGACACATACATTTTATTCCAAACCCTCTTCGATAAAATTAAACACAGGAAAGAGCCAGGACTTTCATCCAGCTCTTTAATTACCATCGGGAGCCTGGCAGCTGAAATAAGATCAAACTTTTGCATAGAAAAGGGAAAAAAAATAAGAAATTATTACAGTGAGGAAAGAGATGAGACTTTACAAAGAGCTCAAGTGGAGAGAAAACATCCCAACGCTATAAGGATTCACCCCACCAGGAGCCCGCGTGCACCTCAACAGAGCTTCTCCCATCGCAACAGAAGGAGCAAAAATGCCTCAATATTAGTTCTTGTGAGCTTTTTGAGACAGGGTCCCTATTTTAGGTATCTCACTAGCAACCAGAAAAAAAATTCTTGCTTGTGATGGGCAGAAGAGGGACAGACTCTTTCTCCTTCAGTGGCATGTCCTGGGTGTAGTGGGACCATCCCTTCATACCCCCAGAGCTTCTGGAAAATTATTGAAGGCAAGGTGAGGGAAAGCCTGCTGGGAACCATGTCTTGACAGATAAAGGATGATTTAGCACAAACCGGAAAGAACAGCAGGGTTGCTGCAGAGCACCGCAATCGGGACGTGCCAAGGGTAGCTCGCACACGACGGACGTAGAACGCGGACTAACATCCTACATGCGTTAGCAGGGACTGCTTCACCAGGCTGCAAATAGTTATGAGCCAAGTCATGCGGCAGAAAGAACATCAACAGAAACCAGTTTCTGGTTATTATCAGCATTTTAACACCAATTTATAACAGATCAGAGAAAATTCTACAATCCTGCTGCTAATATCAAAGCTGCGCCGGTTAAAACATCTGCCTAGCTGAGGAGAGAAGTGAAAGGCACAGAAAAAAAAAAAAAGCCAAGAAATGGAGAAAACCCCAGAAACCTCTCTTAGAGGCCAGAAAACAGCAAGAAAGGCAGCCTGAGGAAAAAATCCTGGTCATCAGGACAAGGAGGAAGTGATTTTGAATCCACTGGGAACACGAAGAGCCTTACAACAAGGCACAGACAAGCCATTTGCTAAAATAAAGATTTCAGTAATACTGGAGCCAAGGCAGGAGGGGGTCAGTAAATACTTTGGAGCTGCACTTGGGAAAAAGATAGGCAGTACCATACGGTGATGAAATACTCTCTGTTTCAGCGGTAACTTGGAGATGCAGTTAACCAGTAATGAAACAGCAAACTATTTAAAAATTGTGAGGTCCAAGCAACGTGCATCAATAATTTTAAAGGGGTCGACCAAGAAATCATTTGACTTACTAATTTTGCTTTCTCATAGGTCATGAAATATTGCTGAGATCCCACAGGGTCTGGAGGCAACGCTGTGCCATTGTTTTCATACTTCATTATTACAGACTCATCCGTCTAATTTTGAGCTTCAAAAAGAGAACGTTATGGCCAATACAAAATTGATGGTTAGTGAACAATTAGCAGGTGATACAATCCATGACAGTGAAAGAAGGTTTGCTAGAAATGAATGTCACCAGACTAAAGAGGGTCCTGGTTTTAGGTGACAATTATGCCGAATAACAATATTCTTACCAAGCACTTTGCCACCCCATTAGATGTTTGAGGCAGTTTGAGGTGGCTGCGGGGCTCGACAGGAGGCTGAGTGTCCATCTGTGTGCTCCATTGGCTAAGAATACAGAAAAACAGTGAGCTGCGGGAATAAATCGTGTAGGAAATGGCAAACCCTGGCTCCTCCACCCTTTTCGGTGCTCAGTAAGGAGGGCTCCTTAAGTGAAGGCAGGATGCTGTTCAACCAGGCAGCTTTGGGTCAAGAAGCTTTTGAAGAAGACGATGTTGGCTAATTCAAGACATAGACAACTGCATTAATACAGCACAGGCAAGATGGAGCTGTAAATTGCATATGAACCTAAAAGATTATCTGTGGGTTATTTAAGAATACTTATGAGCACTCGTGGGAAAATTTTGGGGTAGAGCTAAACTTTCAGGAACATGCTCCCTGCTAACGACTGTAGGGAGCACGACTGGCACCTGCCTTCTCCAGGAGCCTGCAGCAGCTGTCGGGTCCCCTCCGTTCCCTGCTGTGGGAAATGGTGGTGATGAGAGGAGCTGCCTTTGCTGCAGCTACAGACCCTTGACCAGCTCTTTCCCTGAACCACAGTTACACTTGGCTTTCTGCCTTCCTACTACTCTTGCATTTTATTATTATTATTTTTCTTGCAGTTGAAGAACTGATCGAATGAGACAGAAGATCTCCGGGAAAAGCGTAAGTGAGAATCAAACCTTGTATATCAAAAGGCAGCTTCATCTCTCACACTTGAATAAAACTCCTAACACCAGGCTCTGCCTTGCTTCTGCGTACTGGGATTTATTTGCCCACCTCTTGCTTCCCAGTTAGGGCGTTCTGGCAGAGGCAAAACACCCGTGCCCCTGCTAACCTTATTAATGGAAGTTATTTACAATGGTTTAATATTTTATGAAGATTACTGGCAGCAAAAAGGCCCTATGTGCATTCAAGCGTGTGCTGAATGTATTCGTTTTGAAGGCACAAATCACAGCTGGTTTAGGAGAGCTGGCTCCGGGTGCTGGGAAACGCCAGCCACACGCTGCAGATTCTGCCCTCCAACAGCCAGCTACGAGCTTCCCTGTTTCGACTCAAAAAGAGTAAAAGCAGCAAGAAACAGTTACCAAGTTAGAAAAAAAATAATAATTAAAAAAAATCTAATGATTTATGGAAGAACGGCATTGTTCATTTCCCACCTTGGTTTTCCCCAAAGCAGTGAAATCTCTGAAATGGTAAAATGTGTTTGGCAAAGGGGGATGTGGGAAGGAGGGCTGATTTCACGTTGTGCTTCGGGAGTGGTTTTCAGGATGATGGATGAATTCTCGGTGACTTAATGAACCAAGTCACAGACCCAGATCACTTGGCTCAGCGTTAGCTTTGCAACCCATGTGCCTTTTGGCCAATTCGTTAACACATCTCAGTGTTTTTATGAGTAAAACGCACTTTGCTGCTAGTTTTTTAAATGGTGTTTCAGTTAGTCTTGCCTGCATGCTTCAAAGCTGCTGAATCCTCATTGCTGACACACCGTCTGCTTGTTTACAGATGGACATTGGTGCCAGGCTGCTCAAACACAGCTTTTAACGGTCCCAGAAACACGGCAGAGACAATGAGAGTTCATCTCAAAGGGGATGCGATCTGTACCCTCTTCCTGCTGGTAGCACTTTGCTCTTTACTCTACTCCCAGCTGGAGCATTTAGTCCCGGTAGGAAACAAGGAGCTGGCACAGAAGAAGCCAGCAGTAACACCAAAAACATTCTCTGCCCCTAGAGCGCCTCGGAGACTGATGCCAGCAGAGGCAACGGTCCCCAGGCCCCAAGCAACTCCTATCATTAGACGAACAGAAGTGGCCAACAACAGGGTCCAAACTACGACTCGACCCCCGTTGACCGATTCTGCCTTTAACTTCAAGCACTATCTCCTAAACAAGGATAACAGGAACTTCAATCTCCTCATTAACCAGCCCAAGAAATGTAGGAAAACCCCTGGAGGTCCCTTTCTGCTCATTGCTATCAAATCAGTGGTTGAAGACTTCGACAGACGTGAGATTGTGCGGAAAACGTGGGGCAGGGAGGGTTTGGTGAACGGGGAGCAGATCCAGCGAGTGTTCCTCCTGGGAACACCAAAGAATAGGACAGTGCTGGCAACATGGGAGACTCTGGTCAATCAGGAGAGCCAGGCATACCGGGACATTTTACTCTGGGACTTCATGGACACTTTTTTCAATCTGACCCTGAAGGAGATCCACTTCCTCAACTGGGCTGCTGAATTCTGCCACAATGTGAAGTTCATTTTTAAAGGTGACGCCGATGTTTTCGTCAATGTCGAGAACATTGTTGACTTCCTTGAGAGACACGACCCCGCTGAGGACCTCTTTGTTGGGGACATCATCTACAATGCCCGCCCTATCCGTGTCCAGAAGAGCAAATACTATATTCCAGAGACCATGTATGGACTAAGCATCTATCCAGCCTATGCAGGAGGAGGAGGGTTTTTGCTGTCCAGCCGCACCATGAAGAAGCTCTCCAGGGCTTGCAGAGAGGTGGAACTCTTCCCCATCGACGATGTCTTTTTGGGCATGTGCTTACAGAGAATCAACCTCAAACCCATTTTGCATGAAGGATTCAAGACCTTTGGCATTGTCAAGCCTTCTGCTGCCCCACACCTACAGACATTTGATCCTTGTTTTTACAAAGATCTCATGGTAGTTCACAGTCTGAAAGTTGCTGAGATCTGGCTAATGTGGAACCTGCTCCACAGCCCACGTCTTTCCTGTACTCAGAAGAAGCAAGTGAAGAAGCCTTTCCAATGGAAAAAGAAAACTCAGATAACACCACAAGCACCACCTCTCAGATAATGCAAGCAGACGGCGGCAGAAACACATAGAAAACCATCTGAAAAAGGGAACCCTGAACTGTTGCAACCAAATGAATCGACTTTAGAAGCAGAGTATTTTAGCACACCTTATTTACAATGTTAAGAGAAGATGACAAACTATCGCAGGAATTTGCCAAAATTCCACATTTGCACACACATACCATGTAGGTCCTTCTCCATTAACGAGTCCAAATAATCATAACAGTATCTTTAATTTATTATTATTTATTAGAATTATAGTAGTGCTTAGTGGGCCAATGCATAAAAGCACATTGCAAACGCAATCTTTGGAGATTGTTCAACATGGTTAGAAACATGAGAAATGAAAGAAGATAGAGGGTAAGAGACAATGCCAAGGAGCCCCCGGGATCATTATCAACATGGTACCTTGACTCAGACTCATTGCAGAGAAATGACCAAACTACAGAGTAACTAGCGTAAAGGAAACCAAAGACACCTTAGTGTACGCTCAACTCGTATCACCACGGCCTGGTTGGCTTTCTGTAGGCCTCCTAAGAACAGAACAACTAACAGCTATTGAAATGGGGTCCCATACGTTGCAGATAAGGTGGACACAAACTAGAGGCTGAGGCTAGCGCGACTGGTTGAGCAGAGGACAGGTAAGTAGATAACTGGGAAGAGGTTGACTTCTGAAGGACCTTTAAATAAAGGATGGGAAGAATTTTGAGTTGATCCCTCCGAGTCTTGATTTTTCATTATTCATAGCAACACCTCAGTTCAAATGTCTGCTCCATTGACACACTCAGGACTCAGGAGACCAGTTTTTGGCACTTCATGAGCTCAGGCTCTCTACGCTATGCTGAGCGGCACTCAGTGAAAACTCAAGAGTCATTCAACTGCATCTGATCTCTCTCATCATCTAACCCAGATCTTTAGAAGGTTTGCATCTGGAGAGATCCTTTGGCCTTCACTTGTGAGAGTAAAACCACACAGAGCTGATGCTTGTGTCACATTTGGGAGCTTCTTCAAACCAAAGGAATACTTGTCAACGGAGTGGACTGGTTTCTGTAGACCTTGGTGCTCTTGCCTGGCATATACTCAACTGCAAAGAGCAGCCAAGACTTTTCATATTGCTGCAGGTGCCACGTAAAGGGAGAAAGGAGCCTTCAGACAAAGGGCCTTCAGAATAAAAGGCCTTTCTAAATTTATTGCAAGAAAGCAAAAACACAAAGCAATCTTTCTGCTGGACTTTCCAAGTTTCAGTCAGCCTGTAACTTCTTGAGTATTTTAAGCATCGGACAAGAACACCGGATTGCTTAGTTTTTCAAAGAACAGTGAATACTTCGAAGCATTTTGTTTTTTCTGGCAGCAGAGTACAAGAATATCCTTTTCTTGGACACCAAACAGGAAATGAATTCCTCTAAATCAGGGTTAAAAAGCTATAAAATTCATGGGGCAAAGAGCTTGAATTCACCTCTGATACTGTGTTTGTTAATTCTTCTGCAATTTTTTCCCCCCTCAACAAAACTCCTATCCATCAGAGAAGCCGATGCCATCCCTCTTCAGGAGGGCACATACACACGGCTTCAAAGGAAACTACAATCAGTCATAAACATCCCGGAAGTCGGACATTTAACTTAAACTCTGTTTAAGTTTCCCTTAAACAGAGCCCGCAGGACAGCTGCATTTCATACCTGGGTATAACCTTCCTCCCACGCAGCACCAGTCTGGGCTCAGTACTCGTATTAACGATGCACAACATGGAGGAAAAGAAGCTGGTGACAGCTATTGGTAGACAAGTAACAACAGTCTTACATGCTATCCTCATTATAACAGTTTAAGCCTTATAATAATGTATTTCCAAGGAAAGGTCAGCTCTATAGAACCCAAAAGACCCCATGTTGATTTGGGATATTTTGAGGATGCAATCCTGAAACACCAAGTGCTCATGTGAGCTTTACACGGAGCTCCGTAGGGTGTGGAAATAAGCAGAGCCTTGCTGGTGGGAGAAAGGCAATCACGCCCCTGTCTGCTGCCACGTGTGATACTTACGTATTTATGGGCTCGTACAGAAATGTATTACCTGTGATTAGTTTACAGTTTGGGAAATTATTTATAGCATAATTAAAAGACAGCATGCTGACGTGCCTCTAGTTGTCGGAGTGAGTCTGTCAAGTACGTCTGCACTCATGTCGTAAGACTACCACCACATGTATTTTTTATCAAGACAGCAACATGAAAAATACATTATTCATTCTTTTAGATAACTCGGTAAATCTTTCCTTATGCTGGACTTAATTCAATGGTAACGACAGAAAAATAAACACGGGGTACCTTATGATTTCCTGCAAGGCAGCTAGGCGGGTTCAGCAGTCCTCATTAAGATCTTCCCTTTTAAGCTTAGAGATGCATAATTGGCTCCTCCTTCTAGAAAGTCTTCAGATCTGCAATCTACCCACAATACAGCGTTAATGAGTGCATTTTGTCCCAGATCAAAGTTGCTGTTCAACATCCACCTGTGCCAGCACGTACCCTGATAGCTGGCAGAAACAGAACCGGAGCAAACTGTTTACTCTGTTGCCTTAGTCTATAGAATAGCTCGTTTCTTTTATCCGATGAATACTAAATCTGGTGTATATTAATGAAAGACACATCTGCTTTTGTTCTCCAGCCTCTGCTGCACGGCCTGTTTGACCTGGTTTTTAAAAGTTTCCATTTGCTTCTGCAGTTGAGCTGGGAGTTTACAGACCCCAAAATATGAGCCATAATTCACTGGGGAAATACCGGCAAGCAGTGCTGCACCCCCTGCGGTTTATTAAATTCCACTTACTGCTACAGCGAGCAAAAAGTCTTTAACTTCACCCAAGCTGGGGATCGTTTCCTAGAAGATGGGGGTCTTTTCAGAAAATCCTAAAACCCAAGGTGTGTATGAACCGGCAGGAAGGACCCTCTACCGACCTTTCTGATGCCTCTCAGAAAACCAAACCCATCCATTTCAGAGTGAAATCCTAAGCAGCTTTTACTAACTGCCTAATGCCATGCACCAGTCGGGGGTTTGCTGCAAAGCCTTGCCTGGCAATTTTTTTCCACAACTAACCCATGGTGATGAAAGAAAACATGAAAACATCCTAAGCGGGTTCCACCAGTAGCAGGGAAAGCAAGCAGACTTCCTCGAGACAGACGCAAACATCTGAAGCTACTACAGTACAGTAGGGTTTATTGAATCCCAGGGATCCGCACACAGTCAAGTTTTGTTCCTACTGTACCTAAGTAGCCAGATTTGGTCACTCCTAACGAGCAGAGCTGGCTGGAACTGCACATTCAGCGCCTCCGAATGCATCTCTGAACACATAAACTGGTAGCGAATGCCAAGATCCATCACTGGGTCAGGCCACTGCTGGCTTAGGCATCATAAAGAAGAAAGCCAAAGATGGCTCTGAAGCAACTGAGCGTTAAAATATTGTGCTCCCTGCCTGCAGTTTAATTATTCATCTTTCTACAGCAGGTTCTCGGAAGCAAACCCCAACTGCAAAATCAAAGAGTAGAAAATAACTGAACAGCTCAGAGAATCCTCACTAAATACTGGCACTGAGAACATTCCCTGGAGACCATCGGACCACATGGGGAAAAAAACAAAACTGTACCCCAAAGCCCGCTGTGGAGAACGGCCGAGCTCCTGAGCTGCATCCTTCAGCTGCCGTCGCAGGTCTCGGCAGCCCTGGAAATCAGCCCATCATGTTTCCTTAACGATGCTGCTAACTCTATTGATGTTTGACAAAATCAGTAAAGCTTTAAAATCCCAACTTTTCACGATTTTGTAGGCTTATCGTCAGTAACAAAACCATACTGAGGAATGAGAGGAAATGAAATCCCAAAGGACAAGTGCATCCGAGCGCCTCCAGGAGCAGCAAACAGCTCCCCCCCCCAGCCCTGACCAGCCCAGTGCTCTCCAGTTCATGGAGATCATGGATCCGTGGAAGTCATGGAGCTCCGCTCCTCTCCCTCCCTTTCCCAGTGCCAAGACCCAGGGAAAAACCATAAAGTAACACCGGTCCGCAGCGATTGCCTTGGCCCCAGGGGGCTGAGTGAGCTGGGTGGGAATAAAGCCGTGATATTAAGACAAAACGCCCACTGTGGCCACAGAAGCAAGAGAAAAGACAATCTCAGTAGCCTCCGTATTTACAGCTGTGACCCAACAAGGAACTGGGCAAACTCGGGATTTCAGGGGTTCAGTTTTTCTAAGAGAGACCAGCAGAAGTGAAAAAGGGAATACAGTGATTCAGGCTGTTCTGATTATTTAGCTGATTAAACTGCACACTGCATAACGATGCAGGGCTTTTTTCGGCAATTGGTATTTAAAATGAATGTCTCTCGGAAGGATATTAATGCTGGAATGAAACTTATGTGCCAAGTAGAATACGTAGCGTAGGTGTGAAACAGTAAGGCATTTAAAACCAGCTTCCGAAATTGCAAATATACAGTACTTTAAAATCACCAAACCAGTAGCATTTCAAGGGGAATTAATTAGGGTATGAAAGAGAAAAGGTTACGTTACAGCATTACAGTCTAGTGCAGAACAGAAGTTACTGTTATAAGGGTAACACACCACAGTAAATGACTGACTCCGCAAACTCCAGCTTCCCTTTCCCGCTGTTTCAAGCGGTCAGTGTTCCCAGATCATGAAAAGGAATGATTTTGCCTGCAGGAAAGATACGCGTCCCCACAAACAAAACAAAAGCCTTGCATATAAGGTTTGGGAAATAAAACATTTAAACAGTGGCTTTATTAGTTACAGCTAAAATTCACGCAGGTAGAGAATATATTTCAATAATGGGAAATTCAACCTGAACCCTCCAGGTAACGCATACACCCCTGGCAAAAACAAATCCCTTTGTAGGTGGTTTTCACTGGGTGAACTGGTTATACCCTGGCCTGGGACAAAGCCCCCTACTTCATTAACTCCCGACCCCATGTTAACGTTCACGAGTTGCATCTTCAGTTAGATCCATGTTTAATTTCCCCTTATTTTGCTTCAGCCTTACCTGATCACTGAAACATCCTGGTCTACACCTTACACAAGAATCACAGGACGCATTGGGTTGGAAGGGACCTTTAAAGGTCATCTAGTCCAACCCCCCTGCAGTGAGCAGGGACAAGAAGCACCAACCAGAACTGATTTGTATTCAATTAACCCCCCAAACAGGCAGTGACATATTTATTTGGCTACACACGCTGTGTCAGGTTGTGTCTGACAGGATCAGCCAGAGGAGAGTGTTGGTGTAATCAAGAGAAAGGAGGTAAAATAAAAGATGTTTATGGGGCAAAAGTTGGGATGGAGCAATTGTTACCCAGAGAGCTAGCACAGAAGAGATGTTCTAGCATCCCCACATCAAAAATTATTCTGAACGCCAAGAACAGAACCAGCCCACGTGGAATCCTGCCGTATCAGACTTCTTGGTCCTCAGTCGAATACTCCGGAGCAAACAAAAGCTACAGCTTGGACATAACATTTCTTTCAAAGCAACAGCCGCACGGCTTCACACACATGCAGATTTACTCTTATACACACTTGGAGCCATCAAACCCAAAGCCAAACAGAAGTTCCATGGAGCAGAGCTGCCAAGTGACTAACAGGTTCTACCAACACACAGACAGTCGATGTGAGTGGGCACCAACACCTTCAGTTTCCCTTTGGAAGGCGCCAGCTGGAGCCTCACCTCCAGCCAGTCCCAATGACGATGAATCACCGTCTTGCTGTAACGCTGAGCCACAGGGAAGATCTTGTTTAAAACAAATTTGATAGGACTTCTGGAAGGCGAAGGATCATAAGCGCATGAATCAGTTCTTACACACCACCCGATTACTATTTCAGCAAAAAAAATATGTTTAGAATTAGAAGCGTGATGGTTCCTGGCAACAGAAAACTGGGTTTTCTTGACAGGAACTACATTTTGGTGAAGCGAGGGTTCTAGTATTACACAGCAGCACTGATCTATACAGCACTGCCCGTAATATCCACAGGAGCCCAGGGACTGCTTGCAGACCTACAGAATACGGGAAGAAATGCCAGCTACACCTCCAAAAAGAAGGGCACAACAGGCGGTTTTATTAAGTGTAAACAAATGAAATAATGCAGAAAATACTGCAATATTCAAGTTAACCCACACAAACTCTTAATTTCCATACAAAGGAAAAAGGCACACATCAAAATGTGATCACATGCACAATGTGTTTTATTAAAAATGCAATTGTACTTAATGTATCAAACAGCTTTATCATATGAAACCAAAGTGATGGACCACCAACGCACATGTTGCCAATGTGCAGGATCTGTATCAAACCACACGTAACTCCAACAAGGGCATCTGCCGAGATGGGATCCGACACAGCCCAAATCTCTGGGTTCCTTTGGGAGGGGAAGGTGACGCACCCTGCCCAGGCGGCCTGGCAGAGCATGAGCTGGCACTGCGGCACCCCAAGCACCCCTCTGCAAGGAACAGCAGTCGCTTCAAATGAACATGCCTTCCTCTCTTCGTTCTGGTGATTCAAAACTGCCATCAGTCCCCTCCACCCAGCCCGAACTTTTCATCCCAGCAAGCCCTGAAGGCTCCACACCAGCTCCCCCAACGCATCAGCAGAGGAACAGCTCAGCTTAGGCCAAATAGCAGCAAAGAAATCAAAACAGCTCAGAGACGCGAGCTACAAACAGCTGCAATCACAAAGGAAGGGCGAGGAAAGCCCAAAGAGCTGCTCCACATTATCTCCCTGTGCTTTTCTTCAGCTCTGCCTCTCCCAAAAGTCAAATGCTTTGTGCTCAGCCCGTCTGCAGCGGCCAAGATGCAAAGTTGCCTTTAATTTTCGGCTGTTACAGAGGAACTTTTCAAGATGAAGAGACTGACCTAGAGACTTATCTGGGCTGTCAAGAGAGCACATTTCTTTATCTACACTGTTTTAGTCACTTGGACTCACCAGTGTGTTACAGTGAAGATGGGAACTACTGAAGTTGTCAAACACCTTTGCTCAGCTGCTGCCGCTGCCATCCTGTCCTAAGCCTCAAGGTGCATGCTACAGCAGCGGTCCTCACCTCTCACTGCTGAAGGATCTCAACTGAACATGCCTGAGAGCAAGATAGTGGTAGCATCTGCTGAGCCACTACTCAAACCGTCTCCTCCTGCACCTAATCCGGAGCCTTTATTAGAAAAGAATTGCAATTAATGCAAATTATTAGCAGGATTGCTGTCATGTTTTCATAACAAGCATAAGTATGCACACCATCTCAATGCAAGGGACTGTCCAATTCTCCAAGAGCCCACTGAGCCAAGGCCATTTTATATTTCAATACCGCAGGATGCTGGAGGAGGGGGAGCCGAGTGCTCTGCCCTGCATTGAGCAGCCAGGGCCGGAGAAACACGAATGGGCACAGGAGTCCCATTCCTCTTCCCTGCACTAACCCCTAAGCTACTTCAGGGCAAGTGTACCCTCAACGCTTTTCTGGTGAAGCGCCTTAGGGCACAAGAAACCCGTATGAGAATTCCCGTTTGCTCCTTTTACTGCAGGCGTTTCTTCCATTCTCCCGTGCAACAGTCAAACTCTTTGAAGCTCGATTCGCTTTAGTGATACCCAAAGGCTGACATGAGTGCAACAATCGCATTTTTCAACACAATACAGAAGGCACGGTCTTATTTACTGTACTTTAAAGAATTTCCTTCTCCACTTTGGGGCAAAAATTTATAATACGCTTTCATGGATCTACTAGGAAACAGACTGCAAGTTATGTTAGCTTTTATACCGCTTCTTCAGAGAAGATACTGTATCGTCTGTAAAGGAGGAACACTAGTCAGCTACTTCAAATATAACGTCTGAAAGACAGTAAAATAAAAAGGACTAATTGGTAAGAAAAAAAAGCAAAAACGTCCATGACTTTATTACAAAAACACCCAGCAACTGTATTTAACACAAAAACAGTAACTGAGAGTCTCATTTTATTTTTCTTTCAGTGTACATGCTCATTATTATTCCATTTAATTTACAGAAGGGCTATGTAAAATGAAATTAAAATTAGAGAGGAAACAAAAGGAAGGTTGAGGCATAGAATTTTCTTAGCAAGCAATGATCACAGGAGACAGCACAGATTGAACAGGGATTCAACGGGAGTGACACCTAGGGATAAAGGTAAACAGTAACTTTTTCCTTATCCGTTAGATTCTCCATGGGGCTTTTTTTGTTTGTTTTAGCAAAACAGTTTAGAGTATCACAGTACACAGGAAGACTAAATGGCAAAGAACATCTCACACACACACCACATTTATCCCTGCTACTGGTCCAGGATCCAAAACTGCAGTTAACATTCGATTTCCTATCTCTCATTCATTGATAAACTATACAGGATTACGCTGTACATGGAGTTAAAATTACAAAAATGTCATATTTACAAAATCTGTACACACATAGTAAAACTCACAAAATTGTCATCTATGTATCACAAGTTGCTACACCAAAATATTAAAAATGGGATAAAATTATACATTTCTCTTGTCCATTTTTTAAAAAGGGTTCAATATTTCAAAGACAGACCACCTATTTCCCCCAAGTAAGACTGGTAAGAGAACTAGAAACCTAAAGTATCCTCCTGGGATAAAATGTCGCGAGCAGCATCTCCCAACTAGAAAGAAGCCTATATCCTGTCTGCTGGGGTGGGGTGTGCAGTTAGCATGTATGTACAGAAATGGTGAAACTACAATAAGGATGTCTTTGGCTAAACCTTTGGCATAAATTAAAATCATACATCAAAAGTTACAGAAAAGGTTTTCTTGGTGATGGCAGAGCTCGGGGATTTCTTTCTGAGATACCACTATATACAGCTTTTCTTTCTCTAAGGAAACAGAGTAAGAATAAAGGACTTTGGAACAGAGGCAAATGAGGCAACATTATTTCTTCATTAAATTTTTCTGTAGTATGAAAAATTGTATCAAACCTTTTCACTAAAGCACAATTCTATCATAGAAACAACCTCTTCCAGATTTTTTTTTTTTTTGAAACTGCATATGAAAAAAATTAGTAAACCAGCCATGGCAGAAAAAAATTGTTTCAGCATATCAAGTACATATTAGTGCAGGAAGGTGGATAAATCTGATCCACTGTATAAATAAGCTTTATGCACAGCGTACATTAAATAACCATCACACCCCACTCACACCCAGTACACAGATGCTCCTCAGTGAAGATAAACGTTTATCAAGTAATTAAAGTGTATGTAGTGCAAATGTTACAACCAAGTATTATGCACATGCTACTTGCTTGGTTTAAAGTTACACAAAGATGTGGTGCCTGAAATCATGGACATATATACATCCTTGTCACACTTGGTACAATGTCCTAAGCCACAGAAATACCGATGTGTTTATATCTATATATATACACACACACGTTTTTCTTAAAATGTGACCACCACATCAATACAGTAACACAAACAGACTAAAATCAATACCTGCTTCCAGATGCTCCAAGGCTCAGAAAGTTTGTGCTTCTAACTCTTGCAGTCATTATGTGCCCCTCTTCCATTTCCCCCCTTCTGCCAGCTGAGAAGAGGGGGGGACAGTCTCTTCAGGTCTGTGCTGCATAGGATGAGGGCAACGGAGAGGAATAAACGACGGCACAGGCACCTAAGCTGCTTTCCTCCATCAACAGTTCCATGCCCCATGATGAAGGGTTGAGAGAATTTCCCCTCCACACCGCTCCTGGGTGGAAAGGCTTATTGAAAGAAAAATAATAAATCATAACGTGCTTTCCATATTATAAGTGGCAGCAAATCAAGGCACGCTGTACTAATTCTGTAGCATTGAGATTAGCTGACTCTGCAGGGGATGCTCACTGGGGAAGGTCCGATGTTCTCAACTGGCTGCTGGGCCGCGTTGGGCCATACAGAGTAACAGAAGCTATGTGATTATTCTGCATCACCTGCAAAAGATGGCAGGGAAAAAGGGAAATTAAAAGAATTGTACACCAAACAGGAAGTCAGAAGAGGGAAAAGGGCAAATATGGAACTGATCTGCCTGAAAAAAAGAAATCACAACAACAACAGAATGCAACGAGCTCTTGGCTAGTTCCTAAAAGCAGTCTCTAGATTTCCATGACACATGAGCATCAGCACGCTCCACCACTGCTTGGGGCCAAGCACACGCGTCTCCTGCTCGTACGACTTCCAGGTGACAAACTTGAAGTGCCAGCTTTAACATGCAAACTTACAACCTCAGAGAAGAGATTGGAAAGTTGCCCCTTTCTGCCAATAAGCTTTAAAAATACAGCCACTCCCAAGCCCTGGCTTTTATTGAAATGGGAAGTAAGCAGCCAGCCGTAATAACAGCAAACTCTTCATCTTCGCTTGCTCGCACAATATGAAAGTTTTTCTCCTAACCTCAAAGATCATTCGTTGCAGTCCAAAGCAAAAGGTTGACCCAAATGGGTTAGTGTTGTTCGGAGATGACGACCTGAACAGAAAAGAGGAAAAAAAATAAATAAAAAAAGGATGTGTGAGGATCAGGAACTTCTTAGGGAATAATAAGCACTCAGTAATATAAGGTAAATTATGGCATCTTTATCATGGCTTTCATCAAGTCAATCTATGTTATGCAATGCCACTGCTAAACTCCAAGCGAGCCAGAGGATACTGCTGCTAAACGCCACAGAGCCACCATTAGCTCAGGGAGAAAGTAATCAAACGGTTACTAACGACCTCTACAGGAAAACTCTCTTTCACTGAACTTGAACAGGAAGAATTCTGAACACAAACACCTGCATAGGAAGAGAGAAGCACCATGTAATTTATTACAAATTATTTTTATGCAAGATCCCTTCCCCACTCTTCAGTCTACTTTGTTTCTCAGCCTTCACCAATTTATTTACTATATGTGGTCACTGGTTTTATCATGTTAGAAAATTACCCCGCAAGACGCTGAAACAGAATAATCCAGATGTTTTTTAACTGGTATTTTTCAAGATTAATATATCAACTTGTCCTTCAGATATTTCCAATATTTTGGGATCATATATATGACAGTAGCAGACTCCTGCTGACTGCAATGGATTTTAGATTACAGACAAAAAACCCCCTAGAAAATATTTACCTTTTGGCCTTTCTTGTAAGTCATCAGTTTCTCAAATTGCATATCTGAGACATTTGAGATGTGCTCAGTAAAGCAAACTCTGGTTGAACTACTCTTTACAACACAGATGAAAAATAGAAGGGCTCTATGTAATCACTATTTCACCCCAGCTTTCCTTTACATGGCTGCTGCTCTAAAGATCTCATTGGAATAAAACAGGAGTAAAGGGAAGCAAAGGGCACAATGATTCAGTGGGGAAAAAGGGAAAAAAAAAATCAAACTGAAAATCATATGAAAGCCTGATGAAAATACCTTGTTAGGTGTATCTGAAATCGGTGCAGCATTTTCACAGTACCCCCCACCTCTTACACTTATCATAGAATCATAGAACCATAGGGTTGGAAGGGACCTCTGGAGATCATCCAGTCCAACCCCCTGCCAGGGCAGGGTCACCCACAGCAGGTGGCACAGGAACGCGTCCAGGCGGGTTTGGAATGTCTCCAGAGATGGAGACCCCACCACCTCTCTGGGCAGCCTGTGCCAGGGCTCTGCCACCCTCAAAGGAAAGAAGTTTCTCCTCATGTTTAGGTGGAACTTTCTATGCTCAAGTTCGTGCCTGTTACCCTTGTCCTGTCACTGGGCAACACTGCAAAGAGCCCAGCCCCATCCCGAGATAAATCACAGTTTCGTATCATATCATAAAATGGTAGCACCGCAAACAGCCCATGCCTATTTAACTCAACACCCCGCTCAATCCCTGTGGAAATACAGCAAATGTAAGGCCTATTCTCTCTTCAGTCAGCCTAGAAGAACTGCAGAACCACCACGTATGTCTGTAAACGCAAAGCTTCTTCAGACAGACTCTCATATACACTACGCACTGTGCTGTATGACGTCATGACACTGAAATGCAGGCGACCGGTATAGAAGCTCTACACTATGTATTGCACAAAGAGAGAGACTTCTTTATATGCTGCTTAGCTCTTCTCTGGATTTTACAGTTCAAGGAATTTTGGAAGTTTCATTGCAAAATTTTCTAAGTTTTCATTCTGCATGTCGGTCTACTTCATCGGAGAGCAGCTATCCAGTCTTGTTAGCACCCAAGAAGTCTGAAGCTATAGCAGCAAAGCAGCCTAAAAGTAACTAGTGCAATAAACACCATTCCACTGCCTAAGCTCATCCTCTGTTACCAGCTCAATCCCTGCCAAGCAAAATTTAAGAGAGGTTTTTACCTGTGAAGTACCACTGGCTTCTCTACAGGGTGCCCCAGAAGATCCTGAATACTGTCCCACTGTAAATATAGCAAAGACTTTGTGTTAAAATGAGGCAAAAACTCTTCTTTGTACCTAGAGAGTTGTGTACGTTTTGGTTTGTGACATGCTCACGTGCCAAATAACATAGAGGTTGTATTTACAGAAGCATTTTGTGACCAAAGCCATACTCAGTGATGGAAACTCTCCATTTACACTGGGGCTAGGAAATCCTCTCAGGGTTTATTCTCATTTTTGTCGCAAAATAGCTTTGAATTAAAATTATTAATATAAAAAAAATTCTATGGGTCTTACAGGTAAAATGTAACTGGAAAGTCTTGTAGCATTTCAGGGATGTCTCGGAGAACAAAGCAGCTGTGGGAAAACCTCAGCAAAACACCCTCTTACATACCTCTGCAGAGGGGAAAACAGCACCACTGCTACCTCCCTCAAAAGCCCTTCCTCGGTTTAAGCGACAAGTTTGGAAAGAAGAGGAAAGCTACACTATATAATGATTGGGAATATCCAGCAGTTTTCAGACTCTAAGCAGATTTAAGAAAGAAGCTGAGGTTTCACACACAAGACCAAAATAAGTCAAAGCAACAAAAGATGCAAGTAATTCAAATCAAAAAGCAGAGAACAGCAGCTTCCAGGTTGTTGACCCAAATTGTTTCCTTCCCAGTATGGGACTCAAAATTCACCAAGGGAAGTCTTCATTTGGCTCTCCAGGAGACAATTTAACCCTTAAATGTTTAAGCCACAAAACATACATTAACTTTTGGCCTTCAACCTTTTTATTTTAACACAACACAATACAACTGCTATCATTTCTTCAAAGCTTATTGCAAGTTCAGCAGACATCATTTAGATGGTTTAAGAAAAGAAGGAAAACATTCAGTTCTGCACAGCCTTACCTTGCTGTACGTTGTACATGTTTCAGTCTGTGAATCAGCACTATCTGTGAAAGAAAAAAAACAGAGAAAAGTCTTTACAGCTTATTCTTTAACAGTCTCCTGTATAATCCTTTATTTTGGGAAGTTAGTTCAGAGAGAAGGGGACATACAAGCATTAGATCAGTTCATATACTAATTTACCAGCATTTACTAGCAACCAGAATTGGCAACGTTGATTAAATGCCAGTTAAGGTGATTAAATAAGTCTGACTATTTACAGCAAGTTCTAACACTATATATGTATATTTAAGCTGTAGTGTTACATGTAAGAACATCAGCGTGAAAGGAACGACATTTCTTTGTAAGATGCCTCATGAAGGCAGCACGATGTGCCAGTCCTCACGTCCAAGCGCTCCGCTGCACTTGGAAAGGACGCTGCCCAAACCCACAGCTTAAGACTCAGGAGCTGGCAGGTCTGAAATCACCTTTTAGGTGACTTTTTCAAAAACAAAGATAGCAGAGAGCTTGGGAATTGCAGTCCTCAGTATCATCCGTGTGGAAAAAGGAAAAAAACCTCAACCTTATGTGTATTAAATAACGAAAAAGCTGCAGGTGAAGATGACACTGCATTTATTCTTACAGCTTTAAAAAATAAATTGTTTGCCAGTGGTTTCAGGCACTGTTTCATACATACATTTAGGGACTTCTGAATACTGAAAGCACCTTCCTGAAGCACTGGGAATGAAGCTAGACACTAAACAAGTCAAACACAGCAAATGGTCTTTAATTTCACTGAAAGCTCCTCTGTGTTTTCCACCTGCTAAATAAACATGGTCTCTTTATATTGAAAGAGTTTAGCGTCTGTGCAACTTGAACTCTGGCTGTCAATTTATTGTCTGCAGTTGAACTACAGAAGGGAATTAAAAAACATGCATCAGGCACTGCCACTACATGTTAAAACGTGGGTTCTTCATAAATTTTACAACATTTGTTTACAACTCATTACATGTCCTGAACATAAGCTAGAGACTAGAAAGATCAGATTAAAATAGAAAAAACAACAACCAAACCACAAACAAAAACCCAGACATGTTCAGAAGAGATTCACAGTACTACTTGAGGTAAATCAAAATCATCAGAAATGAACGCCTTTGAAGTATTGCATAATAACCAAGGGAAAAGAATTTAAGAAGTGGACAGAGTTTTCACGCTTATTCTCTTGGCTGAAGTAAAAATCAGCTTTCATATAAGCTTGTATACACATACATTGTTTTTCCAGATTTTTATTCCTCTACATGCTCAAACTGCTGTGACAGCCACAGCAGAATTGCACTGCACAAGGGTAAGCGCTTTCAGGGAAAGCCAATCAAAATCAAGAAAACAGCCCTGGCCAAAACCTAGCCAGCGTCCAGTACTCCCTGGATATTACCACACACGTTCCCAGTACGCACCTGTTAGTTCTTACACTAAAAAAGTCTACCTCGATCACCATGATCTTCAGTCAAACGAGGTTCCGCATGCTGTGCTGAGATTATTTACATGCACAGAGCTGTGTGTGTGTGTGTGTGTGTGTGTTTTCAAGTGGAGATGTTTAAGTGAAAAGAACAGACATTGTCTACAGCACACAGAGCCAACACATTCCAGATGTTTGTTCTCATTTCCAGCTAAACCAGTTTGTATTAAATACCACAAATAAGCCTTTCAAGGGCAAGTTCAACACTGCCTTACAGATTTCGAGCCTCCAGGTCCAAGGTAATTGATTTTAGCAGAGCGGCAGCATTACAGAAAGTCAGTGCTGCTGCAGCTAAATATTCATATGATTCAAGTAAGTAAACAAGGTAGCGTAAGTAAAATCTGAGAACTGATTTATGTGTCCTGAAGTATCATTTTCAGTTAAAAAATAGAAATCTAAACCCAAACTGTCTCTTCTGTCTCAGTGATGTTCACTGTCTGCATCCTCTGATAACAAAGGGTACATTAGAGCTGAATTAGACCATATCTCCCCTGGGAGCATTTTGTGGGATGTGCCCCCTGAAGCAGGACAACAGATGAACTACTCACCTCGCTTAATGACTAGTGGAATCTTGAATTCACAGCGATGGTAACTAGAAAGTGCAAATCGTAAAGCTATTAGAAAACAGAGGACCCAAAATAAACTGCATAGCACAAACTTAGAGCTGTTAATAACCAGTTTAATGAAAAGTCACATGAATAATAAATTGAGGGTCTCAATGCTAACAGATTAAGAAGAAAGGAGTTCTCATTTCTGTTCTCTGCTTCAAAAAAGGCAGCAGCCTGGCAATGTCTTAAAGTAACTTTCTAAAAGGCACAAAAGGTCCTTCAGCACAAATTACTCTGCTGTTACACAGAGCGGATGGAGAAATACTCGGCTTAGAAACAGTACTGCAGATTTCTCCATCACTAACGCCAACTGCCTGAAAACACGTTCGCTTTAATCAGACATCCAGTCACTTGCTCCTTAACTCATATTCGTCCCCTCAAGAGTTTACATTTAAGAAGTATTGAAAATATGTTCAGAAGCATGAGGGAATTTTTTTTTTTAATCACTAACTGAAATAACATCAAGAAAAAGCCAGCAGCCTAACTACCAGGAAATGGACACTCTTGCTAAGACAAAGTTTGCCTCTAGCAACAGAGTTTGCACATTATAGCTGGACCAAGAACTATCTTACCTCATTTACTGCTTTAAGACATACTTGACAACATAAAGACATTTAGAAGTAAAACTAAAATAATAATAATAAAAAAGTGCTAATAGTGATGGCTGAAACCTCCATGGGTTACCAGATACACCAAAGACACTTAGGAAAAATCTATTTGAATTTTATAAAGGGAACATAAGATTTTCTTTTCAGATGTTTTAAAATACTCTTTAACAGACAAGTTCTTTACACTCACATGTTAAAGTTGTAATGACCAGGATAATTTGTATGCAGGACAAATTTCTTCACCTTGTGAGTGTTTGCATCGAAGAGAATATCCTATTGAATAAAAACAGACAGGCATGAAACAATTTGGATAAAGGAAGGTGGCTTTCCGCAAACCAACCTGAGATTAGCTACAATAGTACCTGCATATAATGATATGTATTTATCTCACTGGAATGTAGTATTTGAACTGGAAAAGTAGTATTTGAAAAGAAGCCTATTTGTAAATTCAAATAAACACGCATTTTCTCCAGCACCCAGCACACTCCAGCCGTGCAATTCAATCAAAACTTCCCATGAATTTGCTTATGGAAGCTTCCCACTCACCACTCCAAGCGTGAAATAGTTGAAGAAGTAGTCATTGCACTTCGATGGGACCTGCTTATGGGGCGAGGGCGAATGGATTTTCATCTGCAAGACACATTAATAACAAAGACGAGCGCCATTTAAAACATCACTACATTCAAATAAATTGCCATAATCTCACTGAACGTTGTTCAAATGCGCAACATAACGGTGCTTCATGACAGGACCGTCAGCTGCTTGCAGCGGCACAATGATACATCACTTTTTTAATTTAGTTATCTGAAGTAAAAGGTTTACTCATATGCTGCTACATAAAGACATCAGGAAAGGATCAAAGCATATGCTAGTTATTTTGCATAAAATATAAATATAAAATAGGTAGTACACACTTGCTAAGGGTCATTGGATTCAAAAGTGCTCCCATTTTTATCGTTTTTTAAACCAGTCATAATGATGCTTTTCTTTTTTTTTTTTTAAGTTTAAACAGATTTGCATCAATTTAGCTTAAAAAAACTTTTTAAAAACCAAGTTCTATAACAGTTCATCCTGGCTCAATTTGTGCTACTGGAAGTTTAACTTCACTGGCCTTGCATAAAGGCAGGCCCTGTGATAAAACCGAGAGCGCGCTGAACAGAGACGAGGTCCTGCACCTGAACGACTTCCCTCACCTTATCTTCGGACTTGTAGAAGACTTTGTGCGGAGACCCCAGGGTGCTCAGCACATCCTGGCACGAATCACCAAAGTACACACATCGCTCAAATACCCGCATCTTGGCATCGGCTAAAACACCCGGGCCACAGCCTGAGGAATGGAAAACAACCCAAAATTCATCAGCAAATCAACACCGAGAGCTTAGCATTCCTCTGTTTATCACAAACCAGCTGCATTCTTTAGAGAACAGTGCCAAAATAAATTTAACCCTTTATTTTGCAACAGTTTAAAACACTTCTTATCAAGGTGACGTGCTGACTGTTGCAGAGCCCCATCTTTACCTCCAACTTCAGCAATGCTGCCTTCACTGCCTCACCATTCACGGCAGTGTCACTTGCTGTCCTAGTCAGTCTCAGTTTCATCAGCTGGTTAGTAGAAGCACCAGGAATTATTTACTTCTATCCTTAAAATGTTCTGCTTTAACAACTAGAGATGTATCCCCAGCTAAAAAAGTACAGCCTGTGAAGTGAAATTCCTCATACACATTGACTATGAGAAAACACACATTCTTTACTCAAGATTCCCAGAGCTCATTAAATCAATAGCAAATCAGTTCCTGCGCAAATAGTGTTAAAAACGGATCTTACTGAACAGCCCTTGCATAGATGAATGGCTGACATCTGTTACTAGATGTGAAGAAATGGGAAGATCTTACAGCATGCAACCCCATTTGCCTTCAGGAGCACAGCATCTTATATTTAGGAGAATGCACGCACACCTATGCTGCAATTACTGCAAAATACGGGATGTGCTCTAAACACACACTTAGCTTTTCTCACTATACATTATTTATGTAACCAGTTACCCAATAAAATAAATCAGAAAAAAAATCCAATTGACTCATCCTTGATTTCCTAAGCAAGAGTTATTTCACGTTAATACATTTTGCAGAGAAATTTGTGCTAGAACAGGTGTATAATATGTTTTACAAAGGAGATTCTGCAAACTTTAGCAAGACAAGAACAGATTGTCCCTCTGCAAGTTTTAGTCTGAACATTAGTGGCATATTTTATTCATTGACAACATTTCCTTTAAGCTGCATATATATATTTTTAACTAAACTTGACACTCTACCTTAGAAGTGTCCAATTTCTCAAAATCATTTCTATTATTAAGACGTTATAGCTAACTCCTTCCCTAGCACACGAGGATATACGTTCCCTGTCTTAGGCAGCTCTCCATTATCTTCCTCTGTAAAGAGAGAAGCAAAGTAACTTGAAAACATCTGCTCCATTTTTATTCGTAATTTTTTTTTCTTCATCTTAAATTTTCTCTTTTTCAACTTCTGCATATTGGGAACGTACTCCAAGCGTTTCCTCAATATACACACAGGTAGTAACCAGAAGAGGTCAAAAGCCGAGCCTCCTAATGAAAATTGTTAAAAACATCTCAGTATTTTTTTCTTAAAGATATTGTCAAGTCTCAAGTTATGGCGACTGAACAAGGCTCCTCTGCAGTCATTTTATCTTTCCCTAATTTCTAAGCCCCCGTCTCCGAAAGGACGCACAAGGAGAAGGTCCTCATCAGCTTCTGTTGCTTTCACTGCTGCCTCTTACAGCAAACAAAAATGGAATTGAATTTAAAGTGCAGTCTAAGGCTGCGGCATTGACGTAGTCTCTTGCTGGCATTTTTAAAAGCTTTCCAGAATTAACCACAAAAACATCAGCATTATACGGCTGACTGGAAACTCAGAAAAAGCACATGTACATAAGGTTTCTTGATTTCTTGTGTTTTTTCCCCCATGATGTACTGGCATCTGTTTTATTCTACGCATGCACCTGGAGACAAATTCCATTTCTGCAAGCAGACTCTCAGGACTTGGAACCACAGAGGACAGGGCTACAGCCCCCCCGTGATTTCTCCAGGGCCAGGGAAACCCAGCAACAGCCAGACTCACCTTCACAGGGGTTTTATTGGGTTTTGTTTCCAAAAGTTCAAAATAAGATATAGAAAACCCTTTGAAATCACCTGTAAAATCATCACAAATAACCCATGCTTAATTTATACACGTTCATCCCTCTTTTCCTGAGGAAAGCAACCAGTTCAATGTTTGAGCATCACTAATACCTGCAGTGAGTAGGCGAAGCCGTAAACCTGAGGGTCCAGTTCCATCTCTCAGAACGTCAACGTTCTCAGCATACACGTTACCAAGGAAACAGCTGAGGGGCATCAAAGGAGCCCTGCAACCAATCACACAAAAAAACTGTATAGGATTCACTTAATCTTCAAATTTCCCATTAACAAGCTGGTACTGTTTCACTGGAACGGAGCACTTTACTATAACTTTTTAATTTTCAGTCTGAGTTGAATGCAGGTTTGTCAAAATTAAACACAAGGATCAGAAAGTCTGGGGAAAAAGAAGAGGAACAACCAGGCAGCCCTCAAATGCAGGACCTTTACTACTAACGAAACAAATAGCAAGTTTCAAAGACTCCACAAATTACAGAAACTGTATCTAGCCTCTGGATGCCTCCTATGAGGACGTAACTTCAGACTTCTCTTGGGAAAGTTGAAGTTGGACAGTTTTTACAGACACCTACTCCTTGCATTAGGCATACCACCCAAAGGCAGCAGAAAAGCCTTCGCAGAGATGCTCGCGCTGCTCTCAGGAAGGTACCACAGCCCAGAACATGAACTCAGCTTGTGCAGGTACATTGCGAATGGTGGTGCTGCTTCCCTGGGACAGTTCTCATTTTAATTCAATTACAACATTTTTTGATAAAATTCTTAGCAGCCCCAAGAAAGACATTTTCAATGGAAGGGCTGCTTCCCTGTGTGTTAGTTTGTATACGCTCTGTAAAATTCACTTTTCTGATGTGAATTTCTCCTCTGTGTAAATGACTTGAGCTAAAAGTCAGGCTTTGAGCTCTCACACCCCCCCCAGAGCCCCATGTGACGATTAGTGCTCTCACTAAGGCCCACCGTGTCACAGACAACGTTTTTCTGAAGTGCATTTATTTCTAATTAGGAGGCAACGTCTGCATAAACAAGGTTCCCTCCCTTCTGAGCAGCGATCTGCAGAGGCGTTAATCATCTCCAAGCATTAAAATACAACTGCCTCTGCAAAAACTACCACCTCATCAGTTTGGGTATTTATAGCTGGATGGAAGAATTTACAGAAGTCCTTTCAATTTTTCTTAGTAAAGGAATGTCAGGAACAATGTTTTTAGAAAGAGCAAACCATCAGATGTTGTACAATAAATTACTGTTTAAAAGATGACAGAACACAACATTGGTGAAGGCTGAGAAAACATTAACCATATTAAAATAAAATTCTTACGTTAGTATTAAGGCATGAAGATCAGTTTCCTCAGAATAGTAAGTTCGGTCAGGCAAAGGCAAATATATTGAATATATGATAGATTATACATAGGGCTTAAGCCTGAAAATACATATTTTGTTACTTTTGTAGAGCGAGAGAGTTTAAGACCCTTGGTTGCTGTGACATACATCATACCAATACCGTACAAAATGACTGACTGCCTACACCAAGTTTGGTTTGCCTTGGCATGCAAACGAGATCTGGAGTAATACTAGCCTAACTGCATCTCTTACTAGATTCCCTACATTTCCTCCTTTACTTAATGAATTCCTTTTCAGGTCAGTTGAGTTAGCCTGCTGCAGCTGGGCCAAGCTGACTTGATAGCAACAGACATCAAGCCAACACTTGGTCATAAGGTCTGAGGACAACACCCATGGAAATTTGAGAGGCTGGTACCTAAAGGCATTCCGCACACTACCAAATTCATGAGAGACCCAAATGGAACTAAAAAACTAGGTATATAAGATTATATTTAGCATTCACAAAGCCCTAAACAAATGAGTTGGGAAAAGTATATTCTAAATGATGAAGCCAGCATGTACGTACTTGGTATCCTGCAGACTGTTTCCGTTGTAGATGTACATACGTTTCACAGTCGCACCATGTGGAATTTGCAGAGAGGCTAGGCCATGGGCAAAGTTAGGCTGTGGATGTATAAAGTCATTCTTGTTACATGACACAGGAGAAACTTCAGGTCAAAGTTAAAATTGCATTAGAAATATAATATATGCTTACCAATTCAGATAAATCTCTAGCCAAAGACATGGGAGAGGGCAAAAAAACAATCAATCACCACCACCCCTTCTAGATGTGTTTCTTTACATTCCACCACTCCCGGATTCCCAGGCTGGGCTGAAGTGCTCGCTATGTTTATCCACCAGGAGATGGCACTAGTCTGACAATTAGCCATGAGCATATTGAGAATTCAAGTTTTCTTGGTCTGATCACTGGCAACTAGCAATATGGAAGTATCTGTGCTGATATGCTAGACTGAAGTTCTAAGAAATCAGCTATCTAAAAGGTAGAAATTCTTTTTTCTCTCCCACTGCATTAATTTCAGCCATTTAACATTTTTGCTCGTTTGTAAAATGCCTTTATCTGATTAACAGACTCATTCATTCAATAGATTTTCTGCTCTCCTTATCACCACATTCTGACACATATTCTTTTCATAGGGATTTTGAGTGTTCTCTTCAAATAGAAAGCGTGCTAAGGAAGTCAGCTTCATTCTTTCATTGCAGTAAGAGTGGATTTCCTTCAACTCTGAAGATGACAAGATCTTTCTTCAACGCTATCAACGTACTTTGCTGGCACTGGACAGAAAAGACTTAGCTTTGTCACAAGCAGTCAACAAAACCAAAATGCATGATACAAAAACCATTATCCTGGTCTACGTTAGCAGGACACCACTTAAGGTAAACACAAAAAGTTATTCTTATTAAAAAAAAAACACAACAACCACCATCCCCCCCCCAGGGCAATAACCTTCACTGCTGTAGTGATTTAGAAGCAAATGGCCAATACCTAACAAACCGAGAGATGCCCTGATTTCCATCCTCTTTCTGAACTTGCCCAGAACATGACAACGTGAAAACAAAGCTTCCTAACATTGTCAGACTTTAGATTCCTTTTTAACATACAAATGCCTTAGCAACAGAGAAATCTTCTCCAGAGCCATGGAAGTGCCATATATGTCTCTCTCCTCAACAGAAACAGAGTCAGTTTTCACGTGCTCCTCACCTACAGTTTGTTACTACCTATATAAAAAACCTAGTTTTCTTCTGAGTTTTTTTTCATTTCTATAAGCAGAGATTACACTGCTTTGCTAACTCGTTTAGCATTCCTGTATGATCCTCTCTGAGCTCAAAAGATTTTGACATCTTTGAATTTCCTTTCACTCTTTATTCAGCCTTATCCTAACACTCCTCCCTGGAAGACTCCACAAACAACAGTCTTCTTTCCTCTGGACTGTTTCACACTACTCTGTTTTCTAAACTATCCTAACTATTTCTACCTATTCCTAATGTGGGGGAAATTTCACCTTTCCTTCTGTGCAAACAACATTTTACTAACGTAATTTGAACAACTGGATGAAAGACTTTGAGAACGCAAAATTTTCTGCGCTGTTCCATCGCTCTTCTGGCAGCTATAAAGAGGTGAATCATCACATGATGTCCCTCAGAGTATTTGAGCCAAGCGTTCTCTAACTATCCCTAGTTATTTTCTTAGTTAACTGAACCACGTACCAAAACAAGTCACACAGATGCAATGGCTAACATTGATTCTAGCAATTTTATTTAACATCTTTTCCAGTCTTCGGAATAACAATTGACTGACTTCGCAGCTTGGCCATTTCATTCATAAATGCCCTTGGAACTCTTGCATGAAAAGCAAGTACTCATTGTTGGGCTGTTCCTTCTGTTTGGCTTACTAGGTTTCTATTTACCTTCCAATATTTCCGAAGCCCAACTGACCTTCACTACTGCTAAATAGTAACTTCCCCTGGTTACCCCCTGTTCTCTCACATGTCAACACACAACTACTGAAGTACTATAAAAACATGTTGGTTGATTTCTCCCACTTTGTTTTGGCTCTTTAGATGCTCCTCTTTATTTTAATACCACACAGCACACATTCTTTTTAACTGGTAAGCCTAGGTAATACAACTGAGAGTGTTTCCATCCTCTCACAAAACAAGTTATACGTACATTTTTGTTAGTATAGGTGGGAATCACAGAAGACCTGATCTTGTTTCCTCTATAGACAGAGATTTCCAAAGATTTCAGAGAACATGGTAATACGTTCAATTATTCAGTAACTCATCCGAACATCTGATGAATACGCAGACAGGCATTACAAATAAAGCTCATTCATCCGGCTTTCTAAAAGCACTCATACTGAAGGACACTTAAGATGAAAACATATTTTATGAACTCTATCCTACTTTAGTTGTGCAATCACTTTGATGAGATTCAAAAATATCTGATAAAAGAACAGCCTTCCTGCAGATTGCTTAACATTTATGTATTTGCATAGATAGTGCTCATATTTTTAGAGGACTCCTTTCAACAGCAGAACTGCTAGTCCCAGTTCATGATGCAAGCAAACCCTCTAAGCATATGCCTCTGCTAAAAAGGAGAAAATTTTAACTTCTAAATGATTACATAGCATGAATAAGAGCACAACGGAGGAGTTAAATTCCTTCCAAATTACTGGTTTCTTTTGCTTGCAGGCGAGACATGCTGTAGGTGATATTTTGCAAGTACCATAGAGGCAAAAAAGACTATCCATTAAGTAAGAATGATTGCTGACCTCGTACTTCGGAGTTTCAGTCCAGGAGTCTAACTGAAAAGAAAACGACAGTCCTCTGAAATTGAGGTGAAAGAGTTGCTCAGCGGAATTATACACTAGAAGGGAAAAGAAAGAGAACAGAGTTATTGAAATAAACTAAGAATCCTTTAGTTCAAATCTAACAGCACTTCCATCACCTCAATGGATTTACTACATCTCAAGATGTGGAACACGATTACACAGGACAGTAATAGTTTTCCTTTTAATTTGTTGCAGTAGAAACACAGCAATAAGAGAAACCTTAAATTCATTACAATAAGAATTGCCTATGTAAGCCTGCAGGCACTAACCTATCCCTAATGATACAATTCTACAATATGTCACAACCAATTACACCTTAATATGCCTGAAGTAGTTTAAACAGCAACTATTAGTACAAAACAATTCTGTTCATTGTTATGTGAAACACTTGTCCAATATCAACCAGTAACTCCTTTAGACAGATGTGCCCAGAATGCTGACAAATTTCGCATTTCACACCAGCGTGAAGGACATTCCTGAGCCGGGGCTCACAGGTACCTCCCTGCCGCTTCCACCTCTCCTTCCCAAGCAAGGGGAGCTCCAGCTCGCAAAGCTGGAGTAACGGGGCACAAGGAGGAAATGCTTCAGTCATGCGGGTCCTAGGCGTTCACAATGAGAACTAAAATAGTGTCACCAGAAACACCAAACCATTTGGTCAGCTTTTACAGAGAGCAGTAGTAAATTAGGACCCGCACAGATTTCCAGCTGTCATCATGCCACAAGATGTCCTGATTTATTGCAATAAATTCCACATCATGAACTATAAACAGCAATAAAAGTCACCCCAGTACTTACTCTAACAAGACACACTCTTTTGTGAGATTGTGAAAAGCTTAAAAACAACCCCAGGAGACCGGAACAGTTTGGGGATTGATGCTACCAAATGGCAACCTGTGCCCAGTAGCCGCTGGGGGAACGTAGTGTTCCTGTAACACACAGAACCTAGTTCATTTGCAAACCAGTTTGAAAACAGCACAGACAAAACCCAATAAACAAACTGCTTTATTACACTTTACCAAAGGAAAATGGTTCCATTTTCTCTTTTTTTCTTACCATTTTATATTTAAGATAACATGGCATAGCAAGAAAATGCATAATAATATATATTATTTTTTTTCCCCCCAGAAAGTGCCTTTCAAATGTTCAACTTGAAAGACATGTCACAAGATATCTGGACAATGCCAGACTGCCCAGGATAGAAAAAGAATAGTTGAGCAATAAGCATTAAGTTTTCAAAAGTCATCATTTGCCTTTTCTGTAGAATGTGCTGGTTAAGAGTATTTTCCCTCCTTGTCACTCAAAGGAAAATGTGTGGGGAGAGGGAAATGTTTTGATCTGCAGGAAAATTACACAAATCTTTCTCATGTGATAAATTATGATGCATCTTTTCCAAAGCCCACAGCCAGCTGGAGAAGTGTTTTTCCCCTAGTCATGCCAAGTGTGATATCTGATTATATAAATCGCATCAGTTCCCATCGCCTGCAACGTTTGTTGATGTTTAGGCTTAAAGGGCAAGGAATACTTTTATCCTTTGGAAGTTCTCTCATGTCTCCCTCAAGACTGTATGTCACAACCACATAACTGAACAAGGTAAGCCTTTATTTTATTTCAATTTATTAACTACACAGGTACCCTGTAGAATAATTCCATTCAAAATCGCTGACAGAAGCAAAAAGACTCCAGGTCTCCAGGAAGGGGAGAGCGCCTGCCTTCCAGGAGAGCAGCAGAGCGTGACCAGCTGGAAGACATTTCTGTATAGCAGGACAGGATAAAGCCACCGCTACCAGCAAGCCTGCACAACGGACACAGTCCTGACAAAAGCAGATCCAGAAGTCAAGTCTTCCTGGTATCAAGCACGAGACTTTTCTGGCACCCCAGGGGAGCTTGGGCAACCTCTGAAGTCTCTGAGAGCTACAGAGCTAGAAGACAGGATCCCCCCCTCCTTGCCAGGCCACTGTGGCAGGAAGGAAGGATGGCTTTTTCTTTCTACCTTACGGCTTCAGTTCAACCCCTCAGCCCTCATCTGTGCTGAACAGCGCTTCAGCAAACAGCCGCATCCACGAGGACACGGAACAGGATGTGATTTCAACAGCCCCACTGGCAGCAGCAAGCGCTCCCCAGCAGGAGGTCAGGTCAGAGAATCATGGAAATGCGGGATGAAATCTTGGCTTGGGTGAAGCTATTGACCTCCAAAGTGGTCATATTTCAGCCAGCCCCATGACAAACATATTACAAAGTTTCAAACTAACATTAGCCAAAAAGTAATGAAGCCGTTTGCAATTTTCCTGATGACTCTTCTTTTTTAAAACCACTGATTTGGCAAAACCAAACCTGCTCACTGAAGGTCGGTTTCAACACAAAACCGTTGCTAACCTTTTGAAATATGTTCTGAAACTATCACCGTATCCTGTTGCAGGAAAGGTCTGCTGCAACCACCTTGGTTTTAAGACAACATTTTGTCTGAAACTCTAGTGGAGGCTAACACAGAGATAAACAACAAAATACTTCTAAACTTAAAGGACTTGCATTGGGGTTTCGGAGGAGCATCGGTACAGAGAAGAAGAGGGATGGTTATGTCATACTTTCATTCATGAGAACTGGCATTTGGTACTTTGGCCATGTTAAGAGGAAGCTTTCTCTTCTTCACCTTTCTCTCCCCACCCCAGCTCAAATACTTGTGGGACATGAAAACACCATTATCATCCCTCCCACATGCTGAAAACTATGGTGGTTTTTGCCTTTTCTGTTTCAGAAAACACAAAGAAAAAAAAGAATTATCAAAAACTTGCATTGCATGATACAAACCGTTCAAATTGCTTATGACAGGCAACTAATACAGAGAATTTACTTCTGCTAAGTAGGACGTTAATGGAAGATACTGAATTTCCAGTGAGGAAACCGAATAAGCAAATGCACTAGTGAAATGGTAATATAGGCCAACATTTTAATAACTACATTTTCGTATCTACATGTCACAGGATGAAGAGATGTTATGAAAAACTATCATCAGATGAAGCAAGTGTGCAAGTTTCCTTAATTGAACGTGACAGGCACACAGTATCTGGCAAATTCAGCACGAGGACACGCGGTGCCAAGTTATGCTTTTAAGTGCTTGCATACAATTTTATGCAGTAATAAACCACACTATTGGTATCATAAGCAATGCTTACAGCTGGATATTTATTTTTATGGTTCATAATATTACCATTTTGCAAATATTTGCAAATAAACCATTGTCCCAGAACAAGCTAAAATTATAAACAGTCTCGTACATACTATTTCCATAATAGCTAACTATAGCTTTCTGAGTTTCTGCCTAAGAGGAAACATTAAGATCATGACCAAAGTGAAATTTAAAAAGGCTGATTCTGGTCCTTGGAGCCTTATGGCTAAAAATCCTCCAAGCTTCATCTATCTCAATCTGATGTTCATCAACTACAGCAGGCTTTTATGTAATGATAATACTTTAGCCACATGACCCTCCACAGTTAATAAATTCTGTTCTGTAATGTGCAAGAGATTGCCTGCAGCGAGCAGGGACAAAGACTGGATATGCAATCGCCATCAATCACAAAGAACACCAGCCTATTTGCGATCAGCCTGACTACTGCAAACAGACTGGGTTAAGCTAAAAATAGAACATGATACTCTAAAAAGGGTATCTTGCCTATATGAAGTTATTCTTCTTTCTTGTTATGCCAGTTTGTGGCTCTGTTTCTTGAAGACTCCTCAGCAGTTTAATTATAAATATCCTCTTCAAAGTTTCACCACTGGCTTATTTTTATCACCTAACAAACCCCCAAAATACACACTCCATTTTCATATGTAAACAAGGAGCTTAAAGATAGTCTTTTTCCTGCTACAGAGCTGGTGGACAGCCAAGGAGCCGTGCAAGAGTCAGAGTGGGCTCAGCCAGGTTAATTAAACGTGTCCTGGTTCTGGTCGTGCTGCACGTAGGCTGCCTCCACACCTCCCAGTGCTCCCAGTAACAGGAAGTGGAGGCAGGGAGATGCAAGGCAGTTACACACAGGCTCAGACTCAATCCTGCCCTAACAGGGGTATAACCACATTCTCAGAGCACGGTCCCCAAGCAAACGGTCCTGGCTGACTCCGCATGGAGATCAGTTCTGATGTCTGTATGTTCATAGTATCCTTAATCCCTAAGGACACTCAAGAGCTGACCATGCATAAGAATGCGTAAAAACAACAGCATCAACAACAAAGCTCACAGTTTTCTGGTACCAGCAGTTCAAACCAGACCATTAATAATACCCAAATACACCGTTCTGTGCCTGACCATTTCACTTAAAGAAAGTCACAGCTGAATGTTCAGTACATTTTACATGATATCCCAGCTATAAGAATTCAACCCTTCTGGAGCACAACTTCAGGTCATTTGACAACAGAAGCACCTACAAATTCCTCCAGGCAGACATACAAGAAAGACTCCCTAGAAAGAAGCCTGTCAATTAGGTGTGCTTCTGATCCTCAGAAATACTTCAGCTTACCTCCTGGATGTGTTGCTCCAAATGACTGATCAATTTGTTCTATGGTTGGAGCAATTGCCTGAGAGTTAAAGTGGACACCACTGAAAAAGAAAATAAAATGAATCTGCCTTAAGAAAACTGAACAGATCCGACAAATGTCTACTAATGGCAATACCATATTTAACCATATTTTGTTTTTTTAACAATAATGATTGAAAAAAAGGAATTCAGGATTGGAAAAAAAAAAAAGGAGAGAAACCAGTCAGTCACTGTAATCAAGAAGAAATCATGGGAGGTCTTAAATCACTTACCAATATTTTAACTTCACCTTAGTCAAGTCATAAACTTCAATCACCTGAAACACAGCAAAGAGAAAGATTACCACATTACTTCACACTTTTGCCAATTGTTAGAGGCAAATTCTTGTCAAAAGGCAAGACTAGCTAGCACTGCTCACTCCCCTCCCCAAAAGAGCTCTGCCAGGAGAAATCACAGTGGCAGAGAAGAAACTCCAAAAACGGACTCAGCAACTACCCGTCTGAAACAAGTTCTGAAGAACGACGACGGGCTGAGTAGAGTACCTCCAGGTCCCGTGTAAATCAGCACTCACCTGCAGAAAGTCATCTTTCCACTCATACATCAGCATCTTGATTTCTGCAAAGATTACTCTTAAGCAAGTTCAAAGGGAAGTAACAGGGAATTACTCTATTAGGGAATCCTGTAATGAATGTCAAACAATAGGTCATTCCTTCAGTCACTTATTGTCCTAAAGAAATCCTGTGCAGGGTAATAAGTCCTAGCACTGACTGCACTGTTTCAATTTTCCAACACTTTTTCTAAAGGAAAAGATGAAGACAGCAAAACTAAGTAGTAGCATTCCATTTCAATACTACATAAAAAGCCATCTAGAAACCTCCCCAAGCATTACAGAAGATAATCAGAAAAGTAACCCTCAAAGAATCAGGCCAAGCCATAATACCTAGTTCTGATATTTATTAAATATTTTAGACCTTACTGAATATTCCAAGGAGTTTCCCTCTCTGGAGATATTAGGTATGGATCCTTTGTTGTCAATACATTAGAGAATCACAGAATGGTGGGGTTGGAAGGGACCTCTGGAGATCATCCAGTCCAACCCCCTGCCAGAGCAGGGTCACCCACAGCAGGTGGCACAGGAACGCGTCCAGGTGGGTTTGGAATGTCTCCAGAGACGGAGACTCCACCACCTCTCTGGGCAGCCCGTGCCAGGGCTCTGCCACCCTCACAGGAAAGAAGTTCCTCCTCATGTTGAGATGGAGCTTCCTATGGTCAACTTTGTGCCTGTTACCCCTTGTCCTGTCCCTGGGCACCACTGGAAGAGCCTGGCCCCATCCTCCTGACACCCACCCTTTAAGTGTTTATAAGCATTGATAAGATCCCCCCTCAGTCGTCTTTTTTCCAGACTAAGAAGACCCAAATCCCTCAGCCTTTCCTCATAAGAGAGGTGTTCCAGTCCCCTCATCATCTTGGTAGCCCTTTGCTGTCCCCTCTCCAGCAGTTCCCTGTCCTTCTTGAACCGGGGAGCCCAGAACTGGACACAGCACTCCAGATGCGGCCTCACCAGGGCAGAGCAGAGGGGGAGGATGACCTCCCTCCACCTGCTGGCCACACTCTTCTTGATGCCCCCCAGGATGCCATTGGCCTTCTTGGCCACAAGGGCCCATTGCTGGCTCATGGTCATCCTGTTGTCCACTGGGACTCCCAGGTCTCTTTCCACAGAGCTGCTCTCCAGCAGCCAGCTGCGTTACTGCATACGTGCAGCTGAGATTGATTTAATATGATTTTTATCTGACTGTTACTGGATCCTGAGGCTAGACCAGATCATTTTTGGTGAGCACCCATGGTCAGACACAAGCTTCTTCCACTCTACGTATGTGTTCCTGTGTCGGCAGGAAAAGGAAAATATGCAGAGTACATTGTAACTGCTGTAAAGAAAAGGTAAAGCACTTTTTTTTGTTGCTTTGTATAATCCTCCAACAAATCACTGGCAGATTTAGAAAGGACTCACTCTTCAGCTAGACAACAGAGCAGAATTCCCCAGGGAGCTTGCTACCAAAGGTGGCTTGAAAGCCTAAAAATATCACCAGCTAAGAAGGAAGTCTTGGTTTTGGAAGATGCCTGGGAAATAACCCTAAATAAAACAACTTGCAATGCTCAAACCACTATTAAAAAAAAAAGCAACCAACAACCCCCAAAAGCCCAACATTTCTGATGTGCTGTTGACTCATAAAAAGTTGGAAGAGTTCTCTGAAGTACTTTGCTGCGAAAGCCCACACATTTCAGGATATAAGCAACAAGTACAGCACAAAGCAAGTAACGAACATTCTGGCAGAACCAACATAAAGACAAGCAAACAAATTTTTCTTCTGAACAAATATACTTTGAATTATGCGTCTTGGAAGTACCCAGTATTCTAATTCAAATGCAGTTTCACACATCCAGGTTTCCTTTACTGCACAGCTTGTTAAAAACAAAGGCTACTTTTATGAAGAGCTAGGAATGATTTTACATTTTTTTTAGTACCTCTGCACATTCTCTCCCCCCCGTCCCCCCCCAAAAAAAGGTTTCTGAAAATAGAGAAAACCATCCCACAAACAGATCTAGTTTTGCAGCAACTACCAGAGAGTGTTGGGCACTCTCCTGAAGTTCTGCTGAAATACACTGCAGCGGTGGAAGACCAAAGGATGAGTTGAACAAGAAGCAGCAGCAGTGCTTGAGGCACAGCATATTGCCCAAACCAGGTTCCCGCAAGACAAACACCCGGCGAGCAGCCAGCAGCATCCATTCGCCACAGCCCTCTTTCCATGCCTCAAATCTATTCACATCAACATTTCTTTTTACTAATGGCAGAGGAAGAAACAAGCACAAGTCAGCAAAATTTAAAAAGTAGTCAGAAGATCTCATGAAAGTCCCAAAAAACACATATTGAAGAAATGCTGCAACAGGCCATAGCACTAGAAAAGGATCTACGTTTTAAACTACAGAAACTACACTGACAAAAGGATTCAAACGCAACTCTTTCTACATGCAGAGAACAAACAACTGAAGACCAAGGACTATTCAGTGATGGGTTTACCACCCAGCCAGAAGGGAGCTGGTTTAAAGGATTAAGACCTGATGTTTTGTCACATTGACTGTTTTGATAATTACTACTGAGTAAGACTCATAAAAATGTTCAGGTATCTACTAACCAGCCATAACAGACCAGCGCTTTCTCTGCCTCAGAGGCGGCTTGCACCAGAGACCTTGTTTCTACAATTCACAGTAATGTTTCAGAACCTGGTCCCACATCTACTCTCACATTAGCTCAAAAACTAACGCACTAACAACTCCTGCCGTGCTTTGGCTACTGAATGCAAGTAGAGACTAGGCGCAAGCTGCCTTCTCCTCCCTGAAAAAAGGGAGGAAACTTTTTTAGGAATATTGCTATAGCTTTATACCTGCACCAGCTTCTTTGGGTCTGTCAAGTCTTTCTGTTTCAGTAGCCTGTATTTCAATCTCTTTTCCACAATCAAATTGCAAGACTGTATTAAAAACCAACACACAACGCAAGGAAAACGTGCATCCTGATTTTTCCAGTTTTGCTGCTGCTGAGCAACACTGAAAACAGAGTCATACCATCTTTAAAACAGGCATTACTTATTCTACACCTACACTACTCTTTAACAAGTCCTGTTGCTCGCTTTGAAACTGATCCCATAGAATTTCTTCTATAAGCTTTCTGAACACTTTTACAAGTGTAAGTTTTCATAGCATCGTATGCATTTACACAGCTTTACTCTTCAGAGTTCAAACAAACAAAAGGTATCGCTAGACCACTGAACCACAACATACCAGACGAGATTGTTTTTTTCTATTTTTTTTTTTTTAAACAAACCTAAAAACACATACCAGAAGAGTTTGTTTTTTCTGTTTTTTCTTTAAAACACATTTTAAAACATATTGTGGAGAAAGCTGAGAAGAAAAGCTCTTGCACAGTTCTTAGAACACTGGGTGTTGAAATGAGAAAGCCAGACCCACAAAAACTGTCTGGAGATGAAGAGACATGGCGTACACTCCTTACAGCACATCAAAAACACTCCAACATTGTGACATTCCAAAAACCATCAGTAAGCAAGCCATGGCCCTGAAGTGACTATGTTTTGAGTTAGTCTCCTTAAGAATTAAATATATTTTGGAAATATTTCATACAGCAGGTGTAGCTTACACTGATAAAGACCAATCTGACAAAGAGAATTTTCAAGATATTGTCTTGAAAATAGTGAATTTGCATACAAATTCTGATTTATTAAGTTCTAAATCTTGACAAAAAGGAAAATCCCATTATTACAGAATGACTTCAAGAACAGATAACTTCCATAAGGCAATTACAAACTGAAAATTGTGGAAAAAAAAAAAGTGCTCAGCTGTCCTCCACCTGAGCTCAGAGCACTGAAAATTGTTCTTCAAAATACATATTTTTATAGTTAATATAAAAGATATCTTTAAAAATACAAGCGTATCATGGTGCTACACGTTGCTACTAGCGAAATAAGTACTTCCAATAACTACTAATTTGCATTGCTATTCATTTAAAGTATACAAAGAGCTCAAGTTTCAGCTAACAGCACACTGCTTCACTCTTTTTCATTTTTCTGATGAAGCACTAGGCTGATATTCTGGAAAGTGACGTTTTGCTGCTGGTTTTATTGGAGACATGAATAAGGGGAACCAGGCTACCACTGTTCTAACACTTGGAAGCATGGATATGAGCACCATCTTCCAAACTTACCTAAAGGGTAAGCATTCCATTTTTTAGCATCACATTTAACCCCACACTTCTGCTTTCCAGTGTTCAATAGCACGGCAGTTAGAGCCGTACACTCTCACCCAATTAGCCCAATAAACACCCCAGCACTGTGGGAAGCAATTTATGCACCAGGTGAGAACCACACTGCCAACTGTTCAGCACAGCTGGTCCTGCCAAAAGGACCATCCTGAATAATTAAGAAGTTACATGCAGATATTTAAAATGCTCCAGTTAAGAAAGCTTTTCAAAATTTCATACTGATCTTGGCATCTCTCTACAGCCCCAGAGCAGCCCATTCTGTATGGATGAACCACACCACTGTCATAACAGATTTTTGCGACCATAAATGCCACAGGAGGTTAATGATCAGCCTGCCCTTTATTTTGCATCTTAGCTACACAAAGCATCCTAGGAAGGCAGATCAAAACTTGGGTCACCTGAAAGCACAGCTGTGCAACTGCTGGGCTGAGGACTTCGGTCACAGAGATAAAAGCTCATCCAGAACAACTTGTGAGCCAACACCTCCTGCACTCACAACAGGCCTGAACGTGGCTTTCTGGGAGAAATCATGAACTCATGGCCACACAAGTACGAACATAACAACTGAAGACTAAGAACAGGGGGAAGTAAGTTTGCTTTCAAAAATAAAGTGTCAGCCCAAATAAAGGAACAGCTTGGGAAAACAAAACACTGTCTGGTTTGCATTAAATGACAATCTGATTTCAAATCATAGGCTTAGCTTTAGTAATGGCCTTTTGCAGCTTCTGGACCATCTTGAGACAAGACAGGCAAGTGAGATCACACTGAACCATCCTGCTCCTATGGCACTCTTACAGTCCCCAGTACAACGTTAAAGTGTCTTAATCCTGTAAACCAAGATTTAACCCCCAAACCAAAGAAACGTAGTTCATTATCACAAGAGCCCACTATACATGGCAAGCTAAACATTTAAGCATATACTTAATAATGCTTTGTTAAGTGTCACTATCTCCTAGGGTTTTGTTTTGCAATGTTTTATTACCTTAAGTCTCTGATTGAAAGCATCAAACAGCAGTTTGATTCCATCCTGAGTCAGGTTAAGGATGAGGTCATGGCTAAGAGGTGACTGTAAAACAAAAAAAAAAAGCTGTCAGGCTTTTCATTTCAAGGCTTCTTTGTTAAGATATATAGCATTGTATAAGTATAAATTGGTTACTTTGGAAAAACAAAACTGCCTCAAAAAACAACCTCTTGTTCAATAAGTAAGCATAACAAAAATACATTTGGCCAAACCTCTCAACCTCTTCAGTTTCCTTTTGAAAAGGAATAGAAGTGCCTGTGTGAGATGTGCACCCTGCAAGAACTCCAGGAAGAGTAGTGGTCCATTACTTTAAGGGGGGAGGAAGGGGGGGGGAGGAAGGGGGGGGGGGGGGAGGGGAGGGGGCACAGAACCACCTTGAAAATTAACTTTCCAAGTTTAGCATCAGAGAGGTCACGCAGGGACAGCCTGTCGCATTCTTAGCACAAAGAAACAGCCCATCTCACCAGGCCTCGCACCAGAACCAAGCATACACTTGACAAAAGGATGGAGAGAGGGCTTTCCACTTCAAAAATCAAAGAGCATCACAGGCTTTTTCAGGCCTCAAAAGAAAGGCTTCAGACTCTTCTGTTGTGAATTTAGGTTTCCTTAGTTACAGTGAATCATAACAAGGAAAGGCTTAGTTTGCAGTCTGCTGGAGTCAACAGGAGACATTCCACTGGCTTCACTGGTGTCTGTACAGGCTCTATGCCATCCCCGTCTGATGCGACACTGTGGAAGCTGCTCACGCCTGTGCTGGTACAATCCATGCACACAGAGCCAGTTGGCCCTAATTCAGCTCTTTGATTGTGTATCATCTAAAAGAACATTTGCTTCAAAAAGCTCTACCCTCCACAACTGTCTCCTCAGAGGAGAAAAAAGGTTGAAGAACAGGCAGGGAGCAATATTCATGCCCTAGAATTGCACCAGTCATCTAGCAGAAGACAGAATGGGGATGGGACATCTGGGGCACATACAGGCTTCTAATGCGAGCAGCCGCACCATACAGCCCTTTTTATGAATTAAGCATAAGCTATCTTAAAAAAAACTGTAATTCCCCCTCCCTTGTTCTACTGGGAGAAGGTCTGTGTTTTGACTATCAGCAGTCTAATTTTCATCCTAAATTTTCTCACATCAGCACTGTCTTCTAACTTGGATACTTTTTGTGCATTCTCATGTGCATATCCCATCCATTCTGACACTATGTCTTTAAATAATCATATCCTAGACTTCACATTGCTAGGTCAAAACAAGCCACAGGGCTTTCTGTCTCCTGCGATGCAGATTTCCCGTGCCCCTTGATCACTCCTGCAACTTTTCCCAAAGTAGGTTCAGTTCAAGCTCATCTTTCTTCAACACCGGTGATCTGACGCAAGCTGTATTCTAAATGAATCTTCACAGTGCCTTGCACAACAGCATCAGTACTTCACTATTGCTGGCAAACTTTTATGATACTGCAAAGAACTGAAGCAGCACTGCAATGTAGCCATGAGCCTGAGATAAAAAGGTCTAATGTTGATGCTGATGGTCTTTTTAAAAATCCCTTGTAAATCTAATTTAGAAAAGCTACAGATAGAGGAAAAAAAAAAATAGCATGCTGTGTTACATTTAAATATACCAACAGAGTTCTTCTGATACGGGATATGCTCTGCATCTCACTGGTTTTCAAGCTGAATTTTCTTGAGGTTAATTCAAAATTAATGAGAGCATTAAAAGTACTTTTGAGCGGGTGGAAAAAAAAATAACATCTGAGGGAAAGCTTGATAATTATTACAGCCAATAGCTTCTGTTCTATGCTGGCATGTTTTCTAATAGAAGAAGAATTTCAAGGGCACAAATTTAGTTCATAGGACTTTTAAGGCACAAAATAGAAGCCCAAGTATCAAAGATGATGCCAGGAAGCAACAGGAGAGTCCTTCCTGAAGGAAGGAACTCAAAGGTGCAGTTAACTCCACTAATCATGTAAAGCTGCAGGAAAAACTGTTCGCGCTGAACAATCCCATCGATACAAATCCAGAGGAAGAGTTTTAGGAAAACATACAAAGGCAATTAAGTACCACACTTAAACTGACCAAAAAGGAGTTAAAAATCTTTAGTCATGGAAAAGGGTTCATCAAGCTTTTCTGGCACGGTTTGGGCATCCCATTTATGTCAAGTTAAGAAGAGAGCCGTGGGCAGATCTAATTACATTTAATTGTCATATAAATTTTTGAAAGGAAGTACTCTCGGCTGCAGTTCCAGGATCAGAAAAAGCATCTTAGATGCAACAACTTTAAATAACATTTGATCACTATGCTCAAAGGCATTCTTTTAGAAAGTAAAGAGGAAAGACACAAAGGCTGTTCAAGTATAGTTTAGCTAGATAAAAGTTGTGCATGGCAAACTTTGTTTAAAGCTTTGAAACATGTACAAACTGCAGCAGCATCTCTTTGTGCCCAGCTGCTAATGAAGTGCGTGTTCTGCAGGAGGGTGAGGACAGAGCCAGCCAGTCAACTGCAGGCCCGGAGTGGCAAGTGGAAAAAAACTGCACCAATATCAGGCACCAAATCGGAACAATATACAGAAGAAATATCAACACATTTATTCCACAAAGCTGAGAACTACTATTTTGTTGGACTATGTTAAAAACACCTTTATATTTATTACAGTTTGGGGAGAAAAACCCATAAGAACAACCCCTGCAGCGACAATAAAAATTCAGTGTACGTGGACAAGCGCAACATAGCTGTCCAAGAGGTGCAAAAAGCTAAGCAGTGGTATACATAATTTACTAGCACTGGACTGCTAATCCTTCTGTGATTCTACAAGACTGAGAGGAACAGGAATCTCATCAGTTATCTAAACAAACCTAGAAATAATTCTGGAATACACTGGGGTAAGAAAAACTAGAAAACCTCTAAAGCATACAAAACCCAAGGAATGCATTCACTGCCAGATGGATGCTTCCATCCATTAAGTACAAGGAGCTAGATTTCCAATTTGCAAAGCAAATATTCAGTCATCGTAAAACCCATAAATCTACATATTGTCAAACAAAAAAAGGGTAACTCATTTAATTACATGAAATATGCATCCAGCAGTAAACGCCAGTCAGGCTTGTTCCTTAGCCATTCAGCATTCACTGTGAATGAACGAGACCTCAATCTGTATTTTGATACAAACTGAAATTCTAGAAAACTTTGCCTTTTTCCTGATGCAAAGATCTGTAACCTACAACATCTGAATATCATCTCCTGATTAACATGCACTTCACATAATACACATTTGGAGAGTCACACTCCTTTTGTCCCATCTCCTCTTCCTTTCCACTTCCTCCAATGTAGAAGTGGGTATGTAACAGCTTTTATTTGATCTAGTGGAAAGGTTTCACTTCTGGTCCCCTTTTTGATAGAAGTCAAACATACTGGGAACAAATGAACGTTTAGTTATATAGAATGAGTAAAACATCTATAGCTGGTTTAATTTACGGCATCCACTTTCTGCAGACAAAATTGCAGATCCAGAGAGGAAGCATGAAAGCCCTTTTCAGCGGGTTCATCGCCACCAAACCAAAGATGAAAGTGGAAAGTAACAAGTGATTCAGTACTTCAAAAACACTGCAACGCTTGACAACGATAATGTAAAAAGACTTGAATTCCATTATCCAGGTAATTACAGAATATTTCCGTTCTTAAAAGAAAAACAATACTACCCCACCACCGCATACAAAAAAACTGCTATTGAATCACTGCACTGCGTTGAGGATTATTACTCTTGACGTGAAACTGTTATAAAAGCTACACCTTTGATGTGGTGGCAGTAATTTGGTGTAATTCAATTTCAAGTAGCTCCAGAATTCATCCAATACATATGTTAGCACAACACAGTATCAGAATACCCCCTAATGCCTTAATTCTGGACACAGTGAGGTATACGACCCGGCCAGACGATGCACCACTCACCTGCTCACTGTAGAGAACCTGGACGTTTTTGATAATGCGACAGTGCTTCTGAAGAATTGCTACAGCCTGAGCCAACGGCATTCCTGTAAATAAAAACAGTTGCATTTCTTCAGTTGGGAGACTGGCTAACAGTACTTTTTTTAACAGAAAGGTTACAGATGAGGTAACAGAGCCTCCATCAGCAAACACTACATTACAACAGTATGCAATCAACAAATAAGCCTACTTGACTCATGGTATCAGTACAAACCTGTTCTTTGAAACAGAAAAGTCATTGTTTATCTACCAGTTTGTTAGGCATATGTGAAAGAAAAGTACCTCTAGTCACAAAGTTAACCTGCAACGTTCAGGCAGAAAAAGCACAGATCTTTCTACAAGCCACGTGCAAAATTTTCTGCTTCTTGGGGTTAATAATCCAATAACTGATAAGACAGCCCATACCAAATGCCACTAGCGCTGCCTAGAGCATTCTTACACACACGCAGTAGGCTCCTGGACTGCATTTTATGGCATACCCTTTATCAGGCTTGATAAACTACTGATCAGTCATATAAGATAGACACAAATATTAAAATGGAGCAACGACTCTCTTCAGATCTACCAGGGCGCATGAGCTGCTGATACCACTACATTTGTGTCAAGGAAGGAACTTTATCTTCTCAGTTTACAGACAAGATAAACTTACTAAACAATTTGGTTCAACTGAAGTAACACACTTAATAGTCATTCACCCTCTAACACGATTTCAAGGGTGCTTTTTTTTTTTGCTTTTTTTTTTTCCTTCAGTGCATATCTTATCGTTATGGCTATAAATTTTTGGAAGTGGAATGAAAGCAGCTGATGCTGCGGAAAGAAAAGCACTGCGCCATCTCATCCTTTATCACACTTAAAACCTTGTTGCCTTTCCAGATGAAATGCGATTGTATTCTTGGACTCAAAACAGGCAGTTATAGAGAGAGGTTATAAGCTTATAATTGTGAAGTTTTATTTCCCTACTAATTGCTGCAAGTCAATTTAGATTAGTTATCTGACATTTCAATTCCCCATTCTTTTCTATTTCTACTTTTTTAAACCTTAAGAAAGTTGTCTTGATTAGGGGAAGTTTACCACAGGATCTACACTTTTATTTAGTTAACAGTTCAGGCATTGAAGGTTTTCATTACTAGCTACACCTCTCAAACTCAGACCAGACATCATGTTCGAAAGCAGCTTTTAGACATTATCTACAGTACCAAACTGAGATAATTCCCTCTCTCTCTCTATATGTGTGTGTGTGTGTATGTGTATGTGTGTATATATATATATATATATATATATACACACACACACACACACACACACTCTCCCCCCCCCAAACTAGATCACCATAGGGACTATTTCATGTAATATTAGCATAACGCTAAAAAAAAATAAAATAATTCTTTTCACTGTCACACTAAACTACGTGCCTGTTGCACCCATACATTGCAGCTTTTCTGCAATTACAAAATAAAGTTTTGGCAAAACAGTCTTATAGATTGGAACTACAGTGATTCAACTTGTAAATACCACATACAAATGTTTCTGTGAAACTGTTTTTTCACATTAGCCCATAATCCTGAAAACAATTCTGGTTTTGCAGCTAGAAAATATACACCAGAAGATGATATAAAAATCTAACAGAACAGTTATTATTTTAATAATGGTAATAAAATTAAAATGCACAGAGCCACAATAGAGAAGCACTGTTTCCTATTATCTAGGAAATAGCAGTTGCTTTGTAGTCTAAGCAGCTGAGTTTTAAAGACAATTATTATGTATTAGATAATATTTTCAAAACGGAACAGAAACATAAATAACAGCAAGAAGCTAAGATCAAAGACGCCCCCATGAAAATTTCACATTTCTTAACCTAGCAAAAGCTACAACTCAAAAAAAAAAGTAAAGATGATGTAAAAGTTTAAAACCAATTTTCAAAGTCAGTATTTCTAGGAGGCTTGCAGACGTAATACTGTTAGCTTTTTTTTAAAAAAAAAAAAAAGAAAAAAAAAGAAGTGGCAAAGGCTGAAGGAAAGCCAGGGAACAAGCAGGCAGAATCTATATGCCAATGGCAAGCGTCAGAAGTAGGTACGGTTTCAGTAAAAAAGCATGTAGTTAAAAAAAGTGCACACAAACACGAAGTTCAGTTTGTCGTCCGATGTAAACTGATGCAATCTTGGGCTGGTAAGTGTGCAAACAGATGGCTCATGTGACTCTCTTACTCAGAGCTTTCTCAAGCTGCGAGCAAATGGACATGGACTGATTCTGTTCAGTTGTCAGCAACCGAGAATCAAGCAGGTTTTGCCACGCAGCTGTGAGTAGCTACTTAGGTTCTCCAAGAACAGTCCACAGAACCTAAAACACGTGTGAAGGAGCCAGTATCCTCCCTGTGCCTCCATTAGCAGAGAGCCAAAGGAGGAGGAAAGAAACTGGGTTATTTTTCTCCACCCTTCTCACACACACACACCACCCTCTTTTCCTCAACATTCGTCAGCCTTCACAGTCAGAGAGGAAAACAAAGAATTCTTTTTCCCCTGCTCACCAGTCAGGGGGAATGGGGAAGCAAACACAGTTTCCAGCACATCAGACAGTCAACCAAAGCGAGCCATGGCAAACGACGCCCACAAAGAACAGTGCTAGGTCTCCTTATCACAGACTTCTCCCTTTTCTAAATGCTGGAGTGATACGAGTGACACAAGACGCTCCTCTCACATACACTGGTCACGAACAAAATGGCTTGAAGCGTTAGACTATGTGCCTTCAAGGGGAGGTGGAGTAGAGGAGTGAATAAAGATTAAAAGAGAAGAACACAAGAAAATCCAAGAGAAGATGAATCATAACACATTAAATAAAGACAAGTGAAACTTAGTAGGAAAAGAAAGTATAAAAAGCAAGAGAAATGCAAGTATGCCTTAGAAATTATACATCTCAAACACTAATAATACAGCTATGGGCACTACAGAACAAGTATTTAATTGTTCTCCTGTAAAAGGCAGGAATGTAGCCCAAGAGGTGCAGTGACACAGGTATCTAATTGAATACAAAACTCAGCCTTGGTTAAATTTTTTATGCTCTGGTCACACAGTGAGTCAACACTGGAGGCAGAAACAGGATCCAAAAACTCATGTAAAAAATTTTCCTGGCATTTCCCCTCAGTCATCTCCATTGTGGGCACACCACTGGGAGCCAGAGTCAGCAGCAGTTCAGGAATACTGCCATTCGTTCTGCTAAGAGCAGATCTAAATAAACCACGAGCAGAATACCGCTGGCAGTGAGAATCCCATTTACACCAGCGCTTCCAGCCTCGCTACCACTAACACAGCTGAACCAGCTTTATCAGTAGGGACAATTTTTATACAATATCGCGAGCGCAGGACAAAGTTAAGTATCCTAATACCTAGCCAGCCTCCTGCTCTATACCAGCAGGTCATGCTAATTATATATTAGACACATCACGTGGTGTCTATGTTTACTCCAAGAATTGCAGCTGAGTTTCCTCCCTCTCACATCCATGCATGTGTGTGAGTGTGTACACATACACAGAGACACAGTATATCATTTTAACCATGAGACTGCATTAATGGACTTCTTTGGGGGTTCTTGGGAAAGTGAAAATAATTTTCTCTCTTCCCTTTTTTTGTGGTTTGGGGTTTTTTGGGTTTTTTTTTTGGTTGGTTTGTTTTTTAAGGAGAATGGGGGAAACCGCTACTATGCATTTCTGAAGATCATCAGGGTACATAATTCGAGACAGCATTTCTTTTCAGGTAATAGGCACTAAAGGACCGTGAAAGCTGAGAGAGCACAGTAATATGCCAGCGGTACAAGGAGATCACCAGATTTCAAAGGGTGGGACCTGAGGTACTATAATTAGCCTCCAAAAGCCATTCTAGCTCTCCCTGTAACCATCCAGTTGTACTTGACTCTGAATCCACAGTGGCATAAGCAGCCCTTTGTGTTTGATGGGTTTCATATAAACAACTCCACGTCACAACACCGCTCCTTTGGTGTGACCCAAGTTCACAGAAGCTGTGTAACAGTGCTTTTAAGGAACACTCTGTCCCCCTGCTGTCACAGGTGACAACAGCAGCAGCAGCAGTGTAACTCAAGTTCTGGCAGCTGCTGTGCAGAGCCCTGTTTACATTAGCCAAACTATTACTACCATTAACTGGGCTTTAGACAGAGCAACAGCAAAGATGGGAACCTGAGAGAAAGAGCCCAGTGCTGGTATCCCAAACAATCACTTGGAAAATGCATCAGTATTTTCGGAGAGTTTTAAGGACTACCAATATCTGCTTGAAAACACAGGTCATCTGAAGAATCCATACCATCTGAGCTACATTTAAGTGCCCTGAGCTGAGCACCAGCCAAATTTCCATCAGCTGGGGGAAAGTTCTTTCTCACTGCAGTAAATAGAGCAATGACTGGTAAGGAAGGACCTCTCAAGAGAGATGAAAAAATAAGATCATAGGGAGAAGAAATACCTGTTATCTAACCCTGAGAAAACCTCTCAAAAGTTTACTTTTGCCACTATGATGTCGCAACCCAGCAACGACACAAATAAATTGTGAAACTCAGCTACTGATATTTATGAAGGGTTTGTACAGAAAACCACGATATTTATGCTAAGTATTAGCACGCAGTTGAAGATGCTGGTATCACCTGACATATATTCAGGTGACAGTCAGTAAGTACATTCACACCTGCTCTTTTAGGAGTTAGTTAAAGAAATTACTAGTCTAAGATGGCAAGACAAAAACAAGGTAAGTGAGTAGAAGCAAGCACACAAGCTGATAAACAAAGCACAACTCGGTCTGCAAAAGTGAACAGTGCCATTATATGCTATAAGGGAATCCTCGAAGCTCATAGTATTTTTAGTGATAGAGAAAGGTGAGCTTTAACTCTCTCTCCCTTTCATTCTTGTGACTCCCTGAAAGCGCTGGGACAAGCCTTATGATTGCGAGGGGATGAGAACCCCCCCCACTCACACACACGGGGCAGCCTGGCGAGCTCGGGGACACACACACAGAAAGAGACTTACCCAAGGTGAACTCCCATTGCTCGTTCCCCAGAGACCGCTCGGGCACCACCTCCAGATCTAGCATTGGCTCAGGTAGCGCGGAGGCCGCGGGCTGGCACGGCGGGTCACCCGGTGGCAGGGCCGGACCTCTGAGGGAAGCAGGAGGGAAAGGAGCTGCCAACCTGCGCCCCGCTGTCCCCCCAGCCCCCACGGCGGACGGCGCTGAGTCACACCGGAGCCCGCCGAGCCCGGGCACCAGCACCACAGCGGCCAGGCCCCCCCCCTCCCCATCGCCTCACGGCCCCGCTGCCCGCGCCCCCCCGCCCCGCCGCCCTACCCGGGCCCTCCACAGCGCTCGGGCAGCCGTCCCCCCCGGGGGAGGAGAGCCTCGTCACCGGGCCCGGAGGCACCGAGGGCGGCCCCAGTCCGGCGGAGGAGGGGAGTTGGGGGGGGAGAGGGGGGTTGTAGCCCCCCCCCCGGCGCGGCGGGGCTGCGACTCACCTCACTTGCGGCTGCTGAAAAAGTGCTTTGCGGCTGTCGTCAGGCGAGCCCGCGCGCGGGGCGGGAAAGGGGGCGGGGCCAGGGGTGGTGCGCCCCGCCCCTAAAACGTGGGGGAGAGGGGAAGGTGGCGGGCTGGGGAGGGGAGCCGTGGGTTCGAGTCCCGCCTTGGGAGGGTGAGCGCTGCCTGGGGGGGTTGGAGGGGACAGCCCTACTGCCACCCCCTGTCCTTGTCTCCAGACGAGTGTCAGGCCCACAGCACCAGCCCTAATTATGCCGTGTCACAGCCCGCCACGGTAAGCTCAACATTAAAAAAAAAAAAAAAGAAAAACAACAACAAACCCAAACCAACCCAGTTGCATCCAGTTTTTCCAGTTGAAAGGCCGGGGTGGGGGAAGGGGCGGAACAGAATTAGTCAGTGGCACGAGCGAAGTTACCCGAACACGCTCAGGAATGACTCAGTGAGGAAGAAAGTCTAAACGAGGTCATTTGCCTTGCAATGTTATTTGAGAAAACAGGGGGGTGGCCACCCCAGGGGCTGTGGTAGCCAAATCCCCAGCTTTTTTCCGCTAAAGAAGTCCAACCTTTCCCCTGGGGTGGTGGTCGCCACACACGAACCTGCTTTGCTCAGACCCAGGAGGAAGACCCCAGAAGCCCCCGGGTGGAAGCAGCTGGCATCCACGCAATGAACGAGGATAACGGAGCTCTCCCAAGATCCTGAGATGCTGCCACCTCCCGCCCGCCGCCACCTTGGACACCCCGTGTTGGACCATCACCCATTTATACAGCGGAAGCTTGATCCAAGATGAGTGGCAGCAGGTCAAGCATTGCCCAACGTAAGCAGGGAATTAAAAATAAACGTGACAAACCCCAAGGGTACAGACTGGTGCCAGCCTCACGTGAAGCGACACATCTGCTGGAGGCGCAAGGCATGGGAAAGCCAAGAGGGTCCAGAGGGTTTGGAAGTGGCTGTAATTCCTTCTGCTGGCAGGTCGAGGCTCCAGGAGGGTCAGGGAGCGGTGGGAGAAGCATTTTTCCCACGTTTATTGGAGGATGGTAGCAGAAAAACCTCCCCTCAGGTGATACCCATCTCCCATCCCCTCTCCTCTGCTGCATCCCTCAGGGCGGTGATGCTCGGTCCCGGCTTGACCCCACCATGGGGTGCTGCCCACGCGCCCCATCCCGCGTGCCCACCACGTCCCACGGGAGGTCTGCCGCAGGCCAGCACCGTGGCAGAGAACATCCATCGCACAGAATATCCCGCAGTGGGGCGGAAAACACCGTTTAAGAAAACCCCTCACGCAGATAACTGCAGAAGTTAGTTGCTCACATTGAAAAAAAAAAAAAAAAAAAAAGAGAAAACCAAAATTCCTGCTAGATTTTTCCACTGCATCTCCTTCCCACCAGAGCCACGCGTTCATGTCGGACACTCCGCGTGCTCCCTAAAACCCAACGTGCGCAGGCTGTGCACGCTCCACTTCCAAGCCAGCTGCCAAGAAAAGCCTTATCCATTATCCTTTCAAACAGCTCCTTTAACGAGCAGTGTGTATGAGTACCAGCGGGTGCATCACACCTCTGTTTCCACAGGCAGCCCGGGCCGTCGCTGGTGAGAGGCAATCATGGCATTGAAACAGAAAGCCCCATCCCGCCATCCTCAGCATCTCTCTCCAGGTCACAGGGCTGTCAAACGAGGCCAGATTTTAACATATGCAGTGTGGAGCGAGCCCCGGGGAAATTAGCTTTCCCTTGAAGTCAGCTGCATGGTGCTCTATTTATTATTCATGCCTCACTTGCTTTTTTTTTTTTAAAAAAAAAAAAAGAAATCTAAGCATGGTGACATCTTAATATGCTGAAAAGCACAGAGGTTCTGCCAATTTTTTTCCCCTCACTTACTGACAAGCCTTTATTGGCTCAAAAAAAGAGAAATTAGCCTTTCCTCTCCCGGGAGCACCGGCTGATCCTTCATCGTGAGCCACCTGCAGTGCTCCAACTCACCATATACATATATATATCTCCAGTGACATGACTGTGTGTGTGTATATATATATATGGTGACATCCATAAGGAACGTATTTGAGAGAAAAAATACCCATCTTGTGTGCCCCATCTATTTAATGGGACAGGAAGGACACCCCAGCACCCACTTTTACCCGGGCGCAGGATGCCCACAGCCCTCGGGTTGGGATGCCGGGTGGAAAACGGGTGCACGCAGATCTGCCGGGCTTTGCAGAGACTCTTCTCCCCCTCAGTCCTGCGTGGGGCAATGCCCTTCGACCGCCCAGCGCTGCAAACTGGGGGACGCAATGGGCTGGGCTTTGGAGAAAAGGAAAATTCAGTAGCTTTTGAAAAAGAATATGGGAAGTATGGGCTGAATTCCCCGTGTGAGTTCGGAGATTAGAAAGGAAGGAGAAAAAAATGCCAAAGCAAGCTGGGGAAAAAATAAATCCTGAGCTAATTGATGCCTGGGTGACCCTCTACCCTGCCATTGTTTTCAGCCATCACCCCAAGCCCCTGCCGCAGGCAGAGAAGGGCTCCCAGCTGCCGTCCTTGCCGCGCTGGGGCTTTGCTCTTTAAAATAATAACTGGCGTATTGACAGGGAGCTCTCACCCAGGGAGCCTGCCAGCCCCTTCCACATCCCTGAGCTTAAAATACATCCCCCAAATACCTGGGAGGGCAGAGGAAAGCTGCCGAGGGGCAGGCGAGGGCAGCGGCACTGGGGGCAGACGCGTTGGGTGGTTTCTGTTTGCTGGCCATGACCCCCCCGGGGGGAGCGGGGCAGTCCTGGGGCGCAGGAAATCCCAGCCGGCGGAAAATCCCACTGTGGCATCCTGAGGGAGAGTGAGCGCCGGCGCGGATGGAGACGCGGCACCTTGGTCCATGCACACCACTGGGCCCCAGCTCGGCTTCCCCCAGCACAGGAGAACAGCCCCCACACACCCAGGGCAGGATTCCCAGAGGGGCTGGTTTCCTTTCAGACCACAGCTCTCCTTCCACTGGCCGACAAATAAAGGAAAAAATAATCCCAAGTCACGGAATCATAGAACCATAGAATGGTTTGGGTTGGAAGGGACCTTAAAGTCCACCCAGTGCCACCCCCTGCCCTGGGCAGGGACACCTCCCACCACACCAGGTTGCTCCAAGCCCCATCCAGCCTGGCCTTGAACACCTCCAGGGATGGGGCAGCCACAACTTCTCTGGGCAGCCTGGGCCAGGGGCTCACCACCCTCACAGCAGAATTTCTTCCCCAGATCTCAGCTAAATCTCCCCTCTTTCAGAGTAAAACCCTTCCCCCTCGTCCCATGGCTCCCCTCCCTGATCCAGAGTCCCTTCCCAGCTTTCCTGGAGCCCCTTTAGGGACTGGAAGGGGCTCGAAGGTCTCCCCGGAGCCAAGTCACTAAAAGGCAGAAAACACACCCAAGGCTTTGTTTGCAGCAATGGTGGTTGCACCACCCAAGGGAAGCAGCTTCAAGGTTACTGTCAAGCCCCTTGCTCTGAAGGCAGCAGGAGGGTGGGGTTTGCACAGGGGACCAGCAGCTCTGCAGAGAGGCTAGAGACCCACCTGGGCCACCTCCATCTCCTCTGGGCACATAGAATCACAGAATGGTTTGGGTTGGAAGGGACCTTAAAGTCCACCCAGTGCCACCCCCTGCCCTGGGCAGGGACACCTCCCACCAGACCAGGTTGCTCCGAGCCCTGTCCAACCCTCCTCTGGCTTTTTCCTCGCCTGGAGCGGCCAAGCTCTGCGGTGGGTTTGTTGGTGTTTTTGCACAGCCAAGACAGTGGTTCTAAAACAATCCCATCTCCCCCAGCACCAGTTCTGCTGCTAACGCGGCCAGCCCCAGCGAGCTGCCCAAGGACACGGAGAAGTTTTCCCTTTTGGACCCCTCTGTGCTGTGGGTCAGTCCCGGGGCCAGGAGCAGCCAGTGCCTGGGGGGATGCTGGGGATGAAGCTGTACTGCCCGTGTCCCCCATGGACCAGGTGCTACCCTCGGCCGGGGCTGGGGGAGGGCAGGAGCGGAGACGGATGGAGGCATCCGAAACCAAATGCCCCCAGCGCAACTGGAGAAACCTCCCCCGGTGACACCAGGCGGGATGGCATTTTCAAGACAGGCTGGGCAAAGCACCATCATTTTAGAAGTCTCCAGCTCTGAGAACCGGGGGAAAAACAGTTAGAAATAGTATATAAAAAAAAAAAAAAAAAAAGAAATATCCTTCTGACTCTCCAGATTATAGAGCAATTCCTGGAAAATACCCGAGGCCAGGGCTCAGGAGGCAATGCATGGCTTTCTGAAAAGTAAAACTTTTTCTTTATGAACTAGCTCAGTTAATGTTTCGGACCAAAGGAAGGGCAGTGGGTGCATCCATCGGAGGTGATCCAGGTTCCCCGCTACCAAAGGCTTGCGATGCCATCACTTACTGAGGTGGGATCAGCAGCTGGAGGGAATTACTGCGTTTTTACTTGATTTTCCTAAATTCCACACCTCTGCGAGGAGACATTAGCAGAGAAGAGCTGGGCTTTGCAGAAAGCTACCAGGAGGGACCGAAACACACCAGGGCTGGTGGGATGCAGGGCTGCAGCCGTGCGTGGGGAAAAGTGGCGAAGGAAAAGTGGGAAAGAGCTGCCCTCTCCCGAGGAGATTTAACAGCGACGCGAATCCCGGCTCTGCCCTGCGGCTGGCCAGGAAAACGCGCTGGAAACGGACCCCAGGCTTGGCAGCGCGGGTTCAGTGGGGGAAAAGCTGTGTGCTGTAAAGCTCTCAAGTTGCTCCCAATTTTTTTGGAGGTGCGTTTCCTGCTGAAAAACTTTGGGTTCGCGGTTAGACAGGGTTCCAAAACAGCGTTTGCAGCTCCGCTGGCTGCAGAGCGAGGGGGGGATTTGCACTGTGCTCCTGGGGGAAGCCTGGAGATTTTCCTTGGGGGGGGTGGGGGGGGTGGGGGTTATCCCACCTCTCCAGCGGAATTAATCCCACCTCTCCAAGGGGATTTATTCCACAACCCAGACCCTTGTGTGCCATGGGTCCCAGCGGGGTGGGCAGCACCCACGGCCCCAGCTCGGGTCACCCATCTCGGGGGTCGCCGGGCGGGCAGGGGCTGGCAGCGCCGAGCCTGCCTGTTCCCAGAGGACAGCCCTGGCTCCGTTTATCCCTGGCTCAGCGCTTCTCCCCGCCTCGCCTGCACTAAACATGCCCCACCGGGATGTTTTCCATCACCCAGAAACCCGCCGGAGCGGCGGCCAAGGCTAACACAGGCAGAATGTGCAGCTTCAGCAGCCGAGGAGCTGCCCCACTGCTCTGCCTGCGGACGCTGCAGCCAAGGGGCGGCCGAGGGGCAGAAAACTCCTTTTTTTCCAACCAACTGGTTACCTGCACACGTGAAGCCTCCAGCATGTCGTGAGCCTTGTCCCAAAAGCCTCTGTGTGCTGGGGATTGAGTGGTCCAGGAGAGCATCCTTCTCCCGTGGGCTGGGGCTTGAGTGGTCCAGGAGAGCATCCTCCTCCCCACTGGCCCCGGGGTACTCTGGGATGGTGGCCACGCAGCCCATCAAGAATATTTTCAAGGTGATTCTGGTCTTGGCCAGGAAGGAAGGAGAGCACGGTGAGGCTCTGGCATGCACTTTGCTCAATTGGGACCGTGGTGGCCACATCACTTCCCACATCCCACATTTGGGCACCTGGCAGCTGCAAAACCTCCCCGGCATTTTCCCGCCGTGCTTGGTGTGGAGAGATGGGCAGAAATGGGATGCTGTCAGCGCTTCCCCCAAAGATGCCAAGACCTAATGTTAAACGCCAACTGGGAAGAGCAGCAGCCAGCACGGCCCCTGCCCCTTGCAGGGGACAAGGGCAGGGGCCGAGGAGGGGGGCTGGGTGGATGAGGATGAAGTGTTTCCGAGAAGGAAAGGGAGCAGCTGTAGCAGCTGGGGCAGGAGGGGCTGTTACAACACGGCAGCAGCTCCTCTGCATGGCCCGAGCGCGGCGGTAGCGTTCCCCGCGTGATGGCTGGCGCGATGGCGCACATTTCGCAGCACCCGGCCCCTCCGGATATGTTTTACGAGCTCTGATTCATGCAGGGCTAGATCTAAATTGGTTTCAGCTTCATTACAAACAGCTGGGCCAGTTTCTCTTTCCTCCCGGGGGTGGTTCAGCCTGGGAGATACCACTGTGTGGGCAGCCCAGCTCCCAGTAGAGGTGACAGGCCTTTGGACTTTCCCGGATCGGTCAATGCGGAGCCGCCAGCATCACAGCTGGTGCAGGGGGACCGTCCTTCCAGCCAGGTACTGGCTGCCACGTCCCTCCTTCGGCTGCTGCCCGGCCAGGGGCCTGCGGCTTTACACGCACATCAAAAACTCGTGGGAAAATTCACCCTGGGGCAGAGCACAGGGTTTCTGTTAAAAAAACAAAAAACAAAAAAAACAAAAAAAACCCCCAAAATTAAAGCACAGGTTTTTGTAAAAAGAAGTAACAGATGGGTTTCTATAGAATCACAGAATGGCAGCGGTTGGAAGGGACCTCTGGAGATCACCCAGTCCAACCCCCTGCCAGAGCAGGGTCACCCACAGCAGGTGGCACAGGAATGCGTCCAGGCAGGTTTGGAATGTTTCCAGAGATGGAGACTCCACCACCTCTCTGGGCAGCCTGGGCCAGGGCTCTGCCACCCTCACAGGAAAGAAGTTCCTCCTCATGTTGAGATGGAACTTCCTATGGTCAAATTTGTGCCTGTTACCCCTTGTCCTGTCGCTGGGCACCACTGAAAAGAGCCTGGCCCCATCCTCCTGACACCCACCCTTTAAGTGTTTATAAGCATTGATAAGATCCCCCCTCAGTCATCTTTTTTCCAGACTAAAAGGACCCAAATCCCTCAGCCTTTCCTCATAAGAGAGGTGTTCCAGTCCCCTCATCATCTTGGTAGCCCTTTGCTGTCCCCTCTCCAGCAGTTCCCTGTCCTTCTTGAACCGGGGAGCCCAGAACAGAATGCCACAAACCTTTATCCCAAGGGCTCAGGGAGGCAGGAGTGCTGCGAGGGTGGCAGGGCTCCCACCTGGGGCTGAGCTTTGCCTCCAGAGACATTTGCAAAAGGGATGTTTGAGCTTCAGAGCGGGCGAGGAGGACGGGCCACGGGGCACAGCTGTGGGGCAAGGCCGCAGGAGGAGGTGGGCAGAGGGGGCAGCCCCTGCTCCAGCAATTTCGTGATTTATTGGGATTTGAGTCAGAGCAGCGGTGCGGGTGCCGGAGCCCCCCTAGAGCCCCTGGAGATCTTCGGTTGCCTGTTTTATCCCTGACTCCTAGCAGATGGGCAGCACGACTCGAATCGCGCTCGCAGGCAACCATGGAGAAAACAAAAGTGCTGCTCATGATGGCTGGCTCCCAGCCCCTTCGCAGCCTCTCCATTTTGCACTGGGAATTACCTGGCCCAACACACGCGGGGCTGGAAATTCCTCCCCGCTGCCCAGCTTCGTTAAATGACGTTTGGGGCCACCCCAGTCCCCGCAGCGCTGCGTTTCGGGGAGCAGCGCGTGAAACCACCTTCCCCATGGCCACAGCTACGTTTTGGTCCCATTGTTGGTTTTTCTCGGATGTGGGACACCCTCCCATGCTGCACTGCAGCCCCCTGGGGAGCTGGGAGGAGGACGTGCTCCCTCCCCACGCTGCCACCCGCGCTGCCGGTGGGGACTTGGCTGTGCAGAGCCCCCACTGTCAGCCCGGCCCAACCCGGCAAGAAGGGGTCTTGCACCCAAAAAGATCCATTTTCCACCCAAAGGATCAGTTTTTCCCCCAAGCCAACATCTGGGCTTGCTGCCACTGTCTCAGGGCATCCAGCCCAGGTGGAAGAAAGCTGTGGAACACTGAAAATCTGCTCCACCATGGAGCCACGCCGATGGGCGCCCGTGCAAACCCTTCACTGCTGCTGACCATCGCGTCACCATCAAGGCCCCATCCCTGGAGGTGTTCAAGGCCAGGCTGGACGGGGCTTGGAGCAACCTGGTCTGGTGGGAGGTGTCCCTTCCCAGGGCAGGGGGTGGCACTGGGTGGGCTTTAAGGTCCCTTCCAACCCAAACCAGTCTATGATTCTATCAGCAGTATTTTCTTTGGAGCAAGAAATTGTTTCAGAGAGGTGTGGGGGGCCAAATCCCGCACCATGTGCAGGAGGGACAGACAGCGGGGGGAAATATCTGCTGTTCGCTGCTCTGTTAAAGCCACCAGCTTGAGCTGTGGGGCTGCAGCACTGGAACGCGGGACGGGATGTTAAAAGGGTGGCGCGTGGTCAATAGAGTGACAAGGACAGCTTTCCAAAGGGCCCACCGCCAATTAAAAGTCTCCTATGAGCTCATGGTAGCAGAGCCTGAGCAGAGTTTGCTGGCAAGAGAAGAGGTCTCACTACAGCTGGCAGCTCCGGGAGAGGCAGGAGGGATGGCCGGCATCCCTCCCTGGCCAGAGGGGACCAGCTGGAGCCAGGTCCCTCCCACAGACCCTGCTTTCCCACCCCATCCCCTTCCCAGTCATCTCCCACCCTCCCGGACCCCACGGTCTCGCTTTCGATCCTTTGCTCCGGTCCAGCTCTGCAGCGTGGTGCCCCACAGCCCCATCCCGCCCCGGGTGCAGGAGCGGAGGGTGAGGTGCTGGAAAGTCTGAAGCACACGATGAATAAAGCACCTCAGTGGGGTTGGTGGTTTTGGAGGGTCTCATGCCCTGCGGGGCCACCGACACCAGGTCCCGGCGGTCACACGCCAGACACGCTCTGCTGAGAGGAACCAAAAGCAGAACCAAAAAGAGGATCTGTCCTCTCCCCGTGTGGGAGCATCCGCCGGGGCCGTTGCTGCTGGGAAGGGGCTCAGGGGCTTCTCAGCAGCACCAGCAGCTCCGGCCCAAGCAGGAGGCGAGCGCTGGGCAGCTCAGGAGCTGTCTATGCTGTGATGCGGCCCGTCCCTCCCTTCCCTCCTTGCCACGGCTCCCAGTCCTCAAACACAGCTGGAGCAAAGGACCTGGAGCTGCAGCACAACCAGCCCGCGTGCAGGGTCGAGCATCCCAAGTATCATAGAATCACAGAATGGTTTGGGTTGGAAGGGATCTTAAAGACCATCTACCTGCTCTGGGCAGGGACACCTCCCACCAGACCAGGTTGCTCCAAGCCCCGTCCAGCCTGGCCTTGAACACCTCCAGGGATGGGGCAGCCACAGCTTCTCTGGGCAACCTGGGCCAGGGGCTCGCCACCCTCACAGCAAAGAATTTCTTCCCAATTTCTTCTTTTCCCCAGCTCTAGAAGGATTTTCTCTTTCCAAGCTAACTCCTCACCTGCTCTGCTGACGAGCGAGCACCAGGCTAAGCAAGAACCATCCCCATCCCCAGCTTCTCCCCACTCCTACAGGCCCTCCCCCGGCCACCCGCTGCAGGGTGACAGCAGTGGCGTGCCACTCTCCCGCATTACTTTTTTCCTCCCCTCTCCCTTGCTCCTGAGCTTTAAGAAACGAGCCCGAGGCAATTCTGGAAATGCATTTCTCTCAACCTGTAATTGAGAAAGCTCTTTAATGAAGTCCCTGCAGCCCCGAGCGCTGGGAGCAGCGAGGCGGCTGATGAATATGCATGTGGCGGGCTCTGGGCTGGGCGGCAGGAGAAGGCAGGGTGGCAGGCAAATGAGTTACGGGAAGCGTCGTCCATGCAAATGTTGGCTCTGCCACCACTTCTCACAGCAGCTCTCGTCCTCCAAGCCATTTCTGTCGCTCTCTCAATTTGCATTGGAAATGTGGCAAGAAAATAACGTTAACTTTGCAGAAATTGGTCCCGTTTCTCTGCAGGCAGGATGGATTCATAAATACATCTGTGATGGAGTGAGTCCTCATCTAATGATGGACAAAAAAAGATATGGAAGTCCAGCCCAGATCCTGCAATTTTGGCATTCTTGAAAACCACATCTCCTTTGTTTAACTTCCCAGCCCTGACCTGAACAGGGCGCGTTATTAGACAAACAGCAGAGACCTGCAGGAACAGAAATGCTGCCCTTTTCACCCCCAGTTTCATTTCCACAGTTCCCTGCTCTCAGCAGGGGCCCAGGAGAGCTGGGAGCCACCCCCTCCTTCCAGGGGGAGTAGAAAAGCCCCTCACCTGGGCACGTCAGTAAAGCGGACTAGAGGTATTAACTGGGGATTCTCCCACAGCAGGAAGAGGCGGGGTAACTGCAAGAGGTGACAAAGGCAAGACAGAAGGGACCATACCTTGCCTGCTCTGGTTGGGCTCCAGGTCACCAACATCCTTCTCCCGTAAGCTCCAGTGTTTCCAGTGGTCTTTCACTCCTACATCGAAGCTGCCCACCCCTGAGTCATGCTCATTGAGGGAACGGATGGGCATGTTTTAAAAAATCCTCATGCAAGAAGGTTTTCAGATTCCCTCTGCTATTTACGCACCCAGGAGGCAAACTCCGTTCAAGAGGAGCTGGGGGGCAAAGTGCCTCTGTCCTTCCCATGCCCCCACTCAGGAAAAGGCTTGAGGAATGAGGTGCTCATCCATGTGTCATGATGCACCTTGGGCAGAAAAGTAGATCATCCCATGAACTTGTGGGTAAACTGACCTGAGCTATTTAACAGCTTCATCTAACAGCTTTACCAACCGCTCTTCAAAGACGCCTTCCAGAAGGAGCTGCTTTGACGGCAGAGCCTACAGTAGCCAAGGGACACACAGTCTGCCACCGGGAGCACAGTCAGAGGGGCATTGTTTGGCATTCATGGAAGTTCTAAAAGCTGCCTCCCTCCCAACATAGAGTACCTTCAGAAGAACCACAGGTAACAGCCAGCACTGGTGTTATTGGGCCCTCTCTGAGCTGCTTAGTCAGGTTTTAGAAGCATGAAATAAGGTTATACTTTGTCCTTCTGCACAAAGCCCTTGCAGAGCAGCCTTCAGCTGGCAGCAGCCCTGGGCCTCATCTCTGTCTGTAACCACCACACCAGGCCATAGCTGATACTTGGAGTTGTACCACCACAGATCGTAGCAGCTTCAGACGAGGTTTTCAGGTGCAGCACATAACATTCATATTTTCCCCACAACACTTCACCACATTTCCCCATTTCCTCAATTTCAACATGCAAACTACCTTGTTTTCCTCCTCAGCCACAGCAGCCTAATCAGCAAGGCTTGATGGCCGCTATAATAATGTGCCCAATAAACAATGCTCTTCTACAAGCGCGCACAGCTGGTACAACACAGTGAGATTAAAAGAGAATTTCTTAGAGTTACTTGAGTAGACAGACGCCTTCAGAGTAAGCAGTGGATATCAGTTATAAAACACCACAAGAGTTTTAGGGCAGTAAAATCCGTGTTTTCCCTAATCTATGTCCTTATAGTACAGTTTTCCTGGACAGTCCCCGGTTTAAGTGACCACTGGATGTCACTATTGCTTTACCCACGGCCCTTCCACGGGCAACAGGTTGGGAAGTCGCCCCGGAAACACAGCACAGGATGAGCAGGAGGTCAGAAATAAATTTTTACAGCACCTTGTTTTCACTACACAGAAGTTTATTATGAAAGTTAAACATACAACACAAAAAGTAGCAAAAGCAATCTCGCAGCTTAAGGCAACTCTTACAGGAGATGAATTTGAGAAAAGATGATGCAACTTCAGTTTAAATAGAAATTATGAAAAATATCAAATTGCATCAATAACTTAAAATGCACTTTAAAAAGTCTGCGCTAACCAGCAGAGGGTAAGGGCTCATGATCTTAATGCCAGCATTAAGATATGGAAAGCAGCAGAATGCTAAATGATGATAGGGAAAGTTCACTATTTACACCAAGATAGCAACGTTAATATCCGATAGCCTCATTTCCTGTGTACTTATGCTTTAAAACCACCGCCTGACACGTTAGGAAAACCTTTTAAAATAAATCTTCAGACTATTCCATCAAAAATACACAGATGGCAGAGAGGATCCAAGGCTGGGGATGTGTGCGGGCGTCCCTTAAATAACTCACTGCAGAAACACTTTAGAAAAATTATTTCTTTGGGGGAAGAAGAGCGAGGAGGAGACGTGGCCAGAGAGTGAAAAAGGTTATCTTTCAGGTGAATCACATTGAAATTGAAGTAGCAAAATATTTCTATTTGATGACATTCTCACAGTTTACAGTTATCGACATTTTTAAGTCAATGTTAAATATTCATATTATAAACATACAAAGATTCTCCTTCACATTGACATCTGCTTACACTTTTGCAAGACCTCTTTTTGCAGCAATTGTTTTGCCCTTAATGAGGAATGTAGTTGTCTTAATTATAGAATTTAATAGAAATTTAACTGTTCTAACCATAGAGCTTCTCCCTTCAAAATTGTTCTTAAAATACTGAAATCAGATCACCTCTTTTAAAAAGTTATTGGAGTTAACATTTTAATTAATCGGGCTGTACAGGAAGCACCACATGCTAACAAAGCCAAATAACATCGCATTTCCAGTCAATTTTCTTCAAATATTGGATGCAATGAAAAATTTGGAACTAGTCCGTTCACTGTGCCCCCCCCCCCGATAAAAACAAGATGATTCACACAAATTAACTCATCCCAAATCTTACCCTGTTAGAAAATGCAATATATACTGCAATGCACTTTTAATTTGCATAAGATTTAATAGAAGTGTCCTACGCGCAGTAATGAGATTTTCTGCACACAACCTCATCTCAACTTTTCACCATTCAGCACAACTTTACAAAAAGCCTAAGATATAAAATATACTTAAAGCAGCTATCTTAAACATGATTTAATACGTATCAGCTTGGCAGCTGACCGCTTTTGTCCCCAGTTTAACATGCTGTTGGATCCAATTGTAGAGTTGCAGTATCCCTTTTAAGAACTATTTAAAAAAATCCCTGAATAAAACAGAAGCCAGCCTGCGACTTCCGATGAGTTTCAGTAAAGTACTATATACAGGGGCATAACAACCACCCAAACTCGCTTGGTACAGAATAAAGATCTAAGACAGATACTGGGGCAGAATGCATTAATGCATGAAAATATAGATTCTTCAGATTTTGTCATTTAAAAGTGGAACCAACGAATTGTTAGCAGTGAAAAGAATACTGCAACTGTAACATTTACAAACCCACACAGTTTGAAAACTGATTCCAACAGCTCTGATTCACTGGGTTCAGCTTGGAAATAATGCAAAATAATGTCGGCAGTTTTAAGAAGGTCTTGCAAATTTAGGAAAAAAAGAAAACTGAAAGAAAGATAAGAATGCGTGTCTAAAATAAAGCAGGAGCACAATAAGGACAATCAAAATTCCAAAAGCCCATATTAAAAAAATTAAGCTTGGAATGCATTGGCTTCCAGCAGTTTACAAAAAAAAAATAAAAACAAACAAACAAAAAAGAAGTTTTAAATCTGTAATATCTTGACCTATTTTTAAGTGACAATTTTTATTACAGTTGAGAAAAAATGGTTTTATAGCTGCATAAGTTTCCATTTCACTAGAATAGTGCCAACAAAAACAAGTTTGCATAGAAAAACAAAGTTTGAAATTGCCACTGGCTACATGCTTAAAATGGGAAATGCAGGTATTATAACATAAACATAGTGCAAACCATGGCAGTTGATGGTGACTTTGCCTGCCGCAGGTCAGGAAACAGACCATAGTATACCCAGTTATCACAGTTTCTGGTCTTTTATTAAATCCTTTGCCAAGTAGAAGCAATGCATGTGTGCAGACCCGTGGTACGCCTGCCGCTGTTGATTAACGTAGTTTGAGATCGTCGCCGCTTCCTAGGTTAGATCCAGGACTAGGGTCTTGTTGTCTTCTTGCCTGCATTAATAAATACACATTTAGGATGAAAAAAATGACTGAGAAGTTATCACTTTAGTTAATTTCTTAAGCGTGTTAACATGACTAAGACCATAACAGCTTGTTCTGGGCATCATCTCAAGGCACATGGAGGAAAAGAAAGCTATCAGAAGTAGCCAACATGGATGCACCATGGGGAAATCATGTCTGACTAATCTGACAGCCTTCTATGATGGCATGACTGGATGGATAGATGAGGGGAAGGCAGTGGATGTTGTCTACCTTGACTTCAGCAAGGCATTCGACACAGTCTCCCACAGCATCCTCATAGGGAAGCTTAGGAAGCGTGGGTTGGATGAATGGACAGTGGGGTGGATTGAAAACTGGTTAAAAGACAGAGCTCAGAGGGTCGTGATTAGGGGCACAGAGTCTAGTTGGAGGTCAGTGACAAGTGGTGTTCCCCAGGGGTCAGTACTGGGTGCAGTCCTGTTCAATATATTCATCAATGGCCTGGATGAAGGCATAGGTTACTGATGACACAAAGCTGGGAGGGGTGGCTAACACAGCAGAAGGCTGTGCCACCATACAGAGGGACCTGGACAGGCTGGAGAGCTGGGTGGAGAGAAACCTTATAACATTCAACAAGGGCAAGTGTAGGGTGCCGCACCTGGGGAGGAATAACCCCTGCACCAGTACAGGTTGGGGGCTGACCTGCTGGAGAGCAGCTCTGTGGAAAGAGACCTGAGAGTCCCGGTGGACAACAGGATGACCATGAGCCAGCAATGGGCCCTTGTGGCCAAGAAGGCCAATGGCATCCTGGGGGGCATCAAGAAGAGTGTGGCCAGATCGAGGGAGGTCATCCTCTCCCTCTGCTCTGCCCTGGTGAGGCCGCATCTGGAGTGCTGTGTCCAGTTCTGGGCTCCCCGGTTCAAGAAGGACAGGGAACTGCTGGAGAGGGGACAGCAAAGGGCTACCAAGATGATGAGGGGACTGGAACACCTCTCTTATGAGGAAAGGCTGAGGGATTTGGGTCCTTTTAGTCTGGAAAAAAGATGACTGAGGGGGGATCTTATCAACATTTATAAACACTTAAAGGGTGGGTGTCAGGAGGATGGGGACAGGCTCTTTTCAGTGGTGCCCAGCGACAGGACAAGGGGTAACAGGCACAAACTTGACCATAGGAAGCTCCATCTCAACATGAGGAGGAACTTCTTTCCTTTGAGGGTGGCAGAGCCCTGGCACAGGCTGCCCAGAGAGGTGGTGGAGTCTCCATCTCTGGAGACATTCCAAACCCGCCTGGACACGTTCCTGTGCCACCTGCTGTGGGTGACCCTGCTCTGGCAGGAGGTTGGACTGGATGATCTCCAGAGGTCCCTTACAACCCCTGCCATTCTGCAATTCTGCGATAACCAATTCTAAAGCAGAAACTTCACATTTCAAGCGATAACCAATGCATTCATTTTTAACATAAAAATCATTCTTTCCCCCTCGATTCAATAATCCCCCCAGAACCACCAGGAATCGTAGAGGAGGACTGTGGACCCAGCTGTGGGGCACTGTCCCCTCTCTGGAGGGGCACAGAGCTCTGGCTCTGCCTCTCCACCCTGAAGTGCTTCACAACATCACTTTAACCATCAGAGAGAGCCTGCCAGAGTAGTCATGCAACAATTTTGTGTCTCTTCTTCCAAAAAAGATTTTCTTTCCTGTGAAATTCTCTTCTGTTAACCTGTTCTGTAAGTATTTTCAGGATCAAGATTTTAGGGAGAAAGGCTACAGTGCGAGATGGCAGTGTACGGTACATTAGTTCCAAATAAATCTCCTCTCAGTATTTTTATGCGTGAAACATTTACTTTAGCTTTTTCTGGAATAAAGAGATTTATGACAACACACTAGCACAATTTAATCTATAGATTTACACACATTTTAACACTTCTTAAGAGCTGGAGTTTTACTGCAGCATACTTTTTTTTCTTTGCTGCACCTGTGAACTTAGCAATAATGCAAACCTGACAAAACTGGTACTTATGATTGCGCCCCTGTATTAAAAAAAAAAGTAACAAGTTCTCATCTAAATAAACGATTCTGTTAAACAGTGAGTTGATAGCATTTTAAAGAGGAAGTTAAGGATGGTCAGTCAGTTCTGTCAGTCACAGTAACAGAGGCTGCTTTCTACTTTCTCTACCTGTACGCATGCAGGCTGCTTTCTAGGAGCACACAAATGCTGCAGGTAAATACTTAAAAACGTTGATATACTTAAATTTTAAAGCAATACTTTGATGCAGGGAACATGCTAGCTGTTTTTTTAAGACACTTTAGTATCAACATTTTTATTTCATGTTTACAGAGTGAATAGCTGGCACCTCAGCCTCTAACAATCGTGCGACCCCAACAGTATGATGGCCACATTCTCCGCTGGTGGAAGGCATCACTACACCAGCATCATTCGGTGCAGCTCCCTTAGTTTCATCAGATGCAATAGCCTGCCACATTTGGTCCTTCAAAAAAATGCTCTCCAAAAACACAAAACAAGTGACTGCTTCCCTCCTTTGAATGAAAGGCTTCTTGTATTTTGTTGAAAGAGGCGGGAACAGGCGGGAACAGGCCTAATGTAGGCAGTTGTACCACTGAAATATGCCATTTAAGCCATTGCCACGTTTACACGCTCACCGTGAACAACACTTCAACTAAAGCATGACTAAGAGCGACACGAGTGCTGCTGGCCGGTGTTCCCCAGGCTCTTCTGAGTCACATTTACTGACAGAGAGGAAGCCTTCCCGCTAGTGCGGCTGTCACCCAGCGCAGCCTGCTGCTGTCCCGCTCCCAGCCCCGGTGCCAGCCCCCAGCAGCGACCACCAGCAGCATCTTCCCAATGGAGATTTCTCCTTCTCTGTCCGCTTCTTCCTCCCTCATCTACTGCTCTTCTTGCCTGCCTAATCCTATGCTGCCCGTGCAAGTGGTTAGCCTCATGCAAACACAGAAGTGCTGCTGCCTTCTCCTATTCAAACAGTGATTTAAAGTTACGTTTTCCTTTCATGTGCAATGTCATTCTGACACACAGAGTTCATTCAATAAATCCCGCTTGGAATCAGCGTGTTGCCAGAGAAGACAATTCCCTCCTGCACTTTCTTTGGTATTACCACTATTGCTTCGCGAACACCCTTGCTGTTTTAAATATCACAATTGCTACATTTATGTATCCAATGCTGTTGCTGGCTGCATTTCAGATATTTAGGGGTTAGATCTTCCACTCGCTCTGCTCTATCTACACTGGTCGTACTCTGGCTGAAGGAAACAATTTGCTTTTCCTACGTGCAGAACTCTGAACATGGCAACCGACATCACTGCCGCTGCACAAACCCACAGATTTCTCAGTAATCTTTCTGAGGAATCGCATTAAAACAAACAGCTGTAATCACACACCGCGCTGAAGACTCCAAGTGCTAAAGGGCGTATTCCTTCCAGCCCCTGAAGCAACTCCGCAAACTGCTCTCTTTGTAAAGATACAGAATATCAGGAGATGGCATTTAACTGAGATTTTTCACATTATTTCCACAAGCCAAATGATTCAGCTTGGACTTCCACAGGGATCTTGATAAAGTTAAAGGGAAAGCCCAGGCTTTTTTATTTGTAATTATTATTTTAACAGAAAAGTAAACTGTGCTGTAAAGATTTTTCTTAATACAAAATGGTTGCTCAACAAGTCTAAATAGGTACTTCCACACTAATTCAAGAGTTCTACTAAGAATTACCAAAAGGACAACAGCTCCACTTTGCATTTTTTTCTCCTATTGAGCGGACTGTAACAAGACTTCTTCTGGTTTTAATCCTTAATTTAAATTTCTAATTCTTTCTTCTAAAGGGAAACAAAGGCATGCACTCTTTAAGAATTACCAAAATGTCTCTTACACCAATCTAATTACCAATTTCGTACTTGAATATTTTTACACTGAACTAGAAAAAACCCAGCAAATAAATTGCTGCTATGCTATCGCTGTAAAAGCAAACAGTTTCTTCTTCAGAAAACAAATGATACGCACAGCTATTTTATTGTCAAGTTTCAGCAAAGACTCCAAGGTAGGGGCATATGGTTGCATTTATGCTTTGCCTAAAGTGGCCTTTTCTTACAGAACATATGAAAGAATTCACATGATTCATGACCTCATTGCTACTTGTAGCGTTTGCAGAAGCCGCTACCGAACAACTACCAGATTTGCCCTTTCAAGTGATATGCAAAAAGCATGACAAATTACCCTCAATACCAAAAGCAGTCATTACAATGTTGTACACTTGTGTATGTGGATGAAGGTGTAATTTTGCATTGCAGTAAGTGGGGATTTACACAAGCAACCTGCGATGTGTTGGAATGACAGCTCTGCCTCGCTCAACACCCTCCTTTGTGCTCTACTGCCAGGCAACAATACTTAAAACTCTATCAGCCGCCATCCTGCCAAGGCACAAGTGCAAAGTATGTAACAACTACAACGGTGCTTTACATGCTGAAATAAAAAAACAAATTGTAGAGCATCAAGCATTGGGTGCTATTTTTGCCCACTGACAATGGTCAAAATGCTACTTTCATAAGAAATGCCACAAGATCCTTAGCGCTAACTTGCAGGAGCAAGTGTGACTCCCAGTGTGGTAGGATCTAGTAGTTCTCCTCAGTCTGCTACAGGAAGCTAAAAGTTCCCTTTTACAGAATTCCCCTCAATCTGAAGCCGCCTACTCTCTGCATAGCTAATCAATCCTCTGAATTGCAGTATTCGCTGGAATTTTTGAAATGCATACCTTATGACGCCACGCAGAAGCATCAGAATTACTCTCAGTGAATAATGAGCTCAGCTTATCAAAGATTAAGGAGACTTGCTTCAACTAAGAAAGATGCATCTATCTTTGCCATTGGGAAGTGAAATATTCTGCCATGAGTCACACATAATGAGTCACGAGAAAACAGTAGTTATTCATCTTATCTCAGCATATTTCATTTTTCGGTCAAATGCTGATGTTAAGTCTGAAGGAGCACTACTCCAAATGTTAATCATCTGCTATTTAGTGAAAGGATAATGAATACTTGCTTGTGAGAAAAACCTGTAAGTAGTACACAGATGCCACCACTGTTCTAATTTTCCTAAAAATCAATGTAGTTTTACCGACACAGACAGTTTCCTTCCAAATATCCTGAAATTGAATAGTTAATGCGATGGTCACACAGGGAGTTTCGATACCCAGAAATACTTCGCACTCAGCTTTCAGCACATGAAGCCATACAAATCTTCTGCAATACGGAAGGAATTATAACTGGCCACAAGCCATTTAAAACCTCTAACGTTGGAGAGGGTATGGTGACCGACTGAAAGAATTGCAGGAACGTATCTGGCAAAACACATTTCAAAGCCTCCTATAACATGCTATTCTAGATTTATTCACACTGAGCTCATAATGCTGATACTGTAGGGGTAATAACATATTAGGAAACAAGAGAAAAGTTACTAACAAAGTCATTTTGACTTGAGGGTAAACAAGCACAAGAAGTATCCCCTGCAATACTCCTACACCTATTTCTCTCTCCAACCCTGTTATCACTGAGCTTTTCCCAAGCCTAAACACAAGCTAACTGGTATGGACTAAAAGTCATAACAATAGTATGATGCAGTAATATCTGTATTATATTAATTTTCTTCTTAATAAATTATATACCTTGAAGTCATCAAATCATTAACTTAGAATTGTCACTCTCTCTGGACAAGGATCACGTTGGAACATTTATATCTGTTAGTGGGGCACTTGGGTAAAACAGACCAAAGAATAGCAGCAATTAAGGAAAGCGGCACACCAGCAGTTCCCCCAGCAGCCAAGGCACCCGGACACCGTCCTCCTCCTCCAGCCACTCAGTCCTGACCCACGGTGCAGCTGATCGTGCTTTCAACAGTGCCAATAAAACTCCTTCAGCTGGCTGTGCAAAAGCATCTCTAACCAACCCCTTCCTGTGCATGTTCAGAGGCCTCCGACATACCTAAGGAAACCAGCTCCCTTTATTGCATGAGCTCATCAGGAAAAGATATCGCAGTCCCACCGTATGGTTTACACGACAGCTCTGAGAAAGCAGAACTGGAAAAGCTGGCAGTAAATTTAGTAAGGATGGAGAGGCCTGCCATGAAGATGGCCCTCCCTTTCGATGAATCGCCTAAAAAGAACCAGCAGGCAAAACTGGGATCTCTGAATACCAGGCAGTGAAGTCACAAGAAGAGCAGTACACACTGCATATATAACTTGGGACACTGGTGAAGAGGAGGGAAGGGAAAGGGAGATAATTTGAAGAAGGGCTGTCACAAAGAGTAGCCAAAATAAAGTCTCTCCATGGACAACTCCACTGCAATTCTTTAATTGCATTCTGGCAACTCCTTACTGCTGAAACAGACAGAGCAGATGCATTATGTGCCTTGGCATCTGTCATCTATAATTTACTAAATAAGTAAAAAAAAAAAATCAGGCTATGTTATGAAAAACTAAACAGTGAACATTTGGATTCTCTTAGAAGGACTGTCAACCTCCTGAAAAGGATTTGAAAAAAAAAAAAAACCCCAAACTGAGAACACATTGCAGATACTTTTCTAAAAAGCATACAACCGCAGGACAAAAAAAAAAAAAACCCAAACAACTAAACCCTGAAATAAAGCGAGCAATGCTCAGAAAAATGACCAGTTACAATCAAGCACACCTCCCCATCAGTCCTGCTAACTCAGGCAGACCCACATCAAGAAAAGTAACAAACTGAAAGCTCTTCTCAGAGCTGCTGGTTAATAACAGCCTCTCCCGCAGTGATCTGAACATGGTTAAAATGCTGGCCGTGCCTCCATTTCAGTTACCCGTACTCAACAGAAGAGCAGGGGCGGGGAAACTCAGCCTTCTCAGAATTAAAAGTCAGCAGAACCGGGCCACGACAACATTGTAAGAATGACGGCTTATATATAATAAAACTTCCTCAGTCACAGTTACAGCCCAATAAAGGCCCCCATACGCTTTAGGCTCTCTGGGGGGCTTGAAAAGAGACGCTCCCTCCTCTTAGTCTTCACTTCTCAGAATAGCTTTAGCTACAGCAGCAGAGGGACCCCACCATCACTCCCCCCTGTGCCTATCTGCCACTGGCAGTCAGTAGGGGTTACGATTTTTACCAGCTTCCTAGCAAGCGCACCTATTGGCATGAGACTTCATAGCCCCAGAGTTGCTTTGTTTGCTGGCCGTAACATCCATTTTACAATCCCCTCTCCTTTTCACTTGAACCTGGGAAGAAGCAGCCCTGGTCTTTCTTAATTGTAATGCCAAGCACTTAGATGATGGATGGAAATAAGGGAAAACAGTATCTCAAATTTGGTAAGAGATCTGGATGTTAGACTAAAGTCCTTGTAGAATGATTGTATTATGAACTCTATACCCAATGCTTTTTGCTTTATTCCTACATCTATTTTCATTATCTTTTAATCTCACTGAAAGTCAAAATAAACAATTTTTTTGACAAAGGCCATAGATAAAGATTATTTAGCAGCTATCTCCATCAAGATTTCAATTCAAGCTTCTTCCTCGAAACAGGGTACTCTTCACTAAAAACACCCATCAACTGTGTTAGGTGCTGAGTTTGTTCTGCCACCACCAGCTGCTGGGGAGCACAACCGTAATTTGCACGACTAGTTCCTGATGCACTCTCTCACCTGAAATCATTGCAACGCACGCATCTCTGTTGAAAAGCCATAATGAAGCTGCAGATTCCAGTACACCACAGTGGGAACCAGGCTAAGGCGACAGCAAGCCCAGGAAGGAAAACGCATGGCAACAGAGTAAGCTCTTAAGAGCATCAAGTACAGATGAAAATTTTACTTTTTAATGAAAATTTCCTTTCCAAGGGGGAAAAAAAAAAAAAGAAGCTTGAAATGGTCCCTTTTAGAAAGTATTGTCTGAAGGCTGGTAGAAAGGTTATAAATTTATAATTAATATTGATTGCCTCCAGACAGTATTCCTCTGTTGCTCAGCCCCTTTCTAACCTTCATTGACTGAAAGAAGACGCTTATATTACAGTATTCCCTGATTTGCAAGATTGATCTCCTCTGTACTACAGTCAGCATTGATTCGGTACAGCACAAATTGTTTTCCTGATATATGCATTCCATAGCACTTTTACACAAATACCCGCTATTTACAGTTCTTGTGGAACAACCTAGTCGTAACGTTCCTGGCCTACTTGTACTGCATTCACATGGTAGAACCATATTCGCACACACACTGGAATGCTTTTTTCTAAATTATGTTGTATTCATCCTGAATATAAACAAATATTTTTTATATATATATTTATATATGCACTCATACACACACACAAGCATAAACCAAGTCTGCACTACCCACTGCATATGAAGAATTACCAGTTTGGGTATCTTTCACATCCAAAAAACTGTATTAAAGGTTATACTATTTTTATATCATTGTCAGTTGGGAGAGTATATACAATAAGCAGTAATTAAATTCATCCCAGACTAATTTTTGAGAAAAAACAAAACAGCCTCAAGAGTCAGAGAGTTTGAAGAGAAGAAAAAAAAAAGGTCAATATTGGAATATTACACAGTGTTATTACAGTAATTTCCGCAGAACACTTCTTATCCTGACAGTGAGCTCTAGTCATTCAGACTGAAATGACCAAGCAGAAGAAAACACTAGTGCTGACTCTCTCAAACAATACGTAAGGGGACAAAGAGACAGTGAAAATCAAGCATCTGCCTCACTGATACCCCTTCAGTGTCCTCACTCTCTTCTATAGGCTGGCAAAGGGAAATGCACAAATAGTGGGGAGTTCCTCAACCTGTTCAGTGGCATCAGTTCCAGAATAAACCTCTAAAGTAAGGGCCTTGCACCAAGCTCCCCGCGCTGGGGCACTTGCTCATGGAAAGAGAACTTTGCCTTCCGCTGGTATGAACCCATTCAGCAGTGCAAGTGCGCCACGTAGCTCAGCACTCCTAAATGATTGTATGAAGCCTCGTGGGTTTATTTTTACAATAGTCTTTAACTGGGGAGAAGGTCTGTCTTCATGTGTATCATTAAACATTTAGCGTCGCAGCATTCCAACGTTTTTGTAAGAGTGAAAGCCATTGGAATACATTATTAATTTTGAAGGCATTAATTAAAAACACTCACTGACTTCAAAAGCATCTTTGAAACAAAAGAATCATGAACAGCAAGGCAGGATTTGCGGTATCTGCTGTGACCAAGCTACGTAAGTTGATAGAAAAACCCCAAAGCATCTTGTATTCAAAACCGAAACTATGTTCAACTCACAGGCACTTAAAAACGTCAATGGAAGTTTCTAAATCCTCTCACACCCTATTTACATTAGAGGAGTGCTGTAATTGCACAAAAATATGATCACTTCTGGAAACTCAAGCACAACCTACCAACCACTACTGATTCTGCCCCCAGATGCAATGACTGTGTTCATGAAAATAAAGGTCTGGTGTGCTAATGAAGTCATCAATGGAAGGGATACTGTGTGATGAAAGCAAGGCAAACAAACCTGACAGCACTCTCACACATTTTTGCAGGTTGGTTTTTTTTAATCAGTTGGATTTTTTTTAGGATACTTAAAAATGAAAGTTGGTACATTCATTATTCCTAAATTGTTTCTATTTTTCCCCCTTCAAAGTACCACCACTCTAGTATCCGACTGCTACATACAAGCCATTTTAACTCTTTTCAACAACCTTTGCTGAGCCTTCCTAGGCAAGGATATGCCACTTTGTTTTAAAAGTCTAGAGAGAGACTTAGAAGAGGGAATCTTTTCTACACAGAAAGCTGTATAAATAAAGAACTGAATCTGATCATTTTCATATGCTGCCAGGCTTTGGATGGATAAATGTTTCCAAAGAGCTGGCGCCTCTGTTTTGGGTAGGAGTGGGTGGAATATTGCAGGATTCCCCTTCCCTCCCCCACTGAAGCAGAATCTGGTCTCTATTAAAGGCATTTCAGCTGTAATTCAACTGTCTGAAATATCCTGATTTTATACAGTGTTGCAATTCCTAAAACAATCGTTAACACTGATGAGATCCTGTTCCAGGTTTGGCAATTCTGAGTTTTACTGTCCATGCCAAGCTTAACAGGAAAGAAAAAAAATTGAAGTTTTAGTAATGATGAAAGATGTACAGATATCACATTAAAAAGATTACGCTGAGGGGATCTTGCATCTGTGTGTAGTGTAACATACATAAAAATTCTCTCAGCACACTTAGAAGCCACCTTTTCTAGTTGCCCTGTCAAAACCTTCAAGTACCATCTCCCTAGTGCAACCAAAGATACTATTTGACCTATTGAAGTTACACGAACAGCACGCAATAGAGTTTGGGCTAGTGTTTTTATAGCTGTCAGCAATACAATTATCAGAAGGGTACAAGTGACAAACCATATTTCCAAGCTGACCGAGCATGTAAGCATTGGAAAATTTGATACAGGCCACAACTACATCCATGGGAATGTGCATTTATGCATTACTGTCTATTGAGAACTGTATATGATGATCACGAGCACCTTACATAAGTGCTTACTGATTAAAGTTCATTTGATTCTGCCCAAATGCTGCATTAGAATACAACTGAAGTGAAAGTCAGGGAAACAATCAATGGTTTGGAAACCTGACTCCTCCTTAGGCATGAATGCATTGTAAATCTAGCTCCCCTCTCCCCCCTGCCCAGCCCCAAAGGACCCTGATTTTTATGCAGTCCCAAGATCCAGAGCACAAAAGCTCATCTGTAAACATTCCAGGTATGTGGCCAGGATGACTTCCCCCAAACACACAAATGAAAACTGAAATGTAAAACCCAATTATAGAACTACAAGTAATTGAGGCAAAGATCTCTTGGTTATACATATTAAACACATACAGTAAATTAAAAAATAAAGCATGCATAACAAAACATATTGTAATTATTAAAAAAACCCCTGTATTTGACATCACATAAATTTGAAGCACCTTTTGAGAATGTTTTTCATTCTGCTAAAACATATTTCAAGTCAGTAATTTTCCCTTTTCTTCCTTTCTGTAGGTGATCTACGCCAGAGCTAGGACAATTGTTGTTTTAAGAGACAACGGGTACTGGCAGCTAATAAGGACATGATTTACTAACAACTGCCTGCTGCCTTATTAAAAGCAAGAGTCTTTTCAGAAGTTATCGAATCCAGCTCCTGCAGCTGGCCAGGGATGTTGCTTTTTGTGTCTCAGTGTCACAAGTTTTGATGTCTGTCATGATGCTCGGTATTACCTCAAGCTCACTGCTAATTGAAAGAGTTTTTGCACATGCTAGCTGCAAATCAGTGTTTTCTACACCTGGAGGAAAGAGTAAGCCTCACAGAACTCCAGAAGTTACTCCAGGAAGCCTCATTCTTTTTTAACCTTCAGCATTCAGTAAGTACATGGCTTCTTCTCTGTAGTAACAGGAGTGGGGAAGAAGGGCACAGTAAAGGAAAATAAATCAAAAAAAGCTTGAAGTAAATTGAGGTGAAGGACATAACGCTGGGCTTAAAGTTCTGACTGCATTGTTAAGATTAAGGCAGGCTGCCACAGATCTTCATGAACAGCTTTAAGTTCATTCTACCTTCCTTTTGAACTGCACTGACAAGCAGGTTCCAGCTATGCTGTGAGAGAGAGGGAAAGATTCAGGTAATCTAGCTGCTGCTCCAAGGATCCAGTGGCAGCAAGGCCTCCACAGCAAGGATCTTACCTTCACTACAGCTGACATCTGACCCGGCTACACCAGCCTTTGCAAGGAGCCGCACACCAGCCACATCCCTTCAAAGTGAGAGACATTATTCTCTGCATCTGCATTCTCCCACTCGCTGTCTTCCAATTGTACTTGGAAGGGACCAAAGTCTGCCTAATCATCTCAATTATCAGCAAGGATGCCAGAAGAAAAGCAGCTTAGCAAGAACAATAATCAAATTTTCTAAAAACCTTCGGAGCAGCAGATTGAACGCATTTGATAATAGTAAAGTCAGGCTGTACTGATGAAGCAGGAAGTAGGAAACAGAGTAAGGGAAAGAAACTCAAAGTGTATCTGTTTTCTCCCCATTCTCTGCCTGACCTACAGCCTGCCTTAACTTGCCAACTCTCCTTATGTATTACTCGTCCTCTTACAGCTCTTGCCTTCCTGACATCTCAGAGCAGCTGGTTTCCATTCCCTTTTCTGGCTCCTCTCTTCTTGATCCCAGTAATTTCTGCTCTCATCAAGAAAGAGCAAGATTCAAGACTGTGGGGCCCTAAAGAAGCAAAGAACAAGACAGGGGGAACTACACCAGTGAGAGGAGCAAGACTCCCCGCTAGTAAGAAAAAGGTGAGAGGAAAATAAAACTAGCCTGTACAAGAAAGCAGACTGTGGCATCTGATTAAATTCACTGGTAACATTTCCCCACAGCATGGGATAGCGAGCTACAAAATTATGTGCCCGCAGCTCCTGAAGCCTTTCCTGCGTTCATCAGAAATGTGTGGGACAAATGTATCATTTACAGCTTAAGTACCCACAGATAAGGCCATCTACAGAAAGGAAAAAAAAGGATAAATTCAGAGAATTCTTATCAAAACTTGAAATCAATTTTGCGAGAGTTAAAACCAATGCATTTTGCAATTTTTGCACGACAACATAGAACAAACAGAAAATACACAACATTGTACAAACAGACAAATAAACAGAAACAATCTAAAGTTTTGGGAAAGTACTAACCAGTTACTGACAGCAGCTGTGAAACCCTCACCTCCATTTCCTCCCGATGAGACCTGTCTCTATCCTCGAATTCACGAGTTCTTCGCCGAGCTTCTTCAAAGGCTTGTTGTGCCAATGCATCCTCCTGCTACCAAACCAGATGACACACAGTGACACACAAGGCAACCCTCCTTTCTACCAGATCACATTTCTTTTGAATATTATGGATCACTTGGCAGCAGAGACAAGCATGTCCTACAGAACCTGCCAGAACACGCAGGAGTTCCAGCAAATGCCAATACAGGTTAATGAAATAATACTCACCTTTATCGCTGCTGTAGCGATAACCAAAGCTGCAGCACAGCTACTACTAAATACATTTTCAAAGGAGAACTGCTTTTCTAAAGTAGTTAAAAATGCTGCTGTTTTTTTTAAAAAGTTCTCAAAAGTTACATGAAAGAGGCGCTACATGTTACTCTGCTTATAAAAGTCATTTTGAAGACAGGTATATCTAGTGTTCACTAGCATAAATAATGGTAATCTAATTCTCTTTCCTTTAAAAAAAAAAGTATCATCTAAATTACAAACCAAAAATCCTCCATTTTATCAAGAGCTGCTGAAGGCGTATCAGTATGAACATTCTCAATCCTCATGTATCATTTAAATTATTTAAATTTAGATGCATAAGAAAGTGCAAAGCAGCAGTTATGCCTCCACTAATTTATACACGTTCCCACCCAATGCAGAAGAAACCTGCAGGTTTTCAACAGCCCCATTGTTCATTTTCAACAACGGCTTATGCACAGGAATAGATTTAATAAGTTAATGCTCAAAAACATATTTTTTATTAGGAAATGTTTTAAATAAAGTGTTATTAATATGTAAACTATTATTAATTGGTTTACAAATGATTTCTCTTAAGAGCCCTTTTAGCACGTATTTTGCTCAGAATGAAAAGAGATGGCTGTGCTCCCCACCAGAATTTTAAAAGGTTCAGAATGGAGGAGTCAAGTCTAAAGAGGTTCCACAAAACAGTAAGGGATAAACTGTATTGGTTCTCCCTCCTCATAACTCCTCAGCTATAATTACTACTAACTCTGATGATCCACCCCCGCCATGTTTTTTTTCAAGTTGGAAGTTTTATTTAAAATAAAAAAAAAAATCATAACCTTGACTGTTAGAGGACATAAACATGTTGAGAGCCCGACTAAATTTTAATACAGCAAGGGATTAAATGCATAAATTTTTTAATTTAAGATAAAGCATCCCCAGTCTGAGAGAATGTTAAATTGCTTTTTTTGCCGTCGGCACAACCGTGCACCCTGCAGCTACTCTGTGAAATGATGTGAATGAGTGCCCCTGGTGGCCTGGCACAGTTAAATACGAACAGCTGTCAATCAATAACTCCACACAGCCAGGTCCCCAGAAAGCTAAGTTGAGAGGCAATGTTTAAAGCTGCCAATAAGATAACATTTTAATACTACCTACTATTTTTTAAGAGTAGAATTTAGCCCATTTATAGCTGTCTTAATATTCATGCAATGCATAGCAACCAAGGTCAGACAGTGGAAAGTAAGTTTGTTCTTAATAATGCAGGACAGAGATAAAATAGATAAGCTTGTCTCCCAGATGAGTACAGAAAAGCTGCCTTATTTCTAACGTACAAAAGCTATGTATGTCTTTATTACCCTCTTTTTTTTTTTTTAAACAGACTTAAATGAAAGCAGATTTTTTTAATAAAAGACTTTTTGCATTTTACCATCATTTAATCATGAAGTAAAAGGCTACCATATAGCCTCAGCCAGAATGTTTTAAAGAAATGGTCATAACCAAAAGAAACTAAATTAGAAATTTATAGGAAAAGAATCTGTACGTTGACATCCAGAATGAACACATGCTGACAGCTGAAACACTGGTTCACTGATGTCTGAGAAAGGGGAAAAAAAAGCATCAGAACTTACTTTTTTTTTTTAAATTAAAAAAAATTAAATTCTGCTCTAACCCTGTTGATGTGTTTTAACAGAAATTAACAAATATAACAGGATCTTGTACAACAGGAATTTTAAAAAACTTTTTTTTTTCAAATGTCACTCAAATCTAGTAATTATAGCCTAGCAAATTTGGCTGTATGAGACCCAATCATTTATCCACTTTAGTTTTAATCAATAAAAATGCTCCTGGTATGAATCTACTAAGGAAAAGAAGCATCAGCAAAACATGAGCCATATCAACATGAGAACTGAACAAAACAAACCCTCCAACCCAGAAAAACAAAAGAGAAGCTTAAACACACGCCCACTTACACATGCCCACCGTGCAGCAGCCTGGTAGGAAAAGACTGGTAGGTGAGAACAACCAGTTATAACTACCCGATACACGCAGCAAGAATGCTCTATTACAGAATAGATACGGCAGTACCAGAGAGAGAAACAGTCTTTTAATGACAGTCAAGATAAATATCAAATCCAGGGAAATCTCAGTCCCAAACAGGGAAGATATTCATGCACATATGTAGAGCTCGGTGTGTGTTAGTCCACTGAAGTCTGAACAGGCAGACGAATCAGGAACAAGTAAGACTGCTTAGTAGTAAGTCATTAATAGGCTGTGAATTAAATAGAAAGGACATCAGTTTAAAAGTTACTTTGTTATGCATGTGGTTTTTCTTCCTAAAATATTTTTGACCTGGTGAAGGACTGTATAATTTCAAAGCGTGGCAGCAAAGAAAAATTTAATCTGATCCAGTGTTAGAAGCGATAAGAGATGGGAAAATGCAAGAGTATTACATTTGTATAAGATCACGCTTTTACTGGAATGTTGCTGTTCTCTGTGCCGTTCGCTTCTTCCAGAGCCAGGTGTCTGTGTATTGTGCTAGCGGAGTTCCTCTTGCAGCAGGGTGCTCTCTGGAAAGGGAGGAACTGCTGCCGGCTCCATTGATTAGAAGGTCTTCAGACGGTAATGGCTTACACAGCAGAAATGGCTTACGCTTCCAGAAAATGGGAGAGAGGGGTGTGCACAGGGGGTGGTGAATGCCAATGGCACCTCTTATTGCAGAAGACGGTGGGTACCACAGGCGCCACACTGCATCGTATGAGGTACTTAAGCCCGCTCTGACATCAGTGTTATTTTGGGATCAAAGTCAGCAGTTAGGTCAACTGCCACTAGCAACATTAAAACAGTTTTAAACAAGGAAGCAAAATGACAGATACAGGAAAAAGGAAACTGAAGAATGCAAAAGATTGCCCAACTGTTTACAATCCTAACAAATACAAGGGTGCAGCTACTTCTCTGTGTCTGTACAGTGCCTTATGACACTGGGAACTCTTAGGTGCTACTACTGTAGCAAATAAGATGACCAATGACCTCCTCATAATCGCTGAGAAGCACAAACTAAAAAAGATTACACACCTGTAACTGAGTACAAATATATCTCTGTAGATCCACACTGCGTAATACCTCCAGCTTAGCACCCTGTACTCAAGACTCAAGCAAGCACTGACACCCCTCACAAAAAAAATAAGAATAAATCACATGTTCAGTGCACAAATACTTTCTGAAGATGACAAAAAGGAATTCGTAAGAGTAGTTAAGAGAGCATATCTATATCAGGAAACTAACATAATCCAAGAGCATGCAAAAACATTTATCAGGAAATTAAAAAGAGAAAAACTGAACCCACACCACAGATCACCTTACCACCCTCCTTAACTGTTTTCAGGAACTATCCAATTTTGGAAAAGAGTGACACTATGTCCTTCTGAGCGCATCTCCAAATCAGTCTCCCCTCAGTTCAGAAGCCATACAACTTAGTGTTATGTATCGAACTTAATAGTCACAGGCCAAAACCCTGGGGATTTATCTTGCACAGTCCTCAGGGGTGTACATTTGACCTTGCCGTGTAAGCCATTACCGTCTGAAGACCTTCTAATCAATGGAGCCGGCAGCAGTTCCTCCCTTTCCAGAGAGCACCCTGCTGCAAGAGGAACTCCGCTAGCACAATACACAGACACCTGGCTCTGGAAGAAGTGAATGCCACAGAGAACAGCAGCACTATCAGTAAAAGCATGGTTCTGCAGCTTTTCTTGTGGATTAACAAAAGGTGGCAGGACTATTCTCAGCATAGCATCCCCTCGCTTTCTAGGCATCCTGAAGAAAGCATGCAGTGCTGTGGACAACCTAAAAGATGCTGCTTTGACACAAAGTATTTTTATTTAAGTCAGAACATAGTCACAGTAACACGAGCTCATTAACCTGCAAATTAGTTTAAGTTAGGGAGAGGCAAGGCACCACGAAGCTTACAACTATACTATCTCCATGTAAAATTTGATTTGAATACTTCCATCTCTTGCACAGAAACAGAAGAATCAATATGCCCCCTCTGTTCTGCACGCCTGGACTAGAGCAGTGCTCTTGGTATTTAGGTGGAATCAGAGAGGTCCTGCTTGTTCTGCAGTGACCAGCTGTGGCTGTAGAGGACTACAAGGGAAACCCCAAGGAAGTGAGGGCTGAGAAGGAGAGGCAGAGAGTGGAAACAGAAAATGCATCTTTATTTAAATCACTTCCAGTGCACAACTGGCAGAAGCAACCCCCCAGAGGGCACAGAGGGAAATGAAAGGTAATCTGGAAGAACAGTTGGTATGAATATTAAGTTTTTGCAAGAAAGCTCCAATTTTATTATGCTATCAAGCTGGAAAAGACAGAGTTACTATTTAGGAGACACTAAACATTGGTTCAAAATGAATTACTCAAGTTTCCAGAAAAGCTAGGGGAAGTCATGATGACCTTGGGTGAAAGAAGAAGTCTTCAGAGAGAAGCTGGGAGAAAATAGCTATATGCAGGTACAGAATAAGTTATTAAGAATCATTTGCTGGAGTACCAATACGGAACTTGGGGATTAAAAAAAAAAAACAAAGAAAAGGCTGCAAGAAATTGCTCACCCTTCTTTTCTCTGCATGCTGAGCAAATCCTTGTATTCAGAAGAACTTTGGACCATGTCTTCATATAGTTCTAACATTTCTAATTCATCAAACTACAGAAATGAACTGCTGAGTTCACCACAAAATACAGATTGTAAATCGTAACTCTGGTAACTACATCCAATTTACTGCTCACTGCAGAGACAGGTGATCTGCATGCCAGCCCACACAAAGCTGGTGCAGCAGCTTTTAACATCAGTTAAGTAGCTTTTTACCAAGCTACATCTTCAGGCAGTGGAACAGGTTGCCCAGGGAGGTTTGTGGATGCCCCATCCCTGGAGGTGTTCAGACCAGGCTGGTTGAGGCTTTGAGCAACCTGGTCTAGTGGGAGGTGTCCCTGCCCAGGGCAGGGGGGTTGGAACTAGGTGATCTTTAAGGTCCCTTCCAACCTGAACCATTCTATGATCCTACCTCAAAAGCAAAGAAGGTCTGTCTCAAGTCTGACAAAATTAAGGAACCCCACAGCTTATATATGTGATATGCACTTGAAAGTGTCATTTCCTCCGCGTTTACTTTGTTCTTGCATGTGTCCAAAGATTCAGCTGCTTGACAGTCAGCTCGATGGTAGGAAGTAGGTAGATAGGAAGGAAGTTCTCAAAAGCTGTCATACCTTAACAGAGCAGAGAGTCTACCACTGTTAGAGAACATGTGAAAAAACCCTATTCACCCTCCCCCCATATATAGCAAAACCAAAAGCTACTTAAAAAAAAAAGCACCCTAAAGTAAACAGCTAGAATAGACTCGCCAGTTAAACTGTTTCGAGTTACAGACATAGCTTTTCAAATACTTTTAAGATTTACTACTCTGTAGCATAGTAACAGTGCTAAATCACCCACAAAGTTGTGAACTACAGATGATTCCTGCCCCTAGTATTTTGATTTAATTAAAACACTAGTTTAGCTACAATCACATATTTCTGCACTTCTGTATTTTAAGTTTTCTTTTGAATTAGTACTCAAAGTGAAGGCAGAAAACAAGCACACTAGAATGTGGGATCTCTACCTGACTGCATGTTTCCTTCCACAAGAACAAACGTCTAAGGCACAGCGGTCATGGGCAGACTGTCTTACCTGTGCTCTCTCTTCATCAAATTCCAGGCAGCCCATACCATCCAGTCTCTGTAGATCTATCCAGCCTTTCCAGATTACACAGACACCATTGAGAATCATAGGTGCCTTCAAGTACACCTGAAATAAAAGCAAAACACATGCTATGAATTCAAAAGCATTTACACACGTGCCTGCACAATGAAAATACCAATGCAGGAAGCTTCTGTATGTATTCTTAGACGAACATCCAAACCAGCTGGTAACATAAGACTCCACTTAACAGCTTCCCTTGCCTCCTTTCCAGGAACTCATTTTAATCAAGTGAGTGCTGTAACTTTTGCCTACTGTACTGGATGGAATAAATTTAAGCTGTGTTCTCATTTTATAAACTGGCGTGCACCAGGATTTGGTTAGAATTCTGTTACTGCTTTCAGTTAAAGTAACTGTTTTTCTTGTCAGCTTACCTTCGTGTCACAAAGAAAGTGGCACGCTGCCAGACAGGGAGGATCCTCTACAGCACATTTAAATAGTTAAACGAATACATGCTTCCCCCTCCACCCCCAAGAAGCACTGTATTTTACTCCAATACGTGAGCTCTTTAAATAAAGAACGAGCACTACTTTCAGTCCTCCTCAAATCTACAAACTAGTCAGAGTTTAGTAAAATACACTATATATACACCATGCTAAAAATAAGGAAGTCTTCCTGTGTCTACTATAGCATCTGTGAAAGGCTTTTCAAAAGAAGCAACACCAGATGATCAAAAACCACTTAGAGCATCAGCGTGCACAGTGCCTTCAGCTGCAGCAAGGAATAATGCATGAGCTTAAGGCCCTACATCTAGATAATGGTACATGATATAGTGATTTAAAGCAGAAGTATTTCCCCTTCTAAAGACCAGAGATTAATCTCCACACAGGAAATTTAAAAAGAAGCAAATACAACATGAAATGAGTTCAACACCCTATATTTAATGACATCATCCTTAAAAAAAAAAAAAACCCCGCAGCAAAATTACCTAAATTGTAAAGAAAAAAATCAACCTTCAGTAGTTATTTCAGCCTACTTGACCAGTCAAACCCCTTGTGGAACAGACGTTTGTCTATGTTGAATTGCTGGAGAGGCAAACCACGCACGCAGGCCTGCACCCACTTCAGATTGAAAGACTGCCTAGAGTTTCAAAATCCCGCCAAGTCTCTTTGGTCTTCAGGAGTGGCCCAGCTAAGAAGGGGAATTTTCGCACAGCGTCTCCTTTAGTAGCTCTAAATTCATCCCCGGCAAATCCTCATCAGCAAAGTATAATTGATGTTTAGCACTACAATGCATTTGAAAGCGCCCTGACTGTGCTTACCTGCTCAGTTCCACACTTACCAGCTAAGAGCACTCAAGCAGAAAAAGTAGAGTTACAGGAGCTACAGAAGGAAGGTAAACCTTTCTTACACAAAGGCCATGTTGGTAAAATTAAGCACCGAACAACATGAAAGGCAATCCACGAGTGGAAGAAAGGGAACAAATTAGCTGTTTGTCAGTTAGTTTCATGTTATGCTATTTACGAAAGAAAATACACATGTGATCTCTGAGCTTGATTTTTACAGCTTGACACACTTCAGTGCCAAGTGACATACCCTAGTTTTCAGAAGTTTTAATTAGCATGAAGTGACATAGTCTAGAGGTTTCAATTAGTACAATACGCAGTAGCTCAATAACGAAGAAGTAAAGGTCAGTTCAAGCACATCTTCTTTGCACCAGCTCCGCTACGAGTATGGGCTGGTTTTCTGTCCCTGTATTCACTGCCTAGCACATGCAAGTCATCACACCTATGTCTTCGTGATGGAGGGTGCAGGTCTACCAGCCAACAGCCTCTGCGAGCAGGGGTGTCAGAGCCAGCATGAGTAAGATGTGGACTACCAGGAAACCACCTCCCACAGCCCTCATTTCAAGATTAATCATTTCAAACATATGAAATACAACATTACTCCCTTTCAGCACAGTCTTCGCTCATTCATCTCACACGAAATAAACGAAGCATGCACCATCAATTTAATAGATGTGTTTAATTAGTTTAGAAGTGAAAGATGGTTAAAGAGGCTATTAGAATGAAAAGTCATTCTCTTCTAAGAATGCAGAATAACTCAAAAGGAGGGGAAAAAAGCAGTATAACCCAACTATGGGCCTATAAAGACAAAACAGTCTGTACTCCAATGCCAGCTACTTTTTGCTTAAGCAACCAGGCATTTTGCTGATCTTCTTTTAGGGTTTACCTTTCACCTAGCGTCCCCTATCCTTCTGGCCCACAACAAAAGCCTGGGAAATCAGAAGTTACATAGAACTTCCCACAGATGACAAAATCTAGCTTTTCAGGTCGTCGACGAGAGTATTTTTTGTTTGCTTCTTTGACTAGGAATACAACGCTACTACTAACTGCCTCATTTCAGCAGCTGCTCCATCGCCTTGGTCATTGTAGCTCCTAGTGCCTTACATGCAGACTTCATAGCGCAGTGCAGACAGTAGGTAGCCCAGCTGCAGCTGCCGAGGCTCAGTACTTCCAATGCAACGCCTTACACATCATCTGGAAGCCTGAGCAGTGCTGGAAATTCTGTGACAGTCTTCACAAGTCAGAGGGGAAAAGGGAAACAAGTGGACAGAGGCGATGTGATTACCAATGCCTACTCTCTGCCCTAAGCACAGTGACCAACAGCTGAGCTGCTGACAGAGCAGCTTGTGAACCGCTGGCACGCAGCCTGACCTTTCCAGATAAAGCACTCTGCCTTTGCTCCCCAATCAGAGCCCTTAAAGCCTTATACCACTGCATTCAGTAGGTCTTCGAAACTCAGATAATACGCATTTTTCACCTCTGGAAGGATGAATGCCGTAGCAAGATATTCGAATTTTGATATCACTATATAGTAATCCAAATTTACAATAATTCATATTGAAACCACATGCGCTTATGCAGGAACTTTTCTCTCATTAAAACATAAAGCATACTGGTGCTTTTTCCTGTATTTTAGAGAAATGAATTTAGACTTCTTTCCCTCCCCTCTCCTCTTTCTGAAGAATAGAAACCACCTAAGACTGTAGCCCAAACGGTTTAACCACGTATTTCCTTCTTTTCAGATAAAGACATGCTGGTTCCCTTTCAATTTCCGAACTTAACAGAATTATTAATAAATTACTATCTCTTGTCTATGAGCACATGATCTGTTATGGCACCTCAAAATCCAGCACAAAATTGTCTTTTAAAAACTTTCCGAATTGTCTGTTCTGAAAGTTGCCTTAAGACAGTCACAGTAAGACAGCAAAGGCAAAAGCCACATTATTTCTCTAAAGACCCCAACTTCCCCCCTTAATATTACTGAGCTATATAATTTGATTAAAAGTAGATACAGGGATGTCTTTGTTAGAATAACTCTTTCAGGGTGGCATTTATATAATTTTATAAGTCTTGCCCACACCCTCGAGTGCTTTTCGTAATACTATCTAGAAGTCAGTCTTGTAAAACTCAGGCACTTGGGTGAAAAGCACTAGAAAGTAGGAGGAAGAAGAAGGGGTTGAAAGTCAGGCAATTACCGATTTCATATTCGGTGGACAAATTTAACACTACATAAAGAAAAACCATTTAGGGACAATCTAAGAGGAAAAGATATATTATACAGCTGTCTCCTTTCAGAGTACAGTCTATCCTATGAACCAAACAAGGCATGGCTTTTTTGACAGTGACAGCAGATGGTTGAGCAACTAAGTTAAGCATTATTATACACACACTGAAGGAGGAGAATGAGTTCTCCCTCATCTTGCACCCTCATTTTCCACACACTGGCACAGCCAAAGCTAATTAGCTTGTTAGATTTTGAGACCTGGGTAAATTACCACATATTGAAGTCTGCAATTTTTACTAGCTTCTACGAGCTGAATTTTTTTTCAGGTGGCTGTTATGCAAAAGCTCCATTTCACTTCAAACTACACCTTCCATTTCAGACTTCTACTACAAATCAAAGTAACATTAGAAATTTTTAAACGAGAAAAGTAAAGATGTTACTTTTACATTGGAAACCGGCTTTTAGTGTTAGAACAAATACCCTGCTTGCTGACTGAACCACCAGCAAGAGTAAACACTCTTATCTCTGAGCACATTATCTGGATGGGGGATGAACAGCACCATAAACACACATAAACTTCAGAACGTGCTGCACAAATATATTAGTTGTTGAGCTGCATTTGTGTGTTCTCAGCCCACCAGCTGGCTTGATCTCAAAGACCTTTGTGCCACACCTTCCATATATAGTGGGTCTCACCTTCCTTTTTGTACTCTTTCAACTAATCTGTTATTTCTTTTCATCTGCATTTAAATGAGCAACCCTCTCCAACTCCAACTAACTGGGAGTTAGCTTTGTTGTTAAAAATAGGCAGGGACTTGGCTCCTGTAACACCATTCGTTCATATTTTAAAAGCCAAACTTGATTTGAATATAGTGAAGCAGACAGAGGACGATTCTCTATGACTTAAAAAAAAGCTGCTTTACTTGAGCACAAGACGCAAAACCTCAGTTTCACATCCTATTTTGGTCCTCTAGTAAATCCTTATCTCACAACACCAGAGTATTTAAGTGATGTGCTATAGATACGCTATCTGTATGCTCCATCCACACATCCTGCAGTTACAGAAAGTGTTCCTTCTCCCTAAAGCAGCCAAGCCGTTTCCTCCCCAGAGAAGGCACACAGTTCTCACCACCCACCAACTCATGAATCAGCACGCTCGCAACAGCCACCGATGGGCCCAACTTCACTCCCCCAGAGAACACCAGTCCCCAGCGAAGCGGCACAGTCCCCTCCCTCCTCTTCTCATTTTCCCAGCACGCTGGGGCAAAACGTATTCTTTCAGAAGAGGCTGAGTTCTGACTCACCGTCTGCCTCATCACACACACATACATCTGCCCATTCAGAGCTGCTCACAGCAGCTGCCTCTCTCTTGGCTGAGCCAAGTACATCCCTCCCAGCTTTGATCCCACCTTCCCCTGAATCATACCCCACTTTTAAATATTTAAACAGCAGTCTCCCCAGTGACTTCACATATGAGATGCTGACCACTAAGAAAGAAACAGCTGTAAACATTTACTCTAAGGAAGAAAGATGTTAAATCGGTTACAGCTAACCTCATCATTTCAGCTTCTCTTAACATGGTCTGTACACACTGCCGAGTAAAAGGAGACTACCTATTCAAAATGTTCAAATAGGAAATTACGTATTCATCTCTTTCCTTTAACAGAAATCTTAAAGGAGTATATATACATTTTCATAACTAAAATGCAGTGGTCTTGCCACACAGATTTGGCACAACTGTTCCCAAATGTAAAGTTGAGCCAGTGTCTCCCTTCCCAAATACCAAGACTCACTTTCACACAGTAATCAGAGAAGGGTGGCTAGCCCGGGTGTCAAAAAGGGGGCAGAGCATGAGAGAGAAAGCAATCTATGACACTCCAAAAAAAAAAAAAGAAAAAGAAAAAAAGCTTTCTAAAACTTTGCAACAGACCTTGTACACTAAAATCTTCAATTATTTGGGGAACAAAACAGAATAGTACCTTCATTAGTGTAACAACAGAAGTTACAGCAAAAGCTGGGAACTCCACACAAGGCTTCAGACTCCACTTCTAGATACTGATTCCTCATATTTTAAAAGAAACTAGTGAAAAACAACCAAGTCATGAACAGATTTTACAGCATTTATCAGACATTTTAAAGTTCAATTATGAAATAAAACCTTTGTAACATAGTTTTAACCGGGAATGAAGGAGTAAATAGAAACAGTTGAAAAGAATCCCATTTAGAAACTCACTATGAGTGAAATAGACTTTTTAGTGTTTTTAATCTTAGAATAATAGACACATCACTACAAATCAGAGCTCAAAAATCCAACAAATTTAGATCAATCCTTCTGTCACATGCCTCAAAGCACATTATCATTCTTCCTTTAAACACAAAATGTTTTCTAAGTTATTTTGAAAGCTGTATCTTGAAACAGCTTCCACTATGTGAAAATGAGGTTTTGTTAAAATTTAGGCCTTATGCTATTCTGTAAAAACGCAAAGGAAGTGACACTTCCTGACAAAACAAGAGTCTTTCCTAAACAGTCGTACATGGATGACCCAGCTGTGGCTTTCAAGATGAATACAGCTTTAAGTTTCTCACGGGTGTCACCCATGTCACAAGCCTACCACACTAGTGCCAGTAGCCCCTCGCTGGCCGTGGGACCCCCGGGAGGGAGCTCCCAGGGCCACCACAGTGGACACAGCACCCCACAGCCCCCAGCACCACTGTTTCTCTGCCTGAGACCTGTTCCCGGAGCTCCTCCGTCCTGTGATTGCACTGAGACATTTCACTTACAAATTCAGACTGTGGAAATAATTTGGAAAGAGGCTGGTAAGAGCAGGACTGTCCAGGCCTGTTGTAGTGTATGAAATATTCTTTGGGAAAAGCCCATTTCAGCTTTTTACTCCTCTTCTTTCCTCTGTGTTACCTACACCTGCCGTAACGCCCACCCAAAAACCAAACAGACCAAAAACCAACCACACAGGCATTAGTTTTTGCAGAACACAAGAAGAGTTTCTGGAAAGAAAGTTTAACATTCAAAATGAAATAGGGTTACTCTGTTTCATCAGCTATGACAAAGGTCAACTCCTCAAGCAAAACCAGAAATACTAACAAACAGTATGCTTGCTAAGAGTCTCCATCTAGACTGCTATGCTTAGAAAAAAAAAAAAGGAAGAAAATTAAAGTTCCAAATGCAGTCTTTCATACCACAACATTTTAAGATTACAAAAAGCAGTGGAAATACAAATTCACTGACTGTGAGGAGAAAAATATCTAGAGGAAAAGAATTTGCTGAAACACAAAATATCCCATGAACTGCTAATAGCCTGTACTAGAATTTTAATAGCAACAAGTAAAAGAGCTGAGCACAGGGCTAACCGATTTAACTATTATTTGCAAGGGTTTGTCGTATATAAGCAGTTAAAACTGTTGTTAAAGATTTTAAATCCCTGTATTCCCCCCCTGTAGAGCAATATATCCTTGGCTTATTCTGCTTCTGCTTAAAGTCCATGAATAAAGTTGCAACTATGACTTAATTCCACAGAGACTTTTAATTCAGTCTGACCCTTATCAAAATACTGTACCTGACAGACTCAAGAGTCAGAAGGATACAAGTGTGGTTTTTTTAATCTAAGTTTTAGATTCTTAGATGCATTCCCCCCCCCCCATGGAAACATGTAAATTTATACATGCCTATATATATACATGCTAATACATATACACACATACTAATGTCAAAGGTGATTCAAGATACAGCTTGAAATATTAGATTAAGGCATTTCAGAGCCGCGCCCCCCCTCCCAATACTATGAAAAACCTTCTGCAGTAAATTCCATTCAAGAACAGCAGCAAGACAAAAATCTATTTTAGCTCTCTGATTCTAGCAGAAGGTGTTTGGGTAACAAGTGATAGCATTCCCCTGGTGCATTCCCTGAAGAAGTAATGCACTACAATTCACAACTAGAAAACCATCTCAGAAAACACTCACTACAATTTTCAACTTCATAGCAAAACCTGACAGTCTGGTATTATGTACTTTGGCCAATTTTTAAGTAGGCTTATGTAAGTCGCCCGTTTTTATTACAAGCATCACTAAAGTTTTAGAAAATGACCATCTAGACAGATTTCAGATGCAGCGCAATCCATTTTTACAATTCTATGGAGTAAAAATATTCATGTATGGACTCATATTAAAAACATCTTTATAGCTAGTATCAGAGCTGTGAAAAAACCCCTCTCTCAAGATGGTTTCTGTGTTACTGAAATACTACAGTGATGGTTTTTGTTTTGGTTTCTAAAACTTCAAAAAAAGAAGAGCAGAAGAATCTTCCTCGCTCTACTGGAGAGACAGAATTTGCAAGTCACTTTCATAAAACCCGATGTTTTTATGGTTTTTTTGATTATTATTTGTCAGGTTTTTTCCTGCATCAACTATGTAATGATGTCTCCTTTTTGAAAGCAGATCAACGTTTCATTAAATTACGCAGGTTACTATTTCAGTTAACTAAAAAGCAAGTCTATAACTGAGAACAGATACAAAGCGTTAAGGATGTCAGAGCAAATGAGATTAAAATCTGTGGAAACTACAGCATTTTATTCCTGGATTAAAACTGCTGGTCACTATTTATGCTTACAAGCTAGCAAAGAAAAAAATATTAAAATGCTACTGCACAGAAGTTATACTCGTCATTTAATAACAAAAATAAGCCCCCAGACACAGTTCATCATTCCAAAATACTGCAATTACTGGACTGAGCAGGAAATATACACTACACATGAACAAAACCACCAAATAAACACCAATACAAAGCAAAAAGTAAGTGGCTTCTTGTTTTCACAGTGTCACTACAGAAAGGTCTAATGCCTCCCAACATGAAATGAGTCTCATGCTCAGACTCACTCCATTTGCCTTCAAAAAGACAAATCCAACCACATGGCTGGAACTGATAACCAACAAAAATGCAATGAGCAGAATACAAGGATAATCTGAAAGGCAAACACATGCTGGGGTTTTCCCCTGTGAAACTTTACAGAGTATTTATCAGTATGTCTTTACCACTGGATTCTACATGAGAAAGATGGCTGGATTTTAAATTTACTCCCCTGAAATGGCATGCATTAAGAAAGACCAACTTTTTCTTGCAAGATTTAAAAAGAATAAATGTTTTTGCAGCAAAAGATTGCTAGGAGACTGCTGCTGTTTTGCTGCTGCAAGCCTGCATGCATGCAACTGACAAATGCTTACGCTCACAAAACCAGTTAACTAAGAGGGACACACACTGCTTTCTGCCACGTTGACAGAATATATTTTCCAGACGGAAATTTCAAAATTGGTTGGGAAATTAGTCCTTTTTCAAGCTTGCAGAAAACCAGCATAGCAAGAAAACAGTTATAACTAGAAACTCCAATAGAGGGTTAGAAAGAGAGGTTTATCTGAAACACATCATTTACACACCATGCTACCTGTGTGCAAATAAATAGCCTATTAAACCTGTCTTTTTGAACTGAGAATTTGAAATATGTAATGCAAGTATACTCAACTAGACAATACGCAATTTTGACAATATGAGCAAGCAACTAATAAAAACCATCCAGGAACTGACCCGAGCAGGAGGGGCAAGAAAAGTTGCCTCTTCTGCCCTTTGGCAGTTCTTGAGCACTTTGACAGCCTCATCCTTCCCCCTTAAGCAGGATTCAAGTCTGGAAAAACTGCATGCACATTTATTCAATAAGTAGTGCTGCATCAAACCTTAAAATAATATGAGTAATTTTTTGTCTTTTGTATACCATAAGAACTAATTAGCTTGCATCATCCAATAAAACTTCATAGTGTCGTAATTATTCTGTACAAAACTATCAGCTTCTGCAGAGAAATATCATTAGCAATGGCTGGGAATTTTCTTAAACAGAGTAATTAGCACTCTCAGATACACGTTTAGTACCAAGTTCTCCAAACAGCAAAATCCTGAAAAAAGATCACCAGTTGTAAAAAGAGTAAATAACATAAATACAGCTTTTGTTAGACAAATTGCAACAAGAATTCTCCCAGCACAAGACCAGGAAAGGACAGAACCAACACTCTGTGATCCACGGGAGAGGGGAACGGATTTAAATCCTTATGCACTATATAGTTTTATTCCCTATAAAACACCTACTGATTCATTTTCTTGAAGTTCAAAAAAATTAACAGCTGACATCAGCTATACTCCCTCAGAAGTCTGATTCTCAAGTTCCAGGTATCAGGAGAGAGCTTAAAAAATTTTCATACTGCTTCTCTGAATGCTTTGTCAGGAAAGTAGCATCCTGTATATTTCATGAACGGCCTGTAAGAGCTTTTGAAGTTATTAGAAATATCAGCTTTCTGGTTTGCGACAAATAAAATCCTAGTAGTTTTCCCCAATGAAAATCCCCCAGGATACCAGGGTCTGCAATCACATTGCAGGGTACTGTTCTCATTCCCTGAGTTGGAGGCATCTGGACACGAGATGACTGCCCACTGCGTCCCTCTACCTATGTGAAAAAGCTTGCCCTCAATAGATTAAAAAAATAAAAATCAGAGATGCATACAAGCTTTATAAAGAAATCTCCAAACACTCTTTAGTAAGTAGCATGAGAAAAATACACTACTATAGCTGTTTTACTTTGTCTAGATGCCTTCCTGCCTTAGTTTTCCTGTTCTTAAGCATTCTTTAGGCTTGTATTAGTTTTCCAAAAAGAAAAAGTACAATAATGCCTCTATTGAAGAATGTATGCTTTTTCCTTTTTTTAAATCTGTTTTATTTTTTGCAAGAAATACACTATCTGAAAATAAGCTAAAGAAATTTCCACTTGTCACCACCAACCTGTTTTGTCAAACAATGCTGGCTACTCCTCAACTGCCATCATGAGATATTTCATCAGGACATAAAAGCCCCCACCAAGTGTTCCAGAGCTGCTTTCTTCCCTAGATTTCAGACCTAAAAGTATTTGAAATACATGACAAATGCTTTTTGTCCTTGGTCAGTGTATTTCAGTAGAAAATTGAAAGTTCAATGACCCTTACTGTAAAAATTACGCCAGGTTTAAGAACCCCTTTTGTCACCTTCCATAGGTTTTATGTTCTGTATTTATACCGAGATGAACAGATAAAACAAGTTGCACACCCAGAAGTCCCACAAAGTAGAGCTGCTACCTGCAACTAAGCAAAGTATCTTAACATACAGAAAGAAGGCAGAAATTCTGCACAGACACCTCAAGCAGCTACAATTTGCATCTCATACACCAGTCTAGATACTACTCTAACAGAAAATATATAGACTTTCTGCTTAGACAAAACATCCAGCATCAGCTATTCCCCAGAAAATGATCCTTTCATTAGCACTCATCCTCTTGGAAGAGCAGTCTTGTGCAAGAGTTCTCTTTTTCTTTTTTCCATATTATTATCACAGTACATATTTCACCAGGCCAACTTGTTAAAAATCAAATATGCAATTATGCAAGCTAATTAGCTCATTTTGTTACTTGTGCTTTGGACAATAAAGCCTGAAGAAACGTTTCAGTAACTTTCAGAAAAATGACAGTTTCTTGCAGCAAGTGTTTCATCATCTTATTGAATTTTTCTTTTCTTTTTTTTTAATATGAAGTATTAAGTGATTTTCACAGAGAAACAGATATTCTCAGCAGTGATGCTCTTACTTTTCTCATTCATTTGTAAGAGGAGCAGAGAAGCATAATGTTAACAACTTTGCTTTGTAAGTGGAGACTGATATGCAAACGAGAATTCAACGATCCAAATGTCTGGATTTCTTCCAGTATCCAAACTACAGAGATCTCAAGTACTGCTTTCATCCACGCAGCATTCATCTATCCTCACATATAGCTGGTTTCCAAATGCAAAATTTAGCTCACTAACTCTGGTTTTGTTCCTCTTCTGGGAAACTTTAGGATGATGGTGTGAGTAAACCTGAAGTCTTGTCTATACAACTCTAATAGGTGCATTTAGAGCACTTCAAGGTAATATATAAAATACGACTGAATAACCGCTTCTACAACATGCAATAAAAGCTAACTGAAAGCAGATCTAAAGTACTTGGGACCTACAGAAAGGGTTGACAGGTAGGCATCACAAACAGCACAGCTGTGCTATAAGTACCATTCACAAGCCTTGTTTCAAACTGGCATGGTCACTGCGTGCACCGTAATGCACGAACGAGGCTGTGTGCAGTAACACAAGTACATGGAGGACAGGAGGAGTGAAAGGATTATGGGGAAAAGGCTGTGGGTATTTGTCACATGAGAGATGCCTGGTGTGACTCATGCTCTAGTGGCGGAGGGCACCCTATGATAAATCACTCTTCAGGAACAACTGGCCAAATCTCACAGGACAACGTGTACCTAACAAGCTATGAGCTCAGAAGATCTCTCCTCCCAAAATCCAAGTTCCTGACTGTTAATAGTGTATAAACAGGATGCAGATAGAGGCATCACCCATTTTTTAGGGAAAGCGAATAAGCAAAGATACACTATGACTACTCTGCCTTCAAATGGAGTTTCAATTAAATAGCTTTCCTCTACACAATAGCAGATTGTAATGAATAACACCTCAATGTATCTAGGCAAAACAAGAAAAAGTTTCTCTTTCCTCTAAAGTAAAAACGGTATAGGAGAATGATGTATCTGGAGAAAAAAAAAAAGAAAGAAGAAAAAAGAAACTGATCAGTCTCTACTAAATAAGACACTCTTAACCACAAATGCAGTAATAAAATGTAGACTCACAAGAATCTATAGAAAATTAGTATTTTACTCAAGCCATATAGATGATCCTGGATGAAAACTGATCAAGTGGGCCATCTAGGAAAGTGGATTATTCTCCCCGACCAAGTCTTTCCAGGACTCCCACCACATAACTTCAAGGAAAAATTAAGCCGTTTAGCCAGGCTGGGTACAAACTGGATACACTACCAAACCCATTTATCTGCTGTCAGAATAACCGCACACTGACTTTCTTGTTTAAAGCTTAGAGAAAAAGCCTGAGAAAGGCAAAAAGGAATGACAGCGATGTGGGCTTCACCAGGGCAACACCACTTCCCTTGGCTGAAGCAAGGAAAAGCACCTCAAAGGGCCCGAGCACACTGACAGCTCAGCAGCCGATGTGCGTTCACAGACCACCAGCTGCTCTTCACACAAGAACCTCTCCCAGTTCCCACAGTATTTTGGGGTTGTGTGGTTATCAGGTAGATCCGAGTGGGATGATGGACAGTTGTTTAAGGGCATTCAGGAAAAGTAGCAGCTCTGAGGACAAGCACCAGTCATATCTTCTCTGCTCCACATTCCTGAAGTTGAAACTAAGCCAGAAGTGCAATCAGAATCATTGAAGGGTCAGAGTTGGAAGGGACCTTAAAGCCCACCCAGTGCCACCCCCTGCCCTGGGCAGGGACACCTCCCACCACACCAGGTTGCTCCAAGCCCCATTCAGCCTGGCCTTGAACACCTCCAGGGATGGGGCAGCCACAGCTTCTCTGGGCAACCTGCGCCAGGGGCTCACCACCCTCACAGCAAACAATTTCTTCCCAATATCTCACCTAAATCTCCCCTCTTCCCGTTTAAACCCGTTCCCCCTCGTCCCATGGCTCCCCTCCCTGATCCAGAGTCCCTCCCCAGCTTTCCTGGAGCCCCTTTAGGGACTGGAAGGGCCTCTAAGGTCTCCCTGTAGCCTTCTTCTCCAGGCTGAATAACCTGTTGTAGCCCGTCCTCACAGCAGAGGGGCTCCAGCCCTCAGAGCATCTTTGTGGCCCTTCTCTGTATCATTCTACTAGCACAAAGGCAGAAAACAGCAATGAACATTATAAAAATCTGACCCCAAAATACCATTATCCTAACCCACCAGCGCATTAAGGCACTAGCTAAAAATCAGTCAAGGACTGTACAGAGCTACACAATGAACCTCAGCTTGACTTCAGATCTGCAATCAACAAGACTGTTCTGCAAGAGAAAGCATTTACGGCCACAACAGTTCCTGGGAAATAAAATGCCCTCAAGAGACAATCCACAAAGAATGCCAAGATGCCCTTCAAAGGTTGACATTTGCTAGTTTTTTTAACTAAGTTACACCTTACATGCCCACATGCCTCCATCACCTACAAACAGCTCCGTGAACTTTTGTTAGGTGATGCCCAACTCTTCAGTGTTGTAGCACTGTCTCCTGAAGTGCTTTAAACCGAGACCTTCCCAGTAATTTGAAGCAGCATTAAATTACCACAGACAAATAAAAGGATGAAGTCTTTATAACGGTTAAGACCACATGCATCTCATGGCTGAGATAGTTTGCCCTATGTGATGGCACGCCACAGTACGATTTTTAATTAGTATTATGGCTCTAGCATAGGTTTTTTTCTAAATCCCTAACATTAGACACCCTTTCACACTGATCTGGAAACAAATTAAACTCAAATTGTTTTTGTCCAGGGACTCCGTGGATTGCAGGTGACACATAAAAGTAACTGCTGTGAGAACATTTTAGAAGGTGACAATGCAAAAACCCCAAATACTGCTGGACTGGAAATACAGAAACTTAAGGAATATGGCTCTTTAGCACTACAGTGAGGGTAAAATGACAGCTGAAACTATAAATCTGTTTCCCAGACACCCTTACCAATTTTTTAAAAGTAAGCACACCTAAAGAAAGAAAAAAAGAAAGCGGCTATTCCAACTTTGTTTGAATGACAACATTTCATCTAAATTCTTCAGAAAATGGTGTGGACCAAAGTAAAGAAAGTGAAACTTCCAATTCAATACAGGTTAGCACTGATACTCAGATATTTCTCATAAATAAAGGCTTCACTTTCCAAGCAAATTCCACTGGGTACACTATGATCCTATGTTTGACTGGAAGTTGCACGTGCTCAGAAAATGGAGCACCATACACCATCCCAATAATCTATGAACTTTTATTGCTAAAGTCAGAAAAGAAAAAGTTAATTTGGGGATAAATCCTATCTATCAAACCTCTATGGAGAAAAGAGGACAAAAGTGGAAAACCAGTGCTCTTGGCTTCCATTTAAATATAGCTTTTATTCAAATGCAGCACCTTTCTTTCTCATTGCATTTCTGTAACTGCTGGAATGTCTGCAACACAACAAAGATTTTAAGTTTTTTAGAGTAATCCAAGCACTGAAGATCAATTTACAGCCAAATAAAATTCCCTGGTTAGGACAAAAAAACCTACACGAGTAGAAACTCAGCATCTTCAAGAAGAAAACTGTAATCTTTAGTTATGGCTGTAACGAAGTTACTGGCCTAATGAGTAGAAATCCTAGCTAAATCACACATGTGGTGTACCAGGCACTCTGAATCAATTTAAACCATGTCTGATGTGCTTTCCTCCAGAGCTGCAGAGCTCATAGCATATTATACTGAAATAAGCCTGTGCTGAAGACGGTGGGTCATGAGCAGCTGCCGCCGAACAGCCGACAGGAAGTTAAGCTGCATTAGAAGCGAGATGGAGAATAGTATTATAAAGGGGAGGGGAAGTAAAACAACTTCACACACTTCATCAGTGTACTGACTGGTATTGAAACAATAAAAAAGAAAATCCAAGAACTACTGTTCTTTCAGGTAAGAAAGACCAGAGCTACATAAACATCTTGGATAACAAATGAAAACCGGGGACATTTTATCTTACTGTAAGAAGTATACAAAATGAATCACGCAAAGAAAGTTGATCACACAGTTCTTAAGAAAATAAGGGGACTTTCAATAAAATTAGATTTTAAGAAGCACCGAAGGCCACACACAGAGTTCAGTCTGAAGTTCATGATACTACGGTACCAGTATAAAACTGAAGTGAAAATTGAAGAACTTCATTAAGCAAAATAAACCCAGTCTAAGTAATTAATGATACCAGAGAACCAAGGTGAAAATAAAGCTCTCCATTTCATTTCAGGGTTCAATTATGTGAAATTTCAGGCAATTCATTACACTACTACACTGTCTGCCTCTGAATTTCTTAACAATACCTATTCATTTATTCTTTAAAAAAGAAAAAAGAAAAGAAAAAGAACTGGACATTAGCTGACAACACAAAGGATCAGGAAGCCTTGGTATGGTTCGGATACCCAGAAACAGGACCTACACTGGATTTGACACACCACACACCCCCCCACAATCACAATGAAATACAATGTTCTACGATTTTTACAATCTGGGGACCTATTTTTAGTGCTAGTTTTTCTTTTGCTATGACAAACCTGAAAAATTGTTCAAATACACAATTAAATTTGCTACAAGTCAAAGACAGCACAGAACATTAAAACCATCTCAAAAAAAAAAAATGGTAAGCTTGAGTTTAAAATGAGTAGAAACATTAAGTGAACACTTAGCTATCCAATTCTTGAATTAATGAAGACAGGGTATCCACCAGAGGCCCACACACCCATTGTGAACATCAGACACATCAAATTAAAAGGCAAATTAAGCATATGAAAAAACCCTCAGCTAAGAAATACCAGAATGAAAAACTGCAAGCCTACGAAGCAGATATTCACAGAATCACAACTTTCACATGGATTCACAAGGGTGTTGCTCTTTCTCAAATTCAATCATTTAAGAAGCAATTCTAGCAGATGTTTTGTCAATCTGTGTACAAAACTGCTTAGGCACAATAGTGATATACTTCAACTCTTCATAAACTATTTTGGGCCATGATTTGCTCAGCCAAACGCTGAAGCAGAATTCCAGAATAAAAATATTCTAGTGTTGCTAAGTTTATCTACATTCTAGATCTCAAGCTAATGCCTAAAATAATAATTAACTGACAGCTCCCCCCGTAGCCTTTTTTATTCATGTAATTAAAAACATGCCTTGCTGGCTTAAATCCAGTGATGAACAAACACACTGCCTCAAGAATCAAAGCTCATAAAACAATGTTGCACAGAGCTAGAAAAATCACATGGTGCTAAGAGACTGCTGAAGCCTATGAAAGAAATTCTCAATAAAACCAAACGACAAAGATCTAGAGGACAAAAATCTCAGACAATTCCTGTGAAACGTTAACTGGTTCTATTGATAACATAAGAGACGCTCTCCCATTCTACTTACTCCTCCTCTGAAGTTATGGGAGTGGCTCACTTTCAGACAAGTTTAATTCTGCGCAGAGCAAGCCTGTGTTCACATGCAATTTACACTAGTAAAGCTTGATTACAATGCTGAACCTGTGATTTGTTCATACTAGAGCATAACACTATCCCCATTTATTAGTTTGTCCACCTCTAGCCTCTTTCCGATGAAGTCTTCTAAACATTTCAGTGAAGCACTCTAGAATTTACTGTAAACACACATAAAACAGGGAGTGGCATTCATTAATGAGGCTCATGTTCTATTTTAATACACAGTGTATCTACCACACTCTTACATGATTAAGACAACACAAGAAAATGGATGAAGTAGTTCAGTACTTTAAGAATTCATTCAGAGAAAACAAAGTTAAAAAAAAATCATGAGTAAATAAAATTAAGTTTTGAACTGACAAGAAGAGAGACTTCAGTCTTCTTACACATTACAAGAAAAATTCCTCATTCAATTGTGAGCCAGAATCAATATTTTTCAATAAGAGCCAGATTCAATTCAGTTTCCTTAGCAAAGCAGTCGGTAACCAGCATAGCCAACTTCACTCCTTCTCCCCCAGTTCGTCAAACTTCTGCAAGCCTCACAGGACTAAATGGAAAACAATTTTTGCCAAAAAAACCTCATTAACTTGAATTCCAAATACCATATCTGCCCTCAGGAATTTTTTTTTCTTCCAATCAACTTTTCCCACTACAGGAAATATTTATCTTCCACCTAGTAGCGTTTAAAAGACCCAATATACCTTTAAACCTGAATATGCTTCAAATATTTCCTTCAGCCTGGTAGGTTTGGTAGCATTAGCTGTTCCTTGTTACAAGAGCGGGTAAAAAAAAAGTTTAGGCAAAGCAAGAATTTTGTACTCTATTAAAAAAATATCTTTAAAGTCAAAAAATTACACAGAAATTAGCCTCAAACAGAAAGGCTATGGGGACTTAAGTGGTGGTCCAAACCTACTGAGGTGTGCAGAAAGTCTCCTATTGAATTCAGTGATTTTTGGGTCAGTCCCAAAGCACCTACAGATAAGAAACAGCATCTACTTTTAAAGGTCTGTTTTTCCTGTAAAACAAAACCAGCTGTAAGTGATTTCAATAACTTCATTCTGATGAGACTAAGCAAGGTTTCTGACTTTAAATCTAACACAGCTTCACAGTAACCATCACCGTCATTAGGGAATTCTAGCTTTCAATATCAGTCTATGGGACAACCACCTCAGAAAAAAAATATTCAGAAATCAATTCTGAAAGCGATGCTTCTTCTGTATTATAGCACGTGGTGAAACTGAGAAAAAAGAAAAGCTTCATTCCACTAAGCAGCACACTGAATGCTTGCTGTATCAACTGGCAACCTAAGACCCAATGAAGTAACCTGTTCAAAGTGTAAATTTTCATTAGTCTACCACAATTCATTGGCCAAAGTCCAATTTCTGAACCATTTTAGAAGGACCTACTCAACACCAAATTTAAATTGTTCCCCCAAATATCACAGCATGACAGGAGAAATAAAGTTCTGTTCCTCAAAATAATAAAAAGTCACCAGTACTGCTCATGTGTTTCCCTCCAGAAATATTAACATGCTTTAAAAGAAGGCGATACCAGATTTTACCTTACCAACTTTCAGTTGTACTCATGGGACTACCTACATGCACCAAGACGTGAAATGTAAGTAATTTCGCGTCATACATGCGGTCCATACTAATAAGATGATAAGCATAACATAAAAATTTCTTTTAGTGGCAACAATTTCCTTCTTACCTTGCCTCCTTCTCTTTCAAAGTCGACATATTCCCGGGTTGGTGTCTGTCGCTGCTCCCCCTGCCAGCTGGCCGGAAAAAACTGGAGAGACAGATTGGTTCCTGTGGCCACAAAAGCCTTTTAGAAAAATCAATACAAACAGGATCAGGGAGCAAGACATTACATAAATTATGCAGGCAGTCATTTATTTTTACATCAGTTTATGTCTTAAGCCAGGCAGCACAGAGAATACTTGAAGTCAAAAACATGCACTCATCATTTTTCTTAAGTATTAAGTTACAAACATCTGATTCCATTTTGACAACATTTGCCATTGGCTGCTTCGGATATAAAATACAACATGGAATCAATACTTCTTTCAAATCAGTTTTGCTGACATTAGAATCTGTCCTTTCAGTTCTGTCTGGATACCCTGCACCAACTTAGTACCTGCAAGCATTAAAATTTGCCCATGCTTTTTAAAGAAGCTGCATATCTCTAAAAGAAGTACGGCTGAAGGAAAATGAACTCCTGAGACCTGTTACTAGGGACTTTTTTTTTTTTTTTTTGAAAGAAAAGGACTCACTTCCTCTCACAATCTACTCATACTTAGACAAACACTTACCTGAACTGAAGTGTAAATTTCCCTATTTTATTGTCTACAGGCAAGCAGCATCAATGCACAGCTCAATTAAACTTCACAGGACAAAGTCCTCTTGCCACATTAAGACACCAGTGAAATCCCAATCAGAGATGCCGTGTCAGTGAGAATAGGCAACCACAGGGATTCTTCTCAGCTGCATCCCTTTTTAAAAACGTAAAAGGGACTGACTTAACCATATTAGAAGAAGCCCAGGTTGCTTTCAAGTAAATAATTTTCTATGGTTTCAAATGAAAATAAGATTCAGTTTTCTTTATAAACTCTCTGTATTTACTTGCATATCTTATCAACTCCAAGCCATGAAGAGTATGTCAGTTTCTAGACATGAAATAAGAAATGATTTTTCCAAGTAGAAGTCAGATTCACAGTATTTATACCCTTCTCTGGTCCATGTGAGTATGCCCTGTAAGCATGCGAATACTCGAACATGCTCCCAGAATATAACTCTATGCAAAATCCCAGGGTTAAACATAATTTGTTGCAATCAAATAACTGTATTGATTACCGTGATCTCTTAGATTTAAATGGTCATTAATCCAGAATACACTTTTTCTTAAAAGCTATACAAATACTACTCTAATAGTTCGAATTTCCAGACAAGCAGATTTTTTTCAGGCAACCCAGAATTCAGCAACTTTATGGTATAACTGTACTGCTACCTACGACACAATAGCTCTACACGTTATTTAAGATAGTTCCGGTCATGTACTGCCAAGTTGCCTCTCACAGGATTAATATCTCCCATTTTCAAAGTAGAAGTGCTTTGCCTTGACTTTTTCCCCTCCAACAAGGAAGACTTATACTCTGCAATCAGGTTCCATTCCCTTAAAAGCAGATTTTTATTTTATTTTATTTTTAAATCTCCTGTTAAGTACATTCTTAACATCATTAAAATTGACAAATTGGTCCTACTACTACTGGGGGGGAAATTGTATTGGTACATTAGTATTCCTTTGCCTTACGATATGCAAAGACAAACATTTCAGTCAACGTAACAGAAGCTTCATTGAGGATACACTTGCACAAATAGAAAGCATAAAAACTGCGAGGGCCGCAGACCATCAGGCTGAGTAGCTTGTATTACCTCTTTGCTTTTCTAAGTGATTCTATTTACATATCAACAAAAAAAAAAATACCTATCTCCGATCCCACCTCCAAGCATCTTTAGCAAATACATGTTTTATGCTCCTGAATTTATACACTTAAAACCAAAATGCCAAGGAGTGAGATCCTTTGAGTGTAACCCAGCCGACCGCTGCAGCCCTCCAGACCACACCAGTTCGTGCAGGCTCCAGGGATACTGGGTCAGAAGTAGTAGACTTGCTTTCTGGGAAACCCAGCCAGACAGTGAAGTGCCCATGACTCCCTGCTTCCACCCCCCAACTTGTGCTAGAGGGCCATCAAAAACCATGGGAAAATCATCAGATGAAAGAAGAAAATGAAAGTACACAGATTCCCACATCCTCACGGAGTCATGCAGGCAACATTTAAACCATAGGCTATTTAAAAAGCTATGTAGATATGTATTCTCTGGAATTTTGAAGCCTGTTCCCTCCTTTAAACAGATAAAACCATCCAATTAAAATAACCACGTGCCTCTCAAATCAAAATCATAGGTCAATACTGAAAAACTTGAGAACAGTCTTGGTAGTAATCACACCTGACTACTCCGAACCCAACGATTTTCTTCTAGCAACAAGTGAATTTAAAAACAAATAAATAATCACACCACTAGTTTGATCTTAAACTTGAAAGTAAGAGAATTATAATTTTTTTTATACAGAGCCTTTTAAAGTTTGGTCTGAAATGCTGTCGTATAGATATGCCTCAAATTTTGCAAAAAAGCTGATCAGGTAGTACAAGGGTGATCCGACCCACATGTAGACAACATAAATACAGGGACCTTCCAAACAAATAGGTTGTTAGGAAGTCTCCCAAAACAAACTAAACATGTGAAGTTATTTTCAAGTTATCAAAGCAATACCAGTAAACCCAAAGTCTCATTTAATATTTCACAGTTACTTCCTGAGTAACACTGGTGATTATTTTCTTTATTCAATCAAGAGTTATCTGACAGAAGTAACAACTTACTGCCAGTTCTACATTAAATCCCTAAGCTATTCTCTGCGTTTTTTTGCCTGCTTCAAAATATGTAAGGTCATTTGCAAAGGCTCCCTTTGGAGATAAAGGAATAAATCCTTGATGTCTGAAAAAACATTCAAGACTACGAAAAAAGTAAAACTGCTAGCTCTTTTTAACATCAGTCATTACACACACTACATTTCTAAATAAACCTGACTACTTGTGCCCTGTTCACAAAACAAAACCAGATGTTTCAGATCAAGAAATTTAGAGGCTGTTTTGCAATTAAGTAGAAGTAAAAATACATAGAACAGGCATCACTGGTTGCTTCCAGAAGATGAAATTCTGGCAGAGAAAGACAGCAGCAGGCTTAGAAGTACAAAGGTGAAACTACAGTGATTTCCCATTTATATAAATAACGGCATAGCCTGTATTAGAAAGCTAGTTTATAAGCTACATGTCTTTTTTTTTTTTTTTTTTTTTAGGGAAGGACTCAGAAAGGTGCACTTTCACCTGTTCAGGAACTTCAAATGCTAGCAAACTTACCTACCCATTGTTTCCCTGGTGACTTTTTAAAGGAAGCAAACATGCACAATGAAAAATGAGTGTTAAAAAAATAGTAAAATTAAGAGACTGACTACAGGGTGCCTCTCACAAAATTATATTACAGGTTCTAATACCAGAGATAGTAAGCAGGCAGGTAAGATTCAGCTAAAATAAAGTTAGTAAAAGATAATCGTGTACTTGAGTGTACATCCTTACATTCACAAATGCAAATGAACAAGATCAGTTGCAGTAACTGGTATTCAATTATATTTTTTTGGATGTGCGTAAGAATAATTTCATTGTGTGTAAGAATAATTTCACTGTGAACTGACTAGCAATACCTATACCACATGAAATTAAAGAATCATCACAAACCAGACTTGGTGAAAGTAGGGGTTATTTTCCTATGGGAAGGGAATTTTTACCTCGCCTTTCATTATGTTCTGTACATGAAAAAGAGGTTACTTCTGTATTTTAAAAACAGCAAAGAGTTAAGAACTTGACAACAATGCTGTGAGATGCTGATCCTATAGAAAGGACACACAGCAGAAAACAAACCAGGAAATAACTAGTCAGCTCTTGACTACTCCGGGCCATACTTCATCTCACTTCTTAATTCAGAAGAAGAGTAGGCTGTAACTAACCCTAATGAATGAGAAAAACAGGGCTAGAGTTACAAGTTTCAAAGCCTAATTTTAAAAACATTTCATTTAGTTCACAGGTACATCAAACGGCTCAATCGAGACTTTTAGCTAGCGTTTGTCTGAACGATTTTACTCATTCCTGAAAGCTACTATTTCCGAAAAAAAGGAGGGAGGGAAAAAAAGGAAAAAAGCAGCTGACTATTGAAACGAGCAGCTCCCAGCTGTAAGATGTGCCGAGGGAGGGAGGTGCGGGCACCCTGGGCTGTCGGGGGGCTGCGAGGGCTTCTCCTCGCCCCCCGCCGCCCCTCGTTAGCCCCGGCCGGGCCACCGGCGCGTCCGCCGCCCCGGCCAAGGCAGTGCCAGCGGACACCTTTTATCGAAAAATCGCTATTCTTCACGGGAAATCCTCCCGTCCCTCGGCGTTCGATATAATTTTTTAACCAAAGACTCCCACCCCTCGGCGTTTCATGTCATTTTTCCCCTCAGAACAACTTCCCCACCACCACCACCACGCGTCCCCGCACCGCTCCCACCACACCGCTGAGGTACTTCGAAGCCTTCCGCCCCCCAGGCTCCCTAAAACTTTTTATGTTTTTAAAAAATAAAGGGGGGAAGCAAAGCGGCGAGGTCCCCCCGCTGCCCGGCCGTCCCCCCCGCGGCTGACCGGCGCCCGCCGGGCGCTGAGGGGAGGGCAGCCCGGCGCCACTTACGATCTCGGAGCGTCCGTCGCGGCAGGCGTTCTGGAAGCGGGCCTGCCTCTCCTCGTGGGGCCGGTCCCTGAAGCCGGTGTATTTAATCTGCGGGGAACAGGGCGCGCAATCAGGGAAGGGCCCAATCCCGGCGATAAGGGAGGGCACAGCGGAGTGCACAGACTGCGCTTCCCCGCCGCTGAGACGAGGCGAGGCGCCGGGCTTCCCCCCCCAGCCCCTCCGCCGAAACTTTCCCCGTGGAGGGATGGAAGGAAGGAGGGGAGGAGAGGGAAGGGAAGGGGGGAGCCCCGCCGCCGCCTCACCTCGCACTCGCGACTCAGCTTCCTGAAGAACTCCTCGTTCTCGAACTTGCTCCGCTGGTCAGGAACGACCCGCGGCATGGTGGTGGGGCCGCCGCCGGCTGCCCTCCCTCCCTCGCCCACCCTCCCTCCCCGCGCTGTCCCAGCCCCAGCGCTCGCCTCGCCCTTTGTTAGCCCCCGCCGGCGGCGGCGCCCCCCCTTCTCTCCCTCCTCCTCCTTCCTGCCGCCGCCGGAGCTTGGGCTGCTGCTGCCGCCGCCCCTCTCCCTCCTTCCCTCCCTCCCCTCCGACTTCCTCCCCGGCTCGTAAACTCCGTCCGAACAGCCGCACCATTCACAACTCCGCCGCGCATGCGCCGCGGGGCCGCCGCGCCTCCCGCCCCGGCGGGAAGCGGGCTGAGGCGGAGGGGATGGCGGGCGACGGGAGGGAGGGGACACTGACTCACCCCCCGCCATTCCCCTCAGAGCCGGGCGGTGAGTCACCCCGCAGCGCTGAGGGGAGCGGGGTCGCTCCCCCTCGCTCTCCCCCCCCTTCCCTTCAGTAAGGCGGCTCGTCTCGATGGTTTCCGGCTTCCTGCTCCGGAGGGAGCAGCCTCAGCCCTGCGGCGGGTTGTCCCCTCACGGCGGGGAGGGGGCCTGCACCTGCTGGCGCTGGGAGGGGGGCGAGGCGGGGGGGTCAGGGCCGGCCTCCCCTCACGGTCAGCGAGGGCTGGGAGTCGGAGGAGAGGCCTGGCCTGGCCCAAAGGGCGGTCCTGAAGCGGGTGTACCCCCCGAGGGACCCTCTGCTGGGACCCAGAGCGGCGGGGAGCCGGCCCCGCACAGGCCGGCGGGACCTGTGCCCCAGGGGAGCGGGATCGTGGCGTCGTTTGGGTTGGAAGAGACCTTTAAGTTCATCAAATCCAACATCCACCGCTCCAGAACCTGCGGGAAGGCTGCTCGGCGTGTTTGAGATCTTGGTGTCCACCTACAGCAAAAACACCCCCAGCACTTCTTTTTCTCCAGCTCTTAAAAACTTCACTTCCATGCTAAAAGCACCACACCAAGACAGTGGCCTCAACTCTTGATTTCATCTTCACAAACAGGCGTTTTACAGCTGCTAATTCAATCGAGGAGCACGGCAGGACATACATCACCTGTCCCTAAATCCATTTTTTTCCATATGTACCTTCATTTTTTTCCCTACAACCGCTCCCCCAGGTTTTCAGCAGCTCTGGGACGCCGTAAGGATAGCTGCGCATGCCAAAAAGCAGCTGGATATTACGATGCCTATTGCCAAAATAAAAATTATTAAGAGCGTATTAGATCTTTTGATAAAGATATGAGGTTTTCTAATCTCTCAGCATTACAATCTTAACTTTACACGTACTCATGCAAATTGGAAGAGGGCAATGCTAAGGTTAGCCAGAAGGCATGATTTCAATCAAGTACGAGCAAATTAATAAAAAATGAGGGAAGTGTCTGTATCCCTTAACCAATTGTATTTTTTCATAAAAAAAACTGTAAAAGTTGGGTGGGTTTTTTTTCTGAATGTAGAAAATACTCTTAAGAGAAGTTTAATACATTTGTGAACTGCAGATTGAGGCAGTAACTATGTGTTTAAGCTGTATCTTCCTATTTTTGGTATGTTACTGTAATGCAGATACATGTGTAAATTCAGAAGTTGAAAGCGCTAAAAGAACTGTTTTAAAAGCTTTCTTCAATAATAACCAAATCTGAAAAGAAAATACACTGAGATCGAAAACACAAAGATGTTATATATTATCTTGATTCATTTAGATTAATACCAACCCTTAAGCGAAATTCTCATGAATGTCAGGCACACTTAAAGGTCCCAAAATAAGGCATTTTTTTAAAAAATCCATATCACTATTCATCTTACAGCAAGATCAATACCAAGAGCGCAGACCTGCAGGAGAACTGCCAAGTTCGTAAGGTAGAAATTTGCTCTCTTCACCTCCAATAATCTTTCACCACTTGCTAGTACATTGCCCAGTTCCCACCTCCTCACCCCCCCAAACGGCCTGTGCCTTCTTCCAAACAACAATCTGCAAAAAGAAAAAAAAAATAAAAATTTCCAGGGTCAAAAGCAAGACGAGCGGTTGTAAAGCCCTAAAATAAGAATCGGGAGACACAATCACCTAGCAAGTTTGGGGGTTTTGACCTTGGCGTATATCTTTCAAGACTTTGGAAACAACCTGAAATTTGACTGCTTTCCTCCAGCCAGCTCTTTGTTTAAGGTTTGTCACCCTGGAGTTTTCATCTCTCCGCTGCGAGGGTTTTTTGTTTTACGTAAAGTGAGTCAGTATTATCGGAAAGTCTGTAACACATCAGACACTGCCTCTGTTTGTTGCCTGGGTTGGTCTGGTGCAGACACAGGAGAGCTGGAAGGGGTGGGATGGAAAACAGTGGCATGGTATCATAGCATTCTTCTGAATTTATCCAGTTTCTCTACACTAAGCTGACACCACCCCCCCCCCAAAAAAAAAATGAACTTCTGCTCTGAAGAAACCTCCTTAGTGAACTGATTCCTTTGTATTATAACAGATATTACCACGAAAAAAATAATTATTTCAGGCCTGTTTTCTCATCAAGGGAAGCTTATAAAATTAGACCACCTCGTCCTCTCTCTACCCCATGCAGCCCCCAAACCTTCCTAAGGCAATTCAGGTCTCAAAGACACAGAAGTTTCTACTTCTTTTTTGTTCCTCGCTAGGCAGAGGAGAGGTGCGCAAATCGATGTCTTTGCTGCAGGAAAGGCCACTGCATAATTTCCACAGTTATTTACCCTATTTGGCCAGAGTCGCTGGCCACCGGCCAGGGCAGCCAACGGGGATCAGAAGCAGCTTGGCAGGTGGTAGCTGGGGGACATGAGTGGGAGAGCCAAGGTCCTCGTGCTGGAGGTGGGATACAAACGCCTGGGGACTCTGCAGCTCACCACACTTTTTTTTTTTTTTCCTGTGCTTTTAGTTTTTAGCGCTGCATCATCAACGCAGCAAAACGAGCTAGAACCTTTTTCCCGGTGCGTAACCAAACGCCACTGCTACCTAAAGGCGTCTCAGTGCTGCCGCTGCAAACCCTTTCGGTGTGGATCTGGCTTCTCCAATGTTCGTAAGCTTATCTTGGTCTGCAAATCCTCGGTCTGTTGATTCACAAGAACTTTGTCTGTTCACCTTCACAAACAGAAACGGTGAAGCCCGTAGGCACGCTGCTTTCAGAGCCATTGCTTAGAACAGACCGCTTTCCAAAATGTGTTTACAGTGCATGGATAATTAAGGCAGAATATCATTTAAAGATTTACAGATGGGCCGGTTTCGAGAGAGGGAGCTTTCTTCAACTGACAAGTCCTGTATATACTCTTCTTCCTATAACCTTCTCTACCACCTCTTTAACCCTCGGTGTTTGATGAACAACCGGACGGCACCGATGTTACATTGTTCTCTAGACTTCACGCAACCAGACTCCTGGGTATCTATTGATCTATGGCAGCTGCAGCACAGTCAAGCACCAGTGTTATGTACATACGAGCTATGCTATGATTATGGATCCATTAATAAACTGTTTGCAAGATATAATTATGCACATTAGGTGCGAAATGCAATCCACTTACGCAATTGGTCTATGCTTTGGGTTCTACAAAATTCAGGGAGAGGGGGAGAAATTGAGCAGATTAATTGACTTCTTTCCCCCAGACTCATTTTTATTTCCCTACTACTAGTACAACCGATGCTCTCAACCAGAATATCCCCACTGAAGTCATCCCACCAGTGATGCAGGGTTATTGCTGATGGGTTCATAGACCCACAGTCACATGCAGAAACCATCCTGAAATGCTCTCGCTCACCTCTGGAGCAGCCTTTTGTGCCTAGCCTGCATACATCAGCATAAAGGTCTGTCTTATCTCAGGACTCCCAAAACAACCCTAGTGAGGGATACGGGCTTAAGCCATCGGAGTCAATTCACACCTGCAGAAGCCCTTTATGCAGAGGTGGATGTAGGGACTCCAAAGGCGACAACACACAGCTTTCAGGACTTGTCTAAGTCCAAAGTTGATATCTAAACATCTAACGTAGCACACAGAAATAAGAGCCATACCACAACAGTTAAACAAAATGATCTAATTTTGCATTCTGAGTGGGAAGCTGCCTACCAGTTAAGAAATGCTAAGCACAGCAGGTATGAGGGAGGAAGCAGACCTGGTCTCTCTTTTCTCTGAACCAGGCTACGAGAGGGATGCATCTGTTGACTCCAGATACCAAAGCTGGAACCCTTTTCCTAAAAGACGATGCCTACAGGTGATACTTGAAATAACTGGATGGGACTCACCCTTATCACAACATGACTCCTGCCTGCCTTTGTTGTTCCCAAGCCTTTGGAGTCCTCAGCCAGGACATAGGAGATTCTTCACATGCTGAAGCTGTTGAAGATCCAATTCCCACCCTCCCCAGTGAGCACCCTAGTCACCATGGCCTTAGCTGCATTCACACCTCTGCTTCCACCTGGGTTACTGCCACCGTGCAACACGAGACCTAAGTCTTCATGAACAGGCCTAAATGAAAAGCCAGTAAAAACAACTGTCCTTTCCCAGCAAGGTGATTTGGACACCCTGGGCTGTTTCTGGTTTGGAGCAGTGACAGTTTAGCAGTGTGCTTTACAAAGAAATCATAGAATCATTGAATTGTCTGTGTTGGAAGAGATCTTTAAGATCATCGAGGCCAACCATCAACCTAGCACTGCCAAGTCCACCACTAAACCACGTCCCTCAGCACCACGTCTGCCTGGCTTTTAAATACCTCCAGGGATGGTGACTCCACCACTGCCCTGGGCAGCCTGTTCCAATGCTTGGCAATCCTTTCAGTGTAAAAATTTTTCTTAATATCCAATCTAAACGTCCCCTGGTGCAACTCGAGGCCGTTTCCTCTTGTTACCTCTTCCTTGTGAGAAGAGACTGACCCCCCCAGTTGCACCCTCCTTTCAGGGAGTTGCAGAGAGCGAGAAGGTCTCCCCTCAGCCCCCTTTTCTCCAGGCTGAACACCCCCAGCTCCCTCAGCCGCTCCTCACAGGACTTGTGCCCCAGACCCCTCACCAGCTCCGTTGCGCTTCCCTGGACATGGTCCAGCACCTCAATGTCTTTCTTGTAGTGAGGGCCCCAAAAGAATAGCCTTTGTTTCAATAACATACATGTGTGGCATCTCCCACAAAAGCATGGCCTGTAGAGCCTGGGACATCCACCTGCATACACACCTGCATGCCAGCAACTCATCATAAAAAGGTCAGGGATGCACAACTATGGATGTACAGCGTGATACCAGGTACAGGAGTCTGATGTAGTGAAGAAGGCCTCTGATTATTGAGCTTGGCACTGTCTTAGGAAGACACAGCATCATAATGAATTGAAAATCTGTTTAAATTATTTCAATTAACCAGGGGAATACAGAAGTTTTTCTACAAACCAACATGAAATGAAACTTGAGAGCATCAGAACCAATTATTCTTCCAATGATGCAATGGAGGCTGAACTACACAATTAGAGAACTAAACCAGATTATCCCAGAAGACTACTTGACTTTCATACTGGTTATTGGGAACAGTGACAATAAGCAAAGTAGGTATACATTTCTATGATTCTGTGCTATCTAGACCTGTTTTGGTAATGGAACTATGCAGCAGAACTATTAAAACCCCTTTTTTTCATTTTACCAATTGCAGCAAACTGTGAAAAGAAATATTATCTGAACTCAGAATCTACATTTTCTGGCTGGACTGGGTGCTTCTTCCAGCCTTGCCTGTGGTCCTGAGTGACTTTGGGCGTCTCATTTCACTTCTCATGCCTTGATTCCCCCACCTATCAAATGGCTTGAGATCTCCAGATGAAGATCTCGAAATCTCTACATAAAGAGCCAGGCACTGTCATTATCCCCAAGGTTGAGCAATGAGGAGAAAGTTTAACCGAGCACAAGGCATGACTCACCCAAGTCTACATACATAAAAGGAAGTGTATAAAAACTGGCTTTGTGAAATTAGTTCTGAAGATGCAGTTATCAGCATACGGACAATCCGAATGACACTCAACTGTGTGTTGTTCAGGCATAGCAGCGCAGTAGATAGCACACAGAAAAAGCTATCATCAGCCACACTGTCTCATTACATTGCATTTCTTAACCCATTAAAAACTTCTTCAAAAGTATATGCATGGTCTTGGGGGGTCCATACTCTGGTAGAGAGCCTTTTACACGTTTTAAAAAACATTGAGCACAAGAAGACATAAAAAGGCAGCTGATCTAGAAGTCTCTGCAGATTTTCAGATCTCAAGGGCTTCCAGGAAGCAACATGAGAATGGACGATGCAGCCAGTTTCAGTTCCTCAGGCCCAGCACAGGCCATCTGTAGGACTCCGGCTACTCACAGCGGACATGAAGTTGCCCACCCAGGATATTTGAGGTTTTCTTCTCCTATGAGGACAGGCTGAGAGATTTGGGGGGGGGGGGTTCAGCCTGGAGAAGAGAAGGTTCAGGGGAGACCTTAGAGCAGCTTTCCAGTATCTGAAGGGGGCCTACAAAAAAGCTGGAGAGGGACTTTTAACAATGGCATGTAGGACAAGGGGTAATGGCTTCAAACTGGAAGAGGGGAGATTTAGATCTCAGGAAGAAATTGTTTGCTGTGAGGGTGGTGAGCCCCTGGCCCAGGTTGCCCAGAGAAGCTGTGGCTGCCCCATCCCTGGAGGTGTTCAAGGCCAGGCTGGACGGGGCTTGGAGGAAGCTGGTGTGGTGGGAGGTGTCCCTGCCCAGGGCTGGGGGTGGCACTGGGTGGGCTTTAAGGTCCCTTCCAATCCAAACCATTCAATGATCCTATGAAGGAATCAGGGTGACACTAAGTGGTCACAAGCAGAGAGCCTAAGAAACAGCTAAAATATGCACATGCTCCAGTAGCCTCCACCAGCCAAATCTCTACCCAATAAGCTAGCTGCAGCATCATCTCTGGATTAATTATATTTGCTCCTCTTCTGTTTCCAGTCTTCATGAGGTTGGGGTTCCCCTCCCCCCCCACCCTGTTGGCATACACAGCGCTGCAAGACATCGGTTGACACAAAATAAGTTGGTGGCTGATGTGAGGGAGGAGCTCGTGTGTGCAGGACAGCACAAGTACCTGGTCCTGCAGCCGTCCCTTCTTGTTCCTGCGTCAGTAGCGCAGGGTACGTTCAAATCCAAAGCAGGGAACCCAAACACTTGTAGGGATAGCTATTGGGTTGGACTTGAGATGATGGGGAGAAAGCCAAACAGAGGGTGACTCAAAGCCCTGTTCTTGTTTCACATGTAAATGTTTATCGCTGGGTAAGCTGTGTTATAGTCTGTTGTACTTTTGATTGTACTCAGTACAACTGCTAGAGGTGATTCAGCCTTGGTACAGATAAATGTCCAAGTGACTCTTCAGATTCAAAAGAGATTATTCTTGTATGCTTTGAGCTATAATTCTTTCTTCTCATAGATCCAGTGGTGGAAAGCAATTGCATTTATGAAGCTTTTTCACCTTCTCTCTGGTTAAAGCAGAAATGAACTCCCAGCTGTAATCCAGGGTTTTAAGACTTTGCCCAACTGAAATAAAAATATCAATAAACTTCACAGGAGGGGAAATTTGCCACAGGCACATCTTAGCTGAAAGTGTTTTGCTGGTGAGAAACAAAGTTTATGCATAAAAAGATCTCTCCTTCCAACATTTCGTATTTGTTTAAAGAGTCAGACAACTCCAGTGGGTTTATCAGCACAACTTGCATTAATCTTAAGGAGAATTTTGTTAAAATTCCCCCGTTCTCTTTCTAGGAAGTTTTCCTGGAGATACTATAAGTTAAAGTTTTTCCACGGCCATTCAGCCCTCTTGGTCACTCACACTTTATCCACCTTTACGACACACACCCAATTTCAAATTTGCCTCATAAAAGGCAGCAAAATGTTGACTTTCAAACCATGAGATTATTCAAAAAAATCTTGTTCTTTCTTAAAGAATTGAAGGGGAAAGTCGCATTTCAGAACTGAGCAGAGTTCTGCTGTCTTGTTACACACTAAACATGTCAAAAACTTACATTTCCATTCACCTGACATACCAGGCTGCCACGTCGTGTCCTAACAAATGGATCGACGGCTGTTTTATTGTGCTTTTGGAAAAATCAGTGTTCCACAGAGGCAAACCCAGAGACTGGGAGACAGAGTCATGAAGCGTGTTGTTTAATTAGACATTCAAGCCTAAATCGCTGCTACCATTTACAGATGGATCACTGTGAGGTGAAGCCTCTGGCTGAGGCCGATACTGGAAATTAGCAATATTTAAATTCATGTCTCAAACCAAGTCCGCAAGGAAATATTCCTCTTTATCAGCACATTCCATCGCGGGCAGGTTTGGAGCGCTCTGGCATAGGGGGTGCCGACCGCTGCTTTCATTATGGAGCTCGCAAAGTTAAAATAAATAAGAAAAATACCTGACTTCTGCTTTGGGGCGCTACCGAATGCTGCCTGCCTCATGTCAGCTCCCAGAAGGCAAAGAAAAACCCATTTCTTGGGTGTGTACTGCTGAGGGAACTGCCTTTTCACCTTCTTTTAATACAGTGCTGTTATTGTTTTTGTTCGCATTGATCTTATCCTTTGAGAATTTGGAAGGGATTTCAAAGAGGCAGGGTGTTGATAGTAACTTTGTTTTCGCCCTTCTCCTCTGTTGCTCGAGCTATTTGGTTTTATTGACTAGGAATTAGGATGGCCCCGATCCTCCAGCTTGATGCAAACAGGCGAGCCCTGGCTCAGAATGAAATCTCATCGACTTGCCCTTGAGTTGGTAAGAGCACAAGAATTTCCCTGTGCAGATTGGATTGCAAATTCCAGGTTGAATGGTGTATTTACAGCTGCCCCTTTGCCTTCCTTATATCCCAAGACAGATTCCTCAGCAGACTCTACCATAGGATTTTCCACTTAGATGTGGATTCCCCCCTCCCCCCCCCAACAAGTCTTTAGCATTGCAATTTGCTGCATTTTGTGCTTTGCTCACCAACAGGAAGGAGACCAGCAAGATGTCTACGAGCCAACGCTACAGCAGCAGTGAAAGAAGCAGTGCACAAGAGCAGCAGAGGTGGCTTGTCACCTCTCCGTCACCTCTGTGGTCTCCCTTAGCAGCTGCAGCCTTTGTAGATGTCCGTTTAAGCTCGAGAATGACCCACAGAACAAGGAGAAACAAAGGTCACTTCCAGTTTCACCAGAAAGAGATTCCAGTGCCTGCTCCAGCCCCATAATCCAGCCGTAATTAACATGTATCGAAGGCAGATCTGGTTTCATGAGAGATCCTAGGTTTTGAACAGTCTTTACTGTTGGAGGGGGAAAAAACCCGACCCTCGAAAGCTGAAGGAGGAAAAATATGGCTCAAACACAAAGTTGGATCCCGTCGCGGGGAAGTTAACAAATGACAATGTTCTACACAAACCCAGGCTGTTCCGGGGAGCATTAAACAAAGGTAGGCTGGTTTCCTCAGGCTTTGCACCTCCATTCTCCCCTTTCACCCATACCACCTAACTTAAAGGCTTTCGAAAGAGTTTCTGAAACCCGCTCTCCCTCCCACTCTCAAATTTGCTTGAATTTGACCTGCGGACTCAACAATTTGTGGTATAGGAGAACAGAAAAGCAGGAAAAAAGGCGCACAGGTGTAGTCATCTCCCACACCTTGCTTTACCATGAGTCCAGGGCCAAACTGAGTTTGTGCAGGGTGAGACATTTTTTAGACAGAAAGTCCCTTCAGGACAAGAAGAGTGACTCCTGAACCTCTCACAAGAAATATCTCAGAATCAACTGAGATTCCCGGGATGGAGTCAGACCAACCGACCCGTGTCCACCAAGGAGAGCTGTCATTCTGGGGGGGTTTATGGCTGATCTTCAAGTCACAGCCCTGCTCCCAGGTTTCAGATCAGAGCACTTGAGGTTTCCAAAAATAGTCCCATCACCGAAATTCTCCCGTTCAGCCATAATGCAGCGGTATCATTCCCTAACCTTGTTCTCAGAAACAGCTGAGATTTTTGGCTGCATTTTAAAACAAAAAGGCAAAGAGGAGGAAAAAAAAAAAAGGGCAAAAAAGCAGGGGGTGGAAAACAGCTTGAGGGAAATGCCTGGCATGGAAAAGCTTTAGCCTAAATAGCTGGGCTCTGGCAAAGCTGTAAGCAGTCAGACTGCTTCTTACAATGAAAACCACCTGACACTCTTGATCGGCACATACCCACTCATAAAAACGCAGACACCTCTCCTATCTACACGAACCTGCGCCCCACAGCAGATAGGGCGAGCAGTAATGAATGGCTTCAAATCCCAGCAGCCAGATCGAGATTAGGTAACAGGAGAACATTTAACTGTAAAGATAACTCGAGTCCCGGGATAGATTTCCCAGGAGAAATCAGTTTCCATCCTGGGAGGTTGTCAGAAGTGGATGGAGTGCAACCATCCCTGCTGTAGCACAGAGCAGCTAAAAAGTGACACATGGAGACTCCTCGATATTTACTTTGTACACAATCCTAATGATGAGCAATAATGCTCTTGCTGCAGTAGAAGCATTTTATAACTGTTGACGTGATCTATTTTTCACATCCATGTTTTAACAGAGGCAGTATCTCTCCCCCCCTCTTCCATAAGTGATGAAACAGAAGCACATGGAGGTTGTGCGACTTGTCCATGCTCATAGAAAACTAGTTTGGGTAGGGCTGATGACACCAGCATTTAGAGTTCTGCATTTATCACTTCTCAACCCAAATCGTTCTTCTCCCTGGGAATTTCAGAAAAAGTTCACACACACATTTTCATGGCCACTGATTGATGGAGTTCCTTTTTTTGGCTGCTTCTTCTTCTGCTCTAGGGTTTATCTGAGCCCAGTACCCCAGGGTCTCCTTACAGCTACCTCATCCTCTCTTTTGTCTTTTCTCCAGCCAGGGGATTTCCACTCTGTTGTCAGATCCAAGGTTACATAGGTCCCTTTTATCTAGCAGTCTGCTGTGCTTCGTCTTTCTGGGGAAAGATCCTGGATGGAGCTTTTCCTCCCTGTTTTCATCACCTACTTTTCAACTCCTTCCCTTCACTTCCAGCCTGGCAGGTCTTTGCTGTGTGTCTAACTACTTCATAAAATGGGGATTTCTGTTTATTTGCTGTTCCTGTTCCTTCTCTTTCAAGGCTCCTTTTAATTGTAGAAAGCAAAGGAGGAAGCCTTTGGGAATTGGAGGAAGCCACTTGAGAGTGTCAGAGGATTCAAAAGAGCATGTCCTGCTGCTGCCCAGCCAAGGATGTCTGGTGGGCAGCTCATGACCCTGGGAACAGCTTGTTTCCTCACCACTTGTCTTTTGCTCTTCACAGCAGCTTCCTCGATGTTCTCACGTACCAACAAATGCCCGAGGATCAGTTTTGAGCTTCACAGATCTTTTGAGATCCAGAGGGTTTTGGTTTCTTCCACCCCATTGTCTTTCAGACTTCATTTTCATGTCCTTTGTATTTATGGTCATTTTCTTGGTAGCACCAAATCGTTCACCTGTTTTTCTTTGGTTTGCCTCTAGATGGGAAACAGCTACAATTAATTCAGAATCTGTTCTCGTTTTGCACTCTGCAGATTGATTTCCCACAGTGTTGGATCCCAGCCTCTATCACATCTGCTCTCTTTCAGTTTGGCAACATACTCATTTTCCACCATAGTAGCTTAATGGCTCTTTTCTGCTCTCATAAGGAGTCTACTGCCATTTCAGAGTTTTGCCCTTTAATGTGTCTTTATCTGGCAGGAACCTGAAGCAACATTCATTTCCGAAGATGAGAACCAGGCGCGCTCTTCATGCCACTGTTCTAGGGTCAAGAAGGGGTATGTCTGGCCACCTGGTTTAGGCTTCTGCCTCCAGTGAAAGCCAAGTATAGATTGAAGGGATTCACGCCTTGGGCTTCACTAGCAACCAGTCTGGATGAGAGCGTGCCGAAGCCAACCTGCAGTGGCACTCAAGGGTTACCTTCCTGACAGATCTGCCTGCAGGCAGCACAGTCCTTCGTCACCTCCGAGGTAAAGCTTGCAGATTGCTATGAAGGGGAAAATGAGCTTAAGCAAGTGTTATTTTGCAGCTCCTTCCCAGTCAGTAAGTTATCATGGCAGACCTGTCAAAGGAGAGACATAGTCTGGGCACTGCTCAGCTGAGAGGGGATGAGACAACCAGAGAAATTGTTCTTAGCCGAAGATGTTAATTCAACCACTTTAACTTTCATGTCAGAGCTGCCAATAAAGCATTTCAGAGCAGACCTTTAAGGTCCAACTCTCCCTGTTCCAAGGTGTGTCACCCCCCACATTGTATGTCTCGGTTGTGACAGACTGAATTTGAGTGGGTTTTCTCCCCCAAACTGTACATGGCTGGAGTTTTATCTCCTGTAGAAGAAGCCATAGGTACCCAAAAGTGTCTCCAGGAAGCAAATTCTCCCCCGAGAACCACAAAGCTAGGACGAGCCTCCACTTTCCGTCTGCTGGAAAAAAATCCCTACTCATTTTAAATTCAATTAGTTACAGTCCCTGAATGACTTCGGAGCATGACGAAATTAAAGCCGGTCGAGTCACTCTGATCTGTAGGTAACCAGGGCTCAGTGTCAAAGCCACACACCACCACCGTCCCCACCCAGCCACAGGAGCACAGAAAGTCCCAGCACTGCTCTCCCGCGGGTCCGCTTCCCAGCATTTATCACCAACACTGCATTTAGGAATAATGTGGTTGTCAGCAGACATCTAATAAAAGCCCAGGAGCGTGGTGCAGCCGTTGAACTCACTGCCTGGGAGCTTCTTGCTTCCCAAGCCTGCGCACCGGCTTTCCCTCTGCTCCATGGGAAGGGCGCGCAAAGTGCTTTGAAAGTCAGGTCTGCACGTTTTTCCTCTGAAGCTGCCTGTAATCCACCTTCTTTTTATGCTTACGTAGGCAAAACTGAGTGCCTCGGATAACCAGCTGCAGTCCTGAGCACGGAGGCAGGCTGTTAAACATGCTGCTGCCCTTGCTTTGAAAGAGCCATCCTCCTCCGCTTTGTTTCTCCAACACCGGTATTTAATGACAAACAAGAGCTCTTCTCCAAGGAAAGCGACATTGCCGCATGCCGAAGCGAGAAAACAGGGTGATGAGTTATTCAGCGCAAGAAGGTATGTTTAAAATACAGTCGAAGCAGAGGTGTGCATGAATATGGACATCAAGATGGGTCTCTCCATCTCCATTCCTGCCTTTGAACTGAAGAGGAAGTGCTCGTGGCAATGCAGGATGCAAAGCTGATTACGCCTTGCTCTGTAAGAAAACATATGGAGCCAGGGAACACATGACAGCCGAAAGATTAAAAGGAGACTAAAATTCAGCGCTTTGTCTTCATTAGCAGTTCCACAAAGTACTCGGTTCCCCTCCCCCCCCGCTTTCTCTTCAAAGACTTTAGAAAACACATTAGAGACGGTTAAAAAAATACCCCAAATCCTGCAAGCAGAGGTAGGGAAACTGAGGCATAATTTATGTTCCTGCTCAGCTGCATAAAGTGGGCTAGAGCGGAGCAGCAGCTGGAATTCAAAGAGCTCCAGTGACAGCCTCCATCTCCCGTAGCAGCTAGTTATATTCCCACCAACTATTTGCTTATAGGTTTGTGAAAGCCGCCCAGCATTGAGCCCTCTCCTAATGCATCCTTGCCCTACCCTGTCCTTACTTCACCGAGTGTTTCAGAAACTCTGGGACCCTCGCAGAGGCCCTGTTCCCTCCTTTACTTTCCAGCGTTTTCCACTAGTCTACTCAGAAACTAGATACCTTCATTGTCTTTTTGATTTCCTAATTTTCATTTTAAGCACGTGAAGCCTTTGCGATGTCAAGCGTTCCCCAGCCTGGTTCCCTGCCGATGAACCTCTAACTTAAATATAGCTCCGAGCACCTGCGAGAGATGCCTGTTCAAAAATATAATTACAGTTTCTCGGGGTACAGAGCCAGTAGCAGCTATTAAAACAGTGCAGAAGGTGAAGGAGGTACCACTCTCCATGTCCAGCGCTGCGGGTGCAAGTGAGATGCATGCACCTTGCGCAGAGCTCGGAGGTGCTTCAAGAGCAGCAAAACGTAAGCTTCAGCCCAATTTTTCTCCCAAAGTTTCATTACTCTTGTGGGATTTTCCTGCAAGATGTACTGTCCCAGCACCGAGGGGTCGGCTTGCCAAGCACAGCTTTATCCCGACGTGTAAAGGCAGAAATACGAGATGAAGAGCAGCTGCTTTCTTTACATCGCCAATATGTTTCCAATGAACGGTACTGGCGGCTACGGCCCCGCTTCAGGAAGACATTTATTCAGCACACGCCTAAAAGCCATTGACCTGAATGAGACTCGAGCTTGTGCTTCAGATTTGTTGGGAATCAAGGCCTGAAAGACGGGATATTTTTTTTTCCCCTGCTAATTTAAACACTGAAACCCAAGACTGTAACACAGTATATTGAAATGTCCCCCTACCGCTGTTCCATCAGCTCATGAATCTTGTGGAAAGGCCATCAGTTACAGGTTGCTGCAACTGCGGTAAAAACTGAACCTTACATTTATCTTTCCACAGTGCACATTAGTGACTAAGATGTACGATGTTTTCTTGCTATCAGATTTAGAAAAGTTTTGGAAGCTTGTGGCATATGATGGACTCTTTGAAATGTTTTCCTTGGATTGAATATCAGGTTGCATTTTGATTGGGGGAAATATATACACCGGGGGAAGGCGGGCAGTGATGAATTAACAATTTCCTATCGCTTTCTCAGACTTGCTATTTATTTTAGGTGGAACAAATTTGTGTCAATTGAATAATTCCATAGAGGCATTGATTCATTTGGAATTTAAAGGTGCAGTAAAGAAAACATTCAGAGTCTTAATCATAACGAGTATAGTTTTGATTAACTCTAGGATTTTTTAAAAGGCGCAAATTATTTTCCAAGCTGTGGCAATTTCCAAATAAGTTTCTGTCTATATCAACAGTTTAGATTAAGGCACACTGTTTCTAAAAACCAGAACAGCACTTTTTGGGTTTCTACCAGGCAACGCTAACACCAAACTAGCCTCATCTGTCATGTTCTGCTGCCGTTTCCCTTTGGGTATTTCTAATTAAAATAATCATGAAGGAGTCAACGTTGGACCCCACCCACACCGAAGCGGGGAAGCTTAAGACAGACGTGAAGTTACCCACTGGAACCAGTGCTTGCTTCCCTGATAGCTGTTACCCTCTGGAGAAGGTTTTGAAAAAAATGCAGCTTACAATAAAATTCTCCATCACTCTAAGGGAGAAACAATTGGTCTGTATTTAGGTCGAGAAATTAAACACTAGTAAACCCAGTGAATTATAAGCAAGGATGACAGTTGTGCTCAGAGGAACGCTGCCACAGACGAAGGGTCATGCCAGCGGTCTGCCTGTGCGGGCCTCTGTCACGAAGATGTCCCTGAACAGGCTGGTACCCACCACCATGTTTCCAGCACCAGAAAAGCGTGAGTAAAGGCCCGAGTGGTGCTGACAGCATCTTGCCCTTCAGAGGCACAGACCCATCTGAAGCCACGTGTTCAATCGCATGGAGGGGATTTGTGATTCTGCCCCTCTGCTCCGCTCTGTGAGACCCCCCTGCAGTGCTGCCTCCAGCGCTGGGGCACCAACAGCAGAAGGACAGGGAGCTGTTGGAGCGGGGCCAGAGGAGGCCCCGGAGATGCTGGGAGGGCTGGAGCCCCTCTGCTGTGAGGACAGGCTGAGAGAGCTGGGGGGGTTCAGCCTGGAGAAGAGAAGGCTCCGGGGAGACCTTCGAGCCCCTTCCAGTCTCTAAAGGGGCTCCAGGAAGCTGGGGAGGGACTCTGGATCAGGGAGGGGAGCCATGGGACAAGGGGGAAGGGTTTTACACTGAAAGAGGGGAGATTTAGATGAGATCTGAGGAAGAAATTGTTTGCTGTGAGGGTGGTGAGCCCCTGGCCCAGGCTGCCCAGAGAAGCTGTGGCTGCCCCATCCCTGGAGGTGTTCAAGGCCAGGCTGGACGGGGCTTGGAGCAACCTGGTCTGGTGGGAGGTGTCCCTGCCCAGGGCAGGGGGTGGCACTGGGTGGGCTTTTAAGGTCCCTTCCAATCCAAACCATTCTTTGGTTCACAGCCTGAACTGCTGGGGACCATATCCTGCAGAGCAGGGGGCTGAGAGAAGGGAGTTGCGTCCCTCCATGGGGGCAGAGAACTGCTGCTTCCGATGATGCTCCAGCTTATTCCCAAGCCTGTAGGATAAGGCGCCCAACCACACACCTGCACCACAGCACCTGCACGTGCCAGACCTCTGGAAACCCGGAGCAACTCTCCCAAACGGTGTAAAACCCCCCCGTGCCTCCCAGCCATCCTGAAGCAATTCAGACTAACACTATGTTCTGACTAATGTATGGATCCCCACACATTACCGGAAAACAGATATGCAAGAACACAAATTTTAATGAGGAAAGGGGTTGTGAATCTTTTGGTTTAATGAAGACTTGAATCATGTGCGATAATTACAGCCTTTGCATGCAGAAAATGCTTCAGTCAAGTTCACGCTCCTTTAATTAAAAGGGCTATATCTCCTTCCATGTTAAATATTCTCATCTAAATAATGAACTTTCAATACACACAACCCAATAAATACTGCCTCCGGATTGCATATTTAGTATCTTCAATAAATAAGGCTATAATTTCAACTACTAACTAGTTATGAATAGCAGTTTAAAACAACAAAGCAACCATTCAAATGCAGAGTTAAAATGGCATCGCAAGTTCTAAAATGGTGTGAAATTGTCACTAACAGGAGCCATTCTGCTCCAGTCAGTGGCCCATTGTCACAGAGCTGGAGACCCCGGAGACTCCTACCTCTCCGTCAAGCCACGCTCAACTTGGTCCTTGGGTTCAAGCTAATTGGAGCCAGCGATGGACGGCCAGAGCGCGACCTCCTTGGCTTTGTTTACGGAGGAAGCTCTTCTCATTAGATAGCTGGGCGGCTCTGCGCATTGCCGGGAGACAAATATATGGACTTTCACTTGGCGGGTCAGCAGTTCAGATCTGATGGGGATGAGTAATGACAAGCTAATTGATCTCAGATGGCCGTTTGGTGGTCTCTGCAAAATGAATTTGGTGGTCTGGGTTCATGGCCTGGGGGACGCGCGTCCACGCTCGCGGAAAAAAAAAAAAACATCTCGAGACCCCGTAGCTCCTCTGCAAGGGCAAGGTCTGGAAGGAGATGTGACCCCCCCCCCTCTTTTCTTATCCTTGGAGGGGGTCCCTCCATGGCAGGTGCGGAAGAGTTGGCTCTGGCTGAGCAGTTTGGCGGAAGCTGTGGGGAGACGGGCTGCGTTCCCTCCACCCGCTGCCGGCAGGGGAGAGGCAGCGCTGCCACCAGCCCCTCTGCCTGCTGGGGAACGCGATGCCCACGCCTAATTGGAGAAACGCTGACGATTGTTCTCTCCTAATCAGGAACTACTGTTTGCATTACGGCTCTCTAATAATATATCCCCTGTCCTTCCAGTGTACGAGGGAAAACATGACCCTGTGCAACTCATCTACTGGCTAAAATTAGTGATTTTTAGCGGTAATGCATTTCTTAAATTATGTCCAGCGGGGCAGAAAGAGCCTCAAAAACTCCTTCTCTCAGGAGGGTCATTTATTCTGACAGAAATGCTAAAGCATATATCTTTCTGTCACAGCTCTGGCCCTCAGAAGAATTTCTAGATACAGCATTGCTTTTTTTTTTTATTTCTTTCGTTTAAACATTATTAATTGCCTCCCCAGCCCTCGCCGCTGAAAACAATTGTCTGGGGTCAGGCTTGAGGGCTGCTGTTTCCATTCCCGCCGTGCACAAAGGACTGCTTCATTACAGAGCCCTTCTGGAGGAGCTGCAGACGGACGGATCCGGCTCTCCCGCGGCTCCATCCTCCCCTCGCCGCTTTAATCCCAAACTTGCTCAGCAGGTTTGCTCCCGATTTGCAGGGACAGGCCAACCTCAGCCTCTCCAACAGGATCCACCTCAAGCCAGAGGTACCACGGCTGAGGCGTGCCTCCCAAAAGGGAGAAAAGGGAGCAAAGGCGGGGGAGGGGGTGTCAGCATCCTCGGAGGTACCAGCTCCACCAGGTGAACGAGGAGGACACCTCCTCCCCAGTGCCCACAGGCCTCTCTGTTTGGCTCGTCCCCATGGGAAGCCGCCTTCGGGAAAAAAATAAATAAAATGGTAAATACTCCAAGGAGGAAGTCTGCTCGGGTCGGCGCTTGGCTCTGGCTTTGTTCTCCATCCCAGACACAGCTCCTGGCCTCGGGTGAGCCCCGGGGTTCCCTGGTGGTGCGTGGGCAGTGGGCCCTGCCGGCACACAGCCCCGGGCAGGCGGCGGGACGGAGACACCCAGCACCGCTGGCACCGAGCGGCACCAGCTGCCCATCTCCCCGCCAAGCCCTTCGCAGCCCGAAATGTGCAGAATAACGACCAGTTTTTTAGCAGTGGGAAAATAGACCGGGCGCTCAGAGGGAAGGCACTAGCAAAGCAGCAAGTGCTGTATTTGCATTTAATGGCTGTGTTTGGGCTCCCTCCCCTGCTCCCCCTCACCTTCCCCTCCCTGCCTCCACCACCATGAGTTAGGGAGCAGGCAGGAGGTGCACCCATGCTCATCTGCTGCTAATTTGGTTGCGGCAGGGTGTAGCCGCGGCATGCAAATACTCTCCTGCTTCCTCTTCTGCCTTGGCTCCCAGCGAGGCCGGCAGCGGGGAGCTCTGTGCCCAGCGCCAGACACTGCACCCTGGCCACCACCGACCCTGCCGGCCGACCCCAGCTGTGGCGGAGCTGGACAAGGATGGTGCTCCGGTGGCACGGAGACAGCATCCTGCATCCTGGGTTGGGAGTGCCGGGGGCTTCCCAACAGCTCCTGCCCTCCAGGAGGGCACTGGCAGGATTTCACCATTCACATAATGGTGAAAATTCAGAGGAGGGCCTGTCTGGGGGACAGCGTGGGAGCGCTGAGGCCATTCCTACCGGCACTTCCCAAACCTGCTTTCGGGGCACACAGGGACAAAGGGGAGGGCAGCCCCACGCTTGTGTCACGAGCTGCCCAGCTCTCAGCCCACTTCCCGCAGGCGCTTGGGCCACCATCTCTGTGTGTGCTTGGTTCCCATGCCAGCTGTGGGCAGGATTTACATGGAAACTGCTTATTCCAAGTTAGAATACTTCATGCTTTCTAGGAGGGCACCAGCACGGCTCTCGGTGGGTGGAGGACTAACCAAACCTGGCATCAGCACCCAGCCCTGTCGATCTCATCGTGCTGGCTGTGCCTGGAAGGGACCCGGAGTCTTTCTGGGGGTGCAGTGGGTGGAAGGAGCAGGCGGAGAAACCCCAAGCCCACAGCAGGCACGAGGAGCGATGCGGGGAGCGGCAATCACTCTCTAGATCTACTCCCACGGCTCCTCGCCTTCCTGCTGCTGTGGTGGTTGTTGTATTCAAATCAAGGCCTGACGTCAAAAATAACCACGGATGATGGTGCTCGGTCCTCCCCAAACCCTTTCAAGGTATTTCTCTCAGCCATCAGCGACCATGTCCCTCCCGGGTGCCCATGGGCTGGGGTCCGAGGGAGGACCCTCCTCCCGGGTCACATCAGTCTCAAGCAGCCAGCACTGGGGTCAAGCGGAGCCTCAGCCATTCCTCTTCCCTTTCCAGCAGGCAAGGGACGAGTTGGACTAACTGCCCAGCAGGGAAGTTAGGAAATATTCAAGGAAATATTCTATTTGTTTGCCCCTAGCCACACCAAACAAACCCTCCTGTAGCCGTGGCTGCTCAATACCCCTGTCCCAAAGCACCCAGGAGGTCATCTGCAAGGTCTAGGATGTTTAGCAGGGGAGAGCTAGAGATGCATATGCTCTTTACTCTCCTTCCTCGCTGTAAAACCAGCAGCCTTCCTGCAAGGCCCCTCTCGCTTGCCTCGGTGCCGCCGGTGAGCTCGCGGCACGGTGGCACGCGTGGCTCGCCACATGAAGAGGAAGAAGGGCGTCTGGCCCTCCTCCACGGCGGGAGGGGAGCCTGAAGAGGTGTTTGATAACCCACAGGGTTTTGTGACTGTCAAACCCCCACAAGTCTCAGCTGAGAGTCTGCCAGTGCATTTGCTCCGGTGTCGGGTTCAGGACCGAAAGCTTTTATCCCATCCCTTTCATGCAGCATCTTGTACTCTTTCCACCAAAGCTTCTCTCGCAGAGCCCCTGGTTCAACACCAGTTTACATCAGCCTGGGAAGAGCTGCCCTCTGGTTTCAAAACCTTCCCATAGACACACACACACATGCTCCTGCAGTTGTGCTTCCAGGCCCTGCTCATCCCTGCAATCAAACAGCACGTTTCTAAAACACCACAGGGCAAAGGTGCATTTGATTCCTATGCAAGTCCCCCCACATGGACCCCAGGGGTTCCTTAGACCACCCTGCTGCTACCTCCAGGCTTCCCTGGAAAGAAAGAAAATCCCCCCTTTAAGATCCATAAACAACTCCTGCACTTGCTGAGAGCCTCAGCTTCTTTTTTTTTTTTCCAGGAGTCACTCCTGTTTTAACATCTCTCTGCTCCTTGCTTCCACACCCAGCCCCATGGAGCAGAACCCCCCCCCAAGAAGCGTCACTGCCCCACATTTACCTGTTTTGCAGCAGAGCTTCCCTTCCTGCCGGGAGCAGAGGTTGGAGCAGCTCCCCAGCCTGAAATCAGGGGCACAAGCCCTTGCCCTTGCCCTTTCCCTTCCCAGGAGCATCCCCAGTGCCCCCTTAGGCCCAGCCTGTCTGCTGCCTTTTATAACCCTGGGGGGCAACTGCCTGATGCTCCCCAGGTGTGGGGCTGCCCGGGACCAGCCCTGCCCCACGCCTGCCCCTCTGTACCAGCCCCATGGGCTGCCCTCCCGCTGCCCACCTCCCTGCGCCCAAGCCCCCCGTGCAGCTAGTGGGGAGAGCAAAGCCCCCGAGGGGGCTGAGAGGATTCAAGGGATAATTTTCCCCCCAGTAAGGGAAGATCCAGGTTTGGTACAAGAGAAGCGGGTGCCTGAATGAAGGAAAGCCGTTGTCTGGAAAATATGTCTAATACAATAAGCAGGTTTAATATTCTTTAATATTCTTTCTTTATACGTTTTTCATATAATAATTGAGAGCTGTTGTTTGGAGACATCGTAAACTTCTCAAGGGGAGGAGGGAATTTCTGTGGCGTAAGAGCTCAGACCCGTAGCAGGGCGAGGGAGGGGGCTGGCAAGGTTCCCCCCCACACTTAGGATCATAGAATCATGGAATGGTTAGAGTTGGAAGGGACCTTAAAGGCCACCCCCAGCCCTGGGCAGGGACACCTCCCACCACATCAGCTTCCTCCAAGCTCCATCCAGCCTGGCCTTGAACACCTCCAGGGATGGGGCAGCCACAGCTTCTCTGGGCAGCCTGGGACAGGGGCTCACCACCCTCACAGCAAACAATTTCTTCCTCAGATCTCACCTAAATCTCCCCTCTTTCAGCGTAAACCCATTCCCCCTCACCCCATGGCTCCCCTCCCTGATCCAGAGTCCCTCACCAGCTTTCCTGGAGCCCCTTTAGAGACTGGAAGGGGCTGGAAGGTCTCCCTGGAGCCTTCTCTTCTCCAGGCTGATCCCCCCCAGCTCTCTCAGCTTCTCCTCACAGCAGAGGGGCTTCAGCCTACTTCCCAGCAGATTCGGAGCAGGCCCCACTGGAGCTAACTGGGCAGCTCACGCTGATTTCGGACCCCCAGCATCAGCTCACGGGCTGGGTTGGGGCTGTCTGGTGTTATGGAGGAGCCCACATCAGCCAAGTGCCTGGTTTCCCCCAGGGGACATGGGCTGAGGGGCAGGAGGGAATAGGCTTCATGGGTCCCTCCTGCCTGCGATGTTTCCCAGCAACTTTTCCTGCCTGGCCAAACGAAGAGAGCTCCTTTCTGAATGATAACACGTGGCAAATGATCCCGACAACAGATGGGAAGAGCCCAGTGCAGTTTTCCATGGGACGCCAGCCTTCTCCGGGTGTTTCCCAGCCGTGGAAATATCACCTCCAGATCAAAAAACCAGCGTCACCACCGAACGCAGTCCGACGGCTGATTTATATCATGGAAAAGCCAGGGGTGCTTGTCAAAAAAACAAACTTAAAAATAACACTGTGGTTGGCATTCTCTCTCGGTTCATAAATACGCCCGCTCACTCCACAGTTTGGAGGGGGACTATTTTTTTTTTTTGAGGGGAGAAGGATGAATGCCGCAGATGGGGAGCTCTCTTTTTGCCTTGAGTGCAAGGGGAAAAACCCCAAACCTGCACAGGGAGCTGCCTGGGCTTCGCTGCTGCGTGGAAAACAGCTCTGCCCTTTGCTGCCGTGTCCTCAGGTGCTTCCGCAGGCTCAGCAGCGAGCCCCGCCGCCCAGCGCCGCTGCGCGTTTCACCTCAGTGCTCCCAGAGTGGGCAGACTGCCCGTGCTCCGCAGCCTGCCTTGGGATCTGCCTGGGTTTTTTTACCACCCCCCCTCCCCTTCCCCCGGATAAAGATCGATTGTTATTTTATGTTAGAAATCCCCTGGGCTGCAGCTCGCCGCCTTCCCACGGGCGAAAAAAATCTGCCCTCGCCTTCCAGATGCATTTGCACAGCTGGGACTAAGGCAGAGGAGAAGGCATTTGGCCACCGCCACATATGGCCACGGTGGCTCCTAAACCACCTGGCGCTTTGGCTGCCGATGCCCAGCAGCGCCGTCACCTCGCTGGGCAGCCGATGGCAGCGTCTGCCTGTTTAAATAAGAAGAGTGGCTGCCTTGTTCCATGCTGGAGAGGAACAAAACGAGGTGAGAAGTCCTGCTTGTCGTGTTGTGACCATATGTGCTCCCGGACACGTGGGTCCCGGGGGGCTCTGGGGGTGCACGTGGAGCAGCTTTGCCAGCCCGGTAGAAGATCTCAGAAGAAACATTAAAATCCACACGTGTGACTTGGAAGAAGAGACCCAGTTGCATCACAGCCCAGACCAGCTATGTCTTGTGAAACCCAGCCGTGATTAAAACAACAGACGTGTTTTGGTTTGTCTTTTTTTTTTTTTTTTTTTTTTTTTGAAGTGCTTTAGATCTCTCATTGAGGAAAGCTGGGAGATGACTCACCCTCGGCTTGCAGACCCAGGGGAAAAAAAAAAAAAAAAAGAAAGGAAAAAACAAAAAAAAAAGAAAAAAAAACCCCCAAACCATTTTCTAACCAAATGTTTCAATGCATTTGTTTTCGGCGTGCCCGTGGGCAGGCTGCGAGACCAGCCCTGCGAAGCCCGTCCACAGCTTGCCTCGAATTTTGAGTAATCCTTAGGGGCGCTTTGATGTGGTTGCGCCTGGCAAGAGCCGGGGTCGATACAGGTGAGCGGCAGTGCTGTCTCTCTTTCTTCCCCGGCTTACACACGAACCTGCCACCATCTGATGGGCAAGACCTGGGCATCCCGCTGCCACGGACTAGGGTAACGTGCCCATCCCCACCACGAGCCTCAGGGAGGTCAGACTCAGCCCCGGGAGGTCTCTGCGGAGGAGAGGTGGATCCGGATGCTGTTTACTGGGAGCTCCGGGAGGCACCTTTGGCAGATACATGAGTAAACATGTCTAATTGTTGGTTGCAAAGTCCCCCGAGCGCCGTTTGGGCTCAGACAGCGCGGACGCCGGGCTCCACCTCTGCAGGGGCACGTTGGGCATGTCCCCGCCTGCCCCCATCTCCCCGTACACGGGAGGGTGAGACGGGACACAACAAGGGGTACCCCCAAAAAGAGCGTTCGTGAATGGGCTGCGCGAGAGTTAATGCCAAAAGGGAGAGCCAAAAAAAGCTCAGATGCTTCAAAAGCCTCTGGAAGGCTTCTGAGCATCTCATACCAGTAATCTAATAGAAAATTATAGGAATTAACCTCCAGTAATGGGTTGATCTTGGCTTTGACATTGCTTTTAGCCCCAAGCTCCATAGTAAGTAGGCCAAAGCCCACAGAAGTGCTCTTAATGGATTATTGCTTAACAGAGCGACCCAATGTATTTTCTCTATAGGTTTTGGTGTCCTCGGCTTCAGCCCGCATTCCCGGGGTGTGCGGGGGGGCTGTGAGCCCTTCTGTGGGCAGCTGAGGAGCCCAGTCCTGCTCAAACACCCCCAGCCCACGGTGGAAGCTGGGGGTTTTTTTGGGTGGGTTGTACAAGGTGGGGGAAAAGAAAGGTTGGAAGGAATTCAAAGCTCTTGGAGGGCCAGGAGCGGACTCTGCGTCTTGCCCTGGGAGCGGTGCTTGACCCACCACCATTGGTTAGAAAGCAACTTCGGAGGAGAAAGGCGAGGGTGATGCTCAAGGGCTGCTGAGGGCTGGGAGGGGAAAATCATCTTACAAACCCTCCAAACCCCTGCCAAGGGCTTTGTGGAGGGAGGAGGTGCTGTGCAGGGTCAGAAATAGGGGACAAGCAGGAGCCCCAGCGAGCCAGTGCACTGGGGGAACTACCACAAGCCAGCGGGATGCTTCACAAGCCAAAACCATCTTTCTTTTCCAGACAAAAAAAAAAGAAAAAGAAAAAAACACCTCAGAAGCTCTACCTCGTTTCTGAGCCCGGTGCCTTTGTGTGCTGGATCTGTATCAGAAAAATATAGCATTCACCATGGGGTTTTTATTTGGCATCCCTGCCTTTGTGCCAGCAGACCTTGCACGGCAGGTTCAGTGACTTTCCACGGGGGGCCTTAAGAATTCAATTTTGCTTTTAAATTTGCTGCCTCGAGGCAAGATGTAGCAAATTTTTATGCGCATGGTGCCTCTTCGTCTGTGTAGTGGGTCTCATGCATAACAAGGAGAAGAAAAACAACAAAAAAAATAATCTATCTATATAAAGGATGCTATTGTGTGAACTTAGTAAGTTCACAGGGGAGCCGGGGCTGGATCTGCCCGCTCCCAGGGGCTGCCAGCATGTGGGGCTGGATGGAGCAGAGCCGGGGGGGCCGCACTGGGAGATTTCATCCCCCTTTTCCAGCAACATGGCTTGCCAGGCCCAGTTATCATGAACGAGAGTTTATTTTCAGAGCTGCTCCCTCCAAGCAGAGAGGAGCAGGAACGCTCCGGCCCTGCATCCCGCTCCCGGCACCATCCACCTTCCCCGTGGGGAGGTTTTTGCATGAGCTACCCAACTCCATTCCCTCTTTACTGCTGCCAGAGACTCAGCCAGCGATAAATAGCAGCGGGTGCCTTTTAATTAACATCCTCATTCGAGGCAACATATTATTTTCATTAAAATCAATAAATAGTCTCTGCTTGGACTTTTTCGTACGGCATATATTTAAAGCAAACCAAACCCTCCTCCTGGCATCTGGATCCCATACTTTCTCCACGGGATGCTCCACTGACGAGGCCGCACCTGAGTGGGCTCCGCTCACGGGACAGGGATTTTCCGGTAGGAAAGGCAGCGGTGGGTCAGAAGCCTTTGGGGATGCTTCTCCCTGGGTGAGGAAGTTGTTATCTCAGATACAAGAGGGGGCAGAGCCGGTGAGCGATGGAGCGCAGTGTCCCTGGCAGCATCCCGCCCCGGAATGCATCCCGTCCTGCTCCACGTGGACTTTCCTGTCCAGGGTGGGCGGACCAGGGCAGCTCCAGACTCGTACGGAACTCACCCTTTCCTTCTAAAAATGGGTGTTCTTAAGGTCCTGCACATGGGTTGGAGCAATCCCCCGCACAAATCCAGGCTGGGCAGAGAATGGACTGAGAGCAGCCCTGAGGAGAAGAACCTGGGGGTGTCGGTGCATGAGAAGCTCAACATGAGCTGGCAATGTCCTCTGGCAGCCCAGAAAGCCCCCGCAGCCTGGGCTGCATCCCCAGCAGCGTGGGCAGCAGGGCGAGGGGGGGGATTCTGCCCCTCTGCTCCGCTCTGTGAGACCCCCCTGCAGTGCTGCCTCCAGCGCTGGGGCACCAACAGCAGAAGGACACGGAGCTGTTGGAGCGGGGCCAGAGGAGGCCCCGGAGATGCTGGGAGGGCTGGAGCCTCTCTGCTGTGAGGACAGGCTGAGAGAGCTGGGGGGGTTCAGCCTGGAGAAGAGAAGGCTCCGGGGAGACCTTACAGCAGCCTTCCAGTATCTGAAGGGGGCCTACAAGAAAGCTGTGGAGGGACTTTTTACAAGGGCATGTAGTGACAGGACAAGGAGTGATGGCTTCAAACTGAAAGAGGGGAGATTTAGATGAGATATTGGAAAGAAATTCTTTGTCGTGAGGGTGGCGAGCCCCTGGTCCAGGTTGCCCAGAGAAGCTGTGGCTGCCCCATCCCTGGAGGTGTTCAAGGCCAGGCTGGACGGGGCTTGGAGCAACCTGGTGTGGTGGGAGGTGTCCCTGGCCAGGGCAGGGGGTGGCACTGGGTGGGCTTTAAGGTCCCTTCCAACCCAAACCATTCTATGATATGATTCTATGATCTTTAAGATCCCTTCCATCTCTAACCATTCTATGAAATCAGGTGGGCTGAGCTGAGTTAGCTGAACCAGGTGAAGCCTGGCCTGGATCCTCATTAATTGGGATCTGGGCTGAATACATGGTTTAAGTGGCAAATCGCCCCCACAAGTAGCGGGGTCAGGTTGACAGCGCTGGTGAGAGGAGGGTGCCGCCGTGGCGGGCTGGGCGCGGGGCGGGTGCGTGGTGGGGAGCTCCCCCAGGCAAAGCAGTAACAGGGCTGAGTGGGGTTTCCCCTGCAACCGGCTGGGACATCTCATCTCTCTCCAACACACTCGCAATATGTTCACAGCATTTCGTCCCCATTGCCCGGGCACAATGCAGCCTCAGTCCCCTCTCTCTTTCCCACCAGTGATTCTCTATTCCCTTATCTCCCTATGCCAAAGTCAGCTTTTAGAGACAAAGCCTCGGTTTGTCCTCAAAGCTCCCTGGGGTGCAGAAGCGCTGCCGTCCTTTCCTAGAGGCCTGAGGCCAAAGCACCGCACTGGGAGGTTCCCCCCCGTGGGACTGGCACCGTGCTGGGAGGTTTCCCACGGCCATGTGGAAAAACCCACAGCCCCACCGAGCCCCATCGCTCCCATCTCATCACCCTCAACTCCCCCGGCTCATCCTTGCCTGCGCCCCGGTGCCACAGAGAGATGCCTTTGTTGCCGTGGCTTTGGCAACGGCTTTTATCCCGACGGCTTTTCCAGGAGAGCTGGTGAATGGGATATTTGTCTCCTAGTCCTTTGCAGTTTATCCAGCCAGGTTTATTCTCAGGGAGTGCCGGGGTTTGTGCTGCCCCGGACCAGGAGCCAGCTTGAAGGGATCCAGTTCCCGAGATCAAAATAAATCCATTAGTTGAACATGATCCCTGTGCAACGCGGCACCCTCGGACGCCGCCCGGCACAGAACTTTCCTCCAGTTTGGGGCTTTATTGCAAATCTGCAACAAAGCCGGGGTTTGTTGGATGATTAGCATTGACTCCAACACCAAGACAAACCCACCCCTGCGCTGATGTGCCGGGCGGTCTCCCGGCCCTGCCACGCTGGGGCAGACCTTGATTTAACGAGGGGGCCATGGTGGTTTGGCACGAGTTGCTCGGGCATTTTGTGGATGGGGATAAATAAAGGCAGGGCACCCGCCGGCTGTCCCCAGGTGACTGCTGCATCCTCCCAGACCTCCCCAAAGGTGCTGGAGCTGCTCTGTTTAGTGGCTGGTAAATAGGAAAAGCCCCCATCCCTGTCCCTTGACGCTGGTGGGGACACATCCCCCTGCCCCTTTCGGCAGGCACGGTCCCAGGAGGGCCAGTGGCCTTGACAGGTCTGATGTCTTTGGAACAGAAGGTCTCCCACAGCCTGCCTTGGCTTGCAACCCAGACTTGAGCACGTTGGAGCTTATTCTGCCTTTGGTTTCATATTTTGACCAAACGAAAGCTTCGGAGAGCTCCAGACCCCGGTAGCTGGAGGTGGCAGCTCACCACCATGCTCCCAAACCCAACCTGCCACCAAGCTCCTGCAGAGCCATGTCCTCCTATGACCAGGGCACCCCTAAGCCCAGCACCCCGGGCTGATCTCAGCGATGGGGAGGAGGAAAATCCAGCTGTTTGTCACAGAGCAAAACGTCCTTAAAAAAATGGAATTTTATAAAGTGCATCCACTCCGCTCGCAGCCTTGGTCAGCAGGGAGATGATGTGCTGCGACAACCCCGTTTGCTAGCTTGGATTTAGAATAAATTACCACCTGCATGTAGAAAAAGCGATCCCAGGACAATCTGGTGCCCCTTAAAAACTCCCAGCTAAAGTCTGACCCCAGGAGAAGCGACCCAAGGGGCAGCCACCGGTCCTGTCCGCAGCCACGCCAGGGGCCAAGGGCTGAGCCGCGCAGCTGGAAAACGCGCTGGTTTCTTGGATGGGCTTCTCTCGAGCAAGGAGTGTCTGAAGTGGGATTTCTCGCTGTGCTATTGCCCCGTGAAAGCTTTAAGTTTGGGGATGCCGCTTGCCAGGGCGGGCAGCCCTTGTGTGTGTGTATCCCCCAGGGATCTCCAAGCCCCCAGACCTGCCCTGCCTGCTGACACGCTCCCGCTTGGGGCTGGGGAGAGGGATGTCTCCCGCAGCCGCCGACCAAAACGTATCTGATGTTCAAAACAAAGTCTGGAGCTGGTTAGGAACAGCAATCCGCAGATTGGGAAGCGGGCACTTCTGAGGGATCACACAAAGGCGCTTCACGGGGGTGTCAGCTCGCCTCGGCGCATTTTCTTCGCGGCCCAAGTTATTAGAGGATCCAGATGTGCTCGGAGGCACATGGGCGTGAGCCTGAAGGCAGGCTGGGCGCCCGCGGGGGCTCCCGGCTCCCTTTGCAGCCCCCCCATGCTGTTCCTGCCCCCTGTGCAGCCCGGCATCCCAGCCCCGTGCCTGGTGGGAAGAGCAGCCAGACCTGGGGACCCCTCACCTCGGGAGAAAAATGCTTTTTTGAGCTTCAGCCCCGGCTTAAAGCCAAGGCGGTGCTTGGATGCATTGTGGCTGCGTACCGGCCCTCGGCTGGTGGTGGGGGGGGGCTGATTCACTGCCCGGCTGCGCCCCACCGCAGGGCTTAATTGAATTATGGCAATTAAGGGACATTAGTGCTGCTGGTCCCCGTGGTCCCAAGCTCAGTCCTTGGGCTGGGCGATGGGAAAGCTGGTTCCTCCCTGACAAAAAAAAAAAAACTAACCATAACATTTTCTGGGCAAGATGGTCTGGTTTGCAGAAGGAAAACTGGGCAGCCCTGGGGTCCCCTCCAAAAGAGAAGTGGGGACAGCTTGGCCTCCAGAGCAGGGCTCCTCTTCTCCTCCTATCCCCAGCAAAACCCCCCAGCCACCCCATCTGCTTGCGGGGCTGCGGGGGCTGCGTGTGCCTAATGATGCTTGTCTAACGAGGGCCGAACACGGCCCGTCCTTGTCAACAGGTTAAGTCATGAGAAATTTAGTGATGTTGGAAAAGAGCTGCTTGTGAGTGCAGCCCCGCCGGATTAGTCCAAGCAAAACACATGTGATGGATTAAAAATAAAAATGCTATTAAATTCTTTCAGGATGTGAAATTTAACAAAAGGCCCGTTGTGCGTGGAACTGGAGGGGAAACGCCGGAGTTGGGACCGGGAACTCACTTAGCCAGGCAGTTTTGGAAGGACCACCTCGGATTTATTTTATCCCGCTATTTTTGGCCTTTTGCGTGTGGGTTTTGTTGGCGGAGCAATCTATTAATGCCTCGTCTCGTCTTTTCTGTCCTGCAGCGGGCAAGTGGGGGCAGCCAGGCTCCCAAGCCGAGGGGGCTGCGCTGGGAAGCGGAGCAATCCCTCCCTCCTTTCCTCCCTCCCTGCCTGCCTGGGAAGCCGTGACCTTTCCCAGCAAGCAGAAACAAAACCCGACAAATTCCAGAAAGTTTCAAAATCACGACGGCAAAACCCCAGAGCATCGCCTGGGAGCGGAAAAGCCCTTTTCAGATCAGCGCTGGAAGCATTTCGGCTTTGATTCCCGAATGCTCGGGTCCAAAAATTCACTTTATTTTTCCTTTCCTTTTTTTTCTCTCCCAAGAGGAAAATTTTAACTCTGCTGAAGCCGCGTGTCACCCGAGGGTTTTGTGGACCCTCACAGCTCAGAAAGCAGGATGGAGATAAGCCATCGGTGCCTGGCAATTGCGTTTCTCGCCCCCCCGGGGACTGCTTTCTGCCCTTTGCTGCTCCGTGCCCAGCTCGCATAATCCCCATTTCTTCTGCTGGCCAGGCGAGAGGAGACTGCCAAGCTGGAGGAGGGCCCGGAGCCCCGGCCCACCGCAGCTAATGCAATATTTACTGCTGCAGAGCAGCGCTGGAAGCCGCCAAGAATGAGCTGCTTTGTGCGGGGGTGGCTGCGGGAAGGTGGGGGGGCACGGAGGGACACAGAGGGACATGGAGGTCCCCCCCCCACCGCCACTCCCCTGCCCGCTCGTGGCATCTGGGGTGAAACCAGAGCTTCCCTGGGCACGGTGGAGCTCAGACGTGAGCTGGGTACGGTGTGTAGGTCGGGCAGGGTGGACGTGCACATCGGTGTGTCCCAGGGACCCTCCCTCCGCCGTGCTGCAGGGCCATGTGGGGACGCAGGGACTATCCTCGTGGCTGTGGGGCAGCCAGGTTACTGCTTCTGCCAGGACGGCTGGTCAAATCTTTTCTTTTCAGAAAGTAAAAAGTGGAAAAAATGGGCTGAGTGTGCAGGACCTTCCGGAGAAGCTGTGGCTGCCCCATCCCTGGAGGTGTTCAAGGCCAGGCTGGACGGGGCTTGGAGCAACCTGGTCTGGTGGGAGGTGTCCCTGGCCAGGGCAGGGGATGGCACTGGGTGGGCTTTAAGGTCCCTTCCAACCCAAACCATTCTGTGATTCCATGACCTGGCTCTGCAGGAGGGAGCAGCCATGGAGTGTGCCCTGCTGCAGGTGGGGCTGGTGGGGAACTGGCCGAGAGCCCCCCCATGGGCTGGTTTAGTGAATGAAGTGCAGGTTCTCTGCAACCTCCTGCTTTTTCATCAAGCAACCCCTACTCTTTCCAGGTAGATTTGTTTGACTTATTTTAGTGAGGATTTACTCACAGGACCAAATCTGGCCTCCATGGGAGCACCACTGAGGCTGCCTTTGGCCCCAAGAGCAAAGCGTTACATTTTCATTAAGAACTCAGCTGCCAACGAGGCTTTGAGCTGGGGAAGGTGCTGGGCTGAGCTCCCAGGGAAAACCAGGCTGGCAGAGCCAAGGTGCCTTGGGAAAACCTGGCTGGGATATAGAATTACAATTATAGAATCGGCTGGGTTGGAAGGGACCTTTCAGATCATTAAGTCCAACCATCAACCCAACACCGCCAAAGCCACCACTAACCCATGTCCCTCAGCACTACGTCTGCCTGACTTTTAAACACCTCCAGGGATGGCGACTCCACCACTTCCCTGGGCAGCCTGTTCAGCTTGACAACCCTTTTGGGGAAGAAATATTTCCTAATATCCAATCTAAACCTCCCCTGGTGCAACTTGAGGCCATTTCCTCTCATCCTATCGCTTGTTCTGTGGGAGAAGAGACCGACCCCCATGTGTGCTGCTCTTTGCAAACTTGGCATGGTGCTCCCCCAAAAATCTCCCCCTGGGACGTGTCAGAGGTAGGTCAGGGAGGCAATTATGGAATGGGAAAGGCCATCCCTCCATGGCGTCTCTGGGGCGGGAGGTGTGCGGGACACAAGATGCTCCTGCGGGTGTTCAAGCAGTTGAACCTAGGTGAGAAATGAAGGTGGGTGGTGTGGGCAGCTGAGCCTCCATCCGTATTCTTCTGCGGTCAAGGGCTGTTCTTCCTCATACACCACCCACCCCGCTCTGCCCAGAGTAAGGGGGCAGTTAAGCACAGGCAGGGTATTCATATGCAAAGTGATTTGCAGTGCATTAAAAATTTAATTCTGCCTCCGAGTACCGGATTCTGGCGGGGTTTGCCAGCGGGGCAGGCTGGCTGCTTCAGCCTCCCCTGGTGCTGCTGCCATGGGCAGAGGGGAACGACTTCTCCAGTGCGAGTCCTTTCGGTGTTAAAAACGGGAAATCAGTTTTCTATCGATTGGCGTTTCTCTTAACGTATTCTCGCAAGTGCTCATTAAATTTTCATTCAATTATCCCGGGCCGCGTTGTATGCCGCTCCCCCGCCCCCCCCCCGCCATCCTTTTCAGAGGGAATAGACGATAATAGACGCATCCATCCCTCCCACGGAAGCAAGGCGTTTGGCGTGCGGCTAATTTAATGGAAGAGAGGCAAATCTTAATAAAGGAGGAGGGAAGAGCAGTACTCATCGCAGGATGGCTGATGGTATAATGACCCGGCTTCTGAAGGAGCAGAGCAGCCGAAGCTCTCCCGGTGCCATTAACGTTCGATATGTCAGAGCTGAAGGTACCAGGGAGAGGAAAACAACATCATTAAGCAGGACACCCTCACGCTGGAAGGGGAGGCACATTTATATTCTGACAGGGGATTATCTAGGCAGCAATAATAATAGCAGGAGTAATAATAATAATAATAAATCATAATCACTTGGCATTGCTGGCTGTAGTGGGACAACAGGGTGTGAAACAGCTCTGGTAGAGCTAAAAGGGCAAGTGGTAGACATGAGCATCAGTGGGAGAAGTCGGGTTTGCAGAGTGATCTGGGACAAGTCCCTGCCTGTTCTGCCTCAGTTTCCCCAGCCGCAAAGCCAGGCAGTGATACTTGGCTCTGCAGAGAGCGCTGCAGCCACTCAGCTGGGTACCACTATTTAATCTTCAAGCATTTCCATCTGTTCTTCTCTACCAAGACTAAAACGGTACAGTGTCCACCCGACATCACCATAGTTTCTGGGTGGAGAGCTGCAGTCTGAGCTCAGCTCTTGCTGTCGTGGCCATGCCCAAGTCCCCCAGCCTCCCCCACCTCCAAACTCGGGATATTAATCACAGAATCATAGGATCATTTAGGTTGAAAAAGACCTTTTAGATCATTGAATCCAACCATTAGCCTAGCACTGCCAAGGCCACCACTAACCCATGTCCCTACGTGCCACATCTACACGTCTTTTAAATACCTGCAGGGATGGGGTCTGAATCTGGATTTGCCTCTGCTCTGCCTGGAGGAGCTTTTCCCCATGGGAGCATCCTGCTCGCTGTAGAGCCCCCGAGGGCAGCCTGGCCCTCGCTCAACCCCTTACACGGGAATGGCGGGGATGGTGCCAAATCCTCATCTGAGCTCGGAGTCGGGCTGCTTCTGGGATCCTTTTCAGACTTTCACATTCAGAGTCATGTGAGCATTGGCCATAATGCTTGTGACAACACCTCATCCATCTGCAACACTGACAAGCCTGGCCACTAACCAAAATATATTCCAGATTCAGCTCCAAATACCTGGTGCTCGACCTGTCCCTGCGGCCCGTACATCTCAGATAGACGTGTGTTGCTGTGTGCAGGGGTGATGTCTGCATGGCATGGCCACGCACGTCCTTTGCTAGTGAGCAAGCAAGCGTTCAGTCTCAGGGAGACACGCTCACTGTTATCATGGCGTTAGGTGGGCAGGGATTTTGGCAGAGTCGGGCAAGCAGGGCAGAGCTGGGCTCTGGCTAATCTCGCCAGCGCGTCTGAGCGGTTACGTGCAAGGTTGGGAGCCCGGCTGCATACGCCGCCCTTTATCTGGGTTTCAAGACAGCCTTTGATAAAGAACCACAAGGCAGACGGCGGCGGCAGCTGAAAGGGATCAGGGATCAAGGTAGTGAAGAAAGACCTGGCTCTGAATCAAAAGGATCTCGGCAGGGGGCCAGCACCCGTTCGGGGTGGGATGGGGATACTCCATCCTCTTCAACGGAGGGGAATGGGAGAGGGGCAGCGAGGCGGCACTATTGCTGCGCGCCCTGCTTGCAGCGCTTCTTCCCTTCCCTCTGCCTCCTGCGAAGACCTGGTTTGTCTCCAGCGTCACAACGGTTTGTGCTGCCTGGAATTTAAACCCAGTGCTGCGCATCCTGCCGGCGTGGGATGCAGCATGCCCACCACCCCTGCAGCTCATCCTCCCCTTTGCCACTGCCCCGCACCAGCTGCTTGGCAAACGTGGGCCTTGTGAAAGGAGGGCAGAGACTGAGGAGCCGGGGATGTGCTCGGAGCACGTCGGTGTGTTGGCTGAGGTGATGCGAGCTCTTTCCCCGAGTGCTTGCGGTACCGTTGAGTGCTCCATTACCGCCCCGCGCTGCGGCTCGCTGCCTGCGGTGCTCCGCAGTCGGGGAGGAGCGCTCCTTAATGCCATGTTGGAGCTGTCTTTCGTAATGCAATTATTCCGCAATAATCTTGAAATGGAATATAATTAGGAAAGGAGGGGGGAGGGGGCAAGAGCGTGCTGTTGCAGTCGTGAGCTGTAACGCACGGGCCGTGCCGGCGCTGCGGGAGGCTGGATGGGCCGGGGCTGTGGGCCACGGGCATCCTCTCCCCACGGAGCCGGCTGAAGCCTTGACCTTCAAAACAAAGAGTAAAGAGGAGGGTTTGGGGTTTTTTCTCCTTTTATCTTGAATATTAATTAGGCTGAAAAGTGTTTCGGAAGAGGCTCGCAAGCTTTAAATCAAGCTTCTGAAGAGCCTGATCAAAGCAGCAGCATCTCCATCTGCGGAACCCCCCTGGGTGACAGGACTGGGCTGTTGTCCCCGTATAACCCCCCCTGACCCGAGGGATGCGGGTCCAGGATGCCAGGATGGAGAGGAATGCTCGTGGCAGACAGTCCGCACGCGGCTGGAAGTGCCCTGATACCCAACGGAGAATTTGCTTCCTTGCACCGACTCCGAAGCCCCTGGTGGTCCCTGGAGTCCCTCTTCTCGCACCCCCACAGGCAAAAGGTTGATTTAAACTGATGATTAAATGCAGCCGGTGTCACAGGCTGAAGGATGAGGTGGTGCCTGCGGGGTCTGGGGGGGCTCCAGATCCCTGGAGGTGGGTGCAGGGAACACCCCCATACCCCCCTCTGCCTTTACAGCTTTAGGGCTTTCGCTGGCCGGGGGGACCCACGGAGCCCCTGGGCCACGACTGGCTTTGCTTCACCCATCCCAGACAGACAGACACCCCCTGGACAGACAGACACCCGTTTCTGGGAACTCTTAGCCATGGGAAAAAAATTCCCAGCCCTCCAAGTGACTCACGGGGGAGATAATTGGCTACACTGCTTATTTTTCTTCCTCCTTCTGCCTAAAGAAACTATCGTTTCCAGTGCCCAGCACTGGGACACCACGGCTTTCGCCATTTCCCTTTGTTTTGTCTGACTTATTCACCCCTGGGGGGGCCTCTCCCACTGCCAGAGCCCCCAGCAGCAGAGCAGGGCTGGGGGACGTGCCTGGTCCCCACTGTGGAGATTCTCCAGTGGCTAGAAAGGGTTGTGCTGGGGGTGAAAGTCTCTCCCTCGCCAGCCAGCGATTCCATGAAAGCTGCAGGGGCACAGTCACCCCTGGGGCCTGATCCTGTAACCACTGGGCCAGTACCTTATGCAGAAGTGGGGGCCAGACTCACAAACACCCCACACATCCCTCCCCATGAAAGACACTTGTTTCCTGCAGGAAGGAGGCTGGAGAAAAAATAAAATAAAGGCTTCACAAGCAGCCACATGCCAACCTCTCCTATTTACCAGCTCGCCGAGGAGAGCCTGGCTTGGGCGGGGGGGGTGTCGCACCCTGGCACCTCCTACGGCCCCGGCTCCACCACACACCCCACGCTGGTAGAAAAGCTTTGCTGAATCAGATCTAAACCAGGCCTGGAAATTCCTTTGGCATGAGCCAAGCCGGGGATTTCAAACCACATATAGCTTTTTCATTACAATGCCTGTGCTTTTTATACATATATATATGCATATATATTTATATATTTTGATTCTCAGAGGGCGGGGGTTTTGCTGTTTCCCAGCCTGCAGGTTTGGTCGGGTCCCCATCCCGGGGTCGCCCCGCTCCCATGCTAAAAGCTTTTGCCTTCCGGCTGCCGGCTCATTAATACAGCTCAATTAATGCTTACTCCCCTGGTATCCAAAGGTATTGGATTTCCAGCCTCTTCTCTCCAGGCAGAGCCGCCAGAGCCCCGCTCTGCTGTGGGCACAGTCCTACCGAGGCCCTCACCACTCCTTGGGGTTAAAAGTGATTTTATGGGGATTTTTCCCCTTTCAGCCCTGGGGAGGGGGGGATTTATTGTGGGTCACTGGAGCAACACTACTGCAGGACAGGACGGGGAAATAGAGACAGAAAACCTTCATCTTGGTTTTATCTCATGACCCATAGCTCACATTTAAACACATATCCTGGTTAAGTGAAGGATGTAGGGTTGGTCACCCCACAACCACCACCCTATTTCTCAGGGTGAGATCCCCCCCCCCCGGTGCTGCCGCTGGGGCATGAACCAGCTCCCAAACCACATGAGATGGAAACTGGGCAGGTGGGAGAGTTTTTCCAGGGTGGGATTAAGATAAAACGCTTTCCATCGGAGCCCCTGCCTGTGTGGCTGGGCAGGGCTCCTGTCCCACCCCCCCATCCCCTCCCCACCTCTGTGGAAAACACCTTCACAGGGAGACGCTGGGAGCTTTTACTAGAAAATCAGAAGTTTAAACTGGCATAGCAGTGGCTGAAGCGATGCTTGGAGCCCTGCTGTGCCGAGAGTTTATTTAACAAAAAAAAAAAAAAAAAAATTAATGATATTATTGGAGCAAAATGGAGCGATGGAGAAGGGGACTGTCCTAGCGATGCTTCACTTCTCTCTTTGGGCAGACTAAGGGAATGTCGCTCCTGGGCTCGGTATAAGCAGCACGTTTAATGCTTAAATTTCATTTCTTGGCTGTTTGGCTGGCAGCGGTGATTTGGTTTTGGGGCCTGGGCATTGCTCTCTGAGCTAGGGCCTGGAGAAAACCCAGCGAGACACCCCAGATGTGGGGGGGGGCTCCTCCTGGGATGCTGTGCCATGGCTCCCCGGGACCACTATTTGAGATATTTCCCCTCCTCCCTGGGGGAAGGGAGCAGGGGGTCCCCAGCAGTCTCACACAGGCAGGATTTATCCCCGTCCCTAATTCCCTGGGCTACCCGGGCAGACTTCTGCTAGCAGAGGGTTTCTTCCGAACAATTTCTCATGGTGATGACACCAAAAAAGTGGCGTGGGGGGAGAGGAAGGGGATGAACCCCTTCATTTGCTTCACCAGCATGAGGTTTTTCCTGGCCAGGGCAGGCTGGGGGCTGGAGGGGTGTGAGGGAAGGATGGGGCTGGGTCCCTCCCAGAGAGGTGTCAGGGGAGGGTGGAGCTGGGTCCCCCCCTCTCCGCAGTGATGCCGAGCACTTTCCTCCAGCAGCCGGGGAGATGCCGGGGGGGGGGCGGGCCGGGCAGCGAGCGGCTGTGCTCCCTGTGGCAGGGAAAAGAGATCCCTTCAAAGGGATTTCTTTTGGAAAGGGGGCTATAATTACCTGTTTGTGGTTATAATTATTTCCTACCGTCCCTCGTAGTCCTGCCCCAGCTAAAGAAAGCATCCCCCCTCCCTGGGCATGGGCTACAAAGTGCCTGGAGGTCTCCATCCCAAATATTTCACATCCAGCCTGCGACCGCTTTTCTGGTAGCAAATTCCTTTCCAAATCTCCCCTGCAATTTGCGGCGGGCAAACCTTGTTTGAGTTTGAGGATTTAGCACATTTTTGCCGCACCGTTTTTCGCAGGGAGGGCTCGGGGGGGGCGGGGGGAGGCGGGGGGCGGGGGGCGTCCGGGCCGCGTTTTGTGTGGTCTGGCCACCCCCGAGCACGGGCATCCTGCATCCCGCCTCGCCGGAGGCACCCCCGGCACCCATCCCGCCATCCCCGGCAGCGGGAGGGCACCGGACCCCCCCCCCGCCGAGGGACGGTCCCCGTATCCCTGTCCCCTGCGCCCCCGCACACGTGGGGCTGCCGCCGAGGCTCAAGGTCGTCGGGCTTTTTTGTTGTTCTTTCTTTTTCCATTTTATGTGGTTTGTGGGCACATAATGGAAGGTGGATTCTGGAGGGGTTTGTTCTCTTGTCAGCCTGAATTATTAATCCAGCCGGGCGTCTTTCTTTCTGTTTTTCTTCCCCCCTACCCCACCCCACCCAACCCCCCTTGATTTTATTTTAGGCAATGGCAAAGTCACCGTCTGGCAGCGCCAGCCCTCACACCAGCCGCCTATGGCATCGCTCGCCAAAGCGCAGCCGCGATCCAGCCCACGGCAACCAGGAGCCGCCAGCCCTGGGGACCACCCGGGGGCTCGTCCCTGCCGGGGCTCGCCGGGTGGGCGCGGCCAGCGGGCAGGACCCATGGGTGCCCACGAACAGGCGCGCAGCACCCCTGTGCCCCTGCCCTGGAGTAATCTATAGGGCTTTGCTGGGAGAAGGGGTTGAAGGACCGCGCCAGCCGCCCCCTCTCACCCTCCACACCTGCATGGCGGGGGCTGCGGGCCAGCGGAAGCCTCCTGCCAGGGGAGACGTGGCCCGTGCCGGAGGGGATGGGCACGCAGGGCTGGACTACCATCCTCACCCAACGGCACAGCGCTGGGCTGGTGAGAAATTAAGAGCCCCGGCCGCGGCGGTGCAGGACCAGAGCTGGTCCAAGCTCCATGCAGCCTCCACCAGCATCCTCAGCCACCCCCCGCTCCCCCGGGCAGGTCCCTAAGGGGCTGCAGACCCCTGGCCTTGCAGCTCTGCTCCCTGGGGCGCTGGCGGCCTTGGCACCCGCTTGCCAACCTCTTTGGGTGGCCCTGGCCCACCCAGCCGCAGCCGGGGCTGCCACCCACCCGCCAGACACTCACACTCTGCTTTAATTAGCCGGGTGGTTTAATGAGCGGCAGCTCGGCTGCGACCGCGCAGCCCTCCTGGCTGAGCCGCCGCGGTTTGTTACGGCCACTCGCGCTTGTCCCCCTTTGAAACCCCTGTGCCCCCTCCTCTTCCTCGCAGGCAGCCGGGCACTGGGGAGGGGGCTGCGGCAGGGACACAGCCCCTATCATACACCAGAGAATCCACATCAGAGAGCGGGTGGGAGCACCCTGGCAGGCAGGAGCAGCGCAGGGGCGCGGGGGATGCCCGGCTCTGACAGCTCTCTGCTGGGGGCTGCCGGGGTCGCAGCTCCCCCCGAAAGGTGCTGTCGGCAGCAGCCGAGGGGCGGTGGCTGCTGCTTTGCCCTCCCGCCGCCCCATCCACGGGCAGGCATCGGGCTGGCTCGGGGCTGGGTGCCTTTATTTATACTGGGAAGACTGCGAGAGCGTTACGAGGTCGAGCGTCGCCACCCGGCCGCTGCGGAGGGGAAGATGCTCCCCGCCACCGCCGGGGCTGATATTGCTATTCCCATCACACGGCGCTGGGCGAGCAGCCTGGGCCTTTGGAGGGGGGAAAGGCACTTTCCCATGCTCGCGGCGCTAACGAAGCCCCCGGGAGCCGGAGCAGCGGGCGTGCAAGCGTGCGAGCCCACGGCAAGGAGACAAAAGCACTTGTTGAATGAGCCCGGCCAGGTGGGAGCATCCCTGGGCACCTCGACCTCTCATGACGGCGCGGCAGCGGGGCGCTCGGCTGCGTGGCACCTCGCTGCCTAATTGGTGACCCCCGGCCGGCGGCGGCAATTAGAGCCCCAGCCTTGCCCTGCGCCGGGGAGGCTCATTAACCGTCTCCGGCTTCACCCCGCAGGGAGGCTGGGGGTGCTGCCCACCCTGCCTGCTCCGGCTCCGCTGCCCACCCCCGCGGGAGGAGGAATGGGATGACAATTTATATCTGCGCTAATTAGCCTCAAGGCTGCCGAGCGGGGAGCCAGGAGGGCAGTGGATATGGGGTCATCGCCATCCTCCTCATCCTCATCCTCACCCTCCTCCTCCTCCCCCTCCCTCTCCTCCTCCTCCCCCGGAGCGAGCTCCCTGCTCGGAGCAGAGGGTCCCCATCCCCATGGCTCTCCCTTGCTTTTATTCCCTTCCCCACAGCAGGTTTTGAGGACAGATAGTCACATTTTTGGTTACGCCAAAGGCCATTTTACCCCCGTCTGGCTTAAGGTTATTTTCCATGCCTTACAGCTAAGCAGAACTGGGATGCGAGTCATTAAAATCACCCTCCGAACCTGCCGTTTTGTGAGACCTGAAAAAGGGGAAAATCAGTAAAAAACTGGAGGTGTGGGGACAGTCTCCGTGCGTCTGCTCAGGCAGCTGGAAACAGCCTCATCCGCTGCCGGCAGAGAGCTAGGGCTCTGCTGAAAAATAGGGATTTTGGGGTGGAAACACAAGTCTGCGGGGCGCCAGCAAGGGCCCCCAGCCCCGAAATGATGGCGCTGGAAAGTGCGGTGAAACGCAGTGTCTGTGTGTGCCCGGCTCCGGCCGGGCATGGAGTGGCTCCTCTCACCCGGATGAGATGCCCAGCTCGCCCTGGGGAGCCGGCGGCTGCCGAGGGCGGATCCTGGCGGCAAGCACAGCACCTTTGATCCCTTGGTGGCCGGCGCTGGCGAGGCTGCCCCGTGGGGCCAGCTGCGGGCACGGCGCAGGGGCTCCCCGCTCCCAGCCTCAAATACCCGTCTGCTCCGCTCCGGCCACAAACCCTCCCCCGGACTAGAAAAAGGGGGGAACATGACATGCTCTGATTTGCAGATTTGGCGGAGATGAATTCCACCCCCCTGGAAGGCGCGGCTGGAGATGCCGGGGCCGATAGCGCCAGGCTGTGGGTGCCGCCGGAGCTGCTCCGGCACCGGGGCTGCCCCGCTCCCGGGGAGAAGCTGGGAAACTCCCTCCCGCCCTGCTTGGGGTGGCAAAGGGCCAGGCTGATCCCGTAAAACCCCGCGGGGTGCATTGCTCCATGGGCAAAACCGTCTGGGATTAAGGGAAAAAGCAGAGCGGTGATGCATATGGGGTGGCCACTCGTGTAGCAAGAGCGTTTGGCCTCGGCTGCTGGGGAGGACAGCCAGGCTCAGCAGTGTCCCTTTGCTCTGGAAGGGGCAGAGGGGACGTAAGGGATAGCCAGCTCCCAGACCATCAGCAGGCAGTCATGTGGTCGGTACCAGCCCCTGCGGGATGATGCTGGGAGGGATGCGGGGCAGAAGGGCTGCCGGCTCTTGCAGGCAGTGAGCTGAAAGCTGAGAGGAACCCAGGAAGGGGGAAAAAAAAAAAACAAAAAAACCCTGATGTGTGCCGTATTTCATAACATGAGATGTGAGACTTTAATGGGCTCTGAGATATCAAAGGGGACAGGAAGCCTGAAGCTGTATGCGGCACATCAACAGCAACATGCGATATGATCACCACGCTCCTTCGCCTGCGGCCCCCAAGGACAGAGCCCCGGCGTTCAGCTCAAAGGCGTATCACTGCCAGAGACCCTGACCTGGAGCACTGGGACAAAGTGGTAAACAAGGTTTTAAATAAAAAGTGATGCCGGGCTCCTGCGGGAGAGGTGAGCTGGGAAAGCCTCCCGGTGGCGCGGGGCTGGCAGGCACATCACCCTGAGTTGTGGCCAGCGCCGTATTTCTCCCTTGCAAAGTCGAGCAGTAAATCCCATCCGGGGGATGTCTCGGAGGCACCGAGGGACAGTCACCGCAAAAAATTTAGGGCTCAGAGGTGGCGGAGCCATGCCATAAATATAAGAGGTGTGCAGGAGAGCTGGCCAGCCCCCACGCATCCCCGATGGGAAGCTTGTTCCCTTCCCCGTCCTCTCCCCCAGTCCAATTTTCTCTCATTTCAGTTTCACAGCCAGCACCGGTCATTGCTGTTAAAACATCCCCAACTCTGGAAGGAGCTGGGCCCTGGCAGTGCTGGGATGGCCGTCATGGATAACAACCACCCGGACTCACACCAGCGGCGTTGGGAATAAGAAGGAGAGTGATTTCGCGTGGTCATGTCTGCAAACCCTCTGCTCCACGGCACCAGCCTCTCCCCATCACCACCATCCTGGCTTTGCTGATGGAGCTCGGCCTCTCCTGGGGCTTAACCCCCCCCACCCTCAGCTGCATCCACACTTATCCCCGCTAATAAATCTGTGGCCGTCACAACTTCTCTGCCGAGCCATGCTGACAGTGGCCGGCCGGGCTGCGCTGGAGGCTCCTGAGGGTCTCAGCTGAACGTGCCAGTCCAGGGTGGGTGGCACTGGGGTTCAGGCTGGTGGGCTGTGAGCATGCTGGGGTTTCATTGCAGGTAGCGGAAAATAAGCATCTGTGCTTTGGGACAGCGGCCGAGGAATCGGGGAACATTATCAATGGGCGGGAGAAGGGAAGGGAAAGATCTCTCATGATTAACCTGGTGTATGATCCCATGATGATGATTGGACCCCAGCTGGCACAAGAAGAGAGCTTGAAAACAGGTTCCAAGGGACAAGGCAGAAAATCCTGTCAGAAATGTGAAAAAATAAAAGCAGCCAAGGAGGGAGCTACTAAAAGTGTATCCAGGAACTAAAAATAATAATAATGAAATAAACCGAGGCTCTCCTGTTGACTTGACTTTGGGATTTCCCCCTGATGGGGGATTTATAAGGCACGTGTCCTTCTCGTTTGGAGAGAAGGGTTTGTGAAGCTGCACCCATATTCATCACACCAGGCAGCTGTGGGTACTGATGCTTCTGCCCAGACACTGCACCAGGAACGAAAACTGTGCCTGGGATGAGAGGTGGGGAAAGCCACCACGATAAGATGGGGCAGCTATGGCTGTGACCTCGAGCTGACAGCATGTTGATGGGGAGATTGTTATTTCAGGTAGGAAAGCGCTCCTCTGACCTGGCCAAGTTTCCGAGGCCAACAGGCAGCCGAGGCCTATAAAGCTCATCACAGCAAACCCCTTACTGTCCAAAGGCAGAGGTTCCTTTTAAAAGTCTGGACATTAAGAGGTCCTGGGGAGGAAGTCAATAAAGACATGGAAGAGTTTCAAAGTGAGATTGCAAGGCAGGGCTGCCGGCTTTTACTGCAGGGACTTGGAGAAATGCTCTTTGGGCATTCCCGGGCAGTTGTTTACCTCCAGCATTACACTGTATTGGAAGTGGAAGAGCAGAAGAACTCAAGTTTCCAAAAATCACAAGTATCAGCCCTTGTCTGGCAACATGTGCAAGACACACTGTAGGGAAGGAATGCCATCCAGAGGGACCTGGACAGGCTGGAGAGGTGGGTCTGTGCCACCCTCATGGGGTTCAACCAGGCCAAGTGCAAGGTCCTGCACGTGGGTTGGAGCAATCCCAAGTACCAATCCAGTCTGGGCAGAGAATGGATTGAGAGCAGCCCTGAGGAGATGGACCTGGGGCTGTCGGTGCATGAGAAGCTCAACACACCCGGCAACATGCGCTGGCAGCCCAGAAAGCCCCCGCAGCCTGGGCTGCATCCCCAGCAGCGTGGGCAGCAGGGCGAGGGGGGGGGATTCTGCCCCTCTGCTCCGCTCTGTGAGACCCCCCTGCAGTGCTGCCTCCAGCGCTGGGGCACCAACAGCAGAAGGACAGGGAGCTGTTGGAGCGGGGCCAGAGGAGGCCCCGGAGATGCTGGGAGGGCTGGAGCCCTTCTGCTGTGAGGAGAGGCTGAGAGAGCTGGGGGGGTTCAGCCTGGAGAAGAGAAGGCTCCAGGGAGACCTTCGAGCCCCTTCCAGTCCCGGAAGGGGCTCCAGGAAAGCTGGGGAGGGACTCTGGATCAGGGAGGGGAGCCATGGGACAAGGGGGAAGGGTTTTACACTGAAAGAGGGGAGATTTAGGTGAGATCTGAGGAAGAAATTGTTTGCTGTGAGGGTGGTGAGCCCCTGTCCCAGGCTGCCCAGAGAAGCTGTGGCTGCCCCATCCCTGGAGGTGTTCAAGGCCAGGCTGGACGGGGCTTGGAGCAACCTGGTCTGGTGGGAGGTGTCCCTGCCCAGGGCAGGGGGTGGCACTGGGTGGGCTTTGAGGTCCCTTCCAGCCCAGACCATTCTGTGATTCTATGACCCCCATAGCCACAGCTCCCCCGTCCTCCCCACTCTGCCTGGGGCCGCCGGACACCGTACAGCCCTCGGTGTGTGTGTGTGTGTTGGAATTAATTAAACAAGTAAAACCAACTACAGGCGCAATGAGGAACCCAGCGCCCCTCGTGGGCTGCGCCGCGGCGCCCCCTGGCGGCCGCACGGGGCGCTACCGGGCGAGGGGGTGGCGGCGGCTGCGTGCTCCTCCCCGGGCCAGGGGAAGGCAGAGCTGGTGGCCCCGCGGGGCTTGTACAGCACCGGCCCCCGGGGATGCTGCGGGGGGGGGAGGGGGTGTGTGTGTCTGGCTGCCCGGCCCCGGGAACAGCGCCCGAAATAATGGGTTAAAAAAAGGGATATTCGGGCAGGAGAAAGCCCCGCAAAATTGTCCGGGCTGGCTCTGTGTCCTGATTTGAGCAGCACAGGATTGATTTCTCTTTTCAGTAATTTTACTTTTCAGTATGGTCTCTTCTAACGCCTGGGAAAACTGCACTTTTAGAAGACTCTGTTGTCTGAGTTGGTGAAAATACTTTATCACCAGCTCTGGGGTGCAGGTTTCAAGGTCTCAGTGTTTTCGAGGTGCAGGGACGAGGAGGAGCGAGACCCGGGCATTGCCCCAAGCTGCCAACAGGGTTATTTCATACCATGAACAGCACATTCCATAGAAATTAGGAAGTTTGCTGAGGAGTTCTCTCTCTCTCTCTCTCTCTGTCCCTCCCTTGCTGGCTGCCATCCTGAGCACTCCTCACCCCGGTGCCGGAGCCCTGAGCCCTTCCCTTCCTCCCGCAGCCGCAGCGCTCGCAGGGTCCCACGTTGGCTGTCCCTGTGGGGAGTGCACGGCTTCTGCTGGGGAACGGGCTGGGAATAGTCCTCGTGTGTTTTACATTGGTATCGGGATCAGTACTGGTTCTTTAGTGTTATTAATATTAATTATTTAGTATTATTCTATTAAATCTGTTTATATTTCAGCCCTTGGGTTTCCTTGTTTTTTTTCCCAATTCCCCTTCCCGAGTGGGGAGGGGTCATTGGGTGAGAGAATGATTGTCTAAATGACAATACGTTGTGGGTTCTTCAAACTGTAACACCCAGCTAACCCCGTGCTGAAGGAGGCGATGGCCCGCATCCCCCAGCAAGGTCCCCTCTCCAAATTGCTGTCAGCAGCAGCTCCACTCCCCGTAGCCTGGACCGTTCCACCCAATGGTTCCAAACCCTACTGGGCTTTTAAAAGGTGCCGTTTTCTGTTAAATTCCACAGCATTTAAAAGCTATTTAATGTCTGGGCTGCTCCCTACTGAGTTGTAAATAATTTTTTCCAGCACCGAAAATTGTTTACTAACATTTTATTGAGGCCTTATTTTCCGAAGAGGGGATGCGGCTTGGAACCCAACGGCGAATAGCTCAGTCAGGGCCATGGGCTGCACGCAATGGGCCTGATCAAAACACTCTCTGTCATTTACTTGCAAAATTCAGAGTGAAATTTCATGCAGTTTGGAAACAAAACGTTGCCTCCCCTCTGTCCCAATGTGTTGTTCACGGTTTTCCTATATTCTACGGTAATTCCATGTACCAATCTCTAAACTAGCTGACCAGGGTTTTGAATCTGGATTTAACGCACACGCTGCGATGTCTCAGTATTTATGCTATTCAACATCAGCACGTCTGCTGGGATGTCTCCAGCCACCTCAGGAGAGCGATAGCAGCAGGGGGCTTGGCCCGCTCGTCCCAGTTGGAAATAGGTGACGTGTGTGAGCTTCCCTGGCCAGCCCCCTCCGCAGAAGACCACTGCAAGACCCGGGGCCGACATGGACTCCAGCCCCAGCCTCTTCCTCCCACCAGTGATTTCTGCACAGGGCATGGGCTCTGCTATTGAAACCGTCCTGCTGGAGCCAGGAATGGAAATGAAACTCCTCCCGGGGGGGACACCCAGTGCAGGGAGTTTTTCTCTGTCTGCTTATAGCTTTGGCATTGGAATATGGCCGGGTGGAGTGGCAGGGGCACAGGATGCATCAGCTCCTGGTGCACGCAGTGCTGCTGGCTTTCCGGCTGCTCCACCTGTGGCTGCTGTCGGAGCTGGGAGAAGGGCTGTACCACGCACCCGTGGTGTCCCCACCCATGTTTGTGGGTTAAAACCCAGGTACCGCACCCTTGTACCTCAAGCCAGCCATTTGACACGCTGCTGAGGAAGTGCCGGGCTCTGCAAGCGCAGGTGGGTGGCTGGTGGGGACCTCAGCCTGGGGACCCTTGTCACCAGTGACATGACTAAGCCCCTCAGCGGCACCAAGGTGAGTTCCGCTCTCAGTTCCCTATTTCCTCTTCACTCTGCGTCTTTTCTGTTCGACCATAAGTGATGCCGGGGTGTTGGATGCCTTCGCAGCACGGAGTGGCTCCGGCAACACCAACGGATGCTCTTTTGCTGGTAAAGCAATGGTGGACAGGGCAGGTGCCGGTGTGGGGTGGAGCTGGAGCAGTTAGAGAGGGGCATCGCCTTAAGGTGGGGGGTAGACCCTGGTACACCACTCCAAATCCCTGCCCTCACTCCTTGAAAGCATCACTGGGGTGCTCTGTGTGCAGGGCAGGTAAGCAGCTGGGTAACAGAGGGTCAATGACGCTCATGGTCCACCAAAGGACCAGCCTCTCCAGGACCCCTACAGTACTGCAGGCAGGAGGATGGGAGAGCCTCGAGACACTGCTTTCCAGGAGAGGATGACCTGAACATGTATCAGTAAATCACAGAATCACAGAGTGGCAGGAGTTGGAAGGGACCTCTGGAGATCATCCAGTCCAACCCCCTGCCAGAGCAGGATCACCCACAGCAGGTGGCACAGGAACGCATCCAGGCGGGTTTGGAATGTCTCCAGAGACGGAGACTCCACCACCTCTCTGGGCAGCCTGTGCCAGGGCTCTGCCACCCTCACAGGAAAGAAGTTCCTCCTCATGTTTAGGTGGAATTTCAAGTTTGTGCCCGTTCCCCCTTGTCCTGTCGCTGGGCACCACTGAAAAGAGCCTGTCCCCATCCTCCTGACACCCACCCTTTAACTATTTATAAGCGTTGATAAGGTTCCCCCTCAGTCGTCTTTTTTCCAGACTGAAGAGACTCAAATCCCTCAGCCTTTCTTCATGAGAGAGGTGTTCCAGTCCCCTCATCATCTTGCTAGCCCTAAGTGACTGGGTTTGACATGTGTGCCTTGCACAATCTACATGTAAAATTATTGCTCCATTAAAGTGCCCGCAGAAGCTGCTGGACACGGTTGCAGACATGCACAGCACGGTGGAGAAAAGGGAGATGGGGCTCAGGGCTGGCCCCCTCTGGGTGGCTGCTGGGTGCCACAACCTGCCCTTGTGTCCCACCGAGGGGCGACACCTAAGGGACGAGCAGACCCTTCGATGAGCAATTGCTGTTCCTGCAGCAGCCGCATGGACTGCGCTCCCCCGGCCCCCTGAGATACAGAACCACTCCCAGGAGGCAAATTGGGAATTTTTCCCCTCTGAGAAGTAGGGCCCGATGCTCCGACACACAAACTCCGATGCTCCAACACACAAACCCCGGCTGCCAGGGGGGCGGTGGCGAAGTAGCAGGGCTGCAACGCGACGCTGGGAAATTATACCGTCAACGGAGCTGCTCTCATGGGAAAATGAAGCAGCCATCATATGGTGTTGATTTAGTGCTCGAATACGAAGAATAGGGGAAAAGGATGAAAATAACGCCAAACAAACCTCAAGCCCCCCACAAGTTTATAACGGAGTTTTGTGCAAACCCTCCGCTTTTACCCCAAGAAGCAAGCTGTGCTCCTCCGGCTGCCCCTTCGGGCTGCAATTAATCTCGTTTCAGCAAACTAGGATCAAAGACTCCGGCTCCATTACGAGCCACCTCTTAATCGTGTGTCTTAAACATCTGAGCAACTCGACAGCTGCTTCGTAAAGTGCTGGCGAAGGCGGGGAAAATTAAAGCATTGTTCAGGATGACACCACCCAGCTTTTCCCCACAAAAGTTTTAATGATGTTTTTATCAGTTGAGGCGCCTGATCAGCCTCCAGAAGGGTGGGACGGTGACGCCTTTGGAAACTTTTGAAGCCTTCCTGCTGTCTTCTAAAAGTGGTGTGTTCAGGATGCTGTGAGAGGTGCCCTTGCTGGGGGATGCGACAGACTGCGACCACCTTTCATCTCCTGCGGCTACAGCAACTGCACACCCCTTGTGAGCAGTCGCCGGGCTGGTGTCTAAAGAAAAAAAATCAAGCATATTTGGCTTTCTTTTAGTAACCTGAATTCCAGCTGTTGGCAAAGCAAATGCACCCCACAGCCAAACCGAAGTGGGTTTCCTGAGTGATGTTACCCCAAATCTTCTTCGCATGAGGGTGTCTCCGTCTTTGTGTCTTTTGACACAAAGACAAGTCTCCCTTGAAACACTCTGGGACTAAGGGTGTCCTGCTGCCGGGTCAGCCTGGTTGGGGGCAATGCGGGAGTTCAGCTAAAACTATCCGTTAAACCGCAGCCAATTTAGAATTCTGAGCCATCGGTAGCGTGCAGAGATCGAATCCCCCACACAGAGTCCCCTCGGCAAAGGCACAGGCAGAAACACAGGCAGACCTGTGTTTGGGGAAGATGTAATTAGAAGAGATCCCAGACCATTCGCTTCATTACTGCAGCCGTGATTAATAGCAGCAGCGGCGGCAGCGGCAGCAGTGTGGAGCATCGCCAGGGAGGATGGATGCAGGATACCAGCCCGTCGGCGATTTCCTACCTCCAGGAGCGGCTCTCAGTGGCTGGAAAGGGAATTGAAATTAATTTCCAGCCACTACCTGCTGGAAAGCAGGCGCCTCCAAAAGCAGATAGTTCAAACTGGTGCTAGGAAAAGGAGCCGCAGAGCCCCACAACTTGGTCCCAGGGTTGTAGAGTCAACGGAGCGATGCTGGGGGTACAGCGGCTTCGGGTCTGGGGCCATTGGGTGTACGGACACTGCATGTCTGTGCCCACCATCACCGGTGCTCTCCTTCTATAACCGCCTGATTTACTCCATAGACACTAACCCAGAGAAGCCGTGGCTGCCCCATCCCTGGAAAGATTCCAGGCCAGGTTGGACGGGGCTCTGAGCAACCTGATGGGGTTGAAGATGTCCCTGCTCATTGCAGGGGGTTGGGCTCGATGGCGTTTGAAGGTCCCTTCCAACCTAAACCATTCTGTGATTTTATGATTATGATACTTGGTTAGTGTACGAGATGCTCCATCTGATATGTAATACTCCAGTAACGTCACATTAATCTGCCAGGGATTTTTTTTTTAGCTGGTTACAAAGCTGTGTCCTCTTTGTCCCCCCTGACTCTCAGCTGGGCCACCGGCAAGTGGCTGCCATCACACAGCTCCTGCTTGCCCTGCTCTCCCTCTCCTGGCCGAGTGCACATCCTGATGGCATTCCGTCTTTACTAACGGAATTAATGTGCCAGCAGCTAATGGTGGGAAGAAGCCAGGGAGCCTGTTCATGCAGCTGGAGGAGGCAAGCACGGAGGCTTGCAGGCAGTGCTGGCTCCTCCTGGGCGATGCTGAAGATGGCAGCATGTACCGGCAAAAGCGAAGCAGCCGGCAGCAAACCTCCCTGCAAAAAAAATCATGAGTTTATAGGTTTTTTTTTTTGCTATAGGCCAGCAGGAAAAATCTATAAACCCCAAAGCTCGCGAGCTCCGGTCTTATAAAGCCTGAGTAAAGCCATGTACGTGCATGCACATCTGCTGGTGATGCTTCTGGCCTGTAAAGCAATCAGGGAGGCAATTAGGCACAGAACAGAGGCAATTAGGCACAGGGAGGCATTTGTGTGGCACCTGCCAGGCTGGTGTGGGAAATGGCCGTGCTATAAAACTTACGGAGAATGTGGTTTGGGTGTGGAATTGGCTTTTTTTTCTTTTATTTTTTTTCTTTTATTTTTTTTTTTTCTTTTTTCTTTTTTTTCATGGCATTCATTTCAAACCCGGCAGATTTCCTTCGTCAGATGGGAAGTGCTTCATTTCGGAAGTACTTGGTTTCAGTTCTGAGCTGTTTAAAGGCACGTTTTGAGTTTTAAAGCTGGGGGGGGGGGGGGGAGAGCATAGAAATGAAGGCATCTTGGAGAGCAGAAATGAAGAAAACAAAAAAAAATAGTCACTTCAGAGGTGTATTTCTAAATGAATAATGCACCAGAACTGACATGTTAATTTTATTTTCTGTTGTTTCTGTTGTTCCCAGAAAGTGCTCTCCCCATCCTCCAAGACTCAGACATAGGAACCACCCTGCATCCCAGTGGAAGCAGCAGCAAAGCTGTGGAGAAGCCCGGAGCATGGAGAAAATCAAATAAGCATCACTAAAATGTGCGCGGGAAGGCAGTGTGTCCTGCTGGGAGGTGCCTGGGCACCTGCCCAAATCCCAGCTCTTCCGAGTGCTTCAAAATCCCTCATTTATCCCCACTGCAGCAGCACCGGGGCTCAGGAGCCCTTGTGCCCACCACGTATGGAGGATGCTCGCAGAGTTTGAGCTCCAGGACATTAAACCCCAGCCAACAAAACCTCCCCCTAAAATCCAGGTATAATCCAGAGAGCAAGGATTCGGGGGAAGGAATCAAACCCCTGCAAGAGCCGTCTCTAACCAGCAAAACCCCAGTTTCTACGTGATCCCAAATGGATTGCTTCACGAGGTCATTAAAAATGGTCATCTTGGCTTTTTCCGTGAGCTGGGACAGGGTGGCCGGCAAAGCTGTCCCCTGCGTTTGCAGGCACGCTGGAGACCAACGCACAGGGCAGAGTCAGTCCTTCGCAGGGATTTGGTGGCAGTAGGATATAGGGCTGCTGTGGTGGGTCGGGAATTCCCTGTTTGGCAATTCGCAGCACTAATTTCTTGGGAGTTGTTGTGGGCGAGGATGCTTCCTCCGGCCTGAGGGTGCAAAACCATGACATAACGGCGGGGATGCAAAATCTGGCTTCTGTAAAACCAGGGCTCTGCGGTAGGGAGAGCCATCACCCAAGGAGAGCTGATGGACAAAATGGCTCCTAATTAGCAAAAAATGCCACTAGAGGTGATGACCACCTTCACCCCCTCCTGAGGGCTGGCACGCAGGGGACGGCCACGGCCAGGGCTGGGGGGAGGTGGGTCCCACCTGCGCCTCTGCATTCAACTTAGCAAAAATACTGAGGGTTTTACTATATTTTTTTTGTTTATCCATCTGCTTGTAATTTTGCTGGGGGTCGGTGGGGGTCGGTGGGAAGGTTTTGCCTGGGAAGGGGGACTAAAACCTGAAATACGCTCACCCCAAAATCATCGGCTTCACCTGGAAAAGGGCATTGGAGATGCCGCTTCATCAAGAAATTCTCCTTTCCCCTGCTCCCAGGGCAGGTATTGGGCATTTATCTGGGGCCATAACCAGCCTTGGTGGTTGTGTGGTGCACAGGGATGGGGATGGACAGGGATGGAGAAAGGGGGGAAGCTGGCTGGCTGGACAGTCCCAAAGAGTGACGGTCAATGGAATTAAATCCAGCTGGCGGCGGGTCACAAGTGGTGTTCCTCAGGGCTCAGTGTTGGCACCATTTCTGTTTAACATCTTTATTGATGATCTTGATAAGGACATAGAGTGTATCATCAGTAAGTTCGCAGATGACACCAAGTTAAGCGGGAGTGTTGATCTCCATGAGAGTAGGGAGGCTCTACAGAGAGACTTGGATAGATTGGATCAATGGGCCAATGCTAATGGAATGAGCTTGAACAAGGCCAAGTGCCAGGTCCTGCACTTGGGCCACAACAACCCCATGCATCACTAGAGGCTTGGGGAAGTGTGGCTGGAGAGCTGCCTGGCAGAAAAGGAACTGGGGGTTCTAATTGACAAGCAGCTGAATATGAGCCAGCAGTGTGCCCAGGTGGCCAAGAAAGCCAATGGCATCCTGGCTTGTATTAGAAATAGTGTGACCAGCAGAAGTAGGGAGGTGATTGTCCCCCTGTACTCAGTACTGGTGAGGCCACACCTTGAGTATTGTGTCCAGTTTTGGGCACCTCAATACGAGAGAGATATCGAGGTGCTGGAGCGAGTACAGAGGAGGGCAACGAAGCTGGTGAAGGGCCTGGAGAATAAATCTTATGAGGAGCGGTTGAAGGAGCTGGAACTGTTTAGTTTGAGGAAGAGGAGGCTGAGGGGAGACCTCATCACACTCTACAACTACTTGAAAGGACATTGTAGAGAGGTTGGTGCTGGTCTCTTCTCACAGGTAATTATCGATAGAACAAGAGGGAATGGCTTCAAGCTGCAACAGGGTAGGTTTAGACTGGACTTTAGGACAAAATTCTTCACAGAAAGAGTGGTCAGACACTGGAATAGGCTGCCCAGGGAGGTGGTGGAGTCACCATCCCTGGATGTGTTTAAGAGTCGTTTAAATGTGGTGTTGGGGGATATGGTGTAGGGGAGAGCTTTGTAGAGTGGGGTCGATGGTTGGACTTGATGATCCCAAGGGTCTTTTCCAACCTAAATGATTCTATGATTCTATGAAGGAACTGGAAGCGAACCAGTGGTTTCCAGCTGCAGAAGGAAGGAGAAGCGTGGCCCGAGGACCACCCTGCAGCATCCCCCGTGCCCCGGGCAGCTCAGCACCCACCGGCTCATGGCAAACAGGGGAAAGAGGGGGGGGGGAAATGCAACACAGCCAGTAATTTCCCTGACATTGAGTGGCGGAGGATGAAGCCAGCCTCCTAATTCATTGTGACTGGTTTTTTTGAGAAAGCAGGAGGGAGGGAGAGCTGCTTCTGCCCACCGAAATGGGAAGCAAGAGGCTCTGGGTGGAAACGTGGGGCTGAGGGAGCTGCGGATGGGGCTCAGGTGCTGCCAGACTGTGGGGTGGGGGCTGGAGACGAGGGGTGCAGGACAGGAAGGAACCATCTGGGCATCTCTCATCCCGCCGGACACGGGGGGCTGGGGAATGCCCCTCGCATTGTTCCCTGGATCCGGCCGGGGCCACAGGATATCCTGGAGGAGCCACCGGACCCCCGCAGCTGCGGGGATGAGGTGGGGGGGCCGGTTTGGGCCCTCCACCAACACGATGCTTGCTTGTATGTCATCTTGTCCCCGAGACAAGTCACGCGGAGATGATGCCGGGGTGGTGAGGACACCCCAGCGATTTGGAGCGAGGTGGGAAAACAGGCTTGGTTTGCTCCCACCTGTTGAAAAAGTTGAACCTGGGGGGGTTCCAGTGACTATAACATGACGTGTGCGCTGGGTGAAGGGGTTGGGCAGAAAAACCGCAGCCAGCAAGTGGCTGGCTGGAGGGAGAGAAGTTCCTCGAGGGCTGATAAGTGCCGAGGACGCGGCAGTCCTGCTCTATCTGCCCCACTGATAAACTGGGGACAGCTGGCGCCTGCTGCACCCTGGCAAGGCCACCCACCCCTGCCGGCGGCACCCACGTCCCCACAGGCTCCTCTGCAGCATCCATGGGTGCCTGGCTGCACCACGTCTCGCCTTGTCTTACCGCCATCCTCCCCGTATCAGGCAGCTAAAAATAATCCGGAGGCAGCAAAGAAGGCGACGAGTACCCGAGCCCATCGTGGCTTTGCTCCATGTTGCTTTTTCATTTGGGCAGACTGGGCTGCGGTGGCCGCGCTCCCGTCCCGAGGGGCCCTGGGAGGTGGTGGGGGGTGAGGGGACCTGCCTTTCCCCACACACCCCCCAAGTTAGGGCTAGAAACGCTCCACCAAGGCACCAGACATGGCTTGGTTCCCTCCCGTCTTTCCTGGCCATGGGAGACTGCTCACAGCGATGGCACTGATCCTGCCACCCACTGTCCCCATGGCCTTGGTCACACCCCTGAGCCCTCACGGTCCCCCATAAGTCAGGGGACCCATAAGCTCTGACCCCACCGTCTGCATGGCTTCCTTTGGGGCTTTTTTTGTGGTTTTTGGCTTTTTATCAGGGTTGGGGCAGCAGGCGGGTGGGGGAGGACGGCGACCCCATGCTCATGCCGTTGTACGAGCTCCCGGCCGGCTCCTGCTCCAGCGATGATGTTCCTCAGGTCTTCCTCCATCTCTGTCACTGGCTGATTGACACTGCTGAGAGGTCTCAAATATTCAAAAAGTCCCAGCGAGCACCAGAAATAGGTATTTTTATCCCCCTGGGTGACTACTTGCTTGCTCATGTATTATATTTGCACCCCAAATATATGGATGGGGGAGCAGCAACCAGAACAGGTTGCTGCAGACCACAAGCCAAGAAAAACCATCCAGAAAGGAGTTTCTTTTGGGGGAAATGGAGATATAAAAAGATCCGTTGGGCTTGGTATGAGAAAAGGGCAACTGAATCAGGTGAAACATTTCATTTTGGAGCCTGAATTACTTCTTTAAATTGTGCTGGGGTACATTTGGTGAGGAAATGTCAGTACAGAAGAAGTGTAAAATCCTTCTGAGACAACTCTTGTGAAAGAGTCTGACTTGGGGGAAAAAAAAAGGATTTTTTTTTTATATTTCTTTTTTTCCCTTCCTAAAAAATATGACGAACAAAACAGGAATTCAGGAAATGTTTGACTTGACAGGACTCTGCCTATTTCTGTGCGAGAAAAAAAAAACCAACCAGAAAACCCACCATGCTGTGACTCAAAAATGCTTGCCCCGGGCATGTCTGTCCTGATGCTGGTCTGGCTGGGTATCACCTGGTGACGTGGCATCAGCGCCCTGTAATGGGGATAATACCCAGCTTTTAAGGGATGAAGCGCACTGGGCAGAGGAGCCGGTCCTGGCTGCTGGAGCGATTCCTGGTCAGCATCTGTCGGGGCGGATTAGTGCCGCAGCAGGCTGGGGGCTGCTTGCCAGCAGCAGTTTTTATAACCAGAGGCCGTGTGCGATCTCTTCGAGCCACCCCCAGAAATGAAGTTGCCTGGTTCCAAAAAAAAAAAAAAAAAAAAGAAATGAATACGCTGACATGAAGTAGCTTGTTTTCTGGGGATGTTAAAGCTGGTGACAAGCCCAAGTCACTCCAGGGGGGAGGGGAGGCTAACACTCCCCAAACCATCTGCCAGGCTGCGGCATCACGCGGGACGGTCCCAGGGACCACGGCTGGACTGGCCAGCGGAGGAGGGCTGTGCAACCAGCACAGCTTCTGGAAAAACATAAATAAGGCCCCGAGCTGGCGCTGTCAAGGTCTTGCAGATAAAAATGAGCAAATTCCTGCCTTCCAGGGAAGGGCCTGAGCTGGGTTTGGGTTTCAGGGCTGGGAGACCACGTGCTGGGGTCGTGTCTCCAGGCATGGCCATGGCTGCGGTGGCATCACCGGGGGAAGCATCACCCTGCACCTCATCGGCGATGTCACCAACCTCCAGCATTTGGGATAAGGTGGAAAACAGCTCTTTTCCATCTGCCAGCACTCAGCACCTGATGCTGCCACAAAATCCAGGCTGCTTTGGAGTTTGCACTTCATTTTTCCTCTACCTGCTGAGAAAAGTAGCTGTTTTAGGAAGACATTACACATGTATTAAGGTGCAGTCCTCTTGCACCAGATCATCAGTCCTAATCCCACGGGATGCTGTACTGCTGGTGAAGAGATCCAGGAAGAAGGCAGGATTTCATGCATCCAGACATCCCTGCCCGGCCCACCGGGACCACAGGGGCTCCGACACCTCCTGGAGCTTCACTGGGGCTGGTGACCCCAGACCATCCTCATCCTCATCCTCATCCTCATCCTCATCCTCATCCTCATCCTCATCCTCATCCCCATCCCCATCCCCATCCCCATCCTCATCCTCATTCCCATCCTCATCCTCCTGGAGGCTTGCTTGGCACCATCCCAGCATTAAACGGGAGCTTAACCGCCCGGAGAGGCTAGGCAGGCTAGCAGCATTATTAATAGAGCCGAGGTGGAGCGTGCCACTTACAGGTCCCAAAATAGGCTGCCGAGGTGAGGGGATGCCCAAGTCGGGGCTGCCCTTGCCAGGGAGCTCCCTGAAAGGGCAGCGAGGCCCGGAGCCAGGATGCGCCGGGAGCTGCCGTGGGCACAGGGAGCGTCGGGCACTGTCCCATCCCCATCCCGGGGCAGCAGCAGCCAGAAGCACCGGCGTTTCCCTGCCTCAGTGAAAACGCATTTCTCCTCCCTGGTATTACACAAAGGCTCCCCACAGGCAACCCAGGATGACCCCCGTAAGAGGATTACAGGGCTATTAGCAGATTGGGACTGTGGGGAGGATGTTTGGAGAAATTTGCTCTCCCATCCCTAGGGAAGGGATGCTCGCGGTCCCAAGTGGGAGCCACGGGTGATGCCGGGGCCACACTCCCCATCCCTGTCCCTGTCCCTCTCAGCCAAAGGCCAATGGCAGAGGACAACGGCAGGGTGAAGACCCCCGGTCAGGCAGCAGCCGGCGCTCAGAGCCCTGGCTGGGTTCTCGGGGACGATTTGCCGGGTTGGGATTTGCAGTGGGGGAGCCTGAGCCCACGCACGCCTGTGACACAGTCAGTGTCGGCCACCAACAGCGGGACTTGGCCGGCTCCTTCCCCCACAGCTGGGGAGGGGTCCCGAAGACTTACATTTATTCAACCTGAAAACGTAGCAGGGTGGAAAGAAATCTGGGAGCAGTATCGACAGCGAAATCCCATTATTGGCCATGAAATATGCATGTGCCGTAACCGGGTGGGCTCTGCACCCCTGGCCGAGCATCCCCATCCCCGGGGAGGGCAGGGAGACGGGCACAAACCCATTGGATGTCCCAGGCTGCAGAACGAACCCCTCCTCGCACTGCCGGGGAGCAGCCCCCCACTGACACGCCGTGCTGCGGCGCTGATGGGGCTGGCAGGAGCAGGGTCTGCCAAAACACACTCCCTGGTATTTATAATTCAGGGAATAAGTCGGAGCCGCACTGCCTCTGTGCTCGCCACGTGCGGCGCCCTTTGCATTTCTTCCCTTGTGCCACCCCCCTCCAGCCCCTTAAATCCCCATGTTGACTTGACATTTGGGCTCATTTGGGGAAATTTTGCCACCAGCTCTGGGGGGAAAATTCCAGGTTAATTAATTTTCACTCGCTGCAGCTCCTGCCACGAGCTCCCATTGCATTCTGCTGCTCTCAGGAGGGCAAAAATGCAGCCACAAAGCTGCAAAACCTGGTGAAAATTGCCCACTGGGTGGAAAGCCCTCAGGAAGGGTGGGGATGCCCTAGAGTGGCTGCTGGAGCTGGTGACGGCTCCACAGGTGCGAGACCCTGGCTGTGAGGATGCAGAAAGGGGGTACTCCCATCGCCCAGCTGACTCCTGCCCCGAAAGCGGGGTCTTGGGGGGTCTCCTGCCCCAAAAGCGGGGTGCTGGGGGGATCTCCTGCCCCAAAAGCAGGGTGCTGGGGGGTTTCCTGCTCTGAAAGTGGGGTGCTGGGGGGGTGTCCTGCCCCAAAAGCAGGGTGCTGAGGGGTCTCCTGCCCCAAAAGCGGGGTGCTGGCAGGTCTCCTGCCCCGAAAGCAGGGTGCTGGGGCATCTCCTGCCCCGAAAGCAGGGTTCTGAGGGGTCTCCTGCCCCAAAAGCGGGATGCTGGGGGGTCTCCCGCCCTGAAAGCAGGGTGCTGGGGGATCTCCTGCCCCAGAAGTGGGGTGCTGGGGCGTTGCCTGCCCTGAAAGTGGGGTGCTGGGGGCTCTCCTGCCCCAAAAGCAGGGAATTAGGGGGTCTTCTGCCCTGAAAGCGGGGTGCTGGGGCATCTCCTGCCCTGAAAACGGGGTGCTGAGGGAGTCTCCTGGCCCGAAAGTGTGGTGCTCGGGGGTCTCCTGGTCTGAAAGCGGGGTGCTGGGGGGTTCTGCGGGGTTTGCATCTGTGCTTCTTGCCAGGACATAGTGCTGGCTATTCTGCGGAGATGCCTGCGGGAGAGGCAGGGGCATCCTGCCACGCTGCTGCTCAGCACCAGCTCCGCAGCATTCTCCCCGCCTCCATCATTTATCACCCCTTTTCTCATCAAGCTGCGCCCCGGCACCGGGCTCGGGCACATCTCCATCCCTCTTCCCAGCCACCCTGGTGAGACTCTGCGCTGCCAAAACTCCCTTTGGGGTAAAACAGCCCCAACCTAAGCTCAAAGAGGGGAGGTTTCACCCCAAAAGCAGCTCTATCAGCTCAGCACATCCTGGGAGGATGCTCCGCACTTGCAGGCACATTTTAAATCAGCACCCAGCTAATTACCTCCAGCAATAAGGAAACCCCGCGTTTGTAGTGAGTATGTGCTTTAAAATGGTGTTTTACACAACATAAAAGGATTATTTTATAATTAGCTGTCTTCTACACCCTGGCCTATTGAAATTATGATATTAAGCCATACACCGCTCCCTGCTTTTTAAATATCATCTCGAAGTTGATTAGTTTTGCATTACTAAAGAGCAACCCATTGAAATATTTAATCATCATGAGATCTTTTTCATATAAATGTTAACATATGATTTTTTTTTTAATTACTCTTAGCTTTGCTTACACTAAAAAAAAAATAAAAAAATTGTTGAAGCAATTTTCCCACAAGGAAGGCATCAAAATAGTCCTGTGATTAACACCTGGAGCATCCTTCGGCACTCGCTGCCTGGCACAGCTCCAGGCGGGAGTCAGCGCTGCTGCTACAAGCCCAGCCGTCACCCTTAGGACCAGAATAACGGTGCGTGATGCCCCGGAGGGGAATTTCCCTTTCCCAAGGGGTCCTTGATCCTGGCTCCAGGAGGAGTAGGTGGGAACAGGGCGGGTGAGATGGGGTGATCTGCCCCAGGGGATATGCGGTTTTATGCAGGGTGAGATTTTTTTAGGACAGGTAGGGAAAAGAACCGCAACCTGTGACAGCGGGATGCTCAGAGCTTAGGGCAGGGACCCAACAGCTGCCGAGCATAACCTGGGGACACCCGCAATGGCATGGGGGTGCGGGGACAGGCAGGCAGTGACACCCCTGCTTGCAAAAAGGGGTGATGGCAGCTTCTGGTATGCTAAATCCAAAAGGAGAAGCTCTTGGGGGAGGTTTATTGCCTTTAAAACCACGTAGAAATGCATGTGGGCATCCAGGGCTGAACCTGGGCGTGGGGACGGTCCAAACTGTGCCAGGGACCGGCGCAGGGGATGAAGGAGCAGCCATTCTCATCCCTTCCCGTCTCAAATCCAAAGGAGAAAGGAGCAAAGCCGGAGTTGGGAGGGCCAGGAGTGGCTGGGAGGAGAAGGATCCGTCCCATGACTGGGCTCTGCCCCGGGCACGAGGAGCAGCCGGCCCTGCTTGGCTTTCCCAGCTGAGGAATCAACCATCTGCTTTTAGACACACTTGAAATTCAGCTCCAGCTCCACGCCTGTCATCGGAAATGATGCGTTTGGTGTGAAATGAAGCCAAGGGAGCAGTATAGAGAGCTTTTTTTTTTTTTTCCCAATACGCCTTAAATAGCCAGAACGTTTATTCTATAGGCAAAGAGATTCTTACATGTTTCGGTCAAATAATGAGGATAATGTTTCTGGCTTAAGAAAAACACTCCTAAAATCAGCAAAGGGGAAATGCACATTTAAATTTATAATTTTAAGTTACAAATTTGCATGCAAGTGTATATTTAGAAATTTGAAAGAGCTAAATCATACATTTTTTTTTTGGCAGGCTTTCACTTGCAAAAGAAATTTCAGCGTGGATATGGCATTATATTAAAGGCCATTATGTTGCTTAGAAAAAAAATAAATATAAAAGCTATAGAAAAGCAAAGACGGGCTTTTCCCTACAGCATGTCCCATCGTGCAGCGGCACCGGTGGGACCGGGGAGCGTTTGGTGCCCACCAGAGAAACGGTCCCAAATTGACGTTTATGGACTGATTTTAGCAGCCTGTGCCTGTTGCATTTGCCCCCAGCTTTTTGGGTTTATTTCGCCTTTCAGGCAGCTCAGCAAGGGAGCGCTGCTGGTGGATGCAGTGGATTGGGAACCCCCAAAACCTCTTGGCAGAAACCGGGCAGAGGCGTGTCCACCTCTCTCTGCCTGGCACGTGGGGCGCATCCCTGGGGGTTTGGGGTGGATGCCGCATTGAAAAATCCTGAAATGTTGGTTTTCTTGCAATTTTCCCTTGTAAACTATATTGGGAGAGTTTTCCTAATGCTTAACCTAAAGGACCCCAAAACCGTTTGTCCTCACCTGAGCTTTATTTATTTTCCCCATGGAAAGCATTGACCCCGCGTGACCCAAACCCGCAAAGCCTGAAACCACCATTTCCAGCAAAGAGCTGCCCTAACCAGTAACAACACGTATTTTTTCCCCACCACTGCAAGGAAAAATCTCCTCCGAGCGGTGGCACGCTTTTGAATAACTTTAAATATGCCTTTAAAATTCTTCCCCTCCTTGTTTAAGTATGTAATTGTCTTCAGTTGCGGTGATCTCTGAGATGTTCACGGCTGATTTATTGGGTAAATCCTCCTGTGCACATCAAAAATCACCCCTTCGTTGTGGAGAGCGCCATTGAGCATCATCATTTTGCCTACATTTTGACTTGATGTCATCACCCAGCACCGGTGTGCGTTTCCCCGTGGTTACATGCTCTCACAAATGCCATTTGTTTTGAGAAACAGGCATTCTGGGTTGCAAAAGGAGGGCGGTGTGTGGCAGTACCCATCGCGCTGATATTTGTCTCCAAACTGGCCGTGCCGTGGACGCACCAGCCACCTGCCCGGGTGTGCTGTTACTCCAGGGATGGTGCGTTTCTGTGGCTCAGAGCACAATACGTGAAGGATCCCCCCCAGAAGAAAAAAAATAATAATCAGGAATTAGAAGCAGCAGTGTTGCTAGGGAACCAGAAGTGAGCGCTCAGCTCCTTTTCCCCTAAAGGACTCCAAGAGAAATCCCTGAATTTCAGGTCATGTGCAAAGAGGCGCTTGGCTGGCAGCTCCTGAGCCTCCGCACGGCTCCTCCGGGATGTTGGTATTTGGCAGAGCCAAGGGCTGCTCCTGTGCCCAGGGTGCAACAATGCTGCCATCCCCTACAGCCACCCAGCACATGGAGAGGCCAGCGATGGAGGATGGGAAGGACAACAATGGAGGATGGAGAAGGATATGATAGAGGACAGGAAGGATGATTATGGAAGATGGGAAGGATGATGATAGAGGATGGAGAGGGCAGTGATGGAAGATGGAGAAGGAGACAATGGAGGATGGGAAGGATGATGATGGATGATGGAGAGGGAGGGCAGTGATGGAAGATGGAGAAGGAGATGATGGAGAACGGGAAGGATGATGATGGAGTATGGAGAGGGCAGGGATGGAAGATGGAGAAGGAGACAATGGAGGATGGGAAGGACAGCAATGGAGGATGGAGAGGGCAATGATGGAGGATGGAGAGGGCAGTGACGGAAGATGACATAAATGATGGAAGATGGGAAGGATGTTGACGGAGGATGGAGAGGGCAGCAGTGGAAGATGGAGAACGAGATGATGGAGGACGGGAAGGACAATGATGGAGAACAGAGAGGACAGTAATGAAGGATGGAGAGAGCGATGGTGGAGGATGGAAAGGGCAGCAATGGAGGAGGGAGAGGGCAGTGATGGAGGATGGAGAGGGCAGCAATGGAGGATGGAGAAGGAGATGATGGAGGATGGGGAAGGACAGTGATGGAAGACAGAGAGCAACTCATTGGAGGGAGTGTAGCTGAGTCAGGAACAACTGAGGGCTGCGGTTATTGCCACTCGCTTGACTCAGAAGACAGTTAAACTTTAATGCAGTCTCGCACCAGCGGAGGTTATTTATGAGCCTCCATCATTCCTGTATCATTCGGCTTGAAAAAGGTATAAAATATGAAAGGTGCTAATGAGAAACACAGGGCTAAGGCCTGCCGGAGAGGAGTGCACTTCATTGCCTGACCAGGGACTGCCCGCCTTTTGCCTGCGCGTCCCGGGATTGCTGCAGGGGCCGGGAGCACCATGTGTCCCCTCCCGAGCACCCTGCCCCAGAGTCGGTCAGTCTGCAGAGCAGGGACCCCTCTGTGCCCTGCAGGGTGCTCCTCCACGCGTCCTTCCTCGTGGAGCCCCAACCCGAATCCTGCTGAGAGGCCATGTGTGGTTTTGGAGCACTGAAAATGACTCTTACCCACGTTGTCTTCCAGCTCGGAAGCCAACTGACTGCCTTCTGTTACTAAACATAACTCTGACTTTTCCTTTCTTTTTTTTTTTTAATCTTATGAAAATATTCCAAATATTTTCCAAAGCAAAGCCCCAGAGGATGCTATTTTCATCTCCCCAGTGGGCTGAGGAGCTAGCTCGTTTTCCACCCACCAAAATAGCCACGATATAACATGGATTCATCATCTCTTTTCAGGTCCCTTCCCATCGGGATCCCCAAGACACCAGGGAAAGGAGAGTCCCTGGTGCTGCCCTGTGCCTGGGCTAACACATCTCAGACCCTATGGAGTTGCTGGTGCACTGTTTTTTTCGCTCTTTCCTGCAAAGATTTTGATTTTCTAAACTTTCTTTAGCACCAACAGTTGCAGAGCTGACGGTCTCATCTTTTCGAGGGATGTTGAACTGAAAGGAGTTTAAAACATGCAGCCAGGATAACAGGATTGTTGCTGGCACTGCAAAATGCCACCTGGATCTCTCTCCGTGGGAAGTCAGCCGAGGGATTGCAGTATTTCCCAGATTAAGCCATTTTTAAAGAATTTGACAGCCCAGAGGGGGCTGCTGGCATCAGGCAGTGATGAGATTCAGCTCTCCGTCACCTGGGGTTGCCTGCAAAGGCTGAAATTTTGGGTGCTCTAGTTTAATTCAGAGCAAAGACGTATATTTGTGGTCCCACTGGGGTTATTGACTCTGGAGAGGGCACGGGAGGTGTCAGCGCCAAGAGATGGGCAGAGAAACGGGGTGGCTGTGCAAGCGGGAGGCTGAGCAGGTTGGTTTTGGAAGAAGAGCGCTGCTAAAGCAGGGCAGACCTCGCCCCCGCTCCATCCTCTGCCCTTGCACCACCAGGGAGATGAAGGATGCTCTTTGGTACGAAACCGGAGCGACAGCACACCGAGCCCGGCTCCTGGGCTCCCACATCAAACATGAGTGGAGAAATCCCCATGGGTGGCCCACCAGCAGCTGCTCATCCTTCAGCAACTTTTAACAATTTAGGGGCCAAATTCGAACCCTTAAAACTGGAGCATTTAATGGGTGGACTGGAATAGGCTGCTGATAACTGGGAGCTGAATTCCTCTACCCTGTGAGCTCTCAAGTAGAGTCATGGGCTACACTGAGCCACTGCCTTTTATATTTTTATGGCATTCAGGGCTTGACTTTATTTGCCATTTTGTTTTGAGAGATGCCTTATTGCAGCTGAGCCCCGTCGGGTGGATGCTTGGAGGGGAATCTGACATCTGGCTAAGACTCAAGGACTTTAAAGAAGATTTTCATCTAAAACTCTACATAATCCTACGATAACATAACCTGAACTTGTTCTCTGAGTCACCCTTTTGCTATCAAATCAACCCAAACTTCAGTAATGACCTGTAAGCCCCCTAGAGCAGCTGAGTGCTGGGAAAACAAGGCGATGTTTGTACATACCCAGAGCTGCAATTTAATCCCGCCTGGCTGGGTGGAGAGTGCAAGGGACTGGCTTTTCCAGGGAAAATATAAACCATCTTCCTTCAGCATCCCTTTTCTAAACTTCCCTGGAGTTGTTCAAGGCCAGGCTGGATGGGGCTTGGAGCAACCTGGTCTGGTGGGAGGTGTCCCTGCCCTGGGCCAGGGGTGGCACTGGGTGGGCTTTAAGGTCCCTTCCAACCCAAACCATTCTGTGGTTCTGTGCCTTTGGGGAGGATGGTGCTGGGTAGAACCCCATGCCCAGGTTCCCAGGTTCCCTTGGCATCCTCCAGCCCTCTCCACCCACCTTCAGCCCGCTGTGGTCTTCCCGTGGACCAGACCTGAGCTGCCCCACATCGCAGCCTCTGCCCCAAACTTCATGGTCCATGGGTGGCCTTTGGCATTGGCAGGGTGAGGGACCCAGATCCCTCATAGCTACACAGGCTCTTCCTCTTCTCCTCCCACCACAGCCATCTCCTTTAACATCTCCGGCCCTTCTTCAGTGCCGATGCCCGTCAGACCCTGCCTCCCGCCCCGTGCCAGGCACCTGCCCGCTCAGGCTGGCTCAGCCTGCCACGGGATTAGGATTACACACACTGTCAGGCAAAAACATGCCTGGGGAAGAAAGCACTTAGTGTTGTATTATTTTTTTCCTAAGTAGGTAAATATCCCCGTTGAGTGAAATATGAATATCCATCTTCAGGGTCAGGATGGGATTTGGTGCTGTAAATATCTCTGCGGGCCAGCTCGCTCCATGAGGTTTAACCTGGGGTGACCCAGGCTGGAGCATGGGACCCATGTCTCAGGTGTCGATGAGGCCATCCCATCTATCCCGTCCATCCCCAAAAGCAAAGGGACTGAAGGGAAGGGAAAAAACCTGCTGTGAAACCTGTCTGAACACCAACAGGGTACCGGGCCAGCAGTCGCCCCAGGCCTGGGCTTCTGCAGAGGGTAATTCATGGGAATGTTTCCTACCAGTTTGATAGGAAGGTCAGTAGCCACTTCAAATGCCACTTTATTCAAGCGTATTTAAATATGCTGATTTTTCAGCATCCCAAAGGGAAATCCAACAAAGCAGCAATGTAGAATACGTAATACAATAAAAGAATAAATGTGCTGATGTAGGCGAAGACCAGGGAACAGCAAGGATGTGGCTCCAGACCTTGCTGTGGCTGTGGGGCCATCGCAGATGCTACCAGCCATCCTCCGTCCCAGGCTTGCTGGGCACAAAAAGCAACCCAGCACACAACTAACGACCCGTGCAATGCGCTGGGGCACTCAGACTTTGCACTGGCATTTTCCCAAGTGGAAAAGTTTAAGTCTTGGGCAGGGGAAGGTGCGAAAGGCACCCCAAGGCTCACAGAGTGCAGAGGGTGGAGCACGCAGGGGAGGACACGGCACTTTTTGAGGTCCCAAGCGGTGTGATTGGTGCTGGGGACACCAATTTTGCTGCCAGAGTGGGAAGTGAGGGGCTTGACCCGAGTGGTGACACTGCCGGCAGCAGCCCGGGCAGGGACCGGGGGACAAAGGAGCCGGAGGAGCTGGTACATGCTGCTGACATTCACAGGCGGGTTTGGGTCAGGGAGACACAGCACATCACTAGTCAAAAACTCTCGAAGTCTCTTCATTTCATTTCTGGGGCTGTGCGTTGGCATCTCAGCTTTAACACTTGTTAATTTTTCTATTTGCCCGCTGATCTTACGGTATTCCTTCATTTTTTATTTTTTTTTCCTGTCCTTTTAAGCTTGACGGCAAACCCACAAGAGCTAAAAACATTCAGAAAAGAAGACGAATAAAATAAGATAATCTCACAAATCACCGGACTCCAGGAGCAAAGGCTTAAGGGAGAAAAACCACCAATCCCAATCTCATGAGGATCACAATTCCCACCATGAGACAACGGCACTCATGGGACCCCAGGCTCTCTATGGGCTGGGAGACCCCAGAACATCAGCCCAGCCAGGTCTGTAGGTCCAACCACTGACCAGCATCACGCACTGGGCTTCCCTACTCCCAGCAAAAAGAAATAACCCTCAGAGCTGGTGACGGGGAGATGCATTTTCATGTCATAAAAATGCTCTTCAAATAGTTGCTTTTCTTCATTTGCTGACATTTAATGGTGAGAAGCACGAATAAAAATTCATGTCGGGCGAGCCAATGTGACGCTGGGTTTTCAGTTTTTCCACTGAAGTGAAAAAAAAAATCCCCGCAGGTGGAGCGAAACTATTCATTCCACACTCAGGACTTTTTGTTTGTTTTTAATATTTAATTGAGGCAAGGTCATTTTGTGGCCAAAGGTCAGTTCAAGGCCAACATTTGCAGCGTTTCGCTTATAAAACGGTGAAACAAAAGACTTTGGCATTTTGGGAAGGTGCATTGCTGGTTTTCTGTACTGAAGCATCGGTGCGAGAGCCCCACTGCGCCGGGGTCTGCCTTCTCCTGCTCTTCCCAACGGCAGGGATGGCCCCGGCAGCTCCTGGTGGAGGTGCCAGCCTTGCCTGCAACCGGCTGGCACGTTAGCCCTCACGCAAAAGGAATTTTTTGCCATATTAAGCCCCTGCCCCTGGCAAAACGCAGCTTCGATCCCCAGAGCCCAGTCGAGAGTATCTGAGCCTTGCAGCAATGGAGACATCACCCCAAACTACAGGAAAAAAAAATATCTTGAACCTTATTTTCAGTGTAGTCCCTAAAATATCTTTCTCGGTGACACCTGTATTTAAGTTTCCCGGGCTGATGTTGTGACGGACATCCCCACCTACGCCGTGGTGGCCGCTCCCAGCAGCATCCTGCTCTCCAGCCTCTGCCCCTTCTCCCGGGATGGATTGTGCCCCTTCCCCAGTTCTGAACAGACCACAATGCTACGTTTCTCTTTTTTTTTTTTTTTTGGACCTACTCATGTTGAAACCCAAGGGTGTCCCAGCTTGGCCAGGGTTTCCATCAGAACTAAGCTCTCAAACCTGGTGTGCCCAGCGAGGGACTGGTCCCAAGTCCATGCAGGCAGGGGCTCATGTGGGACCCTCAGCGGTGCTGTTTTACGGAAAGCTCAGAATAAAGCCCACTCATTCTTCAAGAGAGGAGACAGCCACACTCTGCACCCTCTTTGTCTCTTCTTTCGTGATAACAACGGGGTGAGAGCGAGCGGGAGAAGCAGCATGCTCCCCAAGAAATCCCACCCCAGGTACGCATCGAGTCGCAGCCCTCTGTAAAAAAGCCACCAGGTGGGTATTTGTGCCACAGCCAGTGTCCTCACAACCACAGCAGAGGGCTGCGTCTGCAGCCAGTGTCCCCATGGGGGATGGGGTGGGTGACAAGCATGTCTAAGGGCCGTTGGGATGCTCCAGCGACAGACTGTCCCCCCCTGGCCACCCGCAGCCCCCAGCTCTTCGGTGGTGTCCGTCCTCCCTCCGCCTGACACAGTCTCCTTTCCACCATATATCCAGTTGCCTAAAGTACCTGCTCACCGGAAAAAGGACAACATTTTAGAGGCAATTAATATCCAGGGCATATATATCTCTGTTTCCGATGCTTGTACATTTGTAACCCGAGTCTCTCTGCTCGTTGCTTCCCCGGCTCTTCGATGCCCTCTGGGGACAGCTGAGGCCATGGGGGATGCAAGGGGTGCCTGTCCCCTCCCCAGCACCACAGCTCAGACCCCACGGTCCCTACTGGGTCCTCGGTGGGGAAGGCCTGACCCCAAAACCTGCCAAAGGCCATGGGCAGCATCCCAGGGAGAGCTGCCCTTCTCCTCCTCGCAGCTCGGCTTTCCCTGGGGAGCTGTGCCCTTGCCTTCAATCTGTAAGGCATTACGCGGGCTGAATCGGGATTAGCTGAGAACCCCAAAAAAGGCCGGGAGATTATGTTTCCATTTAATTCGCCGCACGGCTCTGCTTTACCTCCAGAGGCAAAACCCACAGGCGATGCTGAGGAGTTGCCGGGGCACCACGTGTTGCTCACGCTTATCTGAAGCAAGCGCATCGCCCACAGCCCATTTCGTTGCTCCTCACCTGCTCCAAGCAGGGCGATTAATTAGAGCAGGGGGCTCATCAGAGGTCGCCAGCGTTGCACCTTGGGCTGTACATGGCCTCGAGTGATTTTCCATCCTGAACTCAAAGAAACCCACCAGCAGCTCGGACAGGCAGAGCCAGCTGTCACCTGCATTCACCTATGTCAATGGTATTTTCCTCAAAACCCTCCCCTGTCCAGCTGTCACACACCGAAGCCTGTGGTTGTAGATGATGGAAACCTGGGCACTGAAACTAATGCCCACGAACAGCAGTTTGCTGGGATTTACACCAGCGAAGGCTGGGAGATGGTCAAAACACCCACAGCATCTTCAAGTGGAGAGTAGAAGGAAAGAAGTTCTGTTGGAGCTGGGAAAAAGATCCCATCCCACCCAGAAATTGCTTAGAAAAAATTTCCATTGAATATGCCAGCTATGTCGTGATCATTTTTCACAGAACACGCAAAGCCCCTTCCAGCCCAGCTAACAGCCTTGCAACCGGGGCACTCGGCTGGGATAGAGGGGAAGGGTGTTGAGGAGCTTCTGGGAGGAAGAAAGCTGGAGAGGGATCTTTTACAAGGACATGTAGCAATAGGATGAGGGGGAAGGGGTTTAAACTGGAAGAGGAGAGATTTAGGTGAGATCTGAGGAAGAAATTGTTTGCTGTGAGGGTGGTGAGCCCCTGGCTCAGGTTGCCCAGAGAAGCTGTGGCTGCCCCATCCCTGGAGGTGTTCAAGGCCAGGCTGGACGGGACTTGGAGCAACCTGTTCTGGTGGGAGGTGTCCCTGCCCAGGGCAGGGGGTGGCACTGGGTGGGCTTTAAGGTCCTTTCCAACCCAAACCATTCCACGATTCTATGAATCAGGGAGCAGAGGGTGAAGATGACCCCCATTCTGCAGCCGAGGCTCTCGGCGGTGGGATGCATTGCCCAGCTGGTTCTGGCTCCTGGTCCTGGCATAGGACTGGAGGAGACCCCGGGAAAGGCAGCACCACCGAGCCACGGGCACGGGCACGGCTTCTCGGTCCCTGCACGCCCCAGCTGCCCCGTGGTGTGTGACACCAGTGCTCCCAGCCCTCCCCCACTGGAAGTGCTGCCTCTGCATCCACACATAATTTAACACTGGCACAGAGCATCTGTTGTGTATTACGACCTTGAAGAGCATCCTCGTTTGGTGCTCTCCTTCCTCATGGACACGGGTGGGTATTGGAGTGGGTACCGCTCCCTGCAGGCAGGTTTTCCACTGGGAACCTGGGGAAAGGAGGACGATCAAGCCCCAGAAAACAGAGAGAGGCTGGCCAGGAGGAGCCCAAGTTGGTAAGGAAGGGTGGGGAAGCAGCAAGGTCCCTGGCCTGGGTATCACAATGCCTGGGTTCCCCTCCCAGCAGTTTGCTTTCTGGTTTTAGGACATGATGCACCCATTTGTAGTGCGACTGGGTGCTGCACTCGGGCCATGCAGGGTGGCCACAGGCTCAGCTCAGCTAACTCGCAGTGCCTGAAATTCAAATTTCTGCCCCCAAACCCCATGGTGCCTTGTAAAGCATGTAGCCAGAGGAGAGCCCCAGGCAGCGTAAGGCACAGCAGCCACCGTAGCACACCTCTGCGTTCAGAGGCGGTGATTCCCACTGCTCTCCTCCTGGGATGATGAAATAAGTGCGGAGCGACCGACCCCAGCTGTGGCCATCCCTGTCTGTGGGGGGACGTGGTCCCTGTGGCACGAATCCTGCCTCCCTCCCTCCTCCACCAACCCAAGCTGCCTCCTACCAGAGCGGTTCAGCTGCGACGCCTTGCAGCAGAAATGAGGCAGGAAAAATCCTCTCCACCCTTTTTTTACTACATCTCCCAGACCATGCTGTGACGGGCAGCTCAAAGCCGTTGGGCTCGGGGCGTTGCATCTCGAAGAGGTGGATGTCTCACCTGCACGGCACCCGATGGAGACATCCAGGGTACGGCTCTCGCTACCTGCCTCCGGACACGGGGATCAATTTGCACTCTATCCAGTGGCCATGGAGAGAAAATTGCAATGCCATTTAATGAAATATTAAAATCTGAGCAGCCCTTAGAGGAAGAAAAACCAGAGACCCCCCCAAAAGCCCCATGAAGCAGCCTAGCTTCTCCTTTTTGGTAGCCCGGGAGCGTGTCTGGGCCCTGCTCCAATCTCAGCCAGGGCCTGAGCATCCCAGGGATGTGTCAGGGCTTCCCTCTGTGTCCCTGGGGTGTCCCCTCTGAAACCCCATGGGACACTCCTGCAATTCCCCAGGTGGGGAATAAATCACAGTGATACCCACCTCCCTCCAGGGCAGACCCCCAAAGGCAGCATGGCACACGTGCTCTGGGGTGGCTCATCCCAAAGCAGGTCCACACGTCCTACGCATCCTCCCTGTGCCACCGAAGTGGGGACAAGAGGCCACCCTGCAGTCCACCGCCAGTGGCTCCTCTGTGGAAGCACATCTTTTGCTGGGTTTCCATGGCAACCAGCATCCTACACGTGCCAGCCAGGCCGGGCGGCTCCCACTCCCAGCAGATGCCCAATATCTCTGCATCTCCATGGGCACCTCTCCCCCTGCCCCACCTCTTCCATCGCCCCCAGCCCATCGCTCCTCGTGACATTTTCTGGCCGGTGGGGGTGGTGAGGGGCGGTGGGGCAGGGAGCAAACCCATCTGCTCGGTAATTCAGAGGATCTTGGGGGCACACAGCACATACCCAGTGGTGTGTCTTGCTCTCTGCGCGATGCGCTTGCAGGTGACGCATGGAAGTGCCCAGGTCCTGGCCTGGGGCGATGCAGAGCAATGCAAGAGATGCGTTCCTGACAGAGGAATAAGGATTAGGTGAGGAAAGATCCACAGGCGAGGCTTTTTCTTATAATAACTTGCTGCCCCTGGGTCTTAAACAGATTTCTGGCAAATAACTCTGGCCCTGCTATCCTCGCCCCGACCCTTCTCTCTCCTACAGACATTTCCTTGCAGCTCAGCTCCCTGATCCTTCTCCCAGGCTGTCATTTAACGGTGTCACACCGGTGTCTCGGCTGTGTAAGGAGGGATGGAGGCTCCGAGCAGCTCGGGGGGCGATGCTGCACCGACTCTCCTCCGAGAAGGGGTTGAATTGCTCCGCGGACCCAGGCTGGTGAAGGAGCAGGGGCTTGTTCCCGCCATGCCAGGCTGGTGGGCGGCACACAGAGCTCTTCTTGCTGCCGTCCAACTTCTGTCCTCCGGGATCTGCAAGTCCTGTAGTTCCCCGCGGCTACTAAACCCTTTATGAAACAGAAGTTCCGACAATTATCCAGTTTATCAAACTAATCGCTCTCCCCCACACTTCAAGACACATCGCTCCAGTCCCTCTCCTTCCACACCTTCTCCACTATTAAATCACAAATACTTCTGCAAACGTGGGCGAAGCATCCGCCACACTCCCCAGGCTGTGACTCCTGCCAGGCAGAAAAATACCACTGAAAAGTGAATACTTGCCCCTTGCCCCTCACTAGCAGTGGGGCAAACCCCGCTCGTGGTGAGCAGGAGATGCTCATCCAGTTCCCACCACGGGAGCGAGAAGACAAGCGCTCTGCCGGAATGGGAAAAAGAGGGAAGAGAACACCAGCCCACAGCCCTGGCAGCGATCTGCAGCAGCGTTAGCAGCCCTGCCAATGCCAACAAGGATTTTGAAACCCTCTTCCAAATCCTGTGGGTATCCCCTGGGTAAGCGTTATCTCTAAGGCAAAAAAATTCAAGAAAGGGCGTGAAAAAAAAAAAGGCCCTAAAACTTTCAAAAAAGGAGCTCTTGTTCCCAGCTGCATCCAGCTGTGGGGCTGGTTCCATCCTGGATTGAAATCGTGAGGTTACGTTGGCGGATGCAGAAAAGGGATGCTCTTAGCTGAAGTATGAACGCATTTACTCATCGTAAAAGGCTGGTTGGTTGTATTCGGTTTGCCAGTTTCTTGACTGGTGAAGGAATTGGGAGCAAACCTCGGGTCCCGACACCCGGCACTTTGTATCCCATCCTGACCGATGGCCAGCACCACCCGAAACTCGCCCTGTTTGGGTCCGGCTGCTTCGCAAATCCCCAGCACCCCACCATCTAAGCGGGTACTTATCCCTAGACACGTGGCTAATACTATTGACTGGAGCAAAACTCAGGCAAGTCTCCCTGTTAAGCGCGCAGCCAAGTGCTCACTTCCTCCAACAGGATCTTGAAAACACTCTGTTTACTGAGGCAAAAGTAGATTTTATTTTTTTTTAATGCAGCCTTAAACTTACAAGCTCCTCAAATCCGGCTCTTTCATGTTGCTTCGCTGCTGTCTGCTTTCTGGCTGCATACTATGCAGTAAGGATGCCACGTCCTTGTCCCCACAAGCACTGAACCTTGTATTTATCTCCCGAAAATTGCTATGCAATGCAAATTATTCCATTTCCAAGAGTGCCGGCCGGCCGGAGCACATTCTCAATGCCCAGGGCAGAAGATTAGGAACAGCCTCCATTATTTGCAACTCCTCTGCGCCAAGCGGGAATGAAAGTTTCATACCGAATTAGAAACACGGCTCCCACTCCTGCGTGCAGATTTGTGTTCTGTGAATCCAGCCAAAAAGAATAAAAAAAAGAAAACAAAAGAAAATTGGCATGCACTCATTCACTTTGAATGAATTTGCTTTGACCGACCGCACGAGGTTTCCACATTTGCAGCCTCGCCAAAAAAAATGCTCTGTGCTGGGTCAGCACAGCCAAGTCCTGGGGGGGTGGCGGGGAAGCCCCGGGGCCACAGGGAAGACTCGGTCCCCGGAGAAAAAGCGGGTGCCCTGATATTCCAGGATGCTCAGCCAGCCGGGGCAGCGGGGATGGTGCCGCACACCCATATTTTCTGGTGTCCCCCGCTTCTCCATGACGAGTTCAGCCACACCCCTCAGGTCTCCGGGTTTACACCGGCCCACGGGCTCCCTTTCTGGAGCAATGGGATGCTAATCTATAATCAATGCTCCTGAAACCCAATGTGCTGGGATCTTATCTTAATGCACTGATTGCAACGCGCTCCTGAGTGATTCCTCTATTTGAACAGCCCTAGTCAAAACACTTCACGTCTTGAATTTCATCTGGCGGATATTGTTAATGAACTTACTTCTGCATTTTCCGTAGCTCGCGAGTCGTCTGCTGAAGGGTGAAGGGAATCGTAACATCTTTCCTGCAACCTGCAGAGAGAGCAAAGGGAAGAGCTCTGTCAAATAAATGATTCATTCCCCAGCCCTCTCCCAGGCCGGCTGCTGGCGTTAGCATCTTAAGAAGCCGCCTCCACGCGCGGCTCCTCTCAAGGCAGGGCGAGAGCGGTGGGTGATGCCCTGCCAGGGCCAGCAATGCTGGGGGAGAAGGCAAGGTGTCCCCTGCTGCTGGCATCACCCTCAGTGCCACCAGTTTTGAGGGGAGCAGCATCTCTCCTTAACCTTGGGTAAAAGCCCCAAGACACCCCGGAAGACAGACACCCCAATCTCAGGCCAAGTTAAGGGGATGGGAAAGAGAAACAAATAAACATCATATCTCTCAGTGGAGCAAATACACATGTTATTGACACCAGCAAGATGCCAAAGGCTACTTATGGGCTGCTGTACGCATGTTCCTGAAGGAGTAATTATCCCGTCGAGTTTCCAGCTCTTGATGATGCATAGGATAAAGAGAAGTTTCCTGTTTGGGGCTTCATAAACACCCTGAGCAGATAAACGCTCATAAGCGAGGGGCTTGGGACGGGGAGGCAACGGGCAGCAATCCTCTTTTATGAGAAATGAGATTGGAAAAAATGGTAATCTCCTAAATGGGCATGGCTGGTGGGCTGATAAACAGAGCTCCTGGTTATTACGGTGATGAGCTCAATAGAAAAAGTGTAATCCCAGCCCAACTGTTCGGGAGATGGCTGCCCGGTCTCTTTCCCCCCTCTCCCAAATCATCACATTAGGCTGATGGGAGAAAATAAATGAGATTTCTCTGTGCCAGCTTGTGTAACGTCATTGAACAGAAGCATCGAGCTTTGCACTTTCCTTTGGGGACATCGGTGACTTCCCACCCTGGGTCAGGGCAAAGAGCCCCAATCTCCCTGCGTGTGACTTGCATCCTCTGGTCCCCTCCTTTCACCAAGCATCTCCAACGGGCCTCGCTTCATCTTCTCCACTGAGCGGCAGCAACCATAGCGCTCTTTCCTGGACCCATTTTATGGGGTCCTTTTCCACCCAGAAGCCAAGCGCCAGGGTCTCCTGGCCACCCAGGGCAGGCTGGTGGCCACCGGTACCTCCCTGCCATCCCAGCAGCAGCATCGCCACAGACGAGCCCGGCCCAGAGGACCAACACCTACACTTACTGCTGCATGCAGGGGGAGAGGTGTCAGGGGAAGCCCAAAACACAGCCCAAGGATATAAACCCACAGGTTTTGGGTTTGTTTTTTTTCACAGCTCCCTCGGTAGGTCCCCAGATGAAGGTTTTGCATCCCAGTGCATACGGGAAGCCTGTCCCGAGCACCAGAAGTGCAGGCTGGGGCCGAATTAAAGCCAAAGGACGATGTGCCATTTGATGTATTTTTGTTTAGTCTCAAAATAAGTAAAAAGCTGTAGGCGACATGACAATTAGTGACCGGATAATGACTGTCCAGCAGCACTGAAAAGCCGTATGAATATCCCAGACCCCCCAGCACCGGCCACATCAAAGAAATCTAAAGAGTCCAACACTTTAAATCAGCCAACCAGCAAACCAAGGCAGAGGGACGAACTCCCCGTTTCGGGGAATGCAGCCTCAGCCTCTCCTCCGAGCCTTTTGCAAACACAGGCATTTCTGCAGTTTGCTTGGAAGGTCGTGAGGTTTGTGGGAAGCAAAGGGCAACCGCAGGCAGGCCGGGGAAGTCAGTTTTTAAGGCGATAGTTTTTAAGAAATAGCTTTGAACACAGAGAATAACAAACAAACCTCAAGCATTCGTGGCATTTTTTTTTTTTTGGATGTATTTTGCATGAAATGGAAAACTAAAACAACAAGCGGTATGTGCTGTAACAATAAAGAGTGCGAGAAGGCAACAAAAAGAGGATTACAATTTCAAATCGGTGTGCCCTGCATACGCCGCGCTTCAAGCGCGAGGGAGCGGGTCTGCCCTTATTTCTGCTGTCTGTGAGGCCGGGGATAAAAGATGTCAAACTGCAGATAAAACTGGGATAACGATAAGGTAAAAAGATGAAAAGGAGGTTTTGTATGGCTAAACCCATGATTCACATTCAAGCATCAGGCTCTAAAAATAATTCCGAGAATTGGGTTTGAAAAAATTTGCTTCCCCCCCTCCGCCCCCGCCCCCCAGTCCTGTCTTTTCCCCACCTGCACAGCTCCCAACTCCAGCGTTGGCTGTGGGATGGCCGGAGGTGTTTAGGTTTGTGATTTACAGCCAAGCAGCGGGAAGATGGGGTGGTTTGGAGGTTCCCCAGTGCCAGGACTGGGTCTGGATGAGCTGGGGCTAACGGCGGGAGAGACTGCGGGACGCAGGGCCAGCATCCGCTCGGGAGGGAGCCACAGGCTGGGGAAGCGGGAAGGAGTGGCCACAATTCACCGTGGCCTGCAGAGAAGCTCTTGATGCCTCGGCACACGAAAGCTTTGCCACAGGGGTAGTGAAATAGGGTTGGAAAAGAGCCATTCTTGGAAAGATGAAAAAGCTGAGGAGTGAGGGTGTCAAAGGCTGCGGGGATGGCACGGGCTCCTGCGTGCCAGCGACACGGTCTCCTGCGGAAACCGGCAGGCAGAGCGGCGGAGCAGTCAGCAGCGTGGATTGGGAACTGCGGGAAAACCACATCAGGGCTCCGTGCCCTGAGCCGCGGGCTCTGAGGGCTGTAAGGACCTTGTGTGCCATGCAAAAAGCCTCCTCAGCATCCCGTTTTTTTCTCCCCTCTCCTGCTTTCCCCAGGAATATCCATCCCTCCTCCCTCTGCCTTTGGCAGAGTCCCCCGAGGGGGAGCGGGGGACCCCCCCCTTGCTGGGGGTCAGGGAGTGATCCCCACGGAGCCGTACACCCCAAAGCAGTGCAAGGCATCTTATTAACAAAGACTGAGAAGTTTCAACCCACCCGTTTGATACAACTCACACACTGTTTGCCCGGAATGGGAAGGGGTGGGTTTAGAGGGAAAAATATCTCATTCTCCATGCATTTAATTGGTTGAGAAAACGAAAATGCCACGTTTTGCCCCCCTAGCCAGGCAGACCCTTTTCTACAAACATTTCCAAGCCACCACAAGCCAAATGCAACACCCAACACCAGACTGTCAGAGCCAGGAAGAGCAGCCACAGCTCCTAAAATAAACCTCCTCCATCCTGCCCATTCCCAAGGCTTGGAAGAGGTCCCGAGGGCTCTGGTTTGCCCTCTCCCATCCCTGCTTTTCCTGGCTTGGGGTCCATCCGAGAGGTGGGGAGACGATGCTCCTGGTTGCTCCAAGAGCCAGCCAAGGCCTCTCCCCCGGGCTTGGGATGCTCCGCCGCTCCACGCCGCTCCCCCCCAACCTGCTCTTACAAAGCATCCAGACTGATAAACGAGGTATTTCAAGGACACTTCATGCAACAACAACAACAAAAAGCAGCCCTTGAAAGCCTGCTCAGCACATGGGCTTGTGTTGGAGGCTTTTGCACAGATGCTGAATGCTTTTCTCCTGTTTTTGCGGGGATGGAACGCTGCGAGGACGGCTGGGCAGCCTGAAATGGGTCTGTATGTCCACACACCGCCGGCACGCGGGGTTGTTGTGTCACCATTCTGCCAGGTGAGACGTGGGAATCATCCCCTCTTCCACTGAAACGCAACCTGTTCTGGGGGGGAAAAAAAAAATATCATTTTTGAAGTTTCTAATTTTGCAGGGATTCTGGATTAAGCCCTGGCTGTGCCCAGTGCTGCACAAAAATTAAAGTAAGAAGGTGAGCTTGCCTCTTGAGGTTGAAATACAAGACGGGAGCCAGGGGGAGGATGCAGACAGGGGCAGCTTGGGACCAAACCTCCTAATTCGGGACGAGAAATGGAGTTTTTGCTCCAGCTGGGATCTGGCAGACGGCAAGCCAGGGCTCACATCCCCTCATATCCCGCCTCGTTTTGCAGGACCTGGCGGACCTGTGCAAACCCCAGAAGAAGCATCAGTCCTTCCTCCGCAGGGTGTACCAACACCCATCCCCAGCACTTCCTTCCCACGGGAGCTGGGAAGCTTTGTTAATTGAGAATTTCAAGGATCTTTGAAATCAGCAGCTGAAAAATGCTCCAGAAAACACTGAGCAGTTTTATTTTTAGAATGGATGTACAGTAAAACCTCTCCCCTTCTTTTCTGAAACGGGCTTTCTCCCCCCCCAGTCTGTAAGTCCAGCTGGGCTACCTGAGCAGAACTGCAGCGCAGGGCGAGGAGAGGGAGGGGAAAAAGAGAAAACACAGAAAAATAAACCCAAAGCGAGACAGACGAAGGTGGGGTTTTTTTTCTTTTTATTAAGAAGGATGATATTAAAATGCTGAAAAAATATACTGCCAGGGTACCATAAACATCGTATCAACGTATTGCGCTCTCTTTTCAGGGTGGAATTTAGCCCTGGCTTATTCAAAGAGGGCTGAAAGGAAGCGGCACAAAGAAAAAAGATAAAATGGGCTGAACAGAGCACAGATGAGGTCTGTTTGGCCTTGAGGAAAGTACAATTCCTGTTACAGGTGGGACTGAGTGATGGTTTGGACATATTTGAAAGGGACTAACACTATTTTCCATGAACCTGGGGTTAAGCAAAGCATAGGTGCCCAGTGATGAGCTGGGCTGAGTCCCGCGTAAAACCTCTCCCAGCTGGACACAGCCAGGCTTCATCCATCATTCATTCAGCGCTTTTCAAGCCATTTGTGTTTCTCTCTCCTTTTCCATAAGACACAAAAGCCTCTGAAGAACGTCCTCTCCAAAGCACCCATTTCTATGCAATCAGAGCCTAAAACCAGGGAGCTATCAAAGCAACATGCTTTGGTCAGGATATCCAAGCCTGCTTTGCCCTGACGTTGCCACAACTTCGCTTGTCACCCGGGGGTTAGTGTCAAAAGGCAGTGGTGGATTTGGGGTGCCCAGTGGATGCAAGGACAGGCAGAGGAGCGAGGGTGGGAGCGTCTCCCCCTTCCTCTGCAGCCTTCCCGCTCTGTGGAAGGTGCAGGGGAGAGAATGGAGAGAGGGATGTGCCGAAACCGGGGCAAAGCATCACCTGGGAGCTGAATCCTTCATCCCGCAGCCGCTGGATCCCACACTGCTGTGGGACCGGGGTGGGAGGAAGCGTGGCTGAACAATGAGCTACAGGAAGCGGCGGCGGCCACCCCTGACCCAAAGTGAGGACCTGACTCAGGAAACACCGACTAGGGACGAAGGTCCCACCTCGGGGAGTTGCGGCCCCTGGTTGCCCTCAGGGCGATGCCCAGGGCTGAGCTGGGCGGGGGGGCGGCGCTCGGACATGACGCACTCCATCCATCTTCCTCCTGGGAGACGTGCCCACGCACCCAGCACATCAGCAAAAGCATCCTGCGACAGCACCCAGATCCCCCCTTGGCCACGGAGCAAGTGCACGTCGTGTCCAGGACGCTGGGAGAGGGCAGAAAATGGCTTTTAAAAACACCCAGGGCTGAGGCAGGTGGTGCAGAAATGGAGAGGGCTTCTCGGCTCTCATCCAGGAGGTGTTTTCCTCCCATCCTGGTTTTTCCAGCTTTCAGTGGCTCATTGAGCTGCACAACCCGCCCTGGGGAACTTTGGGAAAGTTCTCTTTTCTTCATTTGCCATTAAAATCTGGCTCTTGGCTCCCAGAGTGCACAGCAGAGCCCTGCGCTGGGCCAGGGGCTGGAACCCGGCGCTCAGCCGAACACAGCACGCAGTCCCCACACTGACCCACACACCCACTCAGGAACCAACCAGAATTACACATAAATAATGAATTATTACAAAATTATGACTAAAGAATGCCTTTTTCCTCTCGCTTTGTGTTTCCTCCACACTCAATTACTAAGTGACCCGGTGGTCCTTGGATGATAGTTGGCCTCATGTAACAGACCAGTGATCATTCTTATTTTTATTGCCTAACTAAAATATTATTCCATTGTGTCGCTCCCCCCACGGTGTCCCTGGGGTGCCGGGTGACAGCATCCGCTCCTCGGGAGCTGCAGGGTGGCTGGAGCACCCCTGGGTGCTAGTGGGGATGATGGGGGGGTCGGGAGTGGGAGGAGGAGAGGAGATGGGGGCCATGGAGCAGCGGGCCGGCGCGATGCCCCAGTGCGCACCCTCCGACAGCTTGCCTGGGAGGGGAAAAAAGCCAAGCTCGCGTGCTGCCACCCTCTCTCCTCTCTAAGGCAGCTTACCAAAGTCATTTGCTGTATTAATACCGATAACCCTGCTGTATTAATGCTGATAAGAGGAAAGATGGGGACAGACTTTGCAGCAGGGCCTGCGGCGACAGGACAAGGGACAATGGTGTCAAACTAAAAAGAGGGAAGATTTAGACTAGACATATATGTAAGAAATTTTTCACAATGAGGGTGGTGAGCCCCTGGCCTGGGCTGCCCAGAGCGGTGGGAGATGCCCCATCCCTGGAAACATTCCAGGTCAGGCTGGACAGGGCTTTGAGCAACCCGGTCTCGTTGAAGATGTCCCTGCTCATTGTGGGGGGGTTGGACTGGATAGCCTTTAAAGGTTCTTCCCAACCCAAACCATGCTGTGGTTCTACAAAGCCAGTCCCCCCACCCATGCACCTTTCCCACTCCTCTGCCCCACAATGAGATTACCGCTCCTTCGGGGAGCTTCACCTCCCGCCTGGATGCGGCCCCTCTCCTCTGGGGCTGCGGGTCGCAGGGCAGAGCCCACCCGGCCGAGCCCCTTCAGATGCCTGCCACTGGGCCCCCCACTTGTTCAGCTCCAAAAGGCAGAAATGGCATTTTTCTATTCTGTGAATTTTTCCCAGCGGATTCATCTCACTCATTCCTCCGCTTTCCTAGCCCGACACCAGGATTTCCAGGAGGAAGGAAGTCTCATTCCCAGCGAGAGCAATCAAGCACCTCTCCCGGCAAAAGCACGCAGGGGCTGCTCACATGCCCAGAGCATCGCCCTGGCTCCGCGTGAGCAGAGGTGCCCCCCACACACCCATCACCCCTCTTCAAAGCTTGAGCACAGCCCGCCAGCCTCCGCGCAGACATGACAGCCTTGATTTTGCAGGGAGTTCCTGCAAAGCCAGCAGGGACCATGCCTGTCCCTGCGCCAAAAGGCGAAGCTGCAGGCTGGCCCGCGTCTCTGGTGCTCACCCCGAGAGTTTGGGCAAAGGCAGAGAGCAAAGCAGTGCACCATGAGCAGCCGGGGGGGTGAATCGCCCACGTCCATGTCCAGACACTATCGCTCTCCGGAAGACAGTGGATCCCAGCTCAGGGCCAGGATCAGCTCTTAAAACTCAGGGCCAGGAAGGGCAGGACTTTGCACTTCAGTCAGTAATGCCAAAACCATTGTGTGCCCAATGCCCTGTTTCTCATTGGGGTAGGACAGTGTCTCAAGCCACAGCCTTCCCCACGGAGAACTTCTTCTCCACCTTCCAACATGAAATCTATCCCCAGCTAGCCCCCAGTACTGACAGACCCACGGCCCAAATATAGCATCGATCATGCAGCGGCTTCTTTACAGTGGATCTAAAAGAGTCATCAGCAGCAGAGGCTGGAGGAGGACAGCACTAAGGAGATGTGGATTCAGGAGATCTGCAAGCGAAATACAGCTGCAGCTCAGAGGCTGCAACAGAAAATGTAGGGCAATAAATTTATGGAGTGAAAGCAACTTGAAGGTTGATCAAAAGTACAGAGAAAGCATCAGGGAGATGGGGAAATAACTGAAACTTTAATTCAGGATCCTACCTGGCAGTGCAATAAATATTAATGGAATAAGCTGGAGAAAGGGGAGGCTTCCTTGGAAAAGCAATAGCAAAACCACTGAGATTGATTTCCCATCAAACAATATTTGACAAAGTAAAGCAATTAAGGGCTGAGAAACAAAACCTAATTTTAGGGGGGTGATAGGCAGGATAAATGGGTTCCCAAAGAACCAATAATCAAAGCTTTGGAGTTCACTTGAGGCCCACTGACACTGGCTTGAGTTAAAGTACCCAGTGCCTCACCAGGCTGTGCCCTGTGAGCACCTTCTCTCCAGAGCGTCTCTTCTGCCCTTCAAGAGCCAACAAAACATGTTTCTGACCTCAAAACTCTCTTGCCCCATAAAACTCGGCTCCATCCACAGAAGCGACTTGTGCTCCATGCAGTGAGCCCCATCCACACCTTGAGCACCACCATCAAGCTCCGGTCCCACAGCCACAAGCTCCAGAGCCAAAAGTGGTGAGGAAATACAACTGCCCTCTTCCTTTTTGCCCTCATGGCCTACTGGAAGTTGTTCCCATTCCCCACCAGTTCCTCTGGCAGGATAGGTACCTATGAATCTTGCTTCTTAGCCTAGGCACATATCCATACACGTACTCCCAAGAAAATAATTGCTCCCATCATATAAGGCTGAGGGCTGCTGCTCTTCCAGTTACCTTGGCCAGTTTTTGTTCAATTTACACGAGGAGACATGTGCAATTTGGTCTGATGGCACCATTGAAAATGGCCCTGGATCCTTCTCTTTCAGAGAAGCTCATTGTTGCCCATGAAAAACTTCCTCCTGTTGGTTCCCAGCGAGCCAATCTGCGTGGGGAAACTGGGAGGTTCCTGCTGTGTTGTACAGTTGATGGTGCATCCTGGGAGGGACTCCCTGAGACCCCCAGTAGCATCAGTAATGCTGCAAGTAATCACAGAATCACAGAACTGTGGGAGTTGGAAGGGACCTCTGGAGATCATCCAGTCCAACCCCCTGCCAGAGCAGGGTCACCCACAGCAGGTGGCACAGGAACGCGTCCAGGTGGATTTGGAATGTCTCCAGAGACGGAGACTCCACCACCTCTCTGGGCAGCCTGTGCCAGGGCTCTGCCACCCTCACAGGAAAGAAGTTCCTCCTCATGTTTAGGTGGAATTTCAAGTTTGTGCCCGTTCCCCCTTGTCCTGTCACTGGGCACCACTGAAAAGAGCCTGGCCCCATCCTCCTGACACCCACCCTTTAAGTATTTATAAGCATTGATAAGATCCCCCCTCAGTCGTCTTTTTTCCAGACTGAAGAGACCCAATTTCCTCAGCCTTTCTTCATAAGAGAGGTGTTCCAGTCCCCTCATCATCTTGGTAGCCCTTTGCTGGCCCCTCTCCAGCAGTTCCCTGTCCTTCTTGAACCGGGGAGCCCAGAACTGGACACAGTTGAGTCCGTGCAGTGCCCCAGGCCATCTTTTTACTCTGACAGAAACTAGTTATTGCTTGTTATCTTCACCTTCCCAAGTGCTGGTAAATCATCAGCATGCAAATTGGTGTGGGGTCTTGCACCGCCGGGGTGAGGCCCCTCCTCTCCCTCCCTCCATGCTCCCTCAAGGACCCATAAAGCAAAGCTCCTGCGTCAATTCACCACCCACCCCACCCCACCCCACCCCACCCCACCCCACCCCACCCCACCCCACCCCACCCCACCCCAACCACGCTGAGCAGGCTCTGCAACACCATGTACCACAAGAGGAGCTCATCAAAGCCGCCTTTTAACTGCTAGAGTAACGACTCAGGTGTAGCGAAATTCACATGACTAATGAAATAATTAAACACAGCCTGACAACTGAAGGAATGCAATCACGCATCCGAAAATCAAAAACACCTCCTAAGCATCAGCAGCAAGAAATAGGAAAGGATTCGCCACCCTGTGCGTCCCCTCAGCGAGACTTGCTGATGGGTTTTGTGGTTTTGATTAGAGACTAAGTGTAAGGAACAGCACCACCGTTCTCTGATGAAGCCTTTGATCTCTGCCCAAATTGTTGCTGAATCCTCAGCCAAGCTAGCAGTCACACAGCAAGAGCAGGGCTAAAGCTGGCTGCGCTGCTGATGCTGGTGAAGCAAGGGGTTGGATAGGGTGTGCAGCTCCATGAAGACCTCTGTGTGGGGTCTGCTAGCCCAGCTTTTGATGGAAAATGTCCAAGGCTGCAAAACACCATGGTGGTCAGCCTTGGCATGCTGAGCCAGCACCCCACTGTGAACCTGGAATGGGAAAGGCCAGGCTTGTGTCTCATCTTTTGCCCCTCTGCTCTGGTGAGACTCCACCTGGAGCACTGCCTCCAGCGCTGGGACCACCAACAGCAGAAGGACAGGGAGCTGTTGGAGCGGGGCCAGAGGAGGCCCCGGAGATGCTGGGAGGGCTGGAGCCCCTCTGCTGTGAGGACAGGCTGAGAGAGCTGGGGGGGTTCAGCCTGGAGAAGAGAAGGCTCCGGGGAGACCTTCCAGCCCCTTCCAGTCCCGGAAGGGGCTCCAGGAAAGCTGGGGAGGGACTCTGGATCAGGGAGGGGAGCCATAGGACGAGGGGGAAGGGGTTTACACTGGAAGAGGGGAGATTCAGCTGAGATCTGAGGAAGAAATTCTTTGCTGTGAGGGTGGTGAGCCCCTGGCCCAGGTTGCCCAGAGAAGCTGTGGCTGCCCCATCCCTGGAGGTGTTCAAGGCCAGGCTGGACGGGGCTTGGAGCAACCTGGTCTGGTGGGAGGTGTCCCTGGCCAGGGCAGGGGGTGGCACTGGGTGGGCTTTAAGGTCCCTTCCAACCCAAACCATTCCGTGATTCTAAGAAGATTCTATGATCTCCCACGCGCCTCCGAAATTGAACCTCAATCTTCAGCAAAAAGCAAATCCCACTCCCTCCATCCACGTGTACTAGATCCAAAGGGTTAAACAGTGCTGTTTTCCAGCAAGGAGAAGATGATCTATTCCACCTTGCTCAGCCCCGCTTTTTCAAGCAAGCTTATAAAACCCACTTAAATATTAATATGGAGATGGTCGGGACTGCGCGGGCTAAAGGGGAATTTGAAAAAGATTAATTCTCTATTACAGTCCAAGCCTTGATTTCATAGCATCTCCCTGAGACTCTCCTGGGCTGCGGCACAGCATCTCACCAGGTTTGACAGCACCAGGACCTGACAGAAGCCAGAATCTGACATACTTCTAATTCTTAAGAGAACAGCAGCAGCCACAGGGGCCTGAGGAAGGAGGGAGAGGAGATGGGAAACCCAGTCCTAACAGAAAGGCCTGGGACGCCGCCAGTATTTTACATTCTTTGTGACACACTTTGCTGCTGGCTCCATTGCCTGATGTGATTAATCTGAGAAAAAAAAATTGGCCAGTGCCTTCCCAGCCCAGTGCTGTCAAGGTGGCCCTTGCCTCCCACTCGCCCAGCATCCTTGCAGTCACCAGGAGCCTGCAAGCCCCCAGGGAACCACGGGGGAAGTTCATTATTTCTTTCCTCTGCTTTTGGCAATATTATCTGGAAGAGCACCAGCAGGTTTTCAGTCCAGATCTTACCAACACACAGGCAGAGAGGGGAAAAATATCTTCCTAGAGGAGTAGAGAATGTCTAACATGCGTTTTAGCTCCAGAATAGCTCTGCTGAAAGATTGCACCTCGCAGCACTGGCCACGAGAGGAGCAAAGTTCTTTCTCCCCATCCCCAGCTTCTCCCAAACCGTGCACCAGGTTAATAGCAACTCTCTTCTGAGTCAACATGGCTAAACTAGTGCAAAACCTCTACATGCCCAACCTTGCATATGTTTCCACCATGCTTATATAAAATGATTAGCGATAAAACGATAAAAATCTGGTGTGTGGATGAAGTGAAATAGCTGGATGAGCCCATCCCCCGGCTCCACAGGAGCAGCTGTACTGCGCACGCCAAATGGAGAGCAGCTCCTTCCCGCTGAAAGCTGAGAGCCAAACCAGAGAGTCCCATTGATTTCTCCCTGCCCCAGCCTTTGAAACCAAACCCTCTCCCCGGGGGTCGCTGCCGGACGCTGGGTGCTAGCCCTGAGCATGCCCGAGCCCACTCTGACGCCCCAGGGAGGGGGGGAGATCGCCGGGGTTATCCCAAGCGAGAACAGACCCTCCAAATGGCAGCACTGCTATAATGGGTGACGGTGCCATTCACGGACCTTGGCTTGCCTCTTTGCTAACCCTGCAAATCATTTCTGTGCAGCGGCAGTGTAAGTAAATAGGTGAGAAGCATATCAGAGAATGTATTTCTTTAAGTTACCAAAGTCGCTGAGAAGCATCAGGGCAATTTTTAAAAACTGCTCAAGCACTCAGGAGTTTAAACTCTGGCAGTCTAGAAAGTTTGTTATTTCATAGAACCATAGAATGGTCTGGGTTGGAAGGGACCTTAAAGATCATCTAGTTCCAATCCCCCTGCCCTGGGCAGGGACACCTCCCACCACACCAGGTTGCTCCAAGCCCCATCCAGCCTGGCCTTGAACACCTCCAGGGATGGGGCAGCCACAGCTTCTCTGGGCAGCCTGGGCCAGGGGCTCACCACCCTCACAGCAAACAATTTCTTCCTCAGATCTCAGCTGAATCTCCCCTCTTCCAGTTTAAACCCATTCCCCCTTGTCCCATGGCTCCCCTCCCTGATCCAGAGTCCCTCCCCAGCTTTCCTGGAGCCCCTTTAGGGACTGGAAGGGGCTCGAAGGTCTCCCCGGAGCCTTCTCTTCTCCAGGCTGAACCCCCCCAGCTCTCTCAGCCTGTCCTCACAGCAGAGGGGCTCCAGCCCTCCCAGCATCTCCGGGGCCTCCTCTGGCCCTGCTCCAACAGCTCCCTGTCCTTCTGCTGTTGGTGGCCCCAGCACTGGAGGCAGCACTGCAGGGGGGCAGCGGTATTTATTTCTAGCTGTATTTACAAATCCAGGTAAGAGACTATTTAGACAAGCAGATCCATTTAGCCTCTGTAGCAGAAGGGTATTGGGGACGCAGAGAACATAGTGGGGACCCGGAGGAGCCACTCTACCTCCCGCATTTGCCATAAATCAGAGCTCCCCCAGGTGTCCAAGCTCACATGTTCAAAAATGTAAAAAAGCATCCAAAATCAGGCCCAGAGGAACATGTTTCCTCTGTCTGCACTGCCCTGGCACAACAGGAGCTTTTGTTTGCTGAATACTTGTAAAAAAACCTGCTCATTTTTCACATCTCTGAGCAATTTCATACATTTGGCCCCAGGAGATGGTGTTGGAAAAACTGGGACCCCTGGAACCAAGCAGAAACCTGGGCTGAGGTTCCCTGATGCCTGCTCAAGCCATGCCCTGGCTCCAGCCTCTATTTCCTTGGCACCTCGCCTTGTTGATTTGTGAGGCGGGTAAATACAGACCCACCTCCAGGCTCCTGCATGGCTCAACCATTTGTCACATCAGCGACATCGGAGCTGGGATGGGCTCAGTGTACAGGAGAGACTGGCAGAGGAGAGTTATGGCTGCAAAGGTGACGATTGCCGTGTTAATAATTAGCATCTGTGGCCATCAGAGCCTGCAAGGCAGAGCCAAGCCAGGATGGAAATGCTGTGTGCTGAGCCAGCATCTCCAGTGGGTTTGTGGCTGGTCACCAAGTTTTTCCAGCTTCTCAGAGCCCGCAGGGACTGGTGGAGCCTCTTGGAGACAGTGACAATTGTGTGTTTAGGGCAGCGTTTGTAGGTCTGGCAACAGGAGTTGATCCTCTTTCTTGTTAAATAAAGCTCAGAGACTCTGTTTAGCCCATTTTGGAAAAGAGAGAAAGAGACCACCCCGCAATGGAACCTCACGCTTCTGGCACTGAATCCCATGCAGTTCCCCAGGCACAAAGGCAGGCGCAGCCTGCACCTCAGGGAGTCAACGAGCGACAGTGTCCTGGGTTAAGCAGCACAGGATTGATTTCTCTTCTAACGCCTGGGAAAACTGCACTTTTAGAAGACTCCAGTGTCTGAATTAGTGATAATATTGACTTATAAGGTCTCGGTGTTTTCGAGGTGCAGGGATGAGGAGGAGCGAGACCCAGGCATTGCCCCAAGCTGCCAACAGGGTTATTTCACACCATAAATGGCACATTCCATAGAAATTAGGAAGTTTGCTGAGGAGTTCTCTCTCTCTCTCTGTCCCCCTCCCTTGCTGGCTGCCATCCTGAGCACTCCTCACCCCGGTGCCGGAGCCCTGAGCCCTTCCCTTCCTCCCGCAGCCGCAGCGCTCGCAGGGTCCCACGTTGGCTGTCCCTGCGGGGAGTGCACGGCTTCTGCTGGGGAACGGGCTGGGAATAGTCCTCGTGTGTTTTATATTGGTATTGGGATCAGTACTGATTCTTTAGTTTATTAATATTAATTATTTAGTATTATTCTATTAAATCTGTTTATACCTCAATACTCATGTTTCCTTGTTTTTTCCTGGTTCCCCTTCCCGAGTGGGGAGGGGTCATTGGGTGATAGAACAATTGTCTAAATGACAACAAATTGCTGTGGGTTCCTCAAACCATAACAGATGGACACACGTGCTGCCTGAGGGATTTCCATCCCTGGAAGATGCTTGCACCTGCCTGTGCAATGGGCTCCGGGATGCGGTTACACTCCTGCCACTGTGGGGGCTGCTGTTTTCCAGCTGCGCCTTGAAAAGCCCTGCCTTGGCATCACTCCCTGCAGCTCAGGAGCCGAACCGGGCAGAGGCTTTCACGGGGGCCCCAGCACCTCCAAATCACCCTGATGTCTGCCTAAAGAGTGGAGAGGGACAGCAGCACTCCTGTCCTGGTCCTCTTGTATTTTAACAAACACGTCACATCTCAGTGAGCCTCAGAAAATGTGTTCCGGAGTCACCGTCGCCACCAGGAATCTTGTTCCATCCCCGTGGTGCTCCGGCAGCCCGGTCAGGATGGCAGACCTGGCTGCAGAGATGCCTCCCCCCGTGGCCACCCCCTTCCCAGCACCCCGTCCCTCGGCAGACGGAGCCGCACTGGGCGGGAGGTTTGCAGAGAAACCAGGAGTTCCGAAGCGTAATCCTGAACAGATGGCAGCTCCAGCCCTGCAGCCTCAGAGGGGCACTTTTAAAAGTAAATAGCAACAAATGTTTTGGTGTGTAATGCGTTGAAATCTTGATCTCACACAGAGGTTATTTTCTTTTTTCCACCCCTCCCCCCCGCCTCTCCGCAATGGCAAATGGCTGAGGACAAATGCTGCCGAAAAGAAAGGAGGAGGAAAAAAAAACCTCAATCAATTAAATGTTTTAGAAACAATTGTGTTTCAAAACCAACAAGAAGAATTCATGAAAATCAATCCTAATTCAAGAGGGCTGTACTGATTTGTTCATCTCTCCCTCTCCCTGCCTAAGCAACCAAAGCAATAAAAATGATAGCTCCATCACCGGCAAGGAAGCAATTGAAACTTCAAAAACGTTCAACATCAGCTGATGAAGCTTGATGCAGTCTCCACGGCCTGAAAGCTAAATATTCTGCAAGGGAAGCAATGTACCAGGCGGATGAGTGGGAGTTTCAGATAACTCCTACCCCTTCAGCTTCCTTCTCCCGACACAGCCCAGACAACCAAGGTAAGATTGTCCTGCCACAGGGGAAAAGCATAACTGTTGGTATCAGCAAAGGCACCGCGCAGACGGGAGCTGCCTCGGATGCTCCTTGCCAGGAGGAAATGGCTGCTTGGCCCTTACACCATGCCCAGCCAGGGCTACCACCACTGGGACATCAACAGGGCAAATCTTGGCAAGGAAACCTAGGACGCTGATCCTGCTACGCCTTCCTGAAATGCCATGGTCATAGGCCAGCATGACACAAACCATCACTGCTGCGGCTGTCCCAGAGCATGGGCTTCTCGGGGAACCCAAAGCGAGGAGGTTGAGAACCTGCTGCTCCCTAGACCTGGTCCCACCTCGGCGCCACACAAGGAGAAAGGCGCTTTTCAGACTGCCGTGTTCATGGGGAAACACAGCCAGGTGTGTTGGTGTCGCCCCCGAATAAATGACATTTCCACCAGTATTTCCCCCTCGCACAGGGGCGGGGGGATGTGTCCCTCTGCCGGGCTGTGCCCTGCTCCAAGCCGAGCTGAAGTCCTGCCCGTGCGATGCCCGCAGCGCCCAGCCTTGTGCAAACAAAACCCTGTCTCACCACCTCCCGGCGGCTTCCCGGCAGCGCCGGCAGTACGCGGGACCAGCGCCGGGCACCCGCAGGCTCACGGCATCGTGCCTTGGCACCGCCACCAACCCCCCCGAGCTTTCTCTCGAGGCAAGAAAACTCAGACTCCAGTGGGGCTTCGGAGGATTCTGGAAGATAACAGCTTCCTAGGCAGCAAGGACACGCTCCCGAAGGAGGGTTTGCGTTTAACAGGCGGCAACAGCACCCTGTGTGGCTGCATAGCGAGAGCTGAAGTCGTTACTTGCAGTGGAGGTTATGTGTCCATGGGTTGCAGACATCTTCCCAGCTATCCCCAGTGCTCTCTAAAAGGGAGCAGGAATTGGGGCCGGAAAAGAAACCTGGGAATAACAGCACGGAATGAAATGAGGAGAGGCAGTTAAGACAGAAGGAGAAAAAACCTGGAGACAAAACATAGCGGGAAGAAAAGAGGAAGTGTAAAACAGGGCCTGGAGAAGGATCTCAGACATCAGGGATTTGCACAGGTTAAGATTTTCTTCAGACAAGGCTTTTCCACTTCTCTCTATAAAAGTACTGAGTGTTGTTAGACCTCCAGCTGGCCGGTACAATCCCAACAGTTATTCAGAGACGCTCCATCCTTCTCCCCATGTGCCTAGTGGAATCAGACAGAGATTTTAGGAGGGAGCCAGCAGGGACTGCTATGGTCGTAACCCAAGGGATTTGGAAACCGCTTGATAAGTCTGTATAGATTTAAAGATTGGGTGCCCTGTTCTGCTGTTTCCTGCAGTGCATTCCTATTACTGTGCCTTGAGGACTTGGTGTGTATTTCCCTGCAGCATTGCAACAGAAACTGTAAAGAATATTCTTAGGGAACGGAGCAGCCCCTTTCAAGATCTGGGTTAGTTTGGAACAGGTTGCCCAGGGAAGTTGTCAATGCCCCATCCCAGGAGGTGTTCAAGGCCAGGCTGGATGAGGCTTTGAGCAGCCTGGTCTGGTGGGAGGTGTCCATGCCCAGGGCAGGGGGTTGGGGCTGGGTGGTCTTTAAGGTCCCTTCCAACCTGAACCATTCTGTGATTCTGTGAAGATGGCACCCAGGATCTGGCATTCTCTTCGTGACCCTCCTGGCAGTATCAAAGAGCCTTTATTTCCTTCTTGTTTCGTATTCCCCAGGAAAATGTGCTGCAGTTTCACCGTGGCTCCGCCGAGGCCGGGATGTGAGAATACGACACGGGGCTGAAGTTCTCGCAAGGCAGGAGAAAAGCAGGCAGAGATTTAGGCCCTGCTAGCCTCCGCCGGGGCCAGCCCAGCGACAGGAGCATGTGTTTGTCCTGTCGTTCAGCGCTGGCATCACCCAGCAACCGATGCTGCCCTGCCCAGAGGAGGCAGAAGATGATGACGGACCACCCCCAGGCAGGCTGGCGTCCACAGACACGGTCCTGCCCATCCGACCAAGCCCAGCCCTGCCTCAGAGTAGGAGCAGAGCAAGTCCTTTGCCCAGCAGCATAGCCACACTCGCGAGCACATTTTTTTTTCCTCAAATATATCCATTATCTCTGTTCATTTATCTGGGATTCACTGGGAATGGATTGCTGTAGGCTTCGGTAAGAGATTAAAACTGCATTTATTCGTGAGCCAGCCAGTCATATGACCGATTGTCTACAATGGATAGAGGAATTACATGACCTCACTATTTTTTTCGTGTCAAAACTGCACAGAATATATCCTCAGTTGCTTGTTGGGCTTTGGCTTTACTGTTTAGCAACGAGATGCTAAGGTACACACGGCATTTTATTTGCCTGACGACATTTGAGGAGCTGAGCAGGCAGAGATCCCTCCTGCGCCATCCTCCTCCTGCTGGGAGTACAGGTGACAACTGGGATTCGGCTCCGAAATACACACGCCTCCAGGGTTAAGTTCATGCAGGCCAAGGTGGCCTGGGGACAGAGAAGATGTACGGTTGCCACATTAATCTCCAAACCCTCCGCAATCACAGATTATTATCGAGAAGACTAAATGGCTGCTAAGACCCTTAGTCTCTGCCTCAGAGAAAAAACACGTTTTAATTCTACCTTGGCATCAGCCTGTTGAAGGCAGCGGACTTACATCCAGCCTGACTTTTCTCTCAGTACATTCATCCAAACGACTTCCAGCTTTCCACCCAGAGGTTAAATCCTACCACATTTATCTTCAGTACTTAAAAAAACCCTGTCATTGACCTATTTTGTTCTTCATACCAAGCAAAGAAAAGGAGAGAGGGTAGAAAGAAACACTGTTCTTGTGTATATGCTAAGGGATCATCTACCTTTTTCCAACGGTGGTCTACTCAAAAAAATCAAGAAGCTATTAATATCTAACATTTACACAATGGTGTTCATCTCCAACATGAACAACAAACTATAGAACTATCTATGTCTCATGTCACCTCCTGCTGAAAGGTGGAATAGGGCAGGTGTTTAATAATTCAGTGTAATTGTCCCAAACAGTGTAGGAGGTGAAGGAAAGAATAGAACATTCCACAAAGGATTCAAGGAGAGAGAAAGCAAGAGGCAGCCAGCTTAATACTTAAGTGAACTATCGATGCATGTTGCCAGCGATCCCACCCCAGCATCCAAAGGTCCCGGACACAGCTCTGTTGGGAGATCAGGGAATTCATGCAGTACATTTGACAAACATTTCTTCAGCCACAGAATAAGCATTTTCAGCCAAACCTGGGATCTTCTGGTCCAGGCAGCAGTCACATATAGCTCAGATAAACTGAGTTACTACAGAAGTCTGTATTCTTCGTGCTATGGTGATGCATTTTCATAGAATCACGGAATGGTTGGAGTTGGAAGGGACCTTAAAGCCTACCCAGTGCCACCCCCTGCCCTGGGCAGGGACACCTCCCACCAGACCAGGTTGCTCCAAGCCCCGTCCAGCCTGGCCTTGAACACCTCCAGGGATGGGGCAGCCACAGCTTCTCTGGGCAACCTGCGCCAGGGGCTCGCCACCCTCACAGCAAACAATTTCTTCCTCAGATCTCAGCTAAATCTCCCCTCTTCCAGTGTAAACCCCTTCCCCCTCGTCCTATGGCTCCCCTCCCTGATCCAGAGTCCCTCCCCAGCTTTCCTGGAGCCCCTTTAGGGACCGGAAGGGGCTATATTTTTCAACATCTTAATCATTCATGCAGAACTCTCTGGAGCTGGCGAGATGCTAAGTTTCCAACACCACTGAAATCAAGGGGGGGTTTTGCTGCTGCCTGATGAAGCCATGAGGAAGAGCCACCAGCATCCCCTGAGGGAAATGCACTCTCCTGCTAAGCTTCACAGCATTTCCTGGCCATGGCCGAACTCGGTGGGTCGGGATGGTGACACCAGGCTGGACCAAGGGGCTGCCCGGCCCAGTCTCTGCGATTCTCACCGAGGCCAACAGGGTCTGTGGCAGGAGGGTAGGTGTACGAGCAAGGCATGCGTACGACAGCCTTCTCCTCTCACATTCACAGCTCTTCACAGCCTGTCACCTGGGGACATTGTCAGCCAGAGGCAGTAATTTCGTGTATTTAATAACCTTTGATGGATCTTTTCTCCATGACTTTTTCCTTCCTGCTTCCTTTTCGGGTTTAGTATCCATCCAATATTTGGATATGAACTGAGTGCGCTGATACTCCAAACACAGAGTTTGCTTTGGGTACTGTTTCATCCTTGATTGGGATGTCATTTCCCCCAATATCACCTTCTCAGAACAACACTGCCGGTTTTGCATGTGCAGAATTTGTTCTCCCCAATCCCCTCCCAGCGAAAGCAAGTCCTTGGCTTCAAGCGTCGTGAGAGATGCTCGTGAAGGTTAACTGCAGCCAAGGACAGCCAGTCTCTCTAGGCTCTCTTCAAAATCAAAGGTGAGAGATGATTCCCATTATTCATCCTGCGCTGGAGGAGTGTCTCCTTTCCTACCCTGATTATAGCCTCTGTCAGCCAAAGCTAGCCTCCGTCAATCACATCGGTACTTACAGTCAGGAAGCGCTGCGTGACACTGAAATAACACTTGGTAAAGCTGACGCTTATTTTAAATATTTTAACACGTATTTCTAATAGCAGAACAATGTGACAATTCTGTACCAAAAAAAAACCACTGAAAGGTTTTTGCAGAGAAGAAGGGCAGGAGTTGTATGTAACCAACGGTATATTTGAGTTAGCTTCTGAGGGCTGCAAAGTAAGTACAGGCTCATGTTTTCAGGGCCTGAATTAGCATTCCTCAGTGAGATCACTCATCAGGACTACTTGTGTGAATGAGAGCTGCAAGGTTTCTGGATCGCATTTATATAAAAACAGGAATGTTCCTGAAGTGCTGCAAATGAAGCTGCTCAAATTGTCTGTCCAAATCTTGCATCTGATGGCAGTGGCTGGATGAAATGACACTTGTAAGCAATCAGTTGCGTGTTTGAGCTTGAATGCTTAATGCCGAAGGTTAAGCTTGGTTTGGTCAAGACCAAGCGTTGACTGATCTTCCTACACAGAGGACTCAAGACTATGTCTCTAACCAGCGCTCCTGGATCATGGCAGGAATTATCTCATTCCTACTAAATCATCACTCTTGATATTGCGGAAATAGGAATGGTAAAGGGCTGACGGGGTCCTTGTCCTCCTCAAGCCCCAAGCCAAGGTCAGCCACCCTGTCTCATTTTCGGCACCACCTCACCCTTGCCCGAAGGCCAATGTTGTATAGCTTCGGTTTCGTGGCTTTTCAAGGTTACTTGAAAAGTAACCTTGAAAAGTAACCTTCAGCACCTGCTGAATCATTCATGCTATTATATGTTTCTTACTGCAGGAAGAGGATAGAAGTAAGCCTCTTCCCTACTTCTAGCTCTGTTCCATTTAGGTTCTCACATCACCACCGACGTATGGATATCCGCAGTGCCGTACAAGCAGAAATTGGATCAGACAAAGGGATAGAAAATGATGCACCTTTATGTAAACCTGTCCCCAGCAATGAAAATACCCACAAGGGAATCTGTACTGATTTCCTCTCAATGATCAGCAGCAAAATAGTTAATCATTTAGCTTCTAATTTAATTTTTTTTAGGCCTACAAGCCTTTATCTGCCATGTGTCCCTGAACCACTGGAAAATGGAAAACATTGACACTGCTAAGTGCCCTTAGAGCTGGAAGTGAAAGTCACTGCAGAAAAAGGAGAGGAGTTCACACCTCATTAGGGGTTATTGATAAGTTCTTTCTCACTTTGGGAAACCAGAACTTGGGGCTCTTTGCAGAGTGAGGTAATATCCCATTTCAGGCCACACGATAAATTTATTTTCACAAAAAGGAGTAGAAACCTTTAATCTTATATAAGAAAAACCTTTATTGTGCAGAAACTGATGTGGATCCTTGGGAAATTGTTGGTGTGAGCCACAGTACTGAGCAGTGCTTGCATTCAGCTGCATCTCCTGGGACTGGTAGACAGACCAGCTCCAGGAGCTCCTCCAGCCCTCGTACAAGCGGTTGTCCTCGGCTTCCCCGGCAGATCTTCTCTCTGGAATTTGTTACTTTCCCCTGAATACATCCCAGTCTCTCTCCCTTCTCCTCTCCCTGGCATGGGAGACTTGAACACAAAACTTTCCAAGGTTAGCTCTAAGTGCTTTGAAGACAAGCTGTTGTATCTCTCTGTTGTGCAAATGAGTTAACCACTGCCACTGCAGGTGGCCCCATAAGCCCTAGCCCAAAAACTGCACCTCATTGCAAGACAGAAGCTCTCAGTGACTCCCTGGCCCTGTAGTTATCATCGTCCACCCAGACAGGCATGAAAAACTAACAAGAAAAGTAGGATTTTCAGCATTTCTCTAAACTTGGTCAGGCTATCCAACTTCTCCACACCAAGTATAATGCAGGTCATATACTTTTCCATAGGTTATTTTTTGTTGTTGTTTTGTTTTTTTTTTTTTTTTAAAACATCCCATTCTTGTTTTGATGCCAATTTTCCATACAATAAACCCACACCACCCCACACCTTCTCTGCTTCCCACACCAGTAGAGATACTGGTCTCTACTTCTCCAAGTCGTTAGTCAAATTCTAAGGTGCTTCCTCATTTGATTTGCTGGAGTAAAACATATTTGTGTGGTATGGAGCGAGTAAGAGTGAAGTAAGGATATTTGCAATTTGACCTAGTATCTGTGCATTTCATTAATCCTTCCTCCATCAACCACTTAACCGTTATGGGCGTTCTTATTGCCTCTCATTGTATTGATTTCTGTCCATTTCTCCAATTTAGTGAGATCATTCAGTATTTTAAACCCGTCTTCCACTGCATAACTAGGTTTAGCTGGGGGGTAATTGACATCAATTTAAAGAATGAAAAATTAGGCTGAATATCCGGGGAAAACTTCCTAATGGTGAGATCTGCTAGAATGCATTGCTGCCTCTCCATGGGATCGGTGGCCGTTCCATTAGCGTGTGCATTAAAACCCTACTGAAGGAATATAAGATTATAGATTGGGAGGAACAATCCTGAAGTCGGAGGGGAAAGACAAGCTGCAAAGCACTGCGGCTTGCCTCCTACGGTCGTCTCATCCTGGATTTGCCCCACTCCCTCTTCGTACCACCCACCGGTACACCGGCGGGATGCTGAACCAGCAATATCAACTAATTACTGGGACGGGATCCAATGTGCTGCTCCCTCTTATTGCAGTTTCAGTTGGGGCGGTGGGAGTGTTGTGGTAGCTGTGGGACTTTAAAACAAAGATTCATCTTTCCTGAGGTCCACTAGATAGTTCCCCCCTGCCATTCTACCACCTCCTGGCAAAGCTGTGAGGCATGCACTGGTGGCATCCAAGGACAAAAGGGGTTTGGCCATGTCTGGACTATGAGACCCAGAAAGGCTCCCTAAGTCCAGATGTGCTCCCTGGCTAACACCTTGTCACACCACCCCCTCCCTTTGCATGGGAAATAAAACAGGATGCCTGGGCTGGAGGAAAGGCAGAGCACTCTACAACCCCCCGACCTGGGCAGTCAGAGCCGGGGGTGAGGGGAGGAGTGCTGGAGGGCACACATCTGCCCAGGCTGGATGCAGCCAGGAGAATCAGCAGAGAGACCCAGCACCCACAGGAAGACAACACACCTCAGATGACAAAGTCATCGTCTGTCCCGCAACACCACTTTGGCCAAAACCACAATGCACAGTCTTTCAGAGGCACCTGTCAGTTCTGTTACTACCCTTCACTTCTTAAAGAAATTACTCTCGGATTAATTTTTCTAGCAGAATGGTTGAAAACCGATTGCAGAAAGAAGCCTGGTTGTGCCGAGGCACAGAACAGAGATATAGGCGAATAAGGACTTTGGTTTAAAATACACTGCTGACTCTTAGGTTTGTAAATGTAACAGTCCAAGCAGAAAGAAGAGTGTTCTTTAGGCACCTTGAGTGAAATCATTTAATTGCAAGAATTGCTAGAGAAAAGGTTCTCCTGCCCACCTTTTACGGAGAGGCTCTGTCATATTAAAGAAAAAAAAAAAAAAGCAGCCTATTTTCATCTCAAGTTGTTACTGCCAGCAACCACTTTTTATTAAGAGAGGACTTCTGTCAGCTCCTGAAAAATGGAAACATAATTTTCAGCAACAAACCCCAACGTATTTATCTCAAAAGCCAAGTAGGCTGGGACGTATTTTGATTGCTTGGTGGGGGAGGAAGGCTTTTTTCTTTTCAAGTTCTTGAAGTTCGTCTGCCATGAATAAGCAGATTTTTCAAAAAACAAAATTTCCCTCGAAGAAAATGTCAAAGGAAACATTTCTACCAGCTCTGCTCAATTAGCAGCAGCATAAAAATGCCTCAAGAATGGCTCAATTTCACAGCTGCTCCCCTGAATCTTTCCAAGAGCTGAGAGAGCAAGAAGACTTGCCCATTTCTGATTTTCCCTTAAGAAAGAAATCAGCAGGTATTCATGTAGTGACAGGGATGTACGTGGGACAAAGGGCTGAGCGCGCACTCCACACTGGTCAAGCAGACCATTTCCTGCCGTTTTCTCCATGGCAGAAGGTGCAGGCTACAAACTTGTAAGATAATGAGTAGCCAGAGGCTGATACAAAAGACTAATTCCCTGAGTAAAACCCTTGGAGAGTATCCCAATATGACTCCAAGGCTGGCAAGCTCCTGGAGAAGATGAGAAGTAAATGCAGCCATCTCATGAGGACACTGCCTCTGGATTTCTTGATTGTGCTTTTCCTGTACGGCACTTTCCATAATGCCCTCTGGCTAGAACCATTGGAATGAAACTTATTGATTGAAATTCTGATCCTATTGATTTTACACAAGAGATTTGTGCGTATATGAAAGAGCAGGAACTGCTCTGTAACCACTCCCATCTCCATTTATTCCCTGCTGAACACATGCGGTAGGCTTGCTTGTCCATCTCAGTCCCCTGAGCTTCCAGAAATAAATTACCCAAAATTCAAATATACAGTACCTATTAGCTCACAGATGTGCCGTAAATATTACTGTTCCCTGAATACACTAACATATTTATGAGCTCCCTTTTGCTTTCTTTTGTCTGCTTCTGTCTTACATCTCCTCTTTACCTTGTTAATCACACACCATGTTTTTCCCCTTCATTTCAGAGGTGTGGAGGGAAAATGGGAAGAACATGTTCTGGGAGAAAGGCAGGATAAGAAAAAGTGCTGGGAGGAGATGATGTTTGCCTGGAAGGAAAGCGCCAGGGAAGTTGTGCTTAAAATACCGTAAATGCTATTAGAAATCGTATTTCTACACCTAATGGAAGGGTCCTGGATATGGGAACTGCAGAACTCAGGACTCAGGACTGCAGTCCAGAAGATCCCAGAGGAGGTAGTGAACAGAGGTGAAATGACAAACCAACACAGTGTGAGTGCATGGTCCCCCACACCCAACACGAGCCCACTGCCTTCCCTGAGCCCTGCGAGGCAGCCCCGACCCAGCATTTCCTTCCCACAACACAGAGATGTTCCTGCCGAGCCTCCTGTAGTCAGTTTCTTTTTTGGCAGGGCGGTGGAGTGGGGTTTAGAGGCCAAATCAGCTGCCTTGCCACTCACGTCTACTTCCTAACAACCAAACCTCCCTTTGCAGGCTTCTTGTTTATTGAAATGGTGGGTATCCTCTCCATATACCAGGCAGCAGTCCTTGATTTTGCGCATTTTAGTTTGATGCATTTTAGCTTGCTGCGTTCAACACTTCATCCTTTCCTCTCTAGATCTTTTTATAGTCAGACTGTCACATATCAATCAACGTTATAGATTAAAGTTGAATATATCGTGACTTGTCTGGGCCAGTAGGAAAGAAAGCATTTTAAACAAAGTCCGATTTATTTTATTTCCCCCATTGACATTAGTTTTCTCCTCTATTTCCAATCTTGTGAAAAGGCAAAATCTGCCAGGAAAATTGCAGGATATTAACTTGCTAGAATTCCTAAATAATTGTTAGATGTCGTAGAATAGTTATGACAAGACGGCAGGCCATCTGGTGAGAAGAGATCTGTGATTGCACTGCAACACGAAAAAAAAAAGAAAAAAACTCTGTTAATTACAGTGATGGAAAAACATAATCGAAAATGGTGGTGAAACTTGATGCCTTACATTCAGCACGTAAACGAGTCGCACTGCAAGCACTGATCAAAATGATTTAACTGTGAGGAGCTGGAGAAGGGCTCCTTGCAGGCTACACATGCCGCACTGCGGGGCGGATGCAAGCGCAGAGTGTGGGGGCGTGAGCCGTGGAGGAGTTGCACGGTGTGCGGGGAGCCCAGGCCTACGAGCTGGGGTACAGCAGCCCTGGACCTTTGGGGAGCCCTGGGCCTCCATACTGGGGTACAGCAGGCCCCAGCCTTTGGGGCGCCCAGGGCTCTGAGCTGGGGTATGGCAGCCCCAGGCCTTTGGGGACCCTGGGCCTTTGAGTGGGGGTATGGCAGCCCCCAACCTTTGGGGACCCTGGGCCTCAGGGGAGCCTGGGCCTCCATGCTGGGATACAACAGCCCCTAGGCCTTTGGGGACCCCAAGCCTCCATGCTGGGGTATGGCAGCCCCTGGGCCTTTGGGAGACCCCAGGTCTCCATGCCGGGGTACAACCCCGAGCCCCTGGGGAGCCAGGCCTCCACACTGGGGTACACCAGTGGGGTGCCCAGGCCTTTGGGGAGTCCAGGCCTCTACACCAAGGTATGGCAGCCCCCAGGCCTTTGGGGGACCATGGGCCTCCACACTGGTGTACAGCAGCCCCCGATCTTTGGGGAGCCTGGGCCCCCATGCCAGGGTACATCAGCCCGTGGCCTTTGGTGAGTCCCGGCCTTGGGGAGCATGGGCCCCCATGCCAGGGTACGTCATCCCCCAGCCTTTATGGAGCCCGGGCCTCCATGCTGGGGTACAACAGCCCTGGACGTTTGGGTAGCCCAGGCCTCCATGCTGGAGTATGGCAACCCCGGGCCTTTGAGGCATCCTGGGCCTTTGGGGAGCCCGGGCCTCTGAGCTGGGGTATGGCTGCCCCGGCCTTTAGCAAGGCCAGGCCTCCATGCTGGGGTACGGGAACCCGGGCCTTTAGGAAGTCCAGGCCTCCGAGCTGCGGTCCAGCAGCCACGGGCCTTTGTGGAGGCCAAGGCCCACAGCAGCCCGCTGCCCCAGCCGCACACCCCGCCTCGTCCCCCGGCACTGGGCGGCTCGGCCCTGCACTGCCGTGACCGAGGCAGACCCCAGCCCCGAGTGTCCGGAACGGGAGAGGCTGGATCCCGGCTGACGGCCTCCCTCCGACCCGGAGCGGGAGGACCGAGTATCCCCGTGCCGCCGCCCTCCTCCGCGGCCTGAGGCCCGAGCGGCGCGGCGGCGGGGCAGGGAGCGGGCCGGGCGCCGCCGGAGCATGCGCGGGCCGCGCGCGTCACGGGAGCGGGCGAGGCCGGCGGGAGCGCTGAGCCCCTGTGCCCCCCCCTCCCCGGTTCCTCCCTCCCTCCCTCTCGCCGCCGCCGCCGCTCCCGCGCCTCTATTCGGCCGCGCCGCCCGTGACAGACCCGCCGCGGAGGGGAGAGCCGGGAGCACGGGAGAAGGGAAGGACCCTCCCCTCGCCGCCAGCCCTCCTCCTCCTCCTCCTCCTCCGCCTCCGCCTCCCGGCCGGGAAGAGCTCGCCCTGCCCGCAGCAGCCCCGCTGGATGCACTGAGCGCTCGGCCGCGGGGAAAGGGGCAGGAGGGAGCCGGCAGCCCCGCCGCGGAGGCGCTGCGCTGCCCGGAGCCCCACGGCCAGCTGCTTTAATTCTTTTATTTCACCCAAATTTCCTTTCCTTCCCCCCCCCTCCCCTCCCCTCCCCGCCTGCCGGTGGCTGGCTTTGCCCCTGCCTCCTCCTCTCAGCCCAGGCGGCGGCGGCGGCGGGGGCTGCTCGCTTTTTTTTTTCCCCCCCATTTTTTTTTTTTTTTTTTTTTTTTATATTTTTATCGCCGCCATGGGATGTACCCTGAGCGCCGAGGAAAGAGCCGCCCTAGAGCGGAGCAAGGCCATCGAGAAGAACCTGAAGGAGGACGGGATCAGCGCCGCCAAAGACGTGAAACTCCTCCTGCTCGGTGAGAAGCCAGTTGTCCGTCCCCCCACCTCTCCGTACCCCCTGAACCCCCCTCACTTCCCCCAGGGCTGACCCCCTCCCCCCGCTTTTCATTTCTCTTCCAACAGGGGCCGGAGAGTCGGGGAAAAGCACCATCGTGAAGCAAATGAAGTAAGTGCCGCTGCGCCGGGGCGGGGAGGGAGTGGGGGGTTCGCTGAGGTGAGTGAGGGCCGCGGGCGCCATGTTTACCTGAGGGGACCGGCGGGGCGGGAAGGCAAAGGGCGGGGGGGGGGGGGGACGGGACCGCCGCCGCCGTTCCCGCTGCTGTTCGGGGCCGGTGTGGTGCTGAAGCGTCTCCCGGTGGCCTCGCCCCGCGGCTTGGGGCGGGGGGGCTGGAGAAGGTGGGCTGCGAGCGGCCATGGCCGCTCGCAGCCCACCTTCTCCAGCCCCCCCGCCCCAAGCCGCGGGGCGAGGCCGCGCAGATGTCCCCGTGAAAGCGGACCGCTGTCAGTTAAGCTTAATGTCGGGGTGTTATCAGCCGGCTCTGCGGATTTAAAATCAAGCCTCCCCCACGCCCCCCCCCCCCCTTTTTGTTTACCCTCTCCTCCTTTTAATTAATGAAAGGCCGTCCATCGACGATTAAATCCTGCGGGTTGCAGAGGGGGGGGATCCGTGCCCCCCCCTCCCCCCCCCCCCGCCCTATCCTCCTTGGGGACCGGCGTTGCTTGGCGAGGAGGAGAACTGGGTGTGGATGGGGTGTATGAAGGAGGGGGGGGTCCAGGCTGCTCCCCGTACTCCCGGGGAATCGGGATGCTTTTGTCGGGGGCGGGGGGGCAAGGTCCCGGCGGAGCTGGTAGTGCGGCTTTCAGGCGGTTGTCGTGGTGGACAGCGCCCAGCAGGGACTCGAACCGCCGGCAGCGCTGTTCGGCCGGGCTCGGCTCCTCCCGGCGCCGCGCTCGGCTGCCTTCGGAGAGTGCTCGGGAGAGAAGCCGAAGGGGCTCGGAAATAGCCGAAGGGGCTCGTCGCCGCTCGGCGAGCTGTTGCCCCGCACTCCCGTTGTGAGTGTGAGTGTGAGTCTCCGTGCGCCGCGGGGCCAGATCCGGGCCTTCATTCCGGGTCCTCTCCATCCAGGGTGGCTTAGCCGGGTGACCCGGATATTTCGCTTATCAACTCTTGTAGCCGCTGTGCCCAGCCCTCGGGGGTTCGCAGGGGACTTCAGCCATCATCCCCGCCCCAGGCGGTGCTTTTCCCAAGGCACTGCGGGGCTGGGAGGAGGTCTGGCTGCGAGGAGGCTCGCCTCCAGTGCACGGCGGTCTCCGCAGCTTTTCCCACCGACGTTTGTGTACCCGACTTCTGTAAAGGCTCTGAGCTTCCCCTTCCACGGTTTGAAAAGGAGGGTTTCCACCCTGACAGTTTGAGCTGGCGCTGGGGCGGGGTGGGTTTGGTTTGCACTTGTTTGCGTGCAGAAGGTGGATCAAGGGAGATGTTACTGCAGATGAACACCAATAAATTATTTAATCTCTAGGAATTGCTTCTGCAGAAGCATGCTGGAATGGCGGGCCATGGGTTTTGGTTGAAGGGAGAGGCTGTAGGTACCACAATAGCAGTGCAGCAGCGCATACACACACAGGCGGGCGGGAGGGCAGGCGGTGACCACGCTGGCTTACACAATTAGTGTACAGTGACTCTTGTTTTCCAAAGAGCAGAGCTCTTGTTTTTTTGAAGCAAATTGCATCAAGATAATGACCTGTTTGCTGGACTAGACCGGGATATTGAGGGCTGAAATATACGCCATTTTATATATATGCACATATATTTTTTATATATATATATATATACACATATATATATACATGCATATGTAATTTTTATATATATTTTTTTTTCCCCATGAAACAGTCTTAAGGTAATGCATGCTAGGCTTGCAGCTTTGTACCTGACTTGAAAATGCTGAGAAGTCTGCTATGGTGAAAGGGCTCGTAGTGTCGGCAACTGGGAGGTGTCCGTGAGTGTGGAAACTCCAGTGAAGTGTGCGGAGGCTGGGGTGGGGACAGCGGTGTTGCTATGAGCACGGCAGCAGGCATCTGGAGAGAGCCGCGCAGCTGCGGGCAACCAGGGAGAGTGTGATATGCAGGGAACAACTCGGGGAAACGAAGATTTCTGAAAATTAATTTAAATATAATGTAGGCATTAGCATTTCACCTGGTCAAGCTCCATTAGATAGGCTTGCTGAGAACCTAATGAATTCTTAATAAAGATTAAATCGCATGTTCATTAGATTTTGATGAAAGAGACTGCTATTTTATTTTTTTAATACTGTGTTATTGGTGTGCTTCTAGACAATAAATCTCATCCTCATGAATGGCTAAAACAGCTTCACACTTGGTTATTGCCTGAGCACAGGAATCTGTAGAGAGATGAGAAAACGCTAAGACAAAGGAACAGAGAGCAGACATTGTTACAGAGGACTAAGAAGAGGTTACATGCTGTCCAGTTAATCCTTGAAATACTAGGAAGTGGGAGAAGAAGTGACAGGTAGAAATTGCAATAATTTGAGAGTGTGGCCAGGATGGGGATTAGGATTTGTAAAATTAATTAAGGGCATTTTGGTGAAATATTTAGAGATACCTTTCAGCTGGTGAGCAAGGCATTATCCAGCAAAGAAGGAGACACTGGTGAATGGCAGAGAGGTGGAACTGGAGACTCATCTCAAACAGGGGCAACGCAGGCTAGGAATGGCATTTTTTTGGCACCCAAGGTCATTTTGACACCCTTAACCCTTGAGTTTTGACTACACCCATTGTGGCTGATAAAGTTTGCTTTGTTATTTTTTTCACAACCAGTCCTGCAGTCCAGATACTTTCACCCATGCCTTAAAATGCAGGGTCAGGGCCAAGCTAGTCAGGGCAACAGTCCTGAAAGGCTTGCCATGCAAGCCAACGAGACTCCAGAGTGTGCCACAGTGTGCAGAATCAGGCTGTGACCAGGTTCTATTCTCGCTCAGCTTAAACTAAAAACGAGCTTTAATCAAGCAAATCTGGGGCCTCCTTTGAAGATCCAAGCCAGAGGGTGAGAGTTACCCTACAGGACAAATTCACCTTCCACTCCCACCGCCCCATCTCAGCAAATTCACTTTGATGTAGGACTGCAATGGATGTCTACATTTTTTAGATCTTATGTCTTGAAATAAATGTTGATCACATGCAGAATTTGGAATATGTGATCTTCTTTTCTGGAATACCTGGACTGTAGCATGGAATCGAGACTGCTGTTATTGTAGGATAGTTTTGTGGGGACTTATACCTCTAGTCAATGTGTTTGTTCATCAAAAGCCCCAGCCTAGGAAGACATCAAGTATATCTCTGTCTGTTGCTACTCAGCAGGATACTTAAATACGTGCAACGGTCCAGTGGCAAACAGGGATGGGCTATTTGGATGGGGACACCATCCGCTGCCATCAGCGTGAAGCTTCTAGGGAATTCAGTGTTTAATTGCGCTAACGCAGAAAGGGTGAGTTGGCTGACATGGCTTCAAAAACAAGGTCCTGCCACCTGTTCAGCAGCAGCCATTCTGGATGGTGAGCCGGGACAATATTTCACCTTCCCAAATGAGGGGTTAGGGATGGATGTGGCATTCAGGAGGCATGGCTTCACCTGCCCAAAGGAAAAATCTTGGGTTTGGGGGTTTGGTTTTGTATTTTGCCTCTGCAGAAGCAGCAGTTTCTGTCCCCTGCTGAGCTGGGAGTAGAGAGCTGGGTCTGGCTCCCTTTCTCAAGATGCCGGAGCTTCCAGCCCTGCCTGTCCTCCAGCACAGCCGTGTCTCAATTCGCCAGCAATGCTGGCAGTTCCTCAGTTGGTAGACTTCTTTGCTGTGCCATTTTTATTTTTGCAAAATGCTTTTATGTTATGTATGAGAAGGGTGGGAATGTGCAATCAGGAGAAAAATACACTAGAGTACAATGCTTATCTTTAAATATCTACTATCTTCTCCCCGACAGCCATCAGCCCCAATAGCTGTCTGATATATTGTTTTGACCTTTTTCAATAAGCCCCTCAAAAGAGCCCCAGGCTCTACTTGCTCCCCGCGTAAGTGAATTACTTATAATCTAATGAACTTCTTCGGAGTGAGAAGCAATCCCCGCCCACTGGTTTTACAGCCCATCTCAGCAATTTGATGGTAAATGCCATTGAAATGAAATGATGTGTTGTGAACACCCATTTGAGTGCTCTTTGCTGCAGGTCTGCATCTCAACGCTGTAGTGATTTCACACTTGCAGCCCCTTCCTCCCCGGAAACACCTCACCCCACAGGGGCTTACAGCATGGGGCTGCTTTGCTCTGCGGTGGGGAGAGGACTGTGAACTGCGGCTTTGTGCTCTGTCCCACTCCTCAGCACATCAGGTCAGGCAGAGCCCTCCTTCTCCTCCCTTCTCTCCTGCTCTGTTTTCCAGGATTTCTGTGACTTAAGGCCCAAAGTAGGGCAGTGACAGGCTGTGCCTGGGCAGTATTTGAACTGGGTATCGATAAGCACGGGAAAGAGCTGCAGCCTTTCTTATGAAGTTGTGTCGTTCTCCCAAGACCTGCTCCGGTGCGCAATGCCCTGGGTGTGGATTTGGCACAGTAGGTACGGCATACTGTTGCTCTTGAGACCCCCGCAGAGAGGCTACTCTGGTGGGGCTGGTTTGGCAGAGAAACCTGTATCTGGTGGTAAAGTGCCTGCTGCAGCAGTTCTGGGGTATAGGGGTGGCAGCTAGTCAGTGCGTTGCCTGCCTGGAGGAAGGCAGAGCCTCGGGCCAGGGCCTGAGAGATCATCCCAGTGGAGTCTGCTGCAGGAGGGGGCTCTCCCCTCGCTGCAGCTTTTTTCCTCCCACCTCCTTCCCAGATGCTTTCATGCATCCTTGGATGCTGTGGGTGCCACGTTCCACGCCCTGCAATGGCACAGTGCAGGGAGATCACCTCTGAACCAGGCAGGATGAGTTGGGAACAGAGGAAAGTAAGGCTGTTCATTTTGGCTTATAGTTACAAAGAGTAATCATGTTTTCAGCACTTATTTCTTTCCTTTTGGATTATTAATTGTGTTTATAAGCCAAAACATTAACAACCGGAGTTCATTCTTTTATACTTAAGGTTCTTGTTATGAGACTGTGAGAGATTTCAGAGAAAAGGAGTAACAATATCAGCAGGCAAGACAGAATACATTTTGGGTTTGGGTTTTTTCTTTTTTCTTGACAGTTCTTAATTTGTTTCTTGTTTTAGGGACTCATAAAAGTAAAAATATCTTTCAGTGACAACGGTGAACTGCATAGCTTCTCCTCTTTCAACCTAGTTTTAAAACCTTAAAAGAAATTTGCCTGTCATATTCTGACATGACACATCTAGTCCTGTTGGAAATGTTTTAGCAATCTAATGAGATGAAAGCGGTTCTTTTAATGAGTTCTGAAGAAAGAGACCAATCTGCCGCACAAATGTAACCAGGGATCTGTTTTGTTTTATGTCTGGCTTGGCTAACCCTGAAGTTGTACGAGACGTTAGATTGAGTCATGACAAATGAAAGAAGGTTGTGGTTTTCCTCTTCAGTCTGTCCTTTCCCATCCGTCTGGGATACAACTTTGTATCTGATGCGAGTTCTCCAGTATGCTTACCTGGGGAATATGGGGAAGATAACCAAAATGGGGGAGGAATGAGAGAGAGACAAATAATGGAGGCAGAGGCACTGTGTTGGCTCTTCAGCTTGGTCTGGGCAAGAAGAAGAGTGAAATTAAGAAATGCTTCACTGCTGGCTGAGGCAGGAGCAGGTTGCTGCTGGTCACCCGGAGAGTAAGAGCCAGGCAGTCAGTAATGTCTTACAGACTCGTAATTAGCTGCCTATGGTAGAGTTAGTTTTCTTCAGCCACTTTGCAGAGTTACAGCCTACCCCTGTAAGTACCAAGTTCCCCTCGTTTCCCCTGGATCTGCAGGATACGAAGTCACAAATGAGTGTTGAAGATGATGGATTGGCAGCCAGAAAGCCTGATGCAACCGCAGGGTCTAAGAACTCAATTTTGCAAACTTCTGAGTTCATTCACCTCCCGCTCAAGCTGTGAGGAAGGTAAAAAGCTTTTCTTAGGAGCCAGCAGCAGTTCACAGTGCACAGAAGGGCCTGTCCTCTGTACTCTGAAGTCCATGGATAAACCCTGAGTGCGACAGTGCAGAAGACAGGATTTGGTCCTTTATTCATTGTGACAGCGTGAAGGAAGAGAAGCTCTGGCAGAAGAGAATTGGCAAAACCTTCTCAAATTCAGGTGGCCAGGGTATTTAAGAGTCTTGTCACTCTTCCTGGTGCAATTGCAAATGTTATGAGATTTGTGGTTTCCTGTAGAGCCTGAAATTGCTTCTGCAGAGCCTGGACTCACATGATGACTGGGCGAGCTCCATTTTCAGGGGTTCTTTGCTTAGTTCTCTGTTTCATTTTGGGAGGAAAACTTTCAGCTCTCCTCACTTAAGAGAAATGTTATAAAGTAAATGTCCTTATTTGAGCCTAAGGATTGGGGGCAAAATAAAAAAGAGCCCAAATGAAGACACGGAAACCATCTCAATTGCTTGGTTAGTTTTGAAGCCTGATTCCTATTTTTTGTTTTACATTAGCAAGATTGAAACCAGCAACCTCACTTATTTCGAGTCAGTTTGAATGCTACTGACCCCCAATCCTCTCTTTGACCTCACTGGACTTGGGATCAAATTCTTCCTGCACTGAAGATGATGTCTGTTTAATCTGCAATTTTTATGAGATCTGATTAATTTCAAATGTTTGTGTGGCACTTGCTGGGATACTGGAAATGGCTAAATTTCATTCACAAAAACAAAACCAGGAAACAAAGAGGTCTGGAAATAACATTTGAAAACGCATGGGCACATTAAACTTAAGACCATTTTTCTTGCCTCAAAAATTCCTTTATTTCATTCTTAGAAGGAAAAACTAATGATTTTTGCCACAATTTTCCTAATGCTGAAGAAATGCTCACCCTCATGTAAAGCCCCTCCTAAACTGTTAATTGAATCATTCTCATTTTAATTTTAAGACCATTCATGCAAGTGGCAGATGTGGGGAGGATGGAGGATTACAGTCCTGATTATAAGATGCTGTTAGGGTTCTACCTAAAATCAGAAAATGCAAAAGCCTGGAAAATGCTACTGGATAATGCAAAGCAAAGGAACTGATGGTTTTCTAGTGCTGAGCAAAATGGGAGAAAAAGGTCCTTTAATCCAAAGCTCAATCATTAATGTGATAATAAAATAGAACTCTTGATAGAAGCATTGCTTAGCTTACCGATAAAAATTCTTACCCTCCCCAGCTTTCAAGTTAATTGAGAAAGAACTGAGGAGCCCTCTCTCAGGAGGGAGTCCAGGGAACTGTGTAGTAAGCTGACATCACACCTATTTTCAAATTGCTAATCAATAATATTTTTGACATTGAAAGAGGAGGATTGGCAGAGCTGAAGCTGCTTTGTTTTTCTTGATTCTCGGGCATGTCCCGCTCAGCTCGGTCACCTAAAGTTATATTGGTTCATCCGCAGACCCTTCATCCGAGTATAAAACCTGTAAGCTTAAAACAAAGGAGCTGAAGAGAGAGAGAGAAAAAAATGGTGTGGGTAACACGAGGTCCTCCCATGACTTAATGAGTTCGGGCCATGGCTATTAGTACACCCCCTCTTCCCCATCAGGCCATCTTGTGGGATTTTGCGTCCTCAGGAGCCAAAGACAATTTACCATATATTCTGTTTGATACAGGACAGCTTGTGCAATCTTTCCACAGAAATTCTGCGTGGTTGCCATTGCAGGAGTTGCTTTTGGGGAGAGGCTGAGAGATGCCATTGAGTGCGTTGAGGTTCTAGTTGCCGTTCTCTGAGAAAACCTAGGAGTCTTGGCTGACTCTCTTTAGGATTGTGGCGTTCAGGGAAAACTGGGAGCAGGTTTCCACAGAAGCAGGATCCAATGCTGGTAGGAAATATGGGGTTTAATAACAGGGAGAGGGATTTTCTTCTCTTTGGCATGTGCTTTATATAGAGATGCAGGAGAAAGTGTTTCACATTGGGAGGCCATGAGAGGTGTGTCCAGGACCTGCTTCGGTGAGCAGAGAAGGGCTCAGCAGGCTTTCCCTGGTCCAGAAGAACACCCTACTCTGGAAATATCCTATTCGGAGAATTCGTCACCCCACTATTAGCACTGGAATGCCAGGAATGGACATTTCACCTCTGTGTTTGTCCCTCCTCTAAAACATCCCCCCCAGTGCTTGAAACATCCTGAGAGGCAGAGCAGTGACTCAATGCGCTTTGGGGCTCTCCAGCAACTTCAGACTTGTATTAAATGCTCTTGTCTACAAGAACATCATCAACAGCAACTTGTACGCACCGGAAGAGTCTGATACAAGACTTGGAACATTTGTGCATCAGCTGGGAATCGTTACAGAAGGGGATGTGATAAGAACGGACCTGTATTGAGGAAAATGCCACTTCAATGATAAAAATGTACACTACCTCCTAGCAGAATTTGGTGTTTTATCCTCTCCCTGTTAGAGATGATTGGAGTTAGTAGCTCCAATTTTAAAGCATTAAACAAAAGTGCAGAGGAGAGGCTGAGCGCACAAAATGGATGTTAGGCAGAATAATCTAGATAACAAATGAGAGGTTTTATTGCTAGATTTCTGGAGCCCTGGTATGCGGTAGTTTGCGGTGATGTAGTGATGTTTCCTCACTGCCAGTACAGTGCTCCTTACTCGTTACAGCCCTGTTCTTCGCCTCCTCAGTAGCGTGGGCCTTACTGTAATCCAGCTCCTGCCTTCATGGCAAAGGTGGTGGAGTTGATCTCATTTTGACAGCTCTCCATGAAATAGTACCATGCCTCTGTTTCTGGAGGAATTTTGTGTGGAGGTGGTGCTGGCCAGCTCTGCGTATCCCTAACGTTCGTGGTGAGATTTACAAAAATCATTTCCAGGGCACCATGACGTGGATGTGCATGTCCTAATTTGAGATTGCGGTAGCTAAACCTACCTGAATTCATCTTCTTCTTGTGCTCCTCTGTGGCTGGCGTGGCAGGGCACGTGCTCCTCCACAGCACGGAGCTTTCTGCTTCGCTTCGTCCGCAGGATCATACCATCCTTGTAATGAGTTTTGAATGTAAGGAAGTCATGTTGGCTACTTAAGTAGCGCAGAACGGAGTCGTTGGTTCAGTATATTTTGGGAATCTGTTCTTACTTACTCCCAGCCTCTTTACATCTGTACAGACAGTGCAGAAGGGTACTACAAGAGGGGCGGTTATAGCTTGCTGCAGCTAAAAGAGCTCTTTCCACTGGCCATGTAGGTGTGCGTGGCCCTTGTGAGAATGAGAAATTCATCACGTGTTGGTAGGGTGCGCTGATGCCCATGGGGTGGATGCTCCTTTCCAAGGTTAGGTGTGGGGGGGGGCCCATCTCATTGCCTACAAATTCTCAAACGGGCAGATATTTATCACCGTAATGTGCACTCCCCCCGCCGCAGACCTTGCAGAGCCTTTATCATCACACTTCATCAGTAACATCAGCACAAATCACTGGGATGAAAGAAAATCGCCATGATGAATGCATACCTCAGAACGTCATCATACTGTTCATTTATCACCAGTCACCCTTTGGTGATTAATTATTTAGCCAAATTGGACAAATTTTTCCACGTGAATGAGAAGATGTTGCTTAATAAAGCAGAAAGCTCCTAGTAGCATGCCCTTGTTTTCCTCAATTTAGCTGTACGATAAATTTATACTCTTCTGATTTACAGCTCAGCAAAAACCCCGGGTATCAACTTGTTACTTTCAAGGTGGTTGCTGCCCGTCCAGTTCTTCATCAGGAAACCCGGTGCTGCTCAATATGCGCATTTAAGATGTTTAAATTGAACAGTGGATACTTGAGCTGGTGGTCCTTGGTTTGTTGTCTGCATCTCTGCGTGTGCAGAGCCGAAGGGAAGCCCTGGGGAGGAGGAAGAGGAGAGTGCTTTGCCAAATCCCAGCTTGAGGGTCGGCATTGCTCCAACTGAGGGCATCAGGGTCGCGTTAGAAAAGAGGAAGGGCCCCCAAGACACCCGCCCTCCCAGCAGCCTTGTGCTCCATAGGAATTCCCCTGCAAGCGTGTTGCTGGGACCAGCCAGATCACCGTCACCATCCCCCCTCGCCTCTGCAGTGAGGCGGGATGCACAGGAGAGATGAAACCTGCTGTTGGCACTGGGGCATCCAGCTACTGATAGTGAATCAAGGTCTTGCTGTGTTCCTTGGCGATGTTGATGTCTGCTCAGTTTATTTCACTGTAGCTAATTATTAAAAGAAAACAACAACAACAAAAAAACATATGAAATACCAAGAGAGAGCCCATAAATCATAAAGAATTAGAAATTAGTAATTTTCATATGGTTCATTAAGTAATTCAGAATTTAGGCTTTATTTACCTGCTTTTCTATTTATCTACTTCTGCTTACCCATCCTTTGCAAGAAATAAGTTTATTTTTAATTCATATTTGGATAAGCGAGTTGTAAAGTTTTTCCTACATGACAGAGCATGAAAATTGCATTATTACACTTTTACTTCTGATCAGCGAGATCAAATTGTACTATTTTTTTCCCATCGGTGATCAAACAAATAGATGGGGCCTTCTGGCATAAACAGATACTCAGGATTAAATTTACTTCTTGATTTTTTTAAGTACTCCTGCATGGGACTTTGAACTAGTTTTTTGGAGTTTCCAGTAAAAAGTAGAAAAAAATGTAGTAGAAAAAAAGGTAATAGAAAAAAATGTCCATAACAGTGATATAAACCCAGCCAAAGTGGTGTATTTAAATTCCATGGTAACTGGATAAATATATTGAGATTTTTAAAATAACCAGGATCATAATGTTTTTATTGGCTCGCTCATCATCTTGGGCACAAACCCGTGCAGCACAGAGCCTGTCTGAAGTTCTCTAACGCATCCCGCTGCCTCTGTTCTCCGGGAGAATCCTCCATGTTCAGCAGAACTGTTGTCTTGACCCTCCGGAAAACTCTCTTGGTGCTTAGCTCTCTGCTGTTGGTTTTCGGAAGCGCTGAGCCCCACTGCTGGCTGATTTCAGGACAGTAACAACTGCTCAGCGCTGCTGACAGTGAGGCCACAGGGCTTGCGGTGCTGCCAAATTAGAAACGCTACCAATCTGTATGTAGTTAAGTCCCAGCATTAGACATAGCTCATATTTCATTCACGCTTGGGTCCCAAACCCCAGAACAATTGAGTTTTCTAATAATGTGCACATCAGCATCAATGGGCTCAAACAGCACTGGGTTACTGCGCACAAATAGGTTTGCGTGCAAGAACCTAAGCTTTGTTGAAGACCACAGCATCTCTGCTTGTGCCGAGTGCCACCCAGTTCTAGTCTCACTTTGTGTAGCCAACCTTTGTCCAAATATTTATTCTGTTTCTTACACCTCTTGCAAAACACAGATGAGGAAATAGAAGATTATTTTGTCGTGGCCTTTTTCATGCCACCCTCGTTTCCTTTTTTGCCTCAGGTGCTCTTGGGTACCAACTCTCAAATTTATTTCACTTACAGTTATTTGCCATGTTACTTTTATCAGGAGAGGAAAAAATACTGCCTTATTTTAGGAAGTGCAGGTTTAACTGTAGCCTTTTGATATATGTATTTAATCACTTCAAGAAATGAGATTGTATGAAATAATTTGGGACTAAATCTTGCCTATTCCCCCCTCTGAATCTGAAATGTGGTGTTCAGTGTCGGATCTTCTGAACCAAGGGGTAAACCACTGGTAAACCAGGGCCATTGAGGTGTTCGGGGCTGGCGCACAGGGTGAGCAAAGGGAGGCTGAGGGTGCTGGGGAAGAGAAAGATGAGGGAGGGACAGAGGGAAGGTGGAGCCAGGCTCTTCTTAGAGATACCCAGAGAAAGGACGGGAGGCAACGGACACGCGTTTCATGGAAATGACGCTAGAATATAAGGAAAAAAATGCTTCATGGGGAGGTTGATGCAAAGGTGGAACTGGGCCCAGGAAGCGGAGAATCATCATCCCTGGAGGTTTTCAAAACTTAACTGGACAAGGACCTGTGCAACCTGGCCTTATCCGAGATGATAGCTCTGCTCTGGGCAGGGACCTCTAGCCCAAGTTATTCAATGATTCTGTGACAAGAAAATCCAAATTAGTCTCCTTATCCAATGTTCCTGACTTCTGTTTTAACTGAAGAACTACCCCTCCATTTGGAAACCAGTTGAGGGACAATATTGCCCAGCATTACCCCTGCTTGCCCTTAGAACGCAGAACAGGCGAGGCTTAGCTGGGAACATTTGGTTACTGGTTTTAATTCCCCTTCACACCACTTTGGTTTGTTCCTTTGCTTCCAAGTGGTGTTTTCTTGCGTTTATCCCATGCAGCATTTCGTGGGCAGCCTTCTGAAGTCCTGAGCTGGGGTTTGGTTCGCCTCTCTGTGTGTTGGCGGGGTGGGTTGAAGTCACCTCTGCCTGTCCCTGCTCAGCTATGGCAGTGTGACGATGCTCGTAAGGTGATGTATGGCCATACAGTGAACCAGACTCCGGCACTGATCTGGGTTAAAATAACTAACAACAACAACAACAACAAAAAGCAGAAAGAAACATCTATCAAATGCTCCCATAAGGCAGCAGTGTACTGAAGGTTGAGATGCGCAATTTTATTGAAAGATTCAGTCACTCCTGGCTAATTCTGTGTGTTCAGGCTTACTTTTTGAGGGTAAATCAGTCACATTCAAAGACTTTGAAAAGTGGTTTTCAAAAGTCTTCCTGTACCCTTAGGCATTTTTTTCCAAATCAGCCTTATTTTCTCCTATTAGTTGCTGTAAAAGAAATGCAAATCTTTCACTGGCTTGAAATTTCTGCGTTGTTTTAAATAAATTTCCTGTGATCCATAACACAGTGAAAAAGAAAGTGCAGCCGTTTGTTGCTGTTTCAGTGTATTTAGACCATCTTTTATGCTTGTGGAGGTCAAATCCATTTAATCTGGTTATGCTATTTCAATCACATTTACATTTTTAATGCAAAGCTCAGGTTTGCTTCACACTAGAATGATCTCTCTGGTTTTGTAACAAGCTTTAGTTGTCCTGGGCTTTGGAGAGTTCTCTCTTTTATTTCCCCTCCACGTTAGACACCGTCTTTGTCATTTGTAAGGTAACTTTCCTCCACTTGGGTTGCCAAAATGCGGCAGAATCATGACTGCACAAGTGGCGAACAACATTTTCAAATTCCATTTTATCAGGAGCAAATGTTGACGCCTGCATTAAAAGCCTGGTATTGCTGTGGTTAGCCTAGCGGTGGTGCCCGAGGTGGTTTGCGCAGGTCTCTGCTGTCCTTTAAGGGGAAGAACGCTGCATACAGAATCACCATCTTCACCCGGATCCCATTCAGGCGCTGAGCTATCCCAGCCCTCCCCTTGCCTCGCAAGGGCTCACCAGTTCACACCTTCAGTAAGGCACTTTTTGTGCTCTTTTTGTGTAAGTAAAGCAGGCTAGAAAGTCCTTCTTGTGAAAGATATTTGTCACAAAAGCTCTAGAAGGAACCTGCCCCATCTCCCTTTCCGCCATAAGTCTTGCGTTTCCTCTTTTCCTTAAATGAAGCTTTCACACAATAAGCCTTTTTCCCAAGAAGAAGATGCTTTTTGTCAAGTAACTTAGGAAATAACAAAAAAACACACCAGACAGTTTACTGTTTTCTGAAGCCCCACTTGCTTCTGAATTTGAACCACCACCACCACCACCACCATTGCCTTTTGCACCAGTGACCTTCAGGCTGAGTTCCTGCCTTGTCCCCTGAGGGAACAGCAATTAAGGCCCCAAAGACTTATTTTGTTGACTTGTAACATCACTCAGAAAGAAGCAGGAGAGAAATGACCAGCCTGACAGAGGTTTGGCTCCACCAATCAAGACAAGAACTTAGTGCAGCCAGGGAAATGCAGACTAGAGGCAGAAAGAGACAGAGCTTGATCTTTAAAAGCAGGAGTCAAATGAGGAATCATGCTCAAGTTCAGGCTCTGGGTAACAAACCGAGGTTATTTCCTAAGCAGTCATCCAGAAGACTGACAACAGCTTGATACAACAGTGCACAGACTGGACACTGACACCTTTGTGTGAACCTTGCTCAAAGCAAGTGCCAAGAAGTGGTGGATCAGAGCTGTCAGAGTTGTTAAGAAGGGCAAAGGCTGGCAGGAGAAATGGCATTGCCCTGTTCGCAGTGTTAGATGCGCGTGGTAGGATGTGACAATAAGAGAATGCCAACAAGAAGAGAGATCCTAGCAAGCCCCCTTTTCATGGTCAGTCTTGAAGACTAATTTCCTAAATGAGGTTGCAGAAGCAGGACCCGAAACTCTGCAGGCTAAAAGACAAAATGATACCATGTGCTTTGCCCTTCTTAAAATACATCCTTCCATGACCAACACTAATGCACAGAGGAAAAGGAGAGAAACTGATTCAAATCAGCTTCAGTTACAAGCAAGCCTTCTCTAATCGGATTTATTCTCTCCTAGGAGACCTCCTTAATGTAAGTTATCATGAGTAGTGGTCCTGACTGTAAGCGGAGAGACACTGGACCATTTGCCCAAAGTTCATGCAGTATATATCCAACAGCATTGTAAAAATAAGTGCAAACGTACATAGGAACAGCAGCAGATCTTATATCCAACAGCAAAGTCATGCTTAATTATTAATGACTGAAGTGCTGTAGTCTTTCACTTAGCAGCAAAACATACCCTAGATGTCTCTCAGGTTATGTCAGATTGACAGAGCATCACTGTCAAAGACAATGTCAGCTTTTCAGTGATGGATCAAGTGCCGTGTATAAGAGCAAGAAAGGTGAATATTGAAATGAGAATTTCGGTTTCCTCTGAAAGCTATTTGGATAAAGAGCCAGGAATTCCAGGTTCAAGAACTGATTAATGGAAATTGCCCTTGTCATGAACAAAACATAAACAGCTTCAGAATAATGAATTACAAGCAGAAATTGTGCTAGTCAGTGATGGAGCAGATCATGGAAAGGTCATTTTGTCCATCTCCGTCCTAGTGCAGAACTCTTCTTGATCACATATTCCTCAGCGTTTTGTGTGATTTACTTGTAAATGACTTAAGGGCACCAAGATTTTCACAATTGTACATCACTCCTAACTGCAGATTGATTTTGCATTGAAGAACTTTGTCCAATAGTGTGAAAATTTTGTCTGAAATTTCGTCTCGCTTCTCCTAATCACTTCTGAGTGCAGGACAGCTCTTAACAATGTCAGCTGTTGGAGTAGAAATATGAACTGGTGAATCTCTGGGCTAAACTGTATCTTTCCTAGCCTTTTTACCAAAGTTTGGAACAAGAAGTTGGTGGGGCTTTCTATTTCCCATTCTGAAGATTTCCAGCGCGAGAGGGGCTGTCCTCAACCACGGACAGGAATTGTTCAGTCCCCACAATGGAAGGAAGCGGTTGGAGGAAGTGATACCAGTTGAAGGTGGAAGGTTTTGGTGGTTACATCTCAGATCCCTCTTCGTGAATTTGTAATAGGCTGTGCTAAAGAAAGCAAACTCAAAGCTGAAAGAAGGATGATGCTGATGGCAAACAAATCTTAAGTAGAGAGGTGGTGGCCAGACTGCACTTTGAGCGCTGGCCTGCCAGGAGCTCAAGGCAGCTTTTGGGGAAGATGGAGGAGAAATCTAGAAGTAGATTGAACGCAATTTCAAAAGTGGTGGCTGGCTAGGCTGACCCAGCGAAACAGCGGCTGTAAACCCACATGTGGCTTTTTGTCCTCTGTGGTGACAGAGGCATAGCTCTGCAGTGCTCCATGCCTTACGCGTGTTTCAGAGAGAGCAGCAGAGTTAATAAAGAGACTGGTCTTTCTGAAAAGCAGGCTTCAAGCTTCACAGAACAAGCATGGGTGTTATTTGCCCTCGCAGTGGTTTTCTAAAAGTAGAAGATGCCCAAGAACTCGCTGTGTCTGCAGCTGGTGCTTGCCAGAAACGCTTGTATGATCTATATGGATGAGTGGAGAAAAGGGGGGCAAGAGGGGGAAAGGCCTTGGAGGGGAAACAGCTGAGGAGATACAAATGAAAATTCAATTAAACAGAAGACAAGGGAAATTCAAACTGGCACTGACGCTCTACTCAAGGCTGCTGACGAGTCTTGATTTCATCTCTAAATCTAGCAAATGAAGGCGGCAACAGTGAAGAAAATAAATGACCACCCTGGAAGGAGCTAAATTAGATGACCAGGAAGATAAAACCATTAAAATAAGGATCTTCTTTTATGATATGCCTAGGGCTTGTAACAAATTCAACTAGAACAGTAGATCTTGGCTTGTAACTGTTCCAAAGCTTGTCCAATGTAGGAGAATTTTTTTTTTCCTAAAGAACTGAGTTTATTTGCCAATTGTAAGACTTGACGTGGATGATGAATGTAATTCCGTGTTGCTTTCCACCCTCTGTGGCCATCAAAACGATGCTAAGTGAATATATTAAAATCAGAATGGTGGCATTTTGCACTCATTTTACCTTCTGCCCTCAACTATGCTGGTATGGGGTATAGAAAGTGATCTGGTGTGGTTGTTCTGGTTGCTACTGGTTTACTGTTTTGTGGGAGAGGTGTGCAAATGCTTGAAGTCATGAGCTCTTGTAGCAGAGAAGCTGAATGGGCTCTTTTCTCTTAAGATAAACTGTCATTCCTCCAGAAAGTGGTTGTCATCAATTTATTGCAGTCTTATTTTGCTCTTTGCCAGCTGTGTGAGGAGCACGTTCAATACAACCAGTCATTCCAATAGCTTAATTTCTCCCAGATGTATTTTGCTTCTTTTGGGGTGTCACCACAGTCCCATTTAAAAGCCTGCTAATAGTAATTGAAAGCCATTTTAAGCTTGCTTGTAGGGTTTGAGCTGTGCTTTATTTCTGTAAAACAGAAATAATAGTTAGCTGTGACAGATCCTAGGAAGCTACACAACAGCCAGGGCTACCACGCTTTTGGAAACCTACACTGTTAGAAGAAACTCACAGTATATAGGCTTGTTCCAGAACCCAGTGAAATGAATGTGAATCTTCCTGAGTTCAGGTTCTGAATACAAAGTGTTGTCAGCAGCGGCCAGAAAGAGGTTCGACACAGAATAATTGGGAGCTTTGCCTTTGCGAAGAGGATGCCTGGGTCTTCACCTCGTATCTAAGCGGCATGTTGTTCATCCTTGTACGGAAGGCAAAGGGCAACAGAAGTGAAAGATGCTGGCTGGGTTGGAACGTCTTGTGTTTGGACCAAGTGGTCTTCTAGACCACCAGCTTTGTTGGGAAGGAGAAGTTGGCCGATGCTATCTGTTCAGTTCCTTGTTCTTAATTATTTTAGCTGATATCATCTATATGCTCCGTCAATCCCAATGAATGGCATTTGAAACGTCCAGACCGAAGTCATTACATTATCACATTCAGGCCAGGCTTTAAGTAAAAGAGATTTGGCTTGTTCTTCACACTGCTTGGCCTCTGTCCCGAATGTGCTACCATTGTAATGGAGGATTATCTGCACTGGAGGTTTTCTTATTTCCATTAGGAGAAGAAATTTCATTCAGCGCAGCAAGGGCAGCTTGAGATGGCAGGAGGAGATCGGCTGCATGCTGACGCCTTTGTTATCCGCCGGGCAGAGCCTGACATCCCCTGACACTGCCGGGGGCTTGGCGAGGGGCTGTTATTTATTTCAGTGTGTGGAACACATTGTTTTCCGAAAGGGAGGAGAATCGGCCCTTTATTGAACAGGAGTCACTGGGCAGTGTAGTCACCGAGCTGTAGTAGCTGGGGTTGTTGATATAGTTGGCTTTTCAGCAAGCGCCTTTGTTGGGCTTATCTTTTCTTTTAGTCTGCATCTCTTTGGTGGTGTTTAAGGTGGATCCTTGTCTTTCCCCAATCCCTCTGCCTTTTCTAACATAAAACTGTGGGGATAGAAACAGAGGGACTCGGATTTTTCAAGCTTAGGGCTCTCCATAAGGCCCCTTCCCTGAGATACACAACAAACTTCTCATCTAGAGACACCATCTGTCCTGCCGTGGGTTGCCTTAGTTCAGTGGGTTTCTCCAGTCGATGCGAATGGCCCGTACTGCTCTGGTAGGCAGCGTAAGCTGGTTTCAAGATTGCACTACACCCACGCAAAAAGGGCTGCTGCTTGCTGGTTTACACCAAAGCTGCGGCAAAGCACCGTGGCCTCTTCTTCATCGCGTAACCCCTTGTCACAAACCCCATGACACCTTTGCGTTGAAGTGGAAGCCAGCCGGTGTAGTAGCCTCACGTCTTCCTAGAGCCTTGACACATGGTTCCCCCGCCGAGAGACACCATATGAACATAGGACAAACTCCGGGAACACTTTGGAGCTGAGACCAGTCTACGCTGAATTCACTTAAATGTTGAGAAAAATCAGGCTTTTGGTTTTGGTGTTAAGCACTGAACCGGCAGCAGGACAGGTGTGGAAACCAGGAGGAGTTTTTCTCTCTGGTGTCAGGGAAGCATTAACCTAGCCTTGTGTGACAGATTCATCATACAATCATCCCAACATGGCCCACAGGAAGCATTTTTCAGGGGCTTGATCACCCCAGAAAAGTCTTCAGTTTGGAAGTAGAAACCTAGAGGTGAATGAAGAGACATCAGTCGCAGACTCTGCTCTGGACCAGTGCCTTACAGGGCAGTTCCTCCAAGACACAAACCCAAAAAAGGGAAGAAAAAACTGCTTTTGTCTGCCAAATAAATGGAAACCTGGCTACAAGAGTTGTCCAGCAACGGTATGCACACAGCCGCCTGCCCTTCCCTGTGCTTGCTCATCTCATCACTGCAAGGCTGCAGGTGTGGGCAGTCTGCGCATCAGCCCTCGGGACCGAACATGCTCCGCAAGCTGGCACCACACTTCAGAGTAGGGTTTGACACGTGCGTTCTCATGCTCAAGACGAAATTCAGGTCGCTATCTTGTTAGGGTGGCTGCTAAGGTAAAGATGCAGAGGGCCAGGTGACTCACCAGCTGCCAGTTCACCAAGTGTTCTGAGTTCTTCAGCTAAGAGGTTCTGCTATAAATAAATTTTTGCATGGAGGGGAGAATATATAAGCATGCAGATTACTTTTACTTATGTTTTTTTATCCCAGAAACATGACAACAGGAAAGCAGAAGGGGCAGAGTATTTTGTCATGTGGCTATAAGGAATAGCAGTAAAATGCTGTCTGCTGGCCAGGGTGGAAGTGTGACATCAAACCCCAAAATGAGAGAACTTAGGATCTGTAGATTTGTGCTAAGATAACTGATTCAGTGCTTGATGTTTCAGGGAGCTGGTAGATAAATATGCTGTCTCATGGATACCCAAACCAATTTCATCTGATATTGAACTTTCTATTTCCAGTTGATTTCTTATGTTATGAATCTTTTAAGTAAATCTATCTGTGGGTACTGCAAAACATGGGAAAACAGGGCTGTTATCGCAGCTGCGGGAGGAGAGTAGTCTGTTTTTTCAACGCCTGCACAGAACAGACTGAAAGCATCCTTGGCCTGTCCAGCCTCGCTGGGGTGCAGAGGGCTTCTTCGGCCATCCCAGGAATCATAGAATCATAGGATCATAGAATGTGTTGGGTTGGAAGGAACCTTTAAAGGCCATCTAGTCCAACCCCCCTGCAGTGAGCAGGGACATCTTCAACTAGATCAGGTTGCTCAGAGCCTCGTCCAGCCTGGCCTTGAATGTCTCCACGGATGGGGCCTCCACCACCTCTCTGGGCAACCTGGGCCAGTGTCTCACCACCCTCATTGTAAAGAACTTCTTCCTCATGTCTAATCTAAACCTGCCCTGCTCTAGTTTAAAACCATTGCCCCTCGTCCTATCGCTACATGCCCTTGCAAACAGCTCCTCCCCAGCTTTCCTGTAGGCCCCTTCAGGTATTGGAAGACGGCTATGAGGTCTCCCCAGAGCCTTCTCTTCTGCAGGCTGAACAACCCCAACTCTCTCAGCCTGTCTTCACAGCAGAGGGGCTCCAGCCCTTTGATCATCTTTGTGGCCTCCTCTGGACCTGTTCCAACAGGTCCATGTCCTTCTTGTGCTGAGGGCTCCAGAGGTGGACGCAGTACTCCAGGTGGGGTCTCACCAGAGCAGAGCAGAGGGGCAGAATCACCTCCCTCAGCCTGCTGGCCACATTTCTTTTGATGCAGCTCAGGATGCAATTGGCCTTCTGGGCTGCCAGCGCACATCGTTGGCGAGGAATGGGAAGGGGAGGCTGTCCCAAGGACAGAAGTGTGCCACTGCACAGGAGGCGGCTCCAGATGTGGAGATGCGGTCAGGCTCCACGAGGCAGAGCATGTTCCATGTTGCGGGAAAGCCAGGTTGGGGTCCAGCAGCTCAGTAAATTCACGAAGGATCAAGGAAGATTTTATCCAAAGGTGCTGTTGGATTATTTGTTGGCGTTGCTCTGATCAAATTTGCTTTGTTGCCATAATAGTACACATGGTACTTGTGAAACTCAGGGCCATGAGCCAGAATAAAGGGATAAGATAATGGATGTTGCTTGAGCCATTTACCGTCTTTGTAGTTAGAGCAGTTATTGGAAGGCACTGATCCCTCTCTGCTGATTATCGACTTCTGAATGAATCCTCATACACTCTCCAGCAGCAAAACTTGTGGGTTTTCAGGCTCAGTAAAGCTCAATAGAACGAAGACCTTGTCATTTATTTTCACTGTTACTATTATTTTTCTATTTCAAAGCAAGAGTTTTCTGCTGCGAATTGCCTGCTGTTTGATCACAAAAGCAAGCAAGGGAAATTGTTACTTTTCATCCTGAACCTTTTGTCCTTTTTATTTTTATAATCCACGTGAGGCAACTTTGCAGGTCATTAGCCGAGTTAGTAAAGCGAGCTTTCTTTGTTGGGCAATAGCAGGGAAACATCAAATGTCTGGTTCCATGGTAGCAATTTGCTCTTGAAATAAAGCAAGCGTTGATAAGTTGCTACCCTCAGCTATATTTGTCCTAGTAAATAAACATCATCAGGATTTGAGCACAAATACACGTTGTTTTGCCCTGCTTAGCTATGCTGAGATTGTGTCAGGCTAACGAAATTTCCTCTGCATCAGATAGACTTGTTCTGTTGCGCTCTGGCTTCGCAGACGATGTGTGTTTCTGCACACCTAGCCAAGGATGTATTATTTTTTTTCTTGAGGCATCGATCAGCGCAGCAAATACCCCTGGCAGCGCATCCCCTTAATGCAAAGCAGGGCGTGCGTGTGAGAGGTTTGCTTTTTGGAGGCCAAGGTTTCCATCGGTGGAATGACTTGCCTCGACGGTGCTTTGGAACGGGGGATTTGCTTGGAGGGCACGGTGGTTTGCCAGCGCAGGGCAGGCGGGGGACATCACACCCTCGGTGCCCGCACTGCCTGGGCAGCCTGGGGACAGCAATGGATACGTGCTGGCTCAAGCAGGCCAGAAAAAGCCCTAGAGATGCGTCTTTGAGAGAAATAACTCAGTTTTCCAGGATACCCATCAAAAAAGGTCACTAACCATTTGGCGATGGGCTGTTCATCCTCAAAAGTGAAATCCCTCATTTGAACCTCACAAAATCGGGATTGTGCTTCTTCCCGGACAGGCAGTGGGACCCAAAATAAAACAAAGTGGCAGGAGGAGGCCAAGCAAAATGCAGCGGGGACAGTTGTTCCACCTGGAGCAGTGGAGCCACCGCTAATTTGGGCTGGAGGATGGGAGCACGTGGCAAGAGGTGGTTTGATGGGTTCAGGAGGTGAACACGTCAGGTCAGCCCCGAGCTGCAGGTGCAGTGAGGTGAATCACGGCAGAAATAGGCAAATTCCTCCACTTCGCCATCACTAAATTTCCCATAGCCCGCCCTAGAAAATTCAAAGGGATTACACAGCTTCCAGACTGAATCCTGGCATTTAATGGGGGTTTCAGCTGTTTGGACACGCTGTGGGATTTGCAGTGTGTGTGCATCCCTCTCCCCGCTCGCTTAAACAAAGGGATGTCTGTACTCGACAAGTTGGCTGCCCCGCCTGCTGCGCACCTGAGACCCGGAGAAAATGCTTTACTTCACACTTCTGATTAGCAGTAATTAGATTAGGGACATTCATAGCGATGGAGAGAGTCTCTCTTCCGTGGAGAAGTGTCCTGTAGAAGTTGGTAAGGGAGCGGGACGGCTCTATTACTGTGATTAACTCAGGGTTTGGCTGGAGCACGTGCAAGATCCCTTGGTGCTAGGAACTGTATATCCAGCCTGGGAAGATGGTCCCCGCTGCAGAGAGGCATATGTTCTCGCTGATGCTCCCCCCTCCTTTCAAACCTCCAGATTAATCAAATCATGCCTTGAGCAGTGGAAACTGTGAGTTCCAGCTTCAGGGAGTTTAATCTCAGGAGCGAGCACTGCCCTGGTTCCGCAGGGGTACCTGCCTGTCCTGGCGTGAGGGAATGGGGAGGCTTTCTCTCCCTTACCCTGCCTTGAATTTTCATAACGCTTCTAGGAGTTGAGTGCCTTCGAGGCCTCCACCACATTTGGCAAAATTGGCCAAGAAACTGAAATATTACCAAAAGAGGGGCAGGAGGATCCCGCAGGAGGACACGGGCGGACGTGCAGCGGGCGATGCACTAACGCGGGGCCCGTGAAAAGCAGACTGAGAAACACGTCGGGGGAACCTGTCGTCCGGGTTTCCAAAACCACTGGGCAAATATTAAACCTAATTACCTGTAGGCAAGTAGACATACTAAAGCCTCTTTGAAAACATTCTCCACCGGAACATTTTTTTGACAAGGAAAAACTAATTCTGGGCTTATTAACCAGTTTCAATAAATAGAATCACACCAATGAACAGACACTGCTTAATTGCCATCTATAACATAGCTGGGGAACTAGAGAACAGGAGCTGAGACTCCAGGCTCACAGCCCCCTTCTTAGCGTCTCCCCCTCCCTTTTCCCTGAAAAACAACAAAAAAGATCAGATCCACCTTCTGGCAGAGATCAGTTATGTGCTGCTTTGTCTCCAATTTAGGCCAAATTCCGAAGTAAATCTGAAGATGGTTCAGAGGCATGTCAGAAGGAAATTGGTCAGAAAATGGGTGTTGGGTGGGCGTGAGTAGCACGGCACAGTGTAACTTGCAAGGCTTCGGCACTCAGTGGGAGAGCAAAATTGGTTTGAGTGAGTATAACTTACACGGATTTGGGGTGGGGGTGGATGTAGAAGTACAAATCCTGAAAATTGCCTTTTTCGTGGAGGAGAAAAAGAGGAGAGGCTGGGAAGGGATCCGTTTGTGGTGAGAAGCGGGTACCAGCCCCTGGGAACGAAGGACCCTGTTTGCTGGATGTGCCCTGAGGAAAATGCAGATCTGTTCCAACCTCCCAGAGCTCCTTCTTCCTCCTCCATGGCCTGGAAGCCTCCCTCCCTGCCAGCCCCACACCCAAGCGGGGTGCAGAAGCATTCATTAGGGCTTGTTAATTAAAGCAAAGCTGCAGCAGAGCACTGCCAAAGCTGGAGGTGGCTGGCAGCCCCCAGCCCATGCTGCTTCATTTCGTAGTTTCCTAAGAGAGGGAATAATGCTCAATGCCGATTGCTTTGGGGGAAAGAAAAAAGAGGTGCTGTAGTAACAGAAAACCATGGAGCTCGGATTTTGCGTAGATGGCTTATTAGGTCAGAGCGGGAACACGCTTTGATTTGTATTCCTCATGATTGTACACGGGCACTAATTGGCCAAAGAAGCAAGGGATCTTTGTTGCTTTTGTAGTTTAATGAGGAAAATATTGTGTAATGTGATGATTATTTTCTAATCAAAAAAGCAGAGGAACAGAATGGGAAAGAAAACCAATGAGTGAATAAAGACTGTGATTTTAATTAATATTTCCATGTGCTAGTCAGTTTCTCTGTCCTATAACCAGCTGTTAGGCCTAAATATGCCCTAATGTTATATAAATATTATACTGATTAATATTTAATATATTATGCTTAGTATTCTAGGCATATTTCCCTTAATGTGCCAAGCATCTTGGCTCTGCATGCTTCTACTCACAAGTACAGGCCCATTTAAGCCACCAGGACTGCTCAGGGACTAGAATGAGGCACTTGTGTTTGTGTGACTGTGTTTTTTTGTGTCCTGTGCCTGAATACAGGCTAAGTTTGCAAAAGCAATATATGGTCTGTCTGTGGGAGAGCCCTGCATTCTGACCAGTGAGACAGACACATTTGCTAAGGCAATTTGGAGCCAGATTCTCTCCTCACTTACATCCAGTGGTGGTATTCCCCACAATCCAATGGGATTACCCCATACCCAACGGTGGGATATTTTGTTTCATGAGGGATTTGCTTTGATGCGGCAAGACTAGATGGATAGATGACGATAATACCTGTCCAGAGCATTTTTATTAGCGAATCTCAAAGCAGGACTTCACAAGGTGAGACCAATATCTTTGCTCCATTTTACAGGTGGGGAAACTGAGGTGGGAAGAGGTTGAGGGCCTGGACTTTGCATCTGGCAGCGTGTTGGCCAAGCTGGGGGTCAAACCCAGAAGGTCTCCCATCCCCTCCCTCCTCTGCAGCCTTGCCACTAGTCCTCACTTCCCAAAACACATCCCCTTTCAACACGCTCAAGGTTCATGCCCACGTCTTCACACTCAGTGCCTCCTGCAGAGGGGCTTTGTAGCCCTCAGCAACTGGCCCTTTTGTCCCACGGAAAAGCAGAGCTCTTTGCAAAGCTGAGCTAAGGAAGAGAGAGAGTAGGATGCCCGACAGACCACTGCGTTATAAACAAAGAAGCGTGAAGGATCAGAAGGAATAAAATGTCTGTGATCCCTGCAGCATTTGGAAGAACAGGTTGGTGCCTCTCTGGGTTGGAAGGACTGTTTGTCATGGCCGCTTATGGTCTCAGGAAATATTCAGCATGACCCTTTGCTACCTTTGAGGCTTGGAGGAAATGAATCTGATTCACTGAGCTTTTGCATTACATACTACTGTGGAGTTGTGGCTCTGCTCCGCTCTGTGAGACCCCCCTGCAGTGCTGCCTCCAGCGCTGAGGCACCAACAGCAGAAGGACACGGAGCTGTTGGAGCGGGGCCAGAGGAGGCCCCAGAGATGCTGGGAGGGCTGGAGCCCCTCTGCTGTGAGGACAGGCTGAGAGAGCTGGGGGGGTTCAGCCTGGAGAAGAGAAGGCTCTAGGGAGACCTTTGAGCCCCTTCCAGTCCCGGAAGGGGCTCCAGGAAAGCTGGGGAGGGACTCTGGATCAGGGAGGGGAGCCATAGGATGAGGAGGAACGGTTTTACACTGAAAGAGGGGAGATTTAGGTGAGATCTGAGGGAGAAATTGTTTGCTGTGAGGGTGGTGAGCCCCTGGCCCAGGTTGCCCAGAGAAGCTGTGGCTGCTCCATCCCTGGAGGTGTCCAAGGCCAGGCTGGATGGGGCTTGGAGCAACCTGGTCTGGTGGGGGGTGTCCCTGGCCAGGGCAGGGGGTGGCACTGGGTGGTCTTTAAGGTCCCTTCCAACCCAAACCATTCTGTGACTCTATGAATTACTTTGTGTACCGGCTGCACACGTGCCAACACAGTATACTTTGGGTGCCATGCATATTCATACCAACCAGGCTCCAGTTTCACTTCACACAGGCTATTCTCAAAGCAATTTTTGCTGTTGCTGCTGTTGTTGTTGTCACAAAACACTTTAATTAATCAATAATTTTAATTAATTGTAACCCTGCTGAAAATGCCAAGACAAAAGCACAAATATAAGGAGGCAGTTACTCAGGTCAGAGCAGCCTGTTTTCAGTTATATGTGCTTGCTCTGGGATCACATGGTGTAACTACAGACATGGGCACTGGGAAGACATGGGATTCTGAACGGCAATTTAATGTCGTGGAGAAAGATGGTGGTGTTTTTATCACAGAATCACAGAATCACAGAATGGTGGTGTTGGAAGGGACCTCTGGAGATCATCCAGTCCAACCCCTTGCCAGAGCAGGGTCACCCACAGCAGGTGGCACAGGAACGCGTCCAGGCGGGTTTGGAATGTCTCCAGAGACGGAGACTCCACCACCTCTCTGGGCAGCCTGTGCCAGGGCTCTGCCACCCTCAAAGGAAAGAAGTTCCTCCTCATGTTGAGATGGAGCTTCCTATGGTCAAGTTTGTGCCCGTTCCCCCTTGTCCTGTTGCTGGGCACCACTGGAAAGAGCCTGTCCCCATCCTCCTGACACCCACCCTTTAAGTGTTTATAAGCATTGATAAGATCCCCCCTCAGTCGTCTTTTTTCCAGACTAAAAAGACCCAAATCCCTCAGCCTTTCCTCATAAGAGAGGTGTTCCAGTCCCCTCATCATCTTGGTAGCCCTTTGCTGTCCCCTCTCCAGCAGTTCCCTGTCCTTCTTGAACCAGGGAGCCCAGAACTGGACACAGCACTCCAGATGCGGCCTCACCAGGGCAGAGCAGAGAGGGAGGATGACCTCCCTCCACCTGCTGGCCACACTCTTCTTGATGCCCCCCAGGATGCCATTGGCCGCCTTGGCCACAAGGGCCCATTGCTGGCTCATGGTCATCCTGTTGTCCACCAGGACTCCCAGGTCTCTTTCCACAGAGCTGCTCTCCAGCAGGTCAGCCCCCAACCTGTACTGGTGCAGGGGGTTATTCCTGCCCAGGTGCAGCACCCTACACTTGCCCTTGTTGAATGTCATGAGGTTTCTCTCTGCCCAAATCTCCAGCCTGTCCAGGTCTCTCTGTATGGCAGCACAGCCTTCTGCTGTGTCAGCCACCCCCCAAGCTGTGTCATCAGCAAACTTGCTGAGGGTGCACTCCATCCCTTCATCCAGGTCACTGATGAATATATTGAACAGGACTGGCCCCAGTACTGACTCCTGGGGAACACCACTTGTCACTGACCTCCAACTAGACTCTGTGCCCCTAATCATGACCCTCTGAGCTCTATCTTTAAACCAGTTTTCAATCCACCCCACTATCCATTTATCCAACCCACACTTCCTAAGCTTCCCTGTGAGGATGCTGTGGGAGACTGTGTCGAACGCCTTGCTGAAGTCAAGGTAGACAACATCCACTGCCGTTGCCTCATCTATCCATCCAGTCATGCCATCATAGAAGGTTGTCAGATTAGTCAGACATGATTTCCCCATGGTGAATCCATGTTGGCTACTTCTGATAGCTTTCTTTTCCTCCATGTGCCTTGAGATGATGCCCAGAACGACCTGTTCCATCATCTTTCCAGGGATGGAGGTGAGGCTGACTGGCCTGTAGTTCCCCGGGTCCTCCTTCTTGCCCTTTTTGAAGACTGGAGTGACATTGGCTTTCCTCCAGTCCTCAAGCACATCACCTGTTCTCCAGGACCTTTCAAAGATGATGGAGAGCAGCCCAGCAATGACTTCCGCCAGCTCCCTCAGCACTCTTGGGTGCATCCCATCAGGACCCATGGACCTGTGGATATCCAATTGACCTAATTGATCTCTCACTTGATCCTCCTCAACCGAGGGGAAGTCTTCCTCTTTCCCTGTTACTTTCTCCAAAGTCTGAGACTCCTGAGGACTGGGCCGAGCAGTAAAGACTGAAGCAAAGAAGGCATTCAGTAACTCCACCTTCTCCACATCTTCCGTCACCATGGCTCCTGTCTCATTCAACAGTGGGCCCACAATTTCTCTAGGTTTCCTTTTGCCTCCAATATACTTGAAGAAACCCTTCCTGTTGAGCTTGACATCCCTTGTGATGTTTAATTCCAAGGAATTAAATTGACTTTCCTCATTTCATCCCTGCACTCTCTGGTGGCATTCTTGTAATCTTCCCAAGTGGTCAGTCCCTTCTTCCACTTACTGTAAACTTCCTTCTTCCACTTGAGCTTTTTCAGAAGCTCCCTGCTCAACCATGCAGGTCTGCTGCGTCCCTTGCCCGATTTCTTGCTCTTAGGGATGCACTGATCCTGAGCTGGGAGAAAGTGATGTTTGAATACCAACCAGCTCTCTTGAGTCCCCCTGCCTTCCAGAGCCCTAGCCCATGGGAGGGGCTTCCACTCAGGAAGTCTGTTTTGAAGCTCCGATGGTGGCACTGGGTTGTCATACTGTTAACTGGAACATCGCATCCTGAAAGGATTACAATGACATTTTTTCTAATTCTTCTACTGCTTCAAACAATCAGCTTCAACAAAGGACTTAAAATGTTCTGTGTTTTTACGAAGCTGGAAATTGGGTCGTTTTCTAGACTGATTTCACTTGCAATGAATGAATCGCCATGGCTGCATGTTTCCACCTTTGTCTGAGCCGCTTCCCAGGGACACATTGGACACCTTGGGATGTTAATGGCTGGCAGAGATCCCCTTAGAACCATAGAATGGTTTGGGCTGGAAGGGACCTCAAAGACCACCCATTGCCACCCCTTGCCCTGGGCAGGGACACCTCCCACCAGACCAGGTTGCTCCAAGCTCCGTCCAGCCTGGCCTTGAACAGCTCCAGGGATGGGGCAGCCACAGCTTCTCTGTCCCCTTCCCGCTCAACATGTTCTGGAAAAGAAAAAAATCTCATTCCAGCCTTGCTACTGGTCATCTGGCCACCATGCCCTGCACATTGTGGCTCCTTTGGTAGGGACATACTTGGGGTTCCTCTGTGCAGTGGTATGAAGGTCTGGACCAGCTCTCAGCACACAAACTGATGCAACTTTCTGTGCAGAGTCTGGACAACCCCCAGCACACCATGAATAATAGATTCCAAATAAGTAAAAGCTTTACTTATTTAAACACCTAAACATTTAGAATTTGCTCACATCATTGACATATTTACCCCACTTTCCCCGCAGTAAGAGGTCTCAAAAGGGTTTCCACCATGTAAACCTGCTGTGCGCAGTATTTACAGACTGTCAGCTGATGTGCGTTTTAAGGTCCACAAGTGAAGCAGACAGGGTTTTGTCCCAGGTGAGCGTGCAGCCCTGCCCCTTCTCTTTACGGAGAGCTAGTTGGGTGGCTTGCATTTTTCATCACAGAAACATCATGAGAAAGCTGGGAGGGTTTCCAGGGTCTTTGCTCAAAAAACAATTCCATTCCCCAGTTTTCTTCCAAATGCTGCCATGGGGGGCTCATGTGAACTACTGCGGAGCGTCGAGATCCGGGTTCGGCTCACGCCTTTTCCACTTATGCTCTGCTGCTTTTTCTCACTGTTTCCCCTCCCACCATGGCGCGTGCTGTGTCCGGGCTTGTCTGCGCAGGAAGAACCTCTCACTGTGCTCTTGGCTCCTGCTCTTTTTGATGGCGGCTGCCTTTGCCAGGCTGGGATCAGGTCTAGCTAAAAGCAAATTGGGGGCTTAGCAATGAGGAATTGCGGTGACTGGCCAAAGAGCAGAGGGGACGGGTGGGAGGGGAGGAGCCATGCCCCATCTCAGGGCTTCCTTCTCCTCTACCGTAACCGCTGTTTTCTTCTGAGCTGTGCACTTGCTCCTGGGGCCAGGTCAGCCCCATCCCTGGCCTCGTCTGCGAGCTTGGAGATGAACTCCAACAGGAGCAGAACCAGAACTGTTTTTGTGCACTGTTTCTTCTCCCACCATTCCCAATGTAAATCCACAAGGGCTCCGCAGCAGCGCTGCTTCGGAGGGTGAAAGCGAGGATAGCCACGCGCTATGGCCCCGGGGCTGGTGGTTTACTCAAATTGATGAGCTCCTCGTGAAGACAGCTCTAAGTGACTCAGCTCTCAATCTGGTTAGACCAGCTTTCATGGACTGAGGTGGAAATTGAGGCTGAGTAAAGTCACTCCTCATCCCCCAGGTTATGCCTGGAAAGCAACACTGCCTGGGCATGTTTCGTGTCACAAGTGGTACCTTAATGGCAAAACCCCCTTGTTCAGAACTGCCCGGGTGATCAGTGCCATCGTCTGGAGGCAAGGCTGTGCACTTTGGGATTTTCCTGTGCTTAGCGGGTTATTTTGCAGACCACAGTTACTGCCTGGCAGCTGTAGCTGAGCCCATTCCTCCCAACACAACCCATGGGAGGGGATGGACACCACCAACGCTGTCCGTGCCTTCAGCCGCAGGAGAAGCAGCTCCTCAGTTTAAGCTGAGCTCACTTCGCCTTCTCTGCTGCCGGGCGCCATGGATGCCGGCAGAGAGGGAGATGAGTGTATCAGCAACGGGATCCCTGGGAAAAGGTGTCTGAACTGCAGGATTAGTCACAACAGAAATTGCTGTGCTAAGCACTGAGTGTCACTTGGCCCTGCAGATCTTTAACGTGATGGTGGGGGTGCAGGGGAGATGCTGGAGCCGGGGAGCTCCAGCTGTGGCTGGGGAGCAAACCAGCAGGCGATTTGCCCCAGACGACGAGTGCAAGGAACAACCCCTGCCAGGTTCCTGGTCCCCTTTCCAAGCAGGTACAATGAAATACAGTCATGTTTAACGTGCTGTTCCACAGAATGCTTCCGTGTATAGGGAGCACCAAGGGGAAACACAAAGGATGTGTCTGCAAAAGGTTCTTGGGGGTTGGACTAGATGATCTCCAGAGGTCCCTTCCCACCCCTTATCATTCTGTCATTCTGTGAAAAGGAATGGAGATGCGAAAAGCTGAGGAGCTGAGGGAGAGGAGACAAGATGTTCTTGGTACAGGATCCTCTGGAGGTGCAGAGGAGGGAGAGAAAAGGCTGGCTGAGGTGGTGCAGGCGGTTCCTGCCACTGACGGGGGAGATAAGGAGCCGTGTAAGCAGGAAAGCGCTTTCCTTGTGGCCACCCCTGCTCTAGATGGAGGAGCCAGCTGGGGCTGGGCCTGGGGCTGGAGGTGCCCACCCTGTGTCTCCAGGGTGCCTGGGGCACGGGGCTCCTTTTTCTAACCAGTGCACTTTACACGTAGAGCCGCTGCTGGCTTTAAGGGGAGTCCCCTGTGCAGCACAGTTTCCACAGCTGGCGGGATTTGCTTGTTTAGGTATGGCAAATACGAGCAAACTGCTGGAGCAGCCCCAGAGGTGATGCTGGTTCTGCTTTGTGCCCTGTGCTGGGGGAGGCAGCGTGCAGGGCCGCCCGTGTCCTGCCACTCCTGCCGCGAGCACCAGCACAGCCCTCCCGCTGCACCCGCAAAAGCCGACCGGTGTGTCCACCTGTAGTCGCTTCTCCTCTTCCCCTTCCCCCATGTAATCTCCACTCATTGTTTCTTCTTATAATACTTTCTCAATCTTCATGTTTTCCAAAAAGAATTTTTTTTGTGTGTTTGTTTTTTCCTGTACTTGACTATTTTCTTCATCTAAAACCTTTCATTTTTTTTCCAGACATTTTGGGATTTCTAATATTTTCCCTCCTTAACAGATTTATTTATTTGTTTTCCCCCCTTCTTTCCTCCTTCCTGCTTTCTTTAGCCGCAGGTTCTTGCAGCTCTCGCAGCTCCGTTACCCTCTCCCAGCCTTCCCAGGAAGGGGCTGGAGCACACATCCCGCTTGCCTTCCAAATGTTGACAAGGCTGTTTTGGAGGATGAGTGACTGACAGACAAACACCAGCCTCAGATACTTGGAATGCTCTGTTACTAATGGCTTTATTCTTGTCAACACAGTAAGCAAAATAACCCTTGAAAGGGATAGGCCATATTTTTAGCCAGCCTTAAACTTGGCTTCTGAAAAATAGCTTTATGCTCAGCTGTCTGTCTCACTCCCTTGGATTCACGTTCCCCAAGCAGGTATTTAGAGGACTGCTTTTCACTTTGACCTGGCAGGGATGCAGAATTAGACTCTTGCAAGCGCGTTTTCTTCAGCCACCTTGTAATGCTGCATAAGTGGGGCTCTGAAGCTGCCCCCCAGTTTGTACCTGAGTAGGAAGAAGGCGGCAGGAGATGTTCATCTGGGGCTTTCCTGCGCATTTGGTCCCACAACGTGGACCTGCACAAAGGAACCAAATGGAGTGAAATTTGAACCCCCCACCAAAAATAACTAATTGATAACAGAGGGCCAGGGTTTCCCCACCAGTCGCAGCCACCTCCAAATTCAGATCTTGATTATTCCATTGTATCTTGAAGGAGGTAAAATTTAGAACAGCTTAGGGAAGATAAATAAGGATGTTTCTGTTCTGACCTCGGAGGTGCACGACCTTCCCCTCCTCGTCTCCTATTGGTCTTAGAACAAGCCAGATTAAGGAGTCATCTCTTCCAAACAGTCTTCGGTTTGCTAAGCTTGTAAACAACAGCAAGGGTGGAAACCATTGCAAGATGGATAAAGCTTAGAAATGCCGGCCGGGATTTCCCTGTGACGTGCCTGGAAGGAATGTGTGCTAGTTAACAGGGCTAATTCCTCGTGCGGTGCTCGGCTCCTGCTTCTCCGAGCGCTTCCTCTTCCAGCTTGGTTGCTCCGGTCCTCCATTGCTCGCCAAGGCCACCACAGCCTTCACAACAGCAGGTTCCCCACGGGTCCTTGGTGGGGACAAGTTCCAAGCAGCACTTTGACCGCCAGCCCGAACGACAGTGTTCCAGCTTTGCTGTCACCTGGCTTCTTGCAGCGCTGGGTGCCACTGCGTCCGTCGCCGCAGTGGTGCGGGGTGGGAGGCAGCACGCTCCGCCAGGGTTCTGCTCTCCCTGCGCTTCCAGGCTGGGAAGAAGCCTAATCAGGGAGCATCAGGCCTGTTTTGGGTTTTTTTCCCCCCTGCTTTCTCACTAGGGACACAGAGCGACTTTTTTTTTTTTTTTTTTGTGGGTGCTGCTGCGTTTGAAGTGCTCTCATTAATTTGTAAGGGATGCCTTGTTTATGGCAAAACAGCTCTGAAGCAATTATTAGGATGCAAACGGAGAGGTGCACCTTTTCCTTTCCTGGATTACCCCTGAAGCTAAGGGGGGAAAAAAGCAAGACCACTATCTTAGGAAATCAAAGAGGCATTACAGAAGTAAATGTTGCTGTGCTTAGTAATGAGGGTTGCCATCAAAAATTTACAAGCAACTGTATAAACACCACCATGTAAGACACGGTGGTAAGCACAGAGTGAGCGTGCCGTGGGCTGCTAAATGCCCACGCTGTTGTTACCGGCTTTCAAACCCAGGGGAGGTTTTTCCTGCCATGACCTGGTCCTGCTCCCGGTGCTGTTCAGTGTTCCCATTTGCGTTTGGGGTAGTAGCATTAGAAGAGCACTCTCAGAAGAAGACACAGCTCAAAAATACAGGTGAGGAGCTGCAAGGGCTGAGGAAGACAGTGTCAGAAACGGTGCTCTGAAACTGCCCAGAAAAAACGATGAAGGAAAACTCAGTAACAAATACAGAGGTGTTGGGTCTAAGAGGGAGAAACTAGATTGTCTCAGAGCTGAGATCTTTAAGATACCACAACTGCACCTCCACTAGGGAGGAGGATGGCAAATGGTGTCTACAGGTTGTAGACAAGGAAGGGCTTTTCTCTCCACACTAGGAGGCATCTTCTCTGCTAGCGGGGCTTTTTCTGTTCCTTTGGCAGTTCCAGCTGGATACAGAAAAGCCAGCCCAGCTGCAGACTTGAAGACATTGTTTTAGGACAAGACCTGTCAGGAGGAATGAGGCATTTTGGTGGCGAGTGGCTTATGCTGTGACTGTCACGTGCGCAGGAGAGGCTATGTTTGCCTTTGTGCCTGCTGTCCTTTCCCTATCTGTAAAAAGTGAGAGCCAGGGCAGTATTTTCCTTTGGCCATTCAGCATTGAACGTACCAATAATAGCACAGTCACACAGGCAGAGGTTAGGGGAAGGGACAATGTCTTCTTCACGAGGGACGAGGCCCGAGCATGCTGGGAACAACGCTGCTACTCACATAACGAACGGAAAGCGATGGTCCTCAGCAAGTTAGGACAAGGCGAAACAGCCTCAAGTTGCGCTGGTGAGGTTTAGATTGACATTTTTTCCAGGAAGAAATTTTTGCATGGAAAGGGTTATTAAGCATTGGAACAGGCTGTCCAGGGAAGTGGTTGAGGCACCATCCCTGGAGGTATTTAAAAGCCGGGCAGACGTGGTGCTTAGCAATATGGTTTAGTCGTGGTTTTTGTCAGAGTTAGGTTGATGGTTGGACTCGATGATCTGAAAGGTCCCTTCCAACCTGGGCAATTCTATGATTCTAAGTTTCTCCAGTTGCCTCTGCTCTTGGCATAAAGCTTTGATGGCCCTGGTACCTGTGACATGGGAATGTAAATGCGAAAGGCAGGTCAGAATCCATATGCAAAAGCCTCCTCTAGGTCAAGAGGAAAGGTCAGAACAAGTTTCTCCAGCCTTCGAGAGAGTGGTGGGGTGAGGGACAGCCGGCTCTAGCCCATGGCAAGCAGGTCTAGTTGGAAGCCAGCTCTGCAGAATTAAGACACCCCTCCCTCCCCTAAATCAAGGAGAGGCTGAAGAAAAGCTTTTGGAGGACAGGGTGAGATGCATTTAGGCTTCACAGGTCAGATGGGTTCGTGATGTGCTGTAATGGATTGCATTGCAGGGACTGCCTTGGGAAGCCCCATCACTCTTGAATCTTGCAGTGAACAAACCCCCAAACCCCACAGCTGGCCACAAAACCCCCCATTTTCCTGCCTCACGGCACACCCATCTTATGCGTAGCCTGTGCATGAGGACAGGACACGTTGCCCAGACCATTAAAGAAAAGGAATTTATATAGGAGGAGAGCAGGGCTGAGTTCTCTGCTGAAACTTGACCGCCATCAATGCTGCAGACCTCCAGCCAAATTCTCGGCTGAAGGACTGCCAGCTTCTGCAAATACATGGAACCAGATCTGGGTGCAGGTGTGAGTGAGCAGGAGTCCTCTGAAGCCAAATGATGGAAGTTCACCTGCTCGGAGACTTTTGCCACCACGTTTCTTCAGTGGATTTTTTTGGGGGGTTGTTTGTTTTTTTTTTTTTCATTTCTCTGACCACTCTCTCATTTTCACCCCCATTTTGTATATATTCCCCATCTCTTCCCTCCCCCTGTTGTTTTCCTGAGCAGTTCTCTAAGCCTGCTGCAAATCCCAACAGCCCTCAAGTTCTCATTGAACTTCTGAACCCACCCTCTTCAAGTGGGTGCTAAATCAGGCAGGACAAGCCGAGCCAACTCTAATTCTGATGATAGCAATCGCGCGTTCGGAAAATAATTGACAAATATTCTGCATTTAGACAAAGCTCGTCTAAGGGAGAGGGAACGCTAATATTCTGCAGCTCTGATCCGCAGAGCGCCAGTGTTCAAGTAGGACATTTTAATAACATCCTTCATGGACAAGTGTTTTGCTGGGAACCCTTTTTTCCTCCCTCCACTCAGACAATTGTCAGTGAAGGGACTCGCAGGGAACAAAATGGAATTAAATCTATTCAGAAAATTAGAGCAATCTGCATTTCTTTCTTTCTGTGCTGGGTTCATGACTAGCAGGGCTATAATCTGCAATTTTTTTTTGCCTGAAGCACACTCCCACTCTTACTTCTTCACTGCCATGCTGCCGTTCTCCCAGATAAACAGGTCCTCCGGAATGGATCATAGCTCCGGCCAAAGGCAAGCTGATGACAAGGGAAAAACAAACAAATGCATTCCCAGGGCCCCATCTGCCTCTTCGGGAAGAAAATAGAAACCCGCAGGGATTTCAGTAGAGATCCAGCCCTCAACAGTCCCTTTGCTGATGGATAATTGTGCAAGGCCCAGGAAATTTGGGCTGTAAGGGCTCTGCATCGAGTAGGATGTGTCTCTCCAGCACCCACCAGGCAGTGGAGGGGACCCTGTCCCCACGGTCCCACTGCCTTCACCTGGGTTCAGACACAGTGGCTTTCCTTGCAGCGTGATGCTGTCTGCAGGTTTGCAGGGTTTTATGAAATGCTGAGTTCCCGGGCGGATGGATGGACAGATGGATGGGCGAGTGGAAGGAGGAAAGGAAGGAAGGAAAGGAAGGAAGGAAGGAAAGGAAGGAAGGAAGGAAAGGAAGGAAGGAAAAGAAGGAAGGAAGGAAGGAAGGAAGGAAGGAAGGAAGGAAGGAAGGAAGGAAGGAAGGAAGGAAGGAAGGAAGGAGGGAAGGGAGGGAGGGAGGAAGGGAGGAAGGATGGACCCTGGCCACCAAAGGCAGTGGCCGAAGGGAAGAGGTTAGTGAAGGGTGGCACCGAGCCAAGGCTGACATTGATAATCACGCTCCAAGAAAAGAAGAGCGAGTAAAATAATGAAATGAGGGGCAGTTGAAAGAAAAAATCAGGAAAATAGCCGGAAATACGTATGTTGAGGTGGGAAGCTACTAGTGATGGGAGAAGGGAGAGCTGGATGGAAGGATCGGGAAATTCTGTGATTCTATGAGGGTGGGTGATTGGGTTTGAGGTGGAAATAATCCAGTGTAACCTGCTCCTTTCTTTTCATTTCTCCCACCGATTGTTGCCTGTTTCTGCAGCTGGGGGCTGGTGCTTTCCGTGGTAATAGGTTCACTATTGCTTTGAATCAGGAGGACTTTTATCAGCCCACTGTTCCTGTAATTTGCTGTGGTTTAGAGTGATAATGAGAATTTGTGTATGTAAAGAAACCCTAAAGCACATGTGGAAATCAACACAAGGGAGCGCAGCCCCGAATGTGAATGGGCGAGTGCCAGCTTAGCGCAGGAAACCCAAAAAAGCCACACATAATCTTCCTGGGCTGGCAAACATGGGTTATCTTATTTGTTTAAGTGACTGGAGAACAGAAGGCTTTTCTTTCCTTGTATTGCTCTGTAGCTGTGTTGCAGTTCAGCCTCTGCTGGGCACCGTTGCTTGCATGACTTTGGCGAGGAAACCAACTGCACTGGCCCAGTATGGGACTGGAAGGTGGTCTGGAGAGCCCAGGAGCCACGGGCAGCAGGCCATCGCCCCACCACAGCCACCAAAAGAAGTGAAGGACGCCTCATTTTGTGCAAGGAACCACAAATAAAAACCCGAGGGGAGGGGAAGTTCCTGAATATTAACGTTCTTTTGGGGTAAAAAAATTTGAAATGCTTCCTTGCCAGGGGTGGTTTCTAGCAGCAAGATGTCCGCTGCGGTCAGGAATCACACTGGCAGTGGGTGTGCGCTGGGTCTGAGTGGGCAGCAGCAAAACTGCACGTGCAAGTGGCGCAAATCGCTCGTAGCATTCTTGGTACCCAATTAGTGCTCCCATCTATAATTTCAGAAGCCTCATTCTAAGGTTGGAGGGGGGACAGACATACATCAGTCCTGTTATTTCTGCTGGCAGCGCTGGTACTAAAAATAACCGCATGAATGACATTATGGAAGCTGTATTTGAGTTCATCAATAGCTTAATTTTGACTGGGCAGCAGGAAGTATTTCTAATGCTGAAATGTGTTACACTGTAGATTATCATTCCTGGAGAAGAAGTGAAAGCCTTATTGCCTGGGGGCTTTTAAAGGGGATGGTTTAGGAATGAAGAGGAGGGAACAATCTGAGAATCATGGAATGGTTTGGGTTGGAAGGGACCTTAAAGCCCACCCAGTGCCACCCCCTGCCCTGGGCAGGGACACCTCCCACCAGACCAGGTTGCTCCAAGCCCCGTCCCGCCTGGCTTTGAACACCTCCAGGGATGGGGCAGGCACAGCTTCTCTGGGCAACCTGGGCCAGGGGCTCACCACCCTCACAGCAAACAATTTCTACCTCAGATCTCACCTAAATCTCCCCTTTTCCAGTTTGAGGCCGTTACCCCATGTCCTATCATTGCACTCCCTGATCCAGAGTCCCTCCCCAGCTTTCCTGGAGCCCCTTTAGGGACTGGAAGGGACTCGAAGGTCTCCCTGGAGCCTTCTCTTCTCCAGGCTGAACCCCCCCAACTCTCTCAGCCTGTCCTCACAGCAGAGGGGCTCCAGCCCTCCCAGCATCTCCGGGGCCTCCTCTGGCCCCACTTGCATCATGCCCCGATATTCTGAGTGTTTAGGAGTCCCTGAGAGGGATCAGTGAGCAACAGCCACAGAAATCTCACTTCCATGAGCCGGAGGAAGCAGCCCCACAGCCGGGTCTGGTTCCTGGGATTGGCAGTGTCAGGCTGGGGCTCCAGAGGGCCAAACGCTGGTGGCTCTCGGCTGCACATGGGCTACCACGCGGTTCCTGGCAGGAGCTGCTGCGGCCACAATCCCCCAGGGCAGCAGCTCGCTTGGGCTTCGGTGGTCTCACACGAGCTGCTGCAGAGACTGACCAGACAACCCGGCCTGCCTGCCAGAGATGCTCCGGGATGGCCTGGAGATGTCTGGACAGAGATGTCTGCCCTCCTCCCCTGTCCTGGTTTGAGCAGCACAGGATTGATTTCTCTTTCAGTAATTTTACTTTTCAGTGAAGTCTCTTCTAATGCCTGGGAAAACTGCACTTTTAGAAGACTCCAGTGTCTGAATTAGTGATAATATTGACTTTATCGCCAGCTCTGGGGTGCAGGTTTCAAGGTCTCGGTGTTTTCGAGGTGCAGGGACGAGGAGGAGCGAGACCTGGGCATTGCCTCAAGCTGCCAACAGGGTTTTTTCATACCATAAACGGCACATTCCATAGAAATTAGGAAGTTTGCTGAGGAGTTCTCTCTCTCTCTCTCTCTCCCCCTCCCTTGCTGGCTGCCATCCTGAGCACTCCTCGCCCCGGTGCCGGAGCCCTGAGCCCTTCCCTTCCTCCCGCAGCCGCAGCGCTCGCAGGGTCCCACGTTGGCTGTCCCTGCGGGGAGTGCACGGCTTCTGCTGGGGAACGGGCTGGGAATAGTCCTTGTGTGTTTTATATTGGTATCGGGATCAGTACTGGTTCTTTAGTGTTCTTAATGTTAATTATTTAGTCTTATTCTATTAAATCTGTTTATATTTCAGCCCTCGGGTTTCCTTGTTTTTTCCTGATTCCCCTTCCCAGGTGGGGAGGACTCACTGGGTGATAGAACAATTGTCTAAATGACAACAAATTGTTGTGGGTTCCTCAAACCATAGCAGTCCCCCAGAAGGAACAGCAGCTCCTTGCTGAGGTCCCACGTGGCTCAGGCTCCAGGGTGTGAGGTGTGGGATGGGGACACCTTGGGATGTCACAGCCTGGGCCTTTGGGGCTTCCCTTGCACAGTGGTTTGGTCCCTGGAGGGCATGTTGGAGCGGTTTCAGCATGTGCTACCCTATAGAAGTCCCCAAGAGGCCAGGACACGGAGGGAAGAGAGCAGCTGTGCCCCCAGCCATACCCTGTCCTTGGAGGTGCTCGCAGAATGCTTTTCCAAGGGGACCCCTGCTGGGTTGATCCATCTCATTCCCATCTTCCCCATTCCCTTGCCCCTTTCTCTGGCTCTTGTCCTGGTATGAGTTGGGCTGAGTGTGATTTCCAGCTCTCCCCCCCAGTTCCCAGGCAGAGGCAGCTGTGACTGTCCTGTGACCATCCTGCCCAAGCAGGGATGCATGCGTCCACCCAGCTCGCCCTCCCCAGCCGTGCCTGGGTGAGATAGCCTGAGTTACGCTGTTTAACTTGTCCAATTGATTAGTTAATGAGCCACTTGTTTGCCTTGGGTCACTCAGCACTATTGCCTCTGCTTGTAGATTGGGTGCTGCTTTTTATCACACATTTCCCCATATCCCATCGGTTATAAATCTGTTATGTAGATATTAGTAAGCTGCAATTTAAAGGGAGCACTAGCAAGGCAATTAAATGCCAAATCAGCGTGTTTCCCAAGTTCAGAACATCTTTGTATTTGTTTTCTTTTCTTCCCACCAGCGTCCCAGCAGCTCTCCGCCCCAGCCCTGACGGTAGCAAAGCTAGGGGCTGTTCTTGTTCTGGAACTGGAGGGAAACACAGGGAAGCTGGGCAGGAGAGGAAAGGGAAGGTCTGTGCTGTTTGGAAAACTCAAAAACTTTGAGAAACTAATGAGATATCCAAACTTCTCTAGATACTTTCTGGAAAAACAGAAGCCTACCCCATCAAAACGGTGCATCATCCAAATGCCAGCGCTACGTGGGTGGGCAGAGAGAGTCAAAGTTGTCTACACTAATTAAACCTCAGCCTCTATGAATCCAATCAGACCTCTCCAGAAGGCAGGAACGTTTTACACCAGGGACAGTTCAATAATACTAGAGATAAGCTTAAACTCCGACGATCAGATGTAGAGTAAATTTATTACGAGGCAGGTTTCCCAAATCTAGCTGGATGCTTTGTAACACGGTTCAGACGGTCACTTTGAACCGCGGTGCGCTGTCTTCTCAGCTGCTCGTGGGAAAGACTTATATGCATTTGCAAATTAAATCAATAAGGAATTTCTCAATTGAAGCTGAGGACATGGGGGATGACAAAGACTGATGAAAGCAGTAGGAGGAACATACTCATTTTCTGAGATGTTTGTCACAGCGGTCGCTTCCCAGCATAATGGGCAAATGGGTTTACACATGTTAAATACAGTTCTGCTCTCAGTTCTTGTGTCTACCTAGAAAGCGGCTTGTGGAACCAGAACTGGTCCCTGCACCGGTGACAGCTCCTTCCACTGTGGCACCTGCGGCTTCTGCAGGGGGCTGGTGGCCACCACGCTATGCAGAAGGAGGAGAGGCTGGGAAGAGGTGCCAGGCTTGCTCCCTGAAGCTGTCCCTGGAGGCTCACTTCCCAGCCGCCTCTGCCTACTTTCTTGGTAGCGCAGCGCTCTGGGGCTGCCATTAGGAGAAGGCGGGCCTGGCAAGGAGAGCTTAATTGCCAGCCTGGCCCCAAGCCAGGCTTTCAGAGGCAGGAGAGCGTCTGGCCAGGGTACCCCAGACACCTGATTCCGGGTCACTCCTTTCCCTGCTGGCAGGAGCTGCCGTGCCAGAAGCTGACACGAAACTCTAGGCCAGTGCAGGGACCTGTCCCTCAGCTGGGGAGGGTGGGAGAGGCCGGGACAGGGGCACCCTAAGGATGCCATCCGGCTGGCTGAGTCACCCAGGGACGCGGGGGAGCTCTGCTGCCTTCTGCCAGTGGCCAGTCCTCGGTCCACTGGTTTTATAGGAGCTCTCCCAGTTAGACCCATGTCCTTCCCTCCTGCCGCCACCGAGAGGTCACGGGACGGTGCTTGGATCCGGCTGCAAAGCCCCAGCTCACTCTGCAGAGCGAGGGCAAACAAATTATTTGTGTTCTTTTGGCAGCGGGTGCATTCATTGTGGTGTGTATGTTTGTATTCTTCCACCACGCCGCACAGGCACGGGAATATTTGTCAGCACGCTGGCTCCCAGTGCCACCCAGCACCCCAGCAGCCTCGCGGGGAGGCAGTGACTGGCCGTCCTGGCTCAGAGAGACGGGGACACGGAGAGACACACAGTGGGACCCCAGAGCAGAGCCCTTCCTCTCCTCCCTGCCAGGGAATGCCACTGAGGATTCCCGAGGGCTTCAAACCCTTTTCCAAACAGTACTTTTTGGGAATAGCTCAGCTGAAAAGTGTGGGGAGACGCTGGGCAAAACTTGTTCCTTCTTCTTTCTTAGGGCAGTGATGGGTGGGAGACTCGGGGCTGAGGCAGAGCCTTCCCCCATGGCCACGGAGCGCTCACCCTCCTGTTCCCCCGCTGGTATTTTCTAAACATCAGCTGGATTTGAGGATGCCTGAAGGGTTAATGTTATGCGGTTGAATCCTTGTGGCAGGTGTCAGGGAAAAGCTGTGCATTTCTCTTCCCTTCAGACAACCTGCTCTCGGAGCACAAGTGTCGAAGTTATGATTTAAATATATCCAAATGCATGTAATTAATCACAAGTGCAACATACCTCCTTTCCTGCTGTGAAACCTTATTAACAGCGTGGGCAGAATCCTAAAATACCAAATCTGCCACCTTTCAGCTCAAAATCCCCAGCTTGGAAAGCCTCGAGGCAGCCGGCAGATGTGAGCAGCCGGAACCAAAACACTGTCCCTCTGCCCAGGGCTTTTATCACCTCTACAGCAGGCGATCCCAGTACACAGCAGACAATCCCAGTACACAGCAGACAATGTTCCAGTACAGGTTAGGGGCTGACCTGCTGGAGAGCAGCTCTGTGGAAAATGACCTGGGAGTCCCAGTGGACAACAGGATGACCATGAGCCAGCAATGGGCCCTTGTGGCCAAGGCGGCCAATGGCATCCTGGGGGGCATCAAGAAGAGTGTGGCCAGCTGGTGGAGGGAGGTCATCCTCCCCCTCTGCTCTGCCCTGGTGAGGCCGCATCTGGAGTGCTGTGTCCAGTTCTGGGCTCCCCGGGTCAAGAAGGACAGGGAACTGCTGGAGAGGGGACAGCAAGATGATGAGGGGACTGGAACACCTCTCTCATGAAGAAAGGCTGAGGGATTTGGGTCTTTTTAGTCTGGAAAAAAGACTCCTGAGGGGGGATCTTATCAATGCTTATAAATACTTAAAGGGTGGGTGTCAGGAGGATGGGGCCAGGCTCTTTTCAGTGGTGCCCAGCGACAGGACAAGGGGTAACGGGCACAAACTTGACCATAGGAAGCTCCATCTCAACATGAGGAGGAACTTCTTTCCTTTGAGGGTGGCAGAGCCCTGGCACAGGCTGCCCAGAGAGGTGGTGGAGTCTCCGTCTCTGGAGACATTCCAAACCCACCTGGACGCATTCCTGTGCCACCTGCTGTGGGTGACCCTGCTCTGGCAGGGGGCTGGACTGGATGATCTCCAGAGGTCCCTTCCAACCCCTGCCATTCTGTGATTCTGTGATACCCATTTGGATTGCGAAATTTGCCCTCCGTGGGGGATCTGTGGCAGTCGTCGACGATTTATTCCTGGGGCTGTGGTCGATGGGGTGTGGTGGTTGGTTCCATCCTTTAATGGCGGGGCAGCACGTTGCAGACCTGGGAAAGCCATGACTCAAAGGTTGCCGAGCGGAGATAGCCAGGCTCACGCCAGCTTGGCAGCACGCCCCGGGGCTCGTGGCAAGCGCACCGCTTGGAGATGGAGCCCCTGAGCTGTCATCACGCCAGGGAAGATGGACAGGATACGAGGAATGGCATAATCGCTCTTTCCAGAATTGATTCCTTCACAGCTTAACATGTTAAAACATCAAAAGTACTGAAAAAAACCACCCCATCTGCTACCAGAGCTAATCAAGCACATCAATTATTGCTTCAGAAAGACAGTTGCTGCTGGATTTGATATCCCAAAAAAGCAAAGCTGCTTTAAAGCATCTTTTTATTTTAGCTGAGTGTTTTCATGACAGCACATGATTCCTAATGAGCGCTGGTACAGCTAGGACACACAGAAAAATATGTCAGCTGTGCAAAAACCAGCTCTAGGCACAGGGGAAGTAACTCTGAATCCCAATGGATTTCAGTAGAACTTTGGAAGCTGTGTTTGTCATATGAGGGCTTAGGAACCGGGCTGGGAACCGGACACGTCCTCCCAAAGTCTTGCTTTGATACCCTGAGTCATGCACTGACCCTTAATATCTAGGAAAAATACACAAGGTTGCTCTATTCTTATTCCGAGGATCATGGAATGGTTTGGGTTGGAAGGGACCTTAAAGCCCACCCAGTTCCACCCCCTGCCCTGGGCAGGGACACCTCCCACTAGACAGGGTTGCTTGTGGGATTTGGTGGTGGTACGTGACTTGAGGATGAAACACATGGGCCACTGAAGAGGCTGGATATGTCCCGTCGTTTCCTCTGTTGTCCACAGCGTATTTGGTGATGGAGAGCATCATCTGAAAAGGTTTTGAAAGGCAAAGTCACCTTCCAGCTATCAAAACACTTCAGATGAGGCAGATGGGAAACCAAAAATATTATTATTTAGGTTTGGGCAGTAAAACTGACATTGAACCCATTTGCCTCATTTTTCAGGCTTTGATGATAGTTAATGACAGCTTACAGAAGTTGTAAGTGATCTAAAAAAGCCATAAAAAGCTGCTTTGTGTCCTTGTTCAGGGGATGAATTTAACAAAAACATTATGGGGCTTTAAAACACTGTTTTGACTTTCTAGAACCAGCTGTGGGATGATCCAGCTGCAGTTGGATCCCCCTTGCATCTAAGAGAACATTTAAGAGGATTAATCCCAATAATTTTAATTCAACAAAATGACCTTATGTAACATTACCGAGGAATTAATGAGAATTCTCTCATGTGGGTCATCACCGGCCCGCTGGATTTTTATTTTTTTTCCCCTCTCATTGGTCTCGGGCAGAGTGTGGACAAAGTAGATGGACCGTGTAGCACGTTGCGCGGGATCAGGAGGATAAGTCACTGGGAGCAGGAACCCTTCTCCCTTCGCTGGAGTATTATTTTGGAACGCACGGAGAAGGACGCAGCTGCCAGCCTCCGCTGGTGCTATTTGAAACCCCTTTTGGCTCCCAGGCTTTTTCCACAGAAAAATTGCAATCTCATCTAATGCAAATGCTGCTGCAGGAATCTGTGTAGTCCATCCAGCTGCCTGCTGGGTTTTTTTTTTTAATCGGGGGGAAAAAAAAAAATCCCCATCTAATCGTTTTTGACTGTGTTTCTTTGCTGCTCTTACTGAGCCAAGCAGGATGCGTGTTAAAGCGAATTAGGTGCATGTAGGGTATGCAATATTTGATCTTAATATTAAGGGCCCCAGGAGAGGGCACGTTGTCAAAGTTACACAACTGCAAATTTCAGTAAAACTGAACTATGCCAATGGCCTGCCGTTGCATGCAGCCCGGGTCTGCACCGCCCCGGCTTGCTGCGGGACGTGGGGGTCTGGGCAGCCCCCCCTGTGCCCCCACTCCTGCCCTTTGCTCCCCGGCCGGGCAGCTTGGGCTTCAGGGAGAGTAAAAACCCCATCTGGGGCAGCGAGAAGGAGGGTCTGTTGCCTTGCTTTGGTATCAGCAAGCATGATGGATTCCCCTCCCGCCTCCCGACTGCACCCCAACGGCACCATCCCCGGTGTCGGGGCATGTGGGGAGGGGGGTGAGGTTTGGGTTTGGTTCGGCAGCAGCACTCGGGGTCGGGTCCTCAGCCCGCATTTGCCACCCGCCAGTACCAGCCCGACCTCCGCAGGAACCGGCGGCTGCCAGGAAACAGGGAGCTCGTTTGTAGTGTCATTAGCACTTGAGAGCAGGGTGGTGTGTCCAGGCAGCAGGACTCCTCTGGGGACACGTGGCCAGTGGTCTCTGCAGGAAAAAAAATATCGTTAGGGTGACTCGGGTGGGTAGAACCACTGGTATCATAGAATCATAGAATCACAGAATGGTCTGGGTTGGAAGGGACCTTAAAGATCATCTCGTTCCAACCCCCGGCCCTGGGCAGGGACACCTCCCACCACACCAGGTTGCTCCAAGCCCCGTCCAGCCTGGCCTTGAACACCTCCAGGGATGGGGCAGCCACAGCTTCTCTGGGCAGCCTGGGCCAGGGGCTCACCACCCTCACAGCAAACAATTTCTTCCTACTATCTAATCTAACTTTCCTTTCTTTCAGTTTGAAACCGTTACCCCTTGCCCTATTGCTACATTCCCCCATAAAGAGTTCTTCCCCATCTCTCCTGTAGACTGTGGAAGGGATCTTCAGAGATCATCTCATCCAACCCCCTGCCAGAGCAGGGTCAGCCACAGCAGGTGGCACAGGAATGCGTCCAGGTGGGTTTGGAATGTCTCCAGAGATGGAGACTCCACCACCTCTCTGGGCAGCCTGTGCCAGGGCTCTGCCACCCTCAAAGGAAAGAAGTTCCTCCTCGTGTTGAGATGGAACTTCCTGTGTTCAAGTTGGTGCCCGTTACCCCTTGTCCTGTCGCTGGGGACGACTGAGAAGAGCCTGTCCCCATCCTCCTGACACCCACCCTTGTAAGTGTTTATAAGCGTTGATGAGATCCCCCCTCAGCCTTCTCTTCTCCAGGCTGAACAGCCCCAGGGCTCTCAACCTTTGCTCAGCAGAGAGCTGTTCCATCCCCTCAGCGTCTCCGTAGCCTCTGCTGTCCTCTCTCCAGCAGTTCCCTGTCCTCCTGGAACTGGCAGTCCAGAACTGGACCCAGTGCAGCTGTGGCCCTGGCAGGGCCGAGCAGCTGAGGGCAGGGGACGGTTGGCTCTGTGCACGGCTGGGCTCCGCAGGGGTAATACTGAGGATTTAGCCACAGGATGCTTCATTTTCCTGACTTTGTGGCATTCAGTTCCAAAGGATGACTACGTCCCTATGGCGTTTGGGGGGAGTGCTAGCACAGTGGCTGGACTTGCCCTGCCCACTCAGCCTTGCCTTCCTTTGAAGTATCAGTAGTGGTGTCTTTCATTTATCAGCAGTAATTAATTACTTTTGGGATGCGGTAGGCTGTTTATGCTCTTCGACTTGTTTCATACACACACTTAAAAGCAGAGTGTTTCACTCCGCTGCTTCCTGTTAGAAAATGTAAATGCTGAAACAGTCTTCAGAGAGCAGAGGTGGGAAGGGTCCCTGCGGCGCCCCACACCAACCCCATCCCAGACCCACACTCTGATGTAGGGAATGGAGCTTACGGCCCAGGAAACCTCCTCTCCTCTCAGCCACTGCCTGGAAACCAAGTGAGGGTCACCGCTCGAGACAGCCCAAAGCCAAAAGGAAGCATCGATGTAGAACTCAATTAAAAAATAATTAAAAAAAAAAAAAGAGCCACTTCCAACACACCACAGGATGGCAGAGACACAGCGCCACATTGGCAGTTCTCCTTAGTGCACTTGTTTCTGGTTTGGGGCCGTGTTAAACTGGAAATGAAAAGAATCTGGCGTATATTTTACACACCTGAAAACAAGCTGAAATCAAAGGTTTTTGGGAAGACGCAGTACCTGGCCCCTATGTGTCTAGAAGCTTGTCATCGTTAGCTCAATAGCTGCTCTTCTACAGGCAAAAAATAAGGTGGTGGTGACATCCATTCTGAGTATGCACAAGAGAGTTTCTTACGACATGATTTTCTAGCGTTTTGGCCAGCATTAAGGTGCAGAAGCGCACGCCCAGCTTGGGCTAGACCTTGTGAAGGCATCAGTTACTTACAGGCATTGATATTGGCCACAAATTTAGCTGCCTTGGAAGAACAAGGATGTTCCTGCCCTGTACAGGTCCATGAAACGTTCGCGATGGATTTGAATGAGCTCGGCCGTTTCCAGGGCTGTAGGTTTTGGCAGCATTTACAACGGCCTGGTGGATTTGCTTATTGTTTTTAACATAAACCAGCTGGTTAGTTGGAATAACGTCTTTGCATGCAAGAAATACTTTGGTGGTAAGAATTCCGTTTTGAGTGACCCAAAGGTATTTCCTGCAGAGCGGAGATTTCCCCCAGCCGGGGGGAGTCTGTCACAGGGCTCCATTGGTATTTCTTGGACTGGCGTTAAAAACCGAGGTTGAAAAAAAATACGCTTTTTAAAATGAGCTCCGTTTGTAGTTTTGAGATGGCCCTGACTAAGGAAGCTGTTTTTCTTTTCAAAAAAGCGGGCAAACAGTCATTTTAATCTCCATCTCAGAGAATCTCTTGTGGGAATGGGATGGACAACGTGTCGTTCAAGCACAGCCAGAGGGGGAAAAGACGGAGAGGTTTGAGAGATTTGTGCCCTGTCGCAGAGGTCTGAACTGTGCCTTTGCAGTCTTTGAAACACAAGGTCGTGGGCATCTGTGTTGATTTAATTTAACATAATCCAGGAGTTTTTAATCACATTTCAGGCTATTAAATGAGTGAGAAGAGAATCACTGGAATTTAGCTTCATAACTCCCCTGTAAACAAACTTTTTAATCTCATATCAAGATAAAAATAAATTTAAAAGTAGCTGATTACCTCCAGTGGCAGATTTGCCATCAAAATTTGATCAACCCCTTCCCTACACGTGAAAGTCAGATTTTTGCATGATTATTTTTTCCCATTTGCAAACAAAGCATACAGAGTTTTCTTCAAAATCCATTTTTTTTCCTTTTGACTCAAGCTCTGCCCAGCCTCACGAGAATCACAGAATGGTGGGGGTTGGAAGGGACCTCTGGAGATCACCCAGTCCAACCCCCTGCCAGAGCAGGGTCACCCACAGCAGGTGGCACAGGAACGCGTCCAGGCAGGTTTGGAATGTCTCCAGAGATGGAGACTCCACCACCTCTCTGGGCAGCCTGTGCCAGGGCTCTGCCACCCTCAAAGGAAAGAAGTTCCTCCTCATGTTTAGGTGGAACTTCCTGTGTTCAAGTTTGTGCCCGTTCCCCCTTGTCCTGTCACTGGGCACCACTGGAAAGAGCCTGTCCCCATCCTCCTGACACCCACCCTTGTAAGTGTTTATAAGCGTTGATGAGATCCCCCCTCAGCCTTCTCTTCTCCAGGCTGAACAGCCCCAGGGCTCTCAACCTTTGCTCAGCAGAGAGCTGTTCCATCCCCTCAGCGTCTCCGTAGCCTCTGCTGTCCCCTCTCCAGCAGTTCCCTGTCCTGGAACTGGGAGCCCAGAACTGGACACAGTGCTCCAGATGTGGCCTCACCAGGGCATAACCTGTTTGATTCTGGCATGAAACAGAAAAGATTATTTTTGAAAGTAGAAGAGTGGAAGAAGGGAAAAAAAAAAAAAGAGCAGAAAAGTTTGCGGAGCAAAAATAGATTTGCATGTGTGTTTGTTCAAAATTCTTTATGTAAAATCTGCCTGGGATCAGCCTATACCCTAAACATCTGTGTATGACTGGGGCTCTCAACAGCCCGAGTAACAGTGTGTCAGAGAATCACAGAATGGTTTGGGTTGGAAGGGACCTTAAAGCCCACCCAGTGCCACCCCCTGCCCTGGGCAGGGACACCTCCCACCACACCAGGTTGCTCCAAGCCCCGTCCAGCCTGGCCTTGAACACCTCCAGGGATGGGGCAGCCACAGCTTCTCTGGGCAACCTGGGCCAGGGGCTCATCACCCTCACAGCAAACAATTTCTTCCTCAGATCTCACCTAAATCTCCCCTCTTCCAGTGTAAAACCCTTCCCCCTCGTCCCATGGCTCCCCTCCCTGATCCAGAGTCCCTCCCCAGCTTTCCTGGAGCCCCTTTAGGGACTGGAAGGGACTCGAAGGTCTCCCCAGTGCCTTCTCTTCTCCAGGCTGAACCCCCCCAGCTCTCTCAGCCTGTCCTCACAGCAGAGGGGCTCCAGCCCTCCCAGCATCTTCATGGCCCTCCGCTGGACCCGCTCCAACAGCTCCATGTCCTTCTTGTGCTGAGGGCTCCAGAGCTGGATGCAGTACTCCAGGTGGGGTCTCACCAGAGCGGAGCAGAAGGGCAGAATCACCTCCCTCGCCCTGCTGGCCACGCTTCTTTTGATGCAGCCCAGGATGTGTCCACGGCCAAATGCTCGGTTGTCCCTTTCACGCCACCTCCCTTCTGCCATGGCCCGAGGGATCTCCTGCAGCTGCAAGCAGGACTTCGCACCCTGTAGCATCTTGCGCTCTGCGCATCGGCTGGGAGGTTCTCCCTGCCAGCCTTGTCCATGTGGACTTCAGGAGCTCCCCATGTGGAGCCCTGGGGAGCCCGGGGCTCTCCTGCCATGGAGGGAAAGGCTGCAGAGGAGCACAGAACCATCCAGGCTGGAGTGGAGCTGCAGGTCCTGCCCAGGGCACCACTGCCACCAGCTCAGCCTCCTGCAGCCCCGAGAGGTCAAACTCCTCGCTGTGGCACCAGGCTCTCCAGGAAAGCTGTGCAATGACCTCTGAGAGCCTGCTTTGTCCCAGTGAAGGTGAGGAGCGAGGACTCTCTTATAGGGACTCTACCCTTCATGTGCAAGGCGTTTGCTTGCTGTACACTCAGAGTGTAGTAATCTCTTCATGATTTCTCGCCTGGCTTTATTCAAGCAAATCGCTGTAATTTTAGGGATGTGCATTGGTATGGGAAAACTTCATTCAGCTGGAACCATCATCGCACTGATTGAAAGTAAATCACCTTAGGTAAAACAGAAACAGTATGGGATTCATTTTCTCTGGTAGGCAACTGGAAATCTCTACGTATGTCTTTTACAGTGACACAGACAGTCTGAAGCCACACAGAGCTCCCTGAATTTAGCAGGAAACATTTCCGAGGTGTTGGCTGCAGGTTCTGGAGTGATGACGAAGTGCAGGATGCATGAGGCAGGGCTGTGTCGGTCAGGAAAGGAGAGCCTGCGTGTAGAGCCGTGGAAGAGATGGAGGATACCGAGCAGGGGTGTCCGCAACAGGCTCCACCGCTGAGCGCTGCCATCTCTCTCCCTCTGGCACAAGAAGGGCAGGTTTTGAAAGATTAAATGTCTTCAGGCTGGCCGTGTTTAAGGAACTTCTTACTACATTCTTACAGGCTCTGCTGGCGCCATCTCGGGAATACAAACACTTCTCCTTGAGAGCTCTTGGAGGGCAGGTGAGGTACCAGAAGACAAGGGAAAAAATGTAAACAGGGTGCCTATCTCTAAATATAGAGGGAAAAAGGAGGAGTAAGAATTATAGACCAGTCAACTTCTAGAAGCTTTCAGGAGAAATGAACTATCAGTCAAACAATTTGCAAGCACCTAGGAGATAAAAAGGGAGATGAGTGACATCCAGCATGGATTATATAAAAATGGGGCATGTTAAACTGATCTCATTTGATTTCTTGGCAGGAGAAGGAGAGGAATAGTTGCTGCCACATCTAGATTTTGGGAAGGGCTTGACACAGTCCCGCTTGACTTTCAGAAAGTGGCCTGGAAAAACAGTCTGAATAAAACTGCGTTAGATCTTACACAGAAATGGATGAGTAGTACAACCCATTCCCAAAGAACAGAGTTGGCTGGTGGCTCATGGTCAGAGCAGAGGACTCTGTTGACCAGGGTTCTGCAGGGATTGATTTCCTTCAGAACTTTCATCAATGAAGAATGGATGAAAATACATAATTAACATCTGGCAGTGATGTGGAGCCGGGAGAGGTATTTGAGCACATCGGAGGACAAGCTTTACAGATTCAAATGGTCTTGGCAGGTCAGAGGAGTGAGGACCGGGTCTGGTCTGGGGCACTGCACCTCGAGAAGGAGGAGGACCCGGTGGGAGAAGTCTAGAAGAGTCATTGCATGGACTAAGCCTGGCTTAGATTGGAAGAGCTGGAAGGAAAGTGCTGGAATAGCTTGTCTGGGACTGGAGCAGGGCTGGGGGGAGGTTTTCGGGATAGATGGACAAGAATTCCCCCCAGGAGTGAGCTAGGCGAACCGGCTGGAGCTGTGGTCTGCTCCCTCCAAAGCTGCCGCTCCACAGCCGCCAGGGCAGCGCTTGTCAGCCGGGACACGCGGCAACATTATCTTCGGCTTTGCCTTTTTAATGCATTTGGTTTGTAGTGAGAGGCTGAAGGCATGTAAGTGCTTTGTTGAACGGGAGCCAAAGCAAGCCGCTACGCAGAATTGCCTCCCACCCTGTTTCCAAGTATTTCATTTATTTTGTAATTAAGCAATAATCGCTGAGACACCGGGCACTTCTTCGGGATTAATGACTTGCTGGGGGGCGGCAGAAGATCTGATCCATTTTCCCCAGCAAATACCTGTCTGTTAATGCCATTCTAAAATGAGTATGACAATGTAAGATGCAAACATATGGGGTTTGCTGCTAGCAGCCAAGGGGTGGGGAGCAGACACTAATAGGGACATGAGACAATCAGGTTGCTTCAGTTGTCTCTCACCATTCCATTCAGAGCACAGCGTTTCATTAGTCACTTGGTGAATGAAACAGCTTTTTAATTGCTCAGAATCGCTTTTAAAAATTACAGCATTGTCTCCCCTCTCCACAGCCCCTGGGGATCCTCTTAAATCCCTTTTCTTCCTTTGCCCTGGAGAGAAGCGTCTCTGCCGTGGCAGAGGAACCTGCCTGCAGCACTTCCCTTTGTGTCCTGGACACAGGGAAAAACACCAGCCATTCAGAAAACAGAGATTCACATTTTTAGTGCTGAAAACTCTCCATTCCCATTAATTTGCGGGTTGCTTGGGGACTAGCCCACCCTGCCTGAACCTTTAAAGACTTCCCAGCCTTGACACACTGCCCGCTTCTACTAATTCCTATGCTTTGGGCATTTTTAGTATCCAAACCCCGCTGCTTCTCATGTCTTGGGGCACGCAAGCAGGCTCAAGCCATCTCCCACAACAATATAGCTCCCGAGAGCCTTGTTGGAGCTTTGGATGTCCTCTGGGCAGTAAAACACGATGGCAGGCAAGAAGAAAGGTGGAACCCAACCGGGTGAGCGGCAGCATGAACGCTTCCAAAGGACTCTGGAAAAAGCTGCTAGGGGAGTTCAGCCATCGGCTCACCAAGGCAAGCAAGAGGAGAAGCATTTGCTAAAAGCATATAGGACAATAAACCAGTTCATGGTGTCCTAGCAGGCTTTGGAACAGCACTCGTCAGTAGGGATTTGCTCGCTCAAATATTAGGTAATGTGCTAACTGCATGATTGATTAATCCGTTGGTACTTCCTACAGCAGAACTTCAATACTGGCATCTGCAGCGCTGCTTTCAGTCGCTGTGGCTGCCTTCCCAGAGAGATTTCCCAGTAGAACAATTGGGGTGGTTTTTTTTCTCCACGCTCTTTTCTGCCCCCTTTAGAAGTAACGCTTTCATGTCGGCGCTTTGAACCATGTCAGTACGTTCGCTGAGGGACACCAGAGCTGTTCTCCGTTGCTTAATTCTGCAAGGAGCCCTGTTACTTGATGGGGAGGTGACTGGCTTGAAGTATTCAGCAGCGCGGAGTATTTAGACGTGAAAATCGTAGAATCATAGAATGTGTTGGGTTGGAAGGGACCTTTAAAAGTCATCTAGTCCAACCCCCCTGCAGTAAGCAGGGACATCTTCAACTAGATCAGGAAAATGTCAGGCAACAACTTCGTGGTGCAAAGCCAGAGATGGTTTAAACTCTGAAGAAGACCAAAGCTCACCTCTTTCCCTTTCCAGCTGCCCAGCTCTCTTTCGGCCATGTCCCATCCCTGACTGATGCCTCCCAGCGCCAGGCAGGAACGAAGCCAGCCCGAGGTGTGGGCATGGCTCCGATCCCCACTGGCACGGCCAATGGTTGGACCAGCAAATCTCAGCTGCCTCCTCTTGCTCCCCTTACACTGCTTCTCATGCTCATCCTCTTATCGCCCCTTTCTTACCCTCCTCCCACGTTCCCTTCTCTTAGTTGCCCCAGAACCAACATTTAGTCCCCTCTGCCCCCAAATCCAACCCCAAGCCAACCACGTGGAAAGAATGAAATCTTCCTGGTGATGCTTTTTCTAACCGCCCACCTGCCTCCCGCGGGAGCCCTGCTCTGCCGAGCCGCTCGCTGCCGTCCTCAGAGCTGGAGGAACTGGTGCTGCACAGTCTCTCTGGAATTCAGAGAGGATTGATGCAGATCCATGTGCTTCGTGCCAGCCATAACTCTTCAGGTTTGACTGCAACTTTTGACAAAGAACACATTTCCCAGAAGAGCAGCAACTTATCTGAGTAACGGTAAATGGTCCATGAGATGCAGTGCCAACACACAGCTCTGCTGGCCCCCCTCCTTCTCCGTTACTCAAATGTTGCTACTCCAAACCTCGGTGCAAGAGCTGGGTGCACTCAAAATAAGTGCCACAGGGTAGAAGGTCTGCTATTGCCCATAACTCTTCATCAAAAGCAAAACTGGCTGTAGAAAAAAATTTGACAAATTGGCAAGCATCAAAAGAAGCGTGGGCAGCAGGGCGAGGGGGGGGATTCTGCCCCTCTGCTCCGCTCTGTGAGACCCCCCTGCAGTGCTGCCTCCAGCGCTGGGGCACCAACAGCAGAAGGACAGGGAGCTGTTGGAGCGGGGCCAGAGGAGGCCCCGGAGATGCTGGGAGGGCTGGAGCCCCTCTGCTGTGAGGACAGGCTGAGAGAGCTGGGGGGGTTCAGCCTGGAGAAGAGAAGGCTCCGGGGAGACCTTCCAGCCCCTTCCAGTCCCTAAAGGGGCTCTAAGAAAGCTGGGGAGGGACTCTGGATCAGGGAGGGGAGCCATAGGATGAGGGGGAATGGGTTTAAGTGGGAAGAGGGGAGATTTAGGTGAGATATTGGGAAGAAATTGTTTGCTGTGAGGGTGATGAGCCCCTGGCCCAGGCTGCCCAGAGAAGCTGTGGCTGCCCCATCCCTGGAGGTGTTCAAGGCCAGGCTGGACGGGGCTTGGAGCAACCTGTTCTGGTGGGAGGTGTCCCTGTCCACGGCAGGGGATGGCACTGGGTGGGCTTTAAGGTCCCTTCCAACCCAAACCATCCATGATTCTGTGATTCTAAGTCTGGATTTACTAAATCAGGAAGGTTGTCATCCACCCCTGCTCTTCCCAGCCCAGGCGAGACAAACCAGCAGCCCCTCCTGCTGTTTCCATTCCCCCTTCATGGAGCTGGGGTACCTGAGCAGGGGGCTCTGCCCAGTTCCTTGGATCAGTAGCTTAAAAATTTCCTGGACACCAATTAATTTGAACTACTGCCTGTCTTAGTCTGCCTCTGCTTCTAGCTGTGTTTTTCCAGGACTGGGAGGGTGTTTGAGGAGCTCCTCCCAGGAGCTTGGTGTTCAGTGATGTGCAGGCGAAGGCTGTGGTGGGGAAATCAGGGAGTCGGTTGCTTGTGTTAGAAAACCTTTCCGTGAGTTTCTCATCACGGGAAGTACATCTGTGTCTTTGTCAGCATGTTTCCATCAGCCTTTTCTTCACGTAGTCACCCGTTACTAACACAGGGCTGGCATCCAGCCCCATTCTCCACTGCCGTCCCAGCACCATATCCATTGTGAGCTCACTGTGATCCCCGCCAGTGCTCCCTCTCCCCGGGGGGATGCCAGCACCGGTCAGGACTTTGGTTTGCGTGATTTAGAAAAAAAAAGAAACAAAATTCCTGTTGTAGACAGGATGCTAGGTTTTATCAGCAACCAGATCTGTTGCTGAAGGACTCCCCGTTGTCCAGGGAGATCTGAGGATGAGCAAGCAAGGACTTCATTTCAGCTAAGCAGATCATGCTCTCTGCCAATATTTAAGAGACAGGATCATAACTTATGTCTTCACTGGGAAGAATCATTGTCAAACACAATTAGCTCTGCAAACCCTAGCTGTTTTCTAGACACACCCGGGCACAGTTCCTGAGCTGCTTAGAGATGAAGAGATGATAGGGGTCAGTCTTCTGGCTGGAGCAAGGAGCTGCAAGAACTCGCTCCATCAAATAGCTTGTTTTGCGGTGTTTAATAGAGACTAAAGCACGGAGCATCCGGTGCACAGGGCTGATAGGGCTGTGGGTCTCATTCCCGCGTGGCTTCAGGAAGGGATAACGCGCCATGCCTCTAGGCAGAAAAGCTGTTTTTAAAGGAGGGGGAAGAAGGGAGGAGGCGTGAAGGGTTGTAAATACTTTAAGCGCTACACAGCCAAGTCATCCATGCCTGTGTCCCCATGTGCACAGGGGTATTTCATCTCTGGTTTCTTTTGTAAGGCACCGCAGGAGTTACTATGAAAAGGACTGGACAAGAACTAGGGTTTTCTACCACTTGTTTCAGGGGTTAAGGTGGGATCTGATGGTCATTGGAAGCATTGAGCATGATTCCATAGACCTGGACAGGAAAGATAATGTAGGACCTGGAAACCTCCCCGCTGTGACCAGTGAGGGTACGAACACGAGGGGCTCCAGGCTCCGGCGGTTGCGGTTGGGTTGGGAGGGAGGTATCGTATGCGCCGACCCCACACAAAACCTCCTTGAGAGAGAGGAAAAGGGATGCTCATCCCAGGCACTGGGCTCAGACACACTACTGGCAAGCAACCAGAAAGGTTTAAAAAGAAATGCTGACTAAATCCAGTGAATTGAGCTCGCAGATCCGTTCTTCAAAAGAGCACAGCTCTCTGAAACGTCTCCCCCACTGAAATGACATTCTCAAGAGGTTTTTGTCCTTTGCGTTTTCTTCAGGATCATCCACGAGGATGGCTTCTCTGGAGAAGATGTGAAGCAGTACAAGCCAGTGGTCTACAGCAACACTATCCAGTCACTGGCAGCTATTGTACGTGCCATGGATACCTTGGGCATCGAATATGGTGATAAGGAACGACGGGTGAGTTAAAACCGCCACTGCCTGAGTACAGAGAACAGAGCACCTGGAGGCTCCAGAGCATGAACAGGAGGCGTTTGCACAATCTGAATACATTGAGGGGCAAGAAGGAGGGAGGGGGGAAGATTTATACCACTGATGTATGCCTACTGCACGTGCGGTTTGTGCAACAGCAGACCAGAGGCACAGGCACAACTGCATATGATGTGCCATTTGTACACCCGTGCTAGCAAGTGTAGCCCTGGGGACCTCCATGTCACAACAGCCACAGTCTCTCATGCCCTGGCAGTAGCCAGGATGGTACAAAAAAAGAAATTCAGTTATCTAGGGACAGCCCAGATGGACGTACTGACAGCCCTGGGGAAGCAGTGAGAATATGTGTCCTGTCTGCTGTGCCTGTGCTGGGAACACGGGCTGCAAGGGGAAATGTCTCGGAGAGAAGTCTTGCTGCTCTTCAAACCCCTTCCAGCCTGCTAATGTAGGAAAGCTTTTAGGATTGACTTGACTTTTGCGGGGGCTTGACTGGCTTTTACTCCTACATCCCCCATTCGGGTGTACTCGAACAGCAGCTTCTCTTGCAAACAGGAGGGTGTGTTGCTTCGGGGAGGTTGCTGGGGGCAGGGTCTTGGGCAGCAGCGTGAGCGTGTGTATTATCCGAATAACGATGTGATGCCTGGCAGCCTTCTCATGCCACACACCTAAGCCAGCCTGTCCTTTTCCAGTTGGTACTCTGTCGTTACTTTAACCAGCTCCCTATTTTTAAACAGTGGCTCCTCTGTGAGGTGCCCTGCCAGCCCTCTGCCTTCCCTTCTTGCGTTTCTGGCTCAGACTGAGCTCGCACGGGGAAACTCAGAGCCTGAGAGAAGCCGAGACCACCCTTTTTGCATGCTGCCATCCCAGAGAACGTAAAACTACTTGGTTCTGCTGGAAATAAAATAACTTCACATAAAAGAGCTGGTGAAGGCAAAGTCCTACGTGCCACTGAGTTTATCGCGACTATTTTTAGGTAGCTCTCAAATGACAGATGTACGACATACCCCAGACTCCTTATCTGAGGGTTGATAATAAAAGCATTCACTGGAAAGGATGCCAAAATCCCACTGTGGTGTTACTGTATGAAGAGGTACCTTATTTCTCCCAATCGCAAAGGAGTATTTTGATTTCTTTGCATCTAGGGATTTTTCCCACAGGAACTCTAAATCCTGGAGACATTTCCATCCCAAACGTAGAGATGATACCATAATGGAGTTCTTGTGAGCTTGCCGAGAACTAATGCTGATGGCTTTCGAACTGAATACATTAATCTGTTGATTACTCGGTGACTCAGCTCTCAGCGAGGCAACGTATCTTGTCTCAGATAAAAACCTATGCCCAGGAAAGCAGAAAAAAATAATTCCCCGTGTCTGATAAATAGTCGGTGGCGGTCAGTTTTAAAATGTAAAATTCCTTTTTTTTTTCTTTTTTTTTTTTTCATTTTTAATGCCTGAAGTCCTAATTTGAGGAGGGGAAAACTTGTCACTGCGTTAGTGCCAGCCCTGGCAAAGCACGGGGAGCTGTTATCGGGACTGCCAGGAATGAGGGTGGGAGTACCGGGCTGCACAAAATGTCGCAGCTGCTCATATGCCCGTGGAGAAGATGCCAAGTGTCCCTCAGATCGTACGATAACTCAGGCTGGAAAGGAGCTCGGGAGGTGTCTAGTCCGACCTCCTGCTCAAGCAAGGCCGGCGCCGAGGTCAAACCAGGTTGCTCAGGGCTTTATCTAGTCCGAAATCCCCTGAGGACGGGGACTGCACGCACGGCCTCTTTGGGCAGCCTGGTCCCCTGCTTCACTGCCCTCACCGCGGAAAAGTTTCTCCTTGTGTCTAGGGTGAACGGACCGCTCCCAGTTCAATGCACGCTTTATGTCAGCAGGGATCCCAAGTCACGCCTTGCAGAGTCAAAAGCAAGTCAGATTACATTCTCCCCAACCTGGTTTCCCCTAAAGTATTTAGTCCTAGAGGAATTCCTCCTGTCCTACAGCGGTGTCATGCTGACTGTGTGGAGGCAAGCCTGCAACAAACCGCCCTGAAACAAACACCGGTCCGGGAGGGCAGATCCAGAGCATCTTCTCCCTTTGTAGGTGGGAGGGATATTCCTTCATCCATCAGCAGATGAAGGGGGAAGAAACAAAGTCTCTCAGGCCATGGTCTTCCCTTGCTCCTTTCTCTTAGTCAACCTCCACAGAAAGTTGCTGGCGTTAGTATGAAATAGTATTTATTTTAATCTTACAAAGAAGCGGATGCTTCTGCTGCCCTGTTTTTGTTATTAATGCACAGCTGCTATAAAGAGAGGCCATTAAACAGGCGATTGCTTGAGTATTATGCTACGTGGTTCATCCCTTTTCAAGCAAAGCTCTTCTATTTTAAAAAGTCGTTCCTCGGCCAAGGGTTTCCCACGCAAATCTTTTAGTGGGGGATTTTCCCCTACTCATGACTTAAGCCCCCGGGAGCTGGGGAAGGGGAGCCGGGGCTGCGGCTGCTCCGGGCCTGGTTCAGCAGCAGAGAAGGCGGGTGGGGGGGGGGGGAGCACGGACCCAGGACAAATTTTGCCCAGGTACTCCTTGGCTTTTACAGCTTCCCCCCTCCCCGACTCCATGGGAGAGGCATCTGCGCCTCTATCCCCTGCAAATGGCACCCTGACAGTGATCAGAGCAAAAAAAAAAACCCGCTCCCCTACTTAATAAATGCGAGTGAGATGGTTTGTGCTTCTGTTACTGAGGTGAAATAATCAAATCCTCTCTCACTGTTCTCATTTTTCTCCTGCCCATAGTTATACCTTCAGTATTTAGTCTAATAGACGTGAAAGACTGGGGGAAGAGTCCAGACTAAATCTCTGAGCTTTTGTCAGCCAAAGTGAGATCAGTGTAGGAAATATGAGCTAAAAAGACAAAATAAATCATGAAAAGCAGATGCCCTGGGTCTCACTGACCCTCTCTGCTGATAAGGACCTGTCCCCAGGTTAAGAACAGAACAGTCTGCCTGTGGGATTTCACTTTTATCCGTGCTCCTTGTCCAGGGGAGCGGGTTTTCTTGTGGCTGTGCGTCGCTCACAGAAGGTCCATGGCCCGTGGGCAGCACCGAGGTCTTTGTTGGGTGTCCTTGCAGGCAGGAGCACGTCCTGCCAGCTCATGGCACGTTATCACCATGCACAGCCCGGAAGGTCGGTCTGAAACTCCAGAAAAGCTGTGCAAGTGTGAAGTCACAAATCATAGAATCATAGAGTGGTTTGGGTTGGAAAGGACCTTAAAGCCTACCCAGTGCCACCCCCTGCCCTGGGCAGGGACATCTCCCACCAGACCAGGTTGCTCCAAGCCCCATCCAGCCTGCCCCTGAACACCTCCAGGGATGGAGCAGCCACAGCTTCTCTGGGCAGCCTGGGCCAGGGGCTCACCACCCTCACAGCAAACAATTTCTTCCTCAGATCTCACCTAAATCTCCCCTCTTTCAGTGTAAAACCCTTCCCCCTCTTCCCATGGCTCCCCTCCCTGATCCAGAGTCCCTCCCCAGCTTTCCTGGCGTCCCTTCCGGGACTGGAAGGGGCTGGAAGGTCTCTCCGGAGCTTTCTCTTCTCCAGGCTGAACCCCCCCAACTCTCTCAGCCTGTGAGAGAGAAAATCCCTTACAAGTTGTAAGAGGGCAGGCAAAAAAGGAGCAGTTGGAGAGGAGACAGGAGTCAGGCTGCGTCCAGGGGTGTTCCTCATCTGCCCTCGGTGTGGAGCCCTGAATAGCCAAGAGAAAGGGTAGCACGGAGGAAGAGGAGCGGAGCCTTCATCTCGCCTGGCTGCTCGAGACCCTCCAGATGACCCACAGGGCATTACTCCGTCCTTACCTTTATAATCAGATTAACAGGCAGGAATGAGTCAGGCTGTACCATGTAGCCTCTGGATTAAACGGTTCTCTAAAGTGCAAATGTATTAATAAAGCAAGCTGCACACTGATTCCCTTCCAGCGTACCCAGGCGGAGCAAGCGGGAAATGGGGGTTGAAAGCCAGGAATCTAGAAGTCGGTACAGGTGGTTTGATCTGATGGAGCAGGAAGGGCAGGGAAGGGGTGGACTTTCATCTCTCCATCTGAAGAGCCGGTTCCAAAGTCTGACTTCAGAAATGCCAACCAGAAAAAGCGCAAAGTCTCTTCCTTGGTGGGTCAGTGCTGACCTCAGAAGCTGCAGCCCCGACAATCCCACCCGGATAAAACGCCTGCAGGCAGGGACTGGGGGGTGTCCACAGCTTGGAGTAGTCCCAGGCTACAATGAACCTGCCCAGGCAAGCATGCCACCCCTGCAGGCTGGTATGAAAACAGCTGTAGAGCGTGTTCCTATTAGCATAAACCAGGCAGAAACAGGCTGAAACTGTTCAGAAATTGCCCAGCAGAGAATCCCCCCATCGGTTGCATGGCTCACATACAAGTGTCTGCGGTGGCAGGGTCACAGGTCCAGCGCCTGAGGGCCGGAGGTGGCAGGCGGTGGCCTTCGAATTGCACTTTTTTCCCAGTGGGAGTCTGGAAACGTCTCCTTCAGCTGTGAAAGGGAAAACTGAATAGCACCTAAAGTGTTAAAAAATTTTGATAGGGAATTGATTTTTTCTTTCAGGTTTTGTAGCGAAATGTGTTCGTGGTGACCTTATGCTGTATATAGTGTGTAGCGCCTGAACTGTGAGCTAAACAAAAAAGATACCTGGGACATTTTAAAATACTGGTTAGTCATATTAAAAAAACTCGTTTAATGTAGTCGAGCAGCTCACCCGAGGCGGCTGGCAAAGGGGGCCACGTGCACTGGAGCTGCATCCAGCCTGCCTCCGAGCAGCGGGGGCACACAGAAACCTGAGGCCACCAGCCCTGTCCCCTCGGCACACCCTGAGGCAGTGCCAGGACCTGAGTGTCCTGAGTTGAGCGACACAGGACGAATTTCTGTTCTACTCCCTGGGAAAACTGCACTTTAGAAGGCTCTAGTGTCTGAATATTTGATAATATTGACTTTATTGCCAGCTCTGGGGTGCAGGTTTCAAGGTCTTGGTGTTTTCGAGGTGCAGGGACGAGGAGGAGCGAGACCCGGGCATTGCCCCAAGCTGCCAACAGGGTTATTTCATACCGTAAACGGCACATTCCATAGAAATTAGGAAGTTTGCTGAGGAGTTCTCTTTCTCTCTCTCTCTCCCCCTCCCTTGCTGGCTGCCATCCTGAGCACTCCTCGCCCCGGTGCCGGAGCCCTGAGCCCTTCCCTTCCTCCCGCAGCCGCAGCGCTCGCAGGGTCCCACGTTGGCTGTCCCTGCGGGGAGTGCACGGCTTCTGCTGGGGAATGGGCTGGGAATAGTCCTTGTGTGTTTTATATTGGTATCGGGATCAGTACTGGTTCTTTAGTGTTCTTAATGTTAATTATTTAGTCTTACTCTATTAAATCTGTTTATATTTCAGCCCTTGGGTTTCCTTGTTTTTCCCCGATTCCCCTTCCTGGGTGGGGAGGGCTCATTGGGAGCAGAGAGAGAGAATAATTGTCTACATGACCATGAATTGTTGTGGATTCCTCAAACCATAACACCAGGCAGTGTCTGGATGGGGGACACAGCCGCTGTCGCCTGCTGCCTTCCCGGTGCTGGAAGGGAGCAGTGTGTGGGAAGAGCTCGCTTTTGTAAGACCTGCTTCTGTGTAACTGGCTTTTTCTACTTGTCAGCTCAAGATATTTGTGGATTTTACTTCATTTCAGTCAGGTGTCTGTTTAGACCAGCTGGCTCCCTAACCCAAGCTCCCTGAGAAATGCCAAAAAGCTGCTGATAACTTTGGGGAGGGCAGGTGAGGTTAATGGGGCACTGCCGTGCAGGGAGGAAGCCTCCCTTTGCTGACTGGTAGCTAATGGGGTAACTGGGGGTGGATGGAGGACTCCTGGATTGCTGCCGCTGCGGTGGGGACACGGCCAGCCCTTGCTGGTTTGATGATGTAGGCGATGGGAACTTCACCACGGTGAGGCCTAACCTGGGGCTGCTTTGTAGGGGAGCGGGATGGAGTGGGAGAAAAGGGAAAATGGAATGAGGGGGGGCATTAGCCACCCCAGTTTTGCCTGGTGTCAGCATTTGTCTGGGTGTCCAGATACAGCTGAAGTCTGCTGGCTTGCTGCGTGCAGTAGCCACAGCATGCATATCATAGAATCATAGCATCACAGAATGGTTTGGGTTGGAAGGGACCTTAAAGCCCACCCAGTGCCACCCCCTGCCCTGGGCAGGGACACCTCCCACCAGACCAGGTTGCTCCAAGCCCTGTCCAGCCTGGCCTTGAACACCTCCAGGGATGGGGCAGCCACAGCTTCTCTGGGCAACCTGCGCCAGGGGCTCACCACCCTCACAGCAAACAATTTCTTCCCAATATCTCACCTAAATCTCCCCTCTTCCCGTTTAAACCCGTTCCCCCTCGTCCCATGGCTCCCCTCCCTGATCCAGAGTCCCTCCCCAGCTTTCCTGGAGCCCCTTTAGGGACTGGAAGGGGTTGGAAGGTCTCCCCGGAGCCTTCTCTTCTCCAGGCTGAACCCCCCCAGCTCTCTCAGCCTGTCCTCACAGCAGAGGGGCTCCAGCCCTCCCAGCATCTCCGGGGCCTCCTCTGGAATATATATATATATATATATATATATATATATGTATGTGTATATATATATAACCATTCCTGCTGTGCTGGGTCTGCTGGCTTCATCACTGTAACAGCGCTGGAGAAATATTTCAGGCTGCCCTTTGCTAAGGTGTAAAGATCTGTCACTCTTCCAGTAAGACCAAAGCCACCTTTCTCGCTCACCTCCCTCTTCATCCCTCCATGAGATGCATTTCAGTTACCATCATTCATGTTTTTGAGCAGTGGAGGCTAATAAAAGGCAGGGCATTTCTCGAGAGGTGGGAAACATAAAACAGAAAGGAAAGCACTTGTTATTTTCACAGCCTGCCTTGTTGCCGGGGAGATGGTTGGCTCATTCAAGAAAGGCTTGTTATTGCTGGCTGAGTTGGCCAATGTATTGGGAATCATTGCTGCAAAATGAGGCTGGAGGAGAAGGAGGGAGACGGCAAAGAACAAGGGAAATCCCAGAGTAAGCGCTCTCTGCATGGTTTGTGACCCACCTCCCAGGCCCTTGAGCCCCTGAAAATACAAAAATCTTTCCCTAATAAACGATCGCAGTAAAGTAACAGCAGATCAGGAAGACAGTTTGTGATAGCCTCGTGCGCCAACTAAAAGAGCCTGAACCAGTCTACTTCCACGACTTGGCTCTGCCTCTTCAGGAGAGTCAAACTCAAAGAGATCTCAGCCAAGTATGGCTGAAACCCGCGGCCAGACCCAGGAGACCTTGCTTTGCACGGCTTGGCTCTGCGCTCCTGCAGAGCTGAAGTCATGGTCATCAAGCCAATGACATATGATGATCTTCATCTAGCAAAAAAGGTCGCCCCAGAACCGGTGTCTGGTTCGCTGTAGTCATGCTACTAATAAAGATAGCATTTAGAAGGGAGACAAAATAAGCTTGTGTCATGGCCATAAACACATGATGCCTTGTGCTCGTGGACGGAATCTGGCCGTAGAAGAGCCATACAATTAAATAAGTTGTAGGGTTGGAGGTTGCCAAGTCTTCATGTAGAGTTTGACTTAGGCTGAGCTCCTCAATCTGTCCCGTTCCCAACCTGGGTCATTACAATAGAAAAATGGCCATTCATTTAGGGCTAAAATGGGATCTTAGCTCTGGCACCGAACGGATTACAGCTATTTATAGGGCAGCAGTAGTGGCGATGAACAACAGGCAGAATCCCAGTCTTCTGCAAACATGTAAGGGTGCTTGTGGGCAGGAAGAAATCCCGAGTTTGTGAAGGAGGGAGATGGTACCGGCCCTGAGGAGAAGGGGAGGAATGAAGACTCAAATAGAAATAGCCTAGAAAATGTAATAGCAGTGGAAACAGCTAGGTGCTCTAGGCAAGTGACTGAACTGCATGGGCACCGCTGCACCCAGAGGCAATATCAGCTAACCTTTCTTCCAGCAGAAAACCATCAACCACTGACAGCTCTAAAACCCCAAACTCCCCCTGGATGGCCCAATGTACCCATTTTTAGTTAAAACTCCTAAAGAGTGAAAAAAGGCCGTGTGAAATGGAGCCAAAAGGAGGCAGGGGAGAGTGGGCGGCAGTCGCGTAGCAAGTTGGAAACGTGTGTTGTGTGGAAGGCTGCTCTCTGGAAGGTGCCACCTTACTGAGCGGTTGAGGTGCCAGCGTGATGTTTTTCACGTTGGTCCCGCTTCAGGGTGATGTCTATGGTGTTGGCATGGCAACGCTTGAATCCTCAATCCAAAGTAAACACCGGGTCTGCTTTTTGGGTTCTCCCGGACGCCGTGGGCTGGTGGTGAATGGGCAGCACTCAGGGGATGGGGTGGGATAGAAGTTCCCCTGGTTTTCCAGTCTCTCTGCACAGTCAGAATTCTGTTCCTAAGAAACACATTTCTAAGGAAAAAAAATTTTTTGATGCACTTCAGCTTCATATCTAAGTGAGGCAGATGAGAATCACACCTCAAAATGCCACTCAGGTCTGTTTCTCTGGTGAGTACGTGGTGTCGGCCAGGCACTGTAGATTGGTGACACTTGCCATCCATGCCACTTTCACAATTCTGATAAATTCTTCTTCCTGTCCTATAAAACCACTGACCAGAACAGATGCCATCAGTTAAAATTAGCCTTTTAATTTTCTTTTGAAGAAAAAAAGAGGAGGGAAAGGGGATCATGGATAAGAGAGACCACAGTCATCTAGCTCCAACTCCAAGCTCCAGGTTGAGTCTAATCACATCGTTCATCACCTAAAGAGGGCTTTAAAGAAGATGGTGCCCAAGTCTCCCCAAAGTGACACAGTGAGAGGACAAGGCAGTGGTCATTGGTGCCAGGAAAGGGAATTCCAACTGGACATGGGCTTGGGCTCGTAGCACTTTCCCACTTCTCTCCATGCCGTCAAGAGAGATCAGGACAAACCGCTCTTGAAGGGCCACCCAGGCCTTTGGGCTTCAGAAGTGTGGAGAGATATGAGAGACCTGAGGACATTTGGGTAGGATCAGATACCCAAAAGGAGATTTTAAAATTATAAGTATTGCCTTCCTCTTCAGCTAGTCACCAGGAGAAAAGCTTGTCAGATGAATCTGGAGCGGGTCCAGAGAAGAGCCATGAAGATGCTCCAAGGGCTGGAGCCCCTCTGCTGTGAGGACAGGCTGAGAGAGCTGGGGGGGTTCAGCCTGGAGAAGGGAAGGCTCCGGGGAGACCTTGCAACCCCTTCCAGTCCCTAAAGGGGCTCCAGGAAAGCTGGGGAGGGACTCTGGATCAGGGAGGGGAGCCATGGGACGAGGGGGAACGGGTTTAAACGGGAAGAGGGGAGATTTAGGTGAGATATTGGGAAGAAATTGTTTGCTGTGAGGGTGGCGAGCCCCTGGCCCAGGTTGCCCAGAGAAGCTGTGGCTGCCCCATCCCTGGAGGTGTTCAAGGCCAGGCTGGACGGGGCTTGGAGCAACCTGGTCTGGTGGGAGGTGTCCCTGCCCAGGGCAGGGGGTGGGACTGAGTGGGCTTTAAGGTCCCTTCTAACCCAAACCATTCTATGGTTCTATGAATTCTCCTGGCATTCTTTGCTCCCTAGCTGGTGGAAAGCACAATCCTCTTTAGGTGCAAATCCGTCTTTAGGGCTGCTTTTTTCTTTTTTTTTTTTTTCTGGTGCCTCTGCTTTCAGCTGCCATTTCAGGCTTGATTGCTGAGTAATGAACAGCATTAGTCCTCCAAAGGATCCTTGAAACGGCTCCCCGCCTCCCCAAAACTGCCCTGCTCAGCTGTGAAAGCGCAGAGCCTGCGCTGTAGGCAGGGTGGTCCTTGCTTGCAAGCTCTCTCTTTTCTCCAAGAGGGGGATGATGTCTTTTTCCTCCACAAGCTTTATGTGCTTGATACTGTTTTTTTGGATGATGCAGGGAGTATTTTTAGTTGGAAAAGAAGGAAAAAAAAGCCAACCACCCAACAACCAAGTCTGTTCTCTTGGAAGAAGGGCTGCCTGCCTCCCCCTGTGAGATCTGTTATCCAAATGCCGCTGCAGTTTGGGCTGCCAGGGAGGTGGTGTGATAGGGAAGCACTCAGCACACAGGGCAGAGCCAAGCAGCCACGGGACTGTGACAGTAGTGGTGAATTAATGAGAGGTGGGTACTGCTTTCCATCCCCAGAAGGTACCGGTGGATGATGGCTTCTCTGGGAGCCCCTGGAAAGCACCAGAGTGGGACAACACAAAAAACGATGCATGCAAAAATATTTGGTGGAAGAGCAGAGCTGGAGCAGAGCCCTGGGAAGGTGGAATCCTCCCTGGTGCCCACAAAGGGGCTTCCTGGCAGCTCCAGGATCCAGGGTGGGATGCCGGTCGGTAGAGGGACGGCTCCACGCCACCATGGGCTCCTTCCCGGAGGGCAGCCGCAGAGCAGGCAGCGGTGGCCTTGCCCTGGGCAGCGTCTGGTGTCGGTGAGCACAGTCAGATACTCTTTGTCCTTCTCCAGAGCCTTTCTGTCCATAAAGGGATTGAAAGACATGTAAGCCAGAACAAAAAGCACATCTAGTTATTTGATGTACTGCGCAACCGAGGCACTGGGGTTAAACCCACGCCACAGCAGAGGCTTCAAAGATGCTTAGATGTGTTTCTGGCCGTACGGATGATCAGGCACTCACTAAAATCCTTCCAGAAAGTCACCACCGTGTTTGAGACGGAAGCTCAGGTTGCATCTGGCCGCAGCCTGTCTTCAGGTGGGATTGCCAGTTGTCTCTCCCAGCGGCAATTGCAGATAACTACAAACTACTCAGCACATTTCAAATCCATGTCAGTTATTAAGTGGATTTATTTCCATCTCTTCTGGGAAGCGTTGGGAAGCGCTGCTGAGTCATGCCGCTTACTCACTGGTTTTAGGAGTGCCATTTAAAATATTTGTTTTCCGAATGCCTTCTATGATGTTCCTATTATTTGAATGTCTCCAGACATAAAATGAAAACATTTATATAGGGCATCCCTGGCCTTAAACAGATTTTTGGTGTGTAACTCACAAAAAGGCATAAAGCAAATGTCTTGGGAAGGGACCCCTCCCTTGGCACTGTTGTTTGATGTTTATTCAGGGATCACAGTGAGGGGTAGCGCAGTCTTTGCTCCGAAACAGCAAGAGCACAGACAGGCTGGGCTTGGGACAGCGTGGGAGGGAGGAAGGAGAGCCTCTTGACACCCCCCCTGTAGATATTGGTGAACACTGATGAGATCCCCTTTCAGCCTTCTCTTCTCCAGGCTGAACAGCCCCAGGGCTCCCAGCCTTTCCTGAGCAGAGAGATGCTCCAGTCCCTTGATCATCTTTGTAGCCTCCGCTGGACTTTCTCCAGTAGTTCCCTGTCCTTCTGGAACTGGGAGCCCAGCAATGGACACAGGTGCTCCATGGACAGGGCAGTGGGACCACCTCCTCCCTCAGCTCCCTCAGCAGGGAGGGCTGCCCAGTTGTTAAAAACCACAGCATCCTTGCTGTGCCTGGGCACGTAGCAGAGGAGGGATGGGAAACATGGTCCTTGCTCACACCGGATGCTAATAAACTCAAGAGACAATATTCTCCTGCAGTGGTCCATGCTGGCCATGGACCCCAGAGCAATTAATCCCTCAGCAGGACATGAGGTGCCCTTGCAGGAGCAGCAGGTCCAAGGGCACGGCCGAACCCGGGTGCTTGGTTCCGTTGTCAGCTCCATGCAGAGACCCTGCTCTCCCAAGGGGGAAACCTGCCCCTCCGGAGCCAGTGGCTGCTCCTGGCAGTCCAGGTCAGTCAGCCAGGGACGGAGCTCCTGCAGCCACCACGGGGACGGCTGCCTTCCCCCAAGCAGAGGCACAGCGGGATGGTGGCACCTCCAACGCGTCCCTCGTCCTGCATCCTCACGGGGATGGCAGGAGGGCTGCCACACATGAGGAGCTCAGTGCCGGAATACAGGTTTTACCGAAGCTATTCATCAGTATTACGTACATTGGTAATAACTGATTAAAGATATGCATGGGAACTCACTTAACAGCTATGATTATGGCTCCCAAGCGGGGACCAGCCTCACCCCGGGCAGCCGGATCCCAAAGATGCCATTCCCCGAGGTGCGGACCGCCACGGCGGGAGGCCAGGCAGGAATTCCCAGCGTTGTGTTCAAAGGAAGGAAAGAATCAATCTCCAGATGAAAATTAAAAACAATAAAGCCTCAAAAGCTGCTGTAAACCAGTATCATTTTGCACCATGGCAATGTTTAGCCTTGTGGTCAGAGGAAACGTGGAGAAAAAAGTGCAGGACACGCAAATCAGCCCATGTCTGGGTTAGGGGTTTTGATGGATAGTCGCTGGGAGCCTCGGGACGCCTCATCCTTCCCTGTCGGAGAAGGATGGAATGGCTCCAGGCAGCGCAGCGCATCCCTCCCCAGTGTCAGAACACACTCAGGAGCCAAAGAAAACCTCACCCACAGGCTTTGAGCAAGTTTCCTCCTTTCTGCTGTGCTCTTCGTTTTCCAGGGCTGAAGGAGTTTGTGGTTTGCTGCGTATTATATCTGTGTTGATGGCATGACTGTTGCTAGATACTTTTCCCTTGGTAAGAAATAATTCCCCTGGGTTGGCTATTTGTAATTAACTCTTCATTTTCCTGTAGACTGGTTTAAGGCTAGATTAACTCCATCGATTAGAGGGGAATTACTCTTGATTTAGCTGAGATCGTGGGAGTGGAGAATCAAGTGACACATAGCAGCAGTCCCACAGTAACACGCTCGGTTCGCTCTATGGTTGTCATCTGCTTGTGATCCGAGATCTCTGCATTTTGAAACTATCCCTGAGCAGATGTTTGTTCCTTTGTGGGAAGGGGGTTTACTGATCTGATTTTACCTGCTGGATATACAGTACCGATGGGTATCTAGGCTGTTGGGTCATGCATTGAATACAACCAGTTACCTTTTAGTTAGGCTGAATTTTGATTTAAAATTATGAGAGCTTTTAGTGATGGTAGATCATATTCCAGGCAACACAGGAAATTTTTGTCTGAGAAGAAAGAGATCCCAGTAGTCACCATCCAGTGAGTTTGAGTGAGTTATGTAAAGTTATGAGGTAGTTTCTTCCAAGTGAGAACCAGGTCTCATCTCCATTCCTCCCTTCTACATGTCATTGCTTTTGTGTACATTTTTTGCTCTTATGCAGGGCAGGTTTTGGCAACACAACCTATCTGGAGGTGCAGGGTGACATTTTGGTGGATGCCAAAGACAGGGGAATTTTAGGCAGGTTTTTCCTCACCATCTCACCAGCGCCTCAGACGAAGGTCTCAAAACTATTTTTCTTCCAGCTTTTCTTCTCTTTAATTATTCTTATTGGTACTATAAGCTTCGGAAAGCTTTTTTTCTTGCCAAGTTCCCCTGCCATATTTATGAGGCATGCAAAGGTCTCTAGCCAGCCATATTTGTGCTGTCCTTGTTTGAGTCCCTTAGTTTTAAACGGACTTTTGTTTGACCACAGCTCCCCTTGGTGCGCATTGCAGGCAGCCCCTCCTGAGGCGCCCAGCGCTTTGCTGGCAAGGTCAAGTCCTGCTTCTCTTACAGAACCACAGAATCACAGAATGGTTTGGGTTGGAAGGGACCTTAAAGATCACCTAGTTCCACCTCCCCTGCCCTGGGCAGGGACACCTCCCACCAGACCAGCTTGCTCCAAGCCCCGTCCAGCCTGGCCTTGAACACCTCCAGGGATGGGGCAGCCACAGCTTCTCTGGGCAACCTGGGCCAGGGGCTCATCACCCTCACAGCAAACAATTTCTTCCTCAGATCTCACCTAAATCTCCCCTCTTTCAGTTTGAGGCCGTTACCCCATGTCCTATCCAGAGGACACTCCCTGGATCCAGAATCCCTCCTCAGCTTTCCTGGAGCCCCTTTAGGGACTGGAGGGGGCTCGAAGGTCTCCCTGGAGCCTTCTCTTCTCCAGGCTGAATCCCCCCAACTCTCTCAGTCTGTCCTCACAGCAGAGGGGCTCCAGCCCTCTGATCATCTTCGTGGCCTCCTCTGGACCCGCTCCAACAGGTCCATGCCCTTCTTGTACTGAGGACTCCAGAGCTAGACACAGTACTCCAGGTGGGGTCTCACCAGAGCAGAGCAGAGGGGCAGAATCCCCCCCCTCGCTCTGCTGCCCACGCTTCTCCTGATGCAGCCCAGGATGTGGTTGATGTTCTGGGCTGCCAGCGCGCATTGCCGGCTCATGTTGAGCTTCTCATCCACCAGCACCCCCAAGTCCTTCTCCTCAGGGCTGCTCTGGCACACATGGCCGTGGCACACACGTGTCTGCCCGTGCTCACCTCCACGGTGGGATCCTTCACCCGGCAAACAGCATGGGGTGCAATCAGCTGCCTGCCGCAGTTGCAGGCTGCTTTCTTTCATTTACTCCAGAGGCAAAAGACATACCAAGGCTGAAAAGACCGTATTCAGCATTACAGTGGATCATGAGCCAAGTTCAGGCCGGTCTTGTGATGAGTGAGTAGGCAAAAATTCGTATTTCTTCAACTTTCTCTGCAAGAACGGAAGCTCAGGGAAGGCTATAGGAGGATCTGCAGCAGGACGCCAGGCTCCGCAGGGCTGAGCCCTTGGCTCAGGTGCTCTTTAGGTTGTTGTGGACTAAGAGATGAGCATATTTTATTTCTTGTTGGTGATCCAAGCAAAAAATGTACATGCACAAAACAGCACCAACCCTAAAGCCCTGAAGTGTGTAGCAGGGGGAGGGAGCCTGTCCCCCAGCACTGGGACGCTGAGCGATTGCAGCATCAAGGCACTCAGGCCATGGGGTTTCAGAAACCAAGAGGAGCCGGACCGAAACGACACCTCTGCTTATTTCACACTCACGGGCTGTACACACAGACATTTTACCATACTGAACCAGCTTAAAAGCCGCCTCTTGGGGTCACACCCCTTTTCTGGCTCCCATCCTCCCATTCCTGAAGGAGCTGTAGGGTGCAAAGCCTGGCCCTGCTCAGGCAGTTGCTGCACTTGCCCCCAGCAGCCATCAACCACGAGCCAGCCACAGCACTGCACGCAGACATAGAATCACAGAATGGTTTGGGTTGGAAGGGACCTTAAAGCCCACCCAGTGCCACCCCCTGCCCTGGGCAGGGACACCTCCCACCAGACCAGCTTGCTCCAAGCCCCGTCCAGCCTGGCCTTGAACACCTCCAGGGATGAGGCAGCCACAGCTTCTCTGGGCAACCTGCGCCAGGGGCTCACCACCCTCACAGCAAACAATTTCTTCCCCAGATCTCATCTAAATCTCCCCTCTTCCCGTTTAAACCCGTTCCCCCTCATCCCATGGCTCCCCTCCCTGATCCAGAGTCCCTCCCCGGCTTTCCTGGAGCCCCTTTAGGGACTGGAAGGGGCTCGAAGGTCTCCCTGGAGCCTTCTCTTCTCCAGGCTGAACCCCCCCAGCTCTCTCAGCCTGTCCTCACAGCAGAGGGGCTCCAGCCCTCCCAGCATCTCCGGGGCCTCCTCTGGCCCCGCTCCAACAGCTCCGTGTCCTTCTGCTGTTGGTGCCCCAGTGCTGGAGGCAGCACTGCAGGGGGGTCTCACAGAGCAGAGCAGAGGGGCAGAATCCCCCCCCTCGCTCTGCTGCCCACGCCGCTGGGGATGCAGCCCAGGCTGCGGGGGGTTCCTGGGCTAACAGCACACATCTCCTTCCCTGGGCACCACTGCATAGTAAGGCTAATGAGCAAGCCATGCCCAGCACGTTTCAAACCAGAAAGCATGATCAGCTGATAAATCTGTTTGGAAAAAGAAGAAAGATGATGAGTACAGAGCTGCTAATAGTAATCCACACAGGCAGCAGCTCTGAGCTGCCTTTCCACCACTAATCATCCATCCCCTAAAATCCTGGGCAGGCGAGACCCCAGTTCTGGGGTCATGCTGCTTCTTAGCATGAATTTTCAGCTTCATTTCTCTGGGTCCATCCAAGAGCACAAAGGATGGAGGGAGTGGACGGGCTATTGCGCCGTGTCCCTTTCTCCTCTGCCATCAACTCTCCAAAGGAAATGTGGGCAGCAATAAACAGCGAGGGCTGGTGGGGAGGGGAAGCCTATCACTTCGCACTGTCATTGTCTGACTTGACTTGAAATCCTCCAAAAGGTTGCCAGGAATTAGTTCCAGTACTAGTGAGTGGCCCTTTAGGAAGAGGACTGAGCTCAGGAGCCAAGTCCATGGCAAAGCACCAGCTTTTTGCTAGTTAAATTCCAGATGTAAACGGATGTTCTCCCCAGCAGTCTGTACAAACCCTGTGATATGCATCGGGCAGCACCATGCAGTTATAAGCCCTTTTCTGTAAGAAGCTGTAGGGTGTCGCCTGGGATCAGGAATTCCCTCGAGCCAGAAAAAATCAGATTTCCTGTCATGCTGATTATGCAGTTCCTGGTTTAGAGTGGGAGCTACTGATCAGATTGCTGCACTCAGCACCGCGAAGGAGGTTTAACAGTTTCCAGCGAACCGCTTGTCCCTATCCCGCTCACCAGCACTGAACTGGGTTCTTCTTGTGGCTGTTTTAGCAGAGGGGTGATCACCCACAGGCTACAGAGTGGGGTCTTCTCAGGCGGATAGGTGCCTATATGCTCTATTTCTTCCTCGCTGAACTAGCTATCTCCCCTCCCCCGGGGCGGGAGCTGGGGGAAGCATCGGTGCTTCCTTCCAAGGCAAGTGTCAGGATTCGAGCGAGCTTCACTCAGACTTCACGGCAGCCCAGGTCCAGGCACACCCAGGGAGACACTGGCTTCATTTCTCTTTCCTCTCAGTTGGCCTGCAAGGGAAGGCTGCTAATGAAAAGTGCCCGTTAATGCTTGTGGGGAAGGTGTTAGGTCTCAGAGATGAAATTCTTCCAAAGCCACAGAGACCCAGCCCTTGGCCTCTACTGTGGGTTACCATAAGGCTGGGTTTGAACCAGACATCGGGATGGTCTGTGAAAGTGACCCAAACTGCCAGCACCCTGGTGCGCACACACAAAATTACAGCTGTAAAATCCATCTGAAGCCGTGCCTAGCACCTAAATCTGGAGGGACTTATCCTGGAAGCAGTCAGAAATGAAGCACTTGATGTGCAGAAGGAAAGGAGATCCAGTTTCACGTGCAGGACCACCAGCAAAGCTTCTCAGATGGTTGTTTCCAGCTCTAACAGGAAAGACAGGGGCAGTAGGTTCTAGCTGAATGCTAAATAGGATACCAAGTAGTTGAGTGGTAAAAGTAGCATCTCCGTAACTGTAAAAGGTTGTTGTAAAGGTCAGATCTGCATGTACTCTCCTAGCTCTGTGAATAGCTATTCCTTTCATCCACAAGTTGAGCTTTTGACTAGGACAGGCTGAAATAAACAGAGCTAAAGCTGTCCCATCCGTTATCGCTGGGAATGGCGTGTTTCCAAGAGCAGGCTTTGCCTCTGCAGATAGGACACACAACGTGGCAGTGAGCAGCCCAGGCGGGCAGATGGCTCACGTGGACCACCCTCACCACCAAGCCTTCATCCCCGGGCTTCAAAATACGGCAGTGCCCCTCTGCGGAGAGACAGCGATGCCGTGCTGCTCACCGCCAATGCACCCGGAGCACGCATCTCCTGGTCCAAACCCCTTCAAAAGCATGGGCAGGAGCCAGAAGCCTTTCTTTCTGTAGATGCTGCCCGAGCCTATTTATCTGGAGTTAGGCTTCCTTGTCCGCCCCCGAAGGTGAGATGTCGGGAAGGAAGCCCTGGCAGCCCTGCCTGGGTGTTTTCTCTCTCTCACACCAAGTCAAAACAGAAGGGTCCCGCAGCGCTGGTGGCACAGACGGACAGACTGACAGAGGGGGCAGACGGGGCTCTGGCGCGTTTGCCACCCGAGTGCCTGGGGGTAACGCAGCCCTGCTCTGCCCATGCTTTTGTTGATGTCCTTCTGCTGCTCCGGCAACAAGGCACTTTGATTGGCAAGTAAGGAACAAAACTAAAACCAAAGCAGTCTATTAAATGTCAAAGCGAGTCGGTGCCTCTCCCAGCAATTCCACCAGGGCACCGGGGCCGGAGCGCGGTGGCGCTCAGAGCGATCACTGGGGAGCAGGACTCCTCCAGCAAACAGGCAGCAGTGCCAGGGGGAAACAGTTCCTCTGGCTCTGCACGTTGCCATCATCTCCAAAGGAGCCATCCCACCTTCTTCACACATCGGGCCTGGCCCTGAGACACCTGTCTCAGCAAAGTCCTTATTACGTCCATGTGTAGGTGGGGGAAGGCAGATGTCTTTGCAGGCTGTGCTAAACCTCTGCAGCCTACGCAGTGAGGCCCTGCTGCTACCACCATCTACATGTGGCCCAGAGGGAAAGTCCTCAAGAAGGCGGTGGAGCCATGCCTGTTATTAGCAGAGCATCTGGTCCAGGAGCCCTCTGTATCGGCCACCATGGCTACTAGGCTGGTATGGGTGAAGTAGGTTGGGAGATGATCTCCCAGTGAAGGCAGCTCATCTTCAACGAAAAACTTTAGAAATGTTGTCAACGACCCTGTAGTCTGTGCCCAGAAGAAAACATAAGCTGAAGGACTTGATCCTTGCTTGTGGAACCGAAGAAACTAATCTTTGCTATCCTGGGAAACAGCCACCCAGGGTTTGAAGCAGGAAGACCTTAAAGTGCTCTGGTTTCTGGTGAAAGGGCCGATCCTGTAACACTCTTTTGCATCACCAGATTTCAAGAGGTAACTGTTTGTTGGTGTGTCCAGCTGTCCTATTTATAGCCAGCTTATATATTATAAAAAGTGTATAATTCGGAGTGCTTTCTAATTAGGTGGCACAACTACAGTCCCATTTCACACCACTCTAATTTGCTCCATCACAGCATTTTAAAGTTTTGTGTGAACTATATCATGCAGGGCAAACTCCTCAAGGGTTTGCAGCCAGAAATTACGTGATGCTTTGGTGGGTACGTAAAGCTGGTGTGAGCTCACATGGCAACATCCCATCAAGACAGCTGAAAGCCTAGGATTAAAAGACACTGTTAAAGCTCTGTCCAAAGTCAGGGGTCTTGTAGTCCAAAGCGTGGCAACTCCAAGCCAGCTTGCCAGGCTAGAAAAGATTTTGCAATCCCGGTCACTTCTGACCTTTCTGAAAGGACTGAATTTTCAAGAGTCCATATTTGGTAGATCTCCGGAGCAATCTACATCTTAGTGTTTGTGGCTGACATTCAAATCTCTAAAAATGGAAATGGGCCTTTGCCACTTGAACTTGAAGATTATTCATTAGAGAGGGGAAGATCTTGGGAGTAACTGGGCTAACGTGGTTAAGCAAACAGGACGGGGTTAGCAAGGGGCAGGATTAGACACTACCCATTAGCCCACTGGCATGTGTGGTTGCAGAAGAGGCGTGGGCTGATTCTTTACCTTATTATAAGTGAGATGTGCGTACAGCTGCTCACCTTGTTTGTGTGGATCAGATATCCGCCTTGACTCATGAAGATGCTCCTCGGTAGGTGTGAATACCAAAGATTTGCTGAATGCGCTGCCAAAATTAACCACGGAAAGTTTCGCCGTGCATGTTTTAACCTTGGACCTCTGGTATGCTCTTTGCAAGTGTTTATTAAAAAAAAAAAAAAGAACCAAACACATTTCCCTGGTATTGGCAGAGTTAAAAAGCCCAGTAAGAGTGCAGAGTCCCTGTGATATTTTCAGGGGCTGTTCTCAGCTATCTGTGCAGCGGAAGAGCTGCCATGGGGGAAAAACAACAGTTTCTGGAAGTGCTGTGTGTCTGCCTTTGCCTCCACCTCTGTCCTCAAGACCGAAACCTCTGAAATCCTGCAGATGCATTTACCACAGCGGAACTGGTCTTGCCAAGCTTCTGCATTAAGAGAGAGCAGCAGCCCGCGGTCGGGGCCTTCCTTGACCGAGATGCTGGAAGAAAACAGTGAGACGTCGGCCGGGGACCGTTCCTCCTGCTCGCCCCCAGCCCTCCCTGCACCGGCCATGCCAGGCACGGGCATCCCCTCTGCACATCCAGCCCCGCTGCAGTCAGGCTGGCCCCGAGGCTTGTTTTGGTATTTTACAACAGAACAAATAGAGCAACATTTCGTAAGGTCCTAATGAGGCACACTGAAGAATGCCCAGGAGACAGAGACAATATCAGTGTTCCTTGGCACGGAGAGAAAATCAAAGGCATTTGTTTGTTATCTGAAATGTCGATCTCTGCTCCTTTCGGTGGTGGGCAGACATTTTTATAGTGTGGGTTCCTGGAAATACTCAGATGTCACTGTTGGTGCGTTCCAAGAGCGCTGTTTATTTTCGGATGTACCTATAAAATCTGAGACTGAAGCCAGGAAATATTCAAAGCTGTTAGGGGGTTATTAAGCTTTAAGTATCACGTTGCACTCTGTATGGCCCCAAAAGACCTAACGCTTCTGGGCCCATTCTTCTTCCCATTCAATGGGAATTACATCATTGACTGGAGAAAGCCCTAGTAAGAGAGGAGACTTTGCCCACCTTTGCCCGGGGTGGAACCCAGCAGCACCCCAGCGCAGAGATTGAATTGAAAAGACTCCAACCTCATCTGAGGACATTAAGGGAACCCCGTCTATCCTGTAAGAGGCATCTGATCTCAGTCTCTGCTTGAAACATCGGAATTAAAACCAGTGCTGTGACGAGACATCACTACGGCCATGCACATCCCACTGCATTACGGTACAACACAGCTCACGATATGGGATGTCCCAGTGCCAGCCCTTTCCCAGGTGCTGGCAGGGTCCAAGCCCGACAGCCAAGTGCTGGAATCACCCTTCGGCCTGCAGAAGAGGCAGCGGTGCCCCTACATGGTGATGGCTGCCGAAGTCTCACCTGTGATCCCGATGGTGCCATTAGAGAACATGCTGTTCGTTCTGGCTAGCTTGCTGCTTTTTTTTTCTTTTTGAAGTGTTTGACACTTGTTAAACATCCTCCACTTCTCTCGCCTCGGTAACCAGAAGGCAGAACCCAATGAAAATACCTTTGGAGCCGGGCTGAGGCTCGTGCTGGGAACAGGGACCAGGACTGGTGCTGGGCGCGTTGGCTGGGAGGAGCTGACAGCGGGTCACCTCAGGTGGATCACATCAGGTTTGGGCGCAGAAGGGTCTTCAGATCTGCGCCTCAAGACAGCGGCAGAGACAGACCGGGCTCCATCTCCTCACCCGCGCTGTTTGCCAGCCCGACGTAGCGGCAGTTACGGGGGGTGACGGGAGAGCCTACGGCCGTGCGGATCCCCAGGAAGACATGCTGTGGGATGTCCACAACCCGGTAGGCTGAGCAGAGGGAAGAGCTGGAGTCCAGGGAAGGTGAGCAGACATGACCTGTTCTTCACAACAACTAAAAACACCCCCCGAACAGTAAAGGCTGCTGTATTATTAAGAAGCCAGGCAATTGGAAATGTAAGAAATATTAAGGAGCCAGGCAATTTCCATGCAAGGAAGTACATCTCCTGCAAAATTGTTTCCCAAGGAAGCAGTGCTGTGCTGCTAGGGTTGACCTTGACAGAGATTTCTCCATTCTCAGTTGGCTGTGGGAAGCAAGTATGTTAATAAACTCACTGCTGAGCAATTTAATCTTATTCTGTACACTCTACTCACTCTGGAAGCCCAATTAAGCATAAGAGAACAATGAATTTTTGCGTATTTAATAACATTTTTTCTGAATGTCACTGTTTCAAAAAACCCAGCAAATGAAATCGCCCCCCCCGCCCCTCACCCCCCTGCCCCAAAGCCCAAATTATCTCAACTAGGTCAGATATGTTCATTGTGGTTTCTCCAGTTAAAAGGCTATCATCTGTCAGGATTATAATCATAGAATCATAGAATCATAGAACCATAGGATCATCCATCCATCCATCCATCCATCCATCCATCCATCCATCCATCAGGACTGGATCAGCCATCCAGCTTGTAAAAACGAACACTCTTCTGTTATTTTTGAGGACACACAGGCTGTTCCACAAGATCAGCTCATGCCCACTATTTCAGAGTGCCTCAGCAAGAGATTGAAAAAAGGAGGAGAGTGGTTAAAAAAAGCAATTCAGACATTAACAGTGTCATGGCAACAGCAAATTAGAGCCTCAAAAGCAGAGCTCAGCTCACTAAAGGTTTAGGGAGTCGCTGCACTGCAGGACTGAATGAAATATTCAGCACATAAAAGAGGTGCCCAAATGTTTTTTGTATTTGTGATAATGACGCCAAGCTGACTGCTATTTATATATATTTTTGCCTAACCATGGATCTTTTTTTTTGCCTGCAAGAGATTTTGAAATAGTATACTTGTCAGGTAGACGCGGGTCTGTTTTGATTCTTGGGGGACTTTGGTATTTGCGAGCATAATCATGGCCATCGGCTTTTGCTCACGCGGAGAGTGGCTGTTGTGGCAAAAATGGGAAGAAGGAGAAATGGAGCATTTCGGGAAAAATTAGCCAGGGAGAGATTTTTGTGTGTTGAGTGAGATGATGTAGCATGAGGTGACAGCCTGACCTGTAACCAATAGTGAGGTATGCACTCTTAAGTTCTGCTGTGCGTGCGCACGAGCAGACAGCGAGCCTCCTTTGCTGTTTCTTTCCCTATAGCATCTCTTCTGAGTTTCTCAGCCTTTTTTTTCCCAACAGGGTCAGTCATGTCAAGCTGTCCAAGAAGCCAGTGGCTGTTCCCACCTCCTGTAAGCTTTGCTTGCCTGATCTCTACTTCAAGCTTCATTCTAGTGCTGAGGCTCTTGATGCTATTAGCTACCCATGCCTGGTACCAGGTAATGGGATGGGATCAGGGGAAAAAAAAAACAACCCTGCATTGCGAAAAATATCCTCTTGTTTTAATTTGGGCTTTTGCCAGGCTGTCAGGGAGAGAAAAACTCCAGCAGAGTATATTCCTTACACTAGAGAGGACTCAGAAGCGAGGGAGTACTCAGCTCTGATTTGTCTTGTGTTTGTATCCGCCTGTCTGCCTTTCGTCCTCCGCACCCCACGACTTTTACCCTTCCCCTTTTGTCTTTGATAAACTAGCTTGGGAACACAAAGCAAGGTTTAAAAGACCTTGGGACTTTCTGTCCGTGTGAGTGGTCTCTCTCATGGAGCTGGTGGTCTTACAGGGTCACTGCCAACGTGCTCAGACTCCTCTGCCTGATACTGGAGGGGAAAATCCCTGAGCATCTGAGGCTGTTGCAATATTTGCCCATTTAATTGCCACATCCTGAGATTCTCCCACCTTTGAAGATGCCAGGTGTCTTTTAGCTAAGTCTCTACTTCCCTTTGCTCCTCTAAACTCTTTCAAGTCATTTCTCACAATGCTGGGATCTTCTGGTTTTGAACTTGACCTTAGAGTGAAATTTTATATAGTGCTTTCAGCCACAATTCCCCTGAGTCATAGGGTCAGGGCAGTTTGGAGCTGTTGACTTTCCCAGTATGTTTTGACCAAGTTCTGCCTCCCAGCGACTCAGTACCATCGAGTCTTCAGGCCTCACACCATTGATACACAGCCATTAGATAGAGAGCGACCTGGCAGACTTTAAAAGTCAGAAGCTTTTATGGTTTGCGAGCTGGGAACTCCTGGTACCTGGACCCAAATCCACCGCCCTCTGTCCTGCTGGAGGGGCTGGGAAGCACTTAGGGTTTGAATCCATCGGTACCAGAGCTGCCACTGAGTGTTTTGTGCAGTTAAGCTTAAATGAGGTAAAGAGAGTTTTCAGTCTGTAACAATGCCTTAAGTTCGGGCGCGGTAGTTCGAAGTCTGCTCTTTCTTGCACGCTCATCAGCACTCTCGGCACCGGCATGGGCTTGTCTGGTGGAGGGGTTTTTCAGATGGACCTGGCCAGTGGGTTCTGAAAAGCCTTAGAGTGGCAAGGCAACTTCGCGATTCCAGGAGGTGAGCAGGGAAATTGCACGTACACAAAGCAAGATCTCAATAATGTAACCAAGAGCAAAAAGAAGCTGCAAAGAAGAAGAAAAGGTGTTCAGAAGTCACAGTCTGTGGAGTTCCCAGGGGTCCAGCCTCCAGTTTACGGTACAGTTTGCCATTTTCCGCTTCTTTAGGAACTTTACAAAAAAGCAATACTAGGACTTGGATTTGACGCTTCTTGGGTTTTCCTCTCCTCCTAAGTGCTCCCAGGTACAGGAACCCTACAACCAGGAGTACCTCTTACATCGCTGCAATGCCCAAGCAGTTGAGCCACAGCCCAGAAAAGCCTTGACTGTGAAGGTGATAGAGATTATTCCTCTTGTAAAGAAAAGTGTCTAAGACTTAGTTTCTTTGTCTCAAAGCCATGACCTGGGTCCCGCTCCACTTTGGGAGAGGACATGACGCTGCCTCCAGACAAGCAGCTGGCTGGAGGAGAGCAGTCAGGATGTGGGCAGGATGGACTGAGGGCAGATAGCTTGGGGAACCCTTACAAAATGGGCAGTTTGTCCTCCCCAGATTGAGAGCAGTGACTAGTTTGGAGGATTGATTGCATGCAGGTGGAGTCTAAAAAGGTTCGAAGAGAAGGATGATGGTGAGAGAGAAGACATCAGCTGCATCCCTCCAACTTTTAACTTGGTTGCTTATCAACAACTCCATCTTAAAGAAAATAGCTGCTGTCAGGAGCTCCAGAGCACCCCTGTACTCTGCTGATACTCTGTTATTGCTTGTCAGAAGCCCCTTAAAGCAGAGTATGGATTTTCTAGCAGAAGTCCTAATTGCTACATTCGAACATGACTTATCTTCCGGAGTACGTGGAGCCCTCAAGTTATCTGAGACAGCAAGAGAGAGGTGTTCCCTCAGCTTTGCCCTCCATCTGCTCAGCTCTCCAACACCCTCCACTCTTCGGTCCCCCCAGAACAAAAGCCCTGCTGGTGCACCGGTCTCTCCATTTATGTGACTCTGCAAATCATCATTAGCAGATGAGTCGTACTGGCTGTGTGATCACCTGAAGAAGAGTTCCCTGGTAAGGCTTGGCCCAGAATATTTGAAAGAGCATCTTTAGGCAGAGGCTGGCGCAGGGGCTGCTCCTTGTGCTAAACCTTGCTCCTCACGCTGGCTTCTCCGAACTGGCAGATGCCTTCAGAGAACTGAACTGGCAATCGCTTGCCCAAGGATGCGATTCCCAAATCCCACACCACTCTGGCCAACTTGATTGTGCCGGTACAAGGAAGTATCCGTCAGTTTGGTTTTAACCCTTGTTCAGCTGCCTTTCCTGTTGCTATTCTTCCCAATAAACATGCAGGGTGCTGGGAAGTGGGGTTGGTGCTTTGTTTCCAGGCGAGGTGTGTATTTGCGTGAGGTTGGGGCAGTCTTTGTTCTTGGCAGGGGGGGTGTGCCCCATGGAGATGCGCCCAGTCCTGCTCCCCTGGGCACGCGCTACCCGGTAACTCAGGAGAGCTTGTCCTTATCAGGCTCCCCAGGGATGTATGAGGAATGAACGCAACTTAGACCATCGCAGCGGTATGTTCCCCTGACATTTTCTTGGAAAAGCAAGGTTGCTGTGTGAGCTGCATGGGGGAAGAGCTGGCTCTGGGTACAGACACATCCCCGGTGCTGCCTGGGGTGCGATGTGACACATATCACTCTGGAAAGCGATGTGCTGTTGGGAGCAACCTTTCCCTCCGCCATTTCTTCGTCATCGCCTCCAAACCACCTACTTCTCCGTAGCTCTCGCCTCCCTTTTGAAGCATCCTCTTAGGCTAGATTTCCACCAGCGCTTTCGAGAAGAAGGGGCTGACAACCTCGCTGCCAGCCCATGTACCTCTCAGAGCTACACAACCACCCCTTCCCTCCCACAAACACCTGGTACCAACAGTGACCAGGGGACCTGAGCAGCCCAAGAGCCCTCCTGGCCCTTTGAGGACGCCATGGACTGTTAAACCACTATAGAGCCTTGCCATTTTGCCCGTCTCCATCTCCATAGATGGGGAAAGCATGAGGAAAGGGGAACATGTTTTCTTTCCAGGGACGTGCTAGGTGGCATCACCATTGCAATGCTGAAGGATGAAGCCAGGGATTGCTCCCCATCCCCACGGCAAAACCACCCAGGTGCTACGCTTGGTTCTGCACCGTCGGGGCAAGAGTGCCGGAGATACTTGTCGCTACTTCAATTCGTGCTATCAGCAAAAGCTGCCTGGTGGATCAATTAGCACAGAATTTCTGGTCTTCTTAGCAGAAGGAGCTATTAATAAACACCTGCCTACAGATTTATGGGTCTGCAGAGAAATGTGTCCACAGTCTCTGCAACCCTTTAACCTTGACATTGTGCATGGGCTGGGAGTGACCACCAAGCCCAGCTCACAGCTGAAGTAGCTGGTTTCATGGTCTTCTGTCCCTGTTCAAGGATAAACTTTCCTTCTTCCTGGCTGACACGAATGCGCTCTGAATGATGGACAGGAAACGGATATTTTTGGACATTTTAATCATCAAAACAAATCACAGCCATTTTTTTTTCCTGCACATCCAAGTGAATTAATTTAAAAACAACTGCCCTTCCCCTCGATGGAAGGAGCTGAGATAATGCCAGCACATGCACTCTATCCAATTTTACTTATTTCCCTGGAAGCAATTTTCTGTCTAAAAACACTGCTTTCTCAGAATCCCACAATTTTCAGGGAAATTGGTTCTGCTGGAATTTTCGACAGCAAAAAGCCGAACAGAACCGTTTGAATATCTTCATTTTTGCCATGTAGCAATAGCAACATGTAGCTGATAAGTGGAGGTGAGGGAAACATTAAAATGAAAAGGAAAAATTAAAGGAGGATATTCTGTCATTACTCTAATGTAAACATTTGATACTGCTTAAGCGAGAGAACTGAATGCTGTCTAAACGTGGCGTGGGGACAACCACCTGCCAAAAATCTGTTGGCACATTAGTTTTGCAAAAACCGGTGTAACTTCTTGTCGTGGCACGGAGGACAAACCCCAGCATCCAGCTGGCTCTGATGGACATGGGATTGGCAAAGCCGAACAGACATCCAGTGTCAAAAAAGAAAAAAAAAGAAGCCGGAATTAGCAATGAACGTCATCTCTCCTTCTGCACCTCAATCCGTGAGAGCGATGAGTGATCACCTTCTTTGCAAGTGTTGACTCCAGTTTCTTGAAGTTCTGGTGGCACCAGGGTGGGCAGTGTGAAGACAGCCTCTGCAGGGGGTGGTCCTGGGCACAGCGTGTGGCTGGAGCTCCTTGTTTCTCCCAGGAAAGCAGTTCCTTCATCTGGCAGTAGAGCCTCTGGGAGCGGGCTGCAGGCACGCTTCCCACCAGGCATCTGTCCTGAGGCTGGGCAGGCTCCAACCTCCATCTCTCACACTCCTGTTGCCTTCACTTGGTGGAAGAAGGTGTCACACAAGCACAAGCTCGTGGTCTCTGACTCTCCTCTCTTGGATGTCAGCACAAATGGGAGCGATTTCACCAAAGCCACCAGAGTTGTAGACTGCGCAAGAGAGGAAATGGGACCCCTCCATCCATACACTGTTCAGGGTTGGAGATGTTCCCCTTCAGTTAGAGGGATGGGGAACGAGAGGGGGAAGTGGGAGACGTCAGTGAAGAGACAAGAAACATGCTCGGGAGGAAAGAGAGACAAATTAAACAAGGACTGAAAGCAGGCATTTATTGTACTGCTGGAAACGCTTCTGAGCTTGAAAGCATCTGAAGTACGGGAAAAACTGAGTGTTGCTGTCATGGTCCCAGGAGAAAGGGGCACAGTTCTTAAAGTATGTGAACTTCAGAGAAACGCAGTCATCTGTTATGGCTGTGAGGCCTCTATTTTATTTTATTTTTAATTAAAAGGATGTTTTGCATTTTTCCCACTAGCTGTTTCATTTTATTCTCTGATCCAGTCAGAAATCAACTTCTGAGAAGGCCTGGGCCTGGAGAATAACTCAATGGGAAAACACTAACGAACCTCTGAAATAAAGCTCTCGGTTGGAGTCGTGGGACAAATGCAGCACGCGGGGACTTCAGCGCGGCAGAGACGCACACAGTGGGGCACGAGGCATCTCTGCGATGGGCGAGTCACTCCCCGCTCCCGACTGGGCTACTTGGGAGATATCCTGAGAGGGTCTTCCAGGAGGGAGAAGCAGGACGTTTCTCTTCTGCCTGAAGTGCCGTCCGGTGCGCGGGGCCCGCTGGGAACAGCGTGCCTGTGCTGAGACGTCAGTAGCTTTCCACTTCAGCTCCACCAACACAATTCCTGTGCATAACTGTCTGAGATTCTTTACTCTCTGAAGATCTCTGTGATTTCAGCCGCTTCCTTTGACGATATAAATAATACGGTCTATTCTTAGCTCTACAGCATATATTCAAATCTTTATCTAAATTCTGCAGAATTTTCCATTTCAGATGTTTGGGCTTCCAGAGGCAGACTGCTGCTCATCCCATGCATGGCATTATTCCTTTGATACATGAGCTGAAAATTCAATTATCAGGCCAATTACTGATTTTTCTGAAATTTACAAGGAAAACATTAAAGTTTGATTAAGTGAGAATACCCGCTGGACTGATCAGCAACGAGACCAAAATTAAATTGTGTTTTTAATAGCTTTGCCATGTTGCGATGCATGAGGAGTATCTGAATGTGAAAGCCTGTTGCCAAAAATCAAAACTCTTGAACACTGAGCGGTGAAAGACGGCTTTCACTCATCATAAAAATTAATACGCCAGGCCAGGTGGCGTCAAAGGTGCCTTTCCAGTGTCAGCACATTAATTATAGATGCAGCTGAACTTAAGCGCATACAAGGTGGGATCCTAACCCTTTGGTGTTAGAAGGTGGTGAACAGCATCATGTGGAGGAGCAAAGCAACAGGCTGAGAGAGCTGGGGTTGTTCAGCCTGGAGAAGAGAAGGCTCCGGGGAGACCTTGGAGCCCCTTCCAGTACCTGAAGGGGCCTACAGGAAAGCTGGGGAGGAGCTGTTTGCAAGGGCATGTAGCGATAGGACGAGGGGCAATGGTTTTAAACTAGAGCAGGGTGGGTTTAGATTAGACATGAGGAAGAAGTTCTTTACAACGAGGGTGGTGAGGCACTGGCCCAAGTTGCCCAGAGAGGTGGTGGAGGCCCCATCCCTGGAGACATTCAAGGCCAGGCTGGATGAGGCTCTGAGCAACCTGATCTAGTTGAAGATGTCCCTGCTCACTGCAGGGGGGTTGGACTAGATGGCCTTTGAAGGTTCCTTCCAACCCAACACGTTCTATGATTCTATGAAAATAACTGCTTCTTATCAGGAGCTGGATCAACAGCAAAATCGTAGAGTCATAGAACAGTTTGGGTTGGAAGGGACCTTAAAGATTACCTAGTCCCACTCCCCTGCCCTGGGCAGGGACACCTCCCACTACACCGGGTTGCTCCAAGCCCCATCCAACCTGGTCTTGAACACCTCCAGGGCATTGGGTGATATGGCATCATGATATGGCATTGTCATCCCGTGGTAACCCAAGAAACCGGGGCTGCTCCAGGTGTCAGTCTTGGATGGCTTGCACCAGAACGAGGAGAACAATGTCCATTGTGGGTGTCTCCGAAATGCCAGTGGTTGGGAGGCACATGCACCGAAAAGATGCTTTTACGGGTTATAAAGGTTTATCCCTTATAGTTAGTTCTGGTATGCACCCAACTCTCTATGGACAGGTAAACATCTGCCTAATTATGCCCTCCCAAAGGTCAGATTGACGTCTTACAATACAACACTGGCGCAGGCGGTACATTTACTTCTGCAATTTGCCGGTGTAAAAAAAAAAAAGCAAATTAATTTCAAACATTTGCTTGGGGAACAGATGAATCAGTAAAGAGCAAAGGACAGAGATGCAGATCTATACAGTTGCATCATCAATTAAAAGACTGAAAACAGCCTAGAAACTCAGAGCTCTGTCAGCTGCTGGTTGAGAAGCTTGGTGAGAAGGCACAGTGCCTGTGCAAGGTCTCTCCTTGGACCTTGTGCCTGCTCTGAGTCCTTCCAGTGCCCAGAACTTCGCTTCTTAACAGGGTGGAATACGAGCATTTGGGTGCTTTCATGCACTGATTACACAAAACTGTTTAGAGAAAGTCGGGAATTTACTAAAGGGGGGCTGAATGTTTGAATTTGGTGAGAGACATTAATGTCAGGGGACCACACATCCTTCAGCCACATTGAAGCCGTTTACATTTGCAGCGTGGCAGTCGGTGTCTGGGCACAGGAGCCGTCGTTCCTCCCATTTTCCTCATCCCCACAACATCCCTCCGTCTTCCAGCCTGACACCAAGGAGTAAGGAAAAGCACAGCAATGCCTTTTCACCTTCAGCCTCCATGAAATCAGAATTTTCCGAGGCGGCGCAGGCGTGCATAATGCATAGGCACTTAACACACCGCCCTCCTCTTCCTCGTGCGGAGGGTTAACCAGTGAAATGAATGGTGTGGTGGTGGTGGTGGACTGACAGACAGACTCCTTTGGAAAGCTCCTCTCCCCTTCCAGAGCCTTTGGATTCATCTTTCTTAAATAAACACACTTCAGAAGTCTTTTGGAGTGTAAATAAGTCGGGGCAACTAATTTGCAGAGCTGCTTGCAGCTGGCCCGTCCTCCTGGGGCCAGACCTGCCGCCCGGCAGTGCCCTCTTTGTACCTTGTTCGTCTCAGCGCAGAAGCTCCTTCATTTTAAGAGGTTTCCGTGATCCCCACTCATTTTTTTTCCCCCTCCTCTTTTTTCAGCTGTAATAGCCAAGACACTGTTGACCGCCAGCACTTCAAACAAATAACCTTCTGAATGATTTAGCAATGCGGCTCCTTCAGTAACAGGTTCCTCTTGGATGAAATACATTCATATTTATGTAGGACAGAGGTTTTGGAATGCTATTAAATTTACATGGCGAGCTGGCAGAGCAGCCATCTTCATCCGATAGGGAGGGCGGGGAAAACAGCCTCTCCACAGCAGCAGGGAAATATTTACGAACACAGAAACATCCTGCCGGTGCTCATTACCCCAGCTGGGGGATGAGGACAGTTAGCGTTAAAATGGAAAAGCTTATTAAATTACAAGTCCATCAGGCTGGCCTGGCGTGGTGGGGCGGAGAGTTTGATGGTGGCACGGGCTTTTTTTCAGTGAGTTGTTTGACAAGCCCCTGATGCTGGAAGGGGTTTTGTGGGGTTTTCTCACAAAAATTAAGAAGGAAGAAGAGGGGAAAAAACGTGCTGAGGTGCAGTGAGGGTGGGCAGAGGCACCCCGTCACGCAAACTCCAGTTTGCAGGCAGATGGGCAGGTGAAAGGAGCATGAGGAAGGGTGAGGAGAGGGGAATCGGCTCTCCCATGGAGGAAGGAGAGCTCGGTCCAGAGTGCAGAGGTCGGGCAGAGGAGGGGACCAGCACCGGAGCCCAGAAGGATGCTCGCTGCAGAACGTGGTGCGTTATCCCTAACCCAGCAACCTTGCAAAGCTTGTGGATGGATTTGGAAGGCAAGACTCACCAGAGCCATGACAATAAACAGAAATCAGGTTGAAACAACATTGCCCACTGTAGATCATGACCCCTTCAGCTGAGACTCTATAGAGGAAGGAGACAGCCGCATCTCTCAGGGCTTCAGCAGAGCGTTAGCTACAGATGCAGACAGACCATCCTTAGGTTTCTGATCCCAGAGAGTAGAAGAGCTTTGTGCAGAGCTAAAGAATGAGGCAAAACACCGCTGGCATGGGGCTCTGCTGCAGCGCTGTGACGGAGGGGACCACAGGCCCACAAGTGGCACATCCCCACTTTACCTCCTGTGCCGGGGTTGGGAGCAGAGCTGCTGGAAAGCTCTTGTGCCAACTCCACATCACGGCGGGGCATGATCGCCGGAGACATGGCACCTCGGGGCTGCAGGGGAGATGGATATTGGGTAATGTTATGGTTTGAGGAACCCACAACAATTTTGTGGTTTTTAGACAATTATTTTGTCACCCAGTGACCCCTCGCCACCCAGGAAGGGGAATCGGGGAAAAACAAGGAAACCTGAGGGCTGAAATAAAAAGAGATTTAACAGAATAATACTAAATAATTAACATTAATAGCACTAAAGAACCAGTACTGATCCCAATACCAATATAAAACACACGAGGACTATTCCCAGCCCGTTCCCCAGCAGAAGCCGTGCACTCCCCGCAGGGACAGCCAACGTGGGACCCTGCGAGCGCTGCGGCTGCGGGAGGAAGGGGAGGGCTCAGGGCTCCGGCACCGGGGCGAGGAGTGCTCAGGATGGCAGCCAGCAAGGGAGGGGGAGAGAGAGAGAACTCCTCAGCAAACTTCTTAATTTCTATGGAATGTGCCATTTATGGTATGAAATAACCCTGTTGGCAGCTTGGGGCAATGTCCAGGTCTTGCTCCTCCTCATCCCTGCACCTCGAAAACAATGAGACCTTGAAACCCGCACCCCAGAGCTGGCGATAAAGTCAATATTATGACCAATTCAGGCACCAGAGCCTTTTCCCAGGCCGTTTTCCAAGGCATTAGAAGAGAAATCAAACCTGTTTTGCTCAAACCAGGACATGTAACCCTGCCAGTGGGTTCAGCAGCCAAAGGTCCATCAGGAGCAGGGATGACTCCTCAGGGATGCGGCACCATCACAGCTGCTGATGAGGACCAGCCCCATGTGTGTTTGTGGTGCCTGGTGCTGGGCTGCCCCCTGGCTCGGCTGTGCTCTCCCCACCACGGCACCGTTCCCTGCCTCCCCGCACCAGCCTGGACCATGAGGTTTCACACCGGGCTGCCCTCTCCTCCAGCGACGCCGGCCAAGACAGTATGAGTGAGGACAGATCACTCAGGCAGGCTTTCCAGCGAGGAAGGAGAGCGTCGGAGGAGGGGTGCAAGGATGCCGAGCGCACAGCAGCCTTCCCCACCGCGGGGCTGGCCGCTTTTCCCTTCGGTGGAAGGGCTGAGCGTTGGCAGAAGAGATGCCACCCCAGGCAGCTGAGTGACCTTTGCCGGGCCTGAGAGCACTGACAGCGGCGCCAGGGCCAGCCTCCAAAGCGTGCAGATTGCTTTTTTGCCTCCTTAAATATTCTTCGCGGTCTCCGTGAGCTTTTGAAACGCCAAAAGCGCTGGAGTGGCTCCAGATGAAACAGATAACTTGGTGTTATTCATTTGGCAAAGCAGCGTTTCCACCGCCCATCCGAAACTGCTACGCGTGGTTTAACCCTGCCGGCAGCTGCCTGCCGGCCGTTTGCATGGTACATAATCAATTTACACAAAGTTAGAAGCACTACGGAAATGTACAGTCTCTTTATTAAACTCACTGGGCTGTAGGTGGCAAATAACTTCAGCAATTCCCAAATGGCCTCAAAACGTAGCGGCTGCAGAGAGGCAAATTAGTCATTTTATGCTCTAAATACTTAATGTCAGGGCTAAAAATGAAGAGATGGAAGAATGTCCCAGAGAAGCGGATCGGGATGCAACCGCGGAGCAAACCCCGTCCTCATCTGGTGGAAATCGGTGCAGGGTGGCAGCCGGAGACACGAGCATCGTTACGGTAGAGCGGCCCATGCCATGCTTGGAGCATTTATATGGAGAACCAGCGGGCTCCTCTCGTTTCTGACCAAGCGAAGTTTGAAATGGAGGCAAAAAACCAAAAGACGACTTCAAAGGTGCTGCCCGCTGATGGGCTGAGGGATGTGAAAAGCACAGCATGAGGCTTTTCTCCTCCGGGTGGGAGATATGGAGTGGAGAGAGATAGGAAGCTGGCATTGCATAAAGGAACTTAAAATAAATAATAATAAAGGACTGAGGTGTCCAGGCCATGGTGAGGGTGGTGAGCCCCTGGCCCAGGCTGCCCAGAGAAGCTGTGGCTGCCCCATCCCTGGAGGTGTTCAAGGCCAGGCTGGACGGGGCTTGGAGCAACCTGGTGTGGTGGGAGGTGTCCTTGCCCAGGGCAGGGGGTGGCACTGGGTGGCCTTTAAGGTCCCTTCCAACCCAAACCATGCTATGATTCCATGGTGTGCCTTGAGAGGGATCAATGTGGCAATTTTCTGGTGCAGCGTAACTGAGGCAGCAGGACTGTGGATGGGGATCAGTGGAGTCCGGGATGGGCAGAGCGGGAGCTGCGCGGAGCCGACAGGCCCGGCCATTGGGTGTTGCACGTGTGGGGTTTGAGCTGGGAAGGGAGCCCAGCACGACGGGTCTTTCACTCCTTGGATGAGCTCCTTTTCCTCTGGCAGCTGAAAGGCTGCTTGGCAGCACCAGGGCTTCACTTCTTGTTGAGCCGAACGGGAGGGAGCGGGGCTTTGGCAGGGACTAAAGAACATACCAGTGCTCCATCAATGGCCTCCTTACTGAACGCTGGGGCTCGTGAGGAGCAGCGAAGAGCCACGGAGGGCTTTCTTCTGGTAGGCAAACAGGGGCTGGAAACGTGTTTCCAGCTTGACCTGTTACTGTGAAGATAGCGGCTCAAAGGGAAGTCGAAAGCTTGACAACTTTGGTCTGCGGAGGAGATGTGAGCACGTATTGTCTGTCCCCGAGCTGTGGGTCTGGAAGCCAGCCTCTGTGTGTGTGTGTGTCTCGAGAGCAAGTGAGCCGAGCCATCTGACGCAGAAGGGTGGCACAGAAAATTAAGGGGCAGGCAGGTTTTTAAGAAGGGGTTGGGGTGCCCCAGGCTCTCGACGGGTACTCAGCATCTGGTCGTATTGGGACCGAGGGCAACAGCCGTATTGTCTCCTGCTCACGCCTCTTGGAAAATGAAAACAACACAAGAAATCAGCCAGCAAATGCTCTGAAGAGGTAGCTGGTTACATGGCTGGCTATACTTTAGCTCTAATTTATTCTGTACATTTATTATGTTATAAATCAATAGTGTTTATTCATTCAGACATAACGACAAGACTGTCCATGCAGATGCCGTTAATGACCTGAGCAGATACATTTTTAAAGACGTCTAGGTGAGAATTTTTAACAAGCCAATGATGATAAATTCTGCAAAGTCTATTTTCTCTGTTGTTAAGTCCAAGTGATGGGACTTTCAGGAACATTCATTGTTCCCTGGGAGCAACAATCTACAGCTGAGCTCGGTGTGAAACAGGTTAGGTCAATACCCAGTACTTTGGAAGATCCCAACCCCTGTATTAAAATTATGGACTATTTTGAGAGCCGGTTGTACAGAGGGTGGTACAAACCACATGATATATGGGTGGTGAGCCCCTGGCCCAGGCTGCCCAGAGAAGCTGTGGCTGCCCCGTCCCTGGAGGTGTTCAAGGCCAGGCTGGATGGGGCTTGGAGCAACCTGGTGTGGTGGGAGGTGTCCCTGCCCAGGGCAGGGGGCTTGGAACTAGGTGATCTTTAAGGTCCCTTCCAACCCAAACCATTCCACGATTCTATGTTGAAGTGGGGCTGAGCACTTTCAAAGTGTGTTATTTGTAAGTGAAAACTTGATGTGGTCTGTGGGAATCGTTTCATGTAGAAGTGAAGTTCAGCCATGTGAGGGTGAAAGCTACAGCTGTGGAAGGTGATCCAGGAGCACCACAAATGGGTTTAGGACAGAAAGTTATCCAGCATGCGATACACATGGTGGGTACTTGTGAGGAGTAAGAACTGGGGCTAAAAGGGTAAAATGGCTTTACTGATTTTGATGCAAACATCCAAGTCCCACGCTTTCTGGATTATTAAGTTCACGTCTCGTCCCTGCTGGTCCATCCCCACGCTCTGTCCATCCTCAACAGACTGTGTCCCCCCCTGCCCCGTGCTCTGCAGCGGCGGCAGCATCTCCTCACGCCTTGAGGGAGGGTGACGAGGTGGTGCTACCTGCGGCTGCCCCGTGGGGCCGGGGAAGCTGCAGTGACAGCGGCCGGGCCTGCTGGGCTGCCCCATGGGCTGGGGGGCAGAGGCAGCCCTCCATCTGGGTGCCCAGCGCACTTGACGGGGCGGGGGGGGGGGGGGGGGCGGCAAAAAACCATTTGCCCCCCCGGCAAATTCCAGCCTGGCTCTGCGGGGACAATTTCAGACGAATTCCCTGGAGTTCAGCTACCTTAAAACCATTTGAAGGAGGCAGGGGGAGCGAGAAGCAAACCTCATCATCTCGAAACTTGCTCGGATAGAGCTCTGCTGGGCGTACCAAGATGAATAATAGATAGTGGCCGTTCCTCCGTGTGGATGGGTTTGCTCTGCCCACAGCAGAGGGTGTGAAAAAAAAAAAAAGCGCGAGGGGAGCATTTCCCAGCAGCTCTCCCTCTGCAAACCTCTCGCTCACACGGTATCGATTGAGAGGAGGTACAAAGGAAAGACATTAGTTAAATGAAATGTTTTAACATCAGGCAGGACATCAATAGCCAAGTTGTTCATTGTCCCAAAGAGTCTCTGAGGAAAAGGAGAAGGGGAGCATGGGTCTGAGGTTGGCTCCAGCCCAGGGCAGAGACCAGCACACCGATGTCCCCTGTCCCTTCTGGCCACCCCAGGGAAACACCCGGGCTCCCTTCTCCTCTCCGCCCTGTGTCAGGAGCCTGCTCCTGGCATCCGTGTCAGTCGTGTTGCCGAGGAGCCAGCTCCGGAGAAGCTGCTAACCCAACGCCTGTCACATTCCCAGGGCATCCATGCCGCCTCCTGGGACACGGAGGAAAAACTCCGGCAGCTCACTTGGCATCTGATCCTGAGCTTTTAGGCGTTCCCGTGGGATGGGAGCGAGAGGAAAGGCAAGAGCAGGGCAAGCGTCTGGGCTGCCACTGGGGAGCCTCTCCCCTCCCAGCGTGTTATCAATCCCATGAATGATCTCAGGGGGCACCTCACTGCGTGAGCCCCTTCGCTGAGGGCGACCTGCGTGTTCAGGAGCAGCACAGGGGAGCCACGGACCTGCCCGCCTGCCCTCTTGGAGGGAGGGTGCTCTCAGACGGGGGCCATGGGTGGCACCAGTGGGACGTGGAGGGCAGAGGGGTCTTTGGTGTCCTGAAGCCTCAAGTCTTCTGCTATCGGGGCTGTGGATAGCAAAACCATCCTTGCAGACGTAGCGAAAAAGCCTGATTCTGCAGCTTGGCTCGCAGACACATATTCACATACTGCACAGCTCTGGCAATCTAAAAAAAAAAAAAAAAAAAAAAAAAGAGTGAAAACCTGGTTTTTCTGTCTTAATGGGGAGAGCCGGAGGGATGCTCCTGTGCTCTCACACCTCCTGCCTCGCGGGGTGGAGGGATGGAGGGATGGAGGGATGGAGGCAGCTCCACGGTGGGAACTGGCGCTGGTTCCAATCAACAGCGCGCTACAGCCCTGGCTGAAAAGCTCCTGGGACCCAGGAAGGCTCTGCCTTCGACAATGGATTATTTTTAACTAGCTCGAATCTTCAAACACTGTAGCTTAAAAAAAAGAAAAGTGGGGGGGGGGGGTTGGAAAGAAAAGAATAGCTGATTTCTACAAGCTCCCCTGCTCCCATTAAGTCGGTGGAAGCGGTGCTATGCATTTCAATGGGGGCAGGACCCTGCTTCTCAAGAGAAAAATTGCCCCCTGTCCCTTTGCTCGGTGCAGCGAGCCCTGGCTTGCTCAGCTCCGCTCTTTCCTGCCCCCCCCCCAAGACACCCCACTCTCCCCTCCCTTCCCCGTACGCTCCCCAGCAGATTTGTTGTTGTTGTTGTTGTTGTTGTTGTCATTGAGCTATTCATTTTCCATAGGCTGCCTTCATTCCCGTGGCCTTTTGCAGCTAGGAGACAAGATGTTGCCTTGGAAACAAAGCCCCTTAGATGTTTGGAGTCTCTGGGATTGCTCTGTCTGCTCCTGAGTACTTTTGGGTTATTTTTATTAACGACACAAAGATGCAGCAGGCTCGTAGCCAAGGCAGAAAGTAGCCCTGGGAGGTGGAGGGCAGGCAAGCATCTTCCTGGCATCGCTCGCTCCGACGGGGATATATATATCTTTTTTTTAAATTTTTTTTTTTTTTTTTTTTTGCAATGCACCACGGGCTGAACCGGCTGCGAGGGAAATGGCATCTGTGGAAAGAGCTGGGCAGGCAGGGCTGTGCCTGGGGCTGAGCGGCAGCAGCGCCGGGCAGAGGGAGGGCAAGAAGAGCAGGGAAAAGGGGAGAGGGACTCAGGGCGACAGGCGTTCCCCTTCCTCGGGGCTTCTCACTTCTCACCGGCCATGCCACGGGGGGACCGCTGCCGAGATGTATGTGGTGGCTATCGGCCCGGTCTGCTTATTTGAGAGGAAATCAGATTGCCAGACCCCCTCAGGCGACCGTGAAAGTCTCTGCTCCCAAGGTTTTACTGGCAATTTGCCGCAGGGCGAGTGGGGGGCAGCATCAGCAGACCCCCAGGCTGAGGTTTGCTCCCTGGAGCCCTCCAGCTCCTCCTGCCCCGAATCCGTCTGACCCCTTCTGCAAGGGGGCTTTGGGAGGCGGCAAGGGGCTGCCCCGTTCCCTGTTCCCCTTATCCTTACTGCCTGACACGACCAAATCCCGCTGCCTCCGGGGAGAACATTTCGGAGTAAGCTTTTACTCCTTCTTCTGCAAAGAAGTTAAAAAAAAAAAGAAAAAGAAACAAAACAAAAGCTGATTAAAAGAAGCTCCGTAATCCCCTGCTGGTGGTACTTGAAATATTTCCACGCCAGCAAAAGCATTCCATAAAAAAAAAAAAAAAAAAAAAAAGAAGAGTATCTGTTATTTCCAAAAAAAATGATCAGTGCAGCATTAAGGCTGTGCCTTGTTGCTCGTGCCACCATGGTGCTCTGCTGCATGCAGCCCCCGGGCAGGGCTCCCGGCTGCAGCAGGGAAGCTGGCGTGAGGAGAGGGGAAGGAAGGAGAGGGCTGGAATGGGACGGGCTGGTGAACGCTGCCTGGTCATCGCCACGGAGAGGCTCGAGCACGCTGCTCGAGATATCACAGCTATTTCCATCCTCCACGACAGAGCGACGCCATCCCCGCCGTTTTGTGTGGCTCTGTGACGGCAGCAAAATGTTTTAAGGGGCAGGGGGGGTGGTGGTGGTGGAATTCCACCCTATACTCCCCATATGTCTCACGTAGGATTACACACAAGGAAGCAATTTCGCTGTTTCGTGGCGTTTTCCACCAGAGCCAAGCCTCACAGATGCCCAGGCTAGCAAGATGCTCACAAATTTTCTTCTCCCTTCTGGTGCATCCTCACCGAGGCGAGGACGTCTGCCTCATCCTCGCAAGTGTCATCAGCGCCCGGCGCTTTTTCCCCCCCATTGTTGCTGATTTTCCTTGTCAATACTACGTGATGCCATGGTTACAGAGATGTAGGACTAATCCAGCTACAGCAGCTTATGGGCTTTTTGTTTTTTGACATTCTTTGATGCTATATTTGTGCCAGAAGAATAAATAATAAATACACATGATGGCATCAAAGATTTTTTCCGGGCCCCCAGCCTATTTCTGCCTACCCTTGTTAAGCCATTATAAAGATATTTCTCTGCCAGCCCCTTATTTTACAGACTATCCTATAATCTAGTGCTGCACCTGAGGTCCCATTTATCCACTCTCTCTGGAAAGAGCAGTTAATAAAAGAAAGTTCCTGTTCATCACCCCCAGAACAGCCTCCCCGGGCAGGGCAATGCTCATACCCAACCCACTACATTCCCCCTCCTGCACCAAAGGGATGGGGAACTTCCTTGACCGTGTTGTAAGGAAAATATACGGAAATGTTTTTCTCTGCAGCAACTTGAAACAATATATAAGTAAATCTGTTAGTGTGCAAAGTGCCTCAGCTCCGGTAAGGAGGAACTTGCTGGGGTTGGTCTCTGTAATCCCCGCTGATCAAAGGAAGAGCTTCTCCGAGCCTGTTACAAGCACCTGAGCCTTGATTATTGTGCTGGAGATACAGCAGCACAGGAGAGATTTAGTGACAAATTCGTGGTTTTATCTGCTCTGAACTCTGAGGCTGCTTCTGAGCGGCCGCAGACACCTGGACCGGCCACTTCCCAGCCTCTGCCCCACCGGAGGCAGCTTCCACTCCCAGCGGGACCTCGGCCAAACGCTCCTCCACCTCTGAGAAACCCCGCTCCCCCCTGCAGAGGAGGCTTCGCAGGAAATTAAGAGGGGGGAGGGAAGCTAAATGAAGGTTGTCATAGTAATAAGTCACGGGCAAAACTTTGCCAGCCAGCCTAGTGTTCATGGAGTGTTAGCCACTCAGTGCATCGCGTCTCCTTTCAGCCCGTCCCCGTCATGGCGTTAGTAAGATGCCTCTTGAGATGGCAGAAGCCTCCGGGGTCACCCCGCGGCTCCATGGCTGGTTGTGTGCAGCCACAGACCGGCAAACCAGAAGTTCTCAAACCAGCGGAGGCGAAGGCGGTGAGCGCAGGCATTGCTCAGGCAGCTTTACTGAGTGTCTGCATTGGGAACCACTGCCAGAGACAACCCCAAAAGGCCCGTGGGTTTGCACGCTTCCATTTGCACACTTCCATCATCTCCTTTTATAGAGGTTCCCCAGAAAGTACCGATGTGCCATAGGGAAGGCTGGGGAAAGCAAAGCGCTGCTGCCTTTTTGGAGGGCCCTTTTCCCAGAGTCCTCTTTCTTTAAACAAATAAGGGAAACTTGCTTATGTTTGCAGAAGAAACTCGGTTCCTAAAGTGTCCTCGCTGCCTGACGCGATGCCCCGTTAGTTAGACAGCTCTTAAACCCCCGTGCCAGCATGTCCTGTGTCTAGTTTTGGGCCAAGAAAGACACTGAGGTGCTGGAGCGTGTCCAGAGAAGGGCAACGGAGCTGGTGAGGGGTGTGGAGCACAAGTCCTGTGAGAAGCAGCTGAGGGAGCTGGGGGTGTTCAGCCCGGAGAAGAGGAGGCTGAGGGGAGACCTTCTCGCTCTCTGCAACTCCCTGAAAGGAGGGTGCAACCGAGGGGATCGGTCTCTTCTCCCAAGGAGCAGGTGATGGGACAAGAGGAAATGGCCTCAAGTTGCACCAGGGGAAGTTTAGGATGGATATTAAGAAAAATTTCTTCACGGAAAGGGTTGTGAGACACTGGAACAGGCTGTCCAGGGCAGTGGTGGAGTCGCCATCCCTGGAGGTGTTTAAAAGCTGGGCAGACGTGGTGCTGAGGGACGTGGGTTAGTGGTGGGTTTTGGCAGTGTTGGGTTGATGGTTGGACTCGATGATCTTAAAGATCTTTTCCAACCAAAATGATTCTATGATTCCTCTTGCCCTGAATACCTGTATCCTGACCATTTAGGTCTTAGACTTTACATACTCTTGATTTGTTCCTGTAAAGTCCAAGTCAAAGCGAAGGAATACCCCTTCGTCCTCACTCAGCAATGGTCATCCTGGAAGACATTTGGTGAAAGAGTACAGGGCTGAAAACCAGAAAATTTGAGGTGGTGAGAATCCAAATTAAAACAGGACATAAGCAGTGAATGAAGGACTCTTGATGAGAACGTTCTTGTGCTTATTACTAGACCTGGACAGAAATGTTTGATGAATTTGCTGAAAAACACAGTCTAAAACCAAAAACATTTGTAAAATCCAGTCAAAATCTACAGGTAGCCGTGGCTAAGAGGAAATTATGTGAAAATATGGAGAATTCTTCAAAAGGATTTTGCATTCCTGAAAGGGCAAAGTGATTTGTTTTCATTCATTTGGATTAAAACTGGAGATGGGACGATTCAGACTGGATGTTAGGAAGAAGTTCTTCACCATGAGGGTGGTGAGACACTAGAACAGGTTGCCCAGAGAGATGGTGGAAGCTCCATCCCTGGAAGTTTGGAAGGCCAGGCTGGATGGGGCTCTGAGCAACCTGATCTAGTGGGAGGTGTCCCTGCCCAGGGCAGGGGGGTTGGAACTAGCTGATCTTTAAAATGATCTTTAAGATGATCTTCCAACCCTGACAATTCTATGATTTTCCCAACTTTTCATTCAGAAACAAAATTTTTGTTTGAAAATGGACCTCCATTTAAAATAGTAATACTGAGCCCCCAGGTAACTTGGAACAACCAAAAATATTTTGGTAGGGCTCAAGGCAAGTGCTTTGACTGGATGTGATATGAATTTTTTCAGGGGATTTTGGGCCCACAGAAGAACGCGGGGGAACATGTTTGATCCAAGCTGATTTTTCACACCGCCTCATTTTTTGGTTCTGCCACCAAGTGGAAAATCCAGTATTATTTGGCTGCTGATACCTGCTCTCACACCAGCAGTGCAAGACTTAATTTTGAGACACCCTGCCAGGCAGAAGCCTTGGGTATGGACACCAAACCCACCAACTGCTGGAGCTGTTTCGGCGGAGAGCAGTAAGAAATCCCTACCCAGATATCCCCGTTATAGGCTCCAGAGAAGAGAAGAGGCAACAGGGAGCTGAAATTTAGCAAGATTGGGGTGGGAGGATTTTTTTTCCTTTCCACCTTGTCTTCTAAATATATATCTTCAACACAGATGACCGGTGTAAAATAGTACCGTAAAATGAAACAAGGCTCTTTCCGATTGAAGCGCCACTGCTTCCTTCGGGGACTGTAACCCCCAGCCTTAGTCCTTCATCATGCGAGGCACTGATAAATCTGCTAGATTAATTGTAGAGTGGAGATTAGCACCCACCGTTCAGCATCAAGCTCTGAGCATTAAACTAATTACCAGGTTCCAGCGCTGCACGGCTTCCCAGCAGGAAGGCGCTGCCCTATAAATCATCATACATGAGCGGCATTTAGCCAGAGAGGTTAAAAAAAAAAATCCGGCTTTGTCCTGGGAATACTCCCACCATAGGGGCTGGTTTCCTTTTCTCTTCCAAAGACAAAGCCCGGTTTACCCCGTTGTGCTGGGAAAGCTTGGAAGGAAACCGTGTCCTCTCTGCCCTGCCGCCCGGAGAGGTTTTGGTGTGGAAACTCTTCAAGATGTTTGAAGAGTGGGAGATGCACAGACTAAAGCTGTCGGGAGTTCCCAAACCTGGAGCGAGATCCCGGAGAATCGCCATCACTCCCACCCAGCTCATCCTCAGCTGTCTGCTTTTCGATGGCTGTGAAATAGCCATGTATTTTACAAATGCCCGGAGCCGCTGCAGCTTCTCCGCTGCATCCATTGTGGGATGTCAGGCACGTCCCTGCCGTTTACTGCCACACAAACACTCCCATTTTATGGACTTTCACCCGACAGAGGGGATTTTACAGAGAGGAGGAGGGTGGTTGGCTGTGAGGATTTTGTTCTCTCGCCTTTACGTGTCCCCAGCCCTTCCCTGCGGAGCATGAAGCCATGCAGCTAATGTCCCCCATCTGTGACTGCCTCTCGTCCCCTCCCTGGTGGGCAACGCTGCCTGTGCCCGCGCAGCCTGCAAGCCGCCCGCAAGGGATGGCGTTTGGGCTGGTGGGGCCCACACCCAGCCCTTCCCCTCGGAGGGACCCCGGCGGAGGCTGCAGCAGCTCTCGGTCTCTCAGGGATGCCATCTTCTCGAATTAGAAGTGACTGGGGCAGACAGAGTGCCCTTTTCTCACCTTCTGTTGCAGCTGGGATAGGACAGGACTTATTTTGAGACCATTTAACACATGCTTTCTGGCTTCCACATCCTTGCTTGGAAAAACCAGGTCAGCTCTCCACTGTGTTTGTCTCACCCAGCTCAGGAGCCCTTCTGAGCTCCTCAAGAACAGGTTTCGTAGAACAAAGCAAATTTGGGAAATTACTTGCCCTTCAGGGGCATCTCTCTTGCAGCTTGAGTTCTACGCTGTTGGGTGGTGGGGTTTTTTTCCCCCCCTCTCTGGTGAGTGACGCGCTATTTCCTACAGGACATAGGGCTGTAGGAACTCTTACAGTGGTGGTGGCCAACTGGCAGCCCAAGGTCTTAGTCCCAGCATTATCCAGTCCCTGGATCGCTGGACAGTCAGTAGTCCAAGCAAACAGGGAATATTATTGTATGTGTGTTGCAGGAGGGGAAAAGAAGTTTATACCCACATAAGAGCTAGCAAATTTTATTTGCTGGGCTGGAGCGTCATACAGAATGGGTAGGAGTAAAAGTAGTACCAAACAGAATGCAACTGGCCTGCTTTAGAGCCGTAATAATCTGTAATACCAGTTCTGCTCAACGTCTCCCCAAATAGGAAGCAGCAGACAGAAAACACAGCAGTAACGAGGTTTGAGGATAGAGATCCTAGACCAAGAACCAGACACACAGAAGTTGTTTGGCCAAGGCAGCCAGAGGTGATGGGACCATCTTGGCTCCAGGAGGGTATGAAAACCAGGGCTTTGCTAATTGCCAGCCGGGCAGCAGAGCCTTGGGAGGAGGGATCCACACGTCACCGTGGCTGTCGGGTCATGTTTTCTGCAGCAAACAGCCTGTCTGCCCGCAGACGGACGGCAGCCCTTTGGCGCAGTACCCAAGTCAGGCAGCCTTGCTGAGAGCCCTTTTACACGAGCAGGGTAGGAGATGGCCAGCGCGACGCTGTGGAAAGCCAACCATCTCTAACTTAATTTGTTAAGCTTGGCTTTGCTGTGGGATGCAAATTGCTAGAGAGCGCTACGCTGAGCTTTGCTTGGGCATAAATCCCTCTTTCCCAGACTGTTGGGATCTGTGTCGGGAGCTTTCCAGATCCGCCGCTAACGAGCGCAGACAGAGAGGATGGAGTTTGGGTGCCCACCTCGCCGTGTTCTCCAAAGAGATAGGTTTGAGTAAGTCATGGGAGGGTTTTTTTACTAGCTCGGTGCCTTACAGGGTCCCTCAGACTGCATGCCCAGCAAGCCAAATGCCAAGCAGAGGCAGGAGGCTGCAGTTAAATGTTCTGAAGGTGGGTGGAAGGGTGGAGGAGGAAGGGAGAAGGTGGCATCTGCTTGATGCCAGGCAGATTTCCACAGGTTCAGAGGTCAGCTCTGAACCACAGATGTGTGAGAAAGAGAGGGTGAGCGAGGGGGAGAGTCGTACGTGTAGCTAGTTATTCGGCATCTACAAAAACTCCTATGGGCTTGGAGCTGGGCCCTGGATGTCTCTGGAAGAGGCGTATTCACCCACTCTGCTTTGTTTCCAGAATTCATTCAGGCTGCAAATGTTGTGAAAATAACTGGCTTTTGCTGTGATGCAGCCACACTTCAGCCGTGAAGCAGGGCAGATTTCTGAGATGCTGGAGGAGGAGGAGAAGGTTTTCAGTTTACGAGCCATGCTCTGCCCCCAAGTTACAGGACCTTGTTTCTCACTGAAGTAGTAGAGCCACATACCTGAGGCCAGGATCTGAGTCCCCCAGGAAGGTCCCCCTCCAGGGACATCCTTTGTGGATGCTTTCAGGACAGCAGTTTCCCCCCCAGGTTCCTGGCTGGTGATGGCCACTACTCTCCGCAGCTGCGCACTAGGTGATACAAGACTGGCTTGCTGGTAACTGGTACGGATTTGTCTCACACCCCCAGCAAAATGCCATGCTCGACTTTTCCCCCTACCCGCGTGGATTTTCTGAAATGTTCCGAGGTGCAGCTTTGGGCACACACAACCAGCCACCGAGGGAAACTGCCCCACTATTAACCTTTGAGATAGGCTGAGTGACAAGTGTGATTAATCAGAGTAAATAACAGCAAAAAAAAAAAGATATTTTCTGGGATTTAGTCCGCTGAAAGGAAAGCAGGGTACAATACGACAGGCTGGGTCAGCTCTCCCATGGGTGTCAGCCAGCGCGGCTCTGTAGCAGATTTGTACCACGCAGTTCATGTAAGGCTTTGCCTTTCCCTTAAACTCCCCCCTTCCAGAAAACTAATCCTTTTTGAAAAAAGAAAAAAAAAGAAAAAGAGTCCCTTAGTTAATGTCTAGAGCCAGGGTTTATCCTGGGATGGGCGGTGAGATGGGGACCGGATTCCCACTCTGTGGCAGGCAGGGCAGGAGCAGCTCTGCTGCTCCCTTCGTGGGCACAAGACCGTGGCTGGTGGTGAGGAGCGAATAACTAGGGGTGATCTCTATCTGTGTGATGAAAAATAACTAGCTTGCCAAGACCAAGATGAGTGGCAGTAATGTCAGGCTGCGAGGAAGAGCCCTTCTCCCTTCCAGCAAGGTAACGAATTAATTGGGCGATGCGGCTGTCGCAAGCAAAGTCACAAGTCTGCTTGCCGGGCACAGCCTGTGTGCTTGGTGACAGTGACATATGGGAGACAATTAAATAGCTGCGGTTATGCCCAGGTTAGTGAGAAAACACATCCCCCTTATGAACTGGATTTATACAGTGTGTCTGGTGCAAAGGCAGATGCACAGCCCAGGGTTCGGAAGGCGACACGCTGACGTCCCGCCAAGTTTACAGGCTTCTTGTTCAGCATTAAAAGAATGACCACAATGTGATTATTTGCTTAAGCGATATGGTTTAGTGATGGGGGTTTTTTTGTCAGTTTTTAGGTTGGTGGTTGGACTAGATGATCTGAAAGGTCCCTTCCAACCCGGGCAATTCGATGATTCTATGATTCAGTGATCTGCCCATGGATTTCACTGTGGTGTAAAACCCCACCCTGCTTTGGCCCCGCCGGCCAAGGGTTATTTGGTCTTTTAGCTGGAGCAACCACCAAATAACCAAGGGTTATTTGGTCTTTTAGCTGGAGGCATGGTTTAGCATCCCAGGGTTTCTGAGCTCAGTTCTTGCCCCAAGCCCAGCTCCAGTTCTCCCACTGCAGGGGGACACGTTCAGGGCTCAGCAGTGACACAGAGCTGGACAAATCCCTCTCGGTACCTGACAACCCAAAGGCAAGCAGCTGGGGGCTTAGGGTTTGACCCACTATGGAAAACATGAAGCCGTTGGGAAGCATCAGTGGGACGCGCGGATGGGCTGGGATGCTCCTCCCAGGTAAGAACCAGCCTGAAGGAGACCAGCCCAACCCCTTGCCCCCCTCCAGCCAACTAGTACCAAGGGGACAGGAGACAGATCGGCTGGGGAAAGGCAGAGGCGAGAATGAAGCATCCCTGCACCATTTTGTAGCTCATTCCAGCAATCCCAGGGGCAGAGCGCTGCCTATTTTTAGCTCCCAAGGCAGCTGAAATACCACCGTGATATTCATTAACGAAAACCCCGTCGGATGGGAACTGCAAGGTGGGAGGGAGGAGGGGGTGGCGGGGGAGCTGGTGGGTCTGGTTTGTTTTGCTTTGTTTAATTGCTGGCTTCAGTGGCGAGGCAGAGCGTGGCAGGAGGCTCGGCTCCGCTCACTGTGGGAGGAGCGGGAGCACCAGACCCGGGGGAGGCGGGAAGGGAAAAGTCAATCAGGCAGTATTTAAAAACCTACCTGCTGGGCCCAGGGGGGGCTGGAGATTTTAATGTCATTCCCAGCTTGAGACGCAGCCTGGAGAGTGAGAAAAGAAAGGGGTATCTGCTCTTCTTGGAGCCTTAATTGCTCGTTAAATCATCTAACAAATGCCTGAACTCCTGGATGGCCCCATGCTCCTTGACAGAGGGGCTTCATCCTTGGCAGGGGGGAGGAGTATTTTTAAAAATACTCATTTCACCTACTTTTTCTGGGCCTGTAAAATTGAGGGTTCAGTGGTCCACTCTGCTAAATAAAACTAAGTCCGGAATATTTTTATTACCATTCAGCGGGAGCAATTAGCTTTCCTACGAGCTGCTCCAGCCTCTGTCGCCTCTGGCCGGCCCTGCACCGCGGGAGGGCCACCTCTCCCGTCCCCGGAAGGGACCTCCAGTGACAGCAGAGGAGCATCCACCACAATGACCCCCTGCCCTACTAGCTCAGCCCCAGTTCTGGCCCAGGCAGACCCCGTAACCACAGCCAGAGATGCCTGTCCCTGCTTGCTCCCGTGCTGCCCCATTGTCATTGTTCGTCTGTGTCTTCTGCTCAAACCTTCTTGCCTCGGGTCTTAAATCACAGGGGACGAACACCAGTCTCGATCGTGGAGAAGGTGAGGCAGCCTTTTCTCAGCGCAGGAAATGTGACGGCCATGCCATCCCCTCTGATGCTTTGCAGAAAGCAACCTGCAGTTCAACCCGCAAAGCTCTGAGGAAGTCCAGACCCTGCCCACAACAGCTGGAGAGCTTCAAATGTGCTTCGCCATCACAGAGAGATGGACAGATCGCTGGCTTACACCTATTATCCCTCCCCCCCAGTAGTCAAGATAACATAGGGAAGACCTCCCTCCTACCTGACTGAAAGCACTGATGCTTTTTCTGCAGCACCCATGCACAAATAACGGGGCCGTGCCAGACCGCAGCCCCAAGTGGACCGGCCATTAGCAGGTATTGTGTTATTTAGAGTCCATGAAAAGAGCAGAATTACAGATCCAGCAGGGCAGGCAAACCATACTGATGATTTATGAATATTCACTGAGCTCACAAAGCACTCCGGGGCAGAAGACAAGCTTTTGAAATTAACTGAACTCTTCAAGGTTCTTCGTTTGTCTTGGCTTTGAGGTGTGAGTCACGAATACTATTTCTCAAAAACGAGCAGAGTCTGTACAGAGGGCTGGGAGGATTCCTGGGCTCTAAAATGTGAAGTTAAGTATCCTGCAAGAAAGACTTTATGTTCATAAAGTCTTAAACGTGTAGAAACTCCTCCCCATTAAGTTTTATGGGATGGTGTCTCCATACGATACTGAGATTTCTGCAGCCTGTAAAGACTGAATGTTCAGGGGGCCTGAGGCTTTTCCTGAGTCTTGAAATCTCCAGCAGCTTCAGTCTCCCGGTCTCATGGTTTGGTGCCCTGCAATTTTTCAACAATTTCAGTATTCAAAAAAAATGCCATGATCCTCTCTGCTCTGCCCTGGTGACACCCACCTGGAGTACTGCCTCCAGCGCTGGGGCACCAACAGCAGAAGGACAGGGAGCTGTTGGAGCGGGGCCAGAGGAGGCCCCAGAGATGCTGGGAGGACTGGAGCCCCTCTGCTGTGAGGACAGGCTGAGAGAGCTGGGCGGGTTCAGCCTGGAGAAGAGAAGGCTCTAGGGAGACCTTGCAACCCCTTCCAGTCCCTAAAGGGACTCCAGGAAAGCTGGGGAGGGACTCTGGATCAGGGAGGGGAGCCATAGGATGAGGGGGAATGGTTTTACACTGAAAGAGGGGAGATTTAGCTGAGATCTGGGGAAGAAATTGTTTGCTGTGAAGGTGGTGAGCCCCTGGCCCAGGCTGCCCAGAGAAGCTGTGGCTGCCCCATCCCTGGAGGTGTTCAAGGCCAGGCTGGACGGGGCTTGAAGCAACCTGGTGTGGTGGGAGGTGTCCCTGCCCAGGGCAGGGGGTGGCACTGGGTGGGCTTTAAGGTCCCTTCCAAGCCAAACCATTCTATGATTCTGTGCAGGCCATGTCATACACCTTGTCATTCCCACCCATACAATTAGGTTACTGCGGTGCTCTTCAATGTTGGCACTCCTCCACTTCTATTTGTACCCACAACCCAAGAAATAATCTGCTTGCTTTGCCAAAAAACCTGTGACACCTTGTCCCCAGTGCTCAGGTGGTCCCCAAGGAGAGCATCCCATTTGGCAGTTGGGCTGCTCCCATCACCGCTGATGAATCTGAGCATCAGACAGGGGCACCGGCAGCACCTGAAGGGCAGAGGAACAGGACAGAGCCTGTTGAAGCCAGGAAGGATGTGGGAGCTCCTGCAGCGGCAACGCATGGGCTCCCCAGCATCTGCATGCCCAGCTGCGGGGGCTTTGTGCTCCCGAGACGGGTCACTGTGATGGACAGGGCTTGTTAGTCCATGGGATGGGAACAGCAGAGCACAGTCACCACCCACACTGCCCTTTGCTTCCCTTTGCGAGACTCGTGTTTCTGGTCAGCGTTTGCTGATTTAGACTAAACACCCTGGAAGGTGAAGACTTCCACCTGTGTTTGTCCAAGGATGGGTTCAATCTAGCAAAGAAAAGGTAATAAAGCAAGGAGGTTGTCTTCACTAGTTTGCTGTAAGCACACAGAAGGAATAAGAGATCCTCTTTTCCAATTAATTATAGCAATTAAGAATTGGTTTGGTTTCAGCTGGTAGAAATATGAGACTTTTCCAAAAATTTCAAAGCAATGAAAGGAAAAATTTGGCAGATTAGCCAACACCCCTGGGGTTTCAGGAGTCTGGGGGGGCGTGGGGGGGTGGGAGATCCACTTACTGCAAAGCAGGTGGGGGGGGGGGTCATGAATTTGGGTGTTCGGCTTCGCAGATGAGCGAGGCATCAGCCACTGTGGGCTATTCCGGTAGGGCTGAACTCAGCTGTCTAGACATTCCTATCCTAAATCTGAGGCATCTTCCGGACTGGAGTTGCGTCCGAACACAATCCTCCAGGAAAAGCTGCTGTTCCAGCCAATCACATTTTTGTCACCAAAAAAAAAAAAAAAAAGATTCCATGTGAGAGCGGCCAACTGGCCCTGCCCTCGCTGCCGTCCCCGAACCGCCGGAGATGCCTCTCCCTCCGAGTCACAAAGCAGGACAGCCAGCCGAGGGGGTCTGCCTTAGCATGAATTAGTGCCTCTGGGCGGGGGCTCACAGCAAAGTACAAGAATTCAAGAAAAGCAATAAATCAGCACCCGAGAAAAAAAATAGAATGGTTCTGGCGCCTTTCTGCCGTCCTTTCTGATACAAAGAGCCCCTACTTCACTTACTTACTTACACTCCCTACTTACAGCCCCTACTTATTTACGCTCTCAGTTAAACCGTGTGTCATTGCAGGATAGGCATGACTTTGCTAACCGTTTAAAATATACTTGCACATATATGAATTTCCTTCTGTTCCCCAGAAGCTCGGCACACGGGCAGTGCTGGCTGGTTTGTCTGCTGAGCAGAAACATGTGTTGATACGAGGTGAACTGCACAAATAAATAACCCCTCTCCGTCTGGCCTCCTTGCTCTGTCCTCCTTTTTGCCCTTTCTGATGGATCATACGGCATGGATCCTAAAGCCCCATCCCAAGAAAGGCAGCCTCTTTGCTCCTGACACTTCGGTGAACCATTTCTGAAATCTCTGGCTCCCTGTTCTGCTGGGAGCATCTGTGTGACCGCTTGTTCCTTTCCTCCGCAGGCTGATGCCAAGATGGTCTGCGATGTCGTGAGTCGGATGGAGGACACAGAGCCCTTCTCTCCAGAGCTGCTGTCAGCTATGATGAGACTCTGGGCAGACTCTGGCATCCAAGAATGCTTCAACCGGTCCCGGGAATATCAACTTAATGACTCGGCCCAATAGTGAGTATCCCTGTTTATAGTCTTTTGTGTTAAGAAGCTGCATTAGGGCTTGTTAAAGTTTTAACTAAAGTCAGTGGCCTCACAGCAATGGATCTGGACAGGGTTGTACTTACGGGCTGGGGCGCGTGTTGTGTCACAGGCTGCTGCAGGGCAGAAGGGATCAGGCAGGACATTCATGTCCCCTTGGGCCAGTCCAGGGTCAGGTCCATGTCCCCGAGGCCGGATTCCCAAACTGCTCCCAAGGGTCAATTTGTACAAACGTGGGTCAGTGAGCAGAGGCAGACCAACTCGTGGACGTGGCTGATGGTATCCTTGTTTGTCTGATGGATGACAGAAGGGTGTGAGCACCTTGCTTTGTACTGCGGTACAGCTCCTGGGCTTGCTTCTCTGACAGTGCTGCACTGCACTGATAAGCAGCTGGATTGCAGTCAAGGGTGAGGGGCCTCTTGGCTTTTACAGCGGCATTGCGTTATTCTCATAACACGGTCAGTGGCATCTCTGCCGTTAGGGATCACATCCAGATTCTTTTTTTTGATGGCGGTTGTCTGAATCCATGGCTTTGGTTCATCCCGTCACAAGGACAGGGCATCTACCTGTCAACGGCCGCTCTGGCTCTGAAGAAATGTTGAGTGCTTCCCCAGTTTCAGTTTGGACCCATTCCTAATGATAATCCATCCAATCCGTTTGCCTCCACTTAGGGGAAGGAGGCTAAACCTTTTCATCCCACAATTTCAGTTGCAGCAGCTGTCAGGCAAAATGTCCCCCTGGCCCTGTACTGTGTCTTGGGCAGTAGTGAGTAAAACATGGTTGAGTATAAGCATGAGGAGCAAGCACACACTGAGCGATCTGCCATACAGACAGACCTGGACAGGTTGGAGATTTGGGCAGAGAGGAACCTTATGACATTCAACAAGGGCAAGTGTAGGGTGCTGCACCTGGGCAGGAATAACCCCCCGCACCAGTACAGGTTGGGGGCTGACCTGCTGGAGAGCAGCTCTCTTGAAAGAGACCTGGGAGTCCTGGTGGACAACAGGGTGACCATGAGCCAGCAATGGGCCCTTGTGGCCAAGAAGGCCAATGGCATCCTGGGGGGCATCAAGAAGAGTGTGGCCAGCAGGTGGAGGGAGGTCATCCTCCCCCTCTGCTCTGCCCTGGTGAGGCCGCATCTGGGGTACTGTGTCCAGTTCTGGGCTCCCCGGTTCAAGAAGGACAGGGAACTGCTGGAGAGGGGACAGCAAAGGGCTACCAAGATGATGAGGGGACTGGAACACCTCTCTTATGAAGAAAGGCTGAGGGATTTGGGTCTTTTTAGTCTGGAAAAAAGACGACTGAGGGGGGATCTTATCAATCCTTATAAACACTTAAAGGGTGGGTGTCAGGAGGATGGGGCCAGGCTCTTTTCAGTGGTGCCCGGCAACAGGACAAGGGGTAATGGGCACAAACTTGACCATAGGAAGTTCCACCTAAACATAAGGAGGAACTTCTTTCCTGTGAGGGCGGTAGAGCCCTGGCCCAGGCTGCCCAGAGAGGTGGTGGAGTCTCCATCTCTGGAGACATGCAGAACCCGCCTGGACGCGTTCCTGTGCCACCTGCTGTGGGTGACCCTGCTCTGGCAGGGGGTTGGACTGGATGATCTGCAGAGGTCCTTTCCAACCCTAGGGTTCTATGATTCTATGTTTCTATGATTCTATGATCCTTTTCCCAGTTATAACTTTTGGTAGTTGGGAAAGCAGAGGCTTCCCTGGATGGTGACAGGGGAATGCCACGTCCATGCTTTTGGCTTCCATGCTATCCTGCGTCAACAAGTCCACCAGCTGACTCATGCACATCTGGAGCTGTTATTGCATGCTTGGACTGTCTGGCATCTCTACTTAGAGTTTTCCAGGATATCTATCAAAACACAGACCCAAGCACCAGCATGGCTGATGGTTGACGGTGGGCCTGCTCGTCCCCTGTCTGCACCAGGTCCTCCAGTCCCAGCTGGCAGGGCAGTTAGGGAGGACAGGATTATGTCTGCTCTTGCGGTGCTGCAGCAGAAGGCGAGGGATGACACATCACTTGGCATTGACCAAAAACCAAATGGGAAACCTGCAGATGTGGGGTTGGTGTCACAGCATCCTACCCAACCATTTCTCACCACGAGTCTCTACATCTCAGTGACGATCCTGACATTATGCTGCCTTTTAATCACAACTAGGAGGACATCCATGTTTAATCTGTATTTCTTTGCCTGTAATAACAAAATCAGCCTTCTCCTGCCAGCAATTTCTTTTTTCTTTTCTTTTCTTTTTTTTTTTCCTCCAAAAGAAGGGTCTGATGGCAAAAGCATACCTTCAGAGAGATATAAATTATATAAAATGCAGTCCTAATTGCATTACAACCTTGTGGAAAAAATTCCTCAATTGTTTTAGAGCCAATTACCTTGAGGAAAGTATTTTGATTTTCCTTCCATGCAAGATAGCAGTTGAAAATAATAAGCGCAGCCCTCCCAATGTGACCAGCTGCTGGGCAATTCATCAGCCAGAGCTCTGAAACCACGAGCGGTTTCTAGGCATCAGCTGAAGAGGCTCTGTACCGTGGCATTCACAGCAATATCAACGTGTGGTTGCAGCCCAGAAAAAAGAATTTCGGTGTCTTTAATGAAATCTTTGGCATGTGGAGGAGGACACGAGATGCTCCTTGGCAGGGCTGGGCTGGGCTGTGCTGCCTCTCTCCTTAGCCACGCTGCGAATCGTGCTGGGGCTGGACACTTGGCTCCCCTGGGTGAGGTCAGATGGCGAAGCTGAAGATAACAAAGTCCTTCTGGTTTACGGACCTGCTGCCGTTCAGGAGCCTCTGGTGGTTGCATTGCCAGGAGCAGAGATGCTGTCACAGGGCAGGGCACTGTATCGCGTTCCCGCTGCACCTCAAGGCCCTGGTGCCATCGCACCAGATGGTGATGCAAGTGAGAGCTCAGTCGGCACTTATTCACGCCCAGTGGACACCCAGCAAAAAGAGGCATATTTTTCATTTAATCCTTCAATGCTTTGGGGTTGTTTTCTTCTGCATGAGCGAAGATTTGAGACAGTTTTCTATTCCCACCCACCCCCCTCCCCGGGAAAGGACTTATTTATTGACACTGATATTGGATTTAAAACACTAGCAACTACAAAATGTGCTTTTGTTAGGGCTGAGAAAAATAAAGTCCAGACAAGAACTGAACCTGAAGTTCCCCAAAGTTTGAAAGACAAGTGGGGGGCAGTGAGCTGTGCTGGCATCGCTCCTATTTCAGGCCTCTCTTGGCGTTAAGCCGCAGAGACTGGTGCTTTGCTGGCCAGAGGGACATTTACTGCAGGAGTCCGAGGTCGCAATCCGTGGCTGCTCAGCACATGGAGCACTGCCTGGAGCTCTTGGGGCCTCAGCACGGGAAGGACACGGAGCTGTTGGAGCAGGGCCAGAGGAGGCCCCAGAGATGCTGGGAGGGCTGGAGCCCCTCTGCTGTGAGGACAGGCTGAGAGAGCTGGGGGGGTTCAGCCTGGAGAAGAGAAGGCTCCGGGGAGACCTTAGAGCCCCTTCCAGTCCCTAAAGGGGCTCCAGGAAAGCTGGGGAGGGACTCTGGATCAGGGAGGGGAGCCATAGGATGAGGGGGAATGAAAGGGGAGATTTAGGTAAGATCTGAGGAAGAAATTGTTTGCTGTGAGGGTGGTGAGCCCCTGGCCCAGGTTGCCCAGAGAAGCTGTGGCTGCCCCATCCCTGGAGGTGTTCAAGGCCAGGCTGGACGGGGCTTGGAGCAATCTGGTGTGGTGGGAGGTGTCCCTGCCCAGGGCAGGGGGTGGGACTGGGTGGGCTTTAAGGTCCCTTCCAACCCAAACCATTCTATGATTCTGTGACTCTATGTCACAAAGCCCCAAGGCACCAGGTGACCAGGTCCTGTTGTGGCCAATGCAGGTGGGACGTTCAGGAGTGGTCCAGGTGCTTCCCTTTGCCCCAGAAGCCAGCCCTGAATGCCCTGAATGGTTTTTAGAAGCCCCCCCCCCGCCTGGCCATTTCTAAGGAACTTGGGCTTCCTCAAGTCAGTGCTGCCGTTGTCCTACATTGCTTTTCCACTGCTTTACCCGGGGTTTTTTTTTAAATGGCTCAAACAACAGGCCTTCTGTTACGGCCCCTGGGAGACCAAGTCATGGGCTAATCAACAGCCTGCGAGAGCTAGCAGCATGGCTCTTATTAGTCTATCATTAATTCCACTGAAAATAGATGTAATATTTTGTATTGGCCTAAACAAGAAGTAAGCAATAGCTCTTCTCCCCTATCAAAGGTGGGCAGGAGCACGTTGCTTTCTGCTCTCCCATGCATGTCTGCCTAACGGGGTGGCCTTCCCTGCACAGCTTTGCTTCTTTTGGCTCTAAAGTCAGCCCATCCTTAGCAAGGATTTCATAGCTACTGCAAAGGAACAGTAGAAAACAGCATTTCCCAGAGAAATAACCTGACCGAGGAAGAGAGGAGGTTCTTTAAGGGGCCTCCTGTGTCTTGGACAGCAAAAAGTAAAACAATAAGGACAGCAAGAGAAGGGAGAGAGAGTAAGATGGAGCAGTTGGTTTCATCTTTTTTCGTTACTGCATTTTTTCATCGTTCCTTAAGGCGAATTTACGGGTGGGTTGAGTTCCACATTCCTAATGTCTTGATTATGTTTTTATCCCTACTTCATCTCCTCTTCCTTTCTTGTCTCCATGCCTAGGAGCTAAATCTACCTCTGATCATCAAAAAGTCTGGGCACTGCTGGTGTCTTTTTCTTCTCCAGCCAGTTTCTGTCTGTGGAAGCACATCTGTGACCCACATTTTGCTTTCAAAATCAGCAAAATAGAGGTTTCCAGCTGGTTTCCTTAATCTCCTACTTTTGTTCAGATTTTAAAATCGTCTCGTGTTTCCCAGCCTCGAGTTCCTAACTCGCCTGGGCAGTGAAGAGCAGTGCGTAGGGCAGGTTTGATTTAACCTGCCTGGGGTGGGGAGGTGCTTTGAGCGGCCCCCAGGCTTCGTGGAGAGGATGGAGCAGACGGAGCATCCACACGAGCACCGGTTTTCTGTGCGCGTATCCAAACAGGCACAGGCCCTGCGAGATGTGTAGGCAGAGACAGTTTGCAAGTACACAGACACAAAAAAGCCAGAATCCATCTCAAGTTATTCCCCTCCTGCTTCCAAGTACGCTGAAAGATCATTTGATAATGCCAGGGCTGTGAAACTACCGTGAAAATGTAAAATATTTTAGGCCTGCATTCAACCCATCCATCTTCACACGTATCAGAGGTGTTGGGGATAGGAAGCTTGTTGCCTTTGGCTCTCTCCGTAGGGAGCGAAGGGAAGGAGAGGTGGCTCCGGAGAGGGATACAGACCTCACTGCGCAGTGGAGAAACAGAGATGCGATTGTGTCTGCTGCTCTACCATAGCTAACCTCAGCTCTGTGCCAAACACCCAGCCCAAACGGGACAACATTTTGGTTGCTCCTTCATCAAGACCTCCTCTGGTAGTGCCTCGTAGAAAAGCGGCACCAAACTCAGACTAAAATACTGCAGTGCCTTCCTTCTCACGCTGTCTCCGGTGGGAATGTTCTCTGATCTCTTTTCCTTGCAAAAGGATTGTCTTTGCACGATGGTGTCACCTTCCCTACTGATACTTCCCGCATCCCATGTGCCAGCACACACTTTGCGTCGAGAAAGCAGTTCAGAAAGCAGAGCCAGATGTTGTGATGTGGTGAACAGCTTCCAGACCGAGCCCTGACAAGGCAGCATTGGAACGGGCTGCCCAGAGAGGCTGTAAAATCTCTGGCCTTGGAAATGCTCAACACTGAGCCACCTGAGCTAACTTTCAAACTGAATTTAGCTTTGAAGTTGCCCTTGCTTTGAACAGGGGGATGGTCCAGATGAACTCCAGAAGTCTCATCCAAACCGGCACTTTTGGGTTTGTCTTTTGGTTTTTTTCCGCCCCTCGCTCTTTCTCCCATGACGCTGGGTTTAAAAGCAGAAGGGGTGACCGGGGTTGGCTGCAGGCTCCCGTTCCTAGCCACGCAGGAAGATGCAGCTCTGTGATAATGCCAACATCCCGCAAGTCCCATCATCTAAACAGCAAAGCCAGCAAGGCAAGCATTTAGGTGGTGGTTCTTGTGGGACACGGGCATTACGCACGGCTGTCAGGACATGGTCTGTTTTAATGAGCTGCAATTGTTGCTGGCTCTCTCAAAATGAAGAAAGAAAAATTATAGGTCAAGGTTTTGCATTAATATTCCCGTCAGGTGGGTAGATTCCATTTTCTCATCACAGCTTTTGCATTAGGATATGCTTTTCTGCACGCCCGTCTTACTCGTGCCTCTCACTTGCGCTCCCTTGCATTTAATTGGATGGAGTAGCAGCATAAACGGAGCAATCCAATTAACTGGGCTGACCTGCATTGTGCTGTTGATTGAACAACCCACCTTTGTGTCTTGGGAGCCCAAGCACCAATAAAGCAGAAAGGGAAAAATACATCACAGCCGGAGATGCAGATACATTTGTCTGAATTTATGGTTTAATTTACCCCTGTAAGTAACTATGCCCACCAGCTTTGAATAATTAAGTTCCCCCTACGATAAGCAAAACAAAGCAGTTCATAAAGGCCAGACAGGGTGACTGGAATTGCCAGCCTTGCTCCGTCCCCACAAATGAGATGCAAATACATTTCCAGGGAGGAGCAGCTCTGCCACGTCTGCTGGTGCCGGGTCTGGAGCGGGGCTGCATCTGGTACGTGTTGGTGGAGGAGATGGGGACAGGCTGAGCATCAGCCTGTTGGAGTCTGGCAGGGCTTGGTAGGGCTCTCAGACTTCCTTGTTATCCTCATAAATGAAGGAAGTGTTATCGTTGTACGGCTGCACCCAGGGCTGTGTGTGTGCCAGAGGAAGGGCACAACAGGAAAGACGCTGTCTTTGTTGTCACCTGGATGTTTTCCAGCATCTCACCCCCAGTCTTCACCCACCTGGAGACCCAATTTCATGGAAATTGGGTGCAGTCTCTCCAGGGGCTGCCTCTGTTGGCCCAAAGCAGGGTGTGGACCACATCACGGTACCTTGAAGGTGGGCATTAAGCAATGCTCACCTTCCCATCCCACCAAACACCGCTGGGAGAGCGGGAGGACTCACAAGCAGTGGGAGCAGAGGTCTGCAGGACACAGCCCCATCATAAGACATTGCCACCTGCTGTCTCGCCCACCCCGCTTGGCCCCTCTCCGACACTGGTGCAGAGGAGAGCTCCACCAGACCCACTCTCTCCTGGGAGACAGCCTGGAGCCCAGGCTTAGCACCAGAAGTCCCCTTAACTCAGAAGCTTATTCCCAGAGCCAGACTCTTCCCTTTACCCTTTCCAAGTCACACATGCAAGTCACCGGGGAAAGGGGGAACTGTCTCAAAAAGACATTTCCTGACTGGAGCTCATGCGAACTCTAAAGAAAATGAAGGAGAAGGAAAAGCAGGAGGTCCTGTCCCTTGTGAACATCTGGTTTCTGAAGGTGGACTGTATCCCCTCTCAGTCTGTGTGAAGGTATCTGAGATGCCATCACCCCCACACACACCACACACCCCCACTTAAGTTCTTCCACGAAGAGAAGGTACAAAGCTGGGCTTTAAAGCGGAGCTTGTGGCAGCACCCAGTGACATGGGGACATGCAGGAAGGCATTCACCAGCCAAACCAGAGCTCCAATGCTCCGCTCGCTGCCTTTCCGTCTGAAATGTCAAACTCTGCAGCCAGCTCCCCTGAAAACGCAGCACCTTTTTAGATGTGGATCTTGCAGGCAAAAACTGGTGGCACAGTGTTGTCACTTCCCCCCTCCTAATCCTCCTTCACCCCCCAAAAAATCTCTCTAAGGTCTGTCTGAAGAGACCCAGGAGATAACGCTGCGAGGAGGAGCAGGGAAGTTGCATAGGTAGTTTGTTCCTCAGGGACAAAGTACCTGCTGCCTCCCTGCCATTTTTCATTGCCATGTCACACCGTAACAATGTTGTCTTTGGCCTGGGGATTAGTAAAATCTGGACATCTTGACAAAATAAATTGCTATTTAATGGTCCAGGATACCAATCAGGGCTCTACCGCTGCTCCCACCCGAAAAGGTAGGAGCTGGGCAGCGGTTCCTGCCCGACACTGCCAGAATTTGGGAACAACCTCTTCTCTTTTTCACATTTTGCTTAGACGTGAGGAACCACTGGCACCACCGATAAATGCAGGAGGGGGCATTCACCCCCGGGGAGACCTGCTGAACCCTGGATAATCTGTTCTCGATGCCGGCTGACAGCCCCAACAGGAATTTCTTCCTCTTCTTCGCGAGGGGCTGTGGGTGACAGATTCGGTGCAGAAAGATTTGACTATTTTTTGGCTCCACATTTGTGTATTTTTAGGCTGCAACGTCCTTACGAAACCAGCTGGAGCTGGCAGGCTGCCACCAAGGCTTGGGGTTGGGGTTTTTGGTTGTTTTTTTGGGTGGTTTTTTTTTGGTGTTCCATTGGATTTGTTTCCCCACCACTCCCCCAACTCCCACCAGCTCTGCCTTTCGGCAGGGCAGCACTTTCCCCCTGCACAGCCCATCGCCATGGCCTCCCGCCTTTCACCCCAACCTCCTTCCCGCACCAGGGGGTGGATGCAGCTCCACAGCCCTTGCTCCTCCTATCTCCTGCAGACCCAGGGAGCTTTCTGCAGCTCACCGCCGGACGTACCGTGCGCCCTGCGAAACACATCCAGCATCACTCCCACGGGGTGAGGGCAGGAGATGGGGTGGCTCCCACCAGCCAGCGTTTTGCTCTTCAAAGCTCCTTTGGGGCATCTGGTAGCTCGAGACGTCCCTCTGCATGGGTAATTCCTGCTTCATGCCAGCTGGTGGGTCACCAGGGACCCGGAACCCCCGTCCCCCTGCAGCACATGGTGGCGGGCCGGGGACCATCAGGCTGCTCTCAGCCCCGGGGTTCTGCAGCCAGTCTGCAGGCGGAGCTGCCGGGAGGCCACCCTGCCGCTGCTCTTCTTCACGCCACCAGCGTCAGATCTGGTACCATCTGTGGTGCTGGGAGACAACACGTCTTTTCCTGACGTATTTGCCATCCGCTTGAAACCCTTAAATGGCAAAGAATGGCAGGAACATAGGAATTTCTTGGTAGCCAGGCTCCGGCATGGAGCAAGCCATCTCCCACGTGGATCTGCGGACACCGGTGACAACGATGTGATGGGGAGCTGCCCTCCCACAGGGGTCCTGTCCCAGAAATCAGATAAGCTCCGTGCTCTCAGGATGCAGTTACCTCCTGTTCCCCCTCCATCACTTTTTCAGGGCCACCAGCCCTTTCCTGCCCCAGGTTTCCCATCGCAAGGCTCCCCTCCCTGGACCACAGCCCACGGGGGTGCCGTTCCTCCCTTGGTCACCCCATCCTTGGTCCTGCCCCTTGTTCAGGAGGTGCCGGGTGCGATTCATCAAACCCCATGGCACAAGAGAGCTGAAAAATCATTGGAGTGACGGCTGGAGGCATGCGGCCACTGCCATTCCCGCTCCTGGGGTCCTGCCTGTGCACAGTCCCCTGCTAGAAGAGGGGGAGCAGTGCAGCACCCCCACACTCAGATGTTTAAGGTTGGGAGTTAAATCCAAAACCAATCACGAGCTTAGCTAAAAAGCCCCCATTTTTCAATATATGTTAAGACAACCATTGGAAAATTGCTTTTATCTGCTGCTTCCTAAGCCCTCTGGCTTATACTTTTAAAGATTTTTGTCTGCAAACAGGAGAGCTGGAAAGTCCTTTTTTATTTCCTTAAGCAACTAGTCCATCTAATATCCAGCCTTGAGGGGCTGAGGCTTTAAGAGAGAACAAAACAGAAGGAAAAAAAAAGGAAAAAAAACAAACAAAAAAACCCCAAAAACAAACAAAAAACCCAAACAAACAAACAAACAAAAAAAAGAAATGCAGCAAACGTTGTGACACTTGCCATAAAATCACAGGAGTCGGCAATGATGGGGATAGAGCACCCGGAGCTGTGCCCACGAGGGGAGGGCGGCACGGCCCCCGGTAGGAAGGCAGGGCTCCCCAGGGACCCCTGAGAGGCCGGGGTCAGTCAGCGGGTTGAAGCTCCTTGTCTCAGTCCCCCGATGGGGACAATAAACATGCTCCTGTGGATGAGAGGGTGACGTCCGGGGTGGCGAGAGTGGTGAAGGTGGGCAGGCAGAGCCTGGTGAGGGGGGTCTGGGGGACCCCACACTCAGCCAAGAGAGTCCTGCCGAAATCGGGATTCTCCTGGTGGAGCCCCGGGCACTGATCGTTTCACAGACTAATTGATATAATAGCTCTAATTAGCCCTGTAGCAAACACCACATGGTTTCTTGCTTTTCCAGGCCAAGCGCTGAGCCAGTATTCAACCCCCAGCCACTGATTTCCTATCGCTTTTTAGGTGGGAATACATGAAATATGGGGTTTCTTTCTCCATGTAGAAGACATGGCCGGGGCTTGGCGTCATGGGTTTGGGCACGGCCGGTGGTGTGTGTCCATGGGGCGTCTCGGAGGAGCGGTGGCACCGGGGGTGTCTGGCTGCAGGGAGCATGGTGGGGAGGGCTGTGAATAATTGGGGGGTTCATTAGCAGCCCCACAGAGAGCATCGGGCTCGGCTGCTCCCCAGACCCTGCCTCTGGCTCCCTAAAGCTGGCAGGGACACGTGGTCCCAGCACTGGGCCAGCACTGGGATTGCCCTCCTCCCTCCCTCCCCGGGAGCCCCGAGAAGGGGCTCGTCGCTGTTCTTTCCCAGCACACATGCTGGTGAGACAGCCGTTGCTTTGGGCAGGGGAACCGAAGGCAGCCGAAGGTGCTGTTTAGCAACTTTGTCGATGACATGGACAGTGGGATCAAGTGCACCCTCAGCAAGTTTGCTGATGACACCAAGCTGTGTGGCGTGGTTGACAGGCTGGAGGGAAGGGATGCCATCCAGAGGGACCTGGACAGGCTGGAGAGGTGGGTCTGTGTGAACCTCATGAAGTTCAACCAGGCCAAGTGCAAGGTCCTGCACCTGGGTCATGGCAATCCCAGGCACAAATCCAGGCTGGGTGGAGAATGGCTTGAGAGCAGCCCTGAGGAGAAGGACTTGGGGGTGCTGGTGGACAAGAAGCTCGACATGAGCAGGCAATGTGCGCTGGCAGCCCAGAAAGCCAACTGCATCCTGGGCAGCATCAAAAGAAGCGTGGGCAGCAGGGCAAGGGAGGTGATTCTGCCCCTCTGCTCCGCTCTGGTGAGACCCCACCTGGAGTACTGCGTCCAGCTCTGGAGCCCTCAGCACAGGAAGGACATGGACCTGTTGGAGCAGGGCCAGAGGAGGCCACGAGGATGATCAGAGGGCTGGATCCCCTCTGCTGTGAGGACAGGCTGAGAGAGTTTGGGGTGTTCAGCCTGGAGAGGAGAAGGCTCTGGGGAGACCTTCCAGCCCCTTTCAGTCCCTAAAGGGGGCCTACAGGAGGATGGGGAGGGACTCTGGATCAGGGAGTGTAATGATAGGACACAGGGTAACGGCCTCAAACTGGAAGAGGGGAGATTTAGGTGAGATCTGAGGAAGAAATTCTTTGCCGTGAGGGTGGTGAGCCCCTGGCCCAGGTTGCCCAGAGAAGCTGTGGCTGCCCCATCCCTGGAGGTGTTCAAGGCCAGGCTGGACAGGGCTTGGAGCAACCTGGTGTGGTGGGAGGTGTCCCTGCCCAGGGCACGGGGTGGCACTGGGTGGGCTTTAAGGTCCCTTCCAACCCAAACCATTCTGTGGTTCTGTGATTCTAAGGTGGGGCTGCTGCGTTGCTGCCTCAGTGCCACTCTCTGGTACAAGCCGGGCATGAGCCCAGCCAGCACCGTGAGACAGATACCTTTAGGCAGATTCTTGACCTTTTCCTATTATTATCTTTCTTTTTCTTTTTTTTTTTTTCCCTGCAACACACAGAGCTAGTGCTAGCTCTGTGTCAGTTCATTCATCCATACCTTTTACACGATCTATTGCCCAGATACACTGATACTCTAGACAAACTATTATTTCACCTTCTCCAGACCTGTTCCTTGCCTTCAGATCACTGGCGTAACACACAGATCCAAGCCCACAACTCCTATTTTGCCAGTCCCCATCCAAAAACCCTCTAATTTCCCGCATGACCCCCCCGGCAGCCCATGCTCAGGCTCTCAGGGTAATTCTGCAGGGGGTGTTGTGGATGGGCACAAGCTCCGGGCAGGTCTGCTTGGTTCGGTCACCACAGCATCGTTCAGAGCAGAAGACGACTGGATTTCAGCAAAGCAAACACCCCTCCTTGTGCCAAAATCCTCATTCTCACACTTTCCCAAACTCCTATGCATCTCAAGCATCTAAATGCTCGGGTACCTGGAGAAGGCACCTCCTCCGGGGTCCCCGGGGGTCTCTTCTGGGGCTGAATTTATTGGGGGGGTGAAAAAAGAGGAGAAATGGTGCTCAGCCTGGATTTTTGGCAGCACCTTCTCCCTGCTGGTGGGAGGGTAGGGAACAGATAGAGGGGAGAGAGAGAAACCAGGCACAAACCGCACTGTGGAGCCAGGCCAAGGAAGCATCAGCTCCGGTTTTGGCAGTTAGTCCAAGCCTGGCTGGGGATTTATGAACCACCTCCCCTCCCTGTAACCCCTTCCCTGACGGGCTACCTTGAGCAGCAGGTTTGCTGGCAGCACCGGCATTGAAAAGACATTCAGTGCTCCAAAACTGTGCCACCCTGCGAGCAGTCACGGTACCTCTGAGGCTCTGACAGCACCTTTAATAGCATAAATCAGCGTTTCCCTGTCCCTCAGTGCTGCTCTTGGTGCGTAAGGTTTGACGATAGCCTAAGAACCATTTCCAAATCCTCGTTCGGGAAAAAACCAGCCAGCACATCCCACCAAGCAGCCTTAATGTCAGTTTAAACATTTTCAGTTAAACAGCTCCGTGGTCTTGCAATCCCCAACATGAGAAACACGGCACTAGGGAGCGTGCTGAACAGCGAGGCCATGTCTGCGACGGGCAGGAATAGGAGAAAGATGGAGCATGAGGAGGCTGACACAAGCTAGCAGCTGCTGAGAGCTGGGAATTGGTAACGGAGTCCAGGCAAAAACCTTTACTCAAGTTAAACTGATGTTGGAAGGGGGAACTTTGCATTAAATCCCTGGAGGAGTGTCTCATTGAACAAAAATACATAAACAAACAACAGAAATATAGAAGTTTCAAATGAACTCAGGAAAAAAAAGGCTACACGTTTCTACCCGGGAGCTCAAGTACCTGTATCCTGCCAGGGGACCACCCTTGAGGAGCAAAGAGCCTCCTCCCCACCCACAATGAGGAGCTGCATCTCGCCACCCAGAGTCCTGGCTGGGTCCCACCTGCACGCAGTGGTGGCAGTGCCAGTCCCGAAGGTGACAGAGGGGATCTGTCAGCCCAGGACACCCCGGACATACCTCTGGGCAACCCCTTCCCCCCCACAGCTGCTCTCTGGGCAGGGCAGGGTGGGTTCCCCACTTGCCTCTGCTTCCCGGCACCGCTGGAGCTTCCTTTGAAGCGGAGCACACGGGGTGGGGCAGGGAGGCTCAGCCTTGCTGGCTTCACTCAGGTGGCCGCCATGGCTTTCATAGAATGATAGGGTTGGAAGGGACATCTGGAGATCATCCAGTCCAACCCCCTGCCAGAGCAGGGTCACCCACAGCAGGTGGCACAGGAATGCGTCCAGGTGGGTTTGGAATGTCTCCAGAGGCAGAGACTCCACCACCTCTCTGGGCAGCCTGGGACAGGGCTCTGCCACCCTCAAAGGAAAGAAGTTCCTCCTCATGTTTAGGTGGAACTTCCTATGCTCAAGTTTGTGCCCGTTACCCCTTGTCCTGTCACTGGGCACCACTGAAAAGAGCCTGTCCCCATCCTCCTGACACCCACCCTTTAAGTATTTATAAGTGTTGAAGAGAGAGAAGCTTTGGTAGACTTAAGAGCATCTGCTTAAAATAGTTGATAGGAACTAAAAAACGTGCTAAACGCACAGAGGTGACCCACACGACCTGTTTGACTGACCAAGGGTTTCTCTGACCAGTGTGCAGGCGCCCATCCGAGTGCCTGAAAGAGCTGCCCAGAGCCCTGGGCCGCCTGTGTCGATCCATTCATCCCGCTCTTCAGCTTCCCTCGCCCCGGGACGGAAGCACCACGGGAGGGCAGCAGGTTTTGCTTTGACCCTGCTGACTCCGCTTGATGTCTCACTGCTTTCCACCAGCTTCAGGAGAAACCTGGGTGTAGGATTAGCACTGGTGCCCTGTCTGAAGTCCTGGCAAAGAGCGTCGCAGAGTGGGACTCCCTGGCTCATCAGGGCATCTTGTGGTGACAGCGGGGAGGGAGCAAGCACCATGTGAGGGTAGAGCTCCTATATGGGCACATAACCCACATCAGCAGGGAGAACCTGAAAAGAAATTGGACGAAATCCAGCAAATGCCTTTAAACATGCTACCTTGCATCCCCTGCCACATGTTCCCATAACAACAGAGCCACATCACGCACCTCTGTGGTTTCGGCTGCAGTCCCCCAGCTGCTCCCTTCGCACCACAGCGGGGCACGTCACGCTGGCTCCCCCCCATCACGCCAAGCCTGGGCACCCTGCAGCACCCTGCGGGAGATGATCCCAGGGAACACTGGCTGCCGGCTCCATCTGCACTGCCCATCCTCCTCCTTTTTTCCTCCCTTGTGCCTTAAATCTCATTAGTCCAGTCCCCAGCCCTAGGGACAAGTGGGTCATGCAGTGAGCGTGTGAAGAAGAGCCAAGGTGGAGAGCACCTATGGGTGCGCAAAGGCAAGCCTTAGCAAGGGCAGCGGTGCAGCTGTGACCCAGATCCATCCTGCAGCCTTCCCTGTAGGGACATCTCAGCACAAACAGGACACGGAGCTGTTGGAGCGGGGCCAGAGGAGGGACACGAAGATGCTGGGAGGGCTGGAGCCCCCTCTGCTGTGAGGACAGGCTGAGAGAGCTGGGGGCGTTCAGCCTGGAGAAGAGAAGGCTCCGGGGAGACCTTCCAGCCCCTTCCAGTCCCTAAAGGGGCTCCAGGAAAGCTGGGGAGGGACTCTGGATCAGGGAGGGGAGCCATGGGACAAGGGGGGATGGTTTTAAACGGGAAGAGGGGAGATTTAGATGAGATCTCAGGGAGAAATTGTTTGCTGTGAGGGTGGTGAGCCCCTGGCCCAGGCTGCCCAGAGAAGCTGTGGCTGCCCCATCCCTGGAGGTGTCCAAGGCCAGGCTGGATGGGGCTTGGAGCAACCTGTTCTGGTGGGAGGTGTCCCTGCCCAGGGCAGGCCATGGGATCAGGTGATCTTTAAGGTCCCTTCCAACCCAAACCATTCGATGGTTCTGTGATTCTATGACATAAGGGGGCACTCCTGGGATTCAAGGGGTTGTTTTTATTTTCACTTCACAGGGGGAGCCAAAAAGCTTTTTATTTAGAGAAGCTTCAAACATTGATTGGATACAGCTGATCCTTCCATCAGCTGGTGCAGAGCCACCAGATGAATAAATCTTGCATGCATCTGTAATTACTGCTTAGCTTGTATTTAAAAGCAGCGTCATTGATCTGCAGAACTCATCAAAATCCATATAGGAATGCATGAAATTATATGGGATGGAGCAGAAAAGTACATGACAACATCCATTTTCAGCCTTCTTTGTTCACAAAAAAAAAAAAAACATTTATTTATCTTGCTTCAAATTATTGGGTTAACTTAGGATTTAATAGTCAACTGTAACACCATTGTATAGGCTGCTCTTTATGTAGGGAATATATCTCTTTCTTATACTAGGTCAGCAAATTTCTACCAGCCTTACAGTATCTGCCCCTACATGGGAAAAATCCCTATTAAAATCATGGAAGAATATTGCTTAAGGGTTATAAAACTCAATATGGAAAGGTCTTTTGGTTAAAGCTCCTGACTGTGATTTCGGGACCACACGCTGACTTCTGTCCCCTTAATATTTATATTCCTCCTAAAACAAGTGCGATTAATAACATTTCCCTGCTCCGGTGGGAGGTTGGACAGACACATCAGTCCTGGTCAGCGGGAGCTGAGGTGCTCCTGCAGCAGAGAGCGCAGGAACGCGGGCGATGCTTGTGCTCACCAGCCATCTGCTCGAGATGCTCTCCTCCTCTTGCACGGCCAAGATGAAGCTCAGCAAAAGCATTTATTGGCAATAAAGTCCATCTTGTCTGGTAGAAGTCCTGATGTTTTCCAGACCTAATGCTGCTCTGGGTCAGCTCCATCCTCCCACTAGAAATGAAGAGCTCCTGGGTTGGTTCAGACCTCTCCCACCAGCAGGCGGGGATTCCTGGTCCAACCACCTGGCTTACTGCAGCACTGTGGCTCGCTCCCAAGAGACATGGTCGCTGGCAGGGCCATGGGCAGACAGCAGAGGTTGTCCTTCTTGTTTTAAAGCTGGCTTCTGGCAGGGATGCATCCCCAGGGCAGAGGGGAAAGTCTCTGCACAACCTCAAGTGCCGAGACAGTAGCTGTCCCCAGCCCTCGCGGAGGAACGCGCGGTGGTGGTGGTGTCCTCAGCTCATCTCTCGCACCAGCTCTGCGGCCGGGCTGGCCTGTATGGAGTATCCCAAGCTGATTTTATCCCGCACGCTTCCCTGATGCATCTTCTGCTGAACACAGGGATCAGCCCACTCCTGCTGAGACCTGGGGGCAACTCAGATGTCTATCAGGTGGGCTGCAGGAGCCTGACCTCCCAGGGTGGCTGTCTGGTGGCAGGAGGCTGCAACTACAGACCTCTCTGAGGTTGCTCGTGCCCATAAGAGAGGGAGAACAGAAAAGTTGTGGTCAGCAGGACATCTTGCCTGACCGGCCTGGCCCAGGTGACAGCCTTCCCTGGTGGGAACGACTGAGCTATTTTGATACATGGCAAACAAATCTCCTCCTGACAACGGCTGGATATTTTCTAAAGGGCTGAGAAACTCCATGAATTTTCCCTCACGTGTTTCTGCTTCTGGATCCGGCCTGGAATGAAACCAAAATGCTGCAATACCACAAGCAGAGCCGTTCTCAGAGGAGCCTCAGCCTGACAGCCGCTGAGAAGGACCAGAACGTCCATTTGGATAGCACAGACCTTACACACCAAAAAGATCCACCTAAGTCTGGGATAACCAAGACATTTTTATCATGCAGCCAAGAGTAAAATTTCCAGGTTTTGCTTTTGCTAGCTGTGGGTCGTATCCGTCCATGGCAGAGTGTCGGCTGGTTTTGGTACCCACCGTTTCTGGCAGGGATGCTTAAATGGGATTTGAAAGCAGAAATCCCCATAGCTTGCTAATAGGTCAGGAAAATGGACAGATGAGAAGGTCCAGAAACACGATTCCCACTCCACCACCAGCAGCCTGTCTGCCTCAGCACGGTGAGTGGGTAAATGAGGCCCCTGATTGAAATCAGCTCCCGACAGACCCCCCCCCCAACTCCCTGTAATCGCGCTGTCGCCCAGCGATGGGCATCCTCTACCTACTCGATACGGGAGCGCAGATCTCATTAACTAGTGCTTTAGATCTAAATCCCTCGCCAGTCCTACCCCTGCCGCAGGCAGACACCTAGCACTACAAAAACACTGCCGCTATATCACATTTTTTCCTTCCGGCTTAGAACTGGAGACTTTAAAGCTGCTTCCCCTACTGTGCGAATAGATGTCCTGGGCCTTCCTGCGCGCCCTGATGGCGAATCTCCCTGGTCAGTGGCTGACCAAAAGGTTGAAGTCTGTGGGACTGGTTTCATCTGTGGTCACAGCTGTTGGCTGTCCAGGGTTGGAGTAATTCTGAGTAATTAGCTCGCCAGATTGCCTGGGGGCCAAATGGAATCGGCCACCAGGGCAGCGTCGAGGAGGGCTGGGGTGAGCGAGCCGTTGGCGTGCTCGTCGGGGGGATGCAGCGGGGGGCTGGTTATGCCGGTGTCTGTCCCAGTTTGGGCTGGACCAGCCAAACGCCGTGCGGGTGAAGCAGCCCGGAGCCCCACTGCAGCGCGGGGGCCGCGTCCTCTGATCAAGGCTCCTTCCCAGAACAAACCCTTCATCATCCCAAACTCCCCGCGGCTTATTTTTAGCCCCTTCTTTTCTTTCCTTTCTTTCTTCTTTTTTCTTTTTTTTTTTTAATAGTATAGAAAGCCATCAGCTCCTCTGTCAGCAGGTTTGGAACAGCAATCCTGGAGAAAAGGAAAAAAAAAAAAAAAGCATCAAACCCACTTATTCTGTTGCGTAAAGGTTTAGGCATAGATCCTGCTCGCTTCCAGGGCGCTGAGTCCCACCGCGCTTCATCCCTGCTCCAGCTCCTGTCCTTCAGAGTTGGTCACGAAGGAAGCAGAGGTTTACGTAAAGCGAGAGCTGGGCTGGAGCTGTTGAGCCTTCCTCTGCTTCAGCCGAAGCTCCGTGGGGTGCCTGTGTGGAGGACACCTGTGAGCAGGGCCACCGGCAGAGAAGACCTTGCACAGCCTGAGCCGCACGTCACGCTGGTGGGCTGGGGTTTACGTAGCCCCGCTGGAGAGATCCAGCCAGCCCCCGTAAAAATCTTTCGCTTACGAAAACGAAGGCCAGGGTGCCCCGTGGCCAGCGGCTCGGAACTAAACAGTGCTTTAAATCAGAGGCTTTGCGTAAACAGCGGCATTGCCCACACGAGGATGCTTCTAAAAAGGATCGCACCACTGGGAGCAAGCCACATCTGCCAGATCTGACCAGGCAGCGGCTCCGAGGGGGCCGGTGTTAATCTGCTGCTCCATGTAGCATCGTCTTGAGTGACCATAGGGCAGAGTCACAATAGAATCATAGACTCATAGAACGTGTTGGGTTGGAAGGGACCTTTAAAGGCCATCTAGTCCAACCCCCCTGCAGTGAGCAGGGACATCTTCAACTAGATCAGGTTGCTCAGAGCCTCATCCAGCCTGGCCTTGACTGTCTCCAGGGATGGGGCCTCCACCACCCCTCTGGGCAACCCGGGCCAGTGTCTCACCGCCCTCGTTGTAAAGAACAAGGCAGTTGTGGCTCCCTCCTTTCCCCATCTCGGATAGGACCCAGGAGATGAGGATCCATCGCCCCTTCCTGGTGTGGTGAAAGGCTCCGAAGAGCTTCTACACAGGAACGTCTCAGGAGCAGAGCAGAGATGCTCCACAGGGGATGCTCCACAAGTGGGGAATAGGGAGGAGGGAGAGGACAGCTCTTCCCATACAGTAATTAGCAAAGTTAAACTCAGTTTAAAAACCAGGAAGAGGCCGTTTTTCACCAAGAGGGTAGCTGAGGTGGGAAATTCCTTGCTGCAGGTGTGGCTGGTAGAAGCTCCCATTGCTTCAAAAAGCACCTAGACACATTTCCATAAGAAAAATCACTGGGGGGGTGATAAATGTAAAGATATCCGCTATCCATATGAAGTACTGGAGGCTGGGAAAACTGCCTGAGTACTGCGTGCTCGCCCTATATTCATGTTCTTCTCTCAACATCTGCTCGTGGACACTAAGTTAAGCTAGGTGGGTCATTGATCTGAGCCAGACACATTGGCTTTCTCTTTTGTAAGGGCTCCAATATGTAAAAAAGTCTTTATCATCCCCGCTTACTTAGCATCCAATTTTCAAATGTCACTGCAGGAAGATGAGCCCATATCTCACCGAGGACCACTCCAAAACCGTTTCTGAGCAGGTTGTTAGCCTTGACTTTTCCTCCAAAGCCCACCTCTCCCCCAGCCAGGGCTCTCTGCTCACAGACTCACACTCTACCACAGTGTCCTTTCATTCCAGTGGTAACCAGACTGTGATACCTTGCTGACCAAACTGCCACCCGTGAGCAAAGCCAGCCCAGAGACCCTTATGTCCTGAAGTACCTTTGCTATACGGTTGCTATTTAGTGATTCTGCTCATCCGCATGCGATGCTAAAAATTATTCTGGATCCAGTCATGCCTTGGAAAACTGCAAGTCTAACTAGGACAGCTCCACCCCAACCTGCTTTTGTTCATTCCTCCTGCCTATCATTAGTATTAATATCAACTTGTCAAGTTGATCTTGATGTACAAGCCCCATACAGCCTGCTGCACGACTCCTGTTCCTTTTCCACAGCCGCATCGCTCACTTGCACTCAGCAAGGTCTGAGCAAACAGCTTGGTGTCCCACTTCAGTGCCGGGCAAAAAATAGGCATGGCAAGGTAGCATCCCTCTTGTCAAGGGTTGGCACCACCCTTTAACAGCAGGGACCATCCTCCTCATTTCCCAGGGGCGACTAATGAAAACCCAGTGCATCCAGCAGCGTTCATCCAGGAAAATAACCCCAGTAATCCCCGGGCCTGGTGACCATCACTCTGGCTGTTAGCAGCCAGCGAGAGGCAGGCAGCAGAAGTGGTGGAAAGTGGGCAGTGTCTCATGGCAGAATCTCGTCTGGTTGGATGTGAGATGAGATTTATCATCAGGAGCAGCAGCAGGACGGCAGAGCCTGCGGTGTGATTCCTGTCGAGGCCAGACTGGCCAAGTGGGGAACACAGCCAGAAAGAAAAAAACCACGTTGCCTAAAGTCCAGGAGCGAATTCCCAAGACATCCCTTCTCTGGGCTGGGCTCAGAAAATGCCAGGCGATGCTCCTGCCCTCCCAGCTGAATGGCGTGTCCCCTAAGGTCTCCTCCTCCCACCTGGAAGCGCCCAAGGAGCAGCACATATCCCCTTCTGGCTTTCCTTAGGAGGAGCGGAGGGCTCTGCACACACGTGTGCACGCCGTGGTCCCCACCCTTAGGTGGGATTGATTTCTGAGGTGACACGGTGCCGCCACTTGGCGTCAAGTCTTTCATAACCGATGGTTATTTAAGACACGTGTTGCATCACCGCTGCAGGTGCTGGATGAGTGCTGGGCTCTGAGAGTGGGCTGGGGTGGTTTTTTTCCCCCTTTCCCATAAAATAATACAGCAAGTCCAGCTGGGCATGGCTTCTGCAGGAAAAACTCTGCGGTGCCAAGAGCCTCTGGGCGCTTGCCCAGCACCGTCCGCCCTGGGTAGCCGTACCGAGCCGCATCACACCTTCGGGAAGCAGCATCAACACATTTTCTTTTCTGGTGGAAGACACTAGGAGAGTTTACAATGCTCCTGCAGAGACACTACTGATAAACCCAGTGTTTGTCCTCTGAATTCTTACTCTACAGTCGCTAAATATTAAATGGGTTCAATGCTAAATATATGTTGAGCTATTTGTTCATCAGTGAAAGAAAGGAAGAAGTTAGGGTACAAGCTAAGGCCAGATACAGATAACAGACGTCAGAAATGCCTATTTCCATCCATGAACGAGGAAGGAGCACTCGGGTGGAGGCATCGTCACCTAAGCACCTAGAGTTAGATGAGATGGATCCTGCTCATGACAACCTTGATTAAAAACTCGGCATTTGCCAGGAGACGATGTTGGAGCTGACCCTCGAGTGCCTCTGTACATGGAGTAGAAAATAACCCACCGGTGACTCAGCTGCATCTGTTGACAAACGGGGCTCTGCTTTTTCAATCAAATACAACGCGAGCCAACAAGGAGGAGGCTGGGGCAACCCACGCATGGCCTTTCCTTCATGGAGGAGACATGGACAGAGGCCAGGACCAGCAGGACGGAGGAGCATCTAGGAAGATGCTGGTGTCCCCAGGCTTGCTCTGCTGAAGTTCCCACTGCCCTGCCCCTGCCCCGGCCCAGGCTGTGGCTGTGGCTGCTGCTGCGCGGCAGCTTCTGGAGCAGGAGGAGGTGGTGAGCTGGGTGTCAGCAGCTCGGGGGGTGCTGCCTGCCCAAGGACTGCCAAGGTGTCACCTCTGAGGCAAGAAAAACCCAACAGATGTTTAACTGTTTCATTGCCAGTAACCTCAACAGACATGAACAGACAGTTCTCTGGGGAGACCTTATAGCAGCCTTTCAGTCCCTAAAGGGGCTCCAGGAAAGCCGTGGAGGGACTCTGGATCAGGGAGGGGAGCCATGGGACAAGGGGGAATGAGTTTAAACTGAAAGAGGGGAGATTTAGATGAGATCTGGGGAAGAAATTGTTTGCTATGAGGGTGGTGAGCCCCTGGCGCAGGTTGCCCAGAGAAGCTGTGGCTGCCCCATCCCTGGAGGTGTTCAAGGCCAGGCTGGACGGGGCTTGGAGCAACCTGTTCTGGTGGGAGGTGTCCCTGGCCAGGGCAGGGGGTGGCACTGGGTGGACTTTAAGGTCCCTTCCAACCCAAACCATTCTATGATTCTCTGAATGTAGGTCTGTGTAAGCCTTCCCACAGGTATCCAGCTCTGACCGCAGCCAGTAACCTCAGCTACACTCCTTCACCCAAAACAGCAGCCAGCGGAGCCTTTGGCAAAGGGTCTACAGCCCTGGGAGAAGGTTCCTGCGGTGGCAGAGTGCCTGGGGAGGGGTCCGCAGCCACGTGCTGCACGTAGGCTTCTGCCACCACTCTGTTCCCCTGGGATAACTCAGACAGCAGTCCTTCCTGCTTGTCTCCGGCATTAGCGGTGCTGCTGCCACATGCTGCTGGAAGCAGCAAACGAAGGGGCAAGAACCTAACTTTACCTCCTATTTTCAATATTACTCTGTGGAGATATTTAATATCAGCTCGTCCTTATAGACCTTTTGTAGCCTCCATTCAATGAGCTCCTCTCCCCATATTTGGGAAATGCCATTTCTTGTGCATTTTGCTTTTAGCAGCATAATATAGTTGGGGCTTCACCTCCCTGAGCCCGATAAACCGAGTGACTCAGAAACCTGCAATCTGCTTCAAAACAAAGCATTTAAGATAAAAGATATAAGCGGTAATGGAGCTGCTCGGCTCAGGAGTATAAATGCTAGAGGGTTACTCATGTATTCAAAAACCTCCTAACCTTTCCTCGGCTTTTTTTAACCCCTGCAAGCCCTGGGCAAGGCAGGCTGCAAAGAAGAGATGATGTGTCAGTTCAGATTCGCTTCCACTCCAGCGTGCAGCCCCCGGAGCTGGGCAGCGGAAGGCGCTGGGATGTCGGCATGAAGATGACGCGGGAAGGGGGGGAGAGCCAAGCGCTCGCTCCACGGCCTCCAAAGTGCTCCCATTTCTGCTGGTTAAATAGATGCCAGCTTCTGAGGAGGATTATGTGTCATCAAGCCTGTTGGCTGTGACGACTAATTATCTCCAGCAACAGTTTGGCCTTTAGATTAGTGTCTCAGAGGGCATACCAGGAGTGCTGTCATCCATGTGTGGCAATTTGTCCCCACTTGGGTTTCCCTGTTCCCAAAAAGGTGGCACCCCCAGCACATCCCATCCTCCACTGGCTCAGGCTTGCACCCAGCAGACCAGCAGGTCCTTCCAAGCAGCCCGAGCAGGGCTCCAGTGAAACGTCAGAGATACCTCCAGCAGGAACCGAGGAGAAGAAGCAGCAGCTCAAAATTAGCTCAGCATCCAAACAGCAGCCTGCCTGAGATTCCCAGTCCCGCAGCTGGATATTAGTGTGGCAGCCGTGCTGTGGAGCTCGGATGTCGGCAGCGTACAATGAAGGTGATGCAGAAGCAGGGAGAGACAAGCTCAGCTCCAGCCAAGTCCAGTGGAAAAAATATCCGCTGCAGCCTGAGATGGGAGAAATTCCAGGGGAGAGCAGCCAGAGGAGTAAACAGTTTTGGAATGCAGCCTCAAAACCAGCACTGACAATGTTGTGTACCTTCATGTAAATTGATGGCTGACCCTCATCGAGTAGCGGGAACAGACGAAGAGCAGACCCAGGCAGCTGAAAGAATTTAAGTCATTGAGAAACACAATGGAGAGTGATGGAAAAGGCTAGAGATGAGGAAAGAGATGAGGAGGGGGCTTAATAGAAAATGCAAAGGATGTGTTGGCAAGCAGGTATCGGAGCTGGGGTGCCTGGCAGCTGGGCTGGATGCTTTCACATGGGAGTGACCCTGAGGCACCAGCCTCGCAGAGCTCAGCTCACCTGACGCCGGGGCAGGCTGGGTGTTGGGGATACTGGGTATTCCTCTGTCACCAGTTAAGGACTGGGAATCACAGCATCACAGAATGGTGGGGTTGGAAGGGACCACTGGAGATCATCCAGTCCAACCCCCTGCCAGACCAGGGTCACCCACAGCAGGTTGTACAGGCGGGTTTGGAATGTCTCCAGAGTCGGAGACTCCACCACCTCTCTGGGCAGCCTGTGCCAGGGCTCTGCCACCCTCAATGTTGAGATGGATTTTCCCATGTTCCAGCGTGTGTCCGTTGCCCCATGTCCTGTCACCGGCCACCACTGAGAAGAGTCTGGCCCCATCCCCTTGCCCCCCACCCTTTAGCTATTGCTGAGCATTGATGAGATCCCCTCTCTACCTGCTCTTCTCCAGGCCGAACAGCCCCAGGGCTCTCAGCCTTTCCTCAGCAGAGAGGTGCTCCAGTCCCTGTGCCCTCATCCAGATGCTAGAGACCCCCCAGCCGAGGTTCCTATGGAGATATCCCGACTGGGAATGGATGTTCGGTGCTGTCAGGGAGCAGAGGGTGGATGGGGTGGATGTTGCTTGGCTCTCCTCCCTCTTTCGCTATCATCCTGCCCCCTCGAGAGGCTGTCAGGCTGCACCAGCTCCCCCACACCTCTGATCCCCCCCCAGTAACTCGGGTGGAGCTGGGCACACGGGGCTGCATCACCGCCATGGACAAGGATGTGAAGGGAGGTGAGGCTTTCTGAGCCTCAGAGCCAGGTCGTGTGCAGGACCCCATCAAATATGGAGGAAATTGGCTGTTGGGCAGCCGAGGGAAATGCCACGTGGAAGAGCCGAAGGCTGAGCATGCCAGTAGTGAGAGGGAGAAGCCCCTGAAGTCCCAGCACGGGCCTGGGGTTTAAAGGATGCTGCTGTTCACAGGCAAATCGTCGCATATTGAAGGCAGTAATTACATTAACAAACTCCTCCGTCACTGTGCTGCTGTGATGCCGAGTCCTTTGGCCAGTTTGCAGTAGATTTCTTCATTTGCTGCAAGCCCAGCATTAAAGGAGGATCTCAAAGGCAAGAATAATTAATAGGGAATGTTAAATTGAAGAGAGTCGAAGAATAGGAAAATACAGAAAATGAAGATGGAGGAAGCGACAGAGGTCTTCGGGCTACTGCCAAGAGCTGCAAGAGGGAGAGAAAATCCTTCCCTCTCTCACACCTCCACTTTTTCTCATCACTTTGAAGTATTTTTTGTTCCTGAGGACAGAGGAGCGGCTCGGTCTCTGAATAACGGTGCTGCAGAGCTTGGTCTGCGGGGACATGTGAAGAAATGCAGCTGTCTCTTAAATAACAGGAGCTGACACCAGTTGTGAATAGATGAGTGATCGTGGCTTCAGCCTCCACAGCGGAGGATCTGATTTCCAGTGAAGCCCCATTCATCCATCCAGGGCCCATCATAAGGCTATTAAGGGAGCATCTGTCACAAAAACCACAAGGGCTTTAAATGCTTGAAAAAGGGCACAACAAAAAGAAGCCTGCATAGCTTATATACTTTATGCTGGGTGACGTGATTCTTGCCACTCTTCAGCAAAAAAAAACGGATGATAAATATGATGGGGAGCCAAAATACGTGATGTGAGCAGGGTGAGGGTTGTTTTTCACCTTAGCGTGGAGTTTGGTTGTTTTTGTTTTTCCAGGCTAGCGGGGTAGGCACGAAAGCCAGTGGCAATGAGTTTTCTCCAGTAGCGGAGTGCATGGCCCCGGCTCACTGGGCATCCTGCTCTGGAGCCCTGGCTCAGAGCACTCCCTCCAGGACACACAGGGAAAGACTTTTCCTGCTGTCTGATGCGGTAGGGAAAGCATCTCCAGCAGCAGGACGGGGCGGCACGTTCCAGCCCAGCGGGATGTGCCTTGGCAAGGCACAGGGGGAAGCGTGCTCCGAGCAAGTCGGTGTGACTAGGTTACTTATCAGGGCTAAACCCACACTCTACGTTGTTTTAAAAAAAAAAAAAAAAAGTCACATATAGCTAAACTGAAAGAGAAAGGCAAGCTTAGACATCATGGCTATCTTACGTGAGTTGTTCCAGCTCATACCTTCTTGCACTCACAGGTAAATTCATAGAACCATAGAATGGTTTGGGTTGGAAGGGACCTTAAAGATCATCTGATCCCATGGCCTGCCCTGGGCAGGGACACCTCCCACCAGAACAGGTTGCTCCAAGCCCTGTCCAGCCTGACCTTGAACACCTCCAGGGATGGGGCAGCCACAGCTTCTCTGGGCAGCCTGGGCCAGGGGCTCACCACCCTCACGGCAAAGAATTTCTTCCTCAGATCTCATCTAAATCTCCCCTCTTCCCGTTTAAACCCGTTCCCCCTTGTCCCATGGCTCCCCTCCCTGATCCAGAGTCCCTCCACGGCTTTCCTGGAGCCCCTTTAGGGACTGGAAGGGGCTCGAAGGTCTCCCCGGAGCCTTCTCTTCTCCAGGCTGAACCCCCCCAGCTCTCTCAGCCTGTCCTCACAGCAGAGGGGGCTCCAGCCCTCCCAGCATCTTCGTGTCCCTCCTCTGGCCTCACTCCAACAGCTCCATGTCCTTCATGTGCTGAGGATTCCAAAGCTGGACACAATACTTCATACTCAGCAGAGACAAAAATGTCTTTTCTTTCCCTTCAACAGCACAGCTCCTCTTACTACTCTTTATTCTCTGCAAGCTGCGCTGGGCACAGCTGCCATCCTCTGGCTGACACCTGAGGGGTTGCCCTCCCGTCCTGCCCCCAGCGTGTCACCTCCTGCCCCGCTGCCTCGTTGGGTGACATCCAGGCTGCCAGAGGCACAGACATCAAAGGACAGGAGCACTGCTGGTGCGCGGACCTGCTTTACTATATTCCCAGTATAGTGAAAGCATCTCACATGCATTAGATTGATGCTCCGGGGGCTAGTTAGGCATTTAGGTGCTGTAATGCACATCAAACCCCCTTTAAGAAGAACTGGAGCGTCTGCATGCAGCTCAATGGTAGTGAGAAAGACAGCTCTGTGTTTATAATTCATATTAAATTTTAATCCAAATTCATGAAATCATAGAATCATAGAATGGTTTAGGTTGGAAGTGACCTTAAAGATCATCCGATCCCCCTCCTGCCCTCCCACTAGACCAGGTTGCTCAAAGCCGCATCCAGCCTGGTCTTCATCTTCCTCTTTTCCTTCTGAATTATATTTAGTTGGGCGGAGTTGTTTTGAAAAACTGTCTTGAATGTGGATGAAAAAATGGATTGTGGTCATACGTGCGCAGCTGTAGGGTTCCTCTGCAAAAACACTTCATGCCAAAAGGCAGGACTTCCTCCCCAGAGTTTCAGCCCGTGGAGGCATTGCTTATGTTCATAGATTTTAAGCCTAGAGCAGAATAAGCGTAAATGTTTTAAACTATTCGAGTGTTTTAGAAAGCTAGATATCCTCTTTACCCCCCCAGAAAAAAAACCCAATTTATATTCCCAGATTATCACCATCTCTGCGGGCCCTGGGTTTTGTCTCCCACGGTCCCAGCCCTGTGCTGGATTCCAAGCCGAAGCAGTGACTCGCTGGGGGGAACCATCTCCCTTCGTTTGAGCTGCCTGAAGGCAGCAACCTGCCCCGTCTCCCTCTTTTCCCAACAGAGAGGGAGGCAGCTCCAGAAGGTGGCTCGACCTGTCTGTTCTGGGAGCCAGACCCATATGCTCCAACCTCTTATCTGAATAAACCCTGACAGCAAGGCATGCGTGTGTACAGCATCCAGCACAATGGACCGACGGGGACCTTCATCCCTCAGGGAATAAAAATAGCAAGTAATATTAGGACTGTGTATTTTCACAGATTGCAATCAGGGCTCAGAACACGCCCGCTCTTAATTTCCTGCTTTCAGTTCACTATCAGATTTTATGCCTAGGTTGGTGGGGGTTGCTCACGTTTCTTTTTCCCCAGAATAGGATTTTTTTTTTTTTCTTTCCTTTAACTACAATACATTCAGCCATGAAAAATGAGATCGAAAAAGATTAATAGGCAGCTGAAGGATTCATCTGAGATGGGCAAAGGTTAGTGTGTGTCTTATTCTTATCTGTTTTCTTTTTCTTTTCTCTTCTTCTTAGCTACCTAGACAGCTTAGATCGAATTGGAGCTGCAGACTACCAGCCCACGGAGCAGGATATCCTCCGAACCAGGGTCAAAACAACTGGCATCGTAGAAACCCACTTCACATTCAAAAACCTCCACTTCAGGTTAGTCTAAAACTGAACGGACCGGTACATTTTCAGGGCATCTCTTTGTCACGGGGTTTCCCTATAGCTCCCGAAGAAGAAGTTGTTAAATTGCTGGTTAATGCACGGATGGCTCCCACTGCAGAGGACAAGGTGTTTTAGGGGGTCAACAGTATGAAATGTTTGGCTTGAAAATCACTGCCCTTAAGATGGGAGCTCACGGTACCTTCTTCTAACCCAAACGACACCAGTTTGTTGAGAGGTATAATATGAGGTCGGCCCCAAGTCCAATCAAGCCTCGTAAATGTAAAAATATTTGGCCAAATCTCATCTCCAAAGTGGGTCTGTCACGTGTGGTTAATGCTATATAGTGGCCCTCATGATGCTAGCCAGCAGAGAGAAGAGGGCGTGAGGACAGCAAGCTGCACAAACACGGCATTTAAAACTTAAGTGTGCGTGGTCTCCACAGAGCTCCGCAGAGCCTTTGGGAGCCAGCAGGCTGCTGAGGCTCTCCCACAGATCCCCACATCCCTCAGCTGCCACTGCTCCTCCTGCTCCTCCTCAGCTCCAGGCTCTGGAGAAGACCCAGTGGTAAAAGTCCTGTTGCTTTGTGTTTGGACCCTTCCAGGGACGATATGGTCAGAACATGCCAAGACTGCTAGAATTTTCCTCATAATTAAGAAAGAGCGGGTGCTGACAGTCTTCTCCTGTGCCATAGGCTCTTTGATGTTGGGGGCCAGCGGTCAGAACGCAAGAAGTGGATTCACTGCTTTGAGGATGTCACAGCGATCATTTTCTGCGTGGCGCTGAGCGGCTACGACCAGGTGCTCCATGAAGATGAAACCACGGTGAGTCTAAACGGGTCTCAGAGGCCCCGACACTTCTTTGCGGGAGAACTGCTCGGAGATCGCCAAATGCTGGCTGGGGTGCTGCAGTAACGTGCTTTTGTCAGTCATTTCCCCCCTGACTCTGAAATCCTGAGGGGGTTTGTCCTCCTCCGCACTCTTCAAAATCAAGTCCTGCACACCCAGGTAACGCTTTCTTGCGCCGGTGAAGTCGCAGTGTTTTTATTTCTCCTTTCTAGCTGACCTGGGTGTTTTCAAAGTGCGCTAAGGGGACGCTGTATCCAGCAAGAGGAGATGGATAGAGCTGGGTGGGCTTTTAAACCAAATGCCGGGGTCACGCCGTGGTGCAGCGGCGCGGGACAGCCCTGCGCGCCCGAGGCAGGCGCGGGCTGGGAGCGTAACCGATTTCTTCAAGGCTACAGAAATTCATTTTCCTGAGTGAAACCGGAACTGTGTGATTCCTCAGGTAATTTGCTCTAGGAGAGCTTTTATTACTTCCCACTGTGACATTAGGCTGAAAATACCATCTGGAAATAAAGCGAGTGAGGAGCCGCGTGCTCCCTGGTATTAGAGTGCAATTAATACAAGCGAATTACATACACAGGAAGGATGCAAGGAGCCTCATTACTGTCTTCTGGACGTTCATTCAGCGTGTCGGGGCTGCATGCTTTCGGGACTAACGACGACCGCGGCAAGCACCCGGTGGCACTTGTCTAACGAGAAGGAGTCGGAGGCCGTGCTCAGATTTTGGGAATGGTTTCATCTGTGCTGTCTCTCCGAGGGTCTTTATTCTCCTGCTGGCAAAAATGTCAGGCTTGGCAGAAAGCTGGTGATGAGGAAGGAGTCGAGGGAAAGATTGCTGTTAGGTGGCAGTCCTCTCTTCCCCAAAAAGAGTGGGGCTGTGGTTCCTGGCCCCTTCGAGGCAGGTTTATGAGCAAACTGTTCGACGAAGTCACCTGGTTGGTTGGGTCGCGTTGATGGCAGAACTCGGGGTGCTGTTTAACGTCATGACTGTGTCCCTCTGGACCTACTGAGACACCCTACACCTTCTCGTGTCCAGTTATTTGCAATCCCTGGTTGTCCCCTCTCCAACCTGATGCGCTCAAGGATGCTCAGTCCTGTAGGATTTGCTGCTGACGAGCAGGGTAGCAGCTCAGCCGCTCCTGCAGAAAATTGGCATTTGTGCGGCTCCGACTTCGCTCTTGCGTCCGGAAAGCAGGCAAAGCCTGCTTTCCGGACGCAAGAGCGAAGTCGGAGCCGCACAAATGCTTGCTCTTTCGATTTTATAATGCGTTTCTGAGGATGCTGAGCAACAGGAGGGCAGAGGCAGCTGCGGTCCATTTACACAAGGGGGAAAGGATTTGGCGTGGCCACCCCTGCCCTCACCCACCCAACCAACCCTGAGCGAGGCCGAGGCAAATAGGGAAAAGAAAAAAAAAAGAAATGAGGGTGTCAGATTTTCTCAGCCCCGTTTTACCCTCAAGCATTCGGTCTCCTCCCTGCTAACGTGGCGCCTCTCCCAAAGCCCAGCAGTAAAAGCATCCTCTCCTCGGTCAGCTGATTTGACGTCTGTCTGCATCCGTCACATCTGCTGGCTTTGAATGACGTAAATCAGCTTTTATCGCTTCTCACTTAGAAAACACAAAGAGGAGGCAGCTGAGAGCGAGCGAGCTGGATGCTGCTCCTCCATCTTCATTTTCTATAGAGATGCTTACTACAGCCCGGGCGCTTCCAGCGGTATTAAGCCGCTGAAGGTTTGGGGGCTGTACGGATGTCTCTGTGAGTACGGAAGGACTTGCAGAGCTTTCACTGCTGGCGTGGAGCCCCGAGAGGGAAAGAGCATCTCAGGCGCCCAAACAAAAAAAAAACCCACTTGCAAAGCTGGGCGCACAGGGAGCACAGCATTCCCTCCTGCGCTCGGCGCCCTGTTGACGATAATCACTGGGGCCACCAACAGCAGAAGGACATGGAGCTGTTGGAGCGGGGCCAGAGGAGGCCATGAAGATGATCAGAGGGCTGGAGCCCCTCTGCTGTGAGGACACGCTGAGAGAGCTGGGGGGGTTCAGCCTGGAGAAGAGAAGGCTCCAGGGAGACCTTCGAGCCCCTTCCAGTCCCTAAAGGGGCTCTGGGAAAGCTGGGGAGGGACTCTGGATCAGGGAGGGGAGCCATGGGACGAGGGGGAACGGGTTTAAACGGGAAGAGGGGAGATTTAGATGAGATCTGAGGAAGAAATTCTTTGCCGTGAGGGTGGTGAGCCCCTGGCCCAGGTTGCCCAGAGAAGCTGTGGCTGCCCCATCCCTGGAGGTGTTCAAGGCCAGGCTGGACAGGGCTTGGAGCAACCTGGTGTGGTGGGAGGTGTCCCTGCCCAGGGCAGGCCATGGGATCAGGTGATCTTTAAGGTCCCTTCCAACCCAAACCATTCAATGATTCTATGGTTTCACAGGGGCTTTTTGCACTTCTCTAACTCAAACCGCACTTCAGGCGGATGAAAGTGCCGTTCAGATAAATTCAGCCTCTAACAGGCAGCTGGGGCTCACCCTGTTACGCTCAGCACTGGGGCCAGTGCGGTTGTAGGGTCAGCTTGTCTCACTGGAAAAAAAAGCTCAGGAACAGCAGGTTTACTGTGAATCCTTTGAAGTGAGACTCAGCAAAAAGCTGGTTAAACCAGGCTGGGTGAAACGCCCCCTGACCTGTCCCTGCCCTTAAAATTAAAGCGCAGCTCTACACTTGTGAAGTTTTTTTTTTGTGGTTTATTGTGCTCTTTGTTTTAAAAGACTGAGCACCCATCCTCCTGCAGCAGCTGAAAGAGGACTATTGTGTGCGGAGCCATCACTCCCTGAGAGCAGGTTAGTCTTTTATAAGGGATGTATTTTCTCTCTCCAATTCCCTACCACAAAGAGCAACGCTGCAGGAGTCAAGGAAGGCAAGTACTTCTCTATGTCCAGAGCAGAAAGACATAAATGAAATAAACTCTCTGCATCTGTGATTTCTAGGTCCATACACCCATAAAGACCCTGGTGCTGTTGAATCCAGCCTCTCCCGTTGCCCCAAAACCCTTTCTGCGCCGCTGTTGGCAGATCTGAGCTGCTTCCCCCTGTGCCTGGCTCCCACGGGAGGGGAACAAGGGAGATTCAAGCAGTGCCTTCACCCGTCCCGTTGCTGCCGGCCGCAGCCCACAGCTAGAGCTCACGAGGCGAAACTACACCCTCTGCCCAGCCCCTCCAATGCACCAGCCGCTGTCTTCAGGGTATTACACCCTCTGCCTCTGCCGAGTCCACCATGAGGAGCTGCCGTCTTTGTACACAGTGGGAACATCCTGCTTGAGCCGACTGAGCAACTCAGCGGGTTATGGTTTTGCATAATGAGGCCACTTCGCCTCATTTGTGACTTCTCTTTATGTTCCATAAGCTGAGGTTACAGGAGGAAAAGCCTGAGATCTATAATCTGGGAGGAGAGAGGGGCAGCAGTCAGATCAGTCAGTAAAAATGGAGAAGGTGATTAACAAAGGCAGATTTGCATTGCTCCTTCTAAATGAAATTCCTAATGGCATTCACAAAAAAGACAACACTGGCATGGGAACCGAGGCTATCCTCTTTGGCTTTTTCCTTGCAAATCCAAAGGAGTCATGGCAAGAGAGGGAGATGTTCTCGCGGCACATTGCTGCCTCGGAAACGGAGATATTTAGGTCATCCATATCTAGCCAAGACATGCGAGTATTGTTCGTGTCCCCGTTGCTGAGCATGGGATGGGTTGAAGGAGCTGTGCTGGTGACCCTCGGTGTGCATTAGTGTTGGCCTCTTGGTTCCTATTTCGCTGCGTGACCTGGTTAGCGTGCTCTCTCTGCTGCCATTGGGCAGGGAAAATTGAATTGCAGCGCTCAGAAATTGCCTTAGGAGTGACAAAGCAAGTGGAAGTGGCTTGGGCATCGTAGGAAATAGAAGCAGGAGGGGGAATGTGGGGTTTCTGTGCTTAGGATGACCATCAGCGTCCTTGTAGTTCACATGGCAGTTAGCGCTGCATCACCAAGGAAAACAGAAAAGATGGAATCAACTGGATGTTGCACAAATAAGCAGGTCTCCTCTCACGCTCTGGTGAAAAAAAGATGGGTTTTATGAGTGTGTTTCTGCCTGGGCCGTGTCTTGGCTGCAGCGTCCTTTCTCCCTCGCGGTCAGCAGAAAGCTGTTCGCCGCACATCAGCGTCGGGAGCACGGCTGTGCCGTGACGTCTGAACTCACCGACAACCAATTCTGCCTCTTGTCCTGCACAGGAAAAGTTCACTGGGCTTGTAATTTGTGTGGGCGAGTGGCTATTCCTCTGTGTCAGGTCTGGTGGGGGCTGCTCTTCTCCTTGGGGTACTTGCAGGCATAAAATACTGATTTTGAAATAGGAAGTGACGTTAAGAAGCCAGTGTTTCGAGAGCCCTTTCCCTTAATGCTAGACCCAACATGAAGGAGGAAAAAGCAGCACAATGGGTCCAAAAGCAGGTGAAGTAATTTCTATCACTTTGTATAAAAAGATGAGAAGTGTAATCTTTAATGGCTCCTGGCAGAGTGGGCATGTCTGCCCCATCGCAGTAGCTTTAAGGGATGAAAAGGGTCTTCCGCTGTGGATTTGCCGGTAGGAGGGGGATTATTTGGGTGCTTGAACTCCCCCTTTAGCAGCAGCCGGTCCTTTTACATGTGGTACCCAGAGACCACCTCCCCGTCCTCGCCTCTGGGCCAAGGCCAGCCTGAGCTGTTGCAGGTCTCCCGCAAACATCTATCAAACTCGTAACAGTTGGGAACGGAAGGGAAAGGAAAGGGAAGCAGCGGGGCATCCCCAATATTAGCCAGCACCGGGACAGCTTGTGTCCATGCATGGGCTCCCGGGAGCCCTCCTGGGATGCAACAGCATTTCCCACGTGGCACCCAGGGACAGCACCGGCAGCATCCAGACCTGCTCGCCGGGACGTTGCTCGGCACCTTTGCCACACATGGAAAATGGCTCCTCGCTTTGGATAATGTCTTCTTCTCTTCAGTGATGGGGAAGGAAAAGGTGGCTTTTAAGACCAGAACCTTTCCTGGGTGAATAAGGAGGAGTGGGCAGAACAGTGATTATATTTACTCAGCTAACTGGCAGAGCTGGGGGGAAAAAAAATCGACATTTAGAGGTCAAAAAGCCGTGTCAGGCAGCCTTAGCAAGCTTCGAAACTTGTTTCTGGAATTTGAAAGGAATAGAGGATTATTGCTGTAACTCTCATTTTCTACAGGGATGTGTTGGCTTGTGCTGTGTGTATGATATTCTGGTTATGACTGGACGCTGAGAGTCACTGTTTCTTGGGAGAACACTCGCATTTCCTAACAGGTATTAACACAAATTAGTCGCACCATGTAAGCCAAGCGGAAGGATTTCTGTTGGATCCTTACATAGTCTTGCTACCGTAGGAAAGTCAGCTTTTATTTTAAATCAGCAAGAGTGAGAAAAATGTCATTCGAAATGTTCTGTGAGGGACCCTGCATGAAAAACGGCTAATTGTATTTGCTTTCTGTTCCCCTGACTGCCCTCCGCTTTCTTCTCTCCTCCCCAAGGCTTTGGGTAGCCGAGGATCTCCTGCACAAAACCTTTGCGGGTTCTACATGGTTACGGTTTTGACACCACGAGTAGCAAAGAGGAGCTTTGCTCCGGGGCTCCCCCACCAGCCAGTACAACCTGGGTTAGCAAAAACCCGCACACAGACACGGGATGGTCCGGATAAGTGAACGCCTTGCCACCGAGACCCAAAGAGGAAATGCATTTTTACATTTGTACACAATGGCGTCTTCCCCGTGCGCTGCTCCGCTGCACGGTGGGGAGGTGCTGGGTTGTGTCAAGGCTGGCAACCAAGAGTGTGGTTCACGGTCCAGCAAATCGCGTGTGTCCTGTTTCACTCGGGGTCAGATCGGGTGTTTCCTTCGTCCACAGAGCCACTTTTCTCTAAATGAAATGTTCAGCAGCAGCTAAAGCGTATCAATGCAAAGGAAAGCGTTAATCAATAAAGTGCTGGGCTGGATGACGCTGCCGGCGCGGGCGTGAAACAGAGCAGGAGAGGGCTGAAAGCGCCCGGCTGCCTCCTCCACCTCTCCCCATTTCCAAATCTGGGGGGTGGGGACACACACACACACACTGCACCCACCCCAAAAAACCCTCCAGCAGCGAGCCCTGTTCTCTCTAGCATCTCTGCGGCGGTGGCTGTAACCACTCTCGTGTGTGCACCAGCGGGTTTGGGCAGCGCCGTCCCAAGGAGATGCCGCTGGGAAGAGCGGAGGAGCCGGTCTGGCCGGTACCGTGCTCTGCCTTTGATAATGCCCCGGCTGCCGGGGTGTGCTTCGTCCGCACCGCGCCTGCTCCCTGCGCTGCCCGGCTGAGAGACGGCCACGGCGTCAGCCTCGCGCCCCAAACATCGCCAGCCTCGGCGCCTCCACAGCTTTTCCTCGCCCGACTCACCTTATCTAGCCAAACAAAGGCCAAAAAATGAGCATTTGAGAGACCAACCAAATTTGGCAGGTATGAAGCTTCTCTTGAACTGAGAAAAAAAAAAAAAAAAAAAAAAAAAACCAAACCAAAAGAAAAGCCGAGTTGAGAGTTGAAAGCAGCAGGGAACATGACACTTGGTTGACTTTGCCGTGAGCTCTTTCCACCACCATAAAACCATGTGGCGGACTTTCCGACTCTCTAACTGGTCTGGTTGTTGGTTTTTTTTTCATTCTTCTTATCTCTCTCCTTTTCCCGTCTCGTTTCTTTTTTGCATGACCTATAACCAAACTCCTTGCTGTGCGTGCATTTGACTGTGTGGCTCTTCTGCGGGCGAGGAGCTAATGTTCTTCTAGAGGCATGAGCTAACACCAGTGGTCGCTGCCTGACTTCTAGCCTGGTTCTTCTTAGATACCCTTCCCTACTTTTTTTCCTTTTTATATACTACTTCCTCTTCCTTTTTCCACTTTTTTTTCCTCTCTGCCAGACACTTTCTGTCGAGCCATCTCCCAAGAGAACTAAAAAAAAATAAAATTAAAAAATTAAAAAGATTAAAAGCCCAACACCAGGCACCACCACTAAACAAAATAACAAAACCAGGCAAAGCTCACGGCAAGGTTCATTTCCAAAATTATGTCACCTTGATGTCTGCTTCCAACTCTGGATTAATTCAAGGATCTACCAGTCCTTGGTTAATGTATCCAACCAGTGTGCCACACGCACTCGAGAAAGTAAAAAAAAAAAAAAAAAAATTTTAAAAAAATAATTAATGAAAACATTTTAGAAAATCTGCATGAGCTACGCCGACAAGTAAATCTGATCGAAGGGCAAAAGTAACTCCCCATCCATGCATGGTGCATGATGATTTCTATGAGCTGGGGTCCTGTAAATGACATGCTATGCAACACCAAAACAGCTCTGCATAGTTAAATGCCCTTAAGTTACTAACTGTCTGTCCAGTGTTATAGGGACCGCATCTGTGTATGTACACGTTCAGCTGTATGTATACATAAATTTATTATGTATATCGTAGCTTTTCATTTTTTGTGTTTTCCTCCTTAATTTAGTTGTTTTAGATTTCCCTACGTGTTGAACGTCCCCGGGTGGCTGCCTTTGGCCTGACGCCATCTCTCCTTTCTGTTGCAGAACCGCATGCACGAATCGCTGAAGCTTTTCGACAGCATCTGCAACAACAAGTGGTTCACAGACACGTCTATCATCCTCTTTCTAAACAAGAAGGACATATTTGAGGAGAAAATTAAGAAATCTCCACTGACTATCTGCTTTCCTGAGTATACAGGTAATGAGAAAGTAGGGATGCATGGCAAAGGGATGAGGGATGCGTTTCCCAGCCGGGCTGATGCTGGGGTGTACGGCAGGCAGTGAGGCTCGAGATGAATAGCTAGAGCCCCCATTCACTTCCCTGCACGTTTTATATCAATAAATGACGTAGGATCCCGTCCAATGCGTTTAGTGGCCACTTAAAGGCTGAGGATAACTTAAACCCAAGTTCTTTGCCAGCAAGGGGCCACCGTTGCTCAGCGGGGTGTTTGGTCCCCATGCTGCCGGGCCATTCCCTGCAGGAGCAGGGCTGGCAGCGCACTCCCAAAGCCCTGCCCTGGGTCCCTGCGTCGCTGGGGAACATCATCCCTCCTGCAGGTCTCAGAAGGATGCAGAGGGCTCACACCATCACAAATGGGTAACTGGTCTCTGGGAGGCCAGCGCACGGGGTTTTGTCAGCCTGTCCCCAGCTTTGCTGTTTCATAACCCGCCACGTTCCCCGTGTGGGTCCTGGCTGACCACACCGAGGATCCCTTGGCAGTTCCTGGCCACTATTCCCTGCCAGGCACCGAAGGGCTGCGGGATCAGGCCTCCAGCACGCAGACAGCTTGGCTGCTCCAGCTCAGGCTGTGAATTTTCAGCACATTAGTTTAGAATGTCCCCAGTTTTTGCTCTCAGCGGACATCGATCTGACATCAAGCGTCTGGACGTGGGAACAAGACCAGTGCTAGGTCTTCTCATGCACTGGCCACCCACACCTCACAGCCCACCGTGCAGACGGAGAAGAGCCGCAGCAAGAAGAGCACAGTGTGCAAGCAGCCCTTGCTTCTGCTGCCTGGCGTCTGACCTGCTAATGGTGAGAATCCATCACCCATGCAAAGGCTGCAGCTGCATCTCGCCAGCTCCCACAAACCCTCATTACCATTCCGAGACAGCATCAAAATAAACTTTTATCGTCGTGAATTATTTAAGCTCACCGGAGACATCCAGATGAATCAAGCCGACAGACAGAGAAGCAGATCTCTTTGTCAGGAAACATAGTTGTGAACTGGGAGTACCGAGAGTGTCACATTTCTGGGCAGGCCAACAAATTATTAACCAGAGCTTCCTATCTCTGAGCACTTGATTTTTCACCGTGAATAGGCAAAAGCGATCCATCACTGCTGCCATGGGCTGGATGGTCTGTGACCACAGAGCCGAATTACTCCCTCTGAATTCAGAAGAACATCTGCAGGCTTCCTTTCCAGGGAAGGGTTAGGTGTTTGTCACTACAAACGCATTGCAGCCATCGACTCAGCTGTTTGGTCCAGACAGAACCAACAGATTCCTGACGTGTTTGTCTAAAAAGAGCGAATAATGGAAATCTCACAGTCGGTACAGTTGGCAGCTCACAATAGTGCCAACCCCAAATTTTGGTGGTTGCAAATTAGATTGCCACGTGCCATCTTTTGGATGGCTTGTAGGGCAGCTCATCACCATCCTCTATACACCAGAAGATTTTTATCATTGTGTCTTCCTTTTTCCCTTTTCTCCATGAAGTGAACCTGCACCTTTCACTCCTTCCTGATGACATTTTGTGGAGCTGGTTTTGTGGGTCTTTGTTGAAGTCTCCCAGTAACCCCACTCTGAAATCATATCCTTATATATCCCTGATGGCAGAGGGACTGGAATGGGAAGGGATGTCATTTTAGACAAAACTTTTCCTTCCCAAGCTATCGCAGCCCAAGAGAGGAGTTCAGTGGGGGAGGCAGACCCTCACGCACGTGTGGCTAAGCTCTCAGCTGACTGTGCAGAGGAAAACAAATACAGCTTGTTTCTGGAGCACTTCAGCCCCAAGTGAACCAATCCAGTCCTCCCGATATCTCAGAAGACCCCAAAGATGCTCTAAATTCCTTCAAGGTGCCAGGGACGCAATGCCAGGGACCCTCCACAGGGCTCTTTTCTCTCTTGTGCCATCAGAGAGGGCTGGAAGTCAGAAGGCTGGAAGCCCTTCCACTGATCCGACAGGGATCTGACTCAGAAGTGAAGAATATCTCACCCCGAGGCGTCCAGCAATGCCATTAGAAGTTGGAAGTTAGCTCGTACTAACGTTAAGCCAGACTTCAGACCCGAGCAAACACTTGAGGTTGCTTGCCCCTGCTTTGCTGACCACGGCTCAGAGGATGGAGCCCTCGTGGCCATGTGAAAAAAACAGCCTTATTAGAAAGTTGCCCTGAAGTTAAAAAGAATTATTTGATGAAAGCCTATAAATCAATCAAGTGGACTCTCAATGTCACAAGTCGTTTCCACAAAATGCTTTTAATAAAATGAAGTTGCTGATGTCCATAAGTTCTGCTGACAGGTAATGATTAGAAGGCTGCATCCACAAATTTGCTTGCTGCATGCTGGAACACTGTTTCCATCCCCTTAATTCACTCATGCTTTTAACTAATCCACAAGACTTAGTGAAGCAGCAGCACAATCCAGGGCGTGTTTTAAGCCAAGCTGGCATTAGTGATTCCCGGCTGTCCCAGAAGGAATCCAGCATCTAAATCCTCATGCCTTTGAACAACCAGCTTCCCCTTCGTCAAATACCCTCCTGGTGGTGCACAGCACATGGGTCTCCTCCCAAACTCTTTACACAGGTCTTCATGCAAGAACCTGCTCCCAGCAAACACGTTGTCTGTCTTAATTTCAAGCGTATTCTCAAATCTGATGGTCTTCGTGAGCTTGTGTCTTCAACTAGCAATGCTCGTATATATGTGGGTGCGGGTCATGCCCTAGATCCGCTACCTTCAACCACAGCATATCTCAAGCCCAAGTAAACTTCCCTCTAGCAGATAACGTTTCCCATCAGCAGAGCAACATGGAGATCCAAGAGCACGATCAGCATTACCAATGTAGAGTCTTTCAGGGCTCGGGGGCACACAGCCCTGCTGGGGGCTGCACCCCGGGCTGGCTGGGGAAACCGAGGTTATCAGCCCTGAGCAGGAGCCCAAGCGATGTCAGGGCTGCCCACCAGAGAAAGGGTCTTCTCCTTTGCTATTCTGAAGCTTTTGTCACACAAACCCTTGGAGTTAATAAGGTTTGGCACAGACATCTCCCTACATCCAAACAAGAGACTCCTCGTGGCGCGGTTTTCGCCACAGCTCTAGCAGAGGGTGCCACGATCCTAATTTCTCAAAAAGAGGGACGTTTTATATTAGCTTTTTTTTGTATTTTGTTTGAGAAACCCCCACTTTGCTCTGTGTAACAGAGCAAGTGGATCTTTTCCTGTCCTTTTCTCTTAGTGGTTCAGGGAAAGGAGGGCACGGTTACCAATGCTGCCCTCAATTCATGGACATTTTAGCTCCTCTTTTCCATCAAAAGCTGAAACTTTAATCAAAAAAAGCCTAAAAAGGGAAAAAAGCTGAGCCTTTGCACCAGGTCAAGCACTTGATGCACTCCTGGCAGGTTTTTTCTCTTTTTGTGGTCAGCGTTATGTGGAATTTCTTCTGTTTTTCCCGTCATAGCCTGCTTAACACTCAGTTCCCTCATCCAGTTCATCTCTGTAGACTATAAACGGTGACTCAGAATAAAAATACAGCTGAGCTGATGGTGGAGAGCATCTCCTGCCTTGCAGCAGTCCTGGCTGGTAATACTAGTCCCTGGGATGGAGATGGGGTGACCGGGCTGCAGCAGCCCCATACGAGCTCCCCATGTCCCTACAGTGGGGCGCTTGCAGGCACCCTATGGACGTAGGGTTATGGGATTGCTTTAACCCACTCTTTTTCCCTTTTGCCTCGGCTCTCTTGCAGGCCCCAACGCTTTCACGGAGGCGGTGGCTTACATCCAGGCTCAGTACGAGAGCAAGAACAAGTCGCCCAACAAGGAGATCTACACACACATCACCTGCGCCACCGACACCAACAACATCCAGTTCGTCTTCGACGCCGTCACAGATGTCATCATCGCCAACAACCTGCGGGGATGCGGACTCTACTAAAGCCCTCTCCTCCCCTCCTCATCCTCGGGTCCCGTGGACAGGTCCTCTCTCCTCCTTTTTTTTTTTTTCCTCTTCAGAAGATGATGAGGAAGAAATACGTAAATCCCTCCTCCCGTCCCAGAAAACTTTGCAGCAAGTTCTGCTTTCCCCAGCCCCATTTTATTTGATTTTTGGTTTATTTTTAGTTCATTCCCTTGCTGCCTGGTTCTACTCCTCCGTTCCAGTTCGCAGCGCTGTAGAGGGAGCTAACACCTTTCCCACAAAGTGCATTTCAGCTGCCAAAAGACAAAAATACTTCAGTTTTAAAAAAAGAAAAAAAATCAAAGCCTTAAAATACTGGTCAGCACAGTGTAGTTTGGAACCAAAACTTTTCCTTTTCCTTGAAATTAAGGGATATTTTTAATTCTCCTGGTTATTTATCATTTTTTTAAAAAAAAAAAACAAAAAACACTATTCCTTTGGGAAGTGCTAGATACAATGTGATCGTTTTGAGGGTACCCTATGGCTCCAGTTCCTTCCCTAAAGCCGGAGGGGCTGGTGTTGAACGCAGCTGCCGCAGCTTGGATTTGTATATTCTCCTTTTTTCCAGACAGCTCTTTGAACAAGTGAAACAGCCATATCGCGTTCTGCTGGTGTCTGAATAAGAGGGACACAGTAACAAAACCTACTAAGCCTTGGTCTAAAAGCATTCGTTACTGGTAACAGTTTTACCTCAAGTTTTTCAAAATTAATGTTAAACTATGTCTAGTGGTTTCAGTAGTGTGTTTCTGATTTGGATGCCACGGAGCTGCTGGGCTTGGAGCCCTGGCGCATAGGGAGCAAGGACGCCCTGGGGATGGCATCCCGACGGGGACCCGGTGCATGGGGACATCCTGGACGGGATGCCAGGCTGGGTATGCAGCCACCCTTCCCAAAGCACCTCCCAGCCTCCTGATTTCAGCGCAACCAATGCTCCTGCGGCGTCTCTTTCCAAACTTTGGCCTTAAAATGCTGGGGTGCACCCAAAAATATCTAGCCCTGGCTTCTTGTAGGCAGGGTTTGACCTTCAAGTACCTGAAATGCCGAGAGGTGCTTTGGGGAACAGCACAATGCTTGGGTGACAGCGGGGTGTGCAGGAGCCAAGCAGCTCTTCATCGCACCTCGGGCGTCTAAAGTCCCTTGAGAAACCTGACATTGCACCCTGAGCCTCCTTGGCCGAGCAGAAGCAGGTAGCTTGCCTGTGTCATCTCCTGCCTGGGCGTCCAGGAGAGACAGCTCCAGGTTTGGTGTCTCCAGTCAGGGCATCTCTTTACCAGTATGTAAAGTGAGAAGGGATGGTTTATACTGGCCGTGTAGTGGCAAGGGAGGGCACAGGGAGCTGATTTGAGCCAAGTGATGGAAGAGGGCAGAAAAGCACATGGAAGAGAGGGGAGGGAGGGAGGGAGGGCAGAAGGAGAGGTGTGGAAAGGGCAAGAGTAGCACCCAGCAGAGCAGGATGTGGTGGCATAGAGAGGAGGACAAACGTGGCTGGGCTGGGGCACACGTGGCCATCCTTCTGCCATCGCCAAGAGCCCTGGGTGCTGTTGGGGTGAAGGCAAAGGGGAGTGTGAGAGGTGGGGTGTCACCTCTGGCAGTGGGGAGGGACCCTTCGAAGTCCACCCCAAAAGCTCGTTTGGTGCCTGGGTGAGATGGCCACCTCTGAGGTCCCATCAGCATGGCACCTGGGGGCAGGCAGGCAACGTGGATCCCCGCCTCTTCTCTGCCTCTCCAGAAAGTCCACGATCCTGGAAAACGTGAGTCTTTCCAGGCCAGCCATGTGTTCAGCTGTCCTCTCTTGGGAGCCTGGATGTCTTCCATGTCTCAGGAGGTCTGAGTTTTGTCCAGTGCCACGCCTGAGAGGGACAATATCTCTTTCCTCACTGTGCCCATCTAGAAGAGATGGCGTGAGAGCTGCCCCAAGGCAAGGGGAGGCAGGGGAAGGAGCAGGTAGGGTGGCACAGGACGGAGAGGACCGGTGGGGAGGACTGGGATGGAAGTTGCGGAAGGGAGACGAGGCAGGTTGAGGCAGCAGGGAGGATGGGAAGAGAAGGGTAGAGGAGAGTCTCCATCAGAGGCTGCGCTCTGCTGGGACCCTACTGGTGGGACATCCATGACAAAAGCCCAGCCAGGGATGTGAACGGGAGCACCGCAGGGCAAGTGGGAGGAGAACAAGGGGGCTCTCACCCATCTAAGTAGTTCACAGCCCAGCTTGGTTGGCAGCTGCGCCAGTAACCCCTAGGTAGAGTTAAATTAATAATACCGTATTTAGTACTGTGCAGTGCGGACACTGCTGCTCTGCTGGACGCTAACAGCAATAACGCCAGAGACTACCCACCTTTCTCTTCACCATCTCAGCCTTAACATACCTCCGGCAGCATCAGCTCCCACGGAGAGCTGGCCGGCCAGCAAAGCCAGGAGCTCCTCTCTGCTCCCCACACCACATCCCACCCACATGGCGTGTTTTCCCGGGTCCCAGCCACTCTCCCAGCTCCATTTAATGCCAGCACAATCAGCTGTATGCCTGTGAACCAAAGCAACACTGCCCGCAAGGCCTGTGCATTTAATTACATTTGGTTTAGCCTAGGATTTTCAGAGTCAATGCGAAGGATTTCCAAAGAAAGGATTTCCAGTGGGAAGCACCTGCCCAGTTCTCTGGTTCCTTGGATAGGACCAGCCACATGCCCCAGCCCTGGAGACTAAAGCCCAGGGAATGACAGTAAAATGCAACCAACCTGGTTGTTTTTGCAGGAAGAGGAGTTCAGTGCATAAATAGGCAATGAGAAAAAGAAATAGGCAGGGCTTGGATCCACCCCTGCCAAATTTCCCCCCGACCCCAGGCCAAGCTTTCTGCTCGCGTGCTCTCCACTGATCTCAGAGGTCATTTTACTCCAGGTGAAAGCTGGGCTGCGGTCTCAGGTCGTTGAATTAGTCCAGTCCGTCGGTTTACTTCCCAAGGCAGTGTATGATGGCACTGGGATGGTGCTCCCGCCGCAGAGGGGACAGGGAATTAGCTGGCGGGATGCAGAGGGAAAGGGATGCTCCTGGAGCATGTCCCATGCTGGTGACCAGGTCCCACCAGTATCATCTAGTGTTTAAATGTGCGTCGAATGTCAAAGTAAGGGTGGAAAAGCTGAATGTTGGTTACATTTGGTACGTAAAGTGTACGTAATGCCTGGACCCAGAGAGAAGCACCAGGGTTGTGCGCCCATGACTTGCGCGGGCAGCGAGGCAGGTCTCGATAAAGCTGTTTGAGAAGGATTCGATCAGCAGCACGAGAGGTTTGGAGGTTGTCTGTTCCCACCCCTTGCTGTAGGCGACGTTTTATCCCAGCAAATAAGGAGCAGAAGCTATTCCCAGTGAAGGCAGCACCAAGCCAAGGCTTCAGGGCTTCCCAGCATAAAGCGCATGGGAATATTTTGGTAAAGACAATTTAAATTAACTCAACCCCAAACTCTACCAAATGCAGCCGAGTCACCAGTCCCGGTTGGGTGCACTTGTGCCACATTCCGGGCTGGATTCAGGCAACCTGTGCCCGGCTGTGCTGGCTGGGGGGGGTGCAAACCCCCTCCTGCCTTCCCTGGCACATTGGTGATAACCAACGGCTGGTGCTCCATGGGAGAGAAAAGGGAGAAAAAGAGGGGGAGGTGTTGACACATGGAGCCTTTTCTTTCATTTTCTTTGGCATATTGTATGTCTAAAGCTTCATTTCAGCTGCTGCTGAATGCACGAGTGTTGTGAGGATTCGCTGACGAAGGCTGGAAGTGGCATGTGGAAGATGAAATGCTTCCAGTGTTCAACACCACTATTTCTCCCGCCCGATGGCCAAGTATAGATTTTTGTCTCCAGAGCGCCTGCCAAAGCATTGCTCACCCCTGGCTTTCTGCATCCTCCCCAGCCATTTCTGACAGATGTGCCTGCTGTAGGCAATCTTTTGCCCCGTGCTTTTTCTAAACACCAGCAATCCTTGCATCTGGTGCCTGGAAAGAAGACCTTGAAAGGCATTGCCTGCTTTCTAAAGCCCTTTTCTTACTAGCCCCCCGTGCTCAGCCATTGCCACGCTCCCAGACTGGACCTGCAGGGGCCCCAAGGTGGGCTGAATTCGCAGCCTCCCTGTAGCGGGGATGTTGCGGCTGGTAGAGATGCAACAGAAATCTTATCTGGGGCACGGGGGACATGTTTTAAAAGCACAGTGATTCACGGAATCGAGACGGCTATATTTGTATACGCCCTGCTGCCCTTCAAAGCTAACATGGGAATTGGCAAATGATGCCCTTTTTGGGATGCAGGAGGTTTTTATTGACTCGGGTCACTCGTCCAGCAGCAGCATCTGAGGGACGTCATGTCAAAAGCAGCATTAGCAACTCGCGGTGAGCTTCAGACAGTGGCAAAAAGAAAGAAGGAAGTCCCCCTCCCAGCTTGCTCCATCACCAGTGAGAGGGTCAGGTGTGAGAGGAGCCATGTGAGCAAAAACATGCAAATAGCTCCTTTATTTAAACAACAATTTCAATTAAATGGAGCAACCTGTAGAAGGAAAACCTTGCAATGAGCCTGCAGGGGATGCTGCAGGGTTACGCTGTGCTCCTTGGGAAGATACAGTGGCTGGGCTCCTTAGGAAAGCTAGCAATAAACACGCAGTGGGAAAGCACGCGTTAGAATACAGCCACATACTTCAAAGGCCGGGTTTTTATCTCTAGCAAGTAGAGTTGACTCTCTGGTGTTTCCATACGGCCGGAGGAGCCCAGCCGAGTGGGCAGCGAGGCCATCTGCTCCCTCCGTCTGCTGCCACTGGCACGTCCCTGCTGCCTCTGCCCTCCCGCGGGGACCCGGCCGGGTCTGGCGAGGGGTCAGGTGGCTTCCCACCACCCCCTACCTTGAACTTCTTCCAGCTTAATCTCTCTCAGGAGTTTTGTACGAGAATTCTCGCCACTTGCCTTCAGACAGCTTTCCTGGCTGGCCGGCCAGCCTGTCCCCCCAGGGAGGGGAGAGCATCCTCGGGAGGAGGCCGCCGTGCCTCCTCGGTAGAGGGGAGTTTGCTTTACAGGACGCTGAAAGTATCCATGAGAGGTGTCTGTGCTGTGATGTACGTTAATTAAATGCAGCTGGTGGTTTTAATCTGTTGTGGCACGAGCTCAGTGCTGGCCTGCAAGGGAAGAGGCTTCATCCTCGGGCCAGGAATGTGATCTCCGGAGGTCGGGATGGGACATGGGCGATGTCCTTTCACCAGGACATCCCGGTGTGCCCAGTGGCTGCTGTGTGAAGCATCGGGAAGGGCGACAAGGCGTGGGGTTCAGCTGGGGGTGGCAGGTGTCACCCCTGGGGGAATCATGCAGTTGATGCTGTAAAAGGGACCAACCCTGCACTGTTAGCCTGTGCCACGTGCCCGAGCATTTTGTGGCCAAAAAAAAATAGTCTCCTGGAGCCAAGGAGGGCTGTTGAGTTCCTGGGAACAATGCTGACTGTTTGTCGATTAGAGGAGCTTAGTACTAGTGTGTTTGTGTCTTTGTCACGGGCCGGGTTTGCTTTCAGGCTTACGACCAAAAACTCTGCGGCCATTTCCAAGGAGGTTCAAACACTCATTTCATGACCTGATGCCGGATGCGTCGAGGTCAGTAGGGATGGTGCTGCTGAGCATCGTCCTGGACCACCCAAACCCATCGCGTCCCCACGGCACACATGCGGCAGAAAGCGGGGACGTGGCGCGGGTGGCACAAAGGAGCGGACCAGGGCCCTGCCTCCGCCTCCCTGGAGGACAGAGCACACAGAAACGCTCGCCCAAAGTGCCCCAAGACTGCAGTGTACGTTATCGTTGCCAAGCTCCTGCAGTGACACGAGATAATTGATGGCGACAGCTATAGGGACGTGACCTATATAAGGCATAAGGCTGAGGACATGGCGATGGAAAGGGACTTCACACAGGACCGCTGGCGTCCCAACCAGTGGCCTGTGAGCTCTTTATTCGTGCTGCAAAGGCTAGCTAGCACACACCGGCAGCACACCACCATTGAACGCTGGTGTCTTAATAAGAGCAGGAGGACCAAAGCCTCCCAGTTGGAAGGAGAGGGGAGGGAGAGGGGCTGGGGACAGGGCAGGGACATCTCCGTCTCCCAGGGAGGGCAGCTCCATGCTCTGCGGGCAGCAGGTGCAGCAGGAATGGGAAGGAGAGATGCCGGGAGGAGACTGGGGGCTGGGAGCCAGCCCGGCACTCGCCGCCCCGGCCCCTCACCCACCCAGCACCCGGGGAATTAACGTTGAGATCCAAATCCCCACTGTCCTGTAGTGCAGGTGAACAGCTCTGGGTCTAAACCCACCACCTTCCAGCTGGAGAGAGATCGTAGCCATTAACAGCACCATTTTCAGCAATGCCTGAGTCTCACCAGCTTTTCCAGTGCTGGAGCAACCCGGCGGCACTGGGTGAGCAAATACGGTTGTTTAAAGACCAGCCATTAAATAGCCCGGTCCCTAATTTAACATCCTCAGCCCTTTCCCCCCCACCACCTGCCTTTCCCCCCTTCAGCTCGACAAGGGAACAGTGACCGTCACCCCGCTCCCACCGCATTTCTTCCCGAAGGATCGCCGGAGGCCGCCACGATTTCCCCTTTGCTGGTTTCCCACTGAATTGTTTCTCCTGCATGTTTGATGGCCCAAACTGTATTAACTGTAATTTTGTACGAAGAGTGACTGTCTGTTGGTTTAATAGAGCATTAGTTATTGTAATAATTTATTGGCTGTTGGTAATGTATTTATTAGTTACAAAATGTTAATAAAGTGCCAGCTCTTTTTTAGCGTGAGAGGGTTTTTATTGTGTCTCCCTTGAGCGCGTCCAGCTTCTCGAGCCCGTGACTTACCCTGTGTCTGCTCCGTGCGCACACATGTATGATACGCACCCACCGTGTGGGTCGTCTGCCACAGCCTCATTCACCTGGAAATACGGCATTTGAAAAGGATATAACCCAAAGGTATTTCATTTTATGTAAGTATTTGGTGGGAATTATTTTTTTCCCTTTTGTTTTTGAGTAGAACATCTTTACCGTGGTTTCTTTCCGTCCCTTGGTTTCTTGAAGTTACTCTTCTCCTCCTCAAGTCCCTTGCCCTGCGTATCGATGGCCATCCACGCTTTGACTCCGGCGCTGCCAGCCCCTGTGCTGGCATCCGTCTGTCCGCGTCCTGCTGCCCTTTTGGTGGCGATGCTCAGCACGGGCACCGGCAGGGCAGAGCATCCCTCCTGCCCCACTGCTGCCTCCGGTATCTATTACGAGCCAAGAAACAGGCTTTGCCGTTGTCTCTTCACGCCAGCCGTGCGAGCACAGAACCAAAAGAGCCATTTCTGGTTCAATTCAGTAAACGGTGCTTTTCTCCCCCCCCCACCCACCCACCTTGCAGTAAGACCGTACCTGGAGCACCTCTCCCTGCCTTTAAAATAATGCTTGCGCCAGTTTGTTCTTTTTATGTTTAAACGAAACGTCTTCCATTATTTGGGGGCATGAAATAGGAGCGAAAAACTTGAAGAAACCACAAGGAGATTTTCCATAAACCTCAGCAAAGGGAAAACTAACGATTTTTGCTGTTGACTTCACCAGTCCCCAGTGACCTAACTCCAGCTGGACCCATCCTTGGACACGTATCCCCACACAGCCCGTCCTGCAGATCAGACAGAATTACGGGCCAGCTCTGAGAAAAACTAACGGCCAAAAGGATTTTTCTTTGTATATTTGTATCGGGGAATTATTTTTTTTTTTAAAGTTTCCTGTGGGATGCCTGTGCGGGTGTGCAGGGTCCAGAAATCACCAGGGTTATTTTTCTTGTGCTTGGGATTTTCGTTCCCCCAGACACCTGCTTCGTTTCCGCTGCTCCAGCACCATCAGTCCTTTATTTAAATGTAATACATGTATGCAACAACAAGAAAAAAAAAAAAAAGAACAACAAAACACGCAGATACTTCTCATAAAAATCTCAAGATCCAGCATTTTTGCAGCAGCCACAAGTCAAGAACCACATCCTTTTGTGGCGGTTTCTGTTTTCCGCAGGAATAAGATGGTTGGTTTGGGGTTGTTTTTTTTTTGGTTTTTGTTTTCTAAAAAAAAAAAAAAAAAAAAAAAAGATAAGGATCAAATGATCCCGAAGCTTTGGAAAGCGACTGCTTGGCATCCCTGGCTACTCTTTGTCAAGGAGGCGACGGCGCACTCCGAAAGCCTCTCCAGATGAAATGAGACATCTGCTGAATTTTGCATGCAGAGCTGCAGCTGAAGTGTAGCTAATAAAATGACTCACTAATAAAACATTCATGGAAAACTCCAAAATGTGTAATTGGGTCATCATTTCATGAGGAAACGTGCATTCTCTCAAGTCCAAAGACCCCCCCCCCCGCACACACACACACACCCCGCCTTGCTGCACCTCTAAAAAATAGGGGGTTCTGGGGCGGGGGGTGTGTGTGTGTTTGCTGCAGGGGGGGTTTCCCACCAGCTGCTGAGCACCTCGGCTGCCCGGAGCACGTCTCTGCTGCTCCCAGCATCACACATGGCTTCTCCAAGCACGGGTGTCCCCGTGCGAGGGGTAGCAGGAATCTGGCCAGGGGAGGGGGGGGGAGGGGGACAGGCTCAGCCTCAAGAAGGGATTGCAGAGAGGGGCACGGAGCCAGGGGGAGCTGCTTTGGGCTTCACCAAGTTCTTGCACCAGGAGCTTTGCAAGTTGGAGTAATCAACTAAGTGGGTACCAGCAACAGAGAAGGTGCCCCAAGCGTCTCCCGATGCTGGCAGCGGAGCAGCAGGGAACGGCTTTCTGGTTATTCTAAGAGCAAGTTAATGATGGAGAAAAGTTTTTGAGAGCTCCTAGAGAGCCGATTTGGTCCTGTCTGGCTTCACACTAACGGCGAGCGCATGTGCCTGCCTGCACAGACACCCCGCGGCCGCTGGAGTGAAGCACTAAAACCCTCTGCCTGACGGTGCCCTGCAACGGTGCCCTGTGACTGCTGATCCCGTGCAGGACAACCCCACCCTCCTCCTCCTCCTGTCCTTCTGTCTGCTCTCCACTGCCTTCTGGTAATAACTCACATAGCATGGGGGAAAATGGCTTTGTATGGCTTTTGTCCACATGTAAAAGGGCAATTAACTTTAAAAAAAAAAACATTACAGCTCTTTGAGATTTGCCTCTGTTTATGCTCCTACTAAAACTCTTCGTGCTTAAAGCCTCCCTGGAGCAGCTCGCAAGCCAGGAATGCTCGGGAGAGCTGTGAGGTGGGCTGGCAGAGGCACTGCATTGGTTTCAACGAATGGTTTGGGCTGGAAGGGACCTTAAAGCCCACCCAGTGCCACCCCCTGCCCTGGGCAGGGACACCTCCCACCAGACCAGGTTGCTCCAAGCCCCATCCAGCCTGGCCATGAACACCTCCAGGGATGGGGCAGCCACAGCAGCGCTGGGATGTCTCGGCAGTGACCTGGCCACCACCATGGTCTTTTCAAAGGAGATTTTTCCCAGGGGCAGAAGGGCCCAGCTGGGACAGGACCTGCCTCTGGCACTGGTCTTGCCACAGCGGCACCGCTGGGCACAGGTACCCTTCCAGGCAGGTCTATAGAACTGAGATGGCCAGAACTCCCTCCATCCCAGTCCCCACGCCCAGTGCATCCCGGCTGCTGGCTGGCGCTGGCCGTCCATCCCTTATTTAGGCTCTGCAAGTGATGCCTCGGGGGTGCCCAGCCCCTGGAGAGATGCAGGCAAGGCCAGAAAGCTGCAGCCCCTTTCCCAGCTCCTCACTTGGTGCAGGTGAGGAGAAAATGAGGGTTTTTTTCTGCTCTTCCTTGAAGCTGCAGGTGCCAGCCCTGCTCGAGCAGCCAGCAGAGAAGCTCTGCAGGGAGGCAGTGGCGGATCAGCTGCATCCTCCAGTCCAGGATGAGACCAAAACTCTGCTTCCTCCACCTTTGTAACCATCTCACATTTACCACTGTTTTACTTTAGAGTTTTGTTTTTTTTTTTTTGCTTTCTAAGCATTTAAATTCAGAAAAATGTTCTCCTCTTTCTAACTCTCTCTTTCTCTTTGCCTATCTCTCTCCCTTCTCCTCCCTCCATGCTCCCCGTTGCAGAACCGCATGCACGAATCTCTTATGCTCTTCGACTCCATCTGTAACAACAAATTCTTCATCGATACCTCCATCATTCTCTTCCTCAACAAGAAAGACCTATTTGCCGAGAAGATCAAGAAATCGCCCCTGACCATCTGCTTCCCTGAATACACAGGTAGGTGCCAGGGCTGACGCAGCACAGCCTGGTGTGACACCCACCACTGGGGCTGGGGGGGCTGCGTCTCGCCCCGGAGGTGGGCAGGGGGATGGAGGGGATGGGGTGACTTTATGGGGGGGGTGGGAGGAGGGGGCAAAATTGCTGCCCACCTTTGAGAGCTGCAATGCAGCTCCATCACCCTGCTCTTGGGGAGCGGTTGTGTCCTGTGCGTGGTTAATTCTTGCGGCAAAGGCGCACGGCGGGCTGGTGGGACAGAGAGATGGTCAAAATGGTCAAGATGGGCTTTAATGAGTCTGGCCACAGGGAGCTGTGGAAAGGAGAAGCCTTGGTGTGAACCAACTGCCCACCACTTGAGCCATCCCATTTGCTGATGGCTCCTGAGAAGGTCCTGGTAGAGGAGCCGAGACACGTGGTCCCGCATCTCCCATTCACATCCCCCCGGGAGTGCCTTTGCGCAGGCTACAGCTGGAAAAGGAAAGAGCCTCCTTACAGCAGAAATCTGTGAAACCACAAGCAAAATTGCACATTTTTAAGTGAAATCAACATGGCTTGGGGAAAAGAACAAAACCCAAGAAGATGGGGTAAGAACAGATACCCCTTCTGAATTCTCCAAGGGAAAGAAAAAATCAGTTCCGACTCAGAGGCTCCAGCATCCCTACAAATTCTTGAATGTCTCTGAACTATTTCACCCAGAGCACACCCCCCCTGGACAACAGACCCCGGGTACAAGAGGGTCCGCCATCAAGACAGCACCCATTCCCCTATGGCGTAAGGGCACCAGCATCTCCACCAGAGCTTTTTAGCCTTCTCCATCAAGAAAGCAGCAGTACTTTTTTCCCAGACACCTGGTGGGACATCCCAAACTCTCTTGCATGGAGTTGTACAGCGTATCATGGCTACTCCAGGGAGGGGGACAGCCCAGTGGGACTGGGCCACCTCCTGTCTTCTTCAGCCACCCACTGCATGGGGAAGGAGGGGAACCGGCGAGCTGGAAAAGGAAAATAAATCTCCAGATAATAGCAGCTCTTCCAAAGGCGATTTCAGGGGCGTAATTCAGGCTTTGTGGCTTCCCGCGAGGGGCCAGGCGCAGCCGCTCGCTACCATAAGCGGCTTAATGCAATAATGCACATTTTTCGCTTGAAACATCTGGCCCCTCTCCAGCCTGCCTTACAAAAGCAAAGCCCCCCTGGCCCACCGGGCGGGTGGGCAACGGTGCATCTCTGAGGGCTCCTGCCCCTCAGCTGACCCTCGCCCACCCCTGACCCCTGGGGTGAGACCCCCACCCAGCCCAGCCATGGCCCCGACGGCATGCAGAGAGGCTCAGCCAGCACCCGGGGGTGACATTGGGGTGGCCACCAACCCTCCCGGCCATCCCTCCCCCTGCCTGCCTAGCCGGGGGGCTACAAGGCCCCCCAGCCTTTCTCCCCGCTCCATGCTCCCTTGGGATGCACCGCAGCAACTCACTGGTGACATCCCATCAGTGGTGATGCTGGCAGGAGCATCCCTCAGACACAGCCCCCCAGGGACTGCTGCCCTTCCCTGGGGGTGGGAAAAAGGGGGAGCGGGTGGAGGGGGCAAAGCGGGAACACCTGGGGAGGGAGGAGTCTCCAATGGAGCCCAGGTGCTCTGTGTTTTGGGAGAAAAGAGGAGGGAAATATGGGGTGGAAAAGGGTTGGTCCGTGGCAGAAGAGGGAGAAGGGAGGAAAGAGGGGTAAATGGACCCTGCTGAGGGGCGAATTGGGGGGAAAAAATAGAAAATAAATAGGTTTTGCCTGGGTTTTTTTGAGAAATAAAGCAGTTTGCAAGCAGGGAGGGGCAGGAAGGTGGTGGCTGGTGGCCCTGACACCCCTCGCTCTGCCCCCCTCCCCCCCCCACCTCTGCCCGCAGGTCCCAACACCTATGAGGATGCCGCCGCCTACATCCAAGCACAATTCGAGAGCAAAAACCGCTCCCCCAACAAGGAGATTTACTGCCACATGACGTGCGCCACAGACACGAACAACATCCAGGTGGTATTTGACGCCGTCACCGACATCATCATTGCCAACAACCTGCGGGGCTGCGGCTTGTACTGACCCCCCCGCCGGCACAGAGCGACTTCTTTGGTGGCGGTCCCGGCGCCAGGAGAGAAAAGAAACAAAATAAAAATAAAAAATATATTTAAAAAAAAAAAACCCAAACCAAACCCCAAACCCCAACGCAATCACACACAGACACACACCCGCACGCACGCACCCACATGCACGGGGGGGTGGGGGGAAAAAGAAAGAAAAAAAGCGAAATGAAAGGAAAAAAATAAAAAACCAGATTGAATGAGAGAAAAAAAAAATCGTGATCGTAATCATGCAAGTTGGTAAATAAAAAGGCATAAGGAAAAATTATATATATACGTATATATATATATAAAAAAAAAAAAAAATCCACACCCACCTTTTTAGTTAGTCTCAGGAGCCATGGGCAGCCCTGGCGGCTCCGGCCCCCCGCGCATCATCCCGGGGTCCCAGCAGCTCCCGGTGCCCCCCGGGGCAGGGGGACACGGGGGCAGCTCCCGGCGTCGCCCCACGGACCCTGCCCGTCCCTGGCCGCGGCCATGCCGCTGCTCTTCTGCAGGGGGGCTTCTCCTCCCGGGAGGTATTTGACCGTGGGGGGGTGTATTTTTTTCTATTATTATTATTATTATTATTATTATTATTATTATTATTATTATTATTATTACTATAATGAATTATTGTGGGTTTGGGTTTTTTTTTTAATTATTATTATGATGCTTATTTTTCTTTCCAGCGGGGCAAAGGCCAGGCTGCCCACGCCTGCCCAGCCTGGGCGAGCTGCTGCCTCGAGAAACTAAAAGATATATTTAAAAAAAAAAAAAACAACAAACAAAAACAAACAAACAAACAAAAAAAACCCCAAAAAAATAAAAAGGAGGGGGAAAAAATTGGAAACACCCCCCCCAGCCATGTGTCAGAGGTTAAAAAGGGAACCAACAAGAAGATCTTTTCCTATTTCCCAGCCTGGCTGGCCGGGGAGGAAGGCTGCGGTGGGAGCATCCTCCTCCTGCTCCGGGGTTTTTTGGGTTAGATTATTTTGGAATTCCTGCCCCGCTTGAGGCCGGACCCTCGCCAACCGGGAGCCAGAGGGGTTTTTTTTTTTTCCCCCATTTTCATTCCCTCCCGGTTTTCCAGCTCCCTGCTCACTTGCCACATTCGTATCCAAAAGCACAGCTCGGCCCCCCCCAGTTTCCCACCTCCTGCAGGGCCAAGTGAGAGGGTTATACAGATATAGAGATTTTATTTTATTATTTTATTTTATTTTACTTTATTTTATTTTATTTTATGTTATTTTATTTTATTATTTTATTATTTTATTATTTTATTTAGGGTATTGTTTTTGGGGTTTTTTTTTGTTCGGGTTTTATTAATTTTAACCCTTTCCAGTGAATGCTTTTTTTGTGCTGCTTTCTTCTCCCGCGTCCCTCGTCGTCCCACTCCCCCCCACCCCAAGTCCTCTCTCCCTTTTAGTGAATGGTGTTTTTTCTCTCTCATGTGGGGATGTTTGTGCTGAAAAAAAAAAAAAAGGAAAAAAAAGGAAAAAAAAACTTAAAAAACAAACTTTAAAAAAAAAATAATGAAAATAGTTTAAAAATTAAAAAAAAACACACACAAAACCACAAAAAATAATTAAAAAAATAATTAAAAAAAAAAACCAAAACAAAAATCGAATGTAGTGTTTACATCGAAGCCACCGTTTTCATGACCAATCCTTTGTCATTTCTACTTTGATTAGTAACCAGACATCTTCACGGTTTCACTTTTACGAGTTACCTTTGCTGAAGAAGAGCAGTCACACCTGTTTAAAAGAAAATGAATAAATAAAGAGGAAACTTTAAAAAAAAAAATAAAAAAAATTATATATATATATATATAAAGCGCCAGGTCTTTCTAAGCCTTTCTATTACCAATCAGTGAGGTTTCTGTGATATATTACACACTGCCAATCTCTTTCTCTGACTAATGGAAAAATTCATGTGTAGCTCAATAAAGAGAATGTTTGTCTGTACCCCGGGCTCTCCCCTCCCGCGCCTCCGCCTGCTTCTTTCCCCCCCCCGCGCCTGCCTCCTTCCTTCCAAAGGGAGAAAGAAAAAAAAAAATCACAGCAACACTAAAAATCACATTTTTGGGGGTTTGGTTGCCGCTGGTAGCACGGGCAGGAGGGCTGAGCAAAGAATTGGGTGTCGATCTTGCATGGAAGCCCTTCCAGATGGCTCAGGTTGCATCACCAGGAGCAAAAATACCCCTCAAAAAACTCCCCAACCAATAAAAAATATTTTTATTTCTTTTGGGAAAGCGGAGACGGTCGTCAGGGCGAGTCCTTCATCTTCCAGCAACATCAGAAATCACAAAATGTGCGAGTGTTTTCCCCCTGAGATAGAGGGGAAGGTTCTCCAAGAAATCTGAGACTTTCTCCCTGCTGCAGGAGCAATTCAGGGTTTGACTGGGTTTTGGGGTTTTTTTTCACAATTTGGGTATATTTCTCACAATTTGGGGTGGGTTTTTTTTTGCAATTTGGGGGTTTTTTTCTCACTCTCCCCCATTCCAGGTCTCCCGGCTCTGCACACGCTGGCATCGGGCAGCATAGAATCATAGACTCATAGAATTGTTAGGGTTGGAAGGGACCTTAAAGATCATCTAGTTCCAAGCCCCCTGCCCTGGGCAGGGACACCTTCCACCAGACCAGGTTGCTCCAAGCCCCATCCAGCCTGGCCTTGAACACCTCCAGGGATGGGGCTTCCACCATCTCTCTGGGCAACCTGTTCCAGTGTCTCACCACTCTCATGGTGAAGAACAACTTCCTAACGTCCAGTCTGAATCGTCCCATCTCTAGTTTTAATCCATTCCCTCTAGTCCTACTATTACCCAACATCCTAAAAAGTCCCTCACCATCCTTCCTGTAGGCCCCCTTAAGATACTGGTAGGCCACTATAAGGTCTCCTCGGAGCCTTCTTTTCTCCAGGCTGAACAGCCCCAACTCTCTCAGTCTGTCCTCATAGGAGAGGTGCTCCAGCCCTCTGATCATCCTCGTGGCCCCTGCACGATGGCAGGTGGGACACTGGAGAGCTGCTTTCCCCTTGGCGCAGCCTGGGACCAGGCTGGTTTCTCAGCACCGTGCTCACCATCCCCTCCCGAGCCACAGGAACGTCTCCAAACCCCATGGGACCACAGGGCCCATCAGCAAAGCCAGGGAAGGAGCCGTGGGACGGTTACCCAAACAGCCAGGAACCCCCACCTTGGCTTTACACCGGGCCACCCATCGGGTGAGGCTGGCTAGCAAAGCTGCTCCATCACGCAGCAGCATCTCCTGGTTTCCTGCCCCACACGGACTCTTCACTGGGTTAAAAAAATGGCTGGGCCCAAAGAGTTGTGGTGAACCGAGTTAAATCCAGTTGGTGTGTGGTGTTCCCCAGGGCTCGGTACTGGGGCCTGTTCTCTTTAATATCCTTATTAACAACCTGGACAAGGGCATTGAGTGTGCCCTCAGTCAGTTTGCAGATGACACCAAGTTGGGTGGAAGCGTTGACCTGCTTGAGGGAAGGAAGGCTCTGCAGAGGGGTCTGGGCAGGCTGGATCGATGGGCTGAGGCCAATGGTGTGAGGGTCAACAAGGCCAAGTGCTGGGTCCTGCACTTGGGTCACACCAACACCATGAACGCTACAGGCTGGGGGCAGAGTGGCTGGAAAGCTGCCCCGTGGAAAAGCACCTGGGGGTACTGGTCGACAGCCAGCTGAATATGAGCCAGCAGTGTGCCCAGGTGGCCAAGAAGGCCAACAGCATCCTGGCCAGCAAGACTGGGGCAGTGATGGTCCCCCTATACTGGGCACTGGTGAGGTCCACCTCCAGTGCTGCGTCCAGTTTCGAGCCCCTCACTACAAGAAAGACATTGAGGTGCTGGAGCGTGTCCAGGGAAGGGCAACGGAGCTGGTGAGGGGTCTGGAGCACAAGCCTGGTGAGGAGCGGCTGAGGGAGCTGGGGGTGTTCAGCCTGGAGAAAAGGGGGCTGAGGGGAGACCTTCTCGCTCTCTGCAACTCCCTGAAAGGAGGGTGTAGCCAGGGGGGTCGGTCTCTTCTCCCAAGGAACAGGCAATGGGACAAGAGGAAATGGCCTCAAGTTGCACCAGGGGAAGTTTAGGATGGACATTAAGAAAAATTTCTTCACGGAAAGGGTTGTGAGGCACTGGAACAGGCTGCCCAGGGCAGTGGTGGAGTTGCCATCCCTGGAGGTATTTAAAAGCTGGGCAGACGTGGTGCTGAGGGACATGGGGTAGTGGTGGGTTTTGTCAGTGTGAGGTTGATGGTTGGACTTGATGGTCTGAAAGGTTCCCTTCCAACCCAGGCGATTCTCTGATTCCATGACTCAACTTCCTGCTGATTACAGCGATCCAGAAGTAGCTCGTATTGGCACTGGGGAAGGCAGTCAGGCTTCTCCTCGGATGACCTCCCTTTCCAGGGAAGCGGAGCCAGCCAAGAGGCCACCACTGGTCCATGTACTCCTCTGCACAAACCAGTCTTTCATGGCTGAAGTAGGTCATTGTGCAGCGGTGCTGCAGGCAAGGATGCCATCCAGCGGCTGCCCAGGGGCGGCTCCCCAGGGAGCAAAGGGAAGAGCTGCTGGAAAAGTGTCAGGAATCCAACGAGAAGAGGAGACAAGTCCAGAAAGAACAGCCCAGGAGTCTCTGGAACATCCCCACCCCTCCTCAGTTTAGTTCCAGGCACCTCCCTGCGCCCCCCAAGCCCAGCAGCCCCTTTACCCAGCCCTGTTGCAGCCAGAGCTGTTGCAGGATCCCAGGCGAGGGGGTTCATGTGGGACAGGCTCACGGCACCTTCTCCTTCCCCATCACCTGCTGCTGGGTGGAGGACTGGACTCCACAGAAGGGTCCCTCAGCACGCAGAGAGGGGGCTGGTGGCTAAGAAGAGCTGCTTTACCCGGCACCTTTCCAGGCCAGCACAAATGTAAGAAATCAGGGATTCGTTATTTTATTATTTCTTTTTTAGTGGTGAAATTTGGAGTGGCTGAGACGCTGCACAGCTCACAGAGCAGCAGAAGCAGGGGAAGTGGTTGGTGCAGTGCTGCGGCCCGGGGGAGCCAGGGGCTGCTCATATTCTGTGCTTGGGGAGGGGGAAGGAAATGTCCCTGGGAGAGTGGGCAGGCTGGGAGAGGGCATGCCGCAGGGGTGGAGATCTTGCAAGCCCAAAGCCAGGTCTAGCCCAAAGCTACGTCGAAAAGCAGTCCTGGCGGCAGGCATAGAATCAGAATCACAGAATGGTTTGGGTTGGAAGGGACCTTAAAGCCCACCCAGTCCCACCCCCTGCCCTGGCCAGGGACACCTCCCACCAGACCAGGTTGCTCCAAGCCCCGTCCAGCCTGGCCTTGAACACCTCCAGGGATGGGGCAGCCACAGCTTCTCTGGGCAACCTGGGCCAGGGGCTCACCACCCTTACAGCAAACAATTTCTTCCTCAGATCTCAGCTAAATCTCCCCTCTTTCAGAGTAAACCCCTTCCCCCTCATCCTATGGCTCCCCTCCCTGATCCAGAGTCCCTTCCCGGCTTTCCTGGAGCCCCTTTAGGGACTGGAAGGGGCTCGAAGGTCTCCCTGGAGCCTTCTCTTCTCCAGGGCTGAACCCCCCCCCCCCCAGCTCTCTCAGCCTGTCCTCACAGCAGAGGGGCTCCAGCCCTCCCAGCATCTCTGGGGCCTCCTCTGGCCCCGCTCCAACAGCTCCCTGTCCTTCTGCTGTTGGTGCCCCAGCGCTGGAGGCAGCACTGCAGGGGGGTCTCACAGAGCGGAGCAGAGGGGCAGAATCCCCCCCCCTCATCCTGCTGCCCACGCTGCTGGGGATGCAGCCCAGGCTGCGGGGGGTTTCTGGGCTGCTCATGTTGAGCTTCTCATCCACCAACAACTCCAAGTCCTTCTCGGGGCTGCTCTCAGTCCATTCTCCACCCAGCCTGTCCTTGTGCATCCCCACTGCTGAGATGAAGGTGGGCTGTACAAAATGCATCATGATGTACCAAATTTCCCAGCAACGCAACAAGGAGCAGGAACTCAAGGGAATCCAGACCCCCCCCACCTCAGAAGAATTTCTGTGCTGTTTTCTCCTCTCCCACCTGCACTCCCAGAGGTCCATCGACTCTGCTGCTCGAGTAGACCAAAACTCCATGCAGTTCACACACACAACAGCTCTCACCCTCTCCGCGTGCTGCCAGACAGTTCAAAACCCCACTTTAACAGTCCCTCAAGACACCATTTCTCTTCCATTTCCATGTTCACAGCATGACTGAATTCCAGCAGCAATTACTGCTCTACAAGCCCAGGACTGGGAAAACGTTCCCAAAGCCGGTGTTGGGGGGTTGTGCTCCCTTCCCTCCCGAGAGAAAGGGGGAACCAAAGGGGACCAAAGTGCAGGTGTTTTCATTTACAAACGAATCACGCACCAGGAACACAAGAAATCACGCTAGAGAAATTTCCAAACAGTTTCCAACACTGATCAAGTTTTTATTTTTGTTTTTTTTTTTTTTTAAACAATAAAAACAAAACAGCTGTGCTGTGAGCAAAACCAAAGATCTCCAAAAAAGAAAAACAAATTCTTTTAAGTTTACTAATAGCATTGCAAGGTAAGGCTTCCCAAAGAGTTTTATTGAAATAAATTATTTTCGCCTAAACATCGACGCGACTCCTCTGATTAAATTCACTTTCAAACGTCCTAAAAACCAACAGTAAAAAAAAAGTTACCTACAATTCTAGATAATACTGGGCTCCTTCTAAAGGACAGCAATACTAGAACTCACTCTTCAGAAGTTTAAAAATTAAGTCATTGCCATGTAAAATTCAACTACGCAAGCTAGCATCGGTGGCTCCGAGTGCATCCCGGGCCCAAAGTTCTTTAGAAAAATCAGAAATTAGCAAGTTGGGCTCAACCCCAACTCCTCCAGTCCTTCTGAATAAACTTGCAGTGAAGTTGTGGGGTTTAAAAAAATGAAATAAAAAGCAAGGTATCGGAGCTATTTCCATAACGTCCCGCCCGTGTTGCTCTGGAGTCCAGAACAGGCAGGTTTTTCTATCATACTCCCTTGGTTTCTGGTAATACTGAGCGGAGGGGCTGCTGCCTCGCCTCACGGCCCTTCCTCTTCACTCCATTCCCCTCAGCCTCTCACTTGTTTCTGTCCATAAAAGGCAAAGGAAAATAACACAGCCCTGGGGAGTGACCAACGCCAGAGCTCTGCCCGGGCAGAAGAGCCCAGCAACGGCAAACAAACTATTTTATGCTGGAATCGAGGTGAATCGGTGCTTCGCTGCACAATTCTTTTTTTTTTTCCGCATTATGTAGCTAAACGACTTCCATCCAGCCTAAGAACTGACCTTCCAGCGATGCTACCCCAGCCCTTCAAGCCGGCCTACGTAACACCCTTTATTCTCCATATGAAGAGACCAAAGAGCAGGCACCCGCTCGTCTAACGCCGGGTTTGCTGCAAATTTCTAAGCTTTCTTCTCTCTTGGAATAACTCTCCCTGATCTTGAGCTGCACATGCCAGCGCCTCCGCAACCTGCACCCGCAGCTGCTAATTCGGAAGACGCTTCCCCCAGCCTCTGCCGTGCAGTCAGCCTAATACCTCATGCTAGCTGCAGAAATCGTGCCCGTGGTTTAGAAAGTGCCTTTTTGTTTGTGGAGGGGATCAACATCACATAGAAAATATTACAAAAAAAAGGTTAATTTGTCAGCTGTCCAAACATTATTAGACCACATGCTTTATACAGCAGAGAGGCAGCCAGCTCACTCGGCCGCACAGCTGGCTGAACTCTGAAGAGACACTTTCCTGCTGGTATAGAAAGCGCAGGGTGGTTTAGGTTTTTTTTTTTTGTATTTAATTTATTTTTTCAACATTGCTCACAAGGAGGAGGAAGGAAGGGCAACGAGTGCTAAGAGTTTTGCTGCATCTGAAGTCTCCGTTCGGCAGCGGCAGCAAGCGTCCTGCGACGCAGGGTGACAGGATCGGCGGAGGCTCCCTCGGGTGGAGGAGAGGGCTTCTCTGTGCTCAGCTCCTCATCGGAGGTTTTGTTTAAGTAACGCCTGCAAGAGGAAAAAGGAAAAGACAGGTGAGCAGACCCCACATGACTTTGGATCTGCGAAATACTTCACTGGTACATCCACAAGGTAAGGGAGGGTGCAAGGCACACTGAAAGCAGGAAAATACCTTGATAAAAGCACACACAAGCTACATATTCAAATAAAAAAAAAGCCTGTATAACCTAGGACAGACTTTGCAGAGTTGGCAGAAACTCTTAGTGCTTGTGCAAGATCCTTGTGCCCGTGGGAGGCAGCCAGTTCTGAAGGCTCTACTCTTAACTCAGAGCAATTCACCGAGACTGCAGGTGAGTCACTGAATCACTGCAAGGTGCTGGCAGTGTCCCCCACATAAAGTCTGATGACAATAAGTAAGCCTGGGACAGAACGGGCACTAGAGCTGCAAAGTGTAAGGCAAGGCAAAAATACAAGGAAGCAGCTGCCAGAGCTAACGTTCCAATGAATTTTTACATCTAGTGACAAAATAGAGTAGTTTGCAACTCCACAGCTCCTCGGTGCAGGAAGGAAAGCAGTAAAGCAGAAAGTCAGAAATACTTTGTCTTCCTAAATGACATTTTCCAAACATAAAGAAAAAACAATTCTAGGAGCAAGCCTATTTGTAGACTTAAAACTCTTCAAAGGTGTCACACCACCAGTTATTTATATAAATGCATTTCAGTGTGGAAAAAAAAATAAAAGAGCATAGATAGCACACCACCACCAAAGGACACAAAACAGTGTAGTTTTTGTCAACCCTTTCAGTAGTCTCCCTGCAACACAGAGCAAGGGACATTTGTTACAAATGCTAAAAAGTTTCCTCTATGTCACTAAAGCAATTTTCCTTCTCTTTTTGTCAGCAACTGGATGCTAGTAAAGTTCACCAACATGACTGGAACACGTGAAAAAAGTTAAATTCTACCTCTAACACCTATTACTAGTGGGGCTAAAAGAAAAAGTTGGTCATTGTCTCCTTAGTGGTGTCGACTTGCGGGTCGTGAGCTCCTCTCACGTGCTTTAGTAAGTGATCACCTGTCAACTCTGTGCTGCTTCGTGCTTAAGACGCTCGCTCTGTATTTGGAAAAAGCGGTTCCTGACAGTCATTTCGGCTGTAACAGCACGGGCAGCGTGGGCTGACGCCTACACCAGGGGACAAGCTAAAGATGACTAGAGGACTCAACACAAGCAATGTGTTCTTGCTTATTACAGGCTCAGACTGAAGCCTGGAGAAATCACACTCTGATTTCCAAGAGCTTTGCATCCACCACTTAGGAAGCTGTGTACATGTTGGGACACACGACGCTATTTCAGAGTTGGGTTTATCAGCGACGCTTGTTTTAAGCAGCATCCTGAGCCTGCTGTAGCAGATGTATTCATTCCTCTCACTACTCTTTGCATCTCAGTGGTCATAATCCATTTGAAACCCATTCTGGGGGACTATAACCCAGTGGCTAGGCTGGACTTGTAGGAAGGAACGTACTTTCGAGCTTGCTGCAACAAGTCCTCCTTCCGCTGAACCAACATACGCTGCCTTTCATCAGCTGACTTTGAAAAGCGACTCCCCCTGGCCTCAAAGTCTTCTGCTTCACTAGGCTCCGCTTCCATTTCGCTGAATTCCACCATTTCTTCCAGTCTTGAGTTGAGTTCAAGTGGCACTCTCTCAGTCTAAAAGAAAAGGAAAAAAGTCATAAGTCTTTGCAAGATTTATAAGTGGGGCTTCTTTGCATCAAATCAACAAGCTACAAACAACAGTCATTTTCTGAGGCATTGGAAGAAACGAGACTCTCACCTGCTGCACCCTGTTCCCTTGGGCTGCCTTGAAAACCCCAGCCAAAACACAGAACAAAGCTATTTCAAAACATGTTCCAAGAGCCTGTATTCCATAACGCTGTATCTTTTATGGCCTACCTGAAAGTAATCTCAAAGACAAACATTAATTACTCATAATTAATGCTCTATGAAAACGGGGCATTTGAACCAGTGAGATTCTGCAGCTGACCTGACAAGCAATGCAAGAGTAAGGAGTTGAAAAAGCATAAATTCATATACTAAGGAAAGAACAACAAACATATCTGCAAAGAGGATGCGTGCTTGAGAAGGAAATTTATGAGGTGTCGGTTCACCGGGTTCTGCAGCACCCAAATTATGGTGTATTCGGGCTGCCGGAGCAAGGCTGGCAAGTGTCCCAAGCACCGCGTGTCGACAGAAGAAGCTGGCAGCCCCGCACATAGTACCTCTTGACAGCTGGCCGACAACACTAACGGGAAAATTGAGCTGATGAATGATGACACTGGTGAACTAGCACAGGTGAAACAGCGTATCCTGATCACATCCTGTCATATACGATCAGATCAGCTCTGCGATGGAAAAGCAAGATGTTACCAAGCGTGGCAGCATCAAGAAACAAATCACCTCAATGAAAAGCTTAAGAGTTTAGCTATTGTTTGGTATCCCAGAGGATTACTCAAACGAGTAGGATGCATCAGAGAGGTATTAGCCAAGCCAGCTCCTACAGCCTGGTTTTGGGCCTTTGGTATTACCCACCACAGGAGCCTTGATGGCCAGTGACACGGGCACCACAGAGGCACCACCATGTCCCAACAGCCCAGGCTCAGCAGCACCACAGCATGCACTGCACAGGTTTCAGCAGCTGATGTGGAAAACAGGCTGAGTCATTCCAAAGCCCTAGAGACGTACCAGTAACGCCATCTCCCTGACGCAATGCCTTCGGAGAGCAAAAACCAAGACAAATGTCAGTTCCCATCAGCTAGGTGAACCGAGCAGGAATGCCAGGGCCCAAGCCAGAGCAATATGAACACTGCAACCTCAAACACATATACATCTTCAGTCTGGGCTGCATCCCCAGCAGCGTGGGCAGCAGGGCGAGGGGGGGGATTCTGCCCCTCTGCTCCGCTCTGTGAGACCCCCCTGCAGTGCTGCCTCCAGTGCTGGGGCACCAACAGCAGAAGGACACGGAGCTGTTGGAGCGGGGCCAGAGGAGGCCCCAGAGATGCTGGGAGGGCTGGAGCCCCTCTGCTGTGAGGACAGGCTGAGAGAGCTGGGGGGGGGGGGTTCAGCCTGGAGAAGAGAAGGCTCCGGGGAGACCTTACAGCAGCCTTCCAGTATCTGAAGGGGGCCTACAAGAAAGCTGGGGAGGGACTTTTTACAAGGGCACGTAGTGACAGGACGAGGAGTGATGGCTTCAAACTGAAAGAGGGGAGATTTAGATGAGATATTGTGAAGAATTTCTTTGCTGTGAGGGTGGTGAGCCCCTGGCCCAGGCTGCCCAGAGAAGCTGTGGCTGCCCCATCCCTGGAGGCCTTCAAGGCCAGGCTGGATGGGGCTTGGAGCAAACTGGTGTGGTGGGAGGTGTCCCTGGCCAGGGCAGGGGGTGGGACTGGGTGGGCTTTAAGGTCCCTTCCAACCCAAACCATTCTATGGTTCTATTTCAGCAAAACCCACAAATCGCAGTGCGCTGGGAAGGGCTCCCCGTATCACAGACACTAATGCACTGGGATAACGCGATGGGGTACTGCTGGAATTGCCTCAAAGCAACGCCACATCCCAGAGGAGGATGCGAGAGCTCTGCAGAACCATTTCATGGATTTTATCCAGGGCCAAGACGCCCTCGGCAGACCCAGAGAAACAGGTATGGAGCAACCTGACTGATGCTCCCCACATGGGTGGACATGGAAAAGGGAAGCTCTGCTGGGTAAAGCCGTGAGGAGGGCACTCATTATGGCTGATGTTCGGACAAGATCACTAGGTTTTTTGTTGTTTTTTTTTTTTTTTTCCCCTGGGCCATTTCTATTCAAAGATGCAAGCAAGCTCACCTAAGCTTTTATTTTCATAACATTACAAAGACACAAAAATCAATACCCAGAGCCCGTTCTTCTATCTGAACACAAAAGTGATTACTCAGGAGGTTTTAGAGACAAAAATATCAAAACTAATTGCAGTAAAGGTTATGACAAGCCTCAGTATAAGAGCAGGTCTCAGATGCACTAACCTGTGTGCTACAGAAACTACTCCTCCTTCAGGCTCCAAGAGAAAAAGTGTTAGTTTCACGAAAGCCATGGGATGCCTCAGAAGTGTCTCTACATAGAGTCACTGAGTACTTTAGCAATGACAATAAACTGGATTCTCAAGATGGGGGGCAAGGGCTGCACCAGGCAAGCTTCAGCTTTATAACAACAGCTTATGAGTTAGGTCTGAGCAGTCCTACCTAATCTCCACCCAGGATTACAGAAACAGATACGTTTACACAAAAAAAAAAAAAAAAAAAAAAAAAAAGACCACACAAATTTAAAGGATAATCTTTAAATACATTTTAGCCCATGAAAATACAAGCTTGCCAAAAGTAGTGATAGCTGCTCTGGGATGTGTTCTGACAGGGAGTAACAGCAGAGCCAAAAAAGAGGGGAGGGAGGGCAAGTATGAGAGGGATGGTGAGCGAGCAGGTACAGCACATGGACAAGGCTGGAAGCATTAGCATCTCAATGCGCAGCCACAGAAAAGCACGTGCACAGCATCTTGCTAAGTGTACAGGCCAGCACTGTTAGAAGCAGGCAATGTTTAGAGCACTATCTCACAAACCTTTAACACGATTTATACCGTGATGGTGCTCAGAGATGTCTCTAAACCACCCTTACATTATCTCAGCACTGACACCTCAAAACCATAAGCTATGTTTGTGGGGGAGGTGGAAATAATCAGTCATTATCTCTAGCTTAAGATCTTTGAATTCTATACAGAATTAAATTCTAATATGACATACGGCACAGAGGAAAACCTGTGCTACTCATGAAGACGAGTGCTTTTGAGTGCGTTAGCTCCCCTAAGAAACATAATTTCCAACAAGCAGAACTCCAGCGGGTTCGCCACTTGCTGCTGGAGATCTATAAAGATTCTCAGTGGGTATGTTGACTTAAAAAGAAAAAGAAGAGAGATGGAGAGCTTGTAAAACTTACTCTGAAGTACACAAAGCAACTAGAGCTGCCACAGCCTTTCACAGGGACTGTGTCATAAGGTGTGAAGTCACATCCATCCACTATTTGGAAAGCCAAGTCTCACCCAGAGGGGATGATGATGGCTTCTTATGTCCTTTCCCACTTGCATTTAAAAAGCTTCTTAAAAAACAAGCACAACCTACGGAAGTAGCTTGTTTGCTGCTAGACCTTTCCACGCAGACAAGAGTCGGACTGACTGCCACAACACACTCTTCTGGCAAGAACAAAGAGAACATCTACAATACGCCAGGTACTCACTTAAAAAATGAAATCAGAAGCAGAGACACAAAAGGGACAGGCATTTCCTAGAGGAAGGACACCCCTACACTCCCAAGTCTTCTTCCCACAACAGAAATACTATGAATAGCAAGGAGGCAAGCAAGCTTGGCTCTCAGGTAGATCTCCGTGGCTATGTAACAAGGGTGATCAGCTTGTTTGAAGCCACCCTAAGTTAACACTAAATGCACAAAGCATTTACTAGGTGGGAAGAGGACAGCCGCAACTGGAGCTTCCATGATGCTCCCCAGCAGCAAATTTTCCTCGAAGCGTGGCAGTCTCAGTCTCCCACTTCAGCCTTTGCCTATGAATCCCATTTGGCAGAGTAACTATCCATCCAGGAAAACCTGTGCAGAGGCCACCAGTTCATCCCACACACAGAGCCACCAGCAGCCCCGCTCAGCTGCGGGAAATTCGCAACTGTTCACGTATCTCCAGGCTATCACTTGCGCTGCTCTACAAAACAAAAACGCATTCTCCATCCAAACCATTTGCTCCAACTAAAACACACCGTTTGAGCAAAGTGCTGAGCTGAATTCCAAGCAAGAAGACGTCACTATTAGAGAGCACATGCTCAGTGACATGACACATGAACACCACTCCCAGGTTTTTCATGTTCTGTAGAAGGAAGGACAGAGACGCAGGCAGCACTGGGCAGGAAGGAAGGAAAGTGAAAAGCAACACAAATTCAAAGCAGGATTTGAAGCCAGCACCCAGCTAAGGAAAACTAGTTAGATGCCATTTGTAGAAAGAGAGGTTTTACTCAAAGAACAGGGAAAATGCCACCAAAACCTTCAAGTTAACACAAAAAGTTACTGAAGAGTTGCTAGACCCAGACCGAGACTTTCATTCCTGCAGTTCTGCATCTCCTACCCCGGCCTCTTATCAAACACCTGTACCAATACCTCTTCCTCAGCCTCAATGGCAGTATCAACCCAATTTAAAGTTTTTTGTCTTGCTAACGAGGGACCTGCCACAGTTTCTTTTCAGGTGAGTAACAGGTTGGCTATTGAGGTTATTAAAGGTGTCAGAGGCAGAAAGTCACACACCTCACAAATTCACACAGCAGAAAGGGAGGTTTATAAAACAGAAACCTTGACAATTTTACTATTACAGTCAGGGAAAACAAAAGTGGAATAAGACCTTATTCTACTCACAGGCTATTTTTTTTTCTTCCTGACACATTTTAACTAGCACATGCTGCTTAATAAAGCCCTTAGTGAAGGACAGCAAAAACCATTATTGGGCTTTATATATAAAAGGGCTGTTATCTCTTGGTCATCTTTGTATCCCACTCCATTCACACCGAAGCTCCCCATGTTCCAAGTGCTTCCTCCAGCACACAGAAGAATTCTTATACCCAGAAGAGAAATATTGCTCATTTTAAGGGAAGCGTCTGGAGATGTACAGAATGGGAATGGGAAGAGGAAGGGGAAGAGCAAAGCGTTCTGCTCTTCCTATTCCACCGCTGGGCATGGGCCTGACCAGACGTGAACAGAGACATGATCCATTTCTGTTCTTTGTGCCACTTGAGAGCACTCTCCTTCTTTTAAAAGCACACAGATAATTCTCTACAGCAGCAGCATGCTGGAGTCTCACTTCATTTGCCTGACAGTATTAGTTCTGGTGTGAAATGCAAGGAAGAATGAATGCACCAACCTGACCTGGGACAGAACGAAATGCACTCATCTGTCCACGCAGCTTGTAATTGTGTTGGTGTTTTTTTGCCTATTTTTATGCCAAATTACCTGGGTGACAGTTTCAGTGTCCTCCTGATCAGTACTGTGCCGTTCCACAGAACTATTCAATGCAGGTCTAATGCTATCTGCACGCTGCAATGCAAACATCATGGGTTTAATACAGTGCGTGAAATGGCAAAACAAAACCAAGTTCTTTGAACACATTCAAACCCTGCCCTCTGCAACGTCATGTGTTACGTTCAATTTAGAAACAGGTAAGTTAGCAATAAACAGAATGCACAGTGTTGAAAGAGAATTCTCTCTGCTTCCCCACACGCAGACTCCAGATAACAGTACTATCTGATGTGCACAGAAACAGAATTCAATATTCTTATTAACAGAAACATTGTCCCCAGACTGCTTTACTGAAATCTGCTATCACTAATTAAGAACAAAGCATCATTTTGCCGACTACTTTCTTTGCAGAAAACCTTCCTAAGTGGTACAATTCAATTATCTGTCAGCAGAGAAATCAACTGGAAATGTTCTAAAGGCTCTGCACAAGAGCAACCGAGAAGAGCTGCTTTAACTGAACAAATATTTGTCTCCAGTCTAGCTAGGACATTTTCAATATATTTTTCGTACATGATTGAATATACTGCATTGACAGAGATTTAAACAAAGAAAAAAACAAATCCCAAGGTTTTTTACTAGAATTTAGCCACTATATAACGTGTTTGAGACTCCATACGCAAGCACTCCATGCCATCTGCAGTCCAATCACATCAACTAGGGGCAAGCTATAAGGCATGGGTAATAGACTCTGACTTTCCTTCATAAAGAAAATACCCTGTGTTACAAATAGATAATGCTAAAGCAGACCTGAGACCCATCCCAAGAAATTAAAAGGCTGTCTTCTAAGGGCCACAGCAAGGAACAGATGTGTATACCTCAATCACACACCACTGTGAGACATTCCAATCAAGTCAGATGTTGCAACATGGAGATATAAGATAGACTAGACTGCCAAAACTGGTTTGGTGCTTCCGATTGCAACACCTTGTGTGGTAAGGAAGTAAGTGATTTTAGGGGCATGGTTTTATGACTTACCTGTGTGGGGAAAGGTACCTGGATGCGCCCTTCTAGGATGTTGTCAGTGGTGATCTCTACAGAGCGAGTTAGCTGCAGATCCTGTAGAACTAAATGATAAGGAACCTGAGGGAACATCTCCTGAATCTGATGGGCCTGGAGAAAACAAGGTTTCTACAGTCAGTATCAGCAGTAAATAAAAGCTAGCTGGCACATATCTCAACAGAAAGGAGACTAAAAAAAATGAACAGCTCAGAGATGCTGTTTATGATATGATAACCCACGCACAGAAAGACAAACAAGAGCAAGAAAACCCATGCTGCCATTGACTTACAGGGCAATATTTTGACTCCGCTGAAGCCAACAGCAAAAGTGCAACTCCTATAGAGACACCACGTGGTCCTGAAAATTTATGTTCCTGAACAGTGCTTGTAGGCACACAAAGGCTTCAAAAGCTCCCCAACCCACATGGGTTTTTTTTGGTTTTATGACAGCCTTTTTAATAAAGATCTATACAAAATTCAGATGAGTCACTGAAAGCTAGATCAACAATGAAAAAAAAATGTATCATATTTCCTTGTCCCAGACAGGTTCTAAAATGGTACTGGTAAGGACAAGAGGAATAAGTTCTAATAACCTACTCTCTCCAGCCACTCTGCCTACAAACCAGTTTAATGGGGTCTGAAAGCTCAAGTAAATCAGACTGAGTCGTCAGGGAACTGTTATTATTGAATTTCAAGTTACTTAATATCAAAATTAAATAGACAAAAGTAAGAGAGCAGACAAATAATACGCTTTTAGAGGCCAACAGCTACACTTCATTACATCTTAAAATCTATGTTTTAACTAATGCTGAAAGTTACAAGGGGATGGCGGTGGGAAATGAAAACAACAACAAGAAAAGAAGGATGTAAGGAGTTTTGAGAGCAAAGCAAAAACCATACACCAGCTGACAGTGAGTTCAAACACAAGCAACTACAGCAAACCTAACTCTCCTTTGTACTACCTTGTGACCAAAACAACTGATTTAGCATTTCAGCCTCTGAGCTTTCCCTCAAAATGCTTCCCTAGGCTTTTATTCAGTAACACAAATGAGAATTTCACTTATTTTCTATTAAAAATGTGTAATGTGCTAATAGTTTGCTAACCCGGGCCTTTCCATTAAAGCAGGCATTTTAATATAAGTTGCTACTGTGCTTTTAATAATATACAATGGTAAAAAATCATTACTCATCCTTAACAAAAGCCCATTTGTGTCACTGTGTCCAGTAAAAGAAGAACTAAACTACCGTCAGATGGAGAGTTCCTGAATATTTAACTAGTAATTCATCTGCCAACACCTTACTGCTCCCTGCCCTCCTTGCCTCAAACCCACGAAAAATTGTGGCCTTATCCTGTTGAGACTTAAACAGTAGTGAAGGCGATGGGAGAGATCTCCCATTCAGAAAATTCCATCACTTTCATGACATACCTCACCAAACATTTATTAACGTGCTAGAGCACACAGTCACTTCAAGAACTCAAAGGAAACTGCACTTCTCAAACTACATGAACAGCTAGACTGTGTGTTTCATGAGGCCGTATCCTTCTCTTTTTGTACTACATCAGAGTGTTTAGGTAAGAAGTCAACAAACCTGGGATTTCATCCTGAACACTCCCATCACCACCATGAATCTGCGAGAGTTAACTGTGCTGCTCAGCCCCATCTCACACTGACAAGACACTCAAACAGAAACAGCTATCTTGGAGCTTAGCGCTATTAAAAATAAATACTAAAAAAACCAAAAGCTATAGAATGGATTGGATCAGTTACCACTTGCCTAACAGCTAAATTCCTTGGTTACAGACTCACACCCTTTGCTACTGCAAGTTGTGAGTGAAGGTAAGTACTGAAAAAGAGCTAAAGAAATTACACTAAGCAAGCTGAGAAAAAGTCTGCCTACCTATGCAGAATGCACGTGTAATTTTTCTCCCTCATTTACCTACCTCCAGACCTTTTCTTTTACGTTTGCACATTCGAACCAACACATAGCCCTAACTTCACTAAAATAAACCTTCTCTCACTCAAAAAATAGCTTTCATGTGGCATCTAAACACTGTTTTGACTTCCTTCCCCTTTATGTTCTCCATCTACATGTACTTCCCCCCGACACCATAAATAATAGGAAGGCTGGGGTGCGAACTATTAAAGCAGTCTTACCATAGCATTAAGCTGGGAGTTGCTGGTTTGCGTGATACCCAGGATGTTTGTAGTATGCATCACTTCTACCGAAAAACTGGGCAGCCAGCTGGCAATTCGAGAGCCTAAGAATAAGAAATCACCGAGAAAGTCAAGCAAGAATATGAGGTTCTCAGCAGGCAAAGTACTTCTACATGCATTTAACACAAGTCTTCATATTTCCACAAGGTACGTAGGGGGAGTTCTGCAGCGCAATCCATCCCTAAGGTCTCCCAAACATGGAGATGGCTGGAGTAAATCAGGAAGAGTCGACACTGTCTTCAAACACGCTGTCATAGTGGCTTAACAATCTTAGGGCCAGAAGAAGATTAAGAAAACACACATCCTTGTTTTCTTGTTTTAACGTTCCCATTAAAAGGAAAATTAAAATAATCTAGAGTCAAATCCAGTTCTGGAATACATGAATAACCCCAGCAATTTTCCTAAAAACAGGCCAGCTTCTAAACAGGTCCCAAAATGGGTCAAACCATACGTGTCTGGCATCACTGAGAAAATATTACTATAAAGGGACAGAGAGTAACAGAACAAAGCGACTGCTGCTGCAATTGTGTGCTTTGGCTCAGAGTAGGGCACATGGCTGGCTCCCTCTTCCGTGTTGCCATTTAAATAAACACAGGGTTTGCTCTATGCCACTTCCCCTTCTAGCTCTACAGTAATTTTGTGGGTTTCCAAGCCACAGGAGAGCACTGGGGAGGACAGTTATCAAAAACCAGAGTGGTGTTCTACACATAAATGTCCTTTGGAGACCTAAAGCACCCCAAAAGTAGGAGCCATGCAAGAAGCTATCAGCCAGTCTCAGGGTACCTAGAAATGTCTGACCCTTCTCCGCTCATTATTCTCCTCCCACAATCTCCGAAGATTGCAAAACCAGCACCGACAAAGAACAGGTCACTACGTAAGTTTGCAGCATCTCAGCTACATCACAGGAGCTCCACAAGGACAAAGCCCAAAGCTGAGGATTTGCACTAGTGAAACCTTCTGAGAAGCAACAACAACAAAAAACCTTCAAAAACCTGGGCAACTGTGGAAGACATACACAGACCAATATCAAAACTATAAAATTTTGGAAGATAAGCAACGGAAATGGCCTCTTTCAGAACAAGTCTACTTGCACACACAGAACTACCATGGTCTGAAATCACGTCTACTTTGTAAGTAGTTATAACACCCCACTGAAGTCACTGGAACCAGTATGTAAAACCATTCTGGTTACATGATGCCATCTAAGAATAAGCTTCTGCAGACTTCTGCACCTGACCAAGCATTGCGAGTTTCTTGTAAATCGAGTGGCAAATGGACTTTTGATAACCTCACATTAGCTAGGAATAGCAGAAAGATCAACTTTTAGACTGTATTTAGACCACCACAGAGGTTTTTTCCTCTTCAGCTGACTCTGATTAACTCACCACCTGGTAGCAAAACAAGACACATGAATTTCCCATTCTGTTGGTCAACATGGCATGCAATGAATAAAGGCCAGCATTGAAGCTGCTAACTACAACAAATCAAGGCAAAGGGGGCAATTGTACAAAATCTTTCAAGAAATCTCTGTAGCTCTGGACAACCTCAGAGGCACTTTTCTGAACTCTTGCAACAGAACTGTAAGAAACGCACGTTTGACAAACTCCAGTTTAAGTTTCAATTGAAGCATGGACAGATTTCCCTTCTACAGGAGGCTGTTCCCTTCATTTAGTTGGGCAACAGCATCAGCTCTCAAATGTGCGTAGCTCACCGTCGAAGTGGAAGAAGTGATTGTGCTGGTTCAAGCGTGGTCTGCCTTCTGCTACCGCCACGGGGACCAGGTTCTCATCCAGATTTTCCCTTTGGTGATCTTCCCTCACGTGATGGCTGTCAGTGATATTAAGAGACATTCTGCAGGTGGGGCAAGATGTATCTTGTTCCAGCCAGGACCGCAGGCATGAGCTGATGGGAAAACAGTAATGTTATGGTGAGCTTGCAGCGTTTTTCCAAGACATCGGTATCAGGAGTACATCAAGCAGCTGTAGCATGTTCTGTACAGAACACCAACAAATGCACATGGACTGCTCAGAGATAATTTGTGAGGAACGCTTGATGAGCTCCTGATGACTCTGGCACTTGGGTTCTTCTTTCTTTCAGCTGAGAATACTCATGTCTTCATTTTTTATAAGCAAGCATGCAGATTTATCACCAACTTAAAACATTCTCCAAGTTTGTTGTCTCTCTAGCTCAGAACAAGCAAGTTTTGGCTGGAAGGGGAAATGAAGCATTTCTCTTCTCTCACCATCCCCAACTGAAAAAGGACAAAACCCAACTGGAGAAATATTTAATACATACTGACACATTTGCATAGCAGTTCTGTCAGTGTGAAGTGGCAATGGCACCTCCAAAGTTTTTCAAATATCTTTTCAAAAATATCAATATCCAAATCACCACCAAAGCGAGTACCACTCTTGAAACTCTCCAAACAGATTTATTAATACTAACCAGTGCTGTGCCATTACAACGTTTACTTAATTCTGAACACTTGCTGCCTTGCAGAAAGTGAGAAGTGTTTGAAATGCAGGTTTAAACACTCAAGAGCTCTCCCTGCTTTTTGATTCAGACCGATATGACCCAATTGCGGTACATGTTGGCATGTTAAACCTAATTTTCAGTATGGAAGAACTGAATTTCACAGAACTGAACACATCTCAATATTATAACACGTACTTCACGCTTGCAGAGTGGTGGTTTTTCTCCTGCAGAAGCTCTCAAAACACTTTAGAAATGTAGAGAAATACAAAAAGGTCAAATAAACCTGTTTCCCAAATTGTGTATTCGCAAATGGAGCAAAGGCATGGATTACAGGTTTGGGCGACAGAGCAAGGAGAAAGCCCTAACTGCGGGACCAGAGCAAAGTCAAGGATACAAGCCCTCTGCGCAATTCCTGAAGCATACAGACATATTGCCAAAGCGGTTTTCATCATATTTAAATGGAGGGTTATGCAGAGTTTAGAAATCAGTGATGGGTTTTCCAGAAACAACCAAAGCACTACAGTGAAAATCTACCATCTTCCACCACCTTGGCCATCAGCAGAGCCAGCACGTCAGCACTGCTGATGCTGGACAACTTCATCTCCATTGCTACAGCAAAACTAGCCTGCACACATCAAACTCCAGCCTCCACTAGAGCTGTACTCAAAAAGTCACTTGTGAAACACCCAGAGTGAGACAAGCTACCACCACACTGCAGCTCCTCGCCAGCCCGACCACTGAGGTGCTGGGGTGGACACGAAGCCCTCAGCCTGCATCAGCAGCAAGCCAGCCGTGTTATACCCATTCTGTACCACGCAGGCAGAAGGGCTCGGTCACTTACAGCACCTCAGTAGAAGGATGACTAACAACAGGTCAAGGTCGGCAACATTTCAGAGCAACAACTCTTTTGAAATTGACTGCTTCCTAGAAGATAAAGGAGAGAGTTTCCACAGAGCCTAAGAGATTCAGACACCTACGTCCATTAAAATTCCTTAATATTTAGGCACAGAGTTGATCTCAGAATTGTGAATCTTCCCTGCCATCTTCTCTTCTAGTCCAAATAAATGGCTATGAAACAATTCCTGTGTGATTGAGAATGGACGCAATGTTTAGCCTGTTGGCAAAATCACCAGGCTTTTATGAGGAGAGAAACCATTTTTAGGTTGTAAATAGGGTTATTAATTACATCTGGTTTTATATGCAAGCGTTAAGTCATCCACTGTAACATGTTCCCTCCCCAAATGCACCAAGGAGGAAAGTGTAACTTAGCTTCAGAAAAAAATCCAAAAGGATCCTTTTAGATACAGAGAAAACAACTTTCTGAAGAGAAGACCCTGACGTTCTCAAGTGCTCAGTAGGTGACTAAATATTCATACGATTCAGTAGCACTGGAAGAGGAGTTTCTGCTATGGAGGCACATTATCTCATTAGAGACTTCTTGGAACACAGATAAATATTTATGGCAAGGTTTGTCATAAATGACAACAAATTAGCAAATGGATTATAACCTCTGGTTTGACAGTTACCAGAAAAGTAAAAATCTATTTGCAGAAAGTAACTTGCTCACATTACACCACAGGGACAATTTAACTGACCATGCATGTTAAACGCATGGCACTTCAGAAACGCCTGATTCAATCCCCATCTCTCCTTTCATTCTTAAGCACAAGCATAAAAATACAAGCACTGCTACAAAAGATGTAAGAAAAGGCGCACCTAGCTCAGCACACCATCTCCACAAGCATCTGCTACTATTCACTACCGAGTGTAAGAAACAGTACATAGAGCGATCCTCTGGTCAAGAGCCTCCCAGTTCCAACTACCAGCTGCTTAGGGACCTCTTCAGCTAATTTGATTAACCTCTTTTATAGCCCTGATGGACTCATCCCCCCATGAAATCATATAATCAGACCTGACCTCCACAACTGTCCTGGGGGACTCGTCACCATACAAGGATGCACTATTTAAAAATATTCCTTATTTTCTCTTTAAAGCTGGTGTCCGAAAGGTATTTAAGGATCAAACTCTAATTTTTGTTCCTCTCCTGAAAATCAACACAACCCTCACGGAAGAGATGATACACAGGATAAAGTAAGGGGCAAAAGAGTGTGCTTTAGCAAGCAGGTACACAGCAAGGCAGGGTACAGACTTGCAGCTGAGATACCATAACTCAACACTATCTACCTGTTAGCTGACAAAATGCATACTCTCAGTTTGGGGGGAAAAAGAATGCAGCAGGTGAAACAACTCCAACATCAAGATGACTGAAGTGAACCTGACTTGTACTTTGTTATTACAGGCAGACCAAGATGACCCAGGCAGCAAGATATTATTTGTCATCCTGCTATAACTTTCAGACATGCCTATATGTATATCCCTTCCTTTCTACAGTCAGATGCACCCAACATACTTGTGGAAGAGATGGCCGCAAGGGAGTTTCCGTGCAGATTGCATGGAGTCCCAGCAAATGGCACAGTCGTCATTATTGACTGCTAGCTCCTCCGGTGTTGCAACTGCAAACCTGCAAGGAAGAAAAAGGAAGAGACAGAAATAACGATTACACCAGCTCAGCATGACCTCCTGTCTAGAGAATCCGTGCTGAGAAAACCTTATCCTCCATGTTAACTCTTCCTTGGGAGAGGAGTGTCAGCAGGTTTGCTGTTTTTTTCCATTACTGGCAAGGAAGACACACAAACACACACGTCCCTCCCATGCCTTCTTGCAGGCACATTTTTTATTTGCACATCTCTGCATCCATCCTAGGTTCAAAAAGCTTTGACTGAGTATCTTCCAAGAAGTATGATCATTAGGATGAGAACTCAAATTATAGCATGTATGGATTTGGCTTATGTCATTATTCTAAATGAGCTTTACTAGCTATACCCATTAAGATGTCTTCTTGGGATCATAAGCATTTATGGTCTGACTAATTTCGGCCTCAGATTTTGCCAACCCTCATTTGTCATTAATTTTTTTTCTTTTTTTAAACTAGAGCCATACAAGCAGCTACTACACAGTACCCAAACATGGACAATATAGAGACAAGTGGTGTAACAACATCTCACACAGTACTGCTGATGTGGAATATACCTGAAAAGGCAGGGAGCTCGCTGCCATTGGCAGCTTCAGGAGGAAGTTAGAGTGGTTCTTCCAGAACAATCAGAATGACAAAACCACATCAAGTTGCTCGGACAACAAGTCTGAGACACTTGCAACTCAAACAGCTTTGTGAGCAGCTTAAAGGGGTTTAGTGGCTGCATCTTACTGAAAAGAAACAACACATTGTGGATGAACTTCATTATGCAGCTCTTAACCTGATATTACAGTCATTAAATGACTTTTCACAATGAAAACCTCAGGAATTTCTGGAGAAGTTAGTCTTCTCCATCTGGACAATAGCAGCAAGCATCAGACCTAGTCAAACCCACCGAAATCCAGAATGAAAACGGTAGTGATGCACAGAAAGAGTAAAACTGCCTGTTGCTCTTAAAATTAGTAAGGACATAGCTGAGTTATGAAAACAGTGGATCAGAGATGCAGTAGTATCTGGCACAATCCTAGGTTTTAACAGGCCTTGCGATTTCTCTATATTGCCTCAGTGCCAGGGATGGAATAAAGTAATCCCAAGGCACTCTCAGCTCAACTACAAGTAGAGAGTCTGTTTAAAGTTGGCTTCAGGTTTAATAAATACATACTTAAAGCTGAGCAGGTTTTAATTAATATTTTGCTTTAACTTCAGGCACTAAATGAATAGTATGGCCTAATGAAATTAAGAGCATTTACTTCTATCACAGCCAAAGCCAATATTGGTCAACTGAAACAGGCAGAGCTTATGCACCCCAGCACCTTGGGTAGTATACAAGAGAATACAGGAGAATAAATACTGGACGGGGTAGTTCACTTGTTGCCAGTAATACACTACCAGTAATACTGCTGTTATAGAAGTCAATCCTACATATCTATTAAACCTCAAAAGCGTGTCCCTCTTTAACAAATAAAATGGGTAAAAACATACCCTAACTGTACGGACTTTAAAAGATGGATTTGCAAGATTGCATCTCTCCAGCTTACACCATGCCATCGTGTGTCAAAGGAACATAAAAAGAATCTCAACTTCTTCATCAGGATCCTCTCTCCAAGATCCACATCAAGATCCCAGAGCAAGTAAAAGGCTCACCTTGCTTCCATGTTTCCAACCACACGCAAGTAGTTCTTGTGCCGCCGAATTCTTCGTTGAACCTCATGAAACAGGTACCGCAGCTGCATAAAAATCACCAGGCTCGCCATTGACAACCAGATATTGCCAAATAGCTTTGGAAAAAAACAGAATGGTGATTAGAAACAAACCCCATGGGAACCAAGAGGCAGCCACAGTAAATTGCATCAGGTCTTAAGCGAAAAAAAATCAAGAAACCAGCACTGAAGAATTTTCCTTTTGTTGAGCCCATTCAGACTAACCACAAGTGCTCACAGGTATTGCTACTCGTTATATCGTCAGATACAACTTAAGCAGCACAGTATTTATAATAAGGATAAACTGTATTCGGTCCTGTTCAGCTTAATGTCCCCTGCCAATTAAAATAATTCAGTCTGATATTACTGAGTAACAAAGCTAATTAAACACTTATTAAACAAATAATTACACAGTAGTTAATACTCCGTAACAAAGTTATTTGTGAGGACTCCAATTACACAGCACGAAAAAACGCCAGAACCCCTCACACTACATTTTCCTCTTTATTTAAAGAGCTTCTCTGTAATCCTTGGTTCATAGTATCAGCAAAGCAAAAAAATACATAAAATACATATACCACGCGCCTTTTATTTTAAGGCCAGTCTATTTGCTCAATATTATGTTCAGTATTTCATACCAGCATATGAATATGATGCATCAAATCCAGTGAAAGCAAGGTTAGCTCCATGACAAAATCCGTGTAGTAGACATAAGTGCCTTTGCCCTCCCACGTTCCTTCATGGTTGAGATCCCAGAGATGAATTACGTATCTGCAAGAGCAGGGAAATTAAAATTATTCTACCCTTTTTGTTAAATAGCATCTCTAGCATTCAAACTACTTTATCCATTTTTCAAACAACTTCTGGATATGGATTCTTTGCCCTTCCTAAGCTCAGTGCCCAAACTCCGCACTTTCCTGGGGGACTTTTTTTTAGTGTTACTGGTATCAAACAGCAACATTTTAAAAAGGCAAAAAGCAACCAATGCTTAGCCCACACTGGCATGACAGATACCACCAGCTGACAAAGAAGATGCAGCATTTGCTAAAAACTCCTGCATGTACCAAAAGCCAGTCTTGCGATTACAGTAACTACGGACCCACGTTTTTCAGCACATGAGGTGTTTGTCAGGTGAGGCACTACAGCTTGGTGACAGACCTGGAATGCCAATAGTGACCTGGACAAAAAGGTTCTGTGCTACACATCACGTCCTACATACACATATACATGTGCATTACAGCTGCACATGCACATTACTTTTTCAAAGCAAAAGTTCTAGAGGTTAAGATCTTAAAAGAAACACAGTAGGATGACATGAAGTAGCATATATCAACCCTCATACGGCAGCACCAATCCATTTTAATCCATGCCTCAAACTATTAGCACCCACTAAAGCTATCCGTGCGCTACAGAATTCATGCTTAAAAATAGTACAGGCTAAGGTTAAGCACCTTTGTCCATCTCCAAACATCCATTTGCAATGCAATAAGGTAACTACATACAGCTCTTAAATCAACACGCTATATGCACTACCTCCTCAAACAACCATCCTGCAAAACGTAAGGTACTCACCGTAAAATCACATGAGCTGTTCTGACTGTCACAAGCAGAGACTGCGGAAGACAGGAGGGAAAAAACAAAAGGTACATTAACAACATTGTGGCAGGGAGAGTGATACTGAGGCAGGAGCTAAAGGGCTGTAACACAAAATGTGTTTATTGCAGCTTAACAAGTTCCTGTGAACCAACAGTCACTGTAGATGACTGTGGGCACAACATACCTGTGACAAACGTGAAGCTCATATATAAATTCAGAAGAAATTGTTCTCAAGAACACAATGCTCTTGGAGCAGCCACTAGCATCACTGTTGTTAAGTCTCACTTTTTCCCCCACTACATAGGATGTATTATCTTTTTCTCTTCTTATCACTCAATAGCATTGAGACCCCAGTCCCACCAACTACCTTCAGACAAAGGCAGCACACCTCTCCTCATCCCACTGCTGCAGAAAAATTTGAAGAACCAATTAGTAGCAGGAATTTGAGGAAGAATCATGGAAGCACTTTCAAATAATTTTTCCCCTTTGCTGAGATGCGGACACTGCAAAAGTAACTCTTCTCTTTAATCATACCTTTCTAGGCTAAGTACAGAGAAAAAAAGAGTGTATCAGAAAGCATAAGCAGATCAGAAGTACAAAGACAAGTCACTAGAAAGGCCTGTTTCCAGAATACTTAACCACATTTCCATGGCCTCTTGTCATCTAAGAAACGTGGTCCTATCACCTCTCTCTAACCTGTCAGGCCCACAGAGCCCTGTCCCTTTGTTGTATCCTCCCAGCGAAAGAAAATGGGACAGGAGGAACCCCCTTCAGAGACTGCCCCGTAGTTAGTAGGGGCCAAGTGACACTGAGATGCAGGTGATTTACAATGAGCAGCTGAAACCATTTCTGTAAAACTGGTCTGATGGCATGCCTTCAGCATAAGTATCAAAAACAGTACAGAAGAACTATCAAAACCACTAACTTCCCAATATAGCAACAAAACAGTTGGTTTAAGCATTTTTTTCCACTTGTAAAGAGCATTCTTAAAATACTTTGATGGATATTTAACCCTTAGTAATACCCAACATATCTGCCAACTGTTCACTAGTTGGCTTTAAAATAAGTGTTCCTGTGACTAAACATCAGCGCAATCTTTTACCCAAAAAAGAGCTTCAGGGTAAGACACGCACATCATTCAAATCACAGAAAAAAAGTCAAGAAGGTAGCAGCAAGTCATCTAGCATGTTGTGCTGTTCTCATCATTAACATCTTTCAGAAAAAAGTTAAATTAGCACCCTAGCTGCTCCTGCAAGGCACAATACGAGACCCTCTTCTGTCTCCTGTTACCCCACATGTGGGTACCAGAGACTAACACCTTGTTCACACAAGGTTTTTGGCTACGGAGAAACTTTGAGCAGACCACAGAGAAAAAGTAAATATGTCCAAAATCTAACCAGGCAAGTGGCGAAGCACAGCGATTACCTGAGCCACCGGATGGACGTGCCATTGAGCACTAATTGGTGTCAAAACCAGTACACGTGGCATAAAGTCTCCAATAAGGAAGACGTCTGTCAGGTAGAAATCTGAAGAGTCTAATCTTCGCAATTTTTAAGCAGTTAATGTTGCCAAGACATGATTTATACTGGTTAGTGCTGAGGCAGCAAGAGCATCAAGATTAAAAGGACAAGCTGTTGTGGACTGGGTCAAGGTGCTCGTTTCTGGTTCCCCCACTGTTTCCAGAAACGCATTTCAACGTTCTGACACAAGAAATGCTTCACAGAAAGCCCAGCATTGCATCCTAAGTTACACAACTCTGTAATCCAAGGTTCTAAATGTACAACAGGACATTTTCAGTACCAACACCTCAAGAGTTCTTGCTTTGCTCCACTACACACATGCTTTTACCCCCAGGGACTCCGTGATACTGGCAGACACCAGTCACGTAGATAAGCACGCGACTGGAAGGCACTCAAACCCTAAGATAATGGATGCAGCACAAGAAGCTCTACAGGAAAATATACTGTTATCTGTAAGGTACAATTCTAAGATTTGAATATCACTGTCATTATGCAGCTTTAACTGAGCTGTATGAAACAGGATTAGAGGATGGCCGCTATAGGAATGGAGTAATTCCTTCTTACAACAAAAAAGGTACAAAGATAGACTGGACTTGCTAACCCCTAATTCTCAAATACCATGTATTAAGGCAAAACAGCTTAATGTTTACTCAAAAATACAGACTGTCCTTATTCAACCTTCTCTGGGCATTTGCAAATTTCACATCCACTCTTTGCAGGAAAAAAAATGCTGACCAACAACACAGAACAAGGGAAAGCCTAACTAAAACCTGAGAAAAACATCTAAATTGCTTTATTGAAAACCCTGAGGCATCAAGCTAAATCAATGTTTGCAGAGTCAGGAGAGAGAGATGAATAGCTTAATGTAACTTAATGTAATTAAATACACACTAATGGAGGAGACTTGGCAGGGTCCCTCTCGAACAGCATCACACAAGCCACCACCAGGAAAACATTTTAGTCTGCAAGATTGAATGCTTTTTGCTGAGAGCTTGAGGACTACCACAAGGTGTCACTGCTCGTAACTGCACAGAAAGAAACCTAAACGTTTTATGCCACTTACACAAGCGCTGGGTATTAAAATCATGGAAACTACTCATGGTCACACAACCCATATAGGGCATATTTAAAAGGTGCAGGGAAGGGCGAGATATGAGACAATCTCACATAGGAGAGACTAAACAGACTAGAAGTCTTTTGCTTGGAAGGAAAGTCAGAAGGGGAACAAGAGAAAGGTCTATGAAACAACAAATGGTGTGAACAAGAGTAAACAGGGAATGATTCTTTGTGGTTTTTCAACATAAATGTATTAGATGGTAGCCAGGGACGTTATCAGACAGAGGATTCAAAACAACTAAAAGAGCTCTTTTGTGGACAGAAAGCCAAGTTAAATGTGCCTTTGGATATTGCAGAGGCCAAAGTATAAATGAGTTCAAAAAACAATCAGACAAGTTTCCAGAGTCCATCTGGGGCTATCAAGCCCAACAGGCTTGTGCAACGCTCAGCTCAGGAACGTCCTCAAACAACAGCCACTGCAAGCAAGGGTAGGAGACCCTTTCCTATACGTTCCCCACAAACCTCCTCTGCTGGTCACCAGCAGCTGCGTGGATCCATGGCTTGGCTGAGGACCATACGTTCATGCTGATCAAGCCCCTCCTTTGTTAACAAGCAGACAGAACAGCTCCCACTGAAATGAAAAGCTGGGCCCCATCCTGCAACCCAAAACACGTACACCACTACACAGCACAGCACTAACAAGGCAACACTTTGGCACTGCAACGCTCCCTGATAAACCTGCCCCATGCTGGTACAAGGCTGATACATCCTTCTGCCAAGCCAAGATAAGAGACAAACCACCAACAAGACCCCACCTGTTAGAGACACTGACAAATCTTCAATACCCTTCCACTGGGTAATTACAAATCTGGCCTTGCATATTCTCATATTTAAGGAAAGGTAAACTGACATATTAAATAACTGAACGGTGGTGTGACCAGCATCATATTCTCCTATGATCAGCTGACCGTTTTCTTTCCTCCTCACTAACTCCCAAGTATGAATTCAAGATCGGAGAATAACTGTACACTCCACTTGTTATCTGAACCAAGGATGTGTTAACACGACTTGTTTGCAATTACTCTGGTTACCATCCCTTTGTTTAAGATTATTACTTCCTCAGGCAGAGCGCAACAACTCACCATAACATTAAAAACATACTGATGTTCACCCCACAAACACATTGATGTTTACTCCACACCACAACGGGTTCAGGAGTGCGCAAACATGGGTTGCTCATCTCAGCTGACACGCATCTCTTTGCACAAACGTAAGCAAATCCCATGAGTATGCCTTAAGGAAAGAATGTTAGTCTCGTTCCTTTTGGGGAAAAATTAAATAGAAAATACAGCCTCAAAGAAACAGGCTGAGGTGCGCATTACACTTTCATACACACTCTCTCCCTCTCTCTAGCGGCCATTTCAACTAACCCTTCTTGCAATGCTCATGAAGTGCAACCATTATTTTTTCATAGGCTGCCATTTCATTTCAGCATCACCTTACGGATTTATCCTCTCATTCTCTTCTTCAGATCAAGATTTTTTGCAGGCTTAAACTCTAAAGAGAGAAAGCATGCTGATCTGGCAACTGCTCTAGAAGACAGGAGGGCTTGTTTGCATCTTTGGAGTTTCTTCCTTGTGGGAAACTAAAAGAAAACCAAGAGACCCCCAAGTGAGGGGTGAAAAGCAAAGCAGAAACCACGACACGTATGAAGGAAGTCTCACCTCTGCTGCCATGAAAGCCAATGTGTGCATGCCATGGGTGTAGCCAATAATACCACAGACGACTGCTAATCCACAGCAGGAAAGGAGCATGGCTATGAGCAGGGTCAGGACTCTGATGTGGCTGCTCATGGGTGTGGTAGGAGAAAAGGAAAGCTGCAACACAAACATAGGTGCATAACAGGTTTAAAGGAGTACTTCAGCCACCCTGCCTTCCATAGTCACCTCACCAAACAAGTCCTCATTCAGGAAAATCTTTTGCTTTCTAGAATAAAACCAAGACCTCAACCACACACTGTAGTAATAAATGATATGCAGAATAAAGCTAAAACCACACACCACCCCAAAGTCTCACTCATCTCACTCTCATTTACGTTCGCTAGGCTTTTGAAGTCAGAAGGGACCATTAGAATCATTTGATCTAACGTTTGGATCACCCATGCAAGAAAACCATGGACACTTTCTCACACAGTAGTTTCTGCATCAAATCCACAGCATCTGCTTAAGATGAACACGTGTTTTAGAAAGACACCTGAACTTACACAGTCTTTGAGCAATGAGAATAAATGTTGTGCCAATTTTTCACCCTACAGCTGATCTGAATTTGTCCAGCTTGATCTTCCAGCCTCTAGTTCTTCCAATGTCATTTTCTTCTGGAAGAAAGAGACATCTCCCTGAAAAAATTAACTTGCAGCTAGAGACTGCTGGACAGAACCTACCGAAAACGGTTGCCTCTGAATAGCATATATAGTGATTTAATTCTCTAAACTACCTTAAAGGTAGGCTACACCTAGGCTGTCTAAATCAAAGACAACTCAAGAGGCAACGTATTCAGGTGGTCCACCCCCTTATTTTCAAGGGATGAAAGGGAAGAACAAGACAAGGAAAAAAGAAGTTGCCCAAAGCTTCACTCTGGTCTGATGGATGAAGTTGGCTCCCATGTTTTGTTTTTAGATTGGTTCTTTCTTGTTTATATTTGGTTCAGCTCCACATCCCCCTGAGTTTGCAAGGCAGATCACACAAGTACCATTTATCCAAGTAAAAAATTATGATACATGCTTTGAAGGCAGAAGGAATATAATACGGATTTCTTCCCACATGGGCTTTGTTCTTTTACAGCTTTCTGAACAACACTAAAAATACCAGATGACTGCCTTGTTCACTTCTGTCTCAATTTTCCTAACCCCAACCGATCTAGTTTCAAACTTAGTGCTTAGCTACTTGTGAATTAACTGGCCTTACTGGATATTAATTAAAAAAAAAATTTTACAAAGCAGTTCAAACTTTTATTCCAGGACACAGGAGCTGAGGAAAATGCATGTCCATTATAGATGTTTAAAGGGCAAAATTTATTGTTCAAATTCCAGTTCCTTCTTCCTTGCCTAGTCTTCAATTTCTGCATCTTTACTGAATTTATTCCTGGTATTAACAGAAACTGGGATACAGCTTATGGAGAAAATTGCACTGTATATTGTAAAGACATGGGCATCTTTGGTAGATGTAAACAAGCTTGAACCCTGAGCACAGAATCCGCAGAAACAGGCTTTAGGGACCAATACTGAAGGGCATCAATCTAGGGGATGTTCTGTTGTCAAGATTTCTTCACTAAGGAGAGTTATGAAGACATCTCACGGAGTTATGTAATAGTAATTACAGGGCACGCATAAGGAGCAATTTATCAAAGAAAATAAGTATCTTCAGCTCCATTTGTCTGATGGGAAAACCGAAGGAGTGAGATTGACGTTGCATTTAAAAGCAAGTATTCAAAGCTACTGGGAGGTGCACGTGTTCAGCACCGCAGGGTGGGGAAAAGGCCTAAATGATGTGTTTGTAATCTATTATGAGCCACTGCCCGAACCAGACACAGAATTTGCATGTCCCAAAAAGCAGCCGTTCATCAGAACTTACATATTCAAAGCGATCCTTGCAGAGCTGAACCATAAGATGAAGGAACACAAGTCCAGAGAACCAGAGGCACCACATCACCACTTCTTCCACTGTCTGAACATTCAGCACACCAAAAATGAAGATGAACTTGTAGAAAATAAAATTCCAGAATTTATCCTTGAGATGCTGTAAAGGAAGACATCTGGTTACTGTCGTGAAAGCACTGGCAATCCACATGCAGGGGAGAGAAGGAGGGGCAAAGAGAAAGAAAAAAAAAAAAAAAGTCGGAAGTAAAAATGCAACAATAGGTTAGCAAAAGCCTGCTGCATATGCATCTTGAATAGTATTTGTTACCCCTACTGAATTAAAAACATATTTGAAATATTAGTGGTCCTTAGTACCTATCTAGTCTTTTTTACCACCGCAGCATAATTGTGCAACGTGGCATACAATGCAATTTCCTGCCATACTTCTAAAACTTTTTAAAACAAACCAAGTTTGATCTTAGTTTGATTCTCCACGCCCAAGCAACACAGCTCCTGGGCCGCAAACACAAAGTCCTCCTTGCTAGAAGAACCGCCATAGTCATTTAGACAAGATGCCCAAAGAGCCTAGCACCTTGCTTCCAAAAACCTGACAAAAAGTACAGATGATTAGGAAAGGATGACAAAGTCTGCTCTTAAAAAGCACAATGCCTGCAGTGGAGAAGGAGATGGATGAGCAATGAAAAAAAAAAAAAATTATTCCCACGCACAATGCAGTATGAAAGAAACAATACGATGGTCTGAAGCAGTAGACAGCAAGTCAGCTTGTTGGGGATAAAAAAAAATATGAAATAAAATGTTTTGTTAAAGAACACATGAAATCACCAGGAGTTTAGTTAAGACAGGCCCAGAATTTCTTCATGATGCTGCTGGTTCTGGCTCGCCAATATTAATAACCAGCTTTCCTCTACATGAGAAGTGAAGCATACTCCCACTGTCCAAATGCACAGGGATCCACATCATTGCTACTGCTTTTCACTTCAGTTTTTAAGAGGGTAGAGAACATCCTGGAAATTATCACTGGTTAAAATTCCACATCCTTAGAGTCAACACAGACGAAAGAAAATCTGGCCCAATGCAGTTTGAGAGTGCCTTGTTTCTAATACACTTCACTTGGAGGCTCTACAGGGTGCAAATCACAAATACAATGGGCGTTGAGGGATCCATGGCTATTACCGAAGCTTCATGTGCCTCAGTTCTGCATGTCAAAAATCCTCATTTTTCCTAAAGAACTGCATTTATACCTTTTTTTTTTTAAAAAAAAAATACGAACACACTTCAAACCACTGCTACTGCATTTACACAGAGCAACTTAAGCAACTGACTTTCTCCTTTTTAAAAAAATATACAGATATTATTCAAACCACTGCTGCTGCTTTTATCTTCTGCAGGATCCTGTTTTTAAAAAGCCTGGGCTTTAACGGTTCCCTTGCTGAATTTTTAAAAATGTTCTCAACTCGCCCAAGAGCAGGACGAAACAGCTGGAGTTTTCAGCCCTGCTTACCTCCCTCCTCTGGTATATGCCCTCTTAAACCTGATGGTAGATAAACCACCCGCTCAGCGTCTGAGGATGGAAAGCGCTTCTCCAGCAGTCAAGGCACAAAACAAGGTACCAGAGGGAACTCAGCCTGCCAGTGCTGATAACTAACTATGAAACGCAACGCAGAAATGCTGCCAAACGCAAACTGAATAGGGAAGAACACTTTATAAATATTCTTAAGTGAGGCACACTTGTAAGAAATCTGACAATGTTCATTAAGGAAGCAGGATTTTCAAGTCCACCATGGGCTTATAAAATACAACAGCAACAGTGAAAAAGAAAAGTTCCCTTCAGAAACAAACTGTAAGCTTGTGGCTGCGGGTGTCCTAGCTAACCATGAAGGGTTTTCTCGGGCAGATTGTTTTCTGTATGGTTTTACCAGACAGCATTTTCAAAAGCGAGAAGTCCCAATGGTACGATTTAAGTTGTTCTAAAATTTACTTTTCTGGTGTATTTTCAGCCATCCCATACAGAAAACCACACCAGTTGTACACGAAGAAATTAAGAACCAGCACAGGTACCCAAGGTGACAAACAGCTGTCTTACCTGCCTCTCACTGACACGAAGGGGACCAAACACCATGCACTGGATTAGCTTAGCAACCAACATCAGAAAACAGCAGGCAGTGTTCACTAGTACCTGGAAAGAAAGCAGTCAGCAACAAATACTTTTGCCCTATTTAGAAGAAGAAAGAGAGAGGAGGGGAAAGAATGAGTCTAACAAAACCTACCATTGTTCACAGAATAGTTTTAGTTGCCTTTTTTTTTTTCTCGTAAAATTTAAGCCTGGCCTCTTCCAAGACATGTACAGTAGCTGGTAAGTCACTTAATTTTTTTCTAGAAACACTAACACGGTCAGTTTGATACACCAGTATAGCCAACAAACAAGCCTACCTCTTCACGATATATTGTTTTATATAGATTAGCAAATCTTAGCACCAAGGAACGTGAGGACAAAACTTACACATCACCAAGATGCTTATTTTTTTTTAACACAGAACAAATGAGAAAACTCCAGTTTGAATCTGCTGTTACAGGGACAAGATTCAGACATTGTCTTGAAACATACTGAATAACACACCCCCCTTCTGTAACAACACTGCTTAAATCTGTCCAGGGAAACTCTTTAAAGCAAAGCAGCAAGGAGCAGAAAACTGCTCCTAACATTTGCCAAGACACTTGTAATTAATTTTTGACCTATGCAGAACACTAATAAAGGGGAGGGGGGGATGATGAAGTGGCCTCACCCTGTTATTTCTGAAGAACATACAATCAACTTTTCCAGTGCTCTTAATTTAAGGTCCTGACACCGAGCTTCGACAGGCTGAACATGCTCGGTCTATTCAAAAATCAGCGTCCAAGTCAAAAGCAAGCACGTTATGGAACAGACGTCCAACTAATACCACCTTTGACTGACAGACACATGGAAGCTCAACAGCAGCAGCTCAGCCAGGTTTCTGGTGCCCCCTCCCTCAGCCTTTATTTCAGCTAGAGGAATTACTGAGCCGAGATGCGTATAACACTGCCGGGTTTGGGTTTTGAGAGCGACAGAATTTTTTTTTCTTAAACGATGACAATGCTTCCTCTTACCTGCATGACTTTAAATGTTATTTTAAAAATGTAAGAAGGTGAAGCTTGGGCTGGGAATACCTGATGGTCACCAGGACAGGCAGGGCTTGGAGAAGGGCTAATGCACAATCCAACGGGCACCACAACAAAACACCCCCAGAGCTTTGCCCAAACCCACCCACGGCTCAGGGACAAGCCCAAGCCCTGAACTTTGAGGCTTTCAGAGAATTGCCCAGGTTGGAAGGGACCTTTCAGATCATTGAGTCCAACCACCAACCCAACACTGACAAAACCCACCACTAACCCACGTCCCTCAGCACCACGTCTGCCCAGCTTTTAAACACCTCCAGGGATGGCGACTCCACCACTGCCCTGGGCAGCCTGTTCCAATGCTTCACAACCCTTTCCGTGAAGAAATTTTTCTTAATATCCATCCTAAACCTCCCCTCTCGCAACTTGAGGCCGTTTCCTCTTGTCCCATTGCCTGTTCCTTGGGAGAAGAGATCGACCCCCCCCAGCTACACCCTCCTTTCAGGGAGTTGCAGAGAGCGAGAAGGTCTCCCCTCAGCCTCCGTTTCTCCAGGCTGAACACCCCCAGCTCCCTCAGCCGCTCCTCACAGGACTTGTGCTCCACACCCCTCACCAGCTCTGTTGCCCTTCCCTGGGCTCGCTCCAGAGATGCGAGTTCCCCGCAGCCCCATCGCCCCGGCAGTCCCTGAGGGGAAGAGGCCCGTGGCCCGGCTGAGTTCCCTCTCCTCCCCCTTCTCCCGGGACCCCCCTCTTTATTTTCACACACCAACAACCAGACACCCCCTCCCAAGCCCGCCCGCCTTCCCCCCGCCCCTCCCCGGCCGCGCTGAGGTGCCGGCGGAGGCCGCGCCGCCCGCCCCGGTCGCAGGCCGCGTCCGGGCCCGCAGGCCCCGCCGCTGCCCGGGGCTCACCCAGACGCAGAGGCTGTCGGAGAGCAGGTAGTAGGCGACGTCCAGGGCCCGCGGCCCAGTGGGTTCGCCACCCGCCGCCCCGCCGTCCGGGGCCTGGCTGAGGGCGCGGTAGGCGCTGAGGCCGGTAGCCAGCAGGGCCAGGGCGCTGAGGGCCGTGTAGGTGCGGAGGCTGGGCCAAGGGAAGCGCTCCAGGAAGAGCAGCGGCATGGCGGACACCTCGCCGCCGCCCGGCCGCCGCCCGCGCCCCGGCTCGCGGCGGCCTAACGACCGCCCCGCCGCCGCCGCCACCGCCCGCCCCTCCCCGGGGCCGGGCCAGGCAACGGGCCCAAACCACCCCCCCGCCCCGGCACTAACCGCTCCCGGCGCGCTGAGTCACGGCCCGGGCGGTGCTGCCAGCCAGGTCCGGGCGGGGCGGGGAGAGGCTCTGGTTCTCCCCGGCCGCTGCAAGGCTGCGGGAAAGCGGAGGGCTCTCCTCCGGTAGCCCCGCGACGGGAAAAAGCAGCAAATCGACACGGCGTCCCAGAGCTCTGCCAGTGGCAGCTTAATGCACTTATTAACGAAAATTACTGCACGGGGCAGGCAACGATGGAGATGGGGGATACGGGTGAATGCCTGGCCCTCACAGCAGTGCTTTGCTGGTCTCTGACTTCCAAGCCTCCACTATCCCTCCTCGCTTCCCCACACCAGAACTGTTCCGTTCTACACACCCCTACTAGCTTTGTTTTCCACATCTGGTTGTCTAAGAAACCATACATTTTGCTAACTACACATCCAGCCCTTCCATCCATACTTCTATGGACCACTGTGTCCAGCGCTGGGGCACCAACAGCAGAAGGACACGGAGCTGTTGGAGCAGGGCCAGAGGAGGCCCCAGAGATGCTGGGAGGGCTGGAGCCCCTCTGCTGTGAGGGCAGGCTGAGAGAGCTGGGGGGGTTCAGCCTGGAGAAGGGAAGGCTCCGGGGAGACCTTCGAGCCCCTTCCAGTCCCTCAAGGGGCTCCAGGAAAGCTGGGGAGGGACTCTGGATCAGGGAGGGGAGCCATAGGATGAGGGGGAAGGGGTTTACTCTGAAAGAGGGGAGATTTAGGTGAGATCTGAGGAAGAAATTGTTTGCTGTGAGGGTGGTGAGCCCCTGGCCCAGGTTGCCCAGAGCAGCTGTGGCTGCCCCATCCCTGGAGGTGTTCAAGGCCAGGCTGGATGGGGCTTGGAGCAACCTGGTCTGGTGGGAGGTGTCCCTGCCCAGGGCAGGGGATGGCACTGGGTGGGCTTTGAGGTCTCTCCCAACCCAAACCATTCGGTGATTCTATGATCCATAGGACCAAAGTAAAGAGCCCTACCACTCAATTTTCCAGTATTCTTTCAGTATCAAGCCCATGCTGCACAGCTTCATTTTGACTGAAGCACCAAGCTGTCACCATTGTTCTGCACATAGCTTACCCCTACAGCTGGCAACAGAACCAAGCACTTTGGCAAATCTCAGTTCTCTTGGCAGCAGGCACTCTCCAACAATGCCTTCATAAATGAGGACAGCGCATAAGCAACAGTGCATCTTCTGAGCAGAGGCAGCATTTGGAACAAACTCTTTAAAAAACAGTTAAGCAAAACTATGGAAGGCTAAAGGTATTCATTAGGAAGGGACACATCCAACTGGAACTGATGTTTAGCCAAGCATGTAAAAAGAAAAAACCCTACAAAGGCTGATATTTACTACCCACAAGAGACTGTAATGTTCAGGTGAGGAAGCAGAAGTATGAGTATGCCCTGCAGGATGACACAGCATGCTGGTCCACTACAACAGCTCACCATAACATGGAACCACTTGCATGTGACATTAACAAAACATTTCAACATGACCCAAATTCTGTCCTGTAGCTACAGAAAAATATACAATATTAATCTCACTTTCCATATTTTAACTGGATCTCAGGCCAGTCCAGTTGGGGTATTACTTTCTTAAGGGGGCACAGAGGGAAAAAGATACACGTTATACCCCCTCCAAGCCTTGTACACAGTAATGCTTCCAGATCAGTTCTTGTAAGCTTTGAGCAAAGGCTACACTTGCCTTTAAGTACTTATACTCCCTCAAAACAGCAACTCTATTCTCTAAGTTAAAAAAAAAAAAAAAAAAAACACAGACTCAAAATTATGTTGCACCTACTTATAGTGTTTAATATCTCTCTCAGACTAACTCTCTGCTCAGGGATGCAGATCAGAGCATCCAAATGTTCCCTGAATGGGTTAGGTCCTCCTCTGGTTTCCAGGATCTTCTGTATTCCTGAAGGAAAGCAAAGTTTAAAATATGTACCTCCTACAAGTAGGAGACTTGTAGGTACATAGGCTAAAGCAAAACAGAAACCAAAAAAAAAAAAACCAAAAACCCAAAACCAAACAAACCCAGGACAAACAGAATCTGAACCATTTTGTTTAATGTTGTACAAAAAAAATTTGGTGAGTATTACAATGAAAAGTGATTAAAACACTAATATCACATTGCCACCCCACTACCTAAACAGTTGAGATTCACTTCTCTATTCATACAATAGAAAGTTTAGTGGCCTTCAGGAAGAGAACAACATAGAAAAAAAATCCTTGCATCACACATATTCTTTTCTCTACATTTTAAAGCTGTGCTCACAGAGACGGCTTCTTCTATCAGGCTCTTCAGACATATGGGAATTCAGTTGTAAATAAAGTTGAACCTAAAATTAAAAGGATTATACCAAGTGAGGCATTTTCATTCTTTTTATTTAAGTGACATTTTCAAATAAGCATATGTTTTGTTTCTGTTCTTGATAAGCCTCCATCTGACAGAACAAAAGGGAATTTTTTAGTAAGGCAGTTTTATGGTATAGCAGGAAGCATGGTTTTTAACAGCCGATGCTACCCTGGCATTGCCCATCAGTCTCTTAAGGTTGCAGAAGAACTAATTATTAACACTTCATCTCTCAAGAAAGCTTCACAGATATGAAAATAGCAGTGAGATTTATGTACTCTCATCAGCAACTCTTTTGCAGCATTTCTGCTATCAGGGCCAGCCTTATAATATTCCAAGGTAACAGATGGACATACTCAACAGAAGAGCTGATTCTTCTCAACTAAGTTTCACAACAAACAGCATTCACACAGTGAAAGCAAGCATCCCCCTCAACTTCCCAATGTCCATCCTTTGGAGGCATCTGTTGCACTGATACCAAACCAGCATTTGGCTGCACAACAGTCAGGGTTTTGCTGGTACTCTGGAGAAAGTATCTGCTGTCTTTAGAGGAAGAGGAGGGGGAAGCCCCCAAAACTACAACTGCCAAAATTAGGACTAAATAGAGGGGGAAAAAAACAGAGCTCGATACAAGCCTGTTATGGGCAATACCAGTGCTGACATTCTGCTAACAGACTTTTTTCATCAAAGTAGGTGGATGACAGAAGTACTTCCCCGAGTAACAGCTGACAGCCCGTGGGGTGCCCAAACAGTTGCTGAAGTAACAGAAACCAATGAGACCAGAGCACTCTGGAGACCCGAGGTACAAACCATTTTTAGGTGAGAGCGCCAAAAAGCATGTACACTGGGAAAAGGAAGGGAAAAATAGAGCTGTCCCTACTGACACTTGCGTTATAAAGATGCTATGCATTATAAACTCTACTACACAGAGTCTGAAAAACCCACCACATTTAATCAGCACAAAGCTGTGATAACATGCACACCTCATTCAGGGCTTCAAACACGCATCTTGGCTTTTACTCCCTAACACTTACAAGAAGCTGTTCCTTAGCCTGTGCACAGCTTCACCCTCACTATATTTCACATTTTCCTATGCTACAACTGCTAGACAGGACTTTGGTGCTAGCAAGTTGCAATCAGAGCCTCTAAATTGTGCGTCACACCTTATCCGAGGTAGATTCTAAACTCTTTGGGATAGCTGCAACCTTTTCACAGCTGGTTTCTGTAGTGCCTAGCCTTGCTCTGGTTTCCCACGGCAAATGCGTTTCCAAGAACTGTAATACAAATACATCCTAATATACCTGCTCAAAAGTTGAGGAAGGCTGGAAATAATGGGTCCATATCCTGGTGCATTGTCATAGAGCTCAAACAATGGTGCAGCAACCAGCTTGTAGTTTTTTGGGACTGCAAACAAAGCTAAAAACAAATACAAGTTGATTAACAAGAAAAACCACCACAGATTCAGCCAAGGTATCATCACCTTTGATACATATACCTCAAAACAAGATCCCTTTATAGCACTAGAGTAGGTTTATTTCTTTTCTAGTTAAAGATGGGGTTCATACGCTATACATATACTGATGCACGAGCAGGAACGAGCATTTACTAGCAATGCATGTTCAAAGGATCACCTATCTTCAAAACTGGTATCAGCATTTAATTTTGTAGTGATCAACTATAAACAACTGTAAGCATACAAACACAAACTTGATAACACATTTCCTTGCATGAAATGCAAGCATTTAGACATTGTTATAAATACAACCCTTTGTTGCAAACAAACACTTACCCTTTTCTTGAAGCTGGACCAAGAAAAGCTTTTTGTGCTCTTTTGGTTTTGTAATATGAGCTGGGATATAGGGATACTGGAAGAAAAACCATAAAAATTGGTTGTACAGAGCTTTGAAAATATTGTGCAATCTCAAGTGCTACTTTATAAATTACCAAGCACTATGCATGCTTTCAATGTGTCAAATTGTTCTTTTGTGTCATCAAATAATGAAAACCACTTTTATAAAAAAGTACTCAGAAAGGAATGCTGTTGCTGTCACAACTATTGACAGGATCTAAGTACTCATGAGCAGTTAAACAACCCAACAAGACAGAAATACACAATTGAGCAAGTATTTTCAGTATTAAAGCATTTAGGAAAGGGGTAGCGAGACTATTTGATTCACAGGGCATCTGTTCCATATGCAGCAGCGCAGGAGTTTCCATTGTGGCTATGCTAGGGATTTAAATGGTGTGTCTGGCTCAGCACAGGACTGGAAGCTATTACATCCAGTGCTTTCTCATCCATCAGGACAGGTATGAGGAAGGAGAGGGGAGTTTCCACAAGAAAAAGTCTGTAGTTTCTCCTCCACCACAGAAAGGAGGTGAAATAGGTAAAAACCAGAAAAACTAATTGCTCATGCAGCAGGTACTCAAAAAGCCCCACTGGTAGGTTGAAGGCTTTTGGAAGAACAATCAATACCTGACTGAAGAAGATGAAAGTCAACATGAGTACGCACCTGTGGAGGTTCAAAGTTCGGTCTCCACCAGTTACCAATGCAGTCATCAATCACCCAGTCTTGCTGAACACCATCCTGACGACCCAGTATCTATCAGAAATCCAGTTACAGTCAAAACTCTAAATACTCCATGTCAATTTTTTTAGAAAACATACAGTGGAAGCATGAAGACTTGCTGTAATAAGGGTCTGGTGTAGTTCAGAACTGCCCTGGAATAGCTTTTAATAGATTTAAAGAGTATTTTTGTATAAAGTGACATTTTTTAGTAAAAGCCTCACCCGGCAGGACAAGGACACTCTAGACAGCATTTCAAATTCCACGCTGTATTCAGTTGAACCGAGTCCCGTCAGACCAATGGGAAGAATGAAATGCATTGTTACGCTACCTGGCAGAATTAATTTAGGTTACACAGAGAGCATGGGAGGTTAATTGGTGCATTGGGAAGACTATCTCAGAAGCAAGTCCTCATCGACTGTGCTCCACGACATATTTTATTGCCCATCTGCACACTCACTTGCCCGAAGCCAGCCAAAAAGCAAAGCTGCAAAGGAACTTGAGCAGCAGGTAGGAGGAGCTCAGCCACTAGACCGCTCTGTCACACTCACAATGCAGATAACAAATAAAGCAGTAAGTTTTAATTTAGCTACCCGAGAACATCACAAAAGCACCAAAATAACAGAAGCGATGACTACTGTAATGCTTTGGCTTATTCTGTTAAGTCTAAAATAATCCAACATTCTGGGATAGCAATATAATGAAAGAAAACAGACCTCTGTCATTAAGCGTTTGAGGCCTTCTACCTCATCTTCTCCTGGATTGAGTTCACCACCAGGTCTGTTAAAATAATCAATGATGAAAGCTAAAGTTATGTTTTATTGCATTTACAGACTTCCACAGGTAAATAAGGATGTGCTTCCAGGCAGGGAGTTACAAATTCACGCAAGGCCTTTAAGTCAGAGGTTCCAAATCTAACTTTGTCGAATGTGAAGACAGTGGGATAGCTTTCACCAAACCCATGACTAAAATGACTACTGTATGTCCCTTAACAAAAAACACCCATTATATAAAATACTTCTGCAGGACAAAGTGTAACAATATACACGATAATAACTGGGAGACTCAAAAGGTAAAGTTTTAACAATAATATAAAAGCACCGGAAGTTGAAGAAAGGGTTGCAAATACTGACCATATTTGTTCTTATCTCAAAACCAGCACTCACTGAAGCACACAGGAAGCAGAAAATAAAACTCATGTGGGGAACCATCCTGCATTTAATGCAAGGTTAATGAAAAAAACCTAAACCCACACTTTCATCATTATAAAATTTTCGCAAAACTTCTGAAGTCTAGCATATTTTGCCCATGCACATCCCCTAAAATCAAGATGTCAAAGAAGAATCCAGATTAAACATTAGATTTCACACACACACAATTCAGAACAAACAATATAAGTGTTAAAAACATAAGACCAAGAACACAAGCAAGATAACTCGAGACAAGTCAAGCCCATTCAGTTTAAAAAAAGAAAATTAGCACTGCCACCATCACTACAATCATATGATCCAACTACTAAAATTTCACTCTGGCACTGATAACCATTAGACAAACTGAAGCAATTTTCTCAAATTCAGAAGCCTACCTTCCTTGCTGTGCCCAGCTCACCCAGTAGTTTGTAAACAAGTATCATTCTGCATTTACTGGGGTTTATTACTTGAGCTTCACTTTACCGTTTTTGTAGCCATAGCATGAGCAAATGTAAGCATAACATCTTTCACAATGTAAGAACAACACACTACCTACCAATAGTAAGTTTTAAACAGGATTTTACCATAGTGATGCACTGAAGATCTCCAGGTGGTTCAAAACTGTCACCCCACTCATGAGCAGTCAGGCAAATACATTTAGATGAAAACCCCATCATTCAAAAAAAGTTTTCCCACAGGAAGTCTTTGCAAGAAATTAATCCCATTCAAAACATCTGTCAGTGCAACACACTTTAACCTCTAGCGCGCGTGTTTAGTGGTCTGTGACAACAAAGTTAACTAAAATGTTACATTCAAGAAGCAGACACTTACAGCTTGAAAAAAGTTGTACCCAGCTGCAATAAGAGCACATGGGGCAGCCTGTGCTCATGTACAATCAGAACCCCTTCCACTGTCCGCCTCATGCCGATCTTGTCAAACTCTTCCCTCATGCGCTGAAACCGAGCTGCCACTGAACTGTCCTTCTCATATAGGGGCTCCTTTGTACCAAATGTGTAATTTGTCAGAGGATACCTGCAAGGGGGGAGAAAATATGTTACTGCATAAAAAGACATCTAAATTTAAATCACTATGACACAGCATGCACCCCGAGGCAGAATCTTCTGTGCTTGATGGAATAGTATCTCATTCATAGCGCTGGGCTGGAAGTTCTTGTTTGTGACTTAGGGGACTCCTATCGCACGAAGATCTGCATTGTGATACATACAAGTGCAGAAAGTCCTGCTGATCGACACACTAGTGTGGTGCTGGTTCAAAAGAAGGAAAGAAACCCAGAAGAATCAGCAGCAACTGTTATTCAACAGCCCCTTCTTTGATCTCCACACCACAGGGAAAATGCAGCCGAGGCTCTGAGAGGCACTGGGAAAGGGACAGGAGAGAAAAGCTCTGCTGGGAAGAAAGGAAGCTGCACAGGACAGCGTTTTTTTTTTATGCAGAAGTAAATGAAGAGCCTGAGAACTAAACTGTCAGAAGCAGTTTTGTTCTGAAGTGGGAAATCAGACATCTGGATCACAGAAGAGGAGAAACGCTGAGTGTCTAAGGGCAGGGCCAGGAGCCTGGGGTAAGATCAAGAGTTTGAGCAGATCACTCCACTGGGCTAGGTGCTGGACCTCTGCCGCCTCCTCCAGTGACAGTACAGTGGAAACTCGAGAGATTTCCTCAGGTAAGAGGAACTGAGAAGAGCCAGAAAAGAAAGGAAAGCTTAGGCAAGAACTCAGTCATTCCTAGAGAGCACAGAGGGCAACAGGAAAATGTCGTTGTACAGCGAAATCCAAGTAACACAGCAATCTGACAGCACAAGGCCTGGAGGGAAGACAGGATCGTCAGGCTAAGTCAAAAAGGGAGAGGAAAATGGGTGCTAGGCAGAGCTGTAACGAGTTATCATCACGGTTTTATTGACTTGTGGCATACAGCAACTGAATTAACAGAATAAATGACTGATTTAAAGGGAATGTTTTCCTTGAGATGCATCTCATTGTGTATTCTTTCTTCAATACTTAATCATGTCAAACTTAAGTAGTAAATACTCTTCCCCTCCTCAAACTCCCCCTCATGTTTTACAGCAGCAAAATCACAAGTCAGTTCCCCTCGCTTCACTTATAGCTTAGAACCATCTACATTTCTTTTTCCATTCATTTCCATTTTAAGATACACAAAAAGTGCTATTAATAAACTACTATGCAAACTCTAATGTGAATACATTAGTCTGTACATCAAAATCCTTAGCCTATACTTTAAAAAAATTGATGCTGATAACACAGCTTCCTGCCCAGTCTTTTTTCAGAAACAATATAGAAATATTACAGTCTCTGAAGTTTCTAGTTGAATTTCCAAAAAACTCCTTCTAATTGTGAATAAACTCAGCTATACCAAAAAATACATCAGTCTCTGTGATTAATAGCTGAAGTTGAATATTAAATGTTGTAGTTCACATTTTTCTGTAGTAAATATGTTTCTGCAACTTGACAAACACACTTATCAAGACTACATCCATCTGAGTTTACTGGAAGAAGCTATAGTACAGGGATGCTCATACCAAAAAAGTAAAACTTTCTAGCAAATAGTTTGCATCTCTGACAGAAGTAAAGTTTTCTCTGGTAGCAACCACTCTGAATTTAAATTACAATACCGGAATCACCAGGCACACTCAATCATATCCTCCTGACTACATGGGGTGAGCCCACATTCCATCTAGGCCAATGGCCTGCTTCTCTCTCTGCTGGCAAAGGCAGATGCCTATGAAAGAGCATATCAGAGAAGAAGCATGTATGATGTTCACCATACCTAAATACTCCATAACTTTGTTATTTGGGGTTCACACTTCATAGAATGGTTTAGGTTGGAAGGGGCCTTAAAGATCACCTAGTTCCAACGCTCTGCTAGTGGGACACCTCCCACCAGACCAGGTTGCTCCAAGCCCCGTCCAGCCTGGCCTTGAACACCTCCAGGGATGGGGCAGCCACAGCTTCTCTGGGCAGCCTGCGCCAGGGACTCACCACCCTCACAGCAAACAATTTCTTCCTCAGGTCTCAGCTAAACCTCCCCTCTTTCAGAGTAAACCTGTTCCCCCTCGACCCATGGCTCCCCTCCCTGATCCAGAGTCCCTCCCCAGCTTTCCTGGAGCCCCTTTAGGGACTGGAAGGGGCTCCAAGGTCTCCCCGGAGTATTCCCGACTCAGATGCTGTTTCTATATCCTAAAGCATATACACTAAACACCGCACATTCCCCCGATAGGCTGGCAAGCCTTCAGTACCCACAATATCCTACAGCGTGGCGTTTCACAGCTTCACAGCACACCACTGTAGGGGTAAACAGAGCCCTGACCGGCAACCGGGCTCTCCCCTCAGCCCCTGTGCCGGGGGCGGCCCTTCCGGTACTGAGGGAAAACCCCCCGCAGGCTGCCCAAGGGCGGCCCCAGGGCTGCTGAGGGAGCGGGGAAGGGCCCGTTAGCAGGAGGGGAGGGGACGGGCCCAGGCCTGGGCAGGCCCAAGGCGGTGCTCACAGGTTGATGGTCCTCTCCAGCGTGAGCGGCTTCGTCTGCTGGATGTACTTGTTCCCGAACTGGTTCACCCCGCGGGGCCAGCCGGTTTGCGAACGGTTGGGCGGCACCACGGACATGGCGGCGAGGGAAGCAGTCAGTGCTCAGCGGCGGGAACGGCGTCCGCCATTAACCTCCCCGCCAGGCCGCACACCCACCGGAACCACCCACCGTGCTTCCGCCGCCGCCGCCACCATAGAGAGGGGACGCTCTGCCCCCTCCCGCCCGCTCACTGGCGCTTTACCGCCGCGCACCGCCCTTCCCCCTCGCTCTCATTGGCCAACGGAGAGCCCCGGTGCGACCCGATTGGCCCGGTGGGCGGCGCGGTGCCCCTCTGGGAGTTGTAGTCCGGTGGGGAAGCCAGCGGCATGAGCGCAAAGCGGTGCCGGGCCTCGCCGCCGGTGGGGAAGAAGCGGGGGAAGCAGGAGGCGCCCGCCGAGCTCTGCGCCGCCATGAGGGACGCGGCGCTGCGGGAGCGGGCGGCGGCGGCCTGGGGCGGCGGGGAGCCGCTCCGCCACGGTACAGCCCCCTTTCCCCGCGGGCTGACTTGCGCGGCGGCCGGCCCCCGTCTCCCCTCACCGGCGGCCTTTCCCTTCCAGAGGCGGCAGCGGTGGAGCCGGCCCCGTTCCGGCACGGTGTTATCCCCGGCTTCCTGGCGAGCTCGGCCTCGGCGGAGGCGCTGCGAGACGAGCTGCTGGGCCTCGGCTTTCACCGGCGGCGCAACGACCTCCTCTCGCTGTGGCAGGTGGGCCCCGGGCCGGGCTGGGCCGCGCTGGGGCGGGCCCCGCCGCCCTAACCCCCTTCCCTTCTTCTCTTCCATGGGCCGCCGCAGTCCGAGGAGCTGGGGGGAAGGACGGAGCCCCACATCGCCGCGCTGAGGTAAAGCTGCCGGGCTCGGGGCTTCACCAGCTCCCGGTGGGCTCAGTGAGAGGAACGGCCCTGGCCCGCTCCCCGGGGCAGGCAAGGGCTGCGGCTGCCTCCTGACACAGTGGCTGGGCCAGAAACCGGCCTTGAAGAGATGAATCTCTGTCAGTCGCGGCCCTGAAGTCGTTTAAGGGTTTCGCTCTGAGCAGCGCAAGCTGATTCAGCCCTCACACTGTCTGTCACTTCGAGCTTCACTGCTGGCTGTCGTCAGCGGTGTTGTAAACGCCGTGCGGTTTCCCTGGCCAGCTCCCGTGTGGTTCCACAGGGACACAGCGTCTCTGGCAGGAACAGCACCTTCGCCTTCCCTGGAGGTGTTCAAGGCCAGGCTGGACGGGGCTTGGAGCAACCTGGTCTGGTGGGAGGTGTCCCTGCCCAGGGCAGGGGGTGGCACTGGGTGGGCTTTAAGGTCCCATCCAACCCAGACCATTCTATGTTTGATAGTTGGAAGGGAGATAAATAAACTATGATGACATGTTTTATAATGTGGGAGGACACATAATACCTTGTGCTTGGCTTCTCAGGCGTTCCCTGTGTGAAGAATTCCGAGCCTGGCTTTCTGCTGTGACCCAGATTGAGCTAGAGCCAACTATTGACGTCTCCTGTGCTAAATACGAATATACTGGTCAGTCTATAAGCAATCCTTCCCCTAAAGCTTCTATGGGTGTACAGGAAACTACAGAATACCTAATTACATAAACCCACCACAGCCCCTTTCTAGTTCCAGAGGGTCCTAGAAGCTATCAGCAGCAAATCAAAGTTGCTTAAAATGAAGTCCCAATTATGGGGAAAAAAACACTGTTGCTGTAGTCATGCTGCTGATGGGTTTAACTGGGCCCAGTGTTGCAGCATGCCCCCCTCCTTTTGGAGACGTGCAGCCCATGTTTGCATCTTGCTTCCATGCAAAAGGGTGACGTGTTCAGCTTCTGGCTGCCACAGTTGAGTTTGTGAAGTCTGGTGCTAAACGGTCAGCTTGGTGAGTCCAGGTTACAACTGCACCTACCCTTTTAGCTGGAAAAATTTTTACTGCTGTCAGCTCTACTTTTGCGCAATGTCTTTTGTGCGATGAATTGTTGGTGCAGCTTTTCTGTTCCCAGGGCTTCCCCCTTCCCTCTATTCCAGCAACAAACCTACTCAAAAGGCAGTGCTGTATTTAAAAGAGCTTGAATCATTATTTCAGTCAGGAATCTCTGTCCACTGCACCCAGTGACAGCCGCGGAGGGATGGCTGACGAGTTATAACTGCCCATACCTCCAGAGTGGGCTAATCCGCTGATTGTAGTGCAATCCTGCAGAAATTAATCTTGCAGATCTTGGTCTGGTGATGCTGACGAGTGAAAATGCAGTTCTTGGAAAGGGCATGTTTTTTCTTGTTGTACTCTTGCGGGGACAAAGCAGGGGAGCAGCCATTGGAATGACTCATGCATGTACTGGAAAGGTGCTACTGCAGCAAAATGTGTGTAATTGCAGATGTCTTGCTGTGCCACGATGATGAGCTGGAAGGTCGGAGAATTGCTTTCATCCTGTACCTTGTGCCACCCTGGGAGAAAAGTGACGGCGGAACGCTGGACCTGTACAGCACAGACGGTAAGACCTGCGAGCTCAGCCTCGGCGGCTGAAAAAGATGAAGTTTATGTGCCCCTTGCAGCAACTCTCTCCTCAAACAGTGCAAGAGAGATAAAGAGTTTCTCCTTTGTCTAGAGAAGCTGGTAAAATTGTATAGCTAAAATTTGCACTTTAGAGATGGGCTGTAGTGGGCTTTGCAGCCAGTGCTAATGGGTGACAGCAGAGGAACAGGAGAAGATAGTGAAGAGGGGAATCCTTTTTTTTCCATTTTTTTTTCAAGGGCCAAGAGTGGAGGCAGGGTGGAAGTGATGCCAGTAGCTATGCTTGAAACTCTAAAGTGATGGAGATAACTTTTCTTTCCAGCAACAGAAGTCCACTGATTCCTCATCAAGCCCTTGCTCTGTGCTCCATCCCTTATTCCCAGGTGTATCACCAGTCGCAATGTCATGAAGTCGGAGAGAAATGGCAGTTTCTAGTGAGTTCCAGTTCATATCTTAACCAGAGTCTGTTTTCTTCCTCCTCAGAGCACTTTCAGCCCCAGCAAATCGTCAAGTCATTAGTGCCTTCGTGGAACACACTGGTTTTCTTTGAAGTGTCTCCAGTTTCTTTCCACCAGGCAAGGAGCTGTCTTTTGTTCATTTTTTGATTCTTGTTGTTGTGGTTATTCATTCTGTGGCTTATTACAGTCCTGGTGGGGAGGGAGAAGGGAAAGGGAGAAGCATAGGTAGAATGGATACTCATGCTAAGTGCTGCGTGTTAAGGGCAGGATTTCAAGGAGGATAAGAACCGAGAAAGCCAAGTTTAAATTGTCAGTCTAGCTTCAGCATCCTGGGGGAAGAAAAATATCCATTATTTTGTGTTGCTATCCTGGCAAGCTATTGCTGTGTTAAAGGAGAAGCCGCTGCCTGAGCATTCACACACCATTGAAGGAGTCGCCCACCAGAGTCTTTAACTGCTAGGGCCAGGGCCCCTTCGCAGCAGGTGACTCCAGAGGGCCAACGGGTGCCCCTTTCGACTCCTCACATATGCGCACTCTTACTCTTGGGTGCACTCCCTCCTTCTTCAGGCTCAACCCTTGGTTTCCCACAGCAGTCTCTCAGGCGTTGAATTTTATAAAAGTAAATAATTTAATCGAAAGGTACAGGTGCAGGATCAGCCTGGGCTGGGTGCATCCAGAGAGGGATGTGGAACAAAGAAATCCCTGGGCAATGAAACCCTTGTGATCTGTACACGCGCTGTTCACGCATCTTTTAGTCCAATGGTCGTTTTTGGTCTGGGGCCTTGTAATACCTTATTGGATTCTTCTTCTGTGTCCAGGCGGGCAGGCCATTGACTGCTCGTATCTTGTTAATTTGCAGTCTCTGCTAAGGGTTGGAGCCTCCTTATTGTCTGATTTACGCTTCTTGTGTACCTGCACTCACTGGCAGAACACGGGGAACTGAAAAGTCACAGACTTAAGGAAAAATACTAGTGAAACATCAGTGTGTTATCAACATTTTCCTCACACTAGAAGACTAAACACAGCACTGTACCAGCTGCTAGGAAAATTACTAAGAAAATTAACTCTATTGCAGCCTAAAGGCTGCAGCAAATCTAGATGCTCATGCTAAGTAAAGCTAGGCAAACAGCATAAATCACAACATATTATAACCCAAAGTCATTTATTCTAATTAAAACTTACTTGTTTAAGCTAAAAAACTAGTATCTGTCAACAGCTGTTGGTTTGGCTGTGGTGACAAGAGATTTTTGTTTGTTTGCTTGTTTTAAACTAGCTCACAGTTTTCATGCAGATGCCATGACTTTGCTCCAGAAGAGCTTCTCAGCGCATCACCTTGCCCATAGGGCACTATGCAGATACAGCTTTACCCCCTCTGTAACACAGGTGTAACAGGGTTCCCTACAGTGGAAATGCTGATACGGTTAAGTAGGACTTTGTGGCACTTAACCAGGAAGGTACTTGGGAAGGGGATGAAGAGTCTGTGGAACTGCATGATACAAACACCTGGCTGAAATCTGAAGCTCCTGTGCACTTGAGAATACCACGGACTGTAACAAACAGGGCCACAGAGCAGAAGGTTAGAGAGGAAGAAAATCAGTGATTTAAGTTGGTTATGTTCTCACCTAGACTGCTTAGGGTTTTACTTCTGTGTTATTTATCTCTTACAATTAATTAACAGAAGCATCTACTTGGTCACTGCCCTAATTGTTTTCAGGGAGTGATTTAATCTTGTCATAAAAATCCGCGTTCCGCTTAGCCTTGTGACTGCCTCCTACTTACCTAAACTTAATCGCACACATTAGCACTATCCAGTCCTGTACGCTGTCTCTGATACTGTTATCACAGGCAATGAACTCAGCTTAAATCATAAACTTATTTTTAAAATAAGCATTAAGCTTAACTGGGAGTGCTGTGAATCGAAGCCTCCCAGGTCTGCACCTCACTGGTTGTGCTTGGAGTATTTGCTGAATCACTGAATCATTTCTTTGACCCTTTTGTCAGTAAGGTGTAGAGCATGCGAATTACTGTTAGAGAACTGTGTCAGGCTTAGAGCGATGCAAAGCCTTCACAGCACGTGCCAGCCTCAAATCCCTCCCAGATATTGGGCAAAGAGCATTTAGTCAGTACTGCCTAATAGATCTTCAGGTTTTGGACTTTGTGGTGTACAAAGGGGCCACTACAGCTCTGTAACAATCAATAAGAGACAAAACCTTTTCAGAACAAACTCGCTTTTTCTTCCTCCTGTCCCATCCAGTCTGTTCTAAAAACAAAACAAACAAAAAACCCAGTGCAAAGTCTTTATGTGCTGTTCCAAAATTCACAGTTTGTGGCTTGCAACCAGTCATAACGGGGTAGCTTTCTCTTCATCCTGCCGTTACAGTACAGTGCCCTAGAATGTGGAAAATTTTCAGTTTAACCCAATCTACCTCAGTGTGCAATTTGATGAAATCAAGATTTAACAGTGGCCATCACTACGCAAAACCCAAGGGTTTCCACAGACCAGGTTAAAAGCCAGGACAGAGGGGTTGCACTTAGTCTGATAGGTAGATCTTTAATCCAGAGCCAAAAGCATCAGGCAAATGCTCTTCACGATGGCTTGTATTACAGCACTTTTTAAAAATTAAAGCACAAAAAAGTAGACTGATACAGTCTGCAGGGACCCAGAGATACTCAGTGTTTTCTGAGTCTCCAGATTAAGCTGTCACAGCTAATTTTTGCAGCCTATGATAGTTGGTTCTTCAACAGCACAAATGGTAGAAAACTAAAATACCGTTGCTTTTAATAGCAGAATGACACAATGCTCTCGGAGAGATGGAATGGATTCTGCTGCGAGCTTGGAGTAAAAGCTTGGACTGGGATTCTGGAAATTTACAATGGATTTGAGCATCAGAGTTTGCTTTAAGCCCTCTTTCTGTAAACCAAGAATAATTCAGCCTGGTGTAGCCCATGTCTGACTTTTCTGTGTATGCAGCAGGCTCTCTGGAGTCAACTCCATCTCCTGTGATGAGTTGACGTGGTGCCTGTTACAGCTGGTCCTTAAATGTGTTGTATTCTAAACAGTAACATGCTGGTCACCGTTGTTCCAGGTGTCAGAAGTTCTGTCTGAGGAGAAGTGCCGCTTGTCAGTGAGCGGCTGGTTTCACGGACCGCCAATCGTCAGACCTGAACGCCACATCGAAGCTGCCTTGCCCAGGAGCCCACACATCCCCTACGATGTAAGTAACAACCTACATCTGCTTCTCTGCATTTCTCTTTCTTTCCTGTCCCTGCAAGACCTGTTACGGGATGCACTGATGCTTGGGTTGCTTTAATCTTTAACTTATCCCATTCTCTTTTTTTTTGTTTCCTGTCCATAAATTTGTAGCTGTTTTCTTTCTTTCTTGACTGTATACATTTTGCACACCTACAATAGTGCAGAGAAGGCAGCAAATACTCATGGTGCAATTAAAAAAAAAAGAAAGGAATGGAGTGTGTGGGGAGGAATTCAGCCCTGTGGCCAGCTGGGTAATCAGGGAATCCTTTTTATTTTTGCAAATCCAACATTCAAATCCATTTCCCTTCCAGCATGAAATCCTATATGAGTGGATCAATCTAGTTTATTTGGACATGGACTCCCAAGCTCAAATCCAGGAGGAATTTGAGGAGCGATCAGAAATTCTCCTGAAGGATTTCCTTAAGGTGAGCCCAGTGGTTCAATCTGATGTGGTCTGTCAGAACAAGTCACAGGGCTGGCGGGTACTGCAGGTCACACAGGCTGGGAAAGGCCTTGCTAGTACCACTGTCAACTAACACACCTCCTCGTTTTACTCCCAGAAGGGGAATGGACCAGATGTCCTCCAGAGGTCCCTTCCAGCCTCAACCATTCTGTGGTTCTGTGGGTGGATATCCTCTGCCTGCCTGTATGCTGCTGCATAGGGACTTATCAAAAATTAAACACTTTGCTTCAACATTCTTGTTTCCTACAAGAAGCAAAGCAAAAGGATGGAAACACATGTCATTCTTCCTGCTTCCTACCCTTGAGGTGACCAGAGTGTCCTTCCTTGTCCCTCAGCTCTCTCAGCACTCGACGGGTGTGTGAAACAAATGACCCATAACGGTCTTGTCTTACTTGAAAGGCTTTGCTTCTCAAGGGTCATTTCCCTCTGGTTTACTAGGCATCCATACCTCAGTGAAACTGCATTCTCACCCAGTGACTATCACGTAGCATTTGATACCTGTTGGTCCCTGGCATTGAAAAGACAAGATGCCCACTCAGGCTCTCAATTCAGCAGTCCTTAGGAGCCTCAAACAAGTTAGAAAAATAATTAAGAGAGTGCCTTATCCGAGAGCAGAGGATGGCTGCTTCTAGCACACCAAGGGAGACGTGGGGGCTAAATGTTAAAGTTTCTGCACTATCTTTCTCCTTTAGAAAGAGAAATACCAATTACTATGTAAAGCTTTGGAGAACAAAGACATCCAGTGGAGTAGCCGAGGACCTGCTAATAAAAGGTGGGGAGTGACAGCATCCTGCACGTATTGGTCGGGCCAAGCAGGAACTGCCATGAGGCTGCACTGGTTGATGCTGTCCCCATGGATGTGGTCCTTGTTGGTTCTTCAACAAGGAGATACATCTGCTGATATATCTGCTGTCTTTCAGGTTCTATGAGACAGCAGAGGAAGACAGCCTCCCTGACATCCTGAAGAAATTCCTGCAGTTCTTATGCTCCGAGGCCTTGTTTTTACTGCTTTCCAACTTCACTGGCCTAAAGCTGCACTTCCTGGCTCCCTCTGATGAGGATGAAGATGCGGGGGAAGGAAGAGCAGCAGACACCGCTGGGCACAGCAGTCCCAAATCCAAGCAGGAAGAGACTGAACAACACGCTGACGGCAATCCCCACTGGCCAGACCAGCCTGACAACATCCCTGAAGCACAAGGTGGCGAGACACAGAATGGTAAGTCCAGCAGCAGAATCCTGACGTTAAGGATGTCGTCAGCGGAATTCCCAGTGATCTTAATGGAATTAGGATTTCACCTTGTACTGCAGCCAGCACAAGGCAGCAGCAGAAACGGGGCACTTGAAGCATGTCACACTGGGTATCCAAAATAAGTGAGCATTGCAAAAGAATTTGGAATAAAAACAACTAACTTGAGGATACCGTTTTGAACGGACTTAAGTCTTAAGGGTGGGACTTCTGTAGGAGTTAAGGCATGGGTGAGGGGGGGTGTTAATTAATTGCCCAATAATCTTTTGCCAGTAGTTACATGCCTGCTTCATCTAAAATAGATTCTTGTAGGAGACCAAATCGAAAGGAAGAAAGTGAACGGATCAGAAGTAAATTAGGTAATTAGAATTAGAAAACCAATACCTAAAACTAGGATTTAACCTTTCAGAAAATGCTGCCAGCCTAAATAACCACTTAGTTGTCAGCAATGAGATATCGTTGCTAAAAAAGATTAATTTGGGATTCATGGATTGGTGCTGTTTATTTCAAAGAGTGCCTTTGAAGCTTAAGGGTAGAATTTTTGAAAATGCTTATATTGGTACTGGGTCAGGCAAGTTAATAGACAATGGAATAAAAGGTAATAAAACCCCAAATCCTACTGAAAATCCCACCAGAACACTTACCCGGTACAAAAGCTTTGTTTTTCCGATTTTCACAGCTAGTCATTTTGCCTCTTCTACCTGCCGTGTTCCCACTGTGTGATTTTTAAATTCACGTTCGAGGAGGGCATAGTTTGGGGCTGCAGGGATTGAAAACTGAGCTAGAGCCATCAGACAAGAAAGGCTTCCCCAAATTCTGACATACCTCCTGGGATGGCAAGTGAAGAGTGAGTTCAGAGCAACATCATTCTTCACTGAAGCATCCGGTTGTTTCAGTACTTCAGGAACAGATAGGTTGCTGGCTCTTGAAGTTTGGAGCGCTACTTGTAAATCTTGAGGGAGGGGAAAACAACGAAAACAAAAAGAGGAACTGGTTAAACCAGAGCACATCACAGCTTGGTCCCTTTCAAAGAGCAAATCTTATCCCATTCCTCCACATTGGTCAAAGCACACAACTTAGAGCTGCGTCTAGGAAAAAAGTTAACATGAGATCTGTGGTTTTACTTTGTCTTCCCTGAAGGCATTCCTGGGGCTGGCAAACAGCTCCACAGTGGCGTGGCAGCGCAGGGGCTTGCCCCCTACGTGTGTCAGCTATTGTACAACATCGTTGTTTTCCCTGGCTTCTATGTGCCCTCTCCTAGGCTCGGGTACCCCTGTGTGTGCGGGGGAGCTGAGGCGCTGGACCCACGGGCACTATACTCTAGTCCATGATGCTCAAGCAACAGAATTTGCTCTTGACCTGCTCTTCTTCTGTGGCTGTGAGGGTAAGCGGACGACATGCAAGTTATCAGACTCTCCTTACAAGGCCTACCTAAAGGAAGGACTTCTGAATTCTCAGCAATGCTACAACAGCCAAGAATTTCCCTGTTCTTTCCTACGTAGAAGGGCTCTGCAGACTTTATCCTAGTCCTCGCTTCTGCATAAGCCCTTGCCCAAAGATTGGGAACGTGGCCTTGGGACCAGCTTTGACCTTTCCGGCTGGAGCCAGGAGGTGGCGCTTGGGCAGAGGGAAAGGCTGCGTCTCCCAGACCTTTCCTCTCACTAGGCCGTGGCTCTGGGCACGGCAGAGGGTCAGGTGGCCAGAATACTCACTAGAAGTGGTCTATTTTGCCCCTTTTCTCATCAAAATTACCACTGCCTCCAGCTCACAAAGCCCAGGGTTTTCAAAAGTTACTTCAGGCATGTCTAGGCATTTTACACTGATTGCTAGCTAGATAGTGGTGAAAACAAAAATCTAAACATAAGCATTTTGGACTAGCTAAGCCCAGAATGCACGGCTGAAACCGCCTGGCACATGCGGGTAATTATACTGCAAGCCTTTTGCATATCTGCTAAGGCAAAACTGCTCTACATGTGAGGAGCAGAGCGCCGAGCAGCCTTAAATGTCCCATCTGTGGTAAAAAGCAAGTCTGGTACATTTGCTTCAAGTTGTTTCTGATCTGGGAAAAAAAAAAAAAAAAAAAAAAAACCAGACTGGCAAGAGGTAAACTGGGGATTGTCCTGTATCCAGTAACTGTGGGAAGTGGGGTGGAAAACCAGCATCTCCAGGAAGGCTGTGTGGAGCCTGGACAGCAATGAACTTTCTAAGAACCTTTCTTTTCTCTTTTAAGACTGGGATCCAGAATATGGTGGCTTTACTTCCTACATCGCTAAAGGTGAAGATGAGGAGGTAAGGACCTCGGTTGCTAGCTGCAAATTAGCTAAATTGTTTAGGGTGGAGAGGCATAATTACACTTTGTTGTAATGCTAACATAATCCTGCGGGTGCTCGGTATCGCACTGGAGCCTTAATGCCTGAATTACTACTCAGAGGCGTAGCTCTGGCTTCAGCTTCAAGAGGTTAATGTTCACCAAAAAGCTTAAGCTGTCATGGTGCCTAATGCCACCTGCACCTGGGGGCATTTGGGAAGCCTCAGAGGGGCACAAGGCTGTGGCAGAGGTGATGTGTTCCCGGGGAGGACTCTTCATTAGGGTCACATTCAGTGTCAGACTAGTGAGAGCGCTGTCTAACAAAGGCTTCAGGTTGAGAGATATTAAAATGAAAATAGTGACATAGTTCATTTTGTAACACCAGACCTTTGTTCTGACTAGCTTTTGAAACGGTTCTTTCTTCCTAGGAATGATATTAAAGCCATTTTTGTGAAACTGATTTCCTCCCTTACTTCCATTCCTTCTAGCTGCTGACAGTGAATCCAGAGGACAACTGCTTGGCCTTAGTTTACAGAGACAAAGAAACTATGAAGTTTGTGAAATACATCAATCATCGTAGCTTGACACGCCTGAAAAAGCACCCAAACAGAACAGGATTTTGGGATTTTTCCTTTGTCTATTACGAGTGATGGTGCCAGAGTGGGACAATGGTGTCACACGGAAAACGGTGGTGGTGGGGGACAGGTTTGTACCCAGGCGTTCAGCTGGCGCCTAAGCCCAGAGAGACTTTGCTGCTGCTACCTTCGTCACGCTGTATACGAGCTGTATCCTGCTAAGTAGGGTCAAGGTGGCTTTTTTTATTAACTGTACAAATGGAAATTCAGTTTCTTCCCGCGCACTCTCGACTGCTTTTAATGCTCTGTGGAGGGCGTCATTGTCACATAGCTGTCAGCTTTCCAGCTGCTCTCTCATGAAAACAGCATGGTGGGATGCAGCTCTACCCTGCCAGCCCAGGGTGAAAGTTACAGTTGTACATTGCCCCAAGCTTATGACTGATTTTATTTTAAAAAAAAAAAAAAAAAAAAAAGGAAATGGGTCAGTTAAATGCTTCAAAGTCTGGTTGGGCAAGTCTTGTTACAAAATGCTCAAGACATTTTCTGGGGCTTAACTGTGGTCCCTGTTTGTAGAGGCAGAAATAAAGGAGCTGCCACGGGAAATATGAGGTTTTTCCAGCTGCACAACTCTGTGGAGTTGGGAAGGAAGACAGTGAAGCTATAAAGCTGCTGGCATTGAGCAGGACCTGGCACTGTAACAAGGACCAGGACTTTATTATGCTAAATGCTGTGCAGACAGACCCAGATGCAGCCCTATCTCCAAACAATTTACAAGCTCAGGACACACCTGCTCCTGCGTGCTTCTCTGCATGGATGGCTCTGTGAGAGGGTTGTGACTCCAGCCTCAGAACGGGCAGTGGGCTGGTAGCAGGAAGGTGCTAACTCACCTCTCCCTGGCTTGTCATGCACAGGCAGCAGGAGGGTCACCAACAGCATGGCCTTGTGTTTTGTCCTGAGGTCTGCTGGGCTCTGACATGGCTTGTCACTGGAGACCAGCTCAGATCTTTCCAGGCAGCAGCTGTACTGTTTGCCATGGGAGCTGTGCAAGACAGACGGTAGTCTTGGTGCCGTACTTTCCTCCAGGACACACTTCCAGCACTGCCCTACATTCACTGCGAGCAAGACACCCTGCTGCCAGCTCGGCCCTGGCCTGCACATGCTTGCCTGAAACTTTAGATTTTTTTGGCAATGAATAGACACAGGTGTACTTTCAGCTCCTCTAAGCCAGACAGTTGCAGGGGAGAGTGCGTGCGCATTATTCCTCCTGCTTCTCTTGGGCTGGGAGAGGACAGCTTTGGGTTAGAGTCTGCTGCCTCTCCAGTTCCAGGCCTGTTACTAAAGACCAGAGCGGTGGTCTAAGAGTGGTGGTGTAAGACCACAGCTGGCAGCAGAGGAGCAGTAAGCTCAAAGCAAGGTGAGCTGCGTTGGCACACAAGTACTCTGCACCCCTCGGCGCAGTAGCAGGACATCCTTCAGGCATGTGTTCATGAAGATACAGGAGCAACAACCTTCAGCTGTGATCCCAATGCACAAGGTTCAAAAAAGGAACCACCGAAGCATGAAGCTGCAGCCGTTGCTTCTAAAATGAAAGGTGTCTCAGCCCCCACAACTGCTTTAAGCTACTTAAAAGACAAGGAGATGAAGTAAAACACAGGACGCTCTCTGTGAATTACTGGTTTCTGGGCAGCAGTTGTTCTTGGGGAGAAAACGGTTCTTATTCTGAGCTGCTCCAGTAGAAACAGACAAGTAATGTAGGTTTCAAAGAAAAAAAAAATTAAAAAAAAAACTGGGTAGTTTGGAGCAAAGGTGACAGATACCACAGCTATTCACAGCATAGTTAGCTAGGCAAAGCTGGCAGTAAATTAACAAAATGAAGTTACGTAGTCTACTGCATTGCCAACCTAAGAGCATGCTTGGTAGATCTTGTACCAGCCTCCCAGAAGACTGGGAAGAAGCTGGGTGCTCTGAATCTTGCTGCTTTTTAATAATAAATAATACACTAGAGGGCATACCAGCCTCTGCTTGAGTGAGCCTCTATCTCCCCGATCGCACACGGAGCCACCCTTCTGCCTCCGGTGACCGAGATAAAGTAATTTAAGAAGCCAAATTTGCAGTTAGCATTCAAAGATTTAAAAATCAACACGTCTCTGCTCTCCCACCCTTCCTGTTCAGCCTTGAAAGCCAAAGGCAGCCCCACACATGGCTGGCACTGCAGGTACAGGGGAAAGACCCCACTCGCCGAAATTTCAAATGACATGAGCTACTGGGGGAAAGGGAGAGGTCTTCATTTAGACCACACCGATAATGGGAGCCCTCTCTATAGATGCTCTTGCGGGATACAAACCTGCATTTACAAATAGGTGTAGCTGCTTGCGAAGTACTCTGATCATTATGGGAAGGAATATGAATATGAAATATGTACATACCCACAAAATGAGTAAGCAGGGCAATATAGAAAAATAGGATCGAGAACAGCAAGCGAACGGAGTTATGGAGCATGAGCAAGAGAGAACAGAAACTTCATACCCAGCAAGATGGCCTCACGCAGACGTCAATCAGCTCAGCTGTACGAAGACACGGATTTCCCACCATCTGGCTGCACCTCCAAAGCCCGCATTTGGCACACAGTACCAGCAGCTTTCAGTTACTGAAGTGCCAAGTTAGGGCAATGCTTCACAATAAATTTTTTGGGATGTGGTGGTTATCAGTTTGCCAAGTAGCCAAAAACAGGAACAATTCAATACAGAGCAAGACAAGACAGTGAAGGAATAGCTTTGGCATTCACAAACATGCAGCAAAGAAGTTCTGACATTGGGTATTCAGTGAATTAGTATTAATTAAGATGAGCAGCAATCCATGGGACTTGGGAGAAATGGGGGCTAAAATCAGACAACTGTTGTCAAGTGTCAGTTCCAATTTTTGTGTTGTTTTTTAAACTCCAAACTGGAACTTAAATTAGGAGATTGAAAATCACTGTTACACAGATCCCTCTTCAGCAGGCGCTGATCCAACACTACTTCTGCAGCGTGTTTCCTGGGCAGCGAAGGGGCCGTAGGAGGAAAGCTCTAGCCCAAGCTGAAGTTTCAGGAAGGACTGTGGTCTAGACCCGATCCCCAGTGCACGTACCAAGGCGTGGTGCCATCTCAGCAGCCTTGCCCATGAATGTTTAGCAACACGCAGCTCTACCAGTGTGGTTTCAGAGATTATTTTGTACTTGACCAGTGGCTTAACCTGCTGTGACCAGTTGTCCTCCCATACCTGAGAATGGGATCACTAGGCATTAGTCTTGGGCTGAATCATACCAGTGGGGACTGTTTGCCACCAATCTCCCAGTGCAGGATCAGCTCACGTCAGCTGGCTGCTGTGTGGCAGCCAAGGGCTGCTTTATTTCAACAGGCAGCTGCAAACTTGGTATCACTTCAGCTTACGGGACATGGATTTTACATTTGACAAAGACAAAAGTTGTTTTTACCGGAAAATAAATGACAAATTTGTTGTCAGAAACTTAGGTGGGGGAAATCAACCTTATCAAAGGTCTGGACTGTGACCAAAGGACTGACCTGACTGCCAAGAGCAACACAGAGCCAGGACTGGGAGTGCCTGGCGTGTAGCCCTGACCATCAGGCTGACGGGAAAGCTGCTTTCTGACCAGGGCCGCTCTGTCATCGCTGAATGGACTACATAAATGTAAGCAAGCAAGCATTAGGATTTTGAACATACAGAAGAGGTTGAAAGAGTGGGAACAGGTACAGCAGGCGGCAGAAAGCCCAGCGCTTATGCCAGGAGACTGTTCCATAATCAAGTCTTAAAGCTCACTTGCTTAGAACAGCATGGGTGGCTCACCACCCTTCGCACCGAGGAGCTGGATTTGACTAACAACCAGGTTCTTAAAAGGATTCAAATGAGCTCCTGCTGCAGATTTGTAGTGACAGAGACCCATACTTTTGGCAGGGCAGTTCTCCGTATTGAAGGGTCTGAGGCAGTGGCAAGGGGACACTTTGGGGATTAAAATAAATTGCAAGAATTACTGTCCCCATTCAACTGGCTGCAGGCTCACCAGTTGCTCTGTAACGGATGGTGGGCTGCTGGCTTTAATTCAGTAATGGCAAGTAAGAGACAGACCAGTTACAGGATGTGGATACTCCTGGCAGCCCCGAGAAGCTACCCAAGAACTTCGCTTCACAGAGGTGAACTGCCTCCTCCCTGCCCATGTTCCAAACACTGATCCATACGGTGGTAGATGTGATGAATGGCATAGGAGCTAGGAGCACTGGGGCCCAACCTCCATCCTGTGCAGGATATTTTTAGCTTCTAGAAGAAATTTGCTTTGGCAAATGTTCTAAAATATCTTAGATCTAAAGATAGAGCCTTACTGTAATATTTTAATCCAATTCTAAGCGATCCCACAATTAATAACAGGTTTAAGCCAGGAGCCAAGACATTTTTCAATACCTTCTTCTTTTGATCCCGTTAAGTACTGCCAGCTCTTCATAAGTATGCACCAAGCTTGGGTGTGTAGCTGTTTTTGTTGTTCCCAAAATGCACCCTTGCCCACCTCAGTATCTGCAGGTTGTTTTTTTCCAGCAGTAGCATGGAACCAGTAGCTGGAAGCAAAACTTCCTGCGATCCAGGTGTGGGGAGAGCGCCAGATCTGAAACACACCGCTTCCTACCTGCGTGGATTGTGGAACTGGACTGCTTTCAAAGATCTTCTGGCTTAAAAGCAAGCAAGGAGATGTTATCCCTTTGGTGCTTCTAGGGCACTGAATTGCCGTTTACCTAGAAAGCAGCACATCCCTGCAATGAAATCTGGGATTCTCCGACACAGAGAGTGTGCTCAATGCCCGGAGACTACACAGCAAAACCAGAAGAGTGGTTTGGTTTTGATTTTTTCAGCAAATAAACTTAACCATACACACATCCCCAACTGAATCAGACCAAAAGCAGTCAAACCAGTCTATGTTTTAATGGAAAAGGCCAATGCCTTAACTACAAAATATATTAAAATACATAAATAAGTTACTGTAAGAAAAATAACTGTTCCAAGGTTATACCTATGTCTTGCATAAATATCACATCTGCACTTAAAACTCTGATATTTTCTTCACGAAGCTTTGGCCTGCATAATAACATTTATCGCCTGATGGCTTAACTAAAATGCTACCTTTGCAATTACTTCACCCTACAGTGGGGTAGGGGACTGAATTGTCATTACTGGTCCATTATCAGCCCGCTGCATGGAAACGCTGGCCCTGTGCAATTGCTGCTCCTCCAGTCACTTTAAGAAGAGGCTGTTCCCACACGCATTATCCTGAACAGCATGTTAAAGTTGTTGCTTCTTATTGCATCCCGACAAGCACTGATCACTTGTGTTTTAGGTCTGCCAACTGTAAAGAAAATAAAAGGAAAGAAAAAAACAACACACTTCAGTTACTCAGTAAGAAACTGGTAAAAATACTTATTTCACCCAGCCTCAAAAATTTAGGGGTTTCTTTCAAATATTTTTTAAATACACAGTGAAATGCCACCTTTTCTCTAATACATAAACAAACCCCTTTCTTTAAAGAAGAATCATTGATAGCTCTATGAGAAAGCAGCTTAAAGGACTTGTTGAAAGGGGAATGCTACAAATACACAAAAAATACCTCCTTCCCCAAAGACCTACAGAGCCAATAATACAGATAAACAGCCCTGCTTAAGTTGATGGGGTTTTTTTTTTAAGCAGAATTACAAATTAAGAACTGAAACTCTACTTTAAAAGTGCTTTTAAAATTGCGTTCAACAAAACTAGCAATTTCTATACCATCCAGAAAGCTGGAAACTGCTTTGAACTGTTCTTTCTAAAATTGTGATCCCAGATTATACTGGACACACACAGTTCACTGTCACAGGCAATTGGCTTTGAAAAACAAAAGATTACTTCTACTAATTCAGTTTCAGGACAAAAAGCCTGAAGTCACTTAACGAGCCCAGGCGGCCTCCAAGACACATCTTATCTGCCTCACTGGGATCCAAGACTCCCCATTCCCTCCAAACACACATACTTACCACGTAACCGCCCAGCCCTCTGGATTGCCTGATTCACAGCTTTCAGATTATTCAACAGCTCCGTGTGATTGTTACAACGAATTTTGTATTGATTTATTAAGTCTCTGTTAAGATCATACAGCTCAATGTACCGTGTCTTCATGTTTTTCCTGGGGGAACAATCAGTCCAGTTATTTGCATCTCTGGAGACAAGAATGTCATTCCTGGTTTGTCAATATAAACGTGTAGCGATACGTGGTTGTGATGGCTACCATGGTTACCCGCACGTCTGCCAGCTACAAGACAGACTTGTCCAGACATGTTAGTTATACTCATTATTTTACTAAAAAAAATGGTCTATTTTTGCAGTTATTTTATTCGGCAACCCAAAGAGGAGATGCCACTTTCCCCAGTGAAAGTAACACTGCTCTACATTAGCTCAGACCTCTTTACTCCTGCTCTTGACAGTAAAAAGAGGACGTTAGCAGGAGAACACAGCAAGTCAGAGTGAAAGGACTGACACCCAAAATTTCTTTCTTGGTGTTCTCAAAAGTTCACACAGTGCAGACAGCTTTTATTGCCTTCTTCCCTTATTGTGTGTTTTCTAATTATCTCACCATCTCGAGGTTGATTCACCCCACCTGCATCATGCTAAGCCCCTACCTCTGCCCTTCTGTCTTCCCAGACTAGCTTTCCACCTGAAGAACAAGACAAGGCTCAAGGAAAGCTCACGGTGGGACCAGCAAAGGTACCAATTTAACAACAAGAGTTGTAACTAGGCAACCCCTGTATCACACAAATGGGTTTTGTGCTCTTTTCTGCCTGAAAAAGCAAAGATTGGCTGTTCTAAACTTAAAACACTCAAGCTAAGCAGCAATTACTCACATGTCTCCCAGGAGCCGTGCATCTTCCGCCTGAACCAGCATGCTGCGGATGAGGTTGGAGTGTTCAGCCATGTCGGCAGTGAGCCTCTGATTCACCGCGTGGTGTTCATCCACCTATCCAAGAAAAACAGTCATGAGAAAGGGCCCCTGGCACTCTGGGTCTGTTCCACAGAATAAAGAATAAACAGAAAATTGAGGGTGTCCCATTGTCTTTGCACAGCAAGCCATAGCTGCGTGATTTCCACAAAGTGTTAAAGCAGTTCAGAGATCCTATCACACAAAAAAGCCCCCAGTGACTGCTTAGCTGACAATTTAGAAATGCCCGATGCCTCCTCACCTTGACCAACACTTTCCGCAGCTCCTCAAAGTACGCAGGGAAATCTGCTTCCACTTGCAAATCTTCGATGGCCAGAAAGGAGGCCATTGACTGGATAATGTCACCAGCCAGATCAATATCATCCGTGTTGATGGAAATCTGTCAGAAAGGAAAGAAAGCACTTCAGTGCTCTTCCATGCCAAAATATCTCCCAGAATTGCCCAGCAGGACTGCCTCTCAGTTACCTGGCCTCAAAGCAGTTCATTCTATCAAGAGGCAAAATTGCTGCATGAGCAAGCTCTAGGCTTTCAGTAGATAAGGAGACAATGATTTCAAAAGGGCTTTTATTCAGGCCTGGGGCAAAGAGGCATCTGTGCATACAGGACCAGTGCAAAAGTTACAGGCAGAAATTATGGCTCCCTGAAACCACCCTGTATGGGAACAAATACCTTCCTACAGATCTGTAGGCTAAGCAGGATTTTTTTCATTAACTGGCCCTGGAATTTTACCCACTAACAGTAAAAAGACCCAGAAGTTTCCAAAAACATCCCTAATACATGAGTACTTTCTCTGCCTGTTCAGTTGTCCTTCATTTTTACTGCCTCATATTGACACCACCCTTAAGTTTCACCAGAGTGTAATTAAATGGGTGTTCCCCTTGTCCATGAAGGTACTCACCTCTCCGCCAGGCTTGATTTTGATGCAGAGCTGACCTGCATTACGAAGGGAAGTGAAGCAAACCTGAAAGGGAGCGCTCTGAAACTCTGCATCCTCTGGTAGTAAGAAGCTCTGATTCAGCCACATAACAATCTTGCAAAAATAAAATGAAGAGCATCAGCCATCAACTGTGTGAAAAGTCTGGAGAACCACGCAATGTCCCTGCACGTGATGTGCGCCAGGGCACTCTGTTCAGGGTGCCTTGGAAATTTCGTTCACTAAATTTCATCCCCTAACCCCATGTCATGAACTTGTTAGAATGAGCATAGTTGAATCCAAAGCTGAATATTCCACAGAAAACCAAATCCAACAACCAGAGACCACAGCCCAAGGTCAAAGCATAAGCCCAGGCCTTGGGACTGGAGAAAGCTGGGAAGCAAGGCTTGGTTCTCTCAAGGAAAGTTTATTTTCATCTTGGTTTTTTTGCATTGGCTATTTAATGCAGTAAAGGCCATGTAAATAGGGCAGAGCCCTACAGTTATGAGGGAAATGACCAGCTCTAATTACCCCCATCCCACAATTCACATCTTTTAGAACCAAAGCTACAGCACTGCTGCTCATCTGTTGTGAAATGGAGCCATTATCTGGGCACTGTATTGCCTTTTTCCTGATCACTGGTCATTTACAGAATTTATCACTCACTACAGAGCTGCTGCTGCTGGCATTCCATCAATTGTCACACAGCAAACAATACAGTATCTGAAACACCTCATGTTCTCAGGCCATTAGTTCCCGCAGCTTCAGGAATTCCTGAAGCAATCTTTCAAAGAAGGAAAAAAAGCACTGAGTCAAGTTGTTGACACAGACTCTAAAGGCCAGCACTGCAGTTCCCTGCATAATTTTCCCTTTGCTTTCGGAATTCTCAAGCTAATTACAAACCCTCCACCTGCAGTGGCTGTACGCAGGACTGGGAAATAGGAAGCAGAGCAGAAACTCACCCTTTGCGGTCTCTCATTCATTGTGCAGTTAACAAAGCTCAGCGGCTCCACAGCTGAGTCTGGGCTGCTCAGGGCATACATGGAAAACCGAGGAAGCTGTCTTGTCAACTCAAACACATGGAACTGTGTGCTGGAACCAAACCAAAGGAAAAATAGAGACAGTTACTAACATACCAGGTATTCACTTATTGCAACGGTTCCCAGTCCTTTTTTAGCTGGCTACGTACATCAGCAGCTTCCAGACATGTAATCAGCTCTTACTGTTTCCCAGAAAAAACACTGGAACTTGAAAATTGCAGCCTTTGGGTTAACCTCATTCACGAGGTTGAATGATTCCTCCCTAGTGCTTACATTTTCCATAATCCTTCCAATGAAGTATGTTCTCTAGGCTAAGATATTTAAGATCTTACTATGTGACTGAGTATTTTCTTTACAGGTTCGGTGAAGTCTTACTAAAAGCAATAATAAAGACAAATAGAGAAAACAAAAAAAGGAATTAAGTTCTATACATTCTTTCTGCAGTGGTTGGCTAGCTCTCAAAATATGCCTCCTCATTCAGGGAAAGGAGGCAGATGTGAGCAGGGAAAAAGTTGGTGTCAAGTGCATATGAAGATATTTTATTTCTATGGGAAACTGGAAAACTGTTGTCTTGAAGTCAGGCATATACTACTTTCTACTTGCCCTGAAGACAAACTTAACTTCATAGCTTGAAAGACACCGCTGTGCCTTCAGGCCTGCTCAGGTACTTCGGCCAGAGCAGGTACCATTCCAGGCCTGGAGAGGCAGCCACTTAGAGCAGGCAGCCTGGATACAATCTCTACCTCTCCCAGCTCCCTCCAGAAACCCACAATAAGGCATCTCCGGACAAGAAATGCTCGCTGTTCCCCCAAAGGCAGAGCCAGGGCACAGCAGGTCCCAGTGACTCCAGAGCATTTAGACTTTGTCTGGAGAAGAGCTCAGCATCACAGGTGCAAGAGTGTTTTTAAGAAAGTATTCCAGCTCTACTTCCAGTAACACAGAGAAGTGGGGCACCAAGGAATTAACGGTGTGCTCCCCATGGGACAAGCATGAAGGCACATCGTTGCTGTTCCCTGGTCACACAGTTAGCTCTGGAGACCAGCAGAGATCCCAACACAAAACTCACCTGTTTCTGTAACCCACAAAGGCTTTGATGTGCAAATCCACAGGGACATCTTTGGGTGGAGTAAGGGGAACACAAACACAACCAGAGAGGTTCTGGAGACTGGGGTGTACCACGTGGCTCTCTCCTTCAAATATGCCTTCAGCAAAGATCAGCACAGCACGGATGATTGTGTCTTAGCAACAGGAAGAAAAAGCAGTTCCTAAATTAACAGCTGTCCTCTGGCAACAAACCACCACTGTTTTCCGAATTAAGCACAGTCAACTCTTTACACCGCTCCTCTGAACTGTTAAAATATCCCAGATGACCAGCACTACCACACCTGGACCTGGCTGTATCCTCAGCACGCCTGGTGCTAGGTGAATTTGCTGTCTTGGGGTAGCTCCAGTTTTGCATATAAAGCCAGCTGAGGTTCAGCTGCATTCATGCAACACCCTCACTAACACTGCTGTAGGTTAATGTTTAGAGTCAACACAAGGAGTGTTGCAGGGATCAGCAAGACTCATTTTGTCCAAGTTAAATGTTAATTGCCTTGGAAAATAACACATAACAAGAAACAAATTCCATCAAACTCCTCTCCCCCGAGACCCATCAAAGGATCACAGCTTGATTCAAAACTGTGTGAAAGGAAAGCAACCACAAAGGGGAAATTACAGACAATAAAGGGGAGACAGGCAAATCATCAGCTAAATATAACTAAAGGTTTGCATGAATTTACATGAAATGAATGTCAATGGTTGCAGGTTACCACTCACCGTTTGTGGTGGAAATACACAGCTCCACATGGGCAGACTGGCTGTCAGAGCCCAGATTAACCGAGAGGGCTGTCTGGAGTTGGGTATTCGCTGGAATCACACCTCTCTGCCCATCAGTTTCCTTCAACTGAGTGTTCAGTTCAGCCTGTTGCAAAACACATACCCTTCAGTATCAGGATTTCAAGATTTTCATTCAAGCAATGTAGAAAACATATGCATAAGTCAGTTCTCTTTTCTTGCAGGAGAAGGTTGTATTACAGCAACTCCCAGACACTCCACATTGCTACAAACAGCAGCTGGATTAGGCATGGAGCTGTGGACACTTGTGCTACAATTTGTTCAAGTGCTTTATTGTCAATGGAGCTCAGCTCTGTACCCACACCTTTATTCAGAAAAGCACTTAACATATATTCAATTTTAAGCATAAGCTTATATAATTCCATGCTTTTGCTATGGTGGTCATTTACTGTTCAAACATGAGTTTGCTCTTTCCTCAGACTATTTTTTGAAGCTCTTTACTTCTGCACCTTCACCATCAAGCCACAAGTGTGCTTCCTACACCCTGGCAGTGCTCCCAGCCCTCACCCAATTAATTACCTGATCCTCTCACACAATCCCCTCTGACCCCCGAGTTGGCTTATGCATTGAAAACTACAATTTGCAGTCGTAAGCCAAAGCACAGGGCTGAACAGAATCTAGCTCCAAACACAACTGCTCTGGCAAGACAAAGGAGTAAGGAAAATGTTACTTATTAAAATACAAAAAGCAAGTTCTGAACTTGCACAAGGAGCAAGTCAGATGCAGAAGCAGGAATCCTCAGTAGACAATCTCGCTTCATCCTAACAGGTTAGAGCTCTGACTTGTCTGGACTGCCTCAAGACTGCTTCCCAGATTTCTCCAGATTTATAGCAATGGAAAGGTGTGGTTTGGCCCTACACATTATTTAAGTAGTACCTTTGCATTTTCCTCGTAATTTCTTAATTCCAGCAGCAGATTTTGTTTCTTTTGACTAAGTTCTCGGATCAGATCCTGCTCAGCACTCGTATCCATTAGATTTCCCTTCATCTCCTCACCTCCTGGCAGATAGCCTCGGACTGTACAGAAACAAAACACAGCCAATTTCAGCAAAACATTTCACCATCTCCCCAAAACTTTAGTTTCTGTAACAAGACCCCCTTGTACCACCCTCAGCAGCAGTCACTGATTTTCATCTTCATTTGGTACCATTCAGCTGAGAACCTGAGCATTAATTTACACCCACCGAGGCTTTTCATTTTCCTGGTGATCAGGACAAGAGAACTGCACATTTTAAAACAGAAAAAAAGGTGAATTTCCAACCTGTCTTTAAGCCGTCTTTACCTGACCAAACAAGGGCAGTGCCTAGTCCTTTTGCGAGAGGATTCCCACTGCAATCATTCTTTCAGGTGCTTAGGCAAGTTTGCAATTATGCAAAATTAATAAAATGTGTACCTGGATTTCTAGAGCTGGTCAGAGGAGTTGTTACTGTCTGAAGGTGACTGTAAGTCACTGTCAATCAGCCAGTAAACAAGATTTACCCACATTAGTTTTTCCCCAAATCAAGGGATACTTCACTTCAAGGGGTAAGACCAGTTTCCCAGTAAAGCACAGAGTTATGGAAATATCTCCAACTGCCTATGGAGACAGAAAAGCCGAACAGATGAGACAGAGATGCTTGCCATAAACTTCCATTTTGCTCTAGGGCCGTGTGCTCTGATTGCAGCAAAAAATCTTATACCTGTGAAGAACATCCTGCCTGGCTGTGTAACCCTCATAAAAATTTGCAGGGAACTTGAAAAGCATTCAGCAAGCATGCCATCCTCCAATGAAAGGACCTGCTTTGTTATTTGAGTCATTCATTCATTTAAAATGAGAGGAAGACAGAAAATACACTGAAACACAGAACACCTTAAGTGAAAGGATGCTGGCCCCAAACAGAACTCTAATGACAAGGACTATGAAGAGTACACTGTCCATATAACCCCCAAAACAGAGCTATTACTACTTAATAACACCTAAAGGCTCCAGCCTAAACAAACCATTGTGCCAAGGTTTGTTTATGATGGACCCATCAGAAAAGGATGATATTAACCTACACAGCTCTGCTAGGGCAAGGTGTCTTCAGAATTGTGTACAATGTTCCCCTTCTGTGAGCTTGGGAAAAAGGTTTATATGCTGAAGCCCAAACACAGCAAATCCCCACAGCCTGTGATTAAGACAGAGAGCAAAACACTGTGCTATTTAACAAGCTTTTGTTCCAAATGGGTTGTGCCAGACCTGCCTGTCTCAGGCCACCGACACCAAGCAGTTGGATAATCACACTGGTGTCTTTCCTGGAGCCATCCCTGTAAATTATGCTGACCTTATTTAAATTATCTGTGATCATATTTGTTTCCACTCACAGGAACCAGATGTAACTTCCCAAATGCATGGTGGGATAAATCCACCAGTTCTCCTATCTCAGGATAGCATTTTCCAGCAAACAAAGGGCTGTTAACATCTAAGATTTCGAATATAAAAACTATTCATCTGAAGAAGAAAGCCAAAACACACACCCCCTTAGCTGTCTAAACACCTTTACCCACTGTAAAGCGACCAAAGAATTATCACATATAGGAAAAGAGATTTCCTATACATTCGTCTATAATAATGTGGCCTGAACAACCACAATCTGCACAGAATATAGTTATCTTTGCATTATTAGGATGGGACTTCTTCCGTTAGGCAAATGAATTTTGATGACTTCTTGGATCACAATGAAACATATGCCGCTTATCACAGAGAAGGCAGTATTCAAAATCCTGTCTGCAGATACCGTAACGCAAAATTCCCTTAACTTCACATAAAGCGAAGGGAATTTGGCAGACAAAAATGCCTATGGAAACAAAATGTTCAGCTAATCTGAAATTATGTGATGCGCCTGATATTATTGTGTGTTAAATTAAAATCCCGAACAATTATTTTACCTTCACCGTCAACTGAACAGCAGATTAACTGGGTGCTCCCATCCATTCTGTAATCCCCCTCCACCACTCCTGCAATTGAGGAAGCAAAGTTGTCCTTAAAGATGACCTCCCCAGTGCGGTCACTGCGTGCATCAACCTGGAACAACAAAGAGTTCCAAGGCACAGCATGAACAGAAAAGCTAACTCCAAAAATATATGTCATGCTGTACTCTGAACTGTTAACTGAAAGCCACCTCTGCTCATGGAACTGCAGGTGAACTTGCAGCTCTACTGATCAGACCACCACACATGAAAAAAATACCATCAAGAAATGACCTCTAGACAGGCTCAGCTAGAAGGAACTGCTCTTCAGAGACGCTTCCCTAAGTTACAAACAAGAGGAAGGAAAGAAGGGGACTGCAAGTCTGCACTGGGAAGGTTATGCACACATGAATGCAGCAATGATGGCGCTATACCAGGAATAACTTTAATGCGATAGTTACAATCTCTTCTCTTTGCTGCAGTCCGTGATGAATTACTTTTATACACAAATACCACAACCTTTAATTATCTTTCATTGGAGAAGAACGGACAGGGGGGGCTCAGTTCTGTGCAGTGTTTCCTTTCCAAAGCACGGGACCCAGCATTACTCTTTCTAGGAGCTACGGACTGTTTCAGACCAACAAGCAGGGTAGAGACTGCCAGTGGAAAAGAACAGAAAAAAGAGTAAAGTAAGGAGAGGTTCTCTCCTTAACAATGCTATACACCTAATCCAACATAAGTTACAACATATCTGGGCTCCAGACTGCCAGCTTGATATGAAGTTAATTAAATTCCCCCAGGCTAATGAGAGTAATGAGAGGTGTGAAGAAAGAAGCATAGCTTTACAAAAAGACCTGGCAAGCTGCGTCCAGGAGAGATTTGGAAGCCAGAACAGTAATTTCAGGCACAGGGGAATACCAAGCAACAGGCTTAAGAGACTAGGACTGAGCTGTATAGAATGCCTTTACATGAAATGAACTTGATGGATTTGTTCTAATCCTGCCATAGCCAAGACTGATGCTGCTCTCCTGTTACACAACTGCTTTGTCTCCCCTGTAGTCTGAGAACATTCAGGAAACATCGCAGAGGATTATTAGCATGTGCTCAAGACACAGCTGAAAAGAGACACTCAAGAGCTCCAGGATGTGGCATATGATCTCCGCTACCATGGAAACAACTTACCACACCTTAGCAATTGACTCTGAACTAAGCAGAGGAAGCAGCTTTTCTCTCATCTTGCACTCGGCACAGGATTCACCAGCCAAACAAGGTTTACTGCAATAGATCTTCAGCACTCAGTTTTCAACAGCCTTTTTAATTTTAGGTTGTTCTCCTTCAGACAATTTAACAGCCTTGTTCAAACATAGCTTCCAGATTTACAGCTCCTCGTTTCCCCCCTGTATAAACTCACCTTCCCATTGGACCAGCCAGTGATCAATTCACACACGCCATCAGAGTTCAGGTCAAACGCATGTATGCTCATTGCTTGGTTCTTAGACTGAAGACAGAAAAACAAGAACAAATTAAGTCTGGGTACGTTTTCTAAATTGCATATGCTTGAAACATTTAAGACACAGGACTAGGAGTCTACAGAGATTACAGAAAGGAACAGAAAAGTGTCTCTTAACAGGAAGTTTGAGCATCACTTTCTGTAAGGTCACACGTATATCTCTGATATCTTAGCCCTTGCATTACAAATCTAGTCCACTGCTCTCAAAGGACCTGATCTTTCCTTTAAATACATTTACATCCAAGAAAATTACTAGAACTCACAAAAAAAAACCCAAGTGTAAAAAGCCAAATTCTCTAGGAAAAACAAATAAATCAGGGCTTCAACGTTGTCATAAACTGAGATCACTGAGAAAAGCCATTAGCCTCTTCCGGCCACCTCCTAAGGAATTCCTCCTTTTATTACTATTAAATAGACCAGTCTGATCTGTGTTATAGGAAGAATATTAAAATGAGCAGCAGGAAAGGATCTTGCCAATATGATTTGCTGCAGCAGCAACTTGCTCTTGATGCAAAAAATTAGCTTCAAACATAGACAATGCAAGACTAATTCAGTCTCTGAAAAACAGTTTATTGATTCAACAATACAGCTGGAGGCATTTTCTAACACTGAACTCAAATTTCTCTGTTGCATTTCTGTTGCTTAAACAATGTTGCAAAGCTGAAGCATCCCTAGTAGTGCGGTTGTATCAGTGGTGTTAAGCCATCACCAATAGTCCCAAAAGCACTGAAGGAACTGACACGGTATTAATTTTGCATGTATCTATAAAAATAGGTTTTGTGAGAACAACATTACATTAAGTGCTATGCTCAACAGAGAATTTCAAATTCATCTAAGGAGTCAGGAAAACATCAGAACAACCTGAGATTACGTACTAAATCTCCTAGCAGTCTTCAAAGCCTTCAGTGATGATATTCCACCATTAGACTAACCTTAATCCTCCAGTAGCGGGCTGTCTTGTCATAAACTCCAACCGTCCCATTAGAGAGAGCATAACCAAACCGACTGCCGTACATGGGGCTAAGTGCAGTAACAGTCTTGGGTGAAAGGAGGGAGAGAGACGATACCGGAGTGAAAACTTCTGCATCTTCAGGTAACAGAGAAGAGACTATACAACATCTCTTTCCTATGAACTGTATGTTACTTAAACAGTAAATGAGTCTATTGCAGGAAACAATAAATACTGAAGTAACTATTTTTAAAAATCAGTTTGAAATCACCAAAGGCCTGTTAGGATTTCCTCACACATGCTGCATTGACAGCACTAAAATACATTTCACCAAAGACTGCAGAGTTGCCCTCAAACTGTGTACTTTGACCAAATATTTCCCACCACAAGCAGCAAAACAACTGCTCATAGGATTCCTGTGGTCATCAGTGCTAACACATTATCATTGAAAACCTCCTCCAAACACACAACATTCCTTAAAGCTTCAGGAGCTGAGTGAGGATGGTAAGGAGTTCAAGATTACATGGGTTGGGAAAGCCCTAGAGATATTTTTGGTAGAAAATCTTTGCCTGAGATTAGCAAGACAAAAATTAACAGTTCCCACAGCTGGACTTTTTCTGGAACACAATTAGAACACCAGACTATGTAATACCTGAATATCCAGGGAGAGGCCCAAGAGTCATAACTTGGTCTGTTTCTCACTCCTTGTAAGACCCATTACCTTAAAATTCTTCATTGAGCTAAGGCTCTTAGGGCTTGGAAATGCCGGTCTTCCCATGTACTAAGACTAGACATTTTAATGTCAGGAGGAACAATTGCAATCATCTGTCTGGTCTTCTGTACAACGTAGCACAGGAGACTTCTTTAAATTAAATCATTCACAAACTTCTTAAACTCAGCTGACTGCTCCTTGATTTTTTTACCATAAAACATGGTTTCCAAACTCTTTACCCTTCCAACTGACAGATCTTCTCCAAAGCCTTTCCCAAGTAACAATACCTTCTAAATTTTGAGGACAGAAGACCCCAGCAACACTCAAACTCACAAACGTAGCAATACTCCCTTTAATACCTGATTGTCCATTTATAAATTCAAGATTCACAACAGTCTACAGTTTCAGTTTCACCAGAGTAATAGATTAAATTCAGAAAATGCAAACTATTCAAGTCTTCCAAAACAAGCACTATGAATAAAGCCATTGTTCCCTGAATTTACTTTCTTAAAGGAAAGGTTTAGGTGCAGCTGTGCCCTTTTAATTTAGAACAGTAGGATTGCAACAGGTCTCTAAAGATTCTGAAGGTGTGGATTTAAAACAATTCTACTGTGGATCTGGAAATAAATCATACAAGAAAGCGATGGACCTTTAGCTTCCCCTTTAACTAGAAATCACATGACTCCAGACTAGCTACTGTACAGACAGCAGAACGTATTCCAGGCCCAGTTCTAATCCTAGCTATAGCACCAGCTTCCTTTCCTACAACACTGCCCGGATTTGTCTTTTATAGCTACTAAACCACTTACGAAGAGTTAACTAAGCCTTTTAGTCCCAACTTGGGCAGTGGGGAGACCTGAGATCTTCAAGGACAAAAGGTCTGTCATGTGTCCTCCTCTCCCCTGGGCCCAGAAGGGTCATGAGAAGGCTAATAAAACTCCTGAACATAAGGGTATTTTTCTCCCTTCCAAGCAACCAAAATTTAACAGTGGGGATCTCATGGTTCTTAAGCTAAAAAGCAATTACCACACCTTTTAGCTATCCCTCTGAAAACTTATCTGCCCCATATTTTACTTTAAGCACTGCAAAGGTGCAGCTCTTTTTATTTTACAAGTCAGCATGTAACTCCAACTGCAACATAAACCTCCTGTTTTACCTGGGCAACCCCCTTCTACCCTGCCATGTGCTGTTTGGCTACACACAGGGGCAAGTTACTTCATCGTGATTGTGTCAATGCATTTGAGAAAAACCGTAGAATACATTCTTTTGCTCAGAAGGCACACAGAGGTTCAATCACAAGTCAGTAACTTTAACCACCTTTGGACAGGGCCCTGACTTTCAGTTGAGCAATAGGCACTTTTCTCAACCTGAAGAAAGGTTTGTAAATAAACAAAGCAAAACCCCCTGTGTATAATGAGAGACATTATTAAACTCCAACTTTTGCAGTTCTAGCAGAACAAATACCATACCAAATAGTTAAGTAACTATTTAACTACACAATAAATTTTAACCAGAGTAACCAGAGAAGCTTTACAGTACATAATACTTTCAGCTCCATCAGCAATTTAAGTAAACATTAGCTACAAATAATTTACCTCTGTCTCTGACATTTCTGCTACGATCTCATCTTCTTTAAACACCCGGATGTCAAAATCTTCAGAGCCAACAAGAAGCTACAAAAAAATAAAGTCTACCTTAAAAAGAGTTATTCGAACTAAGGAAATAAAAAGGACATACTCCAGGACACAGAGGGCAAATAAATATTCCAAGTCCAGAAATGAAGAAGTTTTAACAGCTGTATGAAAAGTTGCCAGTGGAACAAAAGGTACCCTCTGTCAAGTCAAGATTTCAGGAGTCTCCCTTTGATTAAATATTAGTTATACCTTTTCTTGTCAATCTAGACTCTACAAAAGCATAGTACAATACCTCGAGTAGGAAGGAAAAAAGATACATCGGAACACCAGGGCTATGGTCTTCTCTTACTGTAATAGATTCAAGTGTTGGCATTTGTAACTGCAATTAAACACATCAAAAATGCTACGCTGTATCGGAGCAGGAGACCTGCAGCTCAGTTCTGACTTATTACTACATGGGTTCAGAGAAACACCGACTCCCGCTTACTAGCCTGTCAGCAAACGGCTGGGGAAAAAAAAAAAAAATCATTGCTTAGCACTGAACATCCCTCATTTAAAAAAACATAACAACTCAGAACCAATTAATCCAAGTATCAAACCACCACTGCTCCTCCAACCTAAATGGTGCTACCTCTACTGCAAAGCATAGGAAAAATGGGCTTTAACTCAATGTAAACGATTACACAAATAAGAAGGACATCAGCACTGAATTCGGTCTTCTGTATTCTCATTCCTTATTGTTTCTTACATCTTAGTTCTTTTCTTATTTCCTAGTTGAGCAGGTAGAAGGTATTAACTGAAAAGCAGGCCCTTCAGACAGGAAAAGCACTGTCTAAAGATGGTGAGAAGTCATGGCTTTTATTTTGCAAATTGAGAAACCAGGCAACAGATCTGCTTAGTGCCTTGCCCATAAAATCATCCATCAAATCAATGACAAACAGAATTATAAATGAAAGTTTAAAACCTGGTAGTACCTTTCCCCACTGGAACTGATACATCTTCCATCTTTACTTGGCAGAATAGACAGAAATCCATATTGAAGTTGGATTTTTAAAAAGATTAAAGGCTTTTTTTTCTTCCAAAGTAAAGATGCTTCAAATTATAACAATGTAAATTACACCAACCTAAGCTTACTGTAGCTATTGAAATAATTTACAAGAAACAACGTATGTTAAGAGGTACAGACTTCCTGACAAGTCATAACCACCTGCAAGAAGTGACCAGCTAAAAGTACAGAACCCTGAAACAATTACTGGTGATACTTGCCTTTCCTAGAGGTGCCTACATTATTTTTTTTTTTTTTCCTCTATTTGATTCAACTCATCCCCCTCAATGACTTTCATTCCACTGGACTGGAATTTGACAAAGCAAGGAAAAAGGGTCTTTTCCCCCAAATCTTTGGCAAGGTGGGAGAAAGTAACCTGTATCTAAAATCCTGAGGAAGGCAATGACTATAACAAATTAGCTTTGTTAGCTACTAAATGACAGAAGTATATTCATGCAGTTTTAAAATCAGTCTATTTTAAATGAAGACAGGTTGTTACTGGGGGAGGGAAGAACGGAAATAAAGCTAGGACGCACATTTATCAGATAAGACACAAAGTGATAAACAACAATTTAAAAACATGTTCCCATGCATTTTCTCAGAACTTCAATTTTAAACCAGTGGTAGCTTCACAAAAGCCACAAATGAATAAAAAAAAAAAAATAATCAAACCTAAAAAAAATACAATTACTTAGATAATTAAGATTAAAAAGAACCCTAAAAAAAAATACCAGCAAATGCATGTTGGGTGAACTGGCAGGGTGAAGTAGCTGGATAATGCATCCAACTCTGCTTAGCTCATAGTAGCATCAGATTACATGAACTGCCGAGAATGAACCTTTCTCAAGCAGAAAAAAAATAGCAAAAAAACCAAAAAAACACTTAGAAGCACAAGTGCAAAACAGCAATAATTAGTGCCATAGATCAGTTTCCTGCTTTCTGAATCTTTATACACTTTCTATAACCACCTCTCAGCACATTAAAAAAATACACCCGAAGAGAAACTGTGCAGAAATTGATTGGAAAACCTGAGATTTTTTTCACTTCCTGAAGATTTCAGTCAAGGAAAGGGTCTGTATCGGCACAATATTTATAAAAAACACCGAAAGTGTAGGCATCTTTTATACACCACTTACATAGTACATGTTACATAGTCCAAGAAAACATTCCAAACAAGGATTTTCAGGGAACTAAACAGAAAAACTTAAGTAATTATGATTAAAACTGAAAGAGAGATGACAAAAGTATTTTTAGCATGATGATTTAACAGCATATTTATTTGCATCTGATGTATACTAGGAAGCCATTACATTTCACATTTCTTAAAGACTCATATTTATAAGCCTGATCCTTCAATTCCTTCAGGATGGAAGAATATTTACAGCAGAGAATGACATACAAATTCACAGCTTCATCCATCCATTGCAGCCTGCACAATCAGAATGGCAGCTGTTTCCTATTGTTTGTCTCACATCTGATCAGCAAGATGCTCATTAGAAGTTATCTTCATTTTAAATCAGAAAATCAAAGAATATTTCATTTCCCCACATCACTATGAAGAAACAGTGGGACTGAATGTGAAGACAGGTTTCTCGATTTTGCCAATTGTAAGTGAAGCTCTTCACAGCAAAGCTTTTTAAGAGCTCACTTTTACATCTAAGATCCTTGCAAGCTGTTTCTCTGAAATTTAAAAAAAAAGTATTTATAACCATATTCATGAAATACCACTGAAATAGGTGCCTTGCAACTGATGATCACAGGCATTTAATTGTATTTCTCCTGGTGTGGTTTTTCTCCTGGAGAGGTTTTCCATTACAGCTGGCAATCGATTCACCAAAGCAAAGCAGTAGTGCTGTAAAGACCCCAGATATCCTAGTTTTACACACTCCAAGTAGTCCCAGACACCAGTGCTGCTCCCTGTATGTGGACTGAGCATTTGTGCACGTCTTTGCCAGACTGGAGCCTCAAACAGGCACAACTTCCACACAGAGATCATTCTAACCAGTAATATAAAGCAGTAATATAAAGTTATCATATTGATAACCCACCCCATGTTTTTATTATAATTTCACTACAAGACCATGAAAACAGATGAATTCACATGTAAATGTTTACAAACCTCAGTTTTGCCATCACCATCAAAGTCACACAGTGCTAACGAACGAACATTGTCTCCGGTAACCTAAAACAAGACAGACAGTCTCAATACCCATGGTAGCGGTCAGAAGCAAAACTATTTTTATGATCTCAACTGCAACAGAAAAATTGACACAGTCAACATTCAAGCAACATCTGAGTGCACTAAATACGTGACCAAAATACAGTTTGAGGTCTGAGATAAATTAAGAAAGATCAACAACCAAATTAATATTTATCATATAAAAAAAAAAATTTCAAGAGGAATTAGTGCCATTGAAAGAATCTTGTAATAACATCAAAAGCATTATGCCTTACTGTCCAAAAAAGGTCATTTCCTTCATAATCAAAGCCCTGCAAAGCACAGTTCCCACCGATAATAGCAAGCGGAGATGAAATATCTCCCAGCTTTCCAAGAACTATTGCATTGGCTCCATCTGAAACCTACAGAGAAACATTAAAGAAAAAAGAAACAGCAGACAATGAGAGATCAGAGCACATAAATGAAAAAGAGAGCTTCCAACATTACCACAATCAGTTCAGCTGAGCTCTGAATGTCTATCAATTCTTTTAAATTTTGCCTTGCTAGGGGATATGTGACACAACGGAAAAATTTGCTCTTGCACATACATCACATTCACATTTTTCTTCTGAAATATTTTAGCTACTCTGAAGGCAAAATGTTCTGAACACATAGTAATATAACTAATGCAAACAACAGAAGCATAATTAATTGTCAAAGTAATGTAAAAGCTGTGATCTTTAGAATGGGAAGAAAAAGAAAACAATAAAGATACTAAAAAAAGCAGACAGTTAAATTAACTTGCCTCTCTGTAAAACAAATCCGAGTTGTTATATACATCGTAAGCTAATAAATTAGTCTGTGTTCCAACCAGAAGACAATCATAACCAAGCTGAGGATTCAGCACTCCCGAAGCTAGACAAGTGATGCCTTGATTAATGTTGAGAAGAGAAATGTCTGAATCTTGGTTACTTTGCACCATTCGGTTTGCACTTGTTCTCTGCCCTCGGGCATGAGGATTATGAATAAAAACCTGTAGAAACAAAGATATAGGTATTATCACAAAGCATGTATGTGTTTGTATACAAATATTACAGACTGCTGTTTGGATAATAACTGCGATGGGGAAGAAGGGCATTCACCCAATCACGGTAAGGACAAAATACTGGGGGTTTTGCTGACAATATTGTATCTGTTATTCTTTAGTTAAAAACTATTCTTTGGTTTTAAACTATATCAAAAAGGGAATCAGCAGGAAAAAGCAGCAGAGTTGTGCCACCATTGTTTTGTTTGTTTCTGAAAATGGCAAATGACAAGTCTTCAGATGCAAAAAAAAGCAAACCAAAGGGAGCAACAACAAACTAAACAAATTATATACAGCTGGTAACAGCATTACCAAAACACCCCGAACATTTAGGACAATTTAGCTGGTACCTATCTGTAACCGCCATCTGTAGGTGAACATGGTAATTTTAAAAGGGGTCTGTGATAAATAAGTTTTAATTCCCACTGACCAATATTCAGTCACTGTAATTCTCTGGAGCAGAGTCAGGGGATGACAGGATATTACACTTAATAGCCCTTGCTTTATGGCTGTACAGTCTGTCTCTCAACCAACACCTTGTTCTATGCTGTTCCTAAAGGCTCCAAAATAAAATTAATAATAACGCTGGGAATCATCACAGAGGAACCGTGTTTGTATTTACAGCAACCTAAATGCCTCTGTGGGTTTATGCTTCAATCTATGTTTTGTTTATTAGTTAGGCTGTACTTAACACACTTTTATTTGTATTTCAAACTCAAACAGAGCGCACACAATGTTTTCTGTTCCCGCAAGGCAGTCTTTGCATCACCTACAGAAACCTTAGCACCGCTCCCTTTATCAGCACTGAGGTTAGCTAGTGATGGCACTAAGGCTCCCTGCTGGAACTGAGAACAGTACGATAAAACCCACAGCTTGAAAAAATCCCATTATCATAGAATGGTTTGGGTGGGAAGGGACCTTACAGACCACCCAGTGCCACCCTCTGCCCTGGGCAGGGACATCTCCCACCACACCAGGTTGCTCCAAGCCCCGTCCAGCCTGGCCCTGAACACCTCCAGGGATGGGGCAGGCACAGCTTCTCTGAGCAACCTTATCTGCTAGAAAATGGGAAAGTTTCCTCAGCCACTCAGCTGGGTTACCAGCTATTAATTTCTGCAAACTCCCTGTTGCCACAAAACAGAGCTTCGAGTGCTGGTCCCCATGCCTGCAGGTAGCTCCAGCGCCATCTCCATCGCTCCCGGCCTTTGGACAGCAGAGCAGACCTCTCTCCCTCGCCTGTCTTTGCGAGGGCGGGCAAGGAACCTGGCGGGCGTTAACAGGGTTTTCTGCCAGAGCCAAAACACCAGAGACAGGCTGAGACCTCCGCCGACACGCCGCTGGGCCGCAGGCCGGCCCTGCAGCCGAGGGGAGCGGGGCCTGCCGGCGGGAGAGCTCCCGCCCGGGCGCCGGGGAGCCCCGGCAGCACCACCGGGGCAGGCCCCGGCCCCCGAGAAGGAACTTTTCCCCTCAGCTCAGCAGCGCCGGCCCGGCCCCGTGAGGGGACGCTGAGCGGGATGGCGGGCCTCGCCGCCCCGTTACCTTGCCCGCCTGCGTGGCAGCCGCCAGGCAAGGGTGCGTCCCGTCGTACCGGCCCAGCGCCACCATGCGGGGCAGGATCTTGTGGTTGAGCTTCAGCGTGAACACGGGCACCAGCATGGCGACGGCGGAGAGACCGGGCCGAGCCACGGGCTCCGCCGCCGGACGCGGGCGCCGCCGCGGCCGGACACCGCCCGCTCGCGCACGACGCCGCTGCGTCACGGGGAGGGGCGGGACCGGAGAGGGGCGGGGAGGGGCGGGGTTCCGGGGGGCCATTTGGGGCTGGGGCTGGGGCTGGGACACTGGGTGGGGGGAGGTGGGGGGGCGACGGGTGTAACAGTCAGGGGAGCTGGGGGGCGACTGGAGTGTAGGACTTGGGGAGCTGGGGGGGGGCATTTGCAGAGGTCAGGGAAGCTGGGAGGGCAACTGGAGGTACTGGGGGGGCAACTGGAGGTACTGGGGGGACAGCTGCTGCCTGGGACAGAGCAACCTCAAAGCATCGGTGCTGCTTTTTGATGGGCTTTGTACGGAATCCTTGGGGTGCTGGGCAGGGGTTGGAAACAGGGGGGGACAGAGGGCAAACCCCCGCTGAGCTGCTGCAGAAACACCGATGCCGGTCCCCATCCCGGATTTTGGTGCCCAGACCTTTAGGGGTCTCCAGAGGCCCCTCTCCCCGCAGCGACCTGCCCATCCGCAGGCTGGGGAGGGAAAACCTGGCTCCAGGTCCTGACTTTAAAAATCCTTACATTCTTTTGGGTTTAAGAAATAAAAATAATGCAATAATCTCCCCAGGTGCCGTAGATAACACCGCGGTCTCCAACCAGCACCCGAATCCAGCACCTGCCACCCGCTGGCACCTTATCACCCCCATGCCAGCAACAGAAAAGGATGCGCTGGGACAAGAGCCCTTCCCTGCAGAGGCTGCCAGCTTGAGGGAAGGATTCATTTACTTCTAGGAAAGCCGGCAGGCACGTCCCAGTTGGCATTTACTTGCGGATCGGCCCAGCCCTGGCCGGCAGCGGCGTCCCTTCCCTGCATGCCAAGGAGGGCTCTCAAAGGCAGCGCTCAAGCTGAGATCATGCGACTCTGAATGTGACAACCGCCTTTTTCTCTTCTTTTTTTTTAATTGTTTTTACCAAGTTTTGCTGGCAGCTCTATCAATGTGCCGTTATACTTGCGGATAACGAGGCTGCAATCGCATACAGCATATTAAAGAGGGTTTCTTTTTTTCCCCTTTGTGAATCTGTTTTGGTCCTTCTGCCAGCTTTGCAGTGGGTCCCCCCTCCTGGGTGCCGGTTTGGACACCAGAGCACAAAGGCAAAGCACCAGCATGAGCTCAGAGGGGCAACGGGGTGTTGCTCCAGCCCAGCAAATCCCGCTGCCCTCCCCAGGAAGATCTCCAGCTCCCCTCCGAGCAGCGCCAAGCCGGGCTCTCCAAACCCCACACAGCAAAAAGGGGGAAAAAACTATGCTCAGAGCCCTGCATAGGCTGGTAAAATCATAAATGGATTAAAATTCCAACTTCTTGCTAAATATGTATGATCTGGGCTGTAAATATTATTTTGCATCTCTAATTACAGTATTGGGTTTGGTGTGTCTGCAACACGGTTAAACTTACGCTGCCTGTTACAGCCGCCACAGTGAATTTGCTGGCTCTGGAACTCTCAAAATTGAAACCATGGCTTTTAGTCCCCATTTCCCGTTGTTTGAAAGACCCGTCGTCTGTACCATATGTACAGATCGTATGTACAGCATCTAGCCCTGAGTTCGGCAACAGCCCCACTCACGTCGCAGACATCCAGCTGCACTGGGGATGGGGGTCCTTTTCCCTTTCCCCACTTCTATGGGGGGGAAAATCCCATATAATCCTCACTGAGCCCTGGGTACAGCTGCTGCGTGGCCGAGGCTGCTGCGTGCTGTGGCTCTACCCAAGGGGTGACTTGGCCGTGCCACTGGAGCAGGGCTCTCCATGTCTGGCAAGGGCTCATCCCCATCCTCCCTTCTGTGCCACCCCGGAGCTGCTCTGCCCAGGCTCAGCAAGGCCATGCCCTGGCACCAGTCTTTGCTCCTTTCTAGCTCCTGGGGGGATATAAATACATATATATATATATATAAAAAAAAATTATAATGTAATATAATATTATAACATGATATTATATAACATGATATTATATAACATAATATAACCTAATACAACCTAATATGACATAACATGACGTATTGGAGTTGGACTCAATGATCCCTTTGGGTACCTTCCAACTTGAGATATTCTATGGTTCTGTGAACATACTTTACTATAATATTTTATATATATACTATGCTACACTATGCTATGCTATACTATACCATACTATAATATGTATATATTATATATACTATTATATATATTTATATTATATTATATTATATTATATTATTATATACTCAAAAGAGGCTTGGCCCCGGTTGCAGGCTTTCTGGGCAGGTTGCATGGAGCAGCTGGTGGTGACAGCACAACAGGTACAAGGATCGTCACCTACCCAGGAGCTGTTTCTTGGCAAAGGCTTCAAATCTAACCGAAAATTCACCCTGCCCTTATCCGCCTGGCAGGGTATCCACCCGCTCTGTCTCCCCGGGTGAGACGCCTAAACCCCGAGGAGCGCTTAGATACTGAGATTAGGAAAACATCGGCAAACATAACCATCCCTGGCCCTGGAGGAGGGGAAAATATGGCTGGAGGGAGTGGGGAGGGATGCGCAAGAGCATCCGCATGCCTAAATACGTCTTAAAAATGAAACCCCATCCCGGGTTTGCCACCCAAGCCGGAGCAGCGTTTCTTCCCACATCCCATGCACGGATGGGATGGGAGATGCTTTCAGATCAGGATGGGAAGAGCCGCTGCGCCAGATGCTGCCTCCCCCGAGAGCCGCGGTAGCTGCCCCCCCTGCTCTCGGGGGAGGCAGGATCTGGCGCAGCAGCTGCATGAATCATTCCTGGGATAGACAACCACAACCTCTGGATCTCAGGAGATATCAAGGAAAACATCGCCTCCTTTTATTTCATGCCTTTATACCGAGGGGGTTGGCATTTTCTTTGCAAGCTCGGGCAAGCGTCTACTCAATGTCCCAGGGGATTACTCACCCCCTCTACTCCTGGCTTCTAATTAGCAACTGAAGGGGAATGAAATAATTAAATATGCCCAAGGTAACGATACTTGGAAACTTCAGGTCACGTTTCAGCCAGGGGGGAGGCGGCGAGTAGCTGGAGCAGGTGAGTTTGAAGTCTGTGGGAACCTGAAAGACGCAAAAGGGACGGGAAGACGCAGGGAGGGGGGGGGGGAAAATTACAAAGGAAAAGAAGAAAATCCGAATTGTACACTGGGAAAGCATTAGGTTTGTGAGTTAAAACCATGCTCAGGGTTGAGGTGATGCTGAAAGCCTATCCATGTGGCTGGGAGGGGTGGGGGACACCTGGGGACCCCCTTTCCCAGGGACGCCAGGCAGCCCCCGACCCGCTGGTTCTCTGCTCTTGCAGGTGGAGGATGAGGTAAATTCGTGCCCTTTTATTTCCCAGCCAAAGCTTGGACCATATTCACCCCCTTCCTCCCCTTGGGGGCTGCAATTCTGCCCTCGTTAGACCTTGAAGTAATTCCCATTAACATTTATGAGAGTTTCATGATCAAAAGAAGGAATCGGCCCTTTCATCTTCCAGACGTGCCCCAACACACATTGCCCGGCCCCAAAACCCCCGTACTGCTGGGGCAGCTCCCCCTTTGTGCCGGGGTCCTCGGGACGCACACCTCAAAATTGGTGGGGAGTTTGCTGGGTCGGGTTTATCCTCCTGGACCTGCACGGCATCGATTCAACATTTCTTCCTTTCCCTTCCCCCTACAAATAAATAATTAGCCAACCACCACCCTCTCCGCGCTGTTTATTTTCAAGGGGAAGGTGATATGGATAGCTCGTTTCCAGATAAGAAATCTGGAATAAATTTCAAGCCCCTGCCCGCGGCCATAGGAGGGGCCGGCGGCGAAGCCGGGCTCCGAATCTGGGCTTTGGGAGCCGGCTGGGATGCATGGCGGCTCCCAAAGAGCCCACATCAAAGCTCGCTGCAGGGTTGCGAAAGCGTCGCAGCGTTGCAGGCGCTGCAACTCCTGCTTAACGAAAACCGGCTCATCCCCTTCCCTGCTGCCAGCGTGGCCCTCGCCGAAGGTGTGTTTCTATTGCCGCAGACGCGATCGTGGACCGAGGGGTCAATGAAGACGTGCCATGTCTTTGCCAATAGCTGAGCATCCAGAGAAGCCCTAGCTGGGATGTATTTTCCCGAGGCTGCGGTGGGGGAGCAGGTAGGGGGCTGGCAGGGAAGCAGGCAGCTCCCAGGGAAGGAGCCAGGAGGGAAAGCAGAGGATGGGCTGAGCTCACGTCTGCCGCTGGGACCAGAACGAGCCCTTGCTCACCGCTTTATTGGGGAAAAAAAAAAAAATAAAAAGGAGCCTCCGCAGCGTGAGGTCACCCCACCGATCCAGTTTCGCTCCCAAATGGTTTCCAAGGCACACGGGGAGCGGTTGGGAAAGGTTTCCCGGGGCAGGCCAGGGGTGATTCATCCTCTTCCTCCTCTGCCAAAGGGCTGGCAAGCGCTGGCAAAACAAAACGACGTCAGCACCTATTTCCCCTGGTTTAAACACTTGTTTATCATCAGCAAATAATAACCTGAGATACTCGCCAAGTAAAAGCCAAGCCTGCTTTCTAAGCAATGATTGCTCCCGCGGCTTTCTGCGGGATCTCAGCATTTGGAGCGCGCTGCGTGTTTGCTGCATGACAGGAGGGGTGCATAATCCCTCTTATTTTCTCTATTTCAGTTTGAAAGGCCAGTCCCGGGTGGGTTATGGTTCCTTCCTGCCTCTCCTGCCCGGGGCCCGGCACAAACAGACAGAGCTGAGCTCCTCTCGGTGCCACCACAGCCCCAGGGGCACCCCAGGGTGCCCGGCAGAGCTGGGTGCCATGGGGCGGTATCTCCCTGCCTGGCAAGCAGCAGGACATGGTGAGGGGCAGGGACTGTCCCCTGCGGTCTCCGTCCTGTTCCTGCAGGAGTCTCGCAGCCCCCTGGCATCCCTGCCCATTGGCTGTATACCCATTTGAGCCACGGTGCTTTGCTGGCTCACCGAACCCAGCACCTCTCGGGAAGGGACAATGAGCCCAAAGTGAGTGTCTTGGGGAGACACGTGCCCTCAGAGAGAGGAGAGGGGGACACATAGTTGTCTGTGGGGTCCCCCTGAAGGTGACATGGTTGCAGGAAATAGCAGGCAACTGGAGGCAGGAGCAGGTCCCTCACGTGCCGTGGCATGACCGTGGGTGACTGTAGCTGCATGTCCTTCAGCGGGGAGTCAGGGCAGACCTGTGCCAGGTCACCTCCTCAGGAGCTGGCTGCTGCCCGTTCCTCCTCGCCTGCCTGGCACCAGCCCTGAGTCATGGTCAGCCACCCGCACCAGCCCCGGCACCAATCCGTGGCTTTCGGCGATCGACTCAAGGCACCTTCAGGTGTCACAGGGATGGCACCTCCACCGCGTTTTCCCAAGGGTTGTCAGCCTCCATCGCTCCTTCCTGGGTCGCCCCATCCCTGCCAGGCCCTGCAGAGCCATCACCCCAGCTCAGCCATCTCCATCCCACCGGCAAGCGTCGCCTCCGGCTCTGCCCGCAGCCACACAGCATCCCACTGACTCACCCGCGTTCATTTGCCTGGCATTCTTGGGGTGACTGCCACGGATGTGCCTGGGGACGGAGCCGGGAATCCCATGCAGGGGACATGGCCGCTGAGGGGTATGGCTCTGGGCTGGCGAATAATTGCCACGCAGGGATTCTGCCCATTTTGCTCAGGCTTATTTAAATGATGGGGAACCCACAGGCTCTCCCAGCAAATGAGGGCAGGGGCCAGAAGGCAAACTGGGGCTCACAGGGCTTTATAATGGGCAATATTTAAGCAGCAGGAAGGTCTCCCCGGGGTCCCAGCTTTGCAGGTCATTACCCCAGTTACAAGCTGCTGACGCATGTCCAATTCACAACCCACTGCTCCAGCTCTACCCCAAATTAATTACAGAATGGACCAGGAGCAACACAAGACCTCCCAGAGCCCTGACCCCAAGTCCTGCATCACCTGGAAGATGCTTTTTTCCTTCGTGCCAAGAAAGGAAGGAAAGAAGGGCATAGGGCTGGGTTCCAAGTGGAGAATGGGTGCTGGAGAGCTTCTCCTCTGCCCCGTCCTGGTGTGGCAGGGATTGCACAGGGCAGCCCACGGTGTTCTGTTCCACCAGCACAGGCTTCTCCTTCCTCCCCTCAGGCTGGAGGAGAGGGACCATTTGTCCCCGCATCCCTGGGCCACCACCAGCCAGGGAGAGGGATAATCTGCCAACACTATGGCTTCCTCTGGGTGGCCAAGGGTGGTGCGCGAGGACACAGCAGGTGCCACGGTGGCATTGCTGTTCCCCATGTGTCCATCATGACACAGCTGGAAGCATTTCCCTGGGCATATGGGAGTGCATTGTGGGAGTGCTCAACTGGTTGTTTCAGGAGCAGAGGACATGTGGGACCCCGATGAGATGTCCCCTGCTTTGCCCTGACACCCCCAGCACACGGGCCTGTAGCCGGGGCTGGCGGGCTGCCACTTGCACGTGTGTTCCCCGGCACGTTTGCGTTTCCCTGCTCCCGCGGGAGCGAGTGACACCCTTGGCACGCGCCTGGTCCCTGGCACCGTCCCCTGCCATCACACCCCGGTGCATCAGCCACAGCATGACACTTACACAGCCGCAGGGCTGGCACAACGGGGCACCGACGAGCCGCTGCCAGGGCCACAAAGGGGCCCATCGCCTCTGCCTTCCTCCAGCTTTTCCAGCTCTGCCTTCCTCCCCATTTCCCACCCTGGCCTGGCTGGGCTGGAGGAGACGCCAAGTTGGGGTGCTGGCACCGTTCCCCGCCAGGTCACCCGACAAGCTCCCAACATGCCCAGACAGCTGGGTGGTAAAAATACTCCCTGGCCCGCTCTTTCAGCTGGATTAGCATCGCCTTCAACAAACCGCCTTAGCCAGGCGCCGCAGGCAAACACCCAGACTGGAGAAAACCCCAAAGCAAAGGAGTTTCGGAGCGCAGGGCAGCTGGGAGGGGGTACCACTGACATGGGGGGTGAGGAGGAAGGATGCTCCATGGCTGGCAGTGCCTCCTGGCCATGGGGCAAGTCCCTCCCCATGCACAAAATCTCAGAAAGCATCCTTTTTTTTTTTTTTTTTTTTGCGCCTTCCACCCCAAACCCTCGCTGCTCTTTGGAGTGGGTGGGTAAAACCCGCCGGAGGAGTTGACCAGGGTGGTGGCAGCTCGCCCGCCATCCTCCTCCCCTGCGCGCCGGGCTAATGGCGCGCAGAAATTAATTCAGACAAGTGGGATGGAGCCACCACAGCCAGGAAGGAGACGAGGCACCCCGAGGTGCCATGCGCGGCGCCAAGGGGACGTGGGTGCCACCGTCCCGGGGCGCTGGCAGGGCAAGGCAGGCTCCGGACGGGCCAGTCCGGCTTGTTGCTGGTCCCGCTCGCGGGGAGGGTGTCAGAGCCATGGGATGGGGTCTGGGGCAGGGACCGCATCCCTGTCACCCCACTGTGACAGCTTCCCATCACCCCACTGTGCCGGCTCTGGGATAAGGGGACTGTGAGTGGCAGCCCCGGGATCAACACCCCCCCCTCCCCGAGACATATGGAGACTTGGCACATTGATTTGGGCAAAGGACTGGACTGTGGGGGCCTCCCTGGGTGCAGTCCCTCAGCCCCCAGCCTGAGAGGAGAGCAGCGCTCCTAAGGCAGGTGCCATCCATGTCATGAGAGCTGGCCATTCTCTGCACACACACCACCCCCCCCCCCAAACATCTCAGCAGAGAGTGGTGGTCACCCAGATAGCCCTTCCTGCTGCCCCTGGCAGCCCAGGGAGGGGGACAAGGCGGGACGTGGGAGCCCCCGGTCCTGCCCAGCCGCCCAGGGAGTGAATCAGCAGCGCCCGGGGCAGATGCCGGGCTGAGCCGTGCGCAGGCTGCGGGGGGCGGAGGTTTTGCACTCGCTCTCGCCCGGCCAAGGATAAATAGGAGGCGGCTGCGAGTCCTGCCAAAGCTGCTCTTCCCATCACCCAACGCTTCCGACAGCCGGCACCCAGCCCAGGCAGACATGGACTCCCAGGATTGCCCTTGCGCCACAGGTAAGCCAGCGCTTCCCTCCACCTCGGCCCCAGGGGGCTGCGGCAGCCGGAGCATCCTGGTGGGACCACCAATGCTCCCACCCGCCAGGCTCCTCCGTCATCCCCGATGCTCTCTCTCATCCTGGCCGGGCCAGCTGCTGAAATCTGCTCCTGGTGGCACACCTGGAGTGTCTCACAGGGAAGCGGCCGGGAATGCCGTGACTTCCCCATCAAGAGAGGCCGAAGCATCAGCCCCAGCCGGTGCTGCCGGAGAGCGGGATGCTCGGCGGGACGGCGATGCTCTCGGAGCATCCCCTCTCAGCTCCTCCTCTCAACCCTTTTTCTCCTTCTCTCTGTGTTTTAGGTGGCACCTGCACCTGCGGGGACAACTGCAAATGCAAAAACTGCAAATGCACATCGTGCAAAAAAGGTAAGGGGGGGGTCCTAAGCCCCATAGAGGGGGGCAGAAACACTCGTGGGGGTTTTCACTACACATCTCTGGACACACGGAATCAAATCAGGCTCAGCATTGCCAGAGTTCAGTTTATTTCTCCAGTATTTTTTCTCCCCCAAAAGGAGACAGGGTGAATTTCCCCCCCTGCTTCTCCCCCGCCACCAGGCAATACAAGCCACCTGGTAGAACTCAAAATTCAGCGTACTCTCAGCGCAAGGGGATGCCCTGGGAGGAAACCAGCACCGGGATTTCTTCCAGCTGCTCCTGATGCCGTCACCCCCGGGGCAGAGCCGTGTGCGGGAGGGTTTGCCCAGAGTGGGGCTGGGGGAGGGCCCTGATGAGCCCCTGGGGGTCCTGCACCCTCCTGCTGCCTCCCCAGTGCCAGCCCTGGGTGCAAAAACACCCCAGGAGATGCCATAGGGGATGGGGATGCTGCTAAAAGGGGAGAACACGTGGTCGGTGGGAAGTCTCCAAACCAGCCACCCTCTGTGGAACCCCCCCAAACCCCACCCTGAGACACCCCCCTGGGAATGTTCCTGACTTATTTTTCTCCCCCCCCCCCCCCCCCACAGGCTGCTGTTCCTGCTGCCCGGCGGGATGTGCCAAGTGCGCGCAGGGCTGCGTCTGCAAGGGCCCCCCCTCTGCCAAGTGCAGCTGCTGCAAATAGGGATCCCCCCTGGCTGCACATCTGGGGGGCTGAAGAAAGAATAACCTTATTGTGTATGTTGGGGTTTTGTTTCGGTTTTTTTTTTTTTAATGTGTTCAGATATCTTTAGTGTTTGTCACTTGTCACATGTAATAAGCTACCTAAATAAAGTGATGTGTATATAAAGGTCTATAAGGAACCCGGCAGTTCTGTGGGAGGGGGCGGTTTCCCCAGGGTGCGGGAGGGCAACGCATCTTGGGGGGTTATGGCAAACAGCCCGTGTCTTATTTTTGCTCTTTTCTTCCAATCTTGGCTCTGCCCTCCCTACCAGCAGCTCTGACTCCTGTTTTAACACTTTCCCTACACAGCAAAGTAATTTATATGTTTGGTTTTTTTTTCTCCCCCACCCTGTCGTTCCCGAAGGGCAAATCCCAGGCCCTCTCCTCCACCAGAAATCCTTGGGGCTAATGAGCGGCTGGTTATTACAAGCCTTCACTGCCAGCATAACCACCGCTGCGGCCCTGCCCATTTCCAGGGGGAACATTTCCACACCAGGTGGGGCGGTGGGGAAACAGGTTTAGTTTTCCTCCTGGCAGCTCACTTGAACTGTCTGGCAGAACCACCCCTCTTGTCCCCGCGCCACCTCTGCCAGGCCAGCAGGGCGCTGCTGCAGGGAGCCCCAGCTCACCCGGATGCCCACGAAGGGGTGCAGTGCCCACAATGTGGTGCGATGCCTGTGATGGGCTGCAATGCCCATGATGGGCTGCGATGCCCACACCAGGGTGCAATGCCCACCATGGGATGTGATGCCTGTGATGAGTTGCAATGCCCGTGCCAGGGTGCAATGTCCACAATGGGATGTGATGCCTGCAATGAGTTGTGATCCCCATGCCAGGGTGCAATGCCCTTGTGCCCTTGTGGCCAAGAAGGCCAATGGCATCCTGAGGTGCATCAAGAAGAGTGTGGCAAGCAGATCGAGGGAGGTCATCCTCCCCCTCTGCTCTGCCCTGGTGAGGCTGCATCTGGAGTGCTGTGTCCAGTTCTGTGCTCCCCAGTTCAAGAGGACAGGGAACTGCTGGAGAGGGGACAGCAAAGGGCTACCAAGATGATGAGGGGACTGGAACACCTCTCTTATGAGGAAAGGCTGAGGGACTTGGGTCTCTTCAGTCTGGAAAAAAGACGACTGTGTGGGGACCTTATCAATGCTTATAAACACTTAAAGGGTGGGTGTCAGGAGGATGGGGCCAGGCTCTTTCCAGTGGTGCCCAGCGACAGGACAAGGGGTTCCTCCTAAACATGAGGAGGAACTTCTTTCCTGTGAGGGTGGCAGAGCCCTGGCACAGGCTGCCCAGAGAGGTGGTGGAGTCTCCGTCTCTGGAGACATTCCAAACCCACCTGGATGCGTTCCTGTGCCACCTGCTGTGGGTGACCCTGCTCTGGCAGGGGGTTTGACTGGATGATCTCCAGAAGTCCCTTCCAACCCCTGCCATTCTGTGATTCTGTGATGCCCATGCCAGGGTGCAATGTCGGTGATGGGTTGCAATGCCTGTGATGGGTTGCAACGCCCATGCCAAGGTGCAGTGCCCACGATGGGGTGTGATGTCTGCAATGGCGTGCAGCGCCCACAATGCGGTGCGATGCCTGTGATGGGTTGCAATGCCTGCAGTGGGATGCGATGTCTGCACCAGGGTGCAGTGCCCACCATGGGATGTGATGGTTACAATGCTCGTGCCAGGGTACAATGCCCGCAATGCATTGCAATGCCCATGCCAGGGCGCAATGCCCACAATGCAATGGGATGCTCGCAATGGGTTGTGATGCTCATGCCAGGGTGCAATGTCCATGATGGGTTTGTGATGCTTATGGTGGGATAGTGATGCCCACACCAGGGTGCAATGCCCACAATGGGATGTGGTGCCTGTGATGGGTTACAATGCCTGTGCCAAGGCGCAATGCTTGCAATAGGATGCAATGCCCATGATGGGTTGCAATGCCCACACCAGGGTGCAATGCCCACAATGGGATGGGATACTCATAATGGGATGTGATGCCCATGCCAGGGTGCAATGCCCATGATAGGTGGCGATGACCATGATGAGGGGTGATGCCCATGTCAGGGTGCAATGGGATGCAATGCCCGTGCCAGGATAAAATGCCCACAGTGGGATGCGATGCCCATGCTGGGGTGTGACGCTCGCCCTGCCCAAGCGCAGCCACGCCGCTGCCAGGACGCTGCACCCCAGGTGCCATGTAGCCCCGTGCTGCTGCCCAGGACACACAAGGCATCCTGCCTGTCCCTGCACTCCCCAAATTCAGCCCTTTATGGCCTCTTTTCAGCTGCAAACCCCTTCCTGACCCATCCAGCCACCGCTGCCAGGACTCAGCCAGAGTTTTGGCACAGCCAAGATGCCCCCAGCCCACCAGCTGCTTACGGTGCCAGTGCCCAGGGGATCCCCCTTTGCTCCGGGAGGGCTCTTTCCCCAGGATGTCCCCTGAGATGTCACCATCACACCACTGCTTCCGAGGGCGTGAAGCATGTCCCCACACCAGCTGAATGCAGGGCAGGGCAGGATGCCGCAGGCAGGGTGCAGCATCAGCTCTGGAGCGCCAAATTAAACTCTGCTCCGCAAATAGCAGGGTTATCTCTGTTCCTGCCTATCTGGGGAGATTTAAATGCCAACCATGCAAAAACATTGCTGGTAAGCCCTGTAACCGGTTCTTTTTTAAAATATTCCAACATACAAACCAGAGCCCACACAAAGGAAAAAGAGAGGTTAACTCTGGTTTATTGTGAAGCCTTGCTACAGGGAAAAAAAACAAACAGTGAATTCAGCTTTATTGCGAAGCCTTGCTAAGCAGTTCCCAAATGTCCCAAAAGTTACTTCAGAGAGTCTTACCACCCCACATATCGTAGTAGTACTGCTGAGCAGCAGGATAACGAGGAGACACATCAGTACGGCAGAGGGAGGTAGGCACAGCGCTGGCTAAGCAGTTCCCAAATGTTCCAAAAGTTACTTAAGAGAGTCTTACCAACACCACAGATCGTAGTAGCACAGCCAAGCAGCAGGATAATGAGGGGCTACATCGGTATGGCAGAGGAAGGCAAGGCACAGCACTTTCTCAGGGCGTCCCCTGTATCTTCAAAGTGTGCTCATGTCTCTTTCCCTCTCCGGCCCGAGACAGCCCCCTTATATCCTGCACCAGATTGAGTGGAAAAGTACAGGCTAGAGACGCTGCACACGTGGCCAGCACATCCAACGAGCCTCACCAGACTCATGATCCAGCTTTGCTAACAGCGGCTGTCGGATACGCGACCACATTGTTGTACTCCCTTCTTGTTATCTTCTTCTTCGAAGGTCAGGTTCTCAGGGAGAAGCACATAGTTTTTGCAGCAACAGTACTGAGGTCCTTTTTCTCAGCATGTATACTGGGTTTGGTTCAACTAGTAATTTTCCATTGTGTCTCACTCGGACCATCCTCTATTATCCCTTACACAAGCCCACAACAGGTGTGAAGGGGAGGGTGCTAATGGGATTTCTCCCCAAACATGTGGTTTAACCTGTGGGGCTGAGAGCATCCTTCCAGCCTCACTGCACCCCGTGGGTTTCATAGAATGGTTTGGGTTGGAAGGGACCTTTAAAGGCCATCTAGTCCCACCCCCCTGCAATGAGCAGGGACATCTTCAGCTACATCAGGTTTTTCAGAGCCCCGTCCAACCTGGCCTTGAACACCTCCAGGGATGGGGCAGCCACAGCTTCTCTGGGCAACCTGCGCCAGGGGCTCACCATCCTCACAACAAACAATTTCTTCCTCAGATCTCATCTAAATCTCCCCTCTTTCAGAGTAAACCCCTTCCCCCTCATCCCATGGCTCCCCTCCCTGATCCAGAGTCCCTCCCCAGCTTTCCTGGAGCCCCTTTAGGGACCGGAAGGGGCTCGAAGGTCTCCCCGGAGCCTTCCCTTCTCCAGGCTGAACCCCCCCAGCTCTCTCAGCCTGCCCTCACAGCAGAGGGGCTCCAGCCCTCCCAGCATCTCTGGGGCCTCCTCTGGCCCTGCTCCAACAGCTCCGTGTCCTTCTGCTGTTGGTGCCTCAGCGCTGGAGGCAGCACTGCAGGGGGGTCTCACAGAGCGGAGCAGAGGGACAGAATCCCCCCCCTCATCCTGCTGCCCACACTGCTGGGGATGCAGCCCAGGCTGCGGGGGGTTTCTGGGCTGCTTGTGTTGAGCTTCTCATCCACCAATACCTCCACGTCCTTCTCCTCAGGGCTGCCTTCCTTAAGGCTTGTTTTAATGGGGCTCCCTTTTGCTCATCTCTCTGCACATCCCACACCCATTCTCCCCATGAAGAGCAATTCCTGATGAGGAAATCCCAAGCACCACAGTCCGGCTGCAGCAACCTGCTTGGATCCGTAATACTCGGCAAGGGAAACGGCTGCAGCACCACCATTTCCTACAGCCCTTCAGATCCCAATGGCTTCCCCCACTAATACCGCTTCTACATACAAAAGTTTTCCAGATTTACTAGCAATTACCATGCCTGAAGCAGCCCCGAGCCCAGGGGCTGCAGTTGCTCTCCTCTAATTGCTGTGTACAATTCGGGGTGCCAGGTGCGTCCCTGCCCATCCATTCATGGCCCTGCTGCGCTGAAATCCAGACATGGAGCTGTTGACCACTAGTCTCTGGATGTGACCATCCAGCCAACTCCTCATCCACTGGACAGTCCATCCATCAAATCCCTCTCTCCCCAATTTAGAGAGAAGGAAGTTGGGGGGATCCCACTGGATCCCTTGCCCACACTGGGAGGGGGTTTGCACTGGTCCTGCCCCGTGGCTCTGCCCCTTGCCTGTCCATGTGCCCCACGGCAGCCTGATGGAGAGCAGCTCTCAGATGCTGTCCCTGGCCCGGGTGGGAGGGGGGGTGCAGATGGGGGTACTGGCAGCTCAGTTCTGAGCCCTGAGACCTGGGCTGGGCACTTCCTCTGCATGCTCTATGGCTGCTACAAAACTAGAGTCGGACCTGGCTCTCCTCCTGCACAGGCACAGCCTCAGGATTAACCGTTTCCCACTGGCCCCAGGAAACGGGAATACCAGCAACACACAGGAAACCCCCCCGAGGTCCCCTCTCCCTGCTGCTATGCGCCACATGCCTTGCACCCCAGCATTTTGTCAAACCTGTGGCTCAGGGCACACATGGCTCGTCCCTCCCTGTCTCATTATTCAGTGGAAATGCCCCGATTGGGAAATAGGGCTTTTTCCAGGCTCTTTTCCCGTCCCAGCTCCACACACGGTCCTGTGGGGACGCTGCACTGCCCCTTCCCGCTCGCAGTGATGGGGGGGCCTGCGGCCGCATACCCTGCGATCTGATACAGCCCCTCCATGGGTGATGTGCAGGATTCCCAGAAATCCAGGAAGTCTCCTGCCTCCCTTGCAGCCTCCTCCCTGCATGCTTCCCCCCCCCCGGCTATCTGGTCCAGCCCCGTGTTGGGGTGCATATCCCCGTATCGGGGGGTGGGGGTTCTCCTTTTTCTTAAACAGGGGTGCACCAGAGCCCATCCCCGAAGTGGGGGGGAGCTCCCGGCCGGCAGCACCATGCTGGGGGGGGGTGTCCAGGAAGCGATTTCACAACCCATGTTTATGTGCAGTAAGACCAACGTGTTCCGTGATTTCACCTCTCCTCCTTCCCCGCTCAGCCAGTGGCGAGTGCAACGCCTGCTGGCGTAGCCTCCTATTTATGTTCCCTTGCTGCTGCTGCCTGCAAAACATGGCCGGGGGGGGGGGGGGGGGGGGGGGGGGGGGAGGGGAGGGGAAATCAGTGTTTTTGCAAACAAGCATGAGCCATTCCCTGGCACAACCTCCCGGGGCCACCGACCTGCTCCTTGTCCCAGCACCCACTGGCCTGGGCACCACAGGGACCGACCCCATCCTTAGTGCCAGCTCCAAGCCCAGACTTGCCCCGTTTTTAACAAAACCCCCACGGCCACCAAGAGCCCCAGGCACAGGCGTGGGGACGGCCTGTCCCTGGCCCAGCCACGGGTTTCCCTGCCAGGTGCCAAGCTGGCCACAGGCATGTGTGGGGCAGTGGAAGCACCGTGACAAGGGGGAAAACCCACCGGCACCGGCAGTGCCACGAAGCCATGATTCCCAGCAGCCCCCTGCCACGCTCCCACACCGCATCCCAGCACTGCACCCCTATGCTCACCCCCTCCTGGGGGGGCCAGCTGAGCACCCCAGCCTCACGGGGCTGCCCTGGGGCCACCCCGCTCTCTGGCAGGATGTTGAGACTGTCCCACCTGCAGGGACAGCCACCTGCACCCCGTGGGCTCCCCAAGGGTTTGGGGTGGGGGGTGGGGGCACAGCCGCACCCCACCTCTGGACACATGGGGCTGGGAAGGGGCCAGGAAGCATGGTAAGGCATGGGGGTTGGTGGCACCCCCTCCTTGGCATCTTCCAGCATCTTGGTACCTCCCCCCCCGGGATGCAGCACTTGTGGGTGCGGGTGGGAATCCCGGTCTGGGACCATGGCGGGGGTGGGGGTGGCGGCCAGGGCGATGACCCGGGGTGAGCACGGCACAGCCCCAGGGATGAGCACGGCCCCGGGGCACGGCCCCATGGTGAGCACGGCCCCATGGTGAGCACGGCACGGTCCCGGGATGAGCACGGCACGGCCCCGGGGTGAGCACGGCCCCATGGCACGGCGCCATGGTGAGCACGGCCCCATGGTGAGCACGGCACGGCCCCGGGGTGAGCACGGCCCCGTGGCACGGCGCCATGGTGAGCACGGCACGGCGCCGGGGTGAGCACGGCCCCACGGCAGCGCGTGAGCGCGGCCCCGCCCCGCCGTGCGCAGCGCCGAGCACCGCCCCGCTCCGCCGCCGCATAAAGTGCGGGCGGACGGCGGTCGCTCTACCGCTGCCAGCACAGACCAGCGCGCCCAGGCCAGCCGAACCGGACCAAGCCAAGCAAAGCCAAGCCAAGCCAAGCCATGGACCCCCAGGACTGCACATGTGCCGCCGGTGAGTGTCCCGTCGGGTCCCGGCCGTGCCCGGCCGCTCCCGTCCCGTCGGGTCCCGGCTGACGGCTGCTCTCCTCCCCGCTCCCCAGGTGACTCCTGCTCCTGCGCCGGGTCCTGCAAGTGCAAGAACTGCCGCTGCCGGAGCTGCCGCAAGAGTGAGTGAGGGGCTTGGTGCGGGGGGGCACAGCTTGTACCGAGGGGAACCTGTCCGTGTCCTGCAGGACCCCCGTGGGGACCTCCCTGCCGCACAGGGGGGCCTGTCCTTTTCCTGTTGGACTCCCAGGGGGACTTCCCTGCCCCATAGGGGAACCCCCTTCTTGCCCTGCAGGACCTCCATGGGACCTCCCAACCGTTGCCCCGTAGGGAAACCCTAGGGTTCTCTATAGGGCTGTCCCCTGCCCTCATGAGAGTCCTTCCCTCTTCCCCTGCCCCCGGAGACCCCCCTGCTCCCCTTTGGGGGGGTGTCCCTGCCCCTAGGGGTACCCCTCCTTGCCCTGCAGGACCTCCATGGAACCTCCCAACCCTTGCCCCATAGAGAAACCCCTCCTTGCCCCATAGGACTCCCTATGGAGACCCCACCACCCCAGGGTGGTGCCCCTGCCCCGTAGACCCTCATGAGAATCCTTCCCTCCTCCCCTGCCCCCTGGAGACCCCCCCTGCTCCCCTTTGAGGGGCTGTCCTTGCCCTGTAGGACCCCCATGAGGATCCTTCCCTCTTCCCTTGGCCCCTAGAGACACACACATACCCCCCGCGCTGCACTTTGGGGGGGCTGCCCTTGCCCTGTAGGACCCTCATGGGGATCCTTCCCTCTTCTCCTGCCCTTCTGGGAGGGTGTGCCTGCCCTGTAGGACCCCCAACCGCTGCCCCATTGGGATCAGAGCCCTGCCCATGGCAGCGGGCGTGTCCCCCCCACTCTCCACAGGGTGCCCCTGCCCCATGGGACCCCCCACCCCTTCCCACCTATCCCCTAACTCTCCTGTGTCCTCCCCCCCAGGCTGCTGCTCCTGCTGCCCCGCCACCTGCGGCAACTGCGCCAAGGGCTGCATCTGCAAGGAGCCGGCCAGCAGCAAGTGCAGCTGCTGCCACTGAGCCGCTCGCCTCCGCCTGTAAATAGCCAGCATGCTTCGGGGACAGGGGGGCACAAAAATGCCTATTTTTTTCATGTTTTTCTATCTTCTCTACCAGTGGTGAAACTGGGTGGAAATAAAGGAGTTTGGCTGGAGGTTATGTGTGGTGCTGTTGGGCTGGAGTGGAGCTCTGTCGATGCTTGTGACTCCTGTGTGGGGATTGTCACCTCAGGGGGTTGGGGGGCTGCTCATAAACACCCCCATGCCCTTCCCTGAGGGGGCTCTGCACCTCCCTGAGGGGAAAAGCAGTTTTCCAGGGCAGAGGATGGACCTCATCCTGCATGTGGGGTGGGCTCTGGGTGTTTTAAGGTTCCCTGGCAGGGACAGGGGTGACGTGTCCAGGGGTGTGGGGGGCCTCCAGCCCCCTCCAACCTTTCTCAGGCTTCGTGGCAGGTGTCTCCACATCACCCTGTGGCTTCCTTGGGGCGGAAGAGCTTGTGGGAAGAAGCGTGGTGGGTGGTTGGGTGCTGTGGGCTGGCAGCTCGCCTGCCTTGAGGTGCTGCTGAAAGGTACCCAGGTGAACCCCCGTGGGGATGCGGCTGTCTCCTGGGCAGGGACGAACCTCCCCCAAGAGCTTGCACGTTGCAGACCCCGACTCCCATGCAGAGCAGATCTGTCCCCAAAGGGATGCTGCCCTATGCCAAAGACTTCCAGCTGCAGTGCTAGGCTCCTTGTGCCCCAAGCGTGATGGCCGAGCACTCTTTTCCAGCCTGTTGTTGGGTAGCACCTTGCTATGGGCAGGCAGGACAGACACCCATAGCCCTGAATAAGCCCTGAGTGGGTTAAATGCTGCTTGTGGCTACAGGGTGGTGGGTGCTGGGAGCATGGAGGGGGGGGGGGGAGGTGATGGGAAGGTGTGTGGGCTGTGTTTTGCTTCCGAAAGTCTCTGCCAAGTGAAAGTGGCTTTTTATGCACAGGAACCTCTGCCGCCGGCTGGGGCGGCTGCCCCTGCCTGCCTGTACATGTCCCCTGGGTGTGCCCTGCCATGGAGGCAGGTTCCCAGCCCCGTTGCCAGGGCCTTCACCCCTTCCCTGCCTCTCCGGGCCGGGGGGGAGCACAGCTCAGCCTGGCAGGGATGTCCCTTCCAACCCTTGGTGTCCAGGGACAAGATGAATTTAAAAAGTGACCCCAAAATGGGGCCACCTGAATACCCCTTGCAGTCTGTTTTGCCAGCCTGGGTGGCATAAGGAGGGGTGTCCGGAAGGGGGGAGCGTGACAGTGCCAGTCCCTGATGCCCGGGCCCTTCCTGGGATGCTCCAAGTACCCAGGGGAGCTGCTGACCCCTTCCCCAAAGGTGTGCCCATCCTGCTCAGCACCTGGCCTTGCTGATGAGAAAAGCAGCACCCAGCTCAGCACCCGTTTTTGCCTTTTAAATGTGTTGCCTCATTGCCTTTTGCCTAAGCAGCCTCCCAGCACCACCTGCTGCAGCCTGGCCTCAGTGCGGAGACGAGGCTCAGGGGCCTGGCTTGCCCTAAATGCATTTAAAAAAAAAAACTCAATACATCTCAGGGGAAGGCACTTTGCTGGAAAACAACGCTGCCGGGGGGGTGGGCATGTGATATGGCCCCCGTGCAGCTGGGGGGCTGTGGGATGAGACCCCCCACCCTGGGGACCAGGCACCTGCATCCTGCAGCAGAAACAAAGCTGGGGCCTGGATGGGGTTTCCCCTCTCAGGAAGCACCCCAGGCATCAACTGTTCCTTGTTCCCAGCCGGGTGCCAGGGTGGGATGTGGGCATGCACCTCCACCCCCTGCCTGCTCGGTCTCCTGCATGCACCCCCACCTGGCAGCAGCTGCTGTGCACCCCCCCCCCCCCCCCCTCAATGGCCTTTCCAGCCTCCCCAGGGGTGATTTTGGGAGGGGGAAACCCAAAAGAGCTGTGGGATGGGCGCGGGCACCCATGGGAGGTGCTGGCCTGGGATGTGCCCAGCGCCCGGCTCTGCCACTGGCTGTTCTCAGTGAGGTGGCCAGGGGCTTTCTGGTCCTGGCAGAAGTATGTTCTACAGAAAAAATCCACTTTTTAGTGAAGCGTGAGCTGCTCTCAGTCTGCATCCAGCTGCGTGTAGCAGGGGGTTGATGGGAATAAAGGCTTCATGTGAGAAGGGGCTGGTGTGCGTTGTCCAGCCTGTTATGGTTTGAAGAACCCACAACAATTTATTGCCATTTAGACAATTATTCTCTCACCCAAATGACCCCTCCCCACCCAGGAAGGGCAGTCAGGAAAAAACAAGGAAACCCGAGGGCTGAAATATAATCAGATTTAATAGAATAAGACTAGATAATTCACATTAATAACACTAAAGAACCAGTATCGATCCCAATACCAATGTAAAACACACGAGGACTATACCCAGCCCATTCCCCAGCAGAAGCCGTGCACTCCCCGCAGGGACGGCCAATGTGGGACCCTGTGAGCGCTGCGGCTGCGGGAGGAAGGGAAGGGCTCAGGGCTCCAGCACCAGGGCGAGGGGTGCTCAGGATGGCAGCCAGCAAGGGAGGGGGAGAGAGAGAGAGAGAGAACTCCTCAGCAAACTTCCTAATTTCTATGGAATGTGCTGTTCAGGGTATGAAATAACCCTGTTGGCAGCTTGGGGCAATGCCCAGGTCTCGCTCCTCCTCGTCCCTGCACCTCGAAAACACCAAGACCTTGAAACCTGCACCCCAGAGCTGGCGATAAAGTCAGTATTTTCACCAACTCAGACACTGGAGTCTTCTAAAAGTGCAGTTTTCCCAGGCATTACAAGAGATCTTAGTCCTGTGTTGCTCAAACCAGGACACAGCCCCTGGAAGAAGAGCAGAGCTCGGCTGGCAGAAGTGGTTTGAGGTGATGGTGTGTCTCCCCTGGGTGCCTGGGGGAGGCGGGGAGGGGTGCCCTGGGCACATCCCCAGCCCGGCAGCAGGGCGCAGCACCAGGAGGGCTGTGCCCAGCACCGTTTCTGGCTCTGCATCAGCCCCGCGAGGCTGGTCTGTGCCCCCAGGGCTGCGCTCTGCTTTTCTCCCAGGGGCTCTGTCCTGGTTTGAGCGACGTGGGACAACAGCCATGGGTGGTGCTGGCATAGCCTGTGACAAGAGAATGTGCATCCCGAGCACCCTGTGATGAGGGAACAGGCACCCTGAGCACCCTGTGGCAAGGGAATGGGCACCCTGAGAACCCTGTGCTGAGGGAACGGGCGACCTGAGCACCCTGTGCCAAAGGGATGGGCATCCTGAGCACCCTGTGACGAGGGGACGAGCACCCTGGGCACCCTGTGCTGAGGGAACGGGCACTCTGAACACCCTGTGTCGAGGTAATTGGTACCCTGAGCACCCTGTGCTGAAGGAGCAGGCACCCTGAGCACCCTGTGCCAAAGGGATGAGCACCCTGAGCACCCTGTGCCGAGGGGATGGACATCGTGTGCAGAGAGTAAACACACCAAGTGCAGAGGGGAAATGCACCCAGCGCAGACACCGCTGCGTGCAGAGGGGATGAGCACCCTGCGCAGGCGTGACAGGCGCCCTGTGCACAGGGGATGGGCACCCTGGGCACCCTGTGCAGAGGGGACATGCCCACAGCACAGAGGGGAAATATACCCTGTACAGGGGGGACAGGCATCCTGTGTACCCCCTGCGGAGGGGACAGGCACCCCGTGTCCTCCGTGGAGAGGGGACATTCACCCCGTGCAGAGGGGGCAGCACACCGTGGAGAGGGGACAGGCACCTCGTATCCTCCGTGCGGAGGGAACAGGCACCCCGTATAGAGGGGACATCACCCCCTGCATCTCGTGCAGAGGGGACAGACTCCTGTGCAGAGGCGACAGACCCCCCCGTGTCCCCTGTGCAGGGGGGACAGACCTCCCGTGCAGAAGCGACAGACCTCCCGTGCTCCCCGCGGGGAGGGGACGGCCGCCGCCGCCCGCAGGAGCGGGTCCCGGGGCTGGCAACCGCCGCTCGCTGCCGCCGCTCCCTTCCACAAGGATTTGCTGCCACCTCCTGCTCCGGGCCAGCGCCGACCCGCAACCCCGCTGTCTCCGTCCGACCCCGCTGGCCCCGCCGCTGCCCGGCTCCCCCCGTGTCACCTGCCCTGCGGGGGCGGCCGCTCCCCCCGGCCCGCCCCGGGGGGCACCAGCACTTGTTCCCGGGAGGCTCAGAGCCCTCCTGGTCCCGCTGGGATGGCACGGCCACCCTGCCAGGGCATCCATCCCACCAAGACACCCATTCCACCAGGACACCCATCCAACGAAGACACCCATCCCACCAGGGCACTCATCACACCAACGCATCCATCCCACCAAGGTATCCATCCCACCAGGACACCCATCCAATGAAGATACCCATCCCACCAGGACATCCATGCCATCGAGACACCCATGCCATCGAGACACCCATGCCGTCAAGGCACCCATCCACTAGGGCATCCATGCCACCAAGATATCCACCCCACTAGGACACCCATGCCACCAGGGCATCCATCCCATCAAGACATCCGTCCTATCAGGACATCTAACCCACCAGGGCATCCATGCCACCAGGATACCCATGCCACCAGGGCACCCCGCCAGGGACCAGTTTACCCCTCAAAGTGGCTGTGCCAAACTCCCTGGTGCCACAAGCACTCTCCCCCTGCTAGTTTTTGGGATGAAGCTCCATGGAGGGTGTGACTGGGCACCCTGTCGCCAAGCCCAAATGCAGCAGACCCCAGGGCACGGGTCAGCCCGTGCTGATCCGTGAAAAGCATGCTTTAGATGTGCCAACTCTTGGCATATAGCGCTAAATATATCAGAAAGAGTTAAAACTACAGATTTACAAAGAACACAGACTCCAGGGAGCCAGGCAGGCACCCACCATGGGAAAAAAGTGATTTTTTGGGGTTGCTAGCCACTGCTGGACAATGGGTGAGTGTCATGGCACAGGGAAAGCAACTAAACCTCTTTGGGGGGTGGGGGGAGAATTTGAGATTTGCACTATTTTTTTTTTTGTGTGTGCTGGGGGAGGCAGCTGAGCTGGAATGGCTGCCAGTCACCTTTGCCTCCTCAGAGACCTGAAGCAGGGCCGGTGGAATTGGGGCAGCCCCAGTAGGGCTGGAATTTATAGCAGAACTGCTTATGGGCCACCCCGCACTCTAATGGGGTCCTAAATCTCTGCCATATGTCCAAGATGTTCCCAATCCGGGTGGCTGGGGCACAGGCAGACCATCCAGGCAGGTGGCTCCCCAGGTAGCTACATTTTAGAGCCACCTTGGGTATTTTATATGCCCCAAGTGATGCTTGTGACTGGGAAATACTGAAGTGGCAGGAGATGATGAATGAAGGCTTGGAAAAACTTGTATTTAGTGAGGCAAGGAAAAGAAACCTTCCAAGGAAAGTCATGTCTTGGTGCTTGTTGTCCCCCAGGCAAGGAGACACCCTTGGGAAAGTCCATATTGCAGCGTTGAGGCAGGCTGGGATGGAATTTGCCCAAGCGCATCCCGGTGAGGGCAGATTTCAGTGTAGCAGGGCCATGAATTGACGGGCAGGGACGCACCTGGCACCCCGAATTGTACACAGCAATTAGAGGAGAGCAACTGCAGCCCCTGGGCTCGGGGCTGCTTCAGGCATGGTAATTGCTAGTAAATCTGGAAAACTTTTGTATGTAGAAGCGGTATTAGTGGGGGAAGCCATTGGGATCTGAAGGGCTGTAGGAAATGGTGGTGCTGCAGCCGTTTCCCTTGCCGAGTATTACGGATCCAAGCAGGTTGCTGCAGCCGGACTGTGGTGCTTGGGATTTCCTCATCAGGAATTGCTCTTCATGGGGAGAATGGGTGTGGGATGTGCAGAGAGATGAGCAAAAGGGAGCCCCATTAAAACAAGCCTTAAGGAAGGCAGCCCTGAGGAGAAGGACGTGGAGGTATTGGTGGATGAGAAGCTCAACACAAGCAGCCCAGAACCCCCCCGCAGCCTGGGCTGCATCCCCAGCAGCGTGGGCAGCAGGATGAGGGGGGGGATTCTGCCCCTCTGCTCCGCTCTGTGAGACCCCCCTGCAGTGCTGCCTCCAGCGCTGAGGCACCAACAGCAGAAGGACACGGAGCTGTTGGAGCGGGGCCAGAGGAGGCCCCAGAGATGCTGGGAGGGCTGGAGCCCCTCTGCTGTGAGGACGGGCTGAGAGAGCTGGGGGGGTTCAGCCTGGAGAAGGGAAGGCTCCGGGGAGACCTTCGAGCCCCTTCCAGTCCCTCAAGGGACTCCAGGAAAGCTGGGGAAGGACCCTGGGTCAGGAAGGGGAGCCATGGGATGACGGGGAAGGGGTTTACTCTGAAAGAGGGGAGATTTAGATGAGATCTGAGGAAGAAATTGTTTGCTGTGAGGGTGGTGAGCCCCTGGCGCAGGTTGCCCAGAGAAGCTGTGGCTGCCCCATCCCTGGAGGTGTTCAAGGCCAGGCTGGACGGGGCTTGGAGCAACCTGGTCTGGTGGGAGGTGTCTCTGCCCAGGGCAGGGGGGTGGCACTGGGTGGGCTTTAAGGTCCCTTCCAACCCAAACCATTCTATGAGCAAGACCTGGGCACTTGCCCTGATCTGCCAACGGGGTTATTTCATACCACGAACGGCACATTCCATAGAAATTAGGAAGTTTGCTGAGGAGTTCTCTCTCTCTCTCTCTCTCCCCCTCCCTTGCTGGCTGCCATCCTGAGCACCCCTCGCCCTGGTGCTGGAGCCCTGAGCCCTTCCCTTCCTCCCGCAGCCGCAGCGCTCACAGGGTCCCACATTGGCTGTCCCTGCAGGGAATGTACGGCTTCTGCTGGGGAATGGGCTGGGTATAGTCCTCGTGTGTTTTACATTGGTATTGGGATCAATACTGGTTCTTTAGTGTTATTAATGTGAATTATCTAGTCTTTTTCTATTAAATCTGATTATATTTCAGCGCTCGGGTTTCCTTGTTTTTTCCTGACTGCCCTTCCTGGGTGGGGAGAGCTCATCGTGTGAGAGAATAATTGTCTAAATGGCAACAAATTGTTGCGGGTTCCTCAAACATAACATTGCTGTAATGCTTGTGCCAACATCCTGCCCCACCACCATCATGCACGTGTGCCCGCAAGGGGATCAAACATGGTGTATTCCTGTGCACCTTCCAGGGACCCTTCCACTGGTGATGGAGACAGCACCCGCTGGCTGTGCATTGGTTTGCTGATGCATTTGGCCATGGGAAGGAAAAAGCAAGATGAATTCTTTACGCTCATTTTATCTCCCAAGGAATCAGCTCTCAGATGGGCTTTGCCAGCATGAGTTAGCAGTGACTATGAAGGGAGAGGGAGGACAGAGAAGAAAAACCGCATGCACTTTATATCTTTCCGTATTTCTCTTTTTTTTTTTTTTTTTTGTGGTGACTTCACCGCTATGCGGCGTGCGCAGCGCCGAGCACACGGGGCGGAGTTGGCGGGGGGCAGCCTCGAACCGCCGGGCTCTGGAGGCAGCCCGCCTCCCCCCGCCCCGCAACACGCTGTCCGTGTCCGCCTCCCAGCGCCTCAATAAAGCTGTTGTCGCGAGGGGGCGGGAGCCGGCGCGCCGGGACGGGCGGCGGCTGGGCCAATGGGAGCGCGCGGCGCGGGGAAGCGCGGCGGCTGGGCCAATGGGAGCGCGGGGACGAGGGTGACGGCGGCCAATAGGTGCGCGCGGCGCGGGGAGGGCAGGCGGGCGGACGGCTGGAGCGGCGGGCAGGTGAGGGCGCCTCGCGGGCTTGTCATGGCTTCCCCTCCCTCAGCGGGTTGGGGTGGTTTCTAAACCTCCCCCTCGCCTCATTCCACCCGGCGTGCTCTCCCTGTGGCCGCTGGGCGGGCCCTGTGGCGGGGGCCTGCGGCGGGGCCTCCCCTGAGGAGAGACACCTCAGGGAGGTGGCTGCCTGAGGCAGGGCGTGAGCAGCCCAGGGTCCTGGCCCTCCCTGACAAGTCCCTGAGCCTCAGTGCAGGCCGCAGCGGCGGGGGGATGGTGGGGAGCACCCGCAGGCCTCCCCGTGGGCCTTTCTGGGGCTTCTCGGGGATTTCTGTGTATCTCTGCTCGAAAAATAACTCGCGTTAAAGCAGCGGGGCTGTCCTTGTGCCTACGAGGAGTGGTCTCTTCATCCGAGCTGGTTTGTGCTGGTCGGCAGTGCAAAGCCCAGGTGTAGAGGGGCAGCTTAGCGTTTGACCAAGGTGCCGTGTCGGTGCTTCAGGAAGCAGAAGCTCGTTTGAATGGGGAGGTGTCAGGAGAGTGGGTCTGTGTATGTGTGTGATTTGGCTCTCTATTTGAAGTTGGGGGGGGACGGGAAAGGCATTCCTTGCCACAGTGGGGTTACTGGTTAGTTCCTGAGTAGGGGAAGAGGTGCCGGGTACCTGGTTGTGGGAGCTCCTGAAAGGCACAAGAGTTCTCTACACTGTCCCTGGCTCAACTTCTGTTTCACAGTAGGTTTTGGTAAGCTCATGTAGTTGCCGAGCATTGTTTTCATATATGTCTGGCAGGATGTAGAAGACTTTTGAATCGAGAAGGTACCATATATGTAGAAGAAACCATATATGGTACTTGGGACTCACGTTTTTCAGGTCAGTAAGTTTGATGCAGGATAGAATAGCTATCTTTAAATGCTTAACATGGACCCTTCAGGCTATTCTTGAATGAGAATGATGACTAGCCCTTTCCCCCTGCCCCAGCTCACAAGTCCTCTCTACCAACAGCAGTGCTGAATTCTGGTGCAAAACGGGTGATAATCATAATGCTTCAAGGCCAGGCTGGATGAGGCTTTGAGCAGCCTGGTCTAGTGGGAGGTGTCCCTACCTAGGACAGGGGGGTTGGAACTAGATGATGTTTAAGGTCCCTTCCAACCTGAGCTGTTCTGTGAAATGTAGAACTCTATTTCTGGACCTAAAGAATGCTATTTGATAGCCTCTCCTAAGCAGGATTCAGTCCCTGTTTTGATTTTCCCAGAGCTATCTTAAAGTGTACAAATTGTACAGAGTATGTAACTCGCTGTTTGGTCCTAACTGTAGGCAATAGCCAAACTTCTGCAAAATGATTTTTGAACTGCCTTTGTGTTAAAACTTGAGCAGTGAATGGACCCGATATCGGTAATTAGCAACTGCTGTGGAGTGTTGGGTGCCATCTGTGTCCCAGCATTATTCTAAACCAAAATATGTTAACAGTCACTGGAAGGGGTTGAATTAAAGTCCAACTGCAAACAAGAGCTCCTTCCCTTCTCCTTCGATTTGGTCATGTTGTCTTATGGGACAGGAGTTAGGTCATGGACAACTAAGGTGAGGCTGACAAAGAAAAGCCAGTTCCTGTGTGCTTTACTGCTGTTCACTTGTGTTGTGTCTGTAAAAGGGTTTCCTACTCCTTGAGAAAACTAGGGGCTCACAAATAGGAAAAGCTTTGAAACTGCTTGTGATTCTGTCATCTAAAACTGTAATGTTCCTGTAGTGATAATATCAGGAACTTCAGTGAGGGGGTAGGATCCGGGTTTTCGTGTGAGGAATTTCAAATACCAAACTAAATGCTGTAGTTAATGAGTGTTGGTTTGCCACCCCATGGAAGTTAGTGCCCTGCTGAGTTGGGTGAGAGTTAGGTGCTTAAAATAAGCACTAAGTTTTCTGAAAGGAGGGAGAGTGATGAGATGGCAAAACTGCCAGCTGAGCCAGCTATTCAGGGTAGTGGAGACCTGAGACCTCTGTGAGGAACTTGAAAGTCAGATGGCAGATAAAAGGGCAGTGTTGTCAAATGTGTGATAGTATATATTGGAAGAAATCATTTAAAATGCCTACTGTTCGGTTCCAGGTTAAATAGTGAACAGGATAGAGAAGAGTTGTGTGCCCTTTTTTGTCCTTTCTCACAGTACAAGAGCAAATAACTGAATGTTATTGCCTTTAAAACTTTGAAAAACATTTTTGTTCAATGTATGTACTACAAGAGCTCTTTGAGATCATAAAAAGAGTTTACTTTTGCATTCCTACCTACAGATGAGATGAAGAACAAAACATACAGGTCTTTATGGGAGGCAGGGGAGGATTAATTGGTGGGTGGTAAAAGAAACAATAAGTTTGGAAAATTGTTGTGTGGCCTATTCCGGATTTTCCTGCATCAGCCTTTTGTTGCTGGGGGAACAGGCTGTTTTACCAGATGGAATACCAAGTATAGGTTGGAGCTTTTAGGTGTTTGTTTTTAAGCTGGCCTATGCTGATTTCATGTTTCTAGTGTAGCTAGGGTATGGTAGTTTTCTCTTTGCTAGGTTTGATTAAACATTTATTATTGTGCTTTACATACTAGAGGGGAATCTGCTGGAAATACGCAGCAGATACTTGGGTTGTGCTTGGTCACTTTCACTTGTGGAATGTGGAAAAATAGGGCAGGAAGAGATCTCAAGGGTTGACCTCAACGATGTGTCTCTGCCCCTGGTGAGGGGCCAGTAGATCTGCACCATTTCTGTTTTATGTCTGTCCTACTCTTAAAAAGCTCCAGGGACAGAGCGTCTGCATCTTTAGAAGGCAACTTATTTCAGTGTCTAATATCCTATAAATGTCATTGTTCTTTCCTTATTAACAAACAAAAATTTGGCCACCTGCTCTTTGATTTCCATCTCTGCATTTCTTAATCAGTTTCCCTGTCTGTAACATGGGGATTATGCTGCTGACTTCCTCTCTGAAATGTCTGGATGCCTGCTTATGCAAAGCACCGTGCGAGAGCTAGGTATTATTGCTGCTGTTCATACAGAATTCCCCAGGCCTGCAGAATGGGCCTTTTACTTATTCATGTTGAGCTTAGTAGACAGAAGCTGTTATGCTATCTGTAGCAGCCCAGGCTCGGAGCCTGTCGAAAAAGCGCTTTTGCCTCAGATCTCAGCTGCAGCAAGTAAAGAATTGCCCACTTTCTCTTACTAGTGTGTTCTTGTGTCTTCCTTCCAAAAGAAGTTGATCCCAAATCGTCAGACTGAATCTCTTGAGCGCTCTGGGGCAGGAGCCTCTGCAAGAGGGCAACGCTGGATTTCTTCCTCTTCACTTCCTATTTTGAAGAATCTCTTTGCAACTTGTGGAACTGTATTGGTCCGTCAGCTGTTCTAAATGTAGTGGGTGAGGCTTTCCTCCTCTCCTGTGGAGGTCTTCCTCCTTTCATTTTTTCAAAGCACCGTAAAAATCTAAATTTTTTAGTCTGTGTCTTGAAGTTAATTAATTAGATGATGTTCATCATGGCCATAGTTGGAGTCTAATAGCTACAGCATTCTTCATTAGATAGCATTGTAGTGCTATTGAGAAGTTTTTAGTGTTTTTTTGAGGTAATAAATCGTCATTTATAACCAGTCCGAATAGATTTAAGAAACCTGTCATTATCTTTTCTGGTTTCTTTTTGGCCTAAATCCAGTCAACTTGTACAATATATAGCATTTATTTGTGGTTTTAAATGTTGGGGAAACATTAAACTGGGGTTTAATGGAATAGTCTAATCCAGCAGTTTCTACTGATAAGTAATCAAAGTTGTTTTATAGAAGAGCCTTTTCAGTCCTGGCTTTTAGCCCAAGGTCGATCTGGTTTCACAGAAGTTAGTTTAATTTCTGATGTATTTTCTTTGCCTTAGGTGTCAGTTGTTACTCCTTCCCCAGCCAGACATGAAAATCTGCCATTGCTCTGCTTGTTACTGTGGTAGCAGTTTCCATCTTGCACGGCAGCATTAAGAGTCAGACTGCAGTCTCTTGAATGCAGTAAATTCTGTCAGGGTGGAGACAAAGTTGTTCGTGCTGTTACTTGGTCTAAATGTTTGGATTCTGTGGCTTAGAAAAAGCTGTTTAGTGTTGGCTCTCTAGTTTTGAGCTGTCATTTCCAGTGCTTGGTTATCATCACAGGTAGTTTAACTTGCTCCAAAATAACTAGTTTATTCTATATTTGCTGGATTCAATTCAATCTCACAGAGTTGTTGCAATTGTCCTACAATGGCAAATTTACATGACAGACCTCATATGGTATTGATGGGGAGTTTATGGCTAAAAAGTGCAGGTTTGGGAGCAGTTTTATAGTGCACTGATTCTCCATGCTTTTGATTTCACTGCTCTGAGAAGTTAGTGCCTTCTTATGCTCCCAGCTTTTTATCTCGTTGGTAATGAAAAGAGGAAGTGGACCGGATCGGATCAAATCAAGCTGAAGTCTGTGCTGTTCTTGCAGTCACTGCTTCCGGAGGATTTGATCAGTTCTTAACTGTACGGGAGTGTGGCTGTTCTGGTCAATGTCTGCCAACAGAGGCTGCTTTTGGCAGGGGTGCACCTGAGTTACGCAAGTGAACACCAGAAAGATGTTCTGTGCTGCATTGCAGGGCATGAAGCTGCTTATTTCCACCACCACCCCCTCCCTGTTCCCCTTCATCTCGGTGACACGCTAATCTGTTCAAACAAATCCAGTCTCCGCTATCTCACCTGATTAACAAGTCAGTGCAAATATGATCGCTACCTCCCCCAGCAGCTCCCAGCTTTCCAGAAGTGGGTGGGGAGTGCTTGTGAAATTCTCCATTCCTGGATGCTGGCTGTTAGGGTTTATCCTGGCACCCAGGCGGTAGGGATCAGTTTCTAATTGCATATGTCTGAATGAATCATCATGCAGTGCTTTTAAATCACTTGTCCAGACAGACAAAAGCAGTGCCAATGCCGCTGGTTGTTGTACTTGGGAATGGTGGTGAGGCTGAGAATGTGAGGAGTATTAAAATTGTACTATTAAATTGCTTTGGTATGGTTGAGGGATACCAAGAAATACTTGAATTGCAGGTTCTTTTTAGTTTGTAAAAGATGCCCTGTTTTCATCTTCGTGGGCTCCCTTGAAGCAGATAGTCTCCATTGATTTTTTGCTTTTGAGTAAATGATAAAGAGCTGGAGTTAATGCTTGAGATCTGGTTTGTCTTATTTGATCCCAGGCACTTTGGGTTAGGGTGCAAATGCTATGAGAGATTGTCCTGTATGTTACATGTCTGTAACACCATTTAGCAAGACTAGATTTCTGTGATTTCTGTGGCTTTACAGAGGTGCCAGGTGGACATGCTGTATGGAGTTGGGGGGTTGGGTTTCATATTTTGTTAATGTGGGCACCATTGCAGCTATACTTTTTTCCACACTGATCCCAAGCACGTATGTTTCTGTCCTGTCTGTAAAAACAACAGGCTCCATTCTGAATTTGGAACTCCATGATGCACTAATGACCTCATCTGTTACTATACAGCATAAGGCAAGGGCTGTTTCTTTAACTGTTCTCTCATTTGATCTCTGCAAGCAATTCTCACAAACACCGGTAAAGCTTTCTGCATGCATTGAAGTTAGACACACGTCTTCTACACTGGAACAACATGTACTTGCTTCTTTTGACTCTGGGAGTTAGTGACATATGGATTAACACATTTTAGTAGATGGCTAGTTATGGCTGTCTATGTACATGTATATGCTAGTCTGTGTTGCTGTTAATTTAACCTCATGTTTATAAGTTATGTGTGTTTTCAGCCCTCATATATGTATATACCTATGCATGCATATGTATACGTCTCCACTTATAATATATAAAAATATAGAATCATAGAATACGTGCTTGTGGCCAAAAAGGCCAATGGCATCCTGAGGTGCATCAAGAAGAGTGTGGCAAGCAGATCGAGGGAGGTCATCCTCCCCCTCTGCTCTGCCCTGGTGAGGCTGCATCTGGAGTGCTGTGTCCAGTTCTGGGCTCCCCGGTTCAAGAAGGACAGGGAACTGCTGGAGAGGGGACAGCAAAGGGCTACCAAGATGATGAGGGGACTGGAACACCTCTCTCATGAAGAAAGGCTGAGGGATTTGGGTCTTTTTAGTCTGGAAAAAAGACGACTGTGTGGGGATCTTATCAACATTTATAAACACTTAAAGGGTGGGTGTCAGGAGGATGGGGCCAGGCTCTTTCCAGTGGTGCCCAGCGACAGGGCAAGGGGGAACGGGCACAAACTTGAACATAGGAAGTTCCACCTAAACATGAGGAGGAACTTCTTTCCTTTGAGGGTGGCAGAGCCCTGGCCCAGGCTGCCCAGAGAGGTGGTGGAGTCTCCGTCTCTGGAGACATTCCAAACCCGCCTGGACGCGTTCCTGTGCCACCTGCTGTGGGTGACCCTGCTCTGGCAGGGGGTTGGACTGGATGATCTCCAGAGGTCCCTTCCAACCCCTGCCATTCTGTGATTCTGTAATATCTTGAGTTGGAAGGGACCCATAAGGATCGAGTCCAACTCTCCAAACTGCTTATATATATGTGTATACAAGTAGTTTATAGCTAAATTAACACAAAATTCTTCACACGGCAGTATATGAGCTGTCATACGGCATCTGTGGCCCACTTCTGAGAGGTCCATAGATCTGCCTTAAGAACATAGTTCTGCAAGACAAAGCTCTCCAAGACCACTTGAAATCATTTTCTTGATGTTTAGCGCTTGGGGAGGATGGGCAGAAGAGTATCATGTTCTAGAAGGCCTGCTCTTGCTGGTCTGTCTGTGCCCCTGTATGTATAGAAACTGTTCACAGCTGAGCAAGGATTTTTCTCCCTTCCTCTGAAGGTTTCTGTGCATCTTGAGTGAAACCTGCAGTGGAGATGGATACTGAAGGCTTTGGAGAACTTCTCCAGCAGGCAGAACAGCTTGCAGCCGAGACAGAAGGTATCTCTGAGCTCCCTCATGTAGAACGCAACCTGCAGGAGATCCAGCAGGCTGGGGAGCGCCTGCGTTCCCGCACTCTGACCCGCACTTCCCAGGAGACTGCAGATGTTAAGGCGTAAGTACAGATCACCGGCATTGTAAACTCTATGCAGAGGGTACAAGCTATTTACAGGTTTGGTTTCTAACACATGGGGGGTCTTGCCAGGAGGACATGCTTGGGAGGCACAGAATGACTGCAAAGCTGTTTGTTTGCCCCCCCACACCCCCTTTCTTTCTCCTACTTAAATCTTTCTATTACTATATTAATATTTTTTTTGTCTGAGGAGCTACTGTTCCTGATTTCAGGCGCTAAAGCCAAAAAGGGCAGTATCTGGTTCTGGCTGCTGCTGAAGACATTTACCGACATGCTATAGAGTTTTTCTGTCTGGAAGGACTTGGCAGCTGTGCAGTACTGCAGTGGAACAGCAGAAAGAGTTCAGCAGGGCTGAGGTGGTTAGATGTACACATAGGGCTGTTCAGAGGTTGGCTTTTGTGCAGTTTTCATAACACAGCCGGGAGTGCTATCTGTATGTGGCTAGCTGCTGACCTAAATATTGGCAATGAATTTGGGTTTAGAGTTCTGTCCGTTCAATGCTAATTTCATACCTGTACAATTTCTTCCTTATAGGTCTGTTCTTCTTGGGTCTAGAGGGCTTGATATATCTCACATTTCTCAGCGACTAGAGAGTCTAAGTGCAGCCACTACATTTGAGCCTCTCGAACCTGTGAAGGACACTGACATCCAGGTAGGGGCATTTCTGACATGTGAATTACACTGCCATTGTAACTGCCGTTCCTGTCCTCTGGTTCAAAGCTTTTCTAAGGCCATTGTGGAAATAGTCTTGCTGTGCGTTTAGCTCACTGGCTAAAGGAAGTACAGAGGAGAGATGCTGCTTTCAGTGATGAAAAATGTTTGAGTTAGCCACCAGAAGCAGCATTAAGTACCATATCGGCAGAAGTACTTTAAGTTATAAACTCTTGCTGAAGTCAAGAGGAACTAGTTACGTACTTACTGCCTTTGCGGACCTGTCTTTGTTGGCTTTGCAAGCCTAAATTGTAGAGGGATACCTCTCCCTCATAGTTTTGAGACCTCTTTTTATGTCTGGTTGGAAGAACACACGTGGAACCACTTGGCAATTTTGAGGTGTTGGAGTAGGGAGCATTTAAGTCAACAGGCAAAAGAGGTGAGTATAACTTTTTCTTTTACTGTATCTCAGATGTCATAACCTTGTCTTGGTAGACTGACTTTGCCATGTTTCATATGCTTTACCAGTGTGATTTAATCTTGTAAATTTTCCTGTAGGTCGTCTCCCCAGGTGTTTGAGAAATTAACGTGACCCAACTATTTTTGCTTTATGATAGTTGCCTGCCCTTGTAGAATATCCTCATGATGAAGAAATCTGCAGTATTCATTACTAAATTAAGAGCTGGTCTTGGAATTGGTGATGTGGGTTGCATTGAAGATAACAGTATGAATTACTGGTTAATCATTTTGAAGCTTATATTCTCTCTCCTTACTGGCAGATGGCTAAGTTAAGAGGGTCAAAAGAGTTGTAAGCTCTTCTTTTTTGCAGATGTAGTATGCCCTGAACTATTTAACTTCAGAAGGGAAAGGGAGGCAAGGGAGGTGCGTGAAGTTACCCCATTTTATCTAATGGTATGTTTTATTTAAGCATTTAGTACTGTCCATTTTGGGTGGATGGGCCCTTAGTCTGGTCTCATTCTAGTGTCGGAGCCCTGGGGTCTCCTGTCTTCAGGCAGATTTACTTAATCTCCTGTTCTCTAAGGCCCGTAGCCTTTCCCAGAGGCTGTGTGTGCTTGCTCTGGGGCCTGTGACAAGATGTTTCTTCACAGCGCAAGCCGTACTTCTCCGTGTTGGGGCTGCCTTCAGTCCTCTTGAGCTGGGAACGCAGAGGGATGACTCTGTGTGTGAGGACTGACTACTCGGAGCATCTAATGTGTTTCTCCAAGATGGGGTTTCTTCTTGTGTCTCTGCACCTCTTCACCTTACGGCAATTCCTAGCATATTTGGCTATCTTCTCTCACCCTCCCCAGATGTTTTTCCCCTCTTCTTCACTAAAAATTAGTGCACTCTGGAGACTATCTATTGCATGACCATAAAGTGAGAGCTCTAAACCACTGGCACTGTTTGCTTTCTGTCTTTTCTCACTTTATTCTTTTGTTCCAGTTTCTGATGGTGTATTTCTAATTGGGGATGTTAAACTTGGTACGTGTCTTCCTTGACCCCGTTCTGTCTAGACTTTTTTCAAGAGCTTTTTTTTTTTTTTTTTTTTAGGTTTACTACTGCTGTTAATTCTTCTTTGATTTCTGGTGTTTTTCCTTTCTGCTTTAAGAGCAATCTTATTGTAGATTCTCAAGCCCAGCAGCAGTGGAGCTCTTGACTCTTTGAATCTGAGATTTATGGCATATGAGAAAATGGATAGGACTGTAATACTCACATTTTACTTTACTTTTATTGGTTACCTAACGAAAACATGAAGGTTTTCTTCTTTCTTAATTATACCAGATGTCAAGGACTTACCATTTGAAGTAGTGAATTCTGGTATATTCTGGTGATCATCTCAGTGTATTTTCTTCTCTAGTGTATTTCTTTTAGGACCCATGTCAACACTTGAATGTTTTTCATTAGAATGTGTTTATTTATTTTAAAAAGGAAGTGTTTAAGTTTGAATTCATGGCAGTTGACACTATGGACTAAGTGTACTATAAACTATTAAAATTATCTAAGTAAAAAATAAGCATTTTTTTTTTAAAGTGACAGATAAGATTTAATCAGAAAATTTTGAGGGATGTGGGAGGAGATTTTTTTTTAAAATATCTTACCACCTGAAATCAAGAGACTTTCAGCCATGCTTAAACAGATTTGGTATCTGAAACTCATTGTTTTCAACTTTAGGTGATTTCTGTAGGACTTGGGTACTTACCTTGTGTAGACATTCTTGAAAGTCTCTTAAATATCGGGCTGTTTGCATGTTTAGATGCCAAAATGCCTCTGTGTCTAGCCATCATTTTCAATCTGTCTTTTTGCCACTAAAGTTAATGATTTCTTTAGTCTTATTGAAACAATTTGAAATGCAAACATTTTGAAATACAAGCTGGATACTTTTTTTCTTTATATAAGGCATTTTAATTGACTGAACATTTTTATATGGTCTATTTCTCATGGGACTCTAGTCTATTCTAGTGGAGCTTGACATGAAGCACATGTTGAAGAGCAGCATCTAGTAAATAAGAAATTTCTCATTCATTGTTTTCAAGCTTAGTAAATATGTTTAAGATTCTGAATAAATACTGTGCTTTTTAAATAAGTTTGTGTGGTGAATATAGAAACAATTGTATCCTCCTGTTTGGGAGAAGCTTCAAATCTAGCATAAAAGCGGTGGTTAATTGCAAATCAATGTGTTTAAATGGCCAAATCAGCCAATAAGGTTCAGCTCTTCCTTTAGGAAAACAGCTAAAAAGTACAAATGAAAAACAGGATTAAAATCAATTATTTAAATCAAAGTTCCCTGCTTGCTGTTTTGAATCATGATTAGCACTGGTGATTTAATCAGTGATCACTTTAATTTAAACCTAACTGTTCGTGTCTGAGGCCTAATACCTGTGTGCTTTGATTTTTAATTTTTTTTTGCAGGCCACGTGTCGGAAACATACTAAACTAACTAAAGCCAATTTGCTATGGGAAGCATGGCGAGGTGCTCCATTTTAGATCTTCTTGCAGGTGCCTGAGTAAAGCGTCACTTTTAAATGTTTTTTCGCTCTCTGTTCTGCAGTTAACGAGTGCCAGGATTTTTATGTTGGTTTGCAGAACATCATCCTCTTCTCTGTCTGAGGTTATTTGCAGTCAAATCTCAAGCTGTCTGGCTGATGTTGACAGTGGTCTGTTATCTGAAAGTAACTTGCTTAGAGTATGGACAAGTCTCTGCATTCATCTGTAGGTTCTGGTATGCAGTCACCAAAAACAGAATCTTGGCCTTTAAGAGTAATTTTTATTAAGATTTTTTTGTTAGTTACCTAAGAGGACCTTCATGTTAAATGCTGCTGATTATCCTCTAATTAGCTCTGTTAACCAAGCTGGTCTTAAAATTATTTGATGCTTTAGATAGGAAGAAGCTTTTGCAGCACTTCTTATGTTATTTTTCTCATACCTTCTGATGGTTGTTGGGATTTGGTTTTGTTCTTTCTAGCTAATTAGTTTCATAAGGCTTCTTCAGGCTTGTTGTATTTACTTTGGGACTGATGTAGCTATCCCTCTCTACCGTGTAGAATTCTCCCTCCATAAGTTGCTCCCATTGTATCCTGGAAGGCAGTGTGATACAAGGAAGCGATCTGGTTTATTGTTTTACAGGACTTTGCTAATTCCTCTCAGGATTTACACAGACGTACTGGTTGGCTTTAGCTCTGTGGACTGGGAAGGGCTGCGCTGTCCTGCATCAAGCCTGCAGCCCATGCTTTCTAGAATTACCATCACTCTTTTTTTAACCAACAAAAGCTTCTTCCCAAATACTTGATGAACGTGGTTCACAGTTTGTCATCAGTATTATATGCTCAGCTGTCCTTTCTTAGTCCTGTCTCTTCCTGATGCTCAACACACATACTCGTCAAGCCTGCATAGTTTACAGCAAATTTATTTAGCCTTAAATCCTGTCTGAAACTTACTTGTCATTTGTAGATTCTTCTATGCTCTAATTATTCTTGTGTGTGTGGTATCCCTCAAGCTTCAGTTTGAGCAAGCAGTGTTATAGGTTCATAAATACCGGTGTTTTACCAGTTATCGGTTCATACTCTACAGCATCATTTGATTAAGAGGCTGAAACTTTTTTTCAGGTAAGCACGTGAAACTGCAAATCTGTGCACTCTTCTTCCCTGTAAAGCTGCAGTGGGACTCTGCATTGGTACAGCCAGTGTACACCACAGTGCAGGAGAAGATGGTGCCTCTGGAAGTGAATATGGGCACTTGTGCCAGAGGGATAGACCTAATGCTTAGCCTTTGCTGACCATTGCGGTTATGTGAAGGCTACAAATATGATTAAATCTTTATTGTATGAATTTTAGGTTTCTGCTGACTTCTAAATTCTACCAAAGCTCTTACAGCATGAAAATACCCCATAGACTTCCTGCCATGTGCTCCTTCATCACTCCTTTGCATCCAGTGATTTCTCTGACAGTTTGCTTGAGCTTCTCCAGCTTTCTTACCTAAAGTATTTACTTATTGTCTCTCTTCCTTCTTATGTTGCGGTCTATTCTAGCAGCCTGTATGTGAGCAGCATAGAGAGATATGCTAGAATCTAATCTCTCAAATGATGGGGTTAGCACTGCAGAAGGAGAATTCCAGGAAATATCCTGTTTCTTATAAACAGAGTAAAACACAGCAAGAAAAACAAGAGGGGAGCATCCTAGGGCATGTTGTCCCAGGATGCTGGTGTGAAACGTCTAGAAAGTGTTAAGAGAATCTAGGAATTCACCTTAATAGAAGCCTCAGCTTGGATTAATGAGCAAGAGGGACTTTCTGTACAGAACCTCTTTTAAATGGTGCTCCATAGTGCTGACTAAAAAGAAGTGCGCCAAATTGCAGCTCAATTAATTATCTGAATTATTTATCAGTTGTAAAATGTAGATTGCTTGCACATAAAAGGGTTGCGAGTCCAGGAAATGTCTCCCACTAGAGCTGTAGGCCGGGAAGATTATGAAAAAGATTCTAGGCTTGCCATTAAATTATAGAATCTGTATTTTTCCCCTCTCATTTCAAAGACTGTGTTCTTAAGTTGCATGCAATGCAATAAACATGTCTTGTAACAAATCCAGTTCATAACAATTCCTACGTCAAGAGTTTATGAAGATCAAGATTTTCTAAATTGTCAAAAAGCCCTATTTTGGCAAAATCTTTTCAAAGTTCAATATGGTAGTCAAGTGATTCTTGATGCCATAATTAGTATGTAAATGCATGTTGGGTTTTTTGTTTGTTTCTTTGTAGCTTTTAAAAATCCCAGGTAAGGGTTGATCGTGCAAGCTGGTATCTCAAAGATGGGATGTGTGTGTATAGATGTAATATTGACATTCTGTTCAGAAAAGGTATTTCTTCACTCTTGCAGAGATGCAGGCTATGATGTCCTCTTCTGGTGAGCACTGTCGTAGCAGACCTTGCTCAGGTCACATTAATGGCAGCCAGAGAAGGAATTACTACAAGTCTATGGGAAGGCTGCACTGTCGTAACATGTAAGCTAGGACCTGCTCTCGCACTTGTGTTGTTTGGTTTATGTATGGATGTCAGAGAGGTTTGGTGCTGCTCTGGTGAACTTGTTTGGGGTACCTGGTAGGGGTTAGTTGCAGGATCAAGGCTTGATTTTATGCTTACTAAGATATTTTGACTGATTACAGTATGCTTTACTGTGCGCTTTGTGTTTTGAACAGGTCACGCTGGTGTGATGCTAGATTTAGCCCTCCCTACGTGTTTGTTTTGAAACATTATGGTGGTACTGTAAGAACTGGATTTGCTCTCACTTTTAAGGCTTGATCCAGCTCTGTGCATCTGTATGGATGCTAGAGCTCTCCTTGCATGTGTTGTTTTATATGCTTAGAAAGTTTGAGGTGAAGTCCTGGCTCCATTACACTGAAGGAAAATCTTGTTGAATTATCTCATTTGTACAACAGTTTCACCTTGGCCTTCTGATCTAGGCAGAACTGAAATTAAAGGTTGCATACTAGGGTTTGGGTTTGATTTCTGAGTGTGGATGTTCAGAGTGTTGACTGAGTAGCTCTCTGGAAGTCCAGATACAGAAATAAGAGCTTTTATCTAAATGAAGGCAGAAGGTTAGACTGAAATCTGTCCAAGTGGCAACTGAGGCAGACTGAAATTAAGTATCTGGGATATTTTCAAGTTTTTCAGAGTACCATAAACAGTCAGCTTTGACTTCTGGTTTAGTGTTGGTAGAATCTGAGTCCCAGCACTGTTTGTTCTGTTTGTGTGTATGTACATGTATGACTCATAATTTAAAAATGCTTACTCTGACATCAGGTACTGAAAGGGTGCATTATTCAGCCAGTGAGCTCTTACTGCTATTTTATATTACCATTTGTGATATACTTTGTGGTATCTGCTAGAATAATACCACAGCCTGTGGTAATCTACTAGAGTGTAACTAAAATCAGAGTTTATAAATGGAAACGCTGACACAACCTTAAAGGGGCAACCTCAAGTGCTATTCACCATCCATTGTTCACATTAGCTTAGCCTGAAAATGCATTTTTCCTTTTGCAGATTTTGTCCTTTCCCATTTGCCAAACATTGATTTCTCCTCCCCCCACCACAAGTCCTTCAGTTCTAATGGAGCTTGAAATTAAGGTGGCTTTATTTTTCTGTTGCTTCCTTGTTCACCCTAATCGATGATGCCAGCACAGCTGTGGGGACCTTTTAACCATTGCATAGCCAGGACACTGAATGCAAGAGGACAGTCTTCCACCTTCATTTGTTTTAGTGTTGGTTGTTAGCTGTTGGTTTCTTTGCATTACTGCAGTCTGAATGAAAAATATTATCTGCGGTCATAATTGTGAATTCTTCAAAAGCTGTAGAAATCTTATGCTCCCAAAATACCTCTCTACAAAGGTTCTCAGAAGTCTTTTTTTTTTTTTATTTCCCATTACCAGTGCATGTTTGTATCTAACCCTGCTGTCTTCTTTGCCTAGGTTGTCTCATTGATTTCATTCAGGATTTGACCCTTAATGGATACATTTAGGCATGTAAATCAAGAATATAAATATCCTGGTAATTAAATGTGGCCAGAGGCAGTGTTAACACAATTGAAGAAAGCGGTGATGTGGAATGAGTGAGTTTTTGATGTGCAGAAAATGGAGTTAAGGGATGTGGAACTTAGAAATACAAATTATAGAAACTTCCTCATCTCATCTGTTATGTGTTTGCATGTCTACCTTCTCTCAGATAACGTGTAACAATTTTACATAAGCCTCTACAGGAAACCTGCAGCCTGTCTCTGCCTCTCTGCTGGGTGCTGAGACTTGTCAGGGCTTCTGCAGTATGCAGCCTTGGCGAGGCAGCCGGGGGTTTGGTGGCCTGGCTGCCACCTTCCTGACACTGATAGTCTCTGAATGAACAGGTTGTCCCCAAGCCTCCCAAGGCCTGTGCTGATCAAAGAACGCCCTGGGAAGTGCCAAGGTGTGCGTAGGCTGGGATGTGATGGGGTTTAAGAGTGCAGCCTTCTCTGTTTCATAGCCAGTGTGGGTTTTTTGTTGGGGGAGGGTGGGGTGTATTTTGTTTTGGTTTTTTAAGTAAAAAAACAAACAAACAAACAAAAAAAACCCACACCAAAACCCAAGCTCCTTTTGGCATCAGGTAGGTGAGTTAACAACACTGTATAAAAAGAGAGGGGGGGAACCCAAACCAAAAACAAAATGGAGAAGCCCAAAACATTGGGAATGTGTTTGGGGTTTTGGGGTGTTATTTTTTTACTTGTCACTTTTTCCCCTCACATCTAAGCATCAGTTTTCTCTAGTTTCCATTACTGGTTTAATAGCATGATTTAGTAGCACAGTTTTAAATTACCCTGACCTTATTCACCTTAAAAACAAACACATGCACCCCCCGAAAGACCCAAACCACGGCATATTTAATGTAGAATACTCCATGGCATCTTGTTAGTTGGCCAGATTACAGTCACTCAATAAATGCTGTGATACTGAATTATTTCAAATGTCTTTTGTGTGCTTGGTTGCATGCTAACTGGAGTAATTATGTGGGGATCTTCCAGTTCATCATGGTTCTGATTGTGGATTCCTAACCCTAAGGGGTTAGGAACAGGGAGAGAAGAGACATGATCTGCCTTTCTCTTTCATCATGGGTAAACAAGAGAGTATGAAAGGGATGTTTCAAAACTTTATGCTAATGCAAGGTCACGAGATGGAAAAATTGAGAACTCTTGTTCTAGTAGCTATGCTTATTGATCTATTTAAATTCTGATATGTCCTGGCACACTTCATATTTCCTTTCTGCTTAATCCAGATATGCTCTTTGCATCTCAAATAGGTACGACTGTAGACTTCTAATAAACATCTTTGAAGTCTCTATCATAAACATCTTAAAACAGAAACCAGATTTTGAGTCTTAACACTTGACTTCATTCCCCCCTCCGCTTTTTTCCTCCTTACATTGCATAGCTGTGTCCTTTAAGGAATATTGTTGCCGTTCCTAATTGAATCTTAACCCTTACCCCTGTGAAGGGGCAAATACAGTATAAAAGGCAGTTTGGAGTTTACATATGCAAAATACAGCCTCTCCTGTGCTGAAGTGTAGACATCTCTGCTTCTCTCAGCGTTGCAGGATCCTTTAAAACATCACATGTAGCTGAAACTCTAGAGTGAACCTTGGCTGATGGGATGTGATTATCTGAGTCAGAATTTCCCCAAGACACTTCTTGGAGCGATGTTAGTATTGCAAGAAGTACTGTGGGATCATTAGTGGCTTTCAGGCTCCTCTTACCAGGAGGACGGCACTTCTGGCAACACGGTACCTCTTCATGTCACATCATCCCATTAATTTAGCGCTCGCTGAGGTCTTGTATTGACTACTGACCTAGACAGTGTGTGCTCAGCATATGCAAATGAACTATCGGAATTAGTATTTTCACGGTGGTGGAAAAATTTAGTAGAACAGTTTCATCTCTGTGGCAATACAGATTGGTGAGAAGAAACAATGATGAGCCTGGCAATTTGCCACCTCCATGTATCATGTGATAGAGCAATTACTTGGGCTAAAGAGATGGTTTTATTTATGTATTTGAGGCTCAAATGTAGATTTTGCAAAGCACCGCTCCATTTTGTTTTGTAAAATATTGATATTTCCATCAATTTTGAAACCATTACAAAGAAAACGTAGACTTTATGGGAGAGGATTTGGAGATTTCCACTACCTTTGTTGTAGTTCTGAAAGAACAGATCTGCAGGGCTGTGCTGGAATTTAACAGTGGAACTGGTTATACACAGAAGTGAACCCAATTCATCTTTGTTGCATTTAAGGGGGGGGGAAATTGTGAAAAACTGAAAAGAAGATAAATAAGGTTTCTAAAATATTAATAACATTTTACATAGTAACAGCATAAGACCACAGTTTGGAGTGCTTTGTTTTGTTTTTTCTTCTTAATGTATTTATTTTTGAAGTAATCCAGTTCTTTCGATCCAGAGTGGACCATGGTGCGTCCTTCTATTGCCTCTGTGGAAGCTGGAACCAGAGACACCGGGCTTTGGGAAGCCCTACTCATAGCCACGCAGAGGTCTTGTTGCGGTGGCTTTTCGCAGGTGGCAGAAGCTTTCAGTCCCAGGGCCGCATCTGCGGTGGGTTAATGGATTTAAGCTATAGGTTTGGGATTGAAAAGTGAATGTTCACCTATTTAAGTCAGTATGGCTTTTCAGTTCTTACTTCTGAAAACAAGAAGAAAACTTCCCAACTGCAACAGGAAAAAAAGAATTCTGATCTTCAGCAAACTTATCTGAAATGGGACAGAGAGGCTTGGATCTGACCTATACAAAGAGAGGTGGGTTTGTTACCTTTCCCCTGAACTATAGTTCTTTCAGGGTTCTTTACTAGTGTCTTTATTACTGAAGCATTATCTTGAACATCTTTTTCGATTAGTCCATCTGGTGCTGTGAGCTGTACAAAACAAATCGCTCTTCCACAAGGGAAGTTTGTAATGCGAGCAGGCCAGACTGTCTCACTGAACTCCTTTGGTCCCAAACAGCATAAAACCCTGGACACTCTCTTTCCGGTGAGGCTGTTCATCAAATCTGTTTTAAAAAAAAAACCCAAACAACAACAACAAAAAAAACCAAAAAAAACCCAAACAAACAAAAAAAACCAAAACAAAAAAAAACCAAAACACCCCAGCAGCTGCTGCAGCTCTCAACTCCTCTCCTTTCCAGCCCTGCTAATTTACTCAGGCCACTTGAAAGTGTTACTTCACTTTTGAATTCCACTGGGCTTTATTACTAAACCATTTGTGTAATTTAGCAGTCTGGGAAAGGCCACAGGTATATTGTTGTGCATGCCCTCCTCTCCAGTGTAGTAATTAGTCAGTTTGACTCCACATCCAAAATCTTAATCCTAGCCATTATCAAGCTTTGGTTTAAAATAGTCACTAACTAGTAAGTGTGTAAACTGTTTACCAATGCCTGGGCATCAAACTGCATGTCATTAAGCTTCCCCATGCAAAACAGCAGCCTGAAATTTTGGCAGTTTGCAGCAGAAGTGTTTGGGTTGTGTGTATGGATGTGTTTTTTAACTTTGCTTTTTGAAGTCAAAATGAATTCTTATTCCTGCCAGGATATGCTCCTGAAAGAAAGTTGCAGCCTTTTGAGGTGGAACTAAGGACACATGCATTTGCTTCACTCATTTAGATTTTTGGCACAACTTCTGTTCTCGCTGCTTCCTTCCTGTTTTCCTTCCTGTCCTTTATTTCTTATCTTTCTTCCACTCATTTTTTTTTTTTTTCTTACTCCAGTTAGTTGTATTTATTACCTTTGCTTTCCTGCTTTGGATTCAATTATTACCTTCTGCCCGATCTTTACTCAGGTCTGTGCTTTGACAATGTTTTGGGTGCAAGAGGCTTATTTATTTACTTTGAACTAAATGATTAAACTCCTGTTTATACAAAAAGCAGTTGTTGCAAAATGTCTCATGTTAGTTTTCTGTGCATGTGGAAATGACCAAAAGAAGCCTAGGGAGATGAGTTGGAAATCTTCTATAGCACTCCATTATTTGTATCTCAGTAAGCATGCAAGATGTGTGGTGCTTCCACCAGAAAGGATCTGCTTAGGCAGCAGTTTGAGCCACAGCTAACGGATTATTTTTTAACTTAATTGGAACAGCATGCTTAATTGTTGCTTGATAAAAATGACTTGAGAAGGTTGGAGTGACTTAGTTTTAAAATAACTTCATAGAGAATTAAATGTCATGTTGAACTGTCCTTTTCAAGTACCAATTTCTGGATTATGTGGCATCTTCAGTGTTTATTGTGGGGTGGAGCTGGGGAAGGGGAGAGAGGTTTTCTGACTCGTGGCATTTTTGAGGGAGCAAAGGGAAGGTTTGCCAGTGTTACAGGAGTGCTGCCCAAAGGCTGGTGAAGGAGCCAAGACTGGTAAACACGTCAGTGCTTAATTTCAATTTCAGCAGCTTTATTAAACCTTTTTGAATGCTTCAATTTGCTATCCTAGGCTTGAATCAGAGATGTGGGATTAGCTGAAACTAAATTTGTCATAGTTGATTTATTAGATTGGATTTGGGTCACATCTATTAAGTTGCCTTTATGGGTTTATGACCAGCACCGGATAATTCAGAGGAGAAACGCTGACAAAGATGTTCATGGGGATATCTGCTTGCTTTATTAGGCTTCACCCTGTTCTGTAGTGGTTAGAAATTGGTTAAAACCCTGAAGCATGAGGGATAATAACTCTTTCCACAATTTTAGTGTTAAACGCAGCTCTAGATATTGTCAATATTCATATACATACTGAGTCAGTTTTTAATCCCATTATGTTTTTGGCCTTGCCATCTTCCTGTGGTAGTAAGTTCCACAATTCAATTACAGATTGTGTTAAAATTTATTTCCTTTTATTGGTTTTGAGCTTGGCATCATTTAAACAGGCATCCTTTCCTTGTTATTCAGACCTGTATGAACTGGATTTCTGCATCTGCCCTTTCTAGACCACTTATTTCACAGACTTTTATAGCTCTTACTTGGTTCTTTTTTTTTTTTTTTCACGCTCTACATCCTGAAAGTGTTCCCATCCCATGGCACATGAGAGGGTACAAATGCTTTTGCGAATTCCCCAAATCTGTCCTGCAGTTTTTCTTTTGAGGGTGGCTGCCCAGCTTACACGGCGTCCTTGATAAAGCCACATCATGGTTCGGTTTCGCTGATAATAAAGTCCAGTGTAGCCAAACTTGGTGTGAAAGACAGAAGTAGCAATCTGGGAAGGATTTGATTTTAGTTTCAGATAAGCGGGAGTGCACAGGTGGGGATACCGTACAGTATCATGACAAATCCTTATCTCTAAATGTGTTTGCAACCCAGTAGGATTCTTTGGGCCAGATTCTAATGTATGAGAAAAGACATTTCTGAAGAGAAGTGGGGGAGGAAATGGAGAGGGGAAAAAAAAAACAACCCACATTCAAATAGATGAGTGGGAACCTGCATGTTATCTCCAGATCCTCTTAGCAGTAATTGATTTTGTCTGCTATGGTTACCATATAGTAACTCTGAAACATTCATTATTTCTTTCCTCTCCTGCCCCAAGGCTTGTAACAGAAAATGGCATGTTTAAATCATTTTACTTTGTCTGCTAAGTAGATACAAAAACCTAAAGGCTTTAATGAATCTGGAATAAGTGCTAATTCAGTAGTCAAAAGGCCCACCATTGCCTTGACTAAAAGATACCATGCCCATCTTGACGTCCTAGTGGAAGCTAAATGGTGGAAGCTGGATGCAAAGAGCCACCTCGCTGTGGAATTACAAATTGGGACACTGTACTGTTTTCTTTTATAGAGCTAACCCAGCTGTATTTCTCTTCTTAGTCCCTATCTAGCTTGATTTAATTTTTCTGAGGCTAAAGATGGCTTGTCCAGAAAATTTGCAGCTCATTTCTAATAGTAAGAAGCTTGATTACTCAACAAATAGAGTGAATCAATATACCTTCTCTTATTTTTGTTTTGCTATTTGACTTGAGGTTAATGTTTTGGCTTCATATTTGCTGGTAGGAAGATAGTGCTGTATATAATTAGTTAATGTGCTATGCTCAATGTTTTGTTAGTTTGTCTGTGGTTTTGTACCCTTAGATGCCTTATTCTCTACCTCTTCTAATGTCATCTTGTAGGGATATTTTTTTTTTCTTCCAAGGAAAATCTTTGCATCTTCTCAGTGGTTTCTGTTTTTAATAAGCTTATGATTCGGTGAATTATGGAAATAGGTACTCAAGGTGGACGCCTCTGGCTTGTTGCTGGAACTCGGGGGAGCTAAGCTGGGAAGGGATCACCATCAACTACTCATGTACAATCTTTGGCTAAGAGTTGGTCTGTAACTTGTCACTCAGTTATATTCCTGTTAAGTCACTGTCGCAGAGTTGTTAACTCCTTTCCTTCTTTCCTCTGGGTATTGTATGTATTTGCTTGCTTTTTCCTTGCTTTGTCTGAGCTTTTTGCATTTTCTTTCAGAGGAATCTTTCCAGCATATAGGGTGTCTTATGCTGTGTCATTTGAAAGCTGTCAGAAGGTGGCTGGGGACCTCTAGGCCTTCTCCTGCCCCCTTGTTTATGGAAGGTCCACTGAGTCAGCAGGGCAGTCCTCTGTGTGAAAAGAATCTGGGACTTGTTTTGATGGTTCTTGCTGACATTAGGGGTGCTGGATTTGGGGGGGAAACATTACATGTGAGTCCATCCCTCTCCAGGAATGCCAGAAATGGCATGCCTTTTGCAAAGCATCACCAGGAAAAAAGAAGGAAGTCTTGCTTCTCAGTCAGAAGTTATCCCTATAATAAATACCCAAAGCTAAGCTTTGTGGAGAAATAATGTCCTTTTGCAGTAGAATAGCAGAACAGATCTCCTTCCATCAGTAAAATGAGCATCGGGGGATTGATGTGCAGTCTGTCTTAAAGGGCAGGATTTAGTTTGTCTCAATAGATCTATCTTTTCTTGGTTATAGATTTGCTCTGGCTCAGAAGATTTCTTCCTCAAACTCTTCTGCATTCATTGCCTCTTAAAAAGTGCCTGTAACATTTTCTCTCTTTGAGATGACATACTAATTTCCAGCCAATATATTATGTATTAGCAATGCATCCTGGCAACAAACGTTGCTTGAAACCGCATATTCTGAGAGGAAGGTGGGAAGCGCAATTCAAAGACTTAACATCATTGCGGAGACAGCTCAGCAGAACATGTTGCATGTGGGAAGTGCCCCTGTGGATCCAGAGAAGGTTAATCTTGCCATCTCGGAGGAGTTTCTAAATCCACTGATTTTATGCAGACCTTTGAGGTGGATTCTTTTGCCTTCAGCACCCTGGGCTGTTGTCACCTACAGGAAAGATGGTCCTGGGAGATGCAAATCCAGTGTTTGTCTTGTTGCAAGTGTGCTGGATGGTTATGGCCATCTCACACCAAGGAAGATGGTGTCAGCTTTTCCCCTGCTTTTCTAAAGCCCATACCCTTTATGTGAATATTGTGTGCAGAAGATGTTCTTTGTCTGGTCCATGGCCACACGTATCTCGGTTTGTAGGAGCAAGTGTTTAACTGATTTCTTGAAACAGAATTTTTCTCTGAAACTTTGTATGAACCTTACCATGGAAACTTTGAAATTAGAAGGGGTCAAATCCTGAAGCAGGAGAAGGGTGGCCACCACTTACAACGGAAATGTTTTTTTACTGGCACTATTTTATATGCTGACTAGTTGACTTTAAGCAAGTCCAACAGGCAAAAGCTCACTTTTGCACAGCATCTAGTGCAGGAGTTATGATCTGGTTGTACATGCCACTGAAGGCTGTGCCTTCGCATTAGTGCGGCTCTTGTTCTAGCGTCAAAGGCAATAGCTTGCTTGATTTCATCCTTTCTCTCACTGAAGTTCCAGAATGATAAATGGAAAACTATCATGGCCAGTATCCTGTACCTATCTGCCTTATATAAAATGCATGCAGTAGACAGTGAAATTGAATCGCTATCACGTGTGACTACAGAAAAGGGCTTTTTGTTTCTTTCACTATTTATTTTTCAGCAAGTGTTGCCATTTATTTTTGTAAGCTGAACGTGTAGTTAATGCACTTCCTTGGGAAGCTGAGGAAGTTAAAAGTGTGAATTTGTGAATGCTTTTGTTCTTGGGCAGGGTAGGTAGGACCTCAGAGTTTAAACATAACTCCTGAGCTTATTGATCTATTTTACTCCCATTTTTTCCCCATCTTGAAACAACCCTTTGCTACAGTTAAAACATCATCTTTGGTCTTGCTGTGTAGTATCAACTAATTATCTTAAAAAATGAACTTGGAGCTTTCAGAACAAATCAGGAGTGACACCATATCAGCACCAGGAGTGGCAACCTCTTCCTCCAGAGAGGCCTCCTCGTGGCCACACAGTAATGCTGCTTGGAGTAAGGCTGATGGCACTGAAAAGTGCCAGATTGGAAAGGCTGAAGTATTAACCTTTCTAGTACTATTTGTGAAAGCAGTGCAGTGTATTAATACATCTAGCTTTCCTTGATGGACATAGTCTAAGTCTTGTTCACTCTGGCTGACAATCTCTCAGCTTGATTCCTTTGGACTCTCTTTCTTTTCCAGGGACATCATGAGCATAAATGAATCAAGTGCAGCACTGCCTTTCAGAGCGTTTGTATGAAAGCGGTGCTTTTTGATACACCATGGTACATTCTGGCAGGGTAATCTTATGTGTGGGAGCATCAGAGCTTCCTTTGCATTAATACCAAGGATTTAGTTGCTAGTTACTTCTGATAGCCCAGCAAAACTAAAACTGTTAAGAAAGAGTGGTCTTCCATTCCTGTTTTTTTGGATTTGGTTTGGCTTTGGGGTTTTGCTTGGTTTTACTATTAATTTCTTGGAGGACTTGCATAGGTGCTACTAGGAGCATCTGCTGAACAAGCCATTGCTACCAATAGAAGTAAAACTCTGCAGATGTCAGACGCTACGTTGAGCTTTGTGGTTGCTAGTTAGATGTGCTTATTACAAAAAACAATTTAGTGATTTAGTGATTCTTAAAATGTGTTACTGAAATATCTTTTTAACTGAGTTTTTAACTTTATTTTCAAGAGAAACACCAGCTGTTTTGGAGCACAATTGCACTGACAGGCCTGGGACATGGAAGCACAGGGAAATGAAGGCTGAAATAGGAGCAGTTTCTGCTCATCGGTATTGAGTGTAACTGGAGATGTCAGGACTGGAATATCCAGCAGAACTGCAATTCAATGGATTGAATTGCTAGTGTGTGCAGCCAGGTGGGGTATTGGCAGAGCACATCTCCATAGCTTCTACCTCCTTTTACAGTGACTTCTATCTCATTGAATGTTGCAGAGTTTAAAAGTAGGGGCTGGGCAGGGCAGCACAGGTAATGACTAATAATAGGAAAATGCTTCCCTACAGTCTCAAAATCATAACTTATATTAATGGCTGGCATGATATTTTTTTCTATGTCAAGCTAAAACAGTTAAGAGACTCAGTTGCACATGGAATATCAAAATGAATTTGTCACTGTGCTCTGAGTTCTTGATATTTATATTCAGATCTAAGTAAATATTACGTGTCTTCCATAGTTTGGAAATGTCTAATGCCAGAATGCATCTTACATTATTTTATAGCCCACATTCTGAGAACAGCTAAAATGAAGCCTAAGCATTTACCTTTTGAAGCCAGAGGTTGTAAATGACTTTAAAAAAAAAAAAAAAAAAAAAAAAAAAATTGAGAGTCTTCTGGAGTTTGGCTTGCGGGTTTTTTGGGTGGGTTTTTTGGTTTGTTTTTTTGTGGTGTTTTTTTGTGGTGTTTTTTTTTTGTTGAGGGGAATTTAGAACAAGACCTCCTAAAGAGTCAAGAATACAGGATTTTGGCACTTACCCATTTGTACTTGCTGACTGAAAGCAGCACATTCAAAGCAAAGCAGCAAAGTGCTGTCAGATGTGCTGGGGATGAGCAGGGAATGGGGTTTTTTCAGAGGTTCCACAGGACAAAAGGAAGAAGGGAATGTCTGCTATAAACTTTGAAAGCAAGTGGATGAAATATGTTCCAAGAGTATTTTGGAGCAGGAGTGCCAGTTTAAATATTTATGCAGTGTTTTATTGCACTGATTCAAATATTGAATAGTGCCTGACCCTTGAATTTTTGGATCCTTGCCTGACTGGCACCCCATGATGGGTATATTTACTTAGAAAACAGCCTTCTGCAGCAGCTGTTTTTCAGTGCAGGAAATCAGGAAAGCTGGATTTTGGTCCAATTCTTGTCATGATTTTCATGCTTGACTTTGAGTTCAAGAAATACCTTCCCATGCATCAATTTTTTCACCTGAGAAATAAAAGTTGCATTTACCACTGGCTCTCACAGGGTTGTGAGATTCTGTAGTGGAAGCTTATAAGGATGTTTTCCTTTTTACTATTTCCTCCGACCTCTTTATTGTTCACATTTTTGATCAGTATTCAACAGCATTTCACTGGCCTCTACCTTCCCTCCCTCGGATACCAGACCTTGTGAAAAATACGGTTGTTTGGGGTTTGGTGGTGCTGAGAAGCACAGCCTGTGGCTGCCCCTGTGGTACAGTCACTGTCAGCAGGGCTTCTTTCCCCACCTGAAACCAGAAACTGAAGCCGTGCTGCAAACACCATCAACTAGCAGCTCTGCTGAAACCACCCTCTTTATTGTGAAGACACCTGCAGTGGCTGTCACCAATCTGGGCTAGAGGTCTTCAGCTTCCCTGAGCTGCAAGTATGCTAAAACTGCTGTTAGTTGCTGCCCTGAGCTGCAACTGTGGCCATGCAAAACCCCTTTGATTAAACCAGCACCCGATTAGAGTCATAGGCTAAAACCTGAGTCAATACAGCTAGTGCCTGCTACCCAATATAATCATTTTATGCAGCAGTCTTTTGTAGTGTGGCGACTGTCGCTTGAGATGGATTATTTAGGATGTGCCTGGTTGTAGAGAGAGTGAGATGGAAGTAGCAAAACCTAATGATTGGAGGTCTGGTCCAGCCTATTGCTGGACATGTACCCAGCTGCCAAGCTTGGATCATGCACACGTGAGCTGCTCTGTGGTATATGAAGACTCATGTATTCCTGTTCCTTGGCTGCTGGGCTCGCAGCCTTGGGTCCTTTGGCAGAGCTCAACCTCAAGGTGCAGATGCCCCAGCTTCCAAACAGGAGCAAAAAGTCTTTCCAAATTCCCAGCCTTGCAGTGCACTTGTTTATAACTGAAATCCCAGGGATGCAAGATGGTTTTGGCAAATAAATGTAAGGGATCTGTGGAGGGATTGCTGAAACAATCATTCTCTGTTTCCCTCTGTGTATTTGCAGACTCTGGGAAGAAAATGGAGAATTCGGTTGGCTTGTTTACCCAAGCTATTATGCTGGCTTAACCATTCCATGATGAAGTTCCATTTCACTACTGAGCTTACTAGGCTGTGGAGATAAAAATGATCAATTTGATTGTTTTTGTCCTACCGTTTTTACATTCAGGTTTCACAGGATTGAATCAATGGCTGCCACCACTTCTTCCCCCAAAACAGGCTTACCCTGAACCTTTCTGCAGACATACACAGCTGCTCCAAGTGTCCCTAAACAGTGGTTTTTTTCCACTGTTCAGAAATACAGCAGTGGCTCAACATTATGGCCATGGCTTAGAATGGGAAGCCAGAGTTAACTAAATCTTAAAGCATTAGTTCTATTGCAGAGCAACACTGCCTGATGCTCACACTTTCCAGAGGGTGTCCAGGTCTCATCTTCGGCAGAGCTTGCCTTGGCTTCATTTGATCAAACTGATAGAATGTGCTGAGAGGGGATATACAGGACTGATGCTGTGCAGGCAATTAAAATCTATGAATTGGATTAAAACCAAATGTTAGTATGCTTTGGTGCAATTCTTTTTTGTTTTCTTTTGACTGAGATGCTTTTTGGAGATAAAGTTGGAACCAAGCTCCTAATTGCAGTTGCTTGGGGCTTAGCTGTTTGAGGTTTCTTTATTTTGCTGCCCTTACCTATTGACCTGCTTGATTAATTTTGTGTCTGAACTTCTGTCCTTTTTATTCCTGACTTTTCTGCCCCATCAGTACACAGCTGAAAAAAATCTCTGCAGTCCAGAGGACCAATTAGGTCTTGACTTTAAGAAAAATGTTTGGTGGCTGTAAAATAATACATACTTCATTTCTTGCTTCAAGACTCTTTTTTTTATTATTTATTTAGAGCTGAGCTTGACAAAGAAGGATGAGGCCAGAGGCAGTTATAAAGGGTGCATTGAATTTTTACTGTAATACTGAAGTATTGATTGTTGACTTATTGGTAGGCTTAATGCACAACCATTTCCTTAGTTAGTGTTTGAATGTCCATTAAAATGTGGGCTTGGTGCCAGAATGTTGAAATCCTGCATTTTATAATATAATTTGGCTATCCAAAAGTACTAATGTGGTTTGGATTAAAAAAAAAAAAAGATAAATAGGCAAGTCTTGAGTTTCCTTGGTTTTTTGTATTTGTTAACCTTTACATACTGAAATGAACCTCTGAGGCAGGAGATGCTGAAAAGAAGACAGGAAGCAGCAGGCAGGAATCCTGATGTTCTGAGGTTTGTGCCTCTTAACATTTTCCACCTTTTATCTTTGAGATGCCCAGTGCTTGCTGAGCAGCTGATAGTCATTCAGGGCTGTGGAGTAATATTACTGACTCATTAGTTTCTTAGTTTAAAACAGTTGTTGCTTTTTCTAAAGGAAAGTTTTGCTTGTATTGCTTCACAGGTGTGTTGCACGTTAGTAGCACTGCCCATAAAAACCTGCCTGTTGTCATCTTGTAATTCTCAGATGTGAGAAGTAGGGCTTGCTTGCTCTCCCCTGCAGCACCATCCATAATCTGCGCTCAGTTCCCAGGGGTGCTTCCCTGTATTGTTTAATGGTACGTGTTCCACTTGATGCCCTCCGCTCCAGTCTCGGGGCCATGCTGCAAACTGGATGGCTTTCTGGCTTGTAGAAATGACGGCGTCAGGTTTTGAAGAGATGGGTATGGAAGGCCTGATGCTATTGCTCTTGTACAGAATCGATATTTGTGCAAAGCAGCTGTCCTGATTGCGGCAGTAGCTTTTTTTGTATTGGTAAGGTAGACAGGGGTGGAAGTTTTAATTGCTATGAATCATTTGCCACTGATGTTGGCCAGCAGTTGCCCCATGCCTTTCCTTTCCAACTGCTCACAGCAACAGGTGCCTAGCGCTCTTTCAGGTACCTCTCAAGTTTTCTGTCTGCCGTTTCTCTGTCCTCTTCTCTTTCCCTTTTATAGAAACACTTTCACAAAACAAAGAGGATTAAGCTTGCTTTGTTCTATGCATATCTCTGGTTTTGGGTGGTGACATGAACACACTTTTGGTGGAAATTGACATTGTTTGGGCTCTCTGGTTCTATTGGGTAGTATTACTGTTTGTTACAACCTGCCATGAAGAACGATAATTACATAAAGCCTAAATACTTCATTAAAGCTAGAAACAAATACTGGAAATTAAAGGAGACTGAAACAGCTTTCTGCTCTACCAAATGTGAGAGGAAACACTTGACAAAAGTTGAGGATCAAGAGTTTGCCTTCTGGCTGCTGTCCTGAGTGTTATTTAATCTTTCTCATTCAGACTTGTAGCCAAGACTTGCTACTGTCCCATTCCTGTCATTTCAGCTCTCCATTAAATAATAAGATTTTGTAAGGTAAGGTTATTGCCTGTTAGTCTACATTTTTAAAAGAAATTAATATGATACTTTTGCCAAAAAAATAGATGGTTTTCTCTCACTGGGAAGTAGTAGCAGTTGCTCCATCTCTGAAGCAAATACCAGTGTGAGTGGTACCATTACCCAAATGAAGCTTGTGTTGGTAGTTGTGTTAAAATTGACTTTTTTTCTGCCATGGAATATTTTGGGCTTAGTGTTTGTTTCCCCACCGGTCTGACCTTCTCCATTCTCCTCTTTCAGTAGTCTGCCAGATGTCATCATTCTCTGCTAAGGCAGCTGTTGTTGTTGCTCATCTGTCTTTCTAAAACATATCAAGATGCTGGAGAAAAACTTCCAGATATCTTTTTTTTTTTTTCCTACGCTGTTCATATCCATTCAATTACTGTGGTTGGTCTCTGGAATTTTATGGTGACTTTTAAATATTTTGAGTTTGGGTGACAGATGATGAAGCAATTTGGAAACGAGTCTCTTCTCTTTCATACTAAGTGAGAATGAGAGAGCCTAACAAGCTACTTCAGATTTTCAGCTCATTTTTGTGTGGAGTACAACACAATTTCTAAGGACTTGTGTTCACTTTCCATGGACTCTTGTATAGCATGGGCTCTGCTTACCTGACTTAATCATAGTTCAGCTTTAAAAGGTAGAAAAGAGAGGACATTACCGTCTAGCGATTTAATTTACACTGTGGCAACAACTATTTATAGACTTTAAATAATTGCAATGCCAATTTAAGTTGCCCTGTTCCACTTTTTTAGATATTAGCAATTGCACGAGGTGATAAACTCCCTCTCTACAGGATGGTGAGTTAATAGATGTCCCAGTAGGCCTGGAAGGGGCAGGATTTGATTGCATTCCTCGAACGCTTAACACCTAAGGCTCTCAAATTAGATAGCAAGGAGAATCCGTTGAAAGAACGTGGACTTTCAAGAAGGGCCCTTGCTGATAATGGAGGACCCTAGGGAAAGTGCATTTTGGGTAGTATTAAGTTTCAGCTGGAAGATCTCGGTTGGAGCAAATATTATTAAAGTTTTCTTTAAACAAGGAAATCAAGCATTCTTTATCTTTGCTTCCAGCATGTCCCTACTTCCAATAAATATACACAGTAATTAATGTTGCAAGACTCTAGTTCAGTAATAGTACGTGAATAATGGGTTACATCATAATTGATGAGCAACTAATACTTTTACGTAAAAATATGCATTGATTTGTTTTATCAAACACCATGCTACTGAAACTGCTGGTCCACAAGGAAGTGCTTGCTTAATGAACAGTATATGGAGAGTGGCTTGACCCAAACTCTGAGTAAATACATCTGTAGCCTATGTAATTGTGCCCAATAATAGCGAGAAGACAATTGCTTCACTGGGAGTGTGTCGTAGTTTGGCCTCAGATGGCAACAAAGAACCACGTGTCGCTCGCCCAGCGCTTCCCGGTACGGGAAGGATCAAAAGAAAAAGGCAAAACTCTTGGGTTGAGACAAAGGCAGTTTAACAGAACAGCAAAGGGAACAAGAAAACAACAACAATAACACCGACAGAGAAATATACAGACGCGAATACGGAACCGCCGCTCCCCGCCGGTCCGGCCCCGGGACGCGCCAGCCCGCTCCGAACCCGACTGCTCGCCCCCTCCCTCCTTTTAACCTCAGGGTGGGCGTGGCTCACATGGCATGGAATACTTAACCCTGTCCCTGCCGGAACCAGGACAGAGTGTCTATGTTATACAGCATGCTGCTGTAGTAGAGCTACAGTTCCCTGGGAAGACGGATGGGAGACACTTTAGTTTTGCTTGATGACCAAAGTTAAAGCAGCTGCATTACTGGATGTACCTCCTGAGTGCTAAACGTTGTGTGTCTACTACTTTTTATTAGGGAAATGTATGGTTTGGAATCCTGTCTGCCCTCTTTGGGCTTCTTCTGGAAGGATTTTTGCAGTAAGGCATCTCGTAATGTACATGTCTGAGCCTGCAGTCTTGCAAGACCTCCAGTGGTAATTGGAGCCTCTTCTGATCAGTGCTGGGGAAAAGGATAAATGATATTTGGTGGGTCTATTTTTCATGAACATGTAAGTTTTATATGACGTTAATGAATCAGCGAAGTGATTTTACAGGAAAATTCACTTGACAAAATAATGCCCTCAAACCTGCGATGTGATCTTTATGCTTGCTTATAGATGCTAAGTGGATATCTTTAAGCATATTAGCTGATCACATGTAGCCAGCAACAAACAGGTGAGCACACGAAGGTAAAGAGTCATTACAGAAAGAAATCACTTACCCATTTTGAGCAGATGGAGCAGTGCAGCCTTTTGTGCTTCTGCAGTGACTGTGGGGACAGGCGCTTGATCTCTGGGTACCCGCTGAAGCCCTGGCCATTCCTGCAGGGCCGGAACGGAAAGTAGGATCTGTGTCACTTTCTGCAGTGAACTTGCAATATGGGCACTCATGTAGCAGGAGCTAAAGGAAGATTGATAACACGTTTTTGTTTAAACTACTAATCAGTCTTTAGATCCTTTAGTCTTGGCCACTACTAATTTAGTTCATGTTTGAACTAGTGACCTCTATTTGAAAGTCACTTTGTCCTTTTAATAGTTTTCTGAGTCAGCCTCTGTCCCTTCCTGAGAGTCTCTTTATCTATACACTTGAAAAGGTTGTTCTTTTTTTGTGAAAGACTAATCCTCATTTTGTATGGCTATGCACATTGCATTAAATGAAAGCTATGTGTATTCCCCTCACTCGCCTTGAATGAGTCCTTGCTTCTCTTCTAATCTAACAGTTTGTAACTTGATTTTTGGTGGGCTTATATTACCTTCAGTTTTGGAGGCTTTGGATGGACAAATAGGGAGAAGGTGGTGGTGGGGGGTCTCCTCCCCTGCAGCTCGTTGCTTCCAAATCTCTACCAAGTTTATGTTCTTGAGTTTGACCTTTCTCCTTTGCATCTACTAGAAGTGTCTGTCTAATCACAGCTAGCTGACCTTAAGATGTGTAGTGTTGTGTGCTCATCATCTTGATTGAACTCTTAGATTTGATCCCTCACAGTTCTTTTCCTTCTAGCCCTTCCCATTCTCTAGCTATCTCAATAATCACAAGTCTCTTTGCAAAGAATTACGGGGTGATAACTCGGAAGCAAGGTGATGTAAGTACTTCTCAACATTAAAAAGCACGGAGATGTCCAGATAGAGGATCATTGGGAAAGGTAAAAGGCGTGTGAGCACCAAGGAAATAAAATCACTGACTTCAGTCTTCTAGTTTTGGTACTCCAGGTGAAACCTCTGTAGCTTTAAGATGTGGTGTGTTTTGGAAGGGATTTAAGGGCAGGATAAGCTGCTCATGACTTTGTCTTGCTTTTTAGTCAACCCAAGAAATAAGCACTTATATTTCCTCTGCTGGAAGTTGTATCCTCAGTATTGTCTAGTGTAAGATGACAAGGGAAGGAGAGTCAGGCAGAGAAATGAAGTGGTAAAACTCCAAATGATTTGATTTGGTCTGCAAAGGACAGATTTTTGTTTGTCTTCCAATTCTGTCAATCCTGCATAGAAATGTTACCGGGAGGAGACTTGGTGCTAACCCACCTTTTAATATGTACAGCTTTTTAATCGTTATGGTGATGATGATAATATGAAGCCGTTAACCGAGCAGGCATGGCCAGCACATGCTCTGCATGAGGAGACTGAGCCAGGGCTGGAGGAATCTCCCTCCCCAGTTGTTGGCTGTGCTGTGATCCCCTTGAACGCCGTGTTTCCACTCCCCCAGGAAAGGGAGAAGAGAACAAACAACATGTGACAGATGTTAGTCGTGTCACTTAATGCAGGACTGGAAGGCACTTGGATATTAATGTAATGAGCACAGTATAAAGACCTGAATAGAGTAGACCTGACTTCTAATTAAGCCTGCTGAGATGCCAATACTGATTTCAGTTGTACTTTCACTATGAAAAATACAAGGATGGTTTGACGAAGCAGGCATGCACCGCTGGGGTTGATTTTAACCACTGTGCTTGTGGGTGTTCATTTCCCACACAGGCCAGTAGTTCTAGTGCCACTATCTTCAGAACTGGCAGCTGTAATTAAAGGAAAAGCACAAATTTAGCTCCTTTGCTAAGGAAAACCTAAAAGGATGTCTTCACCCTGCATCTTCGCTGCTAATTGTGAAACTGCATGTTATGCCATCCCAAGCAAACATCCCTGTGCGTCTTAGGATGCAGCAGGTCGTCTTAGGACCATTACTAGTGTCTATTGCCACTTGGGGGCTGTCTGGATCCCTTTGGCAGAGAGCTCAGCAAGTTGTTCTTCCTGCGTGTTGGGATGCTGCTGGGGGCTCACAGGTTATATCCAACTTGCAGGATCTGCCTGCCTTTCGGAGGGAGGCCGGGGACACCCTTTTGGGCAGCACTCATCGTAATAAGGGCTGAATACGTCAATCTTCATCTCTCCACTCTTGGTGAGCAGACTGGGAGCCACAGCTGGTTACATGAATGCGCCCACTTGGGCCCTGGGCTGGAAACAGCATCTGCCACATGACGTAATGTGGGAAAGGATGGTTCTGAAACTGTTGTCAGGTTTCTGTGGCTGCGTGGATTGAATTGCTGTGGAAATTAAGAACATGGGCTTGATTCTGCACATCACTCTTCTTCCAGTGATGCAAGTCCATGTATAATTGCTGTAATGCAGGGGGAAAGGCAGAGCTTTCTCTTCTCAGACCATTCACAATTGATGATATAACCCTGACGAAACAAAGCTAAAAGCACAGAATTGTTTCTGGTTTTGTATATGTGAGTGTGTGTGCCTGCATGCTGCCTTTTGGGCTTCATGCAATGGAGAATTCAGAGACATTTTGCGAGAAGTGGGGGCATTGATAATTGCATTCTGGTTAATCATTGTAGAAGGATCATGATTGCTACTAGCTGATGCTTTGCGACTTCCGCCGGAGTTAATAATTCATTGCTGGACTGTGTCAAAGCCTGCTCTTAAGTCAGGTCCCTCCGTGGATTGCAGTCATCGGGAGGAGTCAGAAGAGATGAAAGATGGGCTTATTGTTTGCAGTCATTAACTCTAGGCAGCATTAGGTTAACTTCCTTGTCCTGCCATTCCCTCTGTTTGGGAACGTGAGGGATGTAGGAATTCGGCTTCTTGTGAAACTATGCTAAGAAATTCAGTAGCTAGACTGAAGAATGCTGAACCGAAGTTGTGAATATCAGTGACCATACAGTTCTGGTTTAATAGGCTGTGGCATTGAGAGGATTTTCCCTGCCATGATGCTGAGGTGACAGTTTTAGAAAACGGCTGTTTTCCTGCGGAGCTGAGACGCTTTCCAAGGCGCAGTGCCTAACCTCCCAAGGAGAGTGTGCTCTTACCACCGAGAGCTGAATTTGGTCACGTCGGTGCTTGCAGTCACTGGCGAGAGGGATTGACATTCAGGGCTTGTATATAAAAAAGGGGTTAGCATTCTGAATTAAAAATGAACACGTTCTCTGCATAATTACAGACTTACAGCACACACTAATGCTGTACAAAAGAGGGCTTTCCAGGCAGAGTTTAATGGCCCAGAAGCGGAGCCACCACTTCTTTCCCCCTCTCCTTTTAAATTAGCATTGGCATGTTTAAAACACTCCTCAAATTCTGCTGCAAAATAGCTGTTTGGCTTCCAGTTGTGTTTTTTGGGTGGTTCTTTTTTTTAAAAAAGGTGATTATTCTTTTTAATGCTAAAGATGGAAAGTGGTTTGCATATTCATGGCACATTATAATTTGGAAAATAATCTCCTAGTAGATATTTAACAATGGCTTTGGGTAAATGGACACTTGTTGCGCTTTGTTTAAACGATTACATCTCAATTACCGCTTGACGGTGAGAGCATGGGTAATACCCTCGGTTCTTTGTTAAAAAGGCTCTAATTAAAACTGGTTCCTGCTCTTGCCTCTTGGATAAATACGGACGTGAGGTAGTTCAGTGACACTCTGTCAAATTGCCGAATGGAGTGCAAGTTCCCCATTCATCCTGACAAATGATACCGTTAATTGGGGTGTGGGGTGTGGATGGCAGGAACAGCGCTGCCAGTGTTGGTGCTAATCCTCTCTGCTTGGCTGGACTTCCCCTGCTTGGGACCAGCACTCTTCTAATTTTCCAGGATTTGTGTTTCTCTTCCCCCCCCATCCCATCCGCCTGATCCCAAAAAGCAGTGCTCCTCAATCGGTGCTGTCAGAGGTGTTTCCCACTCTGTGCTTTTCCATCCTGCCTCTTGCTTGCTGCAAATTTATCCCCAGAAAAAGCTGTGTTGAAATTTAGGTCTCCTTTGAGCTTTGTAATAAGCCAGTGACTCCCAGTCTGAGTTGGTGGTTTTTTTTTTTTCCCCTGCAAGAGGATGGCTTTCTGTGATGATGGTATTAGATCTTACTGGTCACTTCCCAGTCCTAGTTTTTGCTTTGACTCTGGATAATTCACATTCTCTTAGTCCATGAAAGTTAGCCCTTTGCCACAAAGCCCAAATTCCCTGCCAGCTAGGCCAGTGGCATAGTAATACACTGAGCCCGTCTGACTTTTTGCTCCACACTGTTTGCGTGCGAATATAACCGCATTGATTGAAAGCATTAGCCTGGATTTTCTTCCTGTCCTCTTCACTGCAACTGGCTTGAGTTGGACTCCTGAACCCTCCAGTTCCTCTTTCTGCATCCCTCTGACGGGAGAGGATGAGTGTGCAGCACACAAGACAGAGACGGTGTGCTGGGTATGATGGATCTCCTTCTGAAGAGACAGAGCTTGTCGCTAATGCTGGATAATCACCCTGCCAGCCTTGTGGAGAGGAGGGGAGCTAATGCTCTAAGGCGTGCTCCAGACCCAGTATGACAGTGCAGTATTTGCTGCTGCCACGGCACTGGATTAAGCAGAGAAGAAAAGACTTTTTTGGGGGAAGGAGCTACCTATTGCTGTTTTAACTCGCTGCCGGCAATGTCTCTTACTTTTGCTGGCTGATGCTCGCCGATGATGGCAGGCATCAAAGCTGTGGGACTTCAAAAAGGAGCTAATACAGGAGCAGATCCAGGGCTGCTGTTTGTAGTCTTTCCCTGGCCAGTGCAAGACAGGGAGAAAAGATTACAGTGACTGTAGATGAGCATGTTTTACAGGTTCTTCTTGAATTTAAGGTGGTGGTGACAGCATCTTTGATTTTTGTAGTTACGGCAAAGGGAATCTCCTTAACTCCAGAGGTGCAGCTGTACCTAAGAAGGAAGGAGGTCATTGTGGCCTCCCCGAGATGGAGAGAGGGAGTGATCCTGATACAGAGGAGGGTATTCATATTCCAACAGCTTCTGCATGATCTCTGCATCATTCTCTTGGGGATATAATGCTTTCTACTCGTAAGGAAAACTTTTATGGTTTTCCTTAGCTGTGGCCCAGCAGCCCTGAGCAGTAGTTTTCTCCCTTCTCCTCCCACGCTCCCATTTGAACACAGAAGTGATTGGTGCGTGAGCTGACTGAACACTCCACTAAATTGATTGCCAGTGAAACAGATAGCAGTTCCGACATCTTAGCTGGGTTACCTCTCAGGGTTGTTTACACTAACAGCCATTTGGGGTGAGTAGCTTCTGCTCGTATCCCTCAAAGCTGTTGCTTTAAGAAATCCATAGGTGAGGGGAGACAGTGCTGTGCTGAGCCACACTGGGAAAGCTTTCCCTGCGGTATGGAGAGCTAGTAATGCAATATGGAAAACAAAAATATATCTAAACTGTGCTGATCTGTAATGCGTAGTTCTGCAGTTGTGAGTAGCTTCTGCAGTAATGTTACATGGCCAGAAAATAACAGAGAATGTCTGTTGATCTAAAAAAAAGCACCTTTAAAGTTGTGGCTCACAGTTTCAGATGGATCGTTACACTCCTAAAATCCCTGAGGAGGCTACAGCCTGTCCCAAAGAGCCCATTCTCTCTCCAGGTATCTTTACCTGTTTTAAGATTTGGCCAGAAAGCAAAAGCTCTTTCTATCTGTGTGCTCCTGGCTCTGCACCACTAGTAGGTTATGCAAAGAGGGGGAAGCAAGGGGAGAAGCCATCCAAAAACGCGTGTGAGGTGAGTGGCTTGTTACAGAGGTGTGCACGGCTGCAGGGACACTGCCAGGCATGGATGCTCAGAGGTGCAGGAGGAATGCCAGAGTTAAATTATTCCTGCAAATGTCTACCCTTCCTCTCCCAAAAGGGACTTTGCATGCACTTTTTGGGTGTAGCTGGTTGTGATCCATGATTTTCCCTGCAGTGCAACTGACTGCGGTTCTCCTCTAAGAACATCGGTGGGTTTCGACCTGTCTTCTCCACTCAGGAGACTCCTGGTATACCTGCATTCAGGTGTTCAGTGCAGTGTTCCTTTGATCACAAGCAGGGAGGGTTTGCTCCTTGCAGTGTTTGAGGAAAATCACCCTTAGGATCAACTTTGCTAGTTTCAAAGCCAAAATACACTGTATTTAAGAGACCACTCTGCCACTTGTGAAGCTCTGAATTGTGTAAGGTGCCCAGTGATGCCTTTGGGGTAGGTTAAGCCTGACTCACAGTGCACCTTCTACAGATATAACGCTGTTAATGGGAATTGCTCCCAAACCAGAGAGTACGATGTTAATTCAGAGACTCGGTTTTCCCTCTATGTAAAATATCCTGCACCATTTTTACCAGTACTTTGTGTCCAACCAATACCCCTGCAGTGTTGTTTTAATTAAAACAGAAGTGGAAATAATGAATTGGTGGTATTCTGCAGATATGTCAATGTTAAAGCACAGTAAAACGCTCTCCTGATAGCTCTCTGTGCTTCATTAAATTAAATGTAGACATCCCAAGTCTGGATTTTTTACGTGTGTTTGCAAATACAAGATGTGCATTTGGTAAGCAGAATTATTGAATTGTGAAATGCAGTACTATTGCAGCAGGGCTGTTGTTCCAGGATTTAAAAAGAAACAACTTTGAATTTGGGAGTGTTGCCACTGCCAGCGTTTGCAGAGGGACGGGAGCTGTGTTGGCACCGCGGGTTAAATGTGCACTTGGGATGTCTGGAAGTAACCGCCAGATAGTGTCACTCTCATGTTCTGTGAAACGCTGCTTCACGGTGGTACGTTTTGCATATCGGCAAATGCATTCCTTATTTCTTTGCTGCTTCTAATTTTTTTTTTCTTTAAGATGGGGGTGGTCCGCTTCTCGATTTTTCTCTGGCTTTCTGCACTGTAATGATGGCACCATCACCTGACTGCTGGAATATACTGGCCTGACTTTAATCATCGGGTGACTGGCTCTTAGCATGGCTTCATCTCTGCTGTTTTACATCCCCTCTTGTAATTGCACGATCGCTTGCAGCATTGTTTTTCTATTGGTGACAATGAAAGACACATGTTAGCGTTTTCCGTAGCCTTATACTTTTTGTTTGATGGTTAGGTGAAGAAGTGGTACTTTGTAAATAAAATCCTTTTTATTTGCAAGCAGCATATTTCCCCCCCTCATGTGCAGTCATTTGTAAGACAACATTATATATAAAACCAGGTTTGTAACTATCACACGGAGGAAGAAGTAGTTAGGCTAAGCCTGTATTAATAACAGGGCTGCGTTTCTGTAGTGCTGACAGTTTCATTGAGGTGTAGATGCTTAGAATTAAATAACCTGCTCAAAGCTACGAGAAAGATAATATTTACATTAAACATAGCTCTTTTAACTGCTAAATAACCAAACCCAGCAAAACAATAGAGAATCAAAGCTCTCCTTTAAAGAACACTGACACCAATTACTATGCAGTGAAATTATCTGCCTGTACAAGTTGTTTCAACAGCTCTGCAGGTCTAAAATGGCAGAAGCTTTCTGTTGCTGTATAAGAATCAAACTACCATTTATTTCAGCCTCATGGTATGTGCAAATTCATGCAGCTCAGTTAGGGGAATAGCTTCACAACTGGTGTTACAATCTGTGGCTGGAGTGCTGCATCACAATGCAGCAAATGCATTTTCCACATTAACCAAACATGACAGCTGAAACGATTATTAACCATGCAATATGTCGGAAGTCATCAAAAATTCACATCAGAGTAATTGCAGTGGCTCGGGAAGAAAAAAAAAAATAGTAGCATCTCTCTCCTCTTGCCTTCCTGCCGCCTCACCCCCTCCTAATTCTGACATGGTACAGTCCGTTAACAATAAAATATCCTTCTGTAACCTATAAACTGTTACTCCCATCAGTTACTGGTTTCAGACTGATGCTTTCCCTAGAATTTGAATAAAGCACCACTGGAAAAAAAAAATAAAAAAAATAGATGCTTTACAGACAGTGGTGTTCAGGCGGGGAAAGCAGCTGCTTTCTTATTGTCTTGCTGGACTCTTGACTGTCTCAGCCATTTCAGGACTTGCAGGTTTGATTTATTTTTATTTTTATTTAAGATGAGAAAACTCGAGCGTTAATACAGAAAGATACGGCTGTGTAAGTCTAAATACGAGACAACTGAAGTGTGGCAGTTACAGCCAGCATTGACAGGTTTGTAACTCCGCACTACTGAGATCTACAGGTAGGAATGTGTATATTTAAAAATATATAAAATGAAGTAAAAAGCTTGCTTTGATAAGAGAGAGTTTTCCTTCAGGTGTCTTCTATGGCGGTTTTTCTTTGTGCTGTTGCTGCAGGTTGTTGAAATTTGTAGGTGAGTAATTAAAGAGAACAGGTGGGGAGTTTTGGAGAGATCCTCCTTTGCTCACAGAAAAGAAACCTTAAGGTTTGTGCCTTTTACCTTGGAATATTCTCTGCTAGAGCAGCTGCTGGGTGGGGCATCCAGGGTCTGCGTGGGGTTTCAGTCCTGCTGCCTTCTTACAGACCCTCTTGACATTGCTGACTTGGCTTTTCTTTTAAGCAGAAATGCAGTAGTGTAACTTTCTGCATGCCTTTATTCCTGTTTTCTCTTCCTTAAGCTATGAAATGTCTACGGAAGTATTTTAAACAAAAAAATAAAGATGCTGCTTGATTTTGTGACTTATTTTTTTCTCTTAGTTTTCATTGTGGTGCAAAGATATTGGTCCACTCTGTTTCCTCTGTTCCTAGAGATGCACTTATGATTTATTTAGAAGACATGCTAAACTTTCTTTGATTTTATTTTAAAGGACGGTCTTCAAATGTGGCATGAGAATGAAAATAAGATAGAAAATATTTCTACTTTCTTAAAGTAAAAGACAACACTCAGGGATTTGCTTTTTTTTTTTTTTTTGTTAGTCTCTGAAATGAGGTGGTGAAGTCTATTTGCTTAGTCAACTGGAGTTTGCAACCTAGACCCCACCTCTCCTGCAAGTGAAATGGGTGCGTTGTGAAAGGGGTTAAGCCAGTAAAATCAGAGTAAAGGGAAGCAGTCAGGGAATTAACATTTATATAAATGTGGTGGCCGTGGGTGGCAGCTGATTTTTATATTCTCCGATCTAGGGGCTTGGAGGCTGCCTGCAAAGGGGAAACTGTGCCTGCCTTCGGTGTGGGGACAAAAGTCCAGGGTGGGTTGCTTTCTTCTCCTCGCCTTTCAGTTCTTTTTCTCTGTACAGAGGAAAGCAGGTTAATGAAACATGCTGTGCCAGGAGGGCTCTTTGCAGCAGAGAATTACTTGCCTCCTTGAGGGCTCCCTCCCCAAAAATTAAAGTGCTTGTATGCCGTCTCCTGTGCTCTCATCACCTGAGAAATGCTCGGAAGGGGAGACACGGGAACTGTGGCCAAGAAGTTGCCTCTCTTGAACAAGATTACCTGTACTAAGGCAGGGGGGGATCTTGCCCCAGCAAGAAATCAAGTAAAAGACAATGAAATGTGTGGTTTGCGTGTGTAAAAAGATGGAGGAAGCCATCGCCACTGACCCCATATGGGAGACAGCTCAATTATCCTTGCAGTTGGTACAGTGTGGCAAATTATTTTCCTTTGTCTGAAGTGGGTGGGAGACAGAGTTCAACTCGGCTCCAGAAATTAATATATGCAAAAATGACTGTAATTATTAATTAGCTGTGGGTCTCTTATAGCAGGGGTTTCCGTGATATCTGGTGGCAGCATCTGGAGTTGGCATTTCATTTACATTAAAGTCCGAAAGCTTGCATGCCTTGTTAATGCAACGCGCAAATAAAGGCATGGACTGCTAGAGAGTTCCTTAGCGAGGGTGGAGTACAGCCGGAGGAGAAAAATGGAAACCTTTTGTCTCCTATATATCCTCAGCACACTGCTCCCCTGCCCCAAGTCGGGAAAGTTTAAACCTCAGGTTTATTACACAATAGGAGAAATAAGCTGAGAAAGGATAAAGTCTTTATTATATCGTTTGTTGCAGCAGAGATTTTTAATACATACTTTTCTCTCCCAGCTTTATAATGTGTAACGCTTCAAAATATAATTGTAACAGGCATATTCTAGACTTCTGGTTTTTATTTTAATGATCTGCAATTAATAATTCATAGGTAATAATTAACTTTGTGAAATGTATCAGTAATGCAGTAAGGAAACACCATTTCTAAAGACCACGGCATGTTTAAATTGAGGATTTAAAGATGGTATGACACATATGAACTCCTCCAAATTGCTTGCTTTCACTGTCAGTACAATATTTATATTTATTCGAAGGCACACGCTTCCATATTGCAAATACCTATTAGGTGAACAAAGCAGCTATGATTTATTTACAAATATTAGGAAGGATGGTCTAGCTGATTTGGACTTATTTTTCAAAGTCAGATGGATGATTTTGCCAGATCATCCCATGTTATTTAAGAGGACTGAACTTTAAATTTGCTCATTTTCTTGAAATTCCAGTGTGTATTTAAAAAAGACAAAACAACTTCTATTCTTCACACTAAAATGGATGTAACCTTGGCTCTTCATAGTGTTAACCAGCCACTGTCAGCAACATAAAGTAGATTTAACTTTGGAAAGGTTTTCTTTCTCTATGTGGGTTTTCCTGTGAGACTTCAAATTGCGATAGAAATGTTACAGGGGGGAAACACCATTGTGGAGGTGCGGCACCAAGGAAAGCCACCTATGCTGGGGCGTAGGATTTGCATCCCAGTTTGACTTGGTTATCGCATTTCCAGTGCTGACAGCCTTCTGCTGTCTCTGAACCAGGCGTTGTCCCTCGGAGGCAGTGAGCGTTTGCTGCCTGCATCACTTTGTGTCTGAAATACAGATGGAGGCTGTGAGATTTTTTCCTTGGCTGTTTTATTTGAGTTTTGTTGTTTTGTGTTTGGTTTTGGTTTTGTTTTTTTTTTTAACCGAAGCAAGAAAGATAAGTAGTGCTCCTGAGGAATGGTCAGGAAGGCGGTACATGGGCTTTCTGCTGTGTGATGGGGACACAGCAGCCGAAATCCTTCAGCTCGAGTCAGCCCCAGAACAGGGAGAGTGTCAGGTTCCGCACTGCTGGGCTCCTTGCACCCAGAGGAGGTAAAGAAAACCAATTTTTCTCATTGCTGTTTTTTTTTTTTTTTACATACAGTTTCAGACTAACTCAAAGGCATTTAACTGTTTTTATGCATCTGAAATTGTGAAGGAAGAGATGTGCAAATACCAATAACGTTTTTCCTTTCCTAAAAAAGCCCAAGAACATCCCTCTCTCTCTCGCAAACAGCAAGGTTGTGTGCTCCCAGCCAGTCAGGCAGTGGATAAAGCACGGGAGTGGGAGAGACCCGAGGGTTGCACTAAAATTTGCAGAAGTGGGTTAGAGGAGACTGAGTGTTAATGACTAGCGGGTTTGTTTTCATAATTTGTCCTTCTTGCTGATGTTCCATCAGAAACATGCCCTGTCAGGCTGGGAAATACTTCGACTGATAGGGGGTAGTTTGGCTTTGGGATGTGATCCCGAGAAACGAATTTTCTGCTGACAGGTTGAGTGGGTTGTTGCATCTGCCTGTATGTTGATGCTAATGGACAGTTAGTCCAGTAACAGGCACTGCAAGCTTGTCAGTAAGCCTGCTTTGTGCCTTCTTTTCAAACTACTCTGTTATTAGCTAGTGATGTCTGTAGTATTCCTGTTACAGGGCTTGGACGCTCCTCTTTCCTCGGTGTTACCAATTTTCCGTGCGGTGCTGACAGATTTCCAGTGGCTGGTTTCTCAGCTTACCCCATCTCGGGAGACTCCTCGCCAGCTCTCGCTCCGGTAAATTGAGGTGTGGTCTGCAATGGCAACCGCACGCTTCCTCCTGCCCCTGCGCCGCAAGGGCACGACACGGTGCAGAAATTCAACCTACGGCTTTTATTTGTCACCGCATTGTTTGAGTGTGGTTTCCTCTTAGGAGGGGAAGAACGCGCAGCTACTTCTGGAGGAAATGTGGAGTTAATCACGATGCTAAAATGGCAGCAGGAGAAATAAGAAAATGGCGTCATCAGTGAAATTAGTTGCGATAGCTTGATTTGAGGCGTCCTGCCTGATGCAAGGCTGTTTTCAGCAAGAGGTATCACATTGCAGGCTTGGTTATGACTATACAAAGATTTTAAATTGCTTTAATCTGTATTTTTTTTTTTCTTAGTATTGCCTTAAAAAGCGTGATACCAGAAGGGCGGATCTAATCGCTTATTCCGGTTAATGATCAGAAACTAGCTTTGCTTGCATGTTATAGATATTTATAATATAGGGTTCCATTGTGCATCTCAAGCCCATTGGAATTACCTCATAATTTAATTTCTAAACTAAACTCAAAAAAAAAGTCAAAGCCCTCAGTTTTGCTTTGATTGTGAATCTCTTGATGCATTTATGATTTTTGTAGGGTTTTATTTTTAATTGGGATGCTAATACAAGGACATTTGTAGCGCAGGGGAGAGACTGTAATCACTTGTCATGGCGCCGAGCAAAGCCCCACGCCATGGTCATCCCTCTGCACCTTAAAATCTTGATAAAAACAAATAGCCGTGTGTTTGGAAACTTGATGCATGAGCTCAGATTTCAGATCATGTGGCTCGTTTGCTCTGTGCTGCTGCTGTTGCTGCTGGAGAAATGCCGGTGCCAAAGGAGATGGGCTTCCTGCGGGTCCTGCTGGCCTGATCTGTGCGGAGACCTTCCCTCGCTCCAGAAGTTGTATTCCAAGTGAGGTGACGTTGCATTTAATTGCCGCTGTGGCATTTTGGTTTCTTTATCTTTATTAAGACAAACAGAAATGCTGTCTGAGATGCTTTCAGGTGTGATTACCAGTGTTAGCCAGCTGAACCGAGCCCCTTCTGCTGGCTCTCAAGTAATGTTTCCTACTGCTGTAATTGGCAGGCAAGAGTCTGTCCACCTTCTTTCTCTAGTTCACGCGCGTGTGTGTGTATATTTTTTTTTTTTTTCCTCACTGTTTTTCTTCTTTCTGGTCTTTGCCTGACCTCTAAGCAGGCTGGGGTAGTTCAAGACCTTCTGTTTTGTTACTGTGCAGATTTCCTTGGTGCTTCGTAGCTTGGTAGGACCTGCGATTCTTGCTGCACAGCTCCCAGTTGCGTTGTAGGGAGAGAGAAAATGAGGCAATGCCTGGGCAGGAAGAGAGGGTCACTAGGGAGGGTAGCACCGTTGCTTACACAGTTTTAGTGTTGCATTAACAATCGCTGTCAAAAATGATCTGTGCAGTGGAGGCTGATAACTGTATGTGGAAGAGAACCTCATTCTGAGCAACTTCATTGTAAAGTTTTAAATTAAAAAAGGTATTATCTTAGTTTTATGCCATTGAAGTGTTTGTGACTTTGGGGGGGAAAAAAAAGCCTACTAAAATGACTTATAACAGCATTCCCATGCACTGTGTAGCCCAACATGACATGGCAAAGATTTTTAGAGCCTGAGAATGAGAGACTTAATCTGCGTAATTGAAGTTATTTTGGTTTCACTCTGAAGGGGAAAGACACAACAAACAGTATGGATAATTACTAATATTTCAATAATTAGCTACAATGTATAAATAATATATAAATTACACATATTATGATTGGTGCTTTTTAGAACCGAGTGTCCTACTTAATTCAATCATTACACTTGGGTTTGTTAAATCTTGCGAATTTCTCTGACGTATTTTGTAAAATCTTAAAATACATAGGAACACTGCAGTGCATTTTCATGTTATGTTAGGAATTAAGCCCTTGTAAGTACGATTTTAAGTGAAATATTGAGATCTTGTAATGCATGAAAGTCTGAACTCACTGAGCATCCTGTGTTGAATTAGAAGCAATTAAAATGAAGCGGAGCCATGTTTTCTGCCAGCAGTGCTGATCTCTGTTTATACGCAGAACAAGCAGTGCCACGTAACAGTGCGAGTTCAATTTTGGGGCTGTTGTGTGAGCTCCTGGTGCAATATTCTAGTGGTATTTTCTAGACGTTTCCAGTGTGATGAAGCTGTGCTCCCTGTATATTTCATGGTAAACGTTGCTTATATTTGCTGCAAACACCTTGTATTCTCTGTGATGGCCGCATGCTGCAAACACCTTTCAGAGGGCTGCGGTTGGGTGTGGGATATGATGGTGCCTCTTGGTGCTGGGGGATGGTTTGATATTAGCCCTTCCGCACTTAACGGATGGTCTCATAGAAGCAGGAGCTAAGAGGTATTTGTATTTCTTCCCTCAAAGGCCATATGCCTGTCTAAGGAGCGCGTTTCCAGTCTCCAAACAGTCCCAGCAAAAGTCAAAGAGCACGCACCATCTGCCCTTGCTTCTGCTAGGAGCTGATCTGTGATTTCCTGAGGAGCGCTTCTTTCGGCAGTTTGAGTTTTTCCTGTCACAGCTAGGAGGAATAATGATATTTATCCAACACAGCAAAATCCAATGTTCCTGGATACGGTCTGAAGATTACTGTGAAAACTGCATGAGTTTTCACAGATCAAACAGTCTAAACCAGTAAAATAATACCCAAAAAAAGTACTAATTTTTGCACTGCTGGCACTAACCTACAGCAGAGGGCAGTTTGTAAATATCTGCCTAAGGCTGGCTCTGCGACACGGACTAAAGGCTGCATGCAAAACTAAGCATTACACCAAAGGCATGCTGATGGTGGGACAGGGAAGCCCTGCTCCTGCCGCAGAACTTGTCTGCAGCAAAGGTTGCTGCTGTGCATCTTCCATAACGCACCCAACCTGTCGAAGAAGGCTTGTGGGCAAGTGGTAGTCCCCCTTCTTCATTCTGCACAGGCTTTCGCACCGCATACATCAGCTCTTCCTGCTGCCATGGTGAGGTCCATGTTGCTGCTTCTCCATCAGGAAAAGGGACCATATTGCAGCTCTGCAAAACTTTGATTTTGCTGGAGCAGAAAGCTGCTTTTAAAGAAGTGAAATAATCTTTAAAGTCGCTGCTAGTCACGCAGTGCAGCAGAGATTAGGCCAGGGTTTGTATATTTTAATGACTTAGTGCCACTGAAATGCTATCATCTCGCAGGGTGGGGAAGAGCTCTCCTACCTCGGCTTTCAGATGAATTGAACATTTGGCTACAACCGTGGAGCCCGGTCACAGTACACGGAGGATGTGTTTTGAGAGCCCTGTGAAGGCAGGTAGCAGAGCAGCAGATCTTCCCCAAGGCCAGTGTTTGGCTGTATTAGCACAGCTTTTTGTTATAGCTATTAATCTGTATGGTTTTCCCTCTTAAACTTCAATATGGCTTTGAAAGTCTCCGACACAACAACTAGCTCTTGGGTCTTAGCAAACTGTAAACCCTTCTGGTTTTTCCCTGTGTTTTCTCCTGTATAGTCAACTGTAAATTAATTTTTTTTAGGAAAATGTTGCCGGATTTTCCATTCTAAACACGGTGGTGAGGATCTTGAGAAATGTATATTGTATTTAGACAAGCTCAGCTGTCTTAGGCTAGGAAAATTTTGTCTTGCTGATCCTTGGGCAGCTGCCTTGCTGCTTTGAAGGACACTGTATTGCCAAGGTATGTAGTGAAGCTGCTTATCTGCGTGGTTTTTAGCAAAAGCTGATGCTTTCTGGAAAACAAATCTTAGAGACCTACAGAAGCTTCCAAGAGACGAAGATCCATGCAAAACGAAAATGCCTGTGCTACACCGGCGTGTTCCCATCCTCAGGAATACATTAGTTGGCCACACCATGGCTTACGTGCCCATCCGCCTGGCTGTTTAAAGCCAGCCAGCAAGCACTGATGCTAGTGTCAGCATAAACAATAATTTGGATTAAAAAAAAAAAAAAAAGGCAATAATAGTGTGGTCTGTTATTGTGGCAGTGGGTTCCAGGTAGTTTTGCTTCATTTCCTGTTTCCAGGGAGAAGATGGCCAGGAGGGCTGTGCCAGGGTGCATCACGCGGGAGTGTGCTCAGACATGTGCACGTTTGCAGTAGGATTGTATTTAGCAAATCGTTTCTTAAAATTGCTAGTAGAGATAATAAAATCGGGTGCTTCATCTGGAGACACTGTTGCCAAACCATTGCCAAAGAGTGATTTGGTTGTTGTGGTTTTTTTTTTTTTGTTAACTGTATAATCATCATCCCCACTGGTCCTTTGCAGAATTCACTGGATCTACTGGAAATCCAGCACTTGGAAATATTTTAATCAAAGAGCAATTGACTTGAAATGGCCCCAGATTGATCATTTCATTTTCTCCTTTCTTCCCCTGCCAGTGAAAAAGTAAGCATTGCTGTCAACATCCAAGGCCTCAGTATACTATTTGGCAACATCCGCCTTCTCTTGACAGCTTGACTACTAAGATCAAGTATTAAAAGTATGGCCTGGCTGATGGAAGTAATTAAGAGACTTCTATCAGCCAGGAGAGAATTTACTAACCTCATTTACTGTGGTGAATGGAAGAGACTTTCAATCTCCTGTCAAAAAGAGACCATCAGTGCATGCGTGCCCTTTCCTACCAATAATGAATTGGTTACTGGAAGACTTTCTTGCTGGAATTCAGGCTGGAGCAAGGCAGGTGCCGGTTCCTGTCACATCAGCCCTCATCAGGCAGCGGTTGCCCGAGATGAGAACTGACAGTGGAGCAAGGAGCACGGCGAGAGCAGGGAAATGGTGTGGCCTCCCAGGACTCTTGCCTCTCCGCTGGTGGGGCCAGCTCTACAAACCATCCTCGAGCAAGGCAGGATTTCAGCAGGGGGGGAATGTGAGAAGATCAGACCGGAATCCAAGGGGTAAGAGATCCAAGAGGAACTAAAATGAGCTGGGGAAAGATGCTGAGAGCCTGTAGACATGCAAGAATAAGTGGGACAAGCTGGAAAATGGGAACCTGAAGGTGGGAGAGTGGGTGTATTTCTGTGCCTGCGTCCCTGTTTTGCAAACACCATCTCATCAGATATTGTGCAAATCATGTGTAGGTCTCTGAGTGTTGTGGAGAACCTGACAGAGAAGAGTTGTGCTGCTTCCCTTCCAAACTAGATGCAGGAAGAATGTGTGGGAGTCCCACGGTAACAGAGAGGAAAATTAAATGCCACTCACTAAAGCAGGACAGCGTGATGTGACATTAGGGCTCTGTGAGCTTTTTGTGTAAACCTACCTCGGGGAAATAAGATAAATTTTCATTTTCAAGCAAAATCCAGGCTACGTTGGGCTGCCTGCAATGGCAGCACTTGTGCAGGGAGAGCTGCAAGGTGAGGATTTCACCTCTGAGGTTTTAGCCATGCTCATGTTAGCTATTTCTATCTTTGCCGTCTGCCGCTGTGAAATAGCCTTTTGTCTCCTAACAATATCTCTGTTCTCCTTCTGCTTTTCTCTTTGGATGCCGAATATGAAGCGATGTCTCGTTGCTCATTGTACAATCAGTAGCATCTCCCCGGAGAGGGCAGCTCCTGCGATGTGGGTCGTGTACTCCCCATGCGTGCCAAACGCTGTACCTCCCTATCCTCGTTACACTCTGCAAGCCTTCCTGGCAAAGTCAAACCCTGCCTCTGGGATTGCAGAAAGCTTTTAGGGCAGATGTAACTCAGTGAGCACAACCAGTGCTGTTCAAGGCACAGACTTAAGAGATACGTGAACCATTAAAGCTGTTATATGGCCTGGGGTTTTTGAGGACTAAAATTCTCTAGCATAAAGCATATCTCTTCTGTCCTTCTGCCCATCCTTGTTCCAGAGAGCTCTGCTTTTTCTTACGGCATACGGACGTTTGTGTGCATGTGTGAAATGTAGATGTCCAGTGCTCAACGCATAGTGCACCACTAGGTGGCAACTCAATAAACCCAGGGAATAAATACTGTTAGAGCAGCTGGACACTCCTTACTTTCTTAATGTGTGAAATTTTGGCCACCAAAGCCTAGAGTGACATCCCTCTTGTTTGGCCTAACTAAGCAGGAGTCATCTCGTGAGCAGGAGCACCAGTAGCACCAGCTACTGAAACTCCCTCTTCTGAGGCTTAACAATTAGCCTGTAATTAACTCAAGTGGCAATTGTCATGCTGCAGTCATAATGTTTAGCACAAGGCATAGGGCAACCTTTTAAAAATATACCTCTCCTCAGTGGGGCATTACAGATATTATTTGGAATGTGTGAGGATCTTCATTTGCTAAAGGAGTAGTTTTTGAGATTGAAAAAGACAATTATCATCCCCTAATTGGCATTCAGTGTAATGTAATCCCTTCAACGGACCTGGTGAACTCACTGGGAGCTGGGAGGTTTCATTAAGAAAGATACTCAACCTGGATTTACTGACTTCCAGGGAAGTTCAAGCACATCTTAAATTACCCTGCCAATTACCATCATCAATGTGGACCTTTCTAGGCAGGTACCTGCTCAGCTGAGGGCATACATCCCTCCAAGGAGAGGGGAGGACTGAGGGCAGTAAGGTAGGACTTGGATCTCTGGGGGCTTTCAGGAGCCCAGTGCTCCCAGAACATCAGGGGGCCAGGGCACCCAGAACCTCTGCAAGCTGTGATGCCTGGCTGGGTGTGCTCAGCACCTTCCATAGCATCCCGATAGCTGTAGGTCTGTGTCTTAGAGACAGTGGGCTTTTTTTTGCCTGTAACAATAGCAGCGTTGTTAGGATATGGCAAACACATGGTGTACTCTGCAGCATCACGTCCCTACCATCAGAAACGTGGCTGTGTCTTCTGCTCCTATGTTGGTGTGTGCTTTGAAGGTCTAGAAGCTCTGCTTGTTATAATTCCAGATAATTCTTCTCCAATTTGGGGTGGAGGTGGGGAAATTAAGGGGAGGGGAAAAAAAAAAAACCAAACCAAAAAAACCCCCACAACCTCCCAAAGTGCTTCCACCTATGCAGACATGGACAAGCCTTACAAAGCCATATCTCCATCCCTCCCTGCCTATCCTGCATGGAGTTGAGATCAGATCTTGACCCACTTGGGTGGCTGCAGATGGCCCTTGCCATAGTGACTGCTGCTGTAATAGTTGGTCCCCAGACATGTGTGAGGATCTGGATTTAGCTTCCCTTTTTCAAATTGTAACCGTGCCTTTTCTGTTGGCGTTGTCTAACAATGAAGGGGGATGTGGGGGATGATGAAATGAAGAACACACTGTGTAGAAGTGGCCACCATTTTCCACATGTAGTTCAGGGACTGTTTCTGGGGGGACTGCATTGCATGTGTGTCTTGGAGGATGGCAGTTTGTTCTCTATCTTTCGTATACAGAATATACATGTATAGCATCATAGGATGGTTTGGGTTGGAAGAGACCTTAAAGACTGTCTAGTTCCAAGATGGGCAGGGACACCTCCCACTCGACCAGGTTGCTCAAAGCCCCCTTCAGCCTGGCCTTGAACACTTCCAGGGATATATATCTCTGTCTCTCCTATCCAGAAAGGGCTCACATTCCTATTTCCAGCTGAAGGGGGTCACAGGTTGTCCCATACCTCAACTGCTTGTTTTAGAGATTTCAGAAGGAAAGGGTGCAACACCCTTTATTTCTCATGCTGGTGCTAGGTAGCAGGAAGGCAGACAGCACACCTATGCGGCATGGTTTCCTGCCAGATTTCTTCAGTTTGGGGGAGCTTTCAAACCCTCCTCACCTCCCAGAGCTAAGCAGCAACCTGTGATTCCTGTGGTTGCATGTAATACTGCTGCAAGACAGTTTCTAAGCCCTACAGTAAATATATTTTTCCGAAGTTTTTGTCCTGCCACGGAATCTGTGCTTCTCTGGAGATCCCGAGCTCTACCGAGGTTGTATGGCTCAATACCGATGTTGTCAGATTGTTGGGGCAGGAACCATTTATTTGCAGGAAGACGTGGAAAACAAAGGGAACGAAAGCCTCCCAATTCCAGACAGGTTTGATGGGACACTGCTGCAGTTGTGTCTCCTCACTGTAAAAGCATAAAGCGTGGTACACTGAATTCCCACTCCCTGGGTTTGTTAGTAGCTCTTAATTTTAGAGCTGTGGGGCGAGCGGACAGACCATTAAGATATTAGCACTTAATGGAGCTGATAATGTTATACTTGATTACTTCAGAGGGAGACAAAAGCTTTTTTTCCTTTTTTTTGTGATTTGAGTAATGATTAAGTTGAAGTCTGGGAGTACAAATTAACTTGGTTTGTTTAACTGGTGATTTAACAGTGAAAATACAAAATATATTCAAGTCAGGGTGTAAGAAATGTTTCCTATTTATTGTCTGTGTATGTTACTGCAGTTTACCCCATGGCTATTTGTTTAAAATTCAAAATATCCTATGTTTCCTAGTATGAGTCATGAAAATAACCTTTGGGATAAGGAGCTAAGCAGTGCATCTCTTCATGTACACCTGACCTTAAGAGATTCTTATGTATTATTTTTTTACCCACACCAGCTGTATGCACAGAGAGAGGCTGTGCAGGAAACTTTTCCCTGTATGCTTTCCAACTATTTAGTTATTTCCATCCTTCCTCAACTGACTATTTCTAAGGCTTTTTTTCCCAGTTCCTATCAGGCCTCCAAGAGCTCCACTCCTCCCTGAAACTGCCAAGTCAAAACCTTTTTTTTTTTTTTTTTTTTTTCCAGCATACTCAAGTCCAACAATCTTATCTTGGCTTATCACTCCTACCAGCTTTCATCCTCGGGCCTTCAAATGGAGAGCAAGAGGAAGCAGTTGCTGGGACACAGAGATAAAAGAGAATAGGAGCAGGACGTTTCACTAGGATTTAATGCATATTAAAAGAGGGGACTAATGCATTTTCATTTTCCCGTTGCTCTGTATGGGCACCTTACTGCACCTCTGGTGGAGTGAAGTGACCTTTAAACTTCTCAGGAGTGGACTGGGGAGAGCTGCAAGCACTTCTCGGACTTGAAAGAGCTGAGTACTACAATATGCATCTGATGTTAGTGCAAGGCTGGGGGTTTTTTGGGTTGTTTTTTTTTTTTGACTGAAGCTCTGTTTCTCCTTTTCTGCAGGGATTCCTGAAGAATGAAAAAGATAATGCATTGCTGTCAGCTATTGAAGAGTCTAGGAAGAGGGTAAGTTGGAAGTTGGAAGCGAGCACCTTTTTTTTTTTTCTTTTTTTTTTTAAACAAAGAGGGGGTCCCCTAAAGAATTAATAAATTAGATATTTAATAAAACTAGTGGAATTTAAGAGGACTGTATGGAGAACATGGAAAAACTAGATATTAAGAAATACTTAGAATTTCCAGAAGAAATTCAGAAGTATTTGAACTGCAGTATTTTGCAGGGCCAGGAGGCTCACAATGTTTCAAATCTGAACAGAGCAGTTGTTGTTCGTAAGGCACAGTACACTCGCTCTGAGCCTCTCCGTATGGATCCTCCCTCTTCTAGAGACAATAATGCTAGGATGTGGGGGTTGTTTCCTTTGAGAAATGCCGTGTGTGTGGACTTCCAGTACGGTGATGGCGCTCAATGAGTTTATTGTAGCTGTTTCTCCAGGTTTCAGGAGTTGAAGTATGTATGACCACATTCAGGCCTATGCAGCAGACATGCTGTAAGTCTAATTCTTGCCAGAACGCAATACTGCATCACGCTGTCCAAAGCAAATCTCTCATATAGAGGAAAAAAAAAAATTGGAGAAAATTTTACAATAAGAAAGCAGGAATTGTCACTTAACGCTCAGGGTTTGCTGAGTCCACTTTTCTGTCCTCGAAGGGACCAATGCTGGAAGTTGTTTCCTGATGTGAAATTCATCTGAGCCTGTTTCTGAATCTTTTTACGCTTTTGGTATCTGTCATGTTCTGGGGCAATGATTTCCACAATTGAATTATGCAGTGTGGAAAAATGCTTCCTGTTGTTTGTCTTAAAACTGATGCTTGGAAATGTCATCACATGCTTCCTGGTGCTTCTCTTACGATTGTTTCCCTCCATGTACACTTGGGGCATCAGGTTTAGAACTGAGCCTGTGTTTCTTTCAAATGAGAAGAAATAGTAGTTAAGCATTATTAAATTATTTTAATTACACATAATTATACTGTAATTATTGAAGCATATTTAAAACCTTGTTGAAATTATTATAGAGAAGGTAAGGATAAGACCTATATTCTACCATGGCAGTATAAAGTGAATTTATATTATTAAAACAAAGAAACGCAAATCTTATGCTCTAGTTGCATGCATGCACCATAATTAAATGTTTGCCAAATGTCACTGCCTCTTATCAATTCATTTATACTGGGGAATGTTTTGCCCCTTAATTGATAATAACCTAACAGTGGGCTGTAATGAGATTAAAAACTTACTTAGCCAAGCAAACCCTTTAGTTGTGTGCACTGCAGCACAAAGCTGTGTGAGACAGAAGGCTGGGAACGAGAAAGAAGTGGAAGATCCAGTATAGCTTATTCTCTATTTAGAATTAGTGGAAATTTTTTTCATTTCCTGTCCCGGTATACTTGAGGCTGCTAGTTAGCATCATCCCAACAATAACAGGAAGGGCAGTGAAGCATCTTCGCGATTGTAATTCTGTTGCCAAAATAAGGAATATTGAGAGGGGAAAGCTGTTTCCTTCCACGAGTTCCCCAATCTGACCTGAAGACAATGTCGCACATCAGACATTTTAAAGGTAAAAGGATGTTCCTTCTCCAGATATGATTTTCCTACATGCTTTCCTGAGTTACATTTCTGATGAGAGTGACTTTCTGATTCTTTGCTACTGGTTAATTTTCCTTAATGCTTTTTTTTTTAATTATTCTATTTCCCATTTAAAAGAAAAACACAAAAGACCTGAAAATGAAATACGGGCAATAAACAGATGTCTCCGTTAAGAATGCAAGTCAAACCTTTATAGCCTCCAGGGAGATAAAAAGCTAGTTGCCGTTAGAGAAGTTACTCTCAAAAAGCACACGGATCAGTGATGACCTGGATATTGTTTCCATGCTGCTAAATTAAAGAAGGAAGCCTATCGATTTCCAGCCTTGCTAAGTTTTGTGTGTATTGCAGTACCGTGGGAGAGACACAGATTTGCTGTTTCACCAGCTGGGTATATGAGAGTTGTCTTAATTCCACGGACGCCTACTTCCTGAATCCCCCTGTACCCGAACAGGAAGCCTGTTAAAATAACATACAGCACGTCATTAGCTCTTGAGGACTGACCTGATTGATTTATCTATTTTCTGTTTCATTTTTGAACTGGTCTATTAATAGCAGGGCCAGGCTGTTTGGTGTTTCGATGTGTTCCTTAGCTCCTCTTCTTCTTCACCAACAGACTTTTGCTATGGCTGAGGAGTATCACCGAGAATCAATGCTGGTTGAATGGGAACAGGTGAAACAAAGGATTCTTCATACTCTGCTTGCATCAGGGGAAGATGCTCTTGATTTCACCCAGGAAAATGAGGTAACTCTGTCTTTCTAACCATCATACAGAGTCATGCAGGACATGTATGCAGCTGGCACTCCAGCACTGCTGAAACCACCTCTGCATTATGCTGTAGCTATAACTGTGTGAAAATGCAAAATATCAACTCTCTGTTTAATTCCAGAAGAATGGCTGTGGCTAACAATATCAAACCTCTATGATTGTTTTATGGACTGGTGGGTAGGGGCAATGGAGCTGCTATTGGTGAAGCTATGTTTTAAGCAACATATGTGCAAGTTGGAAACTTTGTCCCGCTGACACGTATTAGGTCAATATATGCAGGGGACAGAAAACACATTGGGGTAAACTTCACCTTCAGGAAACCTTTGCAACACTAATGAAACCAGACATTTTCTCAGGTGCAACTGTGCTCACGCATAGGTCTTGGTGTGTCTCTTTCCCTTATCACAGCGTGCTAGCCAGGATTTATGGCTTTTCGTGGGAGGCTGATGAAGTCTCTCAGGTTTCTTGGCAAAACCAACTGAATAGTCCAAAAAAAAAAACCAAAAAAACCCAAAAAACCCAAACAAACCACAAGAAAAGAGGAGTATGTTCTCCTTTTTATTTTGCTGTCTTACGCAGTGCAAATTAAAATGTTGGGCTGCTAAGACCTCTAGTGTTCAGCAATTTAAGATTAATCCAGTAAGTGACCAAATCTTTTGGGCAAGACTGACCCGGTGTTTAACATGGAAAGGTATCGACTAGCAACTTGTAACATATGATAAGGAATGTTTTAACTTCAAACTTTACAGTTCATTCTCTTAAAGAAAATGCTCCAGTTACATGAGTAGAATAAAGCAGAGTAATCCACCCCTCTGAGCTAGAGGCACCAGCCATCGGCTGGGATCCCTGGAGCACACAGGTACATTGCAGCCCCTGCACGGTGTTCCATGAGCATGGGAACTATGAGAGGAGAGGCGATAAGGGGTGCGGGAATGCAAGTTGCTGTGCTTTCAGGCCAGAAAACAGGCTCAGGTTTTTTTATAGCCATGTCCTCACCCCTCCTTTGAAAAAAAAATATAAAGATATATATAAAACCCCCTTGTTCATTGGAATGACTTACAGTGCTGCAAAGTGCATTAAAATAAAAAAAGCCCTTAGTGTTAATAGGGTATGACCTGTATAGGGATTTGGAAATAATTAAAGCTGTTAATGAAATGTCCCTTTCTGATTACTGTTCTTTTAAATATAGGTTAATCCCAGTTAGCATATGTCTTTTTATAGAAACTGTCTTCCCCAGAAAGTATTTTAATGATACTTTACTGTGACTTCTCAGAAGGTTGTCCAGCTTTCCAATATTAGAAATGCTAAATAATGCAGGCTGAATCCATTTAAAACTAGGAACAACTCTCCCATTATTTTAGGATGTGAGTCTGAAGCCTTGGCAGCTATTCTGATAGCTTCTAACATCTTTGATTTGTGTCTGAGCTACTGCTGTGGGGTTTTCCTTTCGAAGAGTGGGTATTGACTGCTTGGCAAGCAATTTAATAACCTGCTCTGAAAAGGTAAAACCCCTTTTTTGGTGTTTCAGTGTCAAATGGACACTACCCCCAGTCCATGGCACTCGAGATGCCAAGCATCAAATTGGTGAGAGGGAGGGGGGGAAAAAAAACCTCTAATGTTTTTCACGAATGAGTTTAAAGACTCAATATACATTATCACTCAGTGATACTCCACTCTATGTTTCAAAGCACTTGTAGTACCAGTATGTCATTTCAAGAGCATTTAAAATCCTTGATATGTTCTAGTCTTACCCTCCAGAAGTCAAAGGTCTGAGAGGTTTGAAGTGCATCTACTGTGTTAAAAGCCTGTTATCTAACCTCCCCACAGCAGGTTGTTCTTCTAAAGCCTTGTTCCAGTCAAATAAGTTTTTTGTGTGCATGTCACACAAACAGACACAGCCTGTAGAATATAGTAGGGGTTTAATTGATATCCTCTGGAGATGGAGAATCAACTGAAAAGGCAGAGATCCAAATGCAGCAGGGGGCTGGTCTGCCTGCGAGCCAATTCTCAAGCTTTGGGCAAGCTAATTTGGGCAGAGTGAAATACCAAAACATTATTCATGGAAATAAGACCAATTAACAGGCAATGCTCATGATTCAAAGAACCTAGCGCAGGACTTGCTGTTAGGGTTTTCTGCTGCCCCTTGTCCTCCAGCCTGGCCTTCTTCCCGTAAGGGAAAAACACAGCTAATAAAAAGGTGCTTCCTGGGGAAAAGGCAGGAAAGCCCGGGTTTTGTTTTCAAGGTATCAAACACTTATGCTCTCAAGGTGTTCTGAGTCTTGTTCCACTAGGGGCCGAGGCATTTCTTTTGCCCTCTTATTCCAGGTTTTTCTTTCTTCCACCTCCACGCTGAGTTTTCCATTCCTGCTGTCAAGCAACCCGCTCCCGCAGTGATGGAGAGAACACTGTTGCTCTCGCTTTCTCTTCTGCCACTCTGTATCCCTTAAATCCCAAGGACTGGAAGATGCTCTGTGCTGCACCGCAGTGTATTTTGTGGTGTTTCTTCAGCTCAGTCTCCTGCCTAGTTATTCGCCACATCTACTGGCCAAGCCATTTGGAGTGCTGACAAAATGTCTGCCCAGACTTCTGCTGAGGAATGTGCATATGCATATGAGGGTGATGAATAATGCATCTTTAGCTGCACGTGGTTTGGTGTGCAAGCGAAGCTGAATGCTTGGCTGAGTACAAATGAAGGGAGGACTTCTTTGAAAAGCAGCATCGTTAAGCTAAATGAATTTCAAGGTAAAAATGTGACAGCAGTGCAGTATAGCTGCTGCTTTCACAAGTGGATAATATTCAGAATAAATATTAGAGTTCTGAAGAACGTTTAGGAAAGACCTAAATTCAGGGCAGGGAGAAGCAAATGTGGTTGATAGAACCAGCACAAGCCGTTTCAGCGGTATCAGGCTAGAGATGCAGAGATGCGTGTGTGCACTCACACTTCTGCAGTCCTTTATGCATTACCTGCTCCTCTGGTTTTCCTTTTGCTGCTCCAGTTAAGCTTAAGAACCTGACCTGAAAGATGATTCTTATATGCACCTAGCAGCTGTTTTCAACACCTCTTTCATAACCTTTCCCTAGAAAACTGGTAAGTTCTGACTTGCCACGTAAGGACATCCTCCCCCTTCCCCAGTTCCCCCCATTTGGCTTGTAGGGGATGCCTTTTCAGGTGCTGGGTACCAGTTACAGAAGGGTTGGCATGCCTGCGTAACTCCATTTCTGCAGTTCAGGGTGAAGAGTGGGAACGGCCTTCCCCACGCTGACTCACTGCTTTAGCTTGCCTTTTGAAATTTCCTTTTAGCACAGCCACAAGAGAGTTCAGTGAGATAGTGGGATTTTTTTGTTTTAAGTTTAATAATTCAAAGATGAAGCCAGAATGCAAGTATGAGATGGAAAAAAAATAGGAAATAAGCTTGCTCCGATGGCTCGTGGTGTAGGAAAGAAAAACAAGACAAATTCTTGAGTTCCTGAATATTTTTCCGTGCTGAAGTGTCAAGTTGGTAGTGGACATTTAAAGAATTTATTTTCAATGTAACAGTTCTCAGCTGTAGCAGACTTAATAAGTGAGCCTCAAAACATAACAGTGAGGGTAAAATTAAAATTTGAGAAAGGAAAGGGGAAAAAAAAAAAAAACCAATAGCCAAGCCCCAGAGCAGTTATTTCTTAGTTTCAGGTGTGCGCTTTTGAATTCAGTTCCTTACCTGGGGGTTTTAACCCGTCCGTCACGCACCATGCTCTGGAGTGGCAGCCACATGAATGCTCTTTGGTGCTGCAAAGCGGCAGCAGGAGAAAAAGGGACCAGATTCACAAAACAAAGCCCCAGCCCTTACGTTTCTAGTGTTTGGGCACTGGTTGAAAAGTGACGCTAAAGTCACAATGTACCCTTCTTCACTTGCTTTAGAAGATGAAACCTCATCAGTAATTAATGACAGCATCCATAATTTAGCATTACTTTAAATAACTCTGCAATTTATCTGGCACAGCATAGGGAAGGCTGCAAAGCACTATTTCTGCCATCGTGTCTGTTTCCCAGGAAACCTGCTTTAACAGCTTCTTTGTTCTTTAGAACAAAGAATTTGTCGTTTTTTAGGTGGGTTTAAAGGAATTCGTGTCAGATGATTTGGCACTGAAAGAAAAATGCAAATGCTTCTGAATATCAGTATCCATTAGGAGTGACTGTGAAGAGTATTTTTAGTGTAAGTTCAGCTGCAAAAAGAAAAAGTGGGATTTCTTTGGGGTCTTTGGTAATGCATTTTTATACTGCATAAGGTCTAAATGCATCTGCCTGATTTTGTAATCAGGTTGGACATAATTTAAATTGCACCATTACTGAGAAATTAATTTCAGCAATCTTAAAGGATTGTCTAGCTTCAGCTTTGATACCTTCATTTGTTTGTATTTCACTGTATCAGGGACAAACAAATGAATCGGTTTTTTATTCTGTAATCAACTGTTGTATGCTACACAGAATCACAAATATCACAAAGTTCTTATAATTTCTCAATAGAGGTCAATGCCCTTCACATATTAATTCCCAGCTAACTAGGAACACCTTCTTGGCTGTTGCGATTGTGTCACTTCCTTGGTCTTCAAATTCACAATTGCCAAAATGTTCCTGATCAAAACTCCCAGACGAGGACAGTGGGTGGCCATTGTCTTTGCAAGAACATAGGCTCATGAGTCCTACACCATAGAAGATAAACTGGGCTAAACTGATAGCAAATTAAAATTATAAGCATTAGGGAATGACTGAGACACTGTGCATAGACTGATCAGTAACATGACTGGAAGTTCCTATGTTTGTATTATTTCATTTCAAAGCTGGGGATAGGCTGCACAAAAAAAGTGAGATTCTTTTGGAGACCCTGTCCGTGTTTCATTTGAAACAAGAAGCTGAATGATGACACCATCTGGAGAAAAGCTACCCATTGCTCAGGTCTTTTCCTGAAATCCATGCGAGCCAGGTTATAGCAGGAATGTTGGTCAGCAGAGCTTAACTCTAAAGCTGATCAAACTGAAAGTGAAAACGATGGTTTTTCCAGTGCATTTGAGCTTTATTGTCCATTTGTACTTGTCCATTTGTACAGGCAGCAAGCTGGTCATATTTAACCAAATTCTTCCAGGAAAGACTCGAATGTGTCATTGAAGGTGATCCCGGCTACACAATAAAGTACTGACGTTCTGGGTAACTGATGTAAGAAAAAGTAAAGCTATTTGCCAGTATTGCTAAGGTGCAGCACAACAGCTAATGACGATGTGCAGCTAGCTGTAACCCACTTGGCTCATAAAAAGCTTAACTTTAAAACTCCGCAGATGTACTGGCTCTTTCAGAAAAAGTTGCTGATTCCAGTTGAGAGGAATATAGATGGATTTGAGTTATCTGGTAACAAAGCAAGGCAACTTCTCAGTGTTTGCTTGGCCACTTTTAGTATTTATGATGTGCTTTGCATTGTGTCTCCTGGTGGAAGTAAACCAACATCTCGGATGCTCATAACTACCTAAGCTAGACACCTCAACAAGGTTTGTGTGGAGAGGTGACATCTGTTACCAGACCAGCTCTACCTGGGACAGTCAAAGGAGCTTTTGAGTTCAAAGTCTGAAATTCAAAGGCTGTTTCTTCAGTTTCAGACCTGAAAACATCCTTGTTTTTCTGAAAGCTTGTCTGTTCCTCTTTGCTTGCCCCAACTATGTCAGTTGACTTCATAATAAATATTATGCTTCTATACTGAGCTTGTCTTGCTTTTATCTTCCAACCATTGTGGCTGTAGCACTGCCTATGAAGCAGTTGATACTAAAGCACTGCTTACCTCAAAGGGATCTGGCTTTAAAATGAGTGCACTTTATTTTTCAAATCCAAGACTTGCAATGCTGATGCTGAAACGAAGAATTACATTTTTAGGAAGCAGGAAACATCAGAGAGTATTATATACTTAATTGGGAGTATTCTTTCCTCCAGGGTGGTGAACATCTGTGTTCGGTGGTGGCTGTACTGAAAACACCCGTGTTTTGTAGCGCGCACATACAAAAATCGCTTTATGCAGCATTAGACTATTATGGCATGTTATATTTTTGAGTTTTATAAACGAGAACGAATTTTCCATGCGATGTCCCCATTAGTTGTCCCTCCCTGCTCTACACTAAAAACATCTCAATCTTGGCATGGTTTCTATGGTAGAAAGATGATTTTTTTTTTTTCAGGTCAGGATATTGCCAGCATCCTTCTTTCTCCTGCAGCTTACCAGCAGCGGAGCACTTTCCAGCACATGCTGCAGTCCCATTTTGTGTCTGTGTCATGGTACTAGGACAAAACTGGGGTGTCAGGTTTTCTAGACTGGATCCATTTGGAGCTGGTCCATTGAATTCTGTGATGGAGGCTCAGACTAGATGCTTCGCAGCCAGGCACTAACATGACAAGAAGCAACCTATCAGGAAACAAAAGGAAAGAATTAAAATTATAAGATGCTCTCAAGAGACACTGATGTCCTAATTCTAGAGAGTCAATGGTTGGTTTGCGCACTGAATCAGGAGGGTTTCTGTCACTTTGGAAAGTTTAAACTATATTGGGAAGATAATGGGGTATTGCAGTGAGACTGTGTTTTACTCTGTAGATAGTTCAAAGCCCTGTTCTTAGTTCTGTCAGGAACGTGGTTTTGCTGTTGTACTCTAGAAATCAATATATTGGTAAAATGCATTGCATTTTTATATTGCATTAATTTTATACCTTCTTCTACACTTCTCCTGAAACAGCCCAGCTATGCTGGGGAGTTGGGTCCTCCAGGTCGCAGCTCTTTGGACAGCGTGGAGATGGCGTACGCTCGTCAGGTGAGTGGAAATTAAAAAAACATAGTCAAACGTTGTTTTCTACAGAGAGAGAGAAGTGGGGAAAATAAAGATCTGTGAGCCTAGTGTGTTAGAAACTATGATAGGTAAAACATGAAAATGTCTGCGTGGAGATAAAATTGGAAAATACAGAAATTTAGCGTGACTTTTTAGAAGAGTACTCACCTGTCTGCTCCAGGATTTTTTTGTCAAAAGGAGATCCTGAACACCATATATGACTGTAGAAATCATTTATGCTCGTCTGGTAAACTGAAACTCTTAACCTTTCAAAAAAAAAAAAAAAAAAGGTTTTTTTAGAATTTGTGTCAGTGTATGCAAATGAAGACTTTATATTCCCTTTATTCTCACATGTGGAATGTGAGACGTGTGCACGTAGCAAAAAACATGCTGAAGTCTTAATCCTGATGTTTGTCAAATTATATCCCATTTTAACGGCATTGCTTATGAGAGGCTTTAGTGCATCAGCTATGAATTAATATGCCTGGTAGCATTAGACTCCCTCTGAAAATATTCAGGGGAAACTGATAAACCTTTACATAACCAATTTGTTACTTTTGTTATTTGAGATGATCTGTTTACCAGCACTGTTGGAAACAAAATGAAAGACAAGGACTTGATTTTTTTTTTTTTTTTTTTTTTTCCAAAATGGAATATGTGAAACAACATAGACAAACCATTGCCTAATTTGCACACAATTACTGTGATTGTGTGCATTGGCTTAGGCTTTGCTGAGCCAGATAGCGGCTTGTACAGCTGTTTTTCTAGCTCTGCCTACAGTTATGGTAACTGTGAAGAAATGAATCACAAAATAGAGCATGTGGTTGTGCTGATAAAGTCTACGTTTGATCTAGTGGTTGTTAATAGTGGATTGATTTGTTTTATATCTACTGTAATATACTGCAATAAGGGTCTTCCTTATAGAGTAATTATATCTGTATTTTGAGGCTGTCGATGTTATTCCCTGATGATTTGTGACTATGGGAAGCCCAGCCTCTCTGGCAGTACTAGTTCCAGGGGTAGCTGTGGAGTCACTGTGTCTTCCCCGTGGGTGGGCAGGTTTGCAGGCTGCTTGCGATGTGCCATGGAAAGGTGGCATTCGTGGCCAGGCTTTGGCTACCAAAACGCTTGGTGCAGTAGCCGTGTACTCCCGACAAGCTCTCTGGAGAAGCTGGCCTGGCTGAGCTCTCCTTAACGTCACTCTGCTTGAGTGCAAAAATACCAGGTTTCGTCTCCTGTGGTTTCAGTGGGTAGTTAGGAGTCCTGGAGATCGGGCGGTCTGTGCTGTTTCAGTTTGTCATCGGCCATGAAATGTGTTTTAATTACACTGAAATGATTTAATAGTTTAAACTGTTCCACAGAAACATGGTGAAGTCCACATAAGTGATTTCACTGATGCGAGGTTCTGGTTGCAATCCTGAGCTTCGCATTGTGTTTGAAGGCTGGGCTTGTTGAAGAAGCAGTGCATGCAAAAGGGACTTAATGCCTTTCTAGCATTGAGAATGATTATTCTCAGGCATAGCTGGAAGGTCTTTGGGCTGAGAGTAGATTAAACAGTAGTAGAAGAAACTAAATTAAGACCAAGATTTAAATCAAAATGGGTGGGGGTGTGTGTATATAAGTTTAAGAGTAGGTTTTGAAGGGTCAAATTTCTCATTTCCCTGTGTCAGATTTCTCGCAATACTGTCACAAACCAGCAAAATTCTGTTTGTTTTATGTCAGCAGGTAGGAGGCTGCCATGCAGGGGAATATCACAGCCATCCAGTTGCCATCCTCTTCTGCATCTTTGTCCTCCAACAATTAGCTCCTGTTAGGCTAACGGGGCATTCAGCACAGTGCTTTGCCGTGCAGAACCCCTGAACAGCTGGATTGCTGCCCGCCTTCAGGCTGGGGGCTTTGGTTGTTGTGGAAGCGCCGTTGGTACTGGTCCCCGTTCCTCTTGCGTTGCATTAGAAGCAGCTAATGCAGGAGGGAAGCAGAAGGGACTTGGGGACACTGTTCTTGAGGCCAGGTTCAGATTTTGCTGCTGTGGCCAGGCCGGGAGGGAAGGGGAATAATATATATATTGTTAAATTTGCTTACTTTCCATATGTTTCAGATTTATATTTATAATGAGAAGATAGTGAATGGACATCTGCAGCCTAACCTGGTGGACCTTTGTGCTGCTGTTACAGAACTGGATGATAAGGTACTGCCAGGGAGCTAACAGAAGGAAATGGATTTAATCTGTTTTCAGCTGTGATTAACAGCCTGCTGACATTGGTGGAAAAATACTGATATTGCCCCCAAAAAATGCATGGCTCCACAGAAAACATGGAGCCAATACTGGAATCTCCTCTTGTACAGGAGGGCCCACCTGTGATGAACTTGGTCACGGTGAAAATTTCTTAAGAGTGAGGAGGAAAAGAACCTGGTTTCGCTGCGGTGTCCCATCATGAGTGATGAGCTGTTGGGGGAAAAAACCCTTGCTTTTAATTTTAAATGGGTTCTGTTGTGTTTGGTTTTCAAAACGTGGTCTCTTAATATGCTTTGGAAGTATTTAGCTGTAGGTGAAGGGTCTTCAATCATCCCCTGCTAGAGCTGAAGTAGGCTCCCATAGCAAAGCATAAAGCCCCTAGGATTGACTTTAAACCAAAGATATGCTGCTTTTCTTTTTTTCCGCTCCTTTAATTGCATTGCCTTGATTCGTCCCAAAAAACCAAATGTACAAACCTGTCCACCTTTGAGAAACGCTTGGAGAATACTGCAGGAGGGTCAAGTCGTGAAAAAACTTTGCAAATGGGGAGAGCAAAAAGCTGTTCAGAAGCTGAGGGGCAAATGCTTCAGTCAGATCTGAATTACAGGTGTGCATCTTTGCTTTGAACAGCTCTGCTCATTTTGCTAGAGACAGCGTGGCGAGTTTGTATATTCCTGCTGCTTTGAAGCACCGAGATCAAACACCTGCCCTTGCTGGAGCTAACAGTGCTGTTACTTCTCAGTATTTTGCTGTTTCAGCGGGGATGCTCTAGTCCTGGAGATGCTGATACGATCTCCTCCTTATGAATGAGCAGACCTGGATGGCTTTCAATGTTTTTTTACAGACCTGAGTCTTCGTCCAAGTGATCAGTGTCCTTTAGGTAATTTCTTATCACAGCTGATAGCACAGATTTCCACTGGCAGCCAGAGCAATTGCTTATGTGGAAAGCTGATGATGATGTGGTATTTATTGAGTGGGATGTACAAGCTGGAAATGGGGAAGGAGTCTGAGCACCAAGTACCCAGCCTAGTTTTGGAAATCGCTGTCGATCCTGGGTGATAATTGCAGGTACAATATTTATAGCCATCTTCTTACACAAGAATTCTGTGGGACAGAAGTGGCTCACCTTCGTGACTGCATCCAGTATCTCCATTACAAATCTAAACAGCCGTTACTGTTGTGTCTTTATGCTTTTCTTAAGCATCAAAACACCATGTAGCTGAAAACAGTGTTGCTTGTTCATCTCTGTGCTCATCACTGTTGCATGGAATGGCTTGTTTATAGAACATCTCTGAGTTTTGGACCATGGTGAAACAAATGACTGATGTTACCCTGGTTCCTGCTAGCGATGCCTTGAAGGTACGGACCAACATGGAGGTGCGCATGGAGTTCGTGAGGCAGGCTCTGCGCTACCTAGAACAAAGGTAAGATGAATGCTCTGCATAGCACAGTTTAATAGTTCCCTAATAAGAAGGCAGAATGACTTTGTAATGCACACAAACATATTAACAAGTCAAGTACCTCTTGCTGCTTGCAGAAGTGTCTGTTGCCTGTCTTTTCTGTTCTGCAGGGCTTAGTGCAGCCACTTGAGTGTAAGACTCTTTTAGTTAAAAACTGTTCTAGTTGAAAAGGCCTTGAATCCACGGGGAGGTTTTTTAGAAGATGCAAAGACCTTTTATTCTTTCTTCTATGTTGCCCTTATCACTATGACAGATGTAGAATATTTATGTGAAGATTTTTCACTTGTGGAAAGAGATCTGTTTCCCCTTTTCTGTATTCCCTTTGTGATTGCTGGTCGCTGCCGGGAGCCAGTGCTGGGAGGAAGTGGACAGCACAGGGGGCAAATCTGGTACGAGTCAGGTTCTGATCATGCCATTCCTACACTGAAAGGTTTTTGTAAAACTTGAAGAGACTGAAGCTGAGACATCTAGCAATGATTTTTCAGACTCTGGAAAGTGGTTTACAGCCTGTATCAGCAAGTATCACGGAGGTCTAAGCTCCTCGACCAAAAAAGAAGCTTGGAGAACTGCCGGCTATGGGGCAGCCCAAAGCTGAGTCCCCAGCTGGCCGTATTACGTGTTCACTGCACACGTGGATATTGCAGTGTCTCTTATCTAGTAGCCACCGCTGTGATGCCAGCAGGCTGGTTCAACAGTGGAGAGCACACAAGAGCTGCAGTGCAGTGCCTGGGCGCTTGTTACAGACGCATCTCTGCCATCTGAGCACAGAAAGTGCTGCACTCTGATACAGCCCTATGCAAAGAGATGTTTGTCTCCTGGCACAGGCTATTCTTGGCCCCCGAGGGCTGGTTGTCACCCAGGGGTGGTGGCGGTGTGCCTGCCTGTGCACGGATGAACTAACACATCCGCAGGGTCTTCTCTTTCCAGTTCTTCAGTCTCGACAGTGTGCGATGAACCGGTGACTCTTAACCTATTTGCCAAATATCCAACTTGCTAAATTTTCATAATGCCATTAATTGCTGTTGTCTTGTCATTGGCCAATCTGGTCTAAACCACGACACTGAAATTAGGAATTAGTTACGTATAGTTTCCCCTCAACTCTCCCAGTTGTAGAAATAGGGCCCTTCAGACTTGATTTAAAAAAAAAAAAAAAAAAAAGAAAAAAACAAAAACAAAAACAAAAAAAAAAAAACAACCAAAAAAACCAAAAAACCTCTGCCTTGCTTTGTAGCTTTTTTTCCTAGCAGGAATTGGGTAACAGCAGGGTGTTTCCATGCCTGGGCAGCCCCTCACATGTACGAGGAGGATACGCAGTGCTGTTCCTTGCATTAGTTGCTTTGGAGCAACTGGGATCTTAAGCCCTGAGGAGCACGTGCTTAACTCAGCCGTAATGTTCGTTATCAATATACACTGATACTTACCTATGTTTAGCATAACCTTTCAGTTTTATAGTCTGGCAGTGCACGAGTCTATGCTGCAGAGAAAAAAAAAGGCCTTCATGTAATTTATTGCTGCTGCTTCTATAGGTATTTGAGCATACAGACTTTCGAGACTCCTGCTTCTAAACATGAATATTTGTTAAATTGACCTGCCTTGATTAATGGCTTTGATGGGTTATTTTAGAAGGTGCTCTCAAAGCTGCCTTTACCAGTTGTTTTTCCTCTAAATTCCCTTCTTTCTGTGTGATTTCCTTCTGGTAAGTCTATGGCCCTCCAGTTTGTATTTGACCATAGGGCAGGGAGCAGAGACAAACATATTGAGAGCTGAAGCATTAGGATGCAAAGGGTTTTTGCCACTTAAGGTAATTGAGTTTTATTTAGTATTAAGAGCACCTAACGAGAGGAACTTCTCAAGAACCTGGAGCCATACACCACAGACTACAAACATGGGTTCTCTTGAGACTGCTGAATACAAGGGTCTTCCTAAATCTCAGGTCTCTGCCTCATTTTGTTGTAATGATAATGTTTGAACATCAAGGTCATTTGCTTTAAATTGCTGATTTGGTTGGATCTGAAAGGCAGTGGATGTGTAACAAGTATATGTCAGTCTGTTCATGTATTTGTTTTGCTTGTGTTGTTTTTCAGTTACAAAAATTACACATTTGTGACAGTCTTTGGAAACTTGCACCAGGCTCAGCTGGGTGGAGTCCCAGGGACCTACCAACTAGTCCGCAGCTTCTTGAACATCAAACTGCCTGCGCCTGTCCCTGGTCTCCAGGTACGTCCAGCGCTTTCAGCAACTTGACATAAAATAATAACACAATTCTGTTTGCTCCAGCACAGTCAGGAAACCGGTGCAGCCTCCAGTGGGTTTTCTATTGTTTAAAATGCTTTTCGGGCAGCAGGCTGATAGTTCTTCTCTAGAATTTTTCATTAGAAAAACAGAAGACAGTAGACAAAATCACTTTGAGTTCAGAGCTAGTCCAGAAGCATGGTGGTGCCTAGTAATTTGAGTTCTAAATTCTAGAAATTATAGTCTCTTCTGGTGGTCTTGGAGATCAACAAGCAAGTATTAAAATACGTTATGATATAATCTCCCTGTTTTGCTTTTTTCTTTTTTTTTTTGCACTTAAGATTGTGACACCAGTTGTTGATGACTAAATATGTAATGAATTAATCTGAATTTTGTAGCCCAAGGCTTTTATTTAGGAATCTGAATAAATTTGAATAAAGTGAATCCTGCTCACTTGCACCTAATAGAAAGTGCATAGCTGTGCACCTACAAAATTACCAGATAAACAGGTAGTTTATTGGTGTGTGGGTATAAGGGCAGAAATAACAAATGAGGCAAATGATAAAGAAAACGAATTCAAATATGCTGCTTTAAAAAAAAAAATTATTTCTTACTTTATTTTCAGGACGGTGAGGTGGAAGGCCATCCTGTCTGGGCACTGATTTACTACTGCATGCGCTGCGGAGATTTGGCTGCGGCCATGCATGTGGTGAAACGGGCACAGCACCAGCTGGGAGAGTTTAAAACCTGGTTCCAGGAGTATATGCACAGTAAAGATAAAAGGTAACTGGGAACTAGGAAAGGTCTTTGTGATGGGTGGGAGTTGCTGTGGAGTAGTGAATTAATCAGTGGCTTGGTAGAAATATAAGAAGCTCAGGTCTCTTCTGGTGGTGACGGCTGCCTAGTGTTTATATTACCTACCTAAATTACATGTAAGAAGTTTGCATATTTTAATTTGTGGCTGTGAAGTCTAGAAATCTCCATAGAGAAAGAGTTGTTTGGAAATATGCAAAAAATTTACATTTCAAAAATAAGTGGTGTAACTTTGCTTTTTTACCATAGGATCTGCCCTGTGTAAGGGTAGGATACTGCACACAATAGATCAGATTTAGTCTGCTGTCACAGATCCTGTGTCTCTTTATTTCCCCTGTCGCTTATTTTAGTTGAATTTTCTTTGGGGAACGCTTTTTACTACACCTCTTTTCATAAGAATGCCACATGGTAAAAGCAAGTAGTGTTTGTTAGCGGCATTCACTCTCACATTTCTTGTGCTTATGCTCCTCTTCCAGTTTTTGCTGTCCATCACTGAGAGAGGCCACTGGCCGCCCTACTGATGATGTGGTTGCAAGCAATTGAGTTAGTGCATCCTCAGGAATGCTCTGAGCTCTGCTGTGGTGTGTGAGGTTGTTTAGCTTTCCACTTGCAATGAAGTTCAAATGAGCGCACAGTCAGCTGTTGTGTTATAGCTGTGCTCCCTGCAGGGGAATGGCACTGTGCTGAGGTACAGGCTGAAATTGGAGGAAACTGGCGGGCCCAGGTAGGTGCCAGGATGGGAACCTGTAATATCCCACATCAACCTGTGACAGTGTCATTCATTTGTGGGAAGCCCGTATCCTGCAATGTGTTGAATGTATTGGGGCTCTTCAGGCATGAAAATGTGAGCAAGGATGTAGCAGTTTGCACGTCTTTTAAAAAAAAACAAACAAAAGAAACCTAACAAAAAAAAAAAAAAGAAGAAAAAACCCACAACAGACTGAGAGGAAAAAAAAAGTAAAAATCAAAGTGCCATTTACCAATGTAAATTGTAAATGGACCTGGTTTGTAGAGTATACCTAGGAGTGCTCATGATAATAAGGTTGTTCCAGAAACCTTAGTGAAGGTACTGTCATTGTTTTCATTACAAACACTTTAATGAGATACAGTATAATTGATTTTTTTTTTATTACAGCTGTGAAAAGGTGCTCTGCCTACAGATTTGACGAACACTGTCTTAGTTTAGGAGAACATTTTATTGATTCAATTCTGTAAAATTCTCTGCAAGAGGGTACAAGAAATGGAATGACAAAGAACATTATGATAGTATTTAATGATAAGAATGAAAGTGTCTCTCCTAAATGACTTCATGGTACAACGACCTGCTCACTTGTTAGTTACTAACTCACAGAGTTTCAAAGACTTTGTAAGCTCTCTTTTTCTGAAATGAGGAAATAGCAGTCAGACAAAAATAGCATATCTACCACACTATTAATGTACCCTTAAAGAGACTGTCATCTGAATTTAACTATTTTTTTTTCCCCCTGCAATGGGTATTTGAAGATGATCCTCTATAACTTTAATTATATGTTTAAATTCATGTATGCAAAATTTTTCCTTACAGGTGTAAACAGAAAGTGCAAGAAATATCAGCCAGCACTTACTGTCATTTGCTGTGAATCTGCACCTGTTTACATTGACTTGTATCCAGGTTTCCTCATACAGGGAAAGATGGGTTTCATGTCTTTTCCTTCAAGCTCTTTTTTTTTTTTTTTCTTAGACTATCTCCTGCCACAGAAAATAAACTGCGTCTTCATTACAGACGAGCTCTGAGAAATAATACTGACCCCTACAAAAGGGCTGTTTACTGTATTATTGGCCGTTGTGACATTACAGATAACCAGAGTGAAGTCGCTGATAAAACAGAAGATTATCTTTGGCTAAAAGTAAGTGTGCTGTTGGAGTCGTGGTGTTGTTTGTTGGGTTTTGTGGGTTGTTTGGTTGGGTTTTTTTAAGAGCAGGCCTAAATGGTATTGCGCTTCTGCCCTGCTCTAACCTCCCTGCTTCTAGGTCTGGTGTTCTGCATCAATGTCATGCAGGTGACTTGACGTTGCAGACAGTGACGGGCTGGGAACACAAGTCCTGGGGCTGCTCCATTACGGTCTGTGCTATCAGGTGTTAGTTTGGGGACCTTTGTCTTTGGAAGTGTCACGTTCTTCATTTGACACTGATCTTTGTCTGCTATTTTTACAAGTAGCGTTAGCTTGCTTCAGTGAGGATCCTTTGAATTGTCTTTTCTGCATGGATTATGGCTGAAATGTTGGTGTCATTTGGCAGAAGACAATACTGTCAATGTCTCTATAGTCCAGAGCCCTTCCAGTTTTGGTGGGGGTCTGATAGAATCTGGTCAGTACCCATTTCTCCCTTTATCAGAAAGAGGGAGTAGAATGATGTATTTGTTAAGACTGGGTAAAAAAAATATTGCTTTTAATTATTGCTTAGTGAGTATTAGAGTCCCAGCATGGGAGTTTGGTGGCATGGACAGGTACAAAAGGACCCCTGGGTTCTATTTGCTGGGCTTTCTGCTGTTGCTACCTTAGAGAGCTTTGCTTCCCAGCAATGGATGGACCTGATGTTGTGACTAGAAGTAGTCTCTAGTCAGTTGGTCAAATCTTAGAAGGGGCTTCAGATGGAACAAATATCTTTTGCTTGCATCCCTTGTGCAAGGTGAAGTTGAAATATCTGTGCTTCTTTTTTTGGATGTGTTTTTTAGCTGAACCAAGTGTGTTTTGATGACAATGGTGCAAGTTCTCCGCAAGACCGACTAACATTATCCCAGTTCCAGAAGCAGTTGCTGGAAGACTATGGTGAGAAACCACAAAAAGATGCGTTACTTGGGGCTCTGCTTTTCTGCTTAAGGCACTTTCCAGTTGTTACACAAACCCAACCCCAAATAAAAACTTCTCCAATAGTGACAGGCATCTTTAGGGAGTTCATGGGCAGCCTGAGTCCCTCGAGTAATGGCAGACTTCAGTAAGACACAACGAATGAGTCCTGTGTGTTCCCAGAAACCCAGGGAGTGAATATTCATCTGGGAACAGCACTGCTGCTATTTGCACTGTATCCATACTAAATTATGGATTGCTTTATCTCGCCATAAATATGCTCAGGTCTTTTAGCAAAACTCCCAACTTTTGCAATACAGAACAGAAAAGCAATCGTTACCTAATGTTGTTATGTATTTCCCGGGCTTTTCTCAGTGTGCATCTGTTGTTCATTGTTTCCTTTATATTACTATTTCAAGTAATTTTCCAGGGACCCAAATCACTGTTCCTTCCACTTCAGAAAGTTTTAGGAACATTCGCAGCCCCAGAGAGTACCTTTTCCCATAGTCATCTTCCAGTCAGTCAAAATTAGGTCACTTGGATTATCCAAAATGTTAGAGAATTTGATTCTCCACAGCCTTCTAGTTTGCAGCATCACTCGCACCCAGATAAAAATGGGTGGAAAAGAAATACAATAAGCTACTGTTGGTGTCAATGAGTAGTAAAATACAAGTTTTTAACATTATTTGTGCTGCTTGGCATAAGTATAAATGAAGACAAAATGTTGTGGTCTTTAGAGAATATATTACAGTCTACCAGAGTTGATGGTTTGTTTTCTGAAAAGAACAAAGGAACTCTTTTGAGAAACTATTTATTTTCTTTCACTTCCTGAGTATATCCTTACGCCATGGTCTTTGATGATATATTGCAGTGGAGCAGTTATAGATAAGCCACTGATGGGGGATTAGGCATTCGGTTTTGTCTATTGTGTTTATTTCTGTTGGCACTGAGTAAGCAATAGTGATGCACTGTGACAGGAAGCATCCACTGTCGGTGATCTCTGATTGCAAAATCATTTTCACTTACACTCTGTTGTGGGTTTTGTTGTGGTTTTTTTTTTTTTTCAGGTGAATCCCATTTTGCAGTGAACCAGCAGCCTTTGCTCTACTTCCAAGTATTGTTCTTGACAGCACAGTTTGAAGCCGCAATTGCTTTTCTCTTCCGGACAGAGCGCTTGCGTTGTCATGCTGTTCATGTTGCGTTGGTCCTGTTTGAGTTAAAATTGCTCCTGAAATCTTCTGGGCAGAGTGCGCAGCTATGTAAGTCCTGCACATTTACTGTACGCTAAAGGAATGTTTTCTGAGCCCTTAGAATCCCCTGTAGACGCCGCAAGTCATAGACTCATAGAATTGTTAGGGTTGGAAGGGACCTTAAGAGATCATCTAGTTCCAACCCCCCTGCCCTGGGCAGGGACACTTCCCACCAGACCAGGTTGTTCAGAGCCCCACCCAGCCTGGCCTTAAAAACTTCCAGAGATGGGGCTTCCACCACCTCTCTGGGCAACCTGTTCCAGTGTCTCACCATCCTCATGGTGAAGAACAACTTCCTAACGTCCAGTCTGAATCGACCCATCTCTAGTTTTAATCCATTCCCTCTAGTCCTACCATTACCCGCCATCCTAAAAACTCCCTCCCCAGCTTTCTTGTAGGCCCCCCTTAAGTCTATGTAATTGCTCAGACAAGCAGCATTTATCAGAACAATCTCCTAAAAGTTAATTGTTTTAGTTGCATTAGAGCCCTGCATTGTGGCTCTGACTAATATGAGATGAAGATCAGAGCACTGTTTGCTGGCGTTAGGTTCTCTGATAGTGTTGTTTCCGACATTGCAGTAAGCCATGAAGCTGGTGACCCTCCTGGCGTCAGACGTCTAAATTTTGTGCGGCTTTTGATGCTTTATACCCGTAAGTTTGAATCGACGGATCCAAGGGAAGCTCTGCAGTATTTTTACTTTCTCAGGTAGGAGCTAATACATCTCTCTAGATTTATCTCCTACTTATTACGGCTTAATTATTCTTACCTGGGAAGTCCTCAGAAACAGGAGTACCTTCCTCCTTTCCTTTCTTTTGTAGGAATGAGAAGGACAGCCAAGGAGAGAATATGTTCTTGCGTTGCGTTAGTGAACTAGCAATTGAAAGCAGAGAGGTATGTTTGGCCATGTTTTGCCTGACTCACTTCAACTGAAATTCAGTTCTTCATTGAAATTTTTATTAGGCAGGACAGTCTTAACCAGTTGTTTACGATTTCTGCCCAATGCAAACCTAGATGATGGGAGATCTCTCAATAACCATATGTTTAAGATATTTAATTACATCTTTTTGCCTGTTATTTATATACAGATAATTTTGACATCGATCACTGTTTTTCAGTCATCCATGACTGCATCTTTGTATTTAGTAAATATTTTGTGAAATATGTGCAGTTCATCTCTCTCTTTTTGTTTCCTTTTATCTTACTTTACACCTGCGTGGATATAGTTTGATATGATTCTTGGAAAGCTGGAAAACGATGGTAGTAGGAAGGTGAGTTGACAATTTATGTTTATATTTGACATTTAAGTCTTAATTTTAAGATGAGGGCTCATGCTGCAATCATTGCTGCTGTCAAAAAAAAAGTTATTTCTGGCAGGATTTTCTTTTGGGTGTTTTTGTTCTGTCAGTTTCAAAGCAGTGAGATTGCACACATAGGAGCAAGGTAACTTGGTAATCTTCACAAATATTTTTTAATTTTACAGTTCTTTGCCAGATAGATAGTTTTTAGATTATACCATTAGTGGAGAATCCTGTTTTCTTGACTTTACACTATTCCTTTTAAATATAACTGTATTCTTATGTTTCTTTTGATATGAAACCAGCAATCTCAGTTTTAAAATAAGTTCTTCCAGATGACTTAGACTTAATTTTACATCCTCAATTACAGTAAAATCCTTCCCAGATATCCTTGACTGTTTCCTCTCTCTTATGCGACTTGTGTCTGTTGTTTCTTTTAAAATTCTTGTCACACTAACGTTTATCCGTGTACGATTTCACTTGCAACCTGTTGTGCCAATATACACAAACAGCATCCCTGGAGACCCTGGTGTGTTTATACACTGAAGTCTTTTGTGTTCTCTTCTCTTCTATAATGTGGCATCAACAATTAAAATAATTTAGAATTTGACCTGTTATCTGGGTCATTTTGAATGAATTAGAAACCGCACATGTCTCAGTGCTGACTCTCTGTTTTGGAGAAAGTCTCTCTCACAAGAGCTCTTTCTAGTTTTAATGTGTCCCTTTTGCACGTTCCCATGGAAATGTCCAGGCCATTCTAATCATAATCCAACATGTAAAATATTCATTGCCTTGACAGAATATTCAGGAGTTTTTAAGCATTCTGAGTTCTCTTCTCTCCTTTCGTTTTTGTCTCACTTCTTTAGCCTGGAGTGATAGACAAGTTTACAAGTGACACAAAACCCATTATTAACAAAGTGGCTTCTGCAGCAGAAAACAAAGGATTGTTTGAAGAAGCTGCAAAACTCTATGATCTTGCAAAGGTAAATGTCTTCTATGTGCTACCTTAAATATGTACCTGGTTCACCATTTTTTTTTCCCAAACATTCTCCTTGTGATGAGGAGGTTAAATTTAATCTCGGAGATTGAATTGCCCTTATTAAAGCAGGTTATTTCTGCTGCTCTTAAAGCAGAGCCATTGGCTGCATGGAGGGGGGTTTCAGTGAGCAAACGCAGGTGGATTGCGCTCCAACCCATTCTCATTTAAGACATTCTGGTTCTTGATCAACATGGTCTTTTGAAGAGATTGCCCCATGCATGAGTCTATTGTGGGTAGTGAGGTTATTTACCTGGAGCGTGCTCTTCCAATTTCATAGCTGTTGAATTGAAGTCTAAAATAGTTGGGCTTTATAGTGAGTACTCTTTTTGCTTTCAAAATATATTTGAAATAAATGTGGATGCAACCATAGTTTTAGAGGAAAATCAGGGGAAAATATTTTTTCACGTGAGCCAGCTGCATTATGTTGTTGCTAGCTAATATGATCTTGCCTCTTTATGGGAGGGAGAAGGCATCTCTGAGCTTGCACTAGACCTTTCTGCTTTTCCAATGAGATTAAAACACTAATCCCAACATGCTCCTTTCATTTGTCTGTAACTTTAATACCAACAGAACCCTGACAAAGTTTTAGAACTGATGAACAAGCTCCTCAGTCCCATTGTTCCCCAGATCAGCACTCCCCAGTCGAACAAAGAGCGGCTGAAGAACATGGCCCATTCCATTGCCGAGAGGTAAGACGAGGGGGCAAGACTGGGTGGTCCCCCTGGACCTGACCTGGGACTGGCGGTTCAGTGGGTATTAATTTCTGACTCTGTTTCTGCTGGCTGGACCATGGCATCTGCAGCAATGCATTTGGGAAGAGAGAGAAGAGGGCAGAATTTACCCTGTCCTGCTCATCATGGCTTGTAGTACCCAAACCAGAAACATAATCTTCAGGGGCAGGGCAGGTAAATTTGCCATCTGTAGGTGAATCAGGAAAAGGGAATTGCAGGATTGCCAACTGGAGACAGATTCTAGTAAGGAGCAATAAAGATAAATAATTGTATGGTTTAGATGATTTTTAAAGCAAAATATAACAGTTGCAGATTCATTGCTTGCAGTTCACTTGTTTGATATAGTATTGAGAGAGAACTACAAAACCAGTTAATTCCGAGTTCTAACAACAGAGTGCCAAGTTCAGTAGCTGTCTGCAAACTTTATTTCGCTGCTGCTGTAATAAAAGCTGAAAAGGGAACATTGAAGCTGAGGTGTGTATGTGGCTAATGTAACCAGTGGACCTCGTTTCCCCAGCCTGTTACTTTAGGAAAATGCCATGGGGTGTTTAGAAAAAAAAGAGAAATGGAAGTGACCAAAAGGTATGTCACCTGCAGTGTTGATGTGCTAATGAGGGTACGTGTTTGAGAGACATCAGTGCTTAAGATTCATTAGCAGCTAGAAGTCAGGAATAATCTGCTGCTGAAAGGTTGTAATTGCAAAATAGCTTTGGGATTTTTTTTAAATCATCGTCTTTTGGTGCATCGTGTCACAGTGACTGACATAGACAATTCCTGTATTTTACTAGAGCAAAACGTGGGTACCTGCGAGAAATGTCTTACTGCTTTTTCTGGTGGGGAGAGAATAAAAATGAACTGAGCACGCTTGCTGGCTCTTTGAAATTGGGAAGACAAATACAGAAATGTATTGATTTCAGTCAGAGGCCTTTGCCTTTCTTCTTTTGACAAGAGGCATTTGCCAGTCACTGCTTCAGCCAGCCGTTCCTTCAGTTCATCAGGCTGCAGGCTGAGTGAAAATTGGTGCCATATTGACTTAGTGAGAGACTCATTTGGTAGACGTTAAGGAAAATTAAACCTAGGGCTTGAATTTAAGCTTCAACAAAGGCCTTAATGGGCTTTGTTTTGCTCCTTGCTTTGATCTGCATGACAGGGCTAAATATTACTGTTCAATAATGCCACTTTACAGCTGCAAACCTTCATGATTGCGAAGCCAGCACGATTCTGATTAGCTCATCTTCCTGACAATTAAATGTAATGGAGAGCTTTTCTTCATGTACCATGCTGCAGACAGTACTGTAGCGATGCAGCTTTCCTCCTGTGAGTTCTTGTGATGGTTTTGGAACAGGGCAGATAACCACCAGAGAAGGCCAAGAGGGTATCTGGCTTCCTCGTCTGCGTACTGTGCACTTGACCGCTCTTATTGTTACCTTGAAGGAGCTCCTGTCCTGTCTGACCTCGTGCTGTTAGGAGAGAGAGCAGCCAGCCCCTCCAGTTCATCTCCTGGCAGGCATAGCTAGAAAGAGCATGCAGAAGCATCTAATCCGTTTTTAATTCTTAACTTCTCGCCCGAAGCAGGTGGTTCTGCTGGAGAATTGTCTGCTGTAAACCAACGTGTTAAACACGCTTGTACGGTGCTTGCCTTGCAGGTCTCTCATTCCTGGCGCTGTTTGCCCCCTGAATATGGGAAGTATAAACATTTAAAAGGAAGCAAATGCTGGATTTGATGGAAAATTAAAAGTGAATAAAAAAAAAGCCACAACCTGTGCAAATTCTGCCTCCTGGTGAGGGAAAATTAAAGCTGTCCTTTGTTAGATGCCTTCTGTCCTTGGGCTTGATGTCGCCGCTTCCAAGCATTGCAAGTGCATGTTTATAAATGCGTTTGCCATTTTGCACAATAAAATTGTAAAACAATTTCTTTCAGATACAAAGCTCAGGGGATAAGTGCAAAGAAATCCATTGACTCCACGTTCTACCTTCTGCTAGACTTAATCACGTTTTTTGATGAGTATCACGCCGGTCACGTTGACAGGGCCTTTGATGTAAGTTTCAAGAGTTCCATTTGAAGTGCAGCCTTCCTAATGCCCTTGAAAGCCCAGAATGTCTCAAATAACATCACTTAAAGCAAAAATTTATATTTAATGACTTAGAAGGTGCTGCAGTGCTATAGACATTTAAAAATTTCTTCCCTGTTGCTTAATAATCAGGAAGATCTTTCTGGAGCTGTTTTGTAGACACTGAACAAAGTATTCCTACTGCTTAACAAAGTGTGGAGATAAACCAATAAATAACAATGAAATAATTTCTCTTGAATCAGAGCATTCCGTTAGCACTTCAAAAACATACTTTATTAGTACATCGTACATAAAACGTTGATTATCTATCCTGATTCCTGATTTTCTTTTTGAAGATTATTGAACGCCTAAAGCTTGTACCTCTTAGCCAAGACTGCGTGGAGGAGAGAGTTGCTGCCTTCCGGAATTTCAGCGATGAAGTAAGTAATACTTCTTGGTTTTAGCTTCCAAAAGCCTTTTGCTGTGTTAAAAGGATCTTAAAACCTTGTCATCTCATCGTTCTTATTCTTTCATGGGGAAATAGGATGGAATTATTTTGTAGTTGTACAAGTAGGCTCTTGGCTTGCAACATTTTCACCTTAGTGCTGCTTTTTGGAGCACTAGAATTCCCTACCCAGAAATCCTTTCTCCATTTTGCAGGAGGCATCTGCCGATGTGAATCTCTCTGAACTTACTGAGTTTGATTCAAGAATTCAGAATATTGAAAACTTTCAACTGTGCTGCTGACTTTTGTAGGGTCTCGTGTTTCCTTCCCTCCAAATTAGAGGAACTCATGTAGTTGGGTATTAGCAGATGAAGCATAAAGGAAGGTTATTACTGCTCTTGAACTGTTTTAACGGGAGGGTGACACTTCTCTTTTAGACAGTTTTTGTGTGTACTTGGGTGCTTTGGAGTTTTTTTGTCTTCAGGCACTTCGGGTTTTATCGGAACTATCAAACATGAAGGTGCAGCCATTGTATGCGTCTGTCTCAAGACTCTGGGTAACTTTTTTTGCCAGGCAGTACAGTCACAGCAGAGGTAACTGTTAAATGTGTGACTATTCTATGAGCAAATACTAACTGTAGTTACCATTGCTTGGTTTTCTGATGGCCTGTAGCAAGGGTAATGATTCTGTCAAGCTGCTTTTCATTGCAATATGTCTTTTTTCTTTTTTTTTTGTTCCCCTTCATTGCGTAGATCAGGCACAATTTATCTGAGGTCCTGCTTGCAACCATGAATATTTTATTCACCCAGTATAAGAGGATGAAAGGCACCAGCCCAGCCACTCCTGCCAGACCCCAGCGGGTAATGGAAGACAGAGATTCGGTAAGATTGTAATCCTCACTGTCTGACAAGTTTTCCTACTTACTTTTTCCCCTGATTTCAAGGGACTGGGCTTCAAATAACTGTGAATCTCTCATGGTCTTTGCTTTTGAGTGCTCAGTTACTTAGAGTCTGAGACTACTCAGGTTGCTCAGTTACTTAGTCCTGAGACTAGTCTCTCATAACTTCAGCTTTGTGTAAAGAAAGGATATTGCTCTAAATGTCACTGAGCTAATTAAGATATACACTATATATCCACCTCCTAGTAAGAGAAAGCAAGTGGTCAGTTTGCTTCTTGGTGGGATCTTAAACAGTTAACAGATGTGGACAGTGCAGTGTCTCTAGGATGGTTGCTGCTGCTGCCTGGACAACTGAGCTGTTGTTTTTCAAGAACTCAATTTCCACTCCTTTCGTTTGAGTTAGTGCCCTGTTCATGCAAAACTGATGTCTGATGGAAAGCCCCTTCCTTGACTAGCTTCTGTAGTGACATGGGCTGACATTTTCAAAGTGCCCTTGAGCAATACACCCCGATGCCCAAGTACATTCACATGGCGAATGGCTGTAGCAATTTGCCAGTGGTGTTCCGCTGCCTCTGCAGCAGAATGGGCAGCTTCCAGGGGCGGTGGTGCTTGGTCTGGCCGCCTGCTTTGAATGGCTGACAACTGTGGGTTTGACTTCACTGCTAGAGTCGATGCTGAAGCATTCCCTCCACCTACTATGGGAGCCCACGCCTTCAGCAAGCCTCAAAATAGGTGCCACTTCATTAAAGGGCACAGCCAGATTTGCAGGCACTGGCCTGTCAACATGCTCTGTCGAGCAGAAGGGTTCTCAGCTGAGCTGTCCTCGGCTTTGGTCTTGTAGCTCTTACTAAGTTAAAGCTGCCACAGGCACTTGAAAACCAAGTTGACCAAACCACTCATCCCCTCTTACAGGTTAAGAAATAAACTCCTTTTGAGAATGAAAACTAACTCGGGCCCCAGCCAGCTTTGCTCCAGGCTTTAGTCATCTGCAAAAGTGCCTTTGATCTGTGAATTGCAATATTGGTAAAAGTCTTAGTAGCGTTTCTAAATTGCATCAGAAAATGAAAGGCTCAAGTAACGATGCAGCTTTTGTGGAGTGCTGTCTGTGTGTGAGCTGCGGGATCCTGCCTTGCAACTGCACTTGTGCTTTAGATTCGCAACATGGGAGGAGAGGGCACGCTGCTTGGGCTTCTCCCACCTTCAATTCTGCACCTGTGAAGAAGTCCCAGGCTATGGCAGTCTGTTACCTGCTCTGTGTGTTCCCCAGGTTGGCACTGAGCAAACAGCCTTAGCTCCTTGCTTTCCATGTGAGCTGTTTATTTCGGGTTTGTGTTTCAGTCTTGTGCCTTACGTAGAAGCATTTAGCATCTCCACAGGGCTGTAATGCTGTCAGGTGCCATCTCAATATGAATACCGTCACTGTGGCCTACCAAAGACTGTTGGACTGGTTGGCGATGGGGATGCCAGCTTTGCTGGCAGGAGTTTGTGTAGAAGGAAGCCACCGCAACATCGTCTCATATCAGCAGCGCACCTCTTACCAGCGTGCTTAATGCAAGCGTGCTTCATAAACACGCTCTGCGCTTTTGTGCTCTTACAGTTGTGGAGATCAGTTGATGATTTACCTTGCAAAAAACCCTTGAAAGTTTTGTTTTTTCAGACTTCCAGTTTTGTTAATCAAGCTTTTGGCCTTGTGGTGGGATCTCATGGCAGCGGGGTGTCAGTGGTGTTGGAGACACAGGGTTTCTGAGTCGTGGAATCTGGCTGCCGTGGGCAATAAGCACTGCGCTTAACTGTCAGAGGGGAAAAGTGGCTGCTGTCTCTGCAGCCAGGGAGGTGGTAAGAGAATAGCTATGTGACTGTAATGTCAGAGGGGAGCATAAATCTCCAAATGTAGGATTAACTAGAGAGAAAAAAATTTACAGCCCTGTAGCTCCCAGCTGCCTAAAGACTTGCACGTGCAGAAAAATACCAGGCATGGGCACATGGAAGGTAGGGTAAGAATAGCTTTAGCCTCTGTTCCCCTTTTTTCTTACCCTGAAGAATTTCCTCCAAGACTGTGGGAGCACGGAATCTAGATCACTTCAGTTTCGCCACTTCTGGGGAGCAACTTGGGGGATTTTAGTGGTGGGAAGAAATGAGGACATTTCAAATGTGAGAAGAGAGGTGTTTCTTCAGCAAAATCTCCTGGTTTACTGCAGATATGAGCTTCTGCAGGCTGTGCTTGGCAAGAATTTTTCTGTTGAACTTCCCTGGGAGAAAGGCAGCTTTTCCTTTTCCCACGGGGAAGCAAATTGTAGGAGAAATCAGACTTACAGAAGCTTTAACAGTGTCGGCGCGTTGCCCAGTAGACAGTGCAAGCAAAAAATGACCTTTCCTTGTACAGGTCCTTTGAAGTCCCTGGGTTTTCTCTAGATCCTTTGGAGCAGACAGGTTCAAATCCCTCTGTTCATTAGAAGAATTTGAAAACAAGAGGTAGTAGCTGTGTGGGGCAGGGAACAGAGTCCCCCAGAGCAGGAACACATGGCTCTTGAATTTGCCCTCTGGTGCCGTGCACTGGTCTGACTGGATCTTGCTGGAATGGGTGGGAGGTAGAGGGGCTTTGGCAGGAGCAGCATGGAGCCGACAGGGTGGAGAGGAAGAGTACCTGTGTAGCCCCCTGAACCCAGCGATGCTCTCTGCTAGGACATCTCCTGTCCCACTTTCGAGATCAAATGGGCTTTATTGAGAAATGATCAGGTTTGGAGTCGGAGCTGGAATTTTATCCATTCGTTTATTTCAGAATGAAAATACCCAAACTATGTTTTGAGTCTTTTTTTTTTTTTTTTTAAACGTATATACATTAATTAATTTTGGGAATGAGGGAGTCCTATCCTGCTTGGCCTGATCCGTTTTGTTGGATTTCAGGCAGAGATTGCTGCAAGCCTGGACTGCAGTGCTGGAAACCATGGCTGCGGTGACAGCCCTGACCCAGATGTGGGAGTGCATGACAGCAATGTCATACCCTCCCTGCCCTGACCCAGGGTGGCCAGCTCTCCGGAGCAGCCCAAGGGCATTATCTCGGCGGCAAAATTAGGTCATGAAAGGAATGGAATTCTTTTTTTTTTTTTTTTTATTATTTATTTGTGATCTTACTTTACTAACATGCATTAAGTAATTACAGCCAATAGAACATCTAGACCTCCAGGCTGCTCTTAACCTCTGCCAACCTCTGACCGTTCTTCCTGAAGTACTGCAACCTGTCATGTTGGTTTGATTATTAAAAATAGACCGGCTCTAGTATCATTGCTACCAAAAAGGTAAAGGGAACGGTAACTCGCACTGCTCCTAAGCCTTTCTTAGTCACAGTGAGAGGTTTTGCCTCTTAATATTTTAATTCCAAAGAGTCAGATACCATGACATGCTTTTTTCATCTACCACCTGCTTTGACCTCCACTGAAAAGCAGGAGGTCAGACATAATTACACCACCTTGCCCTGTAACAGATTTGGAAGCAGACTAGAAGAAGTGTTGGCTGTGGCTGGAACTGAACAAGTAATTTTCGGGCCACCTCGTTAAGTAGCCATGGCATTGGTGTAAAGTGTCTTGAAACAAACATGAGCATCCTGGCTTTTCCATTATCAGCTTCCAAAGTTCCTCTGTTGCAATTGAATAACCGACTGGTTTCACATCACCCCAAAAAAGGGGTAGAATTGCCCAGGTGGGCATCAGGGACGGTGTTTATAACTGTGGGAAAGAATCCTCTTGCCCTGGGAAAGCCCACTCCCTGCAGAAATTACAAGATTGCTGCAGTACAGCAACGGCCCACATTGCTGAAAATGTTTTTTCTTGGGTAATTTTAAATAAATGGGATTTTTTTTTTATGCAAAAGGGTGACTCGACATGCTTTTAATGGTTGCAAAAGGAAATAATTGTATTTCCTTCCAAATGCGGAGATACATTATCCAGAGAGCAGCTCTGAGAAATAAAGGTTACATTTGCTTTTTTGAAAAGGCAAGTGTTTAACTTGTGTTTAACTCGGCTTTCATTGTGGGATTTTTGATACTGAAGTAACTGTGCTTTATTTTTCTGGTTTTTTAGCAACTTCGATCTCAAGCTCGTGCACTGATAACATTTGCGGGGATGATCCCTTACAGGACATCGGGAGACACCAATGCAAGACTGGTGCAAATGGAGGTCCTTATGAATTAGCCGAGAAGCTTTTGCTTAGGGCTGCAGCATCCCGTGCCTGTCTTTAGTGCGTTCAGAGGGTGGGACCAGTGTCATTTTGTATTCTGTATTTTTGTTGATGGAAATAAATTTCTTTGATTTCTATTTGTTTTTGACATTTTCATTTTCACCGATTTTTGTGTTTTTATGTTTCTATTCATTTTCTTTTAAATTGGTTTGTATTTAGGAAATTGTTTTGAATTGGTTAATGGGCTGTGCAGAGAAAGAAGTCATAGATTATGGGGAGGGACTCTTGGTCAGGGAGGGGAGCCATGAGACGAGGGGGAATGGTTTTACACTGAAAGAGGGGAGATTTAGATGAGATCTGAGGGAGAAATTGTTTGTTGTGAGGGTGGTGAGCCCCTGGCCCAGGTTGCCCAGAGAAGCTGTGGCTGCCCCATCCCTGGAGGTGTTCAAGGCCAGGCTGGATGGGGCTTGGAGCAACCTGGTGTGGTGGGAGGTGTCCCTGCCCAGGGCAGGGGGTGGCACTGGGTGGGCTTTAAGGTCCCTTCCAACCCAAACCATTCTATGATCTGCAGTAAGGAGGTGAATGAGCAATTACATAGCAAAAGAGGAAGTGGAGAAGAAAACTGTGATTTAATGCTTGCTGAACATACAGCTTGGAAATTTTAGGCTTGTTTGTTTTTTTGAATGCATGTTAAATGTTGAAAATCTGTTTATGATGCACCACACACGTGACACACTGTTGTCAGTCCATAACATTGTCTTGTGTGGTGTGTTTATGTGGTGCAAATGAGCTCCTTGTGCTGCAGAGACTCCTTTACGCCTAACGAAGTTTAAACTCTTGGGTCGGCATCTCAGATGTACACAGCTCTGCAAATCCTGGAGCTCTGCTGAAGCTTTTGCAGGAGCAGCTGGGCTTGGAAACAGGTATATTTTGGTAGGAGAGATTTTTTTTTTATCAACACAGGAGTTTTTAGCCAGTTGCGTTCAAAATGATCCCGTATCAAGTTCACCAGGAAAAGTAGGAAGTCCAAGTGTGGCTGCGTTGGGCGTGGGTGGATATGACTGTTGGTTTAGTGGGAAACCTGAGTCCCACTGAAGCGAGGGGCATTAAAGAATGGTTGGCTTTAAGCGTTTTGGGATAGAATTAACTTTGTGTGAAAACCCAGGGAGCGTGTTATAGTATAAGCTTTTCTCTTGAACATAGGCTGCCTACCTTTGAAATGAAATGGGAGGAATTTTGGTGGTTGCTCTTATTGGTCCCTGCATACACGCCTTTCCGCACTGCTGCTGTCTTGTTCTCGTTCCGTTTGTGTTACTGGGATCTGAGAACTCATGTGGTTCTGGGTACAGAACAGGCAACAAAACCTCTAGGAGCTGATTTCAACCTTTGCATGTTAATAGCTATTGTGGGAGAGAATTAATCTCCATTTTGCAATGTCTGAGTTTAGCAGCATAGAGCGGTATTTGACTGGCGTGATGACAATTTCCTAATAATTTTTTTTTTTCCACCAGAAAAGTTGTAGCATAAATTTTGTCAACCTTTTGGACAGGAAACAAAGGGATGGCTTGCCCAAGCCACCCAAAACCACATCTCGGCGTTAGTGAACTGGCTGCTGGGATTCCCAGCCAATATAGCTAGGGACTGTGTGGCACGGAGCACTCCTACAGCATGGCCAGGATTGCTGCAGCTGAAGGCTGATAGAGACCCGGACAACACCCTGCAGGTAAAGAGGCCTTGGTGAGTTACCAGACAGTGATTTTGGGGGGGCGGAATTGAATTGTCTAACAAAATGTCAAAGGTGAGTGTGGAAAACTTTATTAGTTATTGTATTTCTGGCATATTCCTGCGTGAATGCTTGTTGGTATGTCTCGGTTGAAAATTCATCCAGTTCCCTACAGAAAAGGTTACCAAAAAGCAGGAGGCAGAGCAAGGCGTCTTTCCCGACGCTTGCAGCCAGTCCTGGTTGGAGGAGGGTTGCCCCACATACGGATAAACCCTGCTGCTGCGTTTTTCCTGCTGGCACTCAGCCCCTGTTGCCAAGTCACTCCCAGCATCAAACCAGCTCACGTACGGAGCGGCTGGCGAGTCTGTACCTGTCCTCGGGCAACCGCTGACCTGAGCGAGAGGGACAGCGTCTGCCGGAGTCTATTTGGGAAGGGCGAAGGCCACCTTCCGTGCTCTAATTCCTGCTTCACCCTCCACGCAGGGACAGAAGTCCTTTGGGGCTCAGCTCTCACCGACGCCATGTGCAGGACCTTGTTCTCATGCCTTTTGCCCATCCCCTGCTCAGCTGAGCTGTCGTGCTGCCTCACTGGTGTGTTTCTGATGTCAAACGTTGAACCTAGGGACCTTGTAAACACAGCAAGTTGCCCTTTTCCTCCCTGCCCTTGGAGTATGGCTATAGCAGATGCTTTCCAGCACTTCTCAGCTGTCACAGGTGTTAGTAAAAGAGAAAATTGATGACTGTATGCAGTTTTCTCCCTTTGAGCTCAGTGGTTGTCACTCCAGCCTCTGGTCCCCTCTAAGCTAGGCAGAAACTGGGGTATTTCATACTTTGAAAAGCCAAGATGGTCCTTCTGTGATGCACAGACAGAGGACACGAACCCCAGAGAGTCAAAGCCCTGGGACTTACCCTGGAAAGGTAAAGCCCAGCCCTGTTTCAGGCAAGATGTGAGAGGTTGTGGGTATAACAGAAGGTGCCATGCGTAGTTGGAATTAAATCATTTGGTCTTGATTGCCCTGTGATTTCTTCTTGCTCCTGTGCAGGTTGCAGGTTGAGAATGTTGCAGCCTGTCCATCTTCCCGTGTTCCCAAGAGCGGTGGGTTTCAGCCCCACGCCTGAGCCTGGCTTTGGCAAACCCGGCTCTCCTCTGCGCGACTGCAAGGGCTTTGCTGCATTGAGGTAGATGCTGACGCGCGTACTGGTGCTTTGCTGAGTAAGGCACCCCCATGGTTTTCCAGATGTTACTGTTTTTTCTCCACCTCACGCTTATTCTGCTGGAGGGGACAACCTGGTTCAGCTCCCCTGGGTCTCTGACCGGCAGACTGTCTGTAACCCTTTGTACCTTCACACTCAGACTTTGCTAATGTGCAGGCTTAACCTTGGTTTTCTAAGTATTCCATCTGCTGGAGGGGCTTTTTGGGCTGTCACTGAATTCTTAAGTTGTGTTTGGAGCAGCCTGCTCAAAGGTGGTGTCACTAAGCACTCCCTTTACACCAGGGAGTAACACTCGCTTTTCCAGTGTGGTGCTGTCAAGGGTGTAGCGAGAGCTGCCTCCATTTTCCTCATGCACAAAAAGGGCTTCGATCTGCTTGGACAGACTCGCACAGGTCGAACTGAAAATTGTGGTAATGTGCGGCAACATCGGAGCAAGTCAGTGTTTGTAGTTTGCCGGCACAGTTTGCAGCAGATCTGTGGATGTTCATCTGAGCTGAATTTATTCCTAGTATAAGAATAAATCTTACCTAGGTTAATAAATCTTCTCTAAGTCAGTGGAGAGCTCCGCCCCTTTGTACACGAAAAAAGTACGGATGAATGCTGCAGATTAAATTTAGGGTAATTCCATCTGCTTTTTCCTACTCTGGGACTAACCCTCGGCAATGAAGAGCCTCCAGGTAGATGAGGTGCATCCTAAGTGGGGGGCTTGTTACTTTGAGTCAAACGCAGCTCAGGCTGGTGTTGCTAGAGAGGATTCAAGGAAGGAGTGAAAAAGTGTTTGCCATGGGAGAGTGTGATGTTCCGTCCCAGTATGGATGCAACGTGCAGCGCATCCCAGTCCGTTCTCCAGGGTTTGCATGGCTCATCCCTGTGCATGTTTCACATCCACAAGCACCAGGGTATCAGCACAGCAGTTCAGAACACTTCATATCCTGCGTGTCCTTCAAACCAGCTCGGAGTTGACGTGGTCTGGATTTACGGGGGAGTTGCAGGGGAATCTGCCCTGTAGGGGGAAAAAAACAAGTTAAAGCTCTGCCCAGGGGTTAACCATGGGCTACTTGTAAAAACTAAACTGAGCTAAGGAAGACAGCCAGCTCATGTGAGGCTTTAACGGGTGCCAAGGAGCAGAAGCTCTGCTGAACCGTGCCTTGGGTGCCCTCCTAAATGCTGCCCTGCAGCTGCTCTCAGTGCGTCCCATCCTCTCAGCTCAGGTTCTTCGGGTTTTGGGGTTTTATTATTTTTCTTATCACCCCAACAACATTAATTCTTCTAAGTGTTTTCAGAGTGGTGCCTGCACTGTTACCCCAGCGTACGCTTGCCTCATCTGATCCTACAGTCAGGTTACTGCCTCCAGCCTGCGAGATACGGCCCCGCTCCTCTGCCTTTGCTTGGGTTTCCCCACGGACTGCAGATTCTGCATCTCCATCCCGCTGTTTTTTGTTTTCCAGACAAATGCTAAATGGGATGGCTCCTCTGTTCTCCTGCCATTGCTGTGTTTGTCTAAGACAGCACTTGGACCTTGTTCCTTGCAGGAGCTGAAGGAATTATGTTCAGAAAGAATAATATCATGATTTTTTTTTTTGTTGTTGTTCTCATTACCCTCTCAACACTTGTCTCCCCAACCTTAATAAACCCCGACCTCTCAAAGCAGCCAGGTCTTTGCCTTCCAGCCTGGAGGAAAGAAAGGGGATATTGTTAATTCTAGTTGTGTGTCCCTGGGGTGGGACCATGCCCAAATGTGGCCACTGTTCATGCCCCTGTACTGGCATTTTTGTCCTGTTTCTCTCTGGCTCTGAGGTTGAAAGGGATGGCAATACTGTCTGGAAGAGGATGGGAGACGATACCTTCGGCCCTGGCAGGTGAGGCTGCTGGCGGTGGCCTGAATAACCGTCTATTTTCCCAGGTTTCCTTCCCTGCAGAGCCGAGAAACTTGAGTCCTGCTCTGCACGGTGGGTTTGCAGAGTCCTTGCATCCTTCCCATGTCACCCAGGGCAGTAGGTTCCCTCTTCCACGGGGATGGAAACGGGACAACTAACAACTTCATTGAAGTCAGAATACAGCGCTTTGGCAAACTTTAAAAGAAAGCTGTGTAGAAAGCATTGCACCACTCTCTGCCTAACTCAATTCACGTTCATTTGATGCATTTAATAGCCAGAATGGTCCAGGGGATCGTCTGGAAGCAAGGGAAAGGCCTGTGGAAGCAACATGGCAGCTCTCACTGCATGAGTGGAGGGGTTGGAGCTCTCCTCTCCCACTCCCTGCGCCGGATGACCCCGGTATTGTTGCTGCAGCTGGTGTTGTGAATCAGGCCGACGACAAGCGCATCCTACTATCCGGCTATTTCACTACACCAGGGTTGCATCATACCACTTGCGTCGCTCTTCACCTGGCCTCTGGAGTCTCGTCTCTCACCTGGAGCATCTTCTCCAGAGTCTCCTCTCTCGCCTGGAGCATCTTTGACCGCGCCGCGTTTAACAGAGACACCCCCTGGTTAAGAGACTCCGTGATTCCTGCTGGTTTGGGCAAGTTAGTGTTTTTGGTGAAATAATGAGGTTGTAAAATAAAGCCGTTCCTGCTGGGCATGGGTCTGCTGCTGCTTCTGTTGTTGTGAGAGGAAGCCAGAGTCCACCTTTGTCACGGCTTGAGGAACCCAGAGCAATTTATTGTCATGTAGACAATTATTCTTTCACCCAATGACCCCTCCCCACCCAGGAAGGGGAATTGGGGAAAAAAACAGGGAAACCCAAGGGCTGAAATATAAACAGATTTAATAGAATAAGACTAGATAATTAATAATATAAAGAACCAGTATCGATCCCGATACAATATAAAACACACAAGGACTATTCCCAGCCCGTTCCCCAGAAGAAGCCGTGCACTCCCCGCAGGGACAGCCAACGTGGGACCCTGCGAGCGCTGCGGCTGCGGGAGGAAGGGAAGGGCTCAGGGCTCCGGCACCGGGGCGAGGAGTGCTCAGGATGGCAGCCAGCAAGGGAGGGGGAGAGAGAGAGAGAGAGAGAGAGAGAGAGAGAGAGAGAACTCCTCAGCAAACTTCCTAATTTCTACTGAATGTGCCGTTTACAGTATGAAATAACCCTGTTGGCAGCTTGGGACAATGCCCAGGTCTTGCTCCCCCTTGTCCCTGCACCTCGAAAACACCAAGACCTTGAAACCTGCACCCCAGAGCTGGCGATAAAGTCAATATTATCGCTAATTCAGACACCGGTGTCTTCTAAAAGTGCAGTTTTCCCAGGCGTTAGAAGAGACCTTACTGAAAAGTAAAATTACTGAAAGAGGAAATTAATCCTGTGCTGCTCAAACCAGGACAGTGCTGCGGGCGGTGTGAGGGGCGAGGTTTTTCCCTCATCCCCATCTCTCCCTCCCCCGCGCCGGCAGAGGGATGGGTGCCGGGGTCTGGGGGGGCTGAGCGGTGGGGTGCAGCAGGGCTGCCTGTCCCCAGCTCCCAGGTAAGCGGGTGCGCGCCGGCCTTATGCCATCAGGGACAGCGTCTGGCCACTCGCGCACAAAAAACACAAAGCAAGTCCTCAAAAAGCAGGTTAAAATTTGTGCATGAATGGAAAAGACGGCCAGAGGCAGCCGGGCGGGCAGCCCCAATTTTCCATTAACTTGCAAAGCACGGCGGGGGCTGAAATTCAAATGGGCTCTGGTGCTGCCCTCCAATTTTATTGCCTGCCGTCTTCGGCGATCTTATCTGTAACTGCTTTTTGGAGCACATGTGACAGCGGGCTGCCGGGGTATAAATGACGCCTGTCCCACCCCCTGTCCTCGCTGCTGGTGGCCGTAGGGTGGGCGCTGAGTGGCAGCGCGGCCTCTGCTCCTCTGGATTAAATCGGGCGTATTAAATTAAATTTGGGGGAGTTTGGAGCCCTGGGTGCTTTTGCAGGGTTTCCCCCTCCCCAGGGTTAGGAGGGAAAGGGGACTGTGGGAGCATGGGCATCGCTGCTGCCAGCCCTGGGCAATTACAGAGGGATGTGGCTGCCACCACTCCGTGTCCCCTGGCCACTCCATCCCCCTTCCCAGCCCCTCAGCATCTGAGTCCCAGCAGTCGCATCCCTCCCATCCCTCGGGGTCACACTCCCCCCTTTCCCCTGGCTTCACCATGAGAAAAAGGGGCCGTTTCCCTCCCCACATCCGCACACTCAATGCCACAGCTAAGATGTACGGGATCTGCTGGGTCGGGGGCAGTATCCCAGGGAAGGGTGAGGGTGCGTGGGAGTCTTACTCCCATTTTCCATAATAAATCCCGGTGGGAACCGAATGTTCCTGGGTTGGGGCCGGAGGCAAACTCAGGGCTGCATTTCCCTGCCGCTCTGTCCTTGGGACTTAATCTCAAACTCGTTATCGCCGCCCGCATCGCGCGCCGGGAGGCAGCGGTGCCTATTATGGCAGCTTTGATACCCCTTCCAGCTATTTTTTTTCCCCCCCTGACCAGCTCGGGGTGGTTTGAGCCGATTCCTTTCCCCGTTAGCAACAGCGGCGGGTGGGTGCCGGTCACTTCACGCCAGTTTTGCCGGGTATAAATCCGGCAAGCCCCTCTCTGCCCTGTCCCTGGCCCCGGCAATGGCCGAGCTGCCTGTCCCGGAGCTGCCCCCCACCCTGTCCCGCTGCAACGGCCGCTTCACCATCAGCACCCTCCTGGGCATGGAGGAGGGCGGCCGGGGTCCCTACACGCCCGCCGAGGGGGCCGGCTGCGACAGCACCCACCTCTCCGGCAGCACCCTCTGCACCAGGACCTTCGGCTACAACACGGTGGACGTGGTGCCGGCCTACGAGCACTACGCCAACAGCAACGGGGTGGGCGATGGCGGGAGGGGCAGGCCCTCGCTGGCGGACCTCCACTCCATCCTCAAGGTAAGGTGGGGTTAATCCGCACCTCCGGCATCCCCCTGGCTGGGCCACTGGGCCACCATGGCGTGGCGTCTCCTGCTTCTTGATGCCGTGCCCATACGTGCATCCCAAGAAGGGATAACCCAGCTGTTTCCAGCTGTGCCAGAGCTCTCCCTCCACGACGGCCGTCTCCCTTCAGCCCTGCCCGCCCTCACCTGCCCTCCCCTTGTCCCTGCAGCCAGACACGGGCCATCTCCGCCCGCCGTTGTCGGAGCCACAGCAGAGCAATGGCGTGCCGGAGGCCGGGCTGGAGGAGGCACCAGAGGAGCCGGGCAGAGCCCCCATGCTGGAGCCCGTCCGCTTCGGATGGGTGAAGGGCGTGATGGTGAGTGCGACTGGTCCCATGGGGAGCATCCTCCTGCCCTGCCACCCCCCCCCAAGCAGGAGGATGATGCATTTGCTCCCCATCGTCACATTTTTCCCAATATAGATGTCTTTTTCACAAGCGTCTGTGTTCTGAACAATGCCCCCGCCCTCCCTGGCGGGTGTCTCTGAGGAGCAGGAGAGCCAGCATGGCCCTGCTGTCCCCAGGCGCCCACATGCTGAGGTCCCCTTCTCTGTCCCCCCTCCCAGATCCGCTGCATGCTGAACATCTGGGGAGTCATCCTCTACTTGCGCTTGCCCTGGATCACCGCCCAGGCGGGAATCGGTGGGTGCCGGCAGCGCATGGCGGGCAGAACGGCAGCACCAGGCTCGCTGTCCTCCAAAACACCTTGGGGATGGTGGCAGTGCTGGCAGCATCGAGCATGGGGCCATGTGTAGGGTCCTTGGGGGTCTCCTAGGGAGGCCGGGGGAGGTCTACGGGGCTTGGGGGGATGCAGGAACAAAGCGGTGCCCTCTCTCTGCAGCCCTGACATGGCTCATCATCCTGATGTCCGTGACGGTGACCACCATCACCGGCTTGTCCATCTCCGCCATATCCACCAACGGCAAAGTGAAGTCAGGTAGAGTGTTGTCCCCCTCCCAGCACAGGCTGCGAGGTGCAAGGAGGGGGCTCAAAAACATTGCGGGGGAGGCAGATAACACCATGGGGTGCTCGTCCTGCCTCAGGGGGCACCTACTTCCTCATCTCGCGGAGCCTCGGGCCGGAGCTGGGTGGCTCCATTGGGCTGATCTTTGCCTTCGCCAACGCGGTGGCCGTGGCAATGCACACGGTGGGCTTTGCCGAAACTGTCCGGGACCTGCTGCAGGTGAGAGAGCGGCTCTGTGTGTCCTTTGGGTCCCGTCCCCCCAGCCTCCACCATCCCCACCTCGTCCATCCCCACCTCGTCCATCCCCACCTCTTCATCCCCACCTCCTCCATCCCCACCTCCTCATCCCCACCTCCTCCATCCCCACGTCCTCCATCCCCACCTCCTCCATCCCCACCTCTTTCCCGCACAAGCTGCATTAATTATCAACATTTATGTTAACGTTGGGCCACCGATAATCAACCACCGGCTACTAAAAGTCGTGGCAATGCTGGTGGTTGGGTAAGAGAGAGGGTTATTTCCGCATCGTAGACGGTTCCCCCTCCCCAGGAGCACAACTCCCTCATTGTGGACCCCACCAACGACATCCGCATCATCGGGGTCGTCACCGTGACGGTGCTGCTGGGCATCTCCCTGGCTGGCATGGAGTGGGAGGCCAAGGTACCGCTCACTTCTTCTGCTCACCTTATCCCCTTGGGCTGATAAGAGCCATCCCTGCTGCATCCAAGGAGTGGAGGATGCCCACAGCTCCCCCAAAATGTGCGAGGGTGTCTCCTAACACATCCTTCACCCTCTCAGCACCCAAACCCTGACCCCTCAGCTGGCTCTTTCTGGTCTGGCAGGCACAGATACTGTTTTTCCTGGTCATCTTGGTTTCCTTCATAAATTACCTGGTGGGGACGGTGATCCCAGCCACCGCTGAGAAGCAAGCAAAGGGCTTCTTCAGCTACCGAGGTGGGTCCACCACAGGTCGGGGTTACGCTCAACAGGTCCAAGCGCATCACCGGAACCCGGCTCTTTGCTGCTGTTGGGGGAGAAGTTTGCTATGGGCAGGTGCTCCTCGCTGAGGGATGTCACTAAATGCACGATGTCTTCCTCCCATGGGTTACCCACCACCAGCGGTGGGCCTCCAGCAAACGCTGAGCTGCTTCAACCAGGAGAAAGGCGGTTGGGAGGCCCCAAATGCTTCTCCTCTGCTTCTTCCCCAGCTGAAATTTTTGCCCAGAACTTCGTGCCCAACTGGCGTGGACCCGAGGGCTCCTTCTTCGGCTTGTTTTCCATTTTCTTCCCGTCGGCAACTGGCATCTTGGCTGGGGCCAACATTTCGGGTGACCTGAAGGTGGGTTTTGAGCGTTGCTGCCTGAGCCGGTGTGTTTCAGGGTTCGACCCTGTGTTCCCAGGTCTTTGGCTTTGATCCACCTTTTAGACTCTATTTTGTTTCTTCTGGAAACTTTGGGGAAGGCTCAGCAGGGAGATGCTCTGCCCCTTTGTGTCGCAATGAATTCAAATCCCTCTTGTGAAACAGCAGCCGCAATTAAAATGCTGCTGGAAAGCTGTCTTACATCTCTCTGCAACTTCCTTGGGCAGGATCCCGCCGTGGCCATCCCCAAGGGCACCTTGATGGCCATCTTCTGGACCACCATGTCCTACCTGGTGCTTTCTGCTACGATCGGTGAGCAAAACCACCTTGGGTGAGCTGAAAGGGGCAGCCTGAGAGGAAGCAGGTGGTGGGAAGAGGGAGCAAACCATAGGTGCTGGCACCGATACCCCGGGCCGGCATGGGTGCAGGTGGTGAGTGGGTGCTGTGTGTCCCCCACAGGCGCCTGCGTGGTGCGGGATGCCTCGGGCAGCCTGAACGACAGCGTGGCGGTGGGCTCGCCGGGCTGCGAGGGACTGGCCTGCGGCTTTGGCTGGAACTTCACCGCCTGCGCCCAGCGGCAGAGCTGCCAATATGGGCTCAGCAACTACTACCAGGTGCTGCTGGGGACCGTCACCCCCCCCACCCCCAGTCCCAGCTCCTGGCTGGGTTTGTGCTGCAAGGGATGGGTTTCCCGGAACAGCCCCGTGTCCACATCCCCCCCAGCATCCCGGGAGGCACCGGGGGGGCACATTTTCCTCAGGCTTTTGGATGTGGCTGGACTTCACCGTCCAGATAATGTTGATGGAAAAGCCCTGCGGGTGGCAGGATGGGGCCTGTGGGCTGGAAATCCCTTAGGGCCAGGGCAGGGGCTGATGCACGGGGGGTGCCGGGGGTCCTGACCACCTGCTTTTGGGGCAGAGCATGAGCATGGTGTCCGGATTCGGCCCCCTCATCACGGCGGGGATCTTTGGCGCTACCCTCTCCTCGGCACTGGCCTGCCTTGTCTCAGCACCCAAAGTCTTCCAGGTAAGGGGGTGGCATGTCTGTGTCCCCCGGCTCCCGTCCTCGAGCCCAGCAGCAGGAGCAGGTGATGCTCCCAGTGTCACGCCGCTGGCAGCAGATGTATGACCGTGGGGAGGGGATGTGCTCAGTGCGATGGGGCTTTGTGGCCATCAGCAGTCCCACGAGGGGCGAGGAGGATGTGAAGGCACGAGGCCAGTTTGGTCCTTGCTCTTACGGGTGCAAGAGCCATCATGGTGCTGCCGTCCCATGTCCCCAGCAAAGTCTGGAGTCCCCAACACGTCTCTCCCCGCAGTGTCTCTGCAGGGACCAGCTCTACCCTCTCATAGGCTTTTTTGGGAAGGGCTACGGGAGGAACAGCGAGCCCATCCGCGGCTACATGCTCACCTACGTCATCGCCGTTGGCTTCATCCTCATCGGTAGGTGCATGGCACCCTGCCGGTGCCTGCTGCCAGCCAGGTGACTTGGTCCCTGCCACCAACAACTCGCTCTCCTCTTCCTCCTCCTCCCCACAGCCGAGCTCAACGCCATCGCCCCCATCATCTCCAACTTCTTCCTCTGCTCCTACGCCCTCATCAACTTCAGCTGCTTCCATGCCTCCATCACCAACTCCCCAGGTGGGCTGTGCCGCGCCACACTGTGCCGTGTGGCAGGGGGGTCCCCATCCGGCTCCCCGTCCCGGCAGCAGCCGCTGTCTGTGTTTGCGTGCAGGCTGGCGACCCTCCTTTCGGTATTACAGCAAGTGGGCCGCACTCTTCGGGGCCGCCGTCTCGGTGGTGATCATGTTCCTGCTGACCTGGTGGGCAGCCCTCATTGCCTTCGGAATCGTCGTCTTCCTCCTGGGATATGTCCTCTACAAAAAGCCGGGTGCGTGGCCGTAACCTGGCATGGGCGATGCCCCAGGAGGCGTCTGGCCCCGTTGCTGATCCATCTTCCCCACGTAGATGTCAACTGGGGCTCCTCCATGCAAGCCAGCTCATACAACATGGCCCTCAACTACTCGGTGGGGCTGAGCGAAGTGGAGGAGCACATCAAGAACTACAGGCAAGGGCGGCTCGCCGTGATGCCAGGCATGGAGGGAGGGGGGATGGAGAGCCAGCCACCACCACCAACAAACCCGGGATGGCTTCATGCCTATGGCCACATCCTCACCACCATCCTCAGTAACCGGTAGCCCCAGCAAAATGCGGCTGTCTCCAAAATCCCACATCTGTGCTATGTGGGCAGAGGTGGAAATTGGGGCAAACCTTCCCTTCCCAGTACCAGGCAGACACAGACTCATTGGTCTCATCTGATATAAAAAGGTCAAAGAGTGAGGGTGGACCCTCAGCTGCATGTTTTTGTATCGTCCTACCTAAAGATGCTCCCTGTAGTTGCCACTGGCCGGGCATGGGAGAAGAGACGTGGCTCATTCCAGAGAGGCTCGGTGCCTCCCAAGTACCAGCCTTGGCCCTTCCCTCTCCCCGCCCGCAGACCCCAGTGCCTGGTGCTGACCGGCCCCCCCAATTTCCGCCCGGCCCTGGTGGACTTCGTGGGGACATTCACCAAGAACCTCAGCCTGATGCTCTGCGGCAATGTGCTCATTGTGAGTCACCTGCAAAAGCTTGTTGGTTCCTTGTCCTGGGGGCTCCAGGGAAATCCAGATGTGTCCTGGTGGGATCACGGGGCCATGGATGGAAACGTGCACATCTATGTGCCGCCAGATGATTAAATGTTTTGTCTGAAAGCCTCTCCAGCTTGTTAAGCAACAGTGATGAAGCACCAGCATGTCCATGTGGGCTAATGGCTCCCCCTTGCCAACTAATTGCCAAAGAAAAGATGGGGTAGGATGAGGCAGTTGCTCAGAGGACAGGAGTGGTCCTACAGCCCTGAAGAGCAGTTGGAGCCATGGTGCAGCAAACATGAGCTTGTCCACAGCCATGGGGCTGCTGGCATCGTGTGTGCTGGCTGTTGGCTCCCAAATTTGCTGGTTTTCTTGTTGTGATTGCAACTGCCCATCAGGTCTTGCCACTGATTTGGGAAGAGAGGAGCTGGAGGTCCTTGGTGTCAAGACCAGCAGCTGGAAGGGGCCGCCAGTGCCTGAGCCCCTTCCCCTTCTCTCCCCAGGGACCGCAGAAGCAGAAGATGCCGGAGTCCCAGCTGACGGCAGACAGACACATCAAGTGGCTTATGAAGAGGAAGATCAAGGCTTTCTACACGGATGTGGTGGCTGAGGATCTGAGAAGCGGCGTCCAAATGCTCATCCAGGTAGAGCCACCTTTGGCTGTTGATGGTCAGATCTTCCATCATGGCCTGGGGGGCTCGTACACCCCTCCCCGACCTCGGGGTACCCCCTTTTGCATGACTCCCTTGTGGGCTGGCACCACCCGTGTCCATGGCGTCTCATGGGGACATCTCTCGGTAGGCTGCCGGCCTTGGGAAGATGAGACCCAACATCCTGGCACTGGGCTACAAGAGGAACTGGCAGACAGTGTCCCCGCAGAGCCTGGAGGACTACGTGGGCATCCTGCAGTATGGCCATGCTGCATCTTCCGCCCCTGGGGACGCCAATGGTGGCCCCATGACTGAATGTGGGGACACTGTGGCCACGTGTGCAGGGTCTGGCCGGGCTGGCAGTGCTGCCCAACACGAGCCGGCCACCATTAACTGCCTTCTCCCTCCTTCCAGTGACGCCTTCGATTTCAAGTACGGCGTGTGCTTAATGAGAATGAAGGAAGGGCTGAACGTTTCCCGAGTGATGCAGGCTCACGGTAAGCACGTTTGGGCAGATGCTCAGAGACGTGCCGGAGCTGTGGGATGTGCCAGCCGGCAACGTGTCCCCAGGTGAAGGTCACACTCCTGGGCTGGAACTGAAGGGGATGGGGACAGCAGGGTGCTGCCCTGCTGCCCGTGCTGTTGTCCTCCTTCCCCAGTTAACCCCACGTTCGAGGCAGCGGAGCACCCCGAGGAGAACAGCACTGGTGGCAGAGCAGCCCCGGGCACAGGTTGGTACTGGCTCGGGGCCGCGCAGAGCATCCCCAGCTTCAAGGATTGTTTTTGGGGAGCCACATTCGCAGGCAGGGCCATGGGTTTCAGCAGCGATGGGGAGCAGGGCTGGGGCCAGGAGGCAGCGCTGCCTTTAATCTGTGGCCAGCAGTGCCCATCGCCGACACCAGGACCCTCTCGCCCCAGCAGCGGACCCTGCCGCCTTGGCCGGCGAGCAACAGGCGAGCACCATCTTCCAGAGCGAGCAGGGCAAGAAAACCATCGACATTTACTGGCTCTTCGACGACGGAGGTAACCTTCACCTTGAACTGCTGTGGCTCTTCGCCGTCCGTCTGTCCAGCCAAGCTGAACCCAGCCCCTCCACCGCACTGCCCGGGAGGGCTCGGTCCTCGCCGAGTGGTGCCAGGGCATCGCTGGCATCGAGAAAGCACTGGTGAGCTCCCAGGGTCACTGCCACCATGTCTCCCATGGGGTGTTTTGGGGACAGGTCTCACGCTGCTCATCCCCTACCTCCTGGGGCGCAAGAAGCGGTGGGCAAAGTGCAAAATCCGGGTGTTCGTCGGCGGGCAGATCAACAGGATGGACGAAGAGAGGAAGGCGTAAGTGCTGGTGGCGGCTCACATCTGCAGCTCCTCTGAGCCACACGGCCACTGCCGCTGTCCCCATGGGGGGTGGCAGGAGCCACTTCCCCCTCCCTGAGTCCCCTAGGCTTTGCTGTAATGGGTTTTTGGTCTCCGACCTGGCTTCTTTGCCTCACTCCCACAAAAAATCAACGTGACTGTGGGGGGGGGAAACCCAAGTGCAAACTGAGAATGGCAGCGGGGATTTCTGCCAGGACGGGTCCCTGCCGGAGCCACCGCGCCCTGCTAATTTTTGGCAAATGTGTCCTTTTCCCCCCGGCAGGATCGTCTCTCTGCTGAGCAAGTTCCGCCTCGGCTTCCACGAGGTCCACATCCTCCCTGACATCAACCAGAAACCCCAGCCGGAGCAGTAACCACCCCCCTCTCCTTCTCCCCCCACCCCCAGCACCCCCAAACCACCTCCCCCGGGCCCCCTTCCCCGGCACCGTCTGCTTGTCTTGCAGCATCAGGAGGTTCGAGGACCTGATCGCTCCCTTCAGGCTGAACGACGGCTTCAAAGACGAGGCCACAGTGAACGAGATGAGGCAGGGCTGTCCCTGGAAGATCTCTGATGAGGAGGTCAACAAAAACAGAGCCAAGGTAGCACCGGTGGTGGGGACGACTCCCACAGAGGGTGTCCTGCTTTTGAGACAAAATTCGGTCTTTTTGGAAACAATTATTTTGCACACCAACTCTCTCTGCTCCGCAGTCGCTCCGACAAGTGAGGCTGAATGAGATTTTGCTGGATTACTCGCGGGACGCGGCGCTCATAGCCATGTAGGTGCCAGCAGCGCCTGTTTCTTACCCCATGGCAATGGTCCCTCTGGATGTTCCCCCCGCGCAGGGAGATCCCGGCTGGACACCCCAGCGCCATGCTGGGACGGTGCAGCACTGCGGGGAAATAGCCTTGGAGGGCACCAAGGGGTCCAGCCACCATGAAGGTGGGGGGAGGACGTGGCATTGACCCTTTTTTTTAAGGGAAATAACCTGCAAATTAGCATGGGATTGGGAGAGGGGCTAAGGAGGGAGCTCAGCTTGCGGGGGTGGCCGGGGGGTCTGTGCTCAGCCACACTGAGCCGGCCCCTCGCTGCTGCTGCAGCACGCTGCCCATCGGCAGGAAGGGTCACTGCCCCAGCTCCCTCTACATGGCCTGGCTGGAGACCCTCTCGCAGGACCTGAGACCCCCAGTCATCCTCACCCGCGGCAACCAAGAGAACGTGCTGACCTTTTACTGCCAATAAAAGCTCCTGGACCCCTGCCGAGTCGGGATGTGAATTTTTCAGGCTGGTTTTGACCTCGGAGCACGTTTGCCCAGGGGAGATGCGAAGGTGCATGGTCGCCAGCTCTTGGGAAACCCTCTTACAAAGACATGTTTTGCCCATTGTAGGTTGTATGCAGATAGATGTATATACAAGCACAAGAAGGACACGGAGCTGTTGGAGCGGGGCCAGAGGAGGCCACGGAGATGCTGGGAGGGCTGGAGCCCCTCTGCTGTGAGGACAGGCTGAGAGAGCTGGGGGGGATCAGCCTGGAGAAGAGAAGGCTCTGGGGAGACCTTAGAGCCCCTTCAAATCCCTAAAGGGGCTCCAGGAAAGCTGGGGAGGGACTCTGGATCAGGGAGGGGAGCCATAGGATGAGGGGGAATGGTTTCAAATGGAAAGAGGGAAGATTTAGATGAGGTAGGAGGAAGAAATTCTTTGCTGTGAGGGTGGTGAGCCCCTGGCCCAGGCTGCCCAGAGCAGCTGTGGCTGCCCCATCCCTGGAGGTGTTCAAGGCCAGGCTGGACGGGGCTTGGAGCAACCTGGTCTGGTGGGAGGTGTCCCTGCCCAGGGCAGGGGGTGGCACTGGGTGGGCTTTGAGGTCCCTTCCAACCCAAACCATTCTATCATCCTATGATTCTATATAAAATAATGCGGGTCCCATGTAACAGGCATCGCTCTGGCTCTTGGTTTAGCCGGAGCCATGCAGGTCAGGTGTGGGGTGCCATCCAGAGAGCAGCAAGGGGTCAGTGGGACCCCCACGCCTTCTTCACCAGGAGAGCCCAAGCCATGTACAGGGATGGAGCCACTGCCCCAGCAAAGCCACTGTCATGGGGTGAGAACCCCAGCACCAAGCCCAGGGGCTGCGGGGACCCCGCACGTCCACTGGGGGACGGGGACTCCCAGCCTTGAAACAAGCTGGGACACCCCCAACAGCCGAGAAGCAGCGAGATGTCACCTCGGGCTGTGGTGCCTGGCTGCAGGCGCACATCCAGCCCCTGATGGAGACAAAACTCACCACCAGAACCAGGATATTTCCTGGTGCAGACGGCCCCGGGCAGGAGAAACCTGCCCCATGTGAGGCAGGAGCAAAGCTTGTTTTCCCAAACCACAACCTCGTCGCCCGTCAGGAGAAGCACATGACCCCGTTCACCTTGATCTTTACAGAATTTACTGATAATCACCACCAGGATTAGAAGTGTCAGTAAAAAAATAAAATTTACAGAGTTTTCTATCATACAAAGATTTGTTCATGACAGTCGCAGTCGTTAGTGAGACAGGAAGTCAGGCGGTATCTAAATCAGCACAGAGGATGTTCGTGCACAGAAAGTGGGGCCACGAGTCTCGGCTTGAGCAGCGACGTTTCCCCAGGGCAGGCGGCTTCTCTGCAAGGTGTTTCCTGGACCGACGCTCTTGGCCGGGGCTTCAGAGCACTGCCCAGCCAGGGGCACCTTGGCATTGACATTTTTGCAAGCTCTTGTCAGCTTTTGGCAAGTTTGACTGAGCGAAGTCTACCGAAACCCGCTGAAAACTGAAGGAATTCCTCCGCTTGCCTCACTCAGGATAAGGAACACAAAGGGAAGACCAAAGCGTCGTGATGAGAGGGGAGGAAACCACCAGTAGTGACTGGTCTGGTGCATCAACTCAAAACCACTCCTCCTTCCCATTTCGATCTGGTTTTACTGGAGAGGAGGTCAGGAAGGCAGCCAGGGGAGCGGAGGAAGCTCTGTGAGTACCGGGGCAACACAAAGAGCTCTCCCCCAGCACTAAAACCTGTCACGGCAAGTCAGCAGCTGATTTTTCACCTTTTATGCAAGAATTCCCTGACAATTCCCCAGCGCCTGGGCACTGAGAGGCACCACCAGCTCCAATCACTCAGCTTCCAAACACTGGCCGAGCTGCCAACTCTTCAAGTGAAGCAGCACACCCCCCCACAAAAAATGACTTTGGGTCATCACAATGGGTAAAAATCAGGAGGTTTTCGGTTTGCCCAGCACCAAGCGATTATATCAAGTGATTTTTTTTCATTTGTTCTGAGCTCTTAACAGCCCGGATTAGCCCCCTGTGTGCCTCAGACCCATTACTGCAGAGGAACCATCCTTGTGCCATGGCGCACTGATAAAGTGCTGTCCTAGTTTGGAATCAGCTTAGTCCTTGCTACTGAGGGATGCCAGGCAGCAGGGCAGGGGCAAAGGGGAGCACAGCGGGTGCCCAGGACACAGTTTGTAGCGTCACCTGAAAGGTAAGGCCAGACTTGCCCAGTCTAAGTCCCATGAGGGACTTTTAACTCATCCAGGAAAACACAGTTTAATTCATGTGAATCAAACCAGGGACTCCGGACATGCGCTGTGTATGCAGCCATTTGAAATAAGAAGTGGGAAGGGGGAAAGACATCTAGAGAGATCATTATTCCTGCTTTTTCACTGGGGGCAGAAGCAAAGAGGGAAGGAGAGGCTCAACTGTCCCCCAGGGGATGCAGCGGGAGGAAAACCAGCTCTCTACCAGCAGCACAGCAAGCAGGGCACTCCAAAGATCCAGGGTTTAGTATGTGTTACACCACTTGGACCTCACCCACCTAAGAAGAAGGATTCAGATGAAAGTCTTTCCTAAAATGCACAGCTTCATTCCCTGAATTAACACAGGCTAAAATTTAGAGTCATCTCAGTAAATAGTTCCCAAAAAACACCTCTCTCCATCAGCTGTCAACAGACTGCTCTGGATAACTTAGTACATAAAGAGTTCTTTCTTCATGATCAACCCATGGCCCTGTTGAGGGTTGTTTCAGTACAGAGGACATGGGGTTCATGGAAGATAACTGTCCTTACGAAATGCTGCAGGTAAAAAAGGTGAGCTGGTTTGGAAATCAAAAGAGTTCAGTGAAAACACAGATGGGAATCGTGTCCTGGGAGGCTGGACACAGACAGTGCCTTCCCTCGGCAGCCCACATGACTGTCAGCTGGCGATAAACAAACAAGGATCACAGCAAAGCCACGGAGCCGGCTACAAAGCCATGTCCTTTGAGTTCAACCTCCACTTCCCCAAGGACCTCAAAAAACCAAGCCCCCAGAAAGCACCCAGCTAGCTAATGGAGAGCCCCGGCTGCGTGGCATGCCTCCAGGCAAAAGGGCAGATCTAAGAGTTCTAGTTAAAAATCACTTAAAATGAAACAAACTAAACCAATTCATTAGAAGAGACCACACTGCCCGCCACAAGGGTTGCTTTGGAGCTGTGTTCACACGGCGTGCCCCTGATGGACACGGGAATCACCCAGGCTCCTGCCGGGAGCCTCACAAGCATCCCCACACCGGCACGCTGCAGGTGGGATGCCAAAAATGCAGTGCACTCCCTGCCTCTGCAGCCAGGGAGCCCCAGTCATGACAGCCCAGTGCCGGCCATGCAGTTGTCACCAGCGCAGCCAGCGAAGCAGCAGCGTGCTGCATTTTCTGTAAGCTGGCCAGTGATGTTCACATGTCAGTGAAGACACCCAGTTCCACCACACCAATGTAAACATGATCAGCAAGTAAAAAGAAAAGAGAGAAGATTAAAAATACGAGGCTCCTTCACAGCCTGAGAAGCAACAGCGCATGGTCATGCATGCGCCCTGGGATTTCTAGCGTGGGCAGCAGGGCGTAGCACCCGTTCAGCTCTGCTTTGCTTCTCGGGCAGTAGGTACACAGCGCCAGGAGAGCTTTCACTGTAATAAAATTCATAAAAACAGCAATCCTTTGTACGCCAGTTATTTCCCCTGCTGCAGCATTCATAGTCACAGCTCTTGGACATAAATTTGCACTTTTCATCTGTCTAAAAAGATTTTTCCATTTGCTGCTCCCAAATTCACTATGACCAAGACCTGGTATTAGGAAGCTGGGGCCAGGAAGAAAACAAATTAATTTTCTCATTTAAAAAATTCACATTAAAAGAGCTTCAGGTTCACTGAAAACAAAGCAGCAAGAGGTCAAAGCGTTAAGTGAGCTCCGAAGACACCACATCCTTCTGTGGCAGTGTTTCTACCCCAGAACAGCCAGTGTCACATCTGAGTTACGTCCTGTTGCTATAATTCATCGCTGGTGAAAGGTACATGGGCCTTCTCCTCTGGAATCCATTTTCCTATCCTCCAGGGAAATAGTTTCACTTGGCACTTCATGTTACAAAAAAAAGTAACAAAATTCACAGTTTTGCTTAATTTGCAGCCATGCTGGAGGCAGGAGCAGGCCTTCATGTATCTTTTAACCAGTGGAGAATCACACGCAGAGGCACCCCTCGAGTTGCGTTCCCTGGTTATTTGCTTCAGACACGGCGCCAGCAGCAGATCCTTTGTTCTTCCTTCGATCTATGATCTCCAGCGTCTGAGGAAGAGCTAGAGAGTGGCTAAAATGCGCAGAAACGAAACCACCACCACGCAGAATGTCTGGCCCACTCCTAAAATGAGGGCTTCGAAGGGAATCATTTTTTTCCCTGCAGCTCTGTAAACTCCAGCAATGGCAGCACCTGTGAAGAGGGGAAAAAGCCGAAACATGAATGTGTGACAGCGCATGTGAGACACATACTGTTGCACTGCAGGAACAAAGGGGGAAGTCTCAGAGGATGTGAGACTGGGGCAGAGAACAGGGGGTTCTGTGGGAGAGGGCCCCGAACCCCTACACACCGGCTGGCAGAAACGCAGGACTGGGTTTACAGTGACAAACCTCAGCCAGTAACCAACGTGGCAATGGGTAAATTGGTGAGGAAACGCTACTGAGGCCTCCAGAAGGCTTGGAGGTTGGGGCAGTTTTGGACATACTCTCATCACAAAATCCTCTATGCCACAGTCCACAAACTGCAAATATTATCCAGTTCTGGGCACACAAACTAAACCTGTAAGTGCTTTTTCTCCCAGTGCTCAGAAACCTGAAAGTCCACCCGGCTCTACACCTGACAGGCATGCGCAGTATCCCTGACAAAGAGCTTGGTAGGTGGGATGCTCCACCTATGTGTGTTCAGTTTTGGGCTTCTCATGACAAGAAAGACATTGAGGTGCTGGAGCATGTCCAGAGAAGGGCAACAGAGCTGGTGAGGGGTGTGGAGCACAAGTCCTGTGAGGAGCGGCTGAGGGAGCTGGGGGTGTTCAGCCTGGAGAAGAGGAGGCTGAGGGGAGACCTTCTCGCTCTCTGCAACTCCCTGAAAGGAGGGTGTAGCCGGGGGAGTCGGTCTCTTCTCCCAAGGAACAGGCCATAGGACAAGAGGCCTCAAGTTATGCCAGGGGAGGTTTAGATTAGGTATCAGGAAAAATTTCTTCACAGAAAGGGTTGTCAAGAATTGGAACAGGCTGCCCAGGGCAGTGGTGGAGTCGCCATCCCTGGAGGTGTTTAAAAGCTGGGCAGACGTGGTGCTGAAGGACATGGGTTAGTGGTGGGTTTGTCAGTGTTGGGTTGATGGTTGGACTCGATCATCTGAAAGGTTCCTTCCAACCTAGATGATCGTATGATTCTATTCTATGAACTCTTTCAAACATGGGGCAAGGGGGGGAACATAACCAAAGCATTCATCTCCTCTCCACCCCGGGGAATGCTGCGGTTCGCCACGCTCCCGAAGGCAACCTCTGATTCTGACAGAGCCACCCGGCCGCTATTTTCAAGCATCTACCGTACTTGTCAGGATGCCGGCGGTAATGGGTCCCACGATGCCCATCAGCAGGAGACTCACAGACATGAACCTGCCGTACTTGTGATGCCTGAGCGTGAAGAGCGCTAGCAAAGCGGCCGGGACGTGGAAGGAGAGGGAGGAGACCAGGGCCCACAGGAAGACGCCATACCACATCTCTGTGGAGAGAAGGGCCGTGAGGGCAGGCTCGGGGCCCGCAGGCCTGAGGGCCCCGCTCCGAGCAGGCCCCGAGGCGGGGAAGGGTACCTGGGAAGGTGGAGAGCGGGCTGGAGTAGGTGGTGGTGCCGTTGCCCACGCGGGGCACCAGGCGGAGGCTGAGGATCTGCTGCAGAAGCCCCCCGCCGCCGCCGCCGCCCGCCTCGCCGCCCTCCATCCCCTCACCGGCCCCACCGCCGCCATCCGCCGGCTCCCCTTCCCCCCGCCCCCTTCCGTCCTTTCCAGCCAGTGGAAAGCGCCGCTCCGTGACAGGCAGGGCTCCCCGCCAACCGCCGCTCGCCTGGACACGCCCCCCGGCCCCGCGCTGCCATGGGAACGGCTGTCGGCCGCAAAGGACGCCGGGAGCTCGCTCGCAACGGAAACGCCTCCGGGGCCGGAGGGGCGCTCTAGCCCGCCTGGCGGCTTTCTCCTCGCTGCTTCCCGTCCTCGGCGCCGCCTCGGTAGGCGCAGTCACCTCCCACCTCGCCAGGGGGCGCCACGGCACCGGCGGCGACGCTCTGGGCAGCGGCGGGCGCGCGCGAGGCGGCGGCGGCGGCAGGCGTAAGGAGGCGGCGGGGCCGGCATCATGTCGGGCTCGGAGGAGTATTCCTCAGCCGAGGATGAGGACTACGTGCCCTCGGGTGAGCGGGGGCGGGCCGGGGCCGGGGGCGGCGGCGGTTCCGGTGGTCCCGGTCCCGGTGCTGACCGACTGTGCTTGTAGGTGCGGAGTACAGCGAGGACGACGTGAGCGAGCTGGTGCGGGAGGAGGCGGCGGCGGACAGCCCGCGGCCGCCCCGCGGCAGGAGGAGCCCCCGCCGCCCCGCCAGCAGGTACGGCCGCGGGAGGAGCCGCCCGCCGTTCCCCGGGTGGGAACATCCGCGTTTAACTCGGCCCGGCCCGGCCGGGAGCCGCCTGCGCCGGGGCTCGTCCCGCCGGGCGCAGCACTGAGGGGCTGAGAACGGCTTGTCTTCGTTGCGGTTTCACGTCAAAGGCAGAGATACTCAGGCTTGAAAGATGCCGTGCCTGGAAACCCTCCCCAGGAGCTAATTCTTGTCCTTTGATAAGCCTTTTTAGGTAAAAATCACTTTTTGGTGCCACACATGTACAGTTTATTTAAAATTGGTTCCTATTCTGCCTAAGTTCTCCTCCCCTCGTGGTTCCTACAAAATCCCAGAGTCCATTATATACTTACACGCGTGCCAGCCCACTTCAGGGGTCTGCCTGCTTCAGTCTCGCTGTGTTCTCTGAACAGCATCATCTCTTAATTAATTAGCTTCACCCCCAGACATTAGGGGAAACGTCCCAGGTAGAATGTCTTAGCGAGAACATGATATACTGTGTTGCTTCACCCATGCTTACAGTTCAGCTTGGGAATACTGTTGCAGCACCTCACTCCATGTGTGTGTGTGTGTATATATATATATGTGTGTATATATATTGGTATCTGCTTCCAGGAAGAGGAAGAAAGGAGGTCTCTTGCTAGAGCCAGCTGAGAAAGAGGAAGAAAAGGCTCAGCAGAGTGAAGAGGAGGAGGAAGAGGAGGCAGTGGATAATGTAGAGCAGGTGGAAAGAAACAGAGAAGAAGAAGAAAAAAGGAAAGAAGATGCTCTTTGGGCCAGTTTCCTTAGCGACGTGGGACAGAAACCCAAAGCGGTGTCTGCCACACAGGTGACACATGGAAAGAAGGTAACGGGGGCCTGGGCCTTCACCCAGGGAGTGTGGGAAGGGCCTGAAGCTTTAGAGCACACGCCATTGGTTCTAGCTGATATCAAATATCAGTCAGAGCTGGGAAGAGGCTGGGTTCACCCCTGCCCCATCTGCTTTGTAACCCTGGAGTCCTGTCATGGGGCAAACCAAACTCCTGCTTTCCTTCCAGCTGGGGAGGTCTGTGATCTGGCGGCGCTACTCTTGGAGCTGCTTGTCAGTATCTTGGAGTGTCCCACAGAGCCCTGTTGGCTTCTCTTCCTGGTCCTGGATTCTCCTTGTGACGTAGCAGCAGCACAATGAGGTTCCATCTGAGTTGTGTGTGTGGGCACAGCTCTCCTCTGAGGCTTGTGCCTTTCCTGTTGCTCAAAAAAGGGGAGACTCCGCGTGTGTGAGTGGGGAAGCAGAAGTGACTTGCGCTGACGTGTCTGTGCCTTCATCCTCGTACACTGAGGGGGTCTGGAAGATGCTGCATGTTGGGATGGATGTTTGTAACAAGAATGAATCTAGCTTTTTCTAGTTTCCTTTATAAACCTCATTTACGTGCTCTCGCTCTCTGTCTGCAGAGGTTTTCTGTAGAGACAATTCTGTGTGTAGTCAGCCATTTAAAAGGATTTGGTTCTTAATAAAACCAAATGTATGTATTTGCCTTGCAAAAGCTTTCACACTGAAGGTGGTAGAAGGGAAGAAGGTACCAAAACTGACCCTCTGTTGCTAGAATTGTTGTGGGTTTTTTTGAGTGGTCAGCTAAAAAAGTATTTTGTAACAAAAGTCTGGACTGTCGACTCAGTGATGCGTGGCGAGCACAGTTCACTCTGTGAAGCTTCTTTCTACAACTGTTGGAAGGTTGCAGAACAAGTGCGGTTGTGTAATCTTTGCTTGCAACTTCTAGAGATGAGTCCTTTCATCTGAACCCTCCTGCTTCTCTCCACCTCAGTTGTCACTGGCTGAACAGCTGAGATGGTTACAGGTAGAATTAGAGAGAAAGAAAGAGGGAAAGTTCTCTTTTGAGCAATTCTGCTGTTATGGGCAGATCACTAAAACGTGAGTGGTCTCTGAAAGTTCCTCCGTAGCCCAGAATAATTTATGGAGAGATGCAGTTCCTGTGTTCTCTGTGTGAACTTCTTGATTTGGATTTCAGATGTCTGCTTGAAGATCTCTGTGGTGTGTGGTTGATTTAGAGCAAGAATTTTGGGTTTTGTTTTGATTATTTATAGGGTCTGAGATTTTTTTGTGTATACTGTTAAAAGCTGTAGTTGCAATGGAGTAAATTAAGAGGTGTTGTTGACAAATTGCTTAATGAAGGTATTTCCCTCTCAAATTAGGGAGACGTTATTGACAAGTAGCTTAATATCTTCAGAGTTCCCTATGAAGATCAGCCTTGCTTTACCTGCTGATGGGTTGTGTTCTTCTATATTCTTGAGTGAAAATAAACATATTTCTACGTAATTCACCTTGGCAGTTTTACTGCCTGGCGGTACTTAGTTTGGGAGAACTGATGAATGGACGGTGGGGTGGATTGAAAACTGGACGAAAGACAGAGCTTAGAGGGTCGTGATTAGGGGCACAGAGTCTAGTTGGAGGTCAGTGACAAGTGGTGTTCCCCAGGGATCAGTACTGGCTCCAGTCCTGTTCAATATATTCATCAATGGCCTGGATGAAGGAATAGTTTGCTGATGACACAAAGCTGGGAGGGGTGGCTGACACAGCAGAAGGCTATGCCACCATACAGAGAGACCTGGAGAGCTGGGTGGAGAGAAACCTTATGAAATTCAATAAGGGCAAGTGTAGGGTGCTGCACCCGGGCAGGAATAACCCCCTGCACCAGTACAGGTTGGGGGCTGACCTGCTGGAGAGCAGCTCTGTGGAAAGAGACCTGGGAGTCCTGGTGGACAACAGGGTGACCATGAGCCAGCAATGGGCCCTTGTGGCCAAGAAGGCCAATGGCATCCTGGGGGGCATCAAGAAGAGTGTGGCCAGCAGGTGGAGGGAGGTCATCCTCCCCCTCTGCTCTGCCCTGGTGAGGCCGCATCTGGAGTGCTGTGTCCGGTTCTGGGCTCCCTGGTTCAAGAAGGACAGGGAACTGCTGGAGAGGAGACAGCAAAGGGCTACCAAGATGATGAGGGGACTGGAACACCTCTCTTATGAAGAAAGGCTGAGGGATTTGGGTCTTTTTAGTCTGGAAAAAAGACAATTGCGGGGGGATCTTATCAATGCTTATAAACACTTAAAGGGTGGGTGTCAGGAGGATGGGGCCAGGCTCTTTTCAGTGGTGCGCAGTGACAGGACAAGGGGGAACGGGCACAAACTTGAGCATAGGAAGTTCCACCTAAACATGAGGAGGAACTTCTTTCCTGTGAGGGCGGTAGAGCCCTGTCCCAGGCTGCCCAGAGAGGTGGTGGAGTCTCTGCCTCTGGAGACATTCCAAACCCGCCTGGACGCATTCCTGTGCCACCTGCTGTGGATGACCCTGCTGTGGCAGGGGGCTGGACTGGATGATCTCCAGAGGTCCCTTCCAACCCCTGCCATTCTGTGATTCTGTGGGTCTTCAGGCTTTTGCTTCCGTTCTGAACCACAGCAGTGTATTCTTGTCCCTTCCTACATTTAATTACAATTTCACTTCTTCTTTGGGGTCTGATTTGATCCTTGAGCTCCAATGAGAGCCTGGAACCAAAGTGAGGAATTTCCTTCTGGCAGCAGGGGTGTTTGTTTCTTTTATCTTATCTGTGGGTGACTTGCTTTGACCAGCCTAAACTGCAGTGCTACCCCAGCTCTGCTTGGCCCCACAAATGCATTTTTTTGCTTTCTCCTTCATATGTTTCACAGGCTGAAGAAGAGAAGAGTGGGAACAAGCTTCAGGAGAAACCAAAAGAGTCTGAGAAGCCAAAAGATTCAGGAAAAGTGACCATCACCAAAGTGTTTGATTTCGCTGGTGAGGAAGTCAGGTAAGTTGGCAGATGTGACGCATCTACTTGTGGATTCAGTGCAAGCTGGGTGCTGGTCTCTTGCTAGCAGGCTGGAGATGTGCTGTGAAGCGCAGCGCATCTTCTTTTTCCTTCATGCTTTTTTTTGATCATGAGCACAAACAGGTCTCAAGGAAAATGAGGCCAAGCTTTTTCTGCCTGAGGGCTGCAGAGTATCCTTGTATGCAGACCTCAGTCTTTGCTCAACTTCAAAATATGCCTGTAAATTCACTTAGCCTTCCCCATCTGGACACTGTTGGCGAAACTTCTTGGTGGTACTGCCACTGTGAAGGTTGAGACAAGGAGGGAATAGCAGATAGCCCCACAGGGATGGCAGTAATGCATTTTATTCCTTCCGTCTAGTCCAAGCCCTGTGCTGGGGGCAGGATACTTGCTGGCACTTTCCCTGGTGATGTGCACAATCCACGACAAAGATCTGCAGAGAGCAAGTGGCGTTTTGCTGAACGGACTAATAGTTGAGTGCTTTTACCTCTGAAACAGCTGCAACAAAGGTGATGGGCTAGGTAAAAATCATCCTTTGGGCTGAGTTTGGGTTGTAAGATGCCTCTTGGGACGTGCTGCAAAAAGGGGCAGGCGTTTTATAAATGTGTAAGACTGGAACTGAGGGGCCTGGGTGAACACACTTGAAATCTGAATGCACTGACCTTGTGGTTGTTACCATGGTGTAATTTCTTTTTTTTTTCATATGTAGCTGTAAACCTGGTTTTGTCAGGTGAGAATTTCGCTGGTATTTTGTGTGACAGCAGAGGGCAGCAGTTCCCAGCAATGACACACACACTGCCTAAATCTGGAGGAGGAAGCAGAGAGCAGGGTCTTCCGCTGCTCTTGTTTTTCATGTCAGCACTGCTGCCTGAGCTGTTTGAAAAATCTGAGGAGAGCCATGACTCATAGCAGCGACTTTCTGATTTCCCTGCAGAATCCGGGCTGTAGGAATACCCTTCATTCACTGATGAAATGGCAAAGAACATACCACTACAGGTTTTGTGAGAGAGAGCATCCATCATACCTTTCTACAAAGGAAAGACTAAGTCTTTCCCATGGACAGATAAAAATCTGTATCAGAATTGCAGACAGAAATTTTGTCTTCTGATGCACACTCCCCTCCTCAGCTGTCAGCTTGTTTGTATCCAGTTTTCCTGGTTTTTTTTTCTTCGTTCAAACACGATGTCCTACCAGGTGGGAATAGCTGAAGCTATAGGATCTCAGGGCTGTCATACAAAAGCCTGGTTGGGTTCTGATGTATCATCAGATGGCGTACGGCAGAACTGAGTTCCTGGTGCTTTGGGGTTGCATGAAATCAGCGTGCAATCTGATTTGGAGTCTGGACATGTCCCTCTGTGTGTTGTAGGTGAGCATCATGTCCTAACATAAGCACAGATGTGTATCACTTAAAGGAGGCGGTTGATTTTCAGGGAAGCTTGCCTCGTAGTCTTCCTTCAGAACGTGAGTCTTCCACTTGTGAAAAGGAATTAGGGTTTTTTGTGAAGTAGGACCCTTTAAAGTAGAGAGGTAGTAAAAATGTCTGCCTTGAAGCTTTTTGTTTATCTGTCTCAATGAAAAGAAGCCCCAGATAATTCTGATGTAAGCATAGAATTACTGAGATGTTGGTCTGATTGAGGCATTCTAGATTTTGCATGGTGGTTACAAATTAGCTTGACCAGCACTGCTCTTGCTTTTATTGGTAATATTCATTGGAGGAGTTGGGGATACTTTCTCTGTCCTTCAAAGAGTGGCTTGCGTTATGTGAACAGAACTTGTCCAGGGCTCCCAAGATGCTGAGTTTGTGCTTTTGACATCGGTATCTTATCTCTAGTTTTTTAATAGCTATAGTAAGAAGTTTCCAAGTTAGATAAAGACGTATTTTTCTGCACCAGTTGCTTTTTCTATTGTCCTTTGTACTGCTCAGTACTGACTGTTTCCCTTGGGGAACTGCAAAGGAATGGATACAAATTTCTACTAAATTTTGGTCAAATAGGCAGAAGCTGGGCGACCATGAGCTTGTAATCCTGCAAACTACCAAGGCTAATGTATTTTTTGTTTGCAGCAGCCGTTGTATCGAGAGGTTACATAGCCAGCAGCAGAAAGTTTGCAGCGAGGTCTGGAGGACTGTTTTCTGCTGGTGCCAGAGTTACCACGTGCTACTTTCTTTAGCTCTTTGATAACACAAAAAATCCTTCAATGGTTTTTGCCCCCTTGCTTTTTGCAATACTCAAAGCTGAAGCTTTGGCGCTGTTTGCTACATCTCGCCTCTCTAAGTGCGTTAGGCTGTTAGCTGTGGGTAGGATATAAGGCGTTATCACTGCTTACAGCGACTGGTACTTTCCTGTAATGGCAGTAGGTGAGGGCCAGAGGGCTGCTTTTTCTTTGGAATAGCAGGAGGATTTCTTTGCAGGACCCTAACATCTGCAAATGCTCTGAATACCAAACGCTGACTTCCTTGCCCGGGGAAGCAGCTGGTAAATTGTTGGTTGCAAAGGCCAACGCATGGTAGTTGTGTGCGTGTGTACGTGTTTCTGGACTGAAAGAACTGAAATGAGAGAGCAGTCTCTGTTGGTTTCCTGTCTAAATGGTTTGGGGCTACTTTTGAGTGTTGCTCTTTTGAAAGCTTGAGAAGAGTTTAGGTCAGTATTTAAGCACTGATAGTTTCAGGGCACGAATTTCAACAGTCTGCTCATTGAAGCTCTTAACAGAAGATCATTTAGCCCTGTTCTCATGTTGGAGAACAATTTATTTTCTGCTGTAGGAAGATGGTATAACTTCTCTTGCGTGGTTGGAGTAGCAGAAGTCTCTTGAAATAATTCTCCAGCTACAGGGCTGTGCTGGAATAGTGAAAGACCTTCTTCTTTAAGCTGTCAACTCCCCTACAGCTTATTGTTGCACTTAATGTCCATTTTGATTAGTCTGTGCTTGTGTCAGTTGCTAATGCTGAACTTCAGGCTCAGAGTATTACAAATTGCCAATTTTCAAATAAAGAATTAAATTTAGTGGCTTTTAATTTTATAAAATACGTGATTTAGTGTTACCTTGTAAAACCAAAGCTGTTGAATTCTGGAACTAGAAACAATCTTTAACTGATTTCTCTGTTTTCCAATTGTGACTTTCCTGTCTGCTTTTCATTCCTGCCTGGTGTTAAATAGATTAGGAGCAGCAGGTGACTGTCACCCCAATGGCTGTAACTGTGGGCAGCAGGAGCAATTTGCAAAGGCAGTTCAGCATCCAAATGGGAGTTCAAGCCTTTTCTCACTGGCAGAGGAGGTTTAAGCTCCTTTGAAGCCTCTGGTTTATCAGCTTGCCTCGCAGTGCAGGACGTGTGGTTGCATTAATAGGGAATCGCGTCCCTGGTGCCAGGGTTTGTCTGTTGCAAAACATGATTGCTGTACGATGAGGCTTGTTTTCTCTGTGGCGGTCCAAACTTTCTTTAAACCGCCACTGCGCTCAGCGTGGCAAAATGGTTCTTCTCTGTTATTTCTGTGAAAATCAACTTTGTGTCCATCCAGGACTGCAGCAGGACAGAGCTCGCATCCGTGGAGCTGGCCCAGTCCCTGGTGTCAGTCACAGTCAGTGTGACAACGTGGGAGGGGAGAGCAAAGTGCGATCACTGAATGCTATCAGGAGAAGGTTTTAGTTTGAAACATCTTCTGTCTACCTTCCTTTGGTCTGGGGGAGGCAAAACGGAGTCGAGAGGAGTCTTGGTGTCTGGCTTGGGTGCTAATTCAGGAATGGGAGGCCTATGTTCGACACCCTGCTTTGTTCATACATTGCAAATTCTGAGTAAAGGACTCAAAACTAGAAGCTTCATAGTTCTGTGCGTGCGTGGTTTAAATACAAAAGCTTTACTCGCTCAGGTTATTCTTTTGGTGGGACCATTTTCCTGGTATCGCAGAGTTGCCATGCTGTACTGGTAGTGTTGTGTCGTGCTGGCAAAACTGTGGCTTCTGCTGCCGCAGTGACCCTCGGGCGCTTCCCCAGGTGCATGAAGAAAGCAGCCAAGCTAAAACAAGACCATAGTAGGGTTCCACTCTCTGTCTGTCTCTTGGGGAGAGCCCTGTTCTTTTCCTCAAGGCAAGGCATTCCTGTCACAGATCCCTTTACATTCCTACAAGGCTGTCTTCTCCAGGAATACCAGTTTTGGGGATCCAGAAAGACTCCCAGCAGGCTGGGCAATGGCCAGCACCGTGGTCCCTTCCTGCCCAGTCCTCACCGCTGGTAAGTGGCGAATAGCTAACTTCTCAGGTGCAGAATCTAACTTCTTAGATTTTGCATTAACCCTTGAGCTTTTTTCTCGAGCTTCTTCGCTGTGCTTGCCCACTCTGAACCTGTTCCTTTCAGCGCTCTGGTGTGGCTGGCAGGCGTTCCTATGTTGTAATTCTTGGCTTCTCACCACATCTGGGCCCAGAATTGTCGTGAAAGCTGCGTGGCCGCTGGCAGCGTGCTGGACCTGGATCTACGTAGAAATGTCTCAGGAAGAGGTTTCAAGATCTCCTTTCTGCTGTCTGGATGCTGCGATAAGCGAGTGCAAAGATCCAGCTGGTACTTTCTTGCATGCTGCTTGTCTTCTTCCTGCTGAGCAGCTGAGAAGTGCTGAAGGCATCATTCTTACTGCTGTGTCAGAAATTGCCAGACCACAGAGCCCAGAACCTGAAGCATTTACAGCCGGGGAGCTGGGGGTTTGCCATGCACCTTGCATAACAGCTAAATGTTTCTCCAGAGAACTCTTCAGTTACTTTAATATTTAAAGGCTGAGCAGATGGGTGAGATTTTTTGCTGAGTTTGACTGAAGCTCATCTTTTCGGGTTGAGCTCGGTAATCTTTATCTGCTTCTTAAGTGCCTGTTTCCTGATTAATTCAGGCTGCTTTTGAAACTATTCTTCAGTGTTTGCCTGATTAAAGCTTAGTGTTGGTTTGAAACTCGGTGCAGAAGTGCCCGCATTTGGTGGGGCAGCGAGCCCTGCGCAGTGCTCTCACTGGGAGAGCTCTCAGCCTAAATTCACAGAAGTGAAAATCACCTGACTTATGGTGGTCTTTTTTTCTTGCTCCAAGGGACAGATGATGACCCATTTCCATGGATATTATTTGCTTTGTTTAAGATTTTCTTAAGTGAGTTTTATTAAGGCATTTAGTCCTGAGGTACATACAAAGGAGCACAAAGCTCTCTGATGTGTTCAAAGTCCTTGAAGGCTTTAGAGATGTAGAGAGGGAAAATCCTTAGCTCTCCTACAGAACTTTCAGTCCCTGTATCTCAAGCACTTTTTAAGGAAGTATTGTTATTCCCCGTTTGGGAATATGAAAACTAAGGCATGCTGGAGTTCATGACATGCACTGATTCACCGGGGCTCCCGGATCTCATGGCTCAGGATACCCAGGGATCCAAGCTTCACTCGTGCATTGCGTGCACCAAATAAAACTAGGAAGGGCCAGGAGCCAAACATGCTAGACAATAAGCAGCGTCATGCTGAGTATGGTACTTGCTGCTGGATATAATGAATACTTAAAAGTTCATGCAGTTTCGTAGAAGGAACTGGGCAAACTCGTGTCAGAAAAATTTGTCTGGGCTGTTATACGCGAGACATGAACTCCGTCTCTGGATAATGGCTCCCTGCTGCTGGCTCTTCTAGGAGACTGGATTTGTGACACAGAATAGCTTCTGACCTCCCACAATATGAATGTTTTTATTGCGCGCCCACCGTGCTGCGAGGAAACAAGTTGTGCTGGCTGTGTGTGCTGAGCTGAGTGAGAGGCAGCTTGTATTCTAGCTTAGGGAAGATGATGGTTCACAGTGGGGCTGTGGCATCTTAAAACCAAAACACAAAGCTTTAAAGAGGTACATGAAGCATCTCATTAATAACCGAGTAGTTATAAGCTTAAATCATTGTAGTAATTACCGGGGTTTATACTGGCTGAGGTTAATATTTCATCTGCTACAGTTGGTGTGGGGTTAAAGAGAACCCGATTTTCATCTGTTACTGTTTGTAAATGGTTATCGCCTAGGATGTTCCTGGAAAAAACATCATTACTCATTCTGTGTTGCTGCTTCACAGGTTTTAATCCTACCTAAAGGATTCGAGAAGAAAAGATTATTCAGAGGAGATTGTTCTTAAGTTGGAACTTAAGGACCTTAAGTTAGATCAGTGGGTTTTGGTGGTGAAATTCATGACCTTTTGAGCAGAAGCAAAGGTGAAGTGAGGTGGCTGCGGGTAGGTTCTTGTCAGGAGGCTTGCCTGTGCTAATAAAAGCCCTTTCTCGGACAATAGTGCAGATCTCCTTTGTACGAGAATGCCGCTGAGGATAGGAATTGTGCAGGCAGGGCAATAGGCCATGGCCATAGTTGTTTGGTTTTTTTGGTGTCCCATGGAGTTCTCAAGGTCAGCATATCCTTCAGCTTAGGCCTGGTTGAGTGGGGTGGTGAGCTCTGAGCCCGGTCTGCGTTGTGAGCTGGGCTGCCGCACTCTTCACCTTGTTGAGATACTCAGGAGAGCTGTGCAGAGCTGGTTAAGGACTGATTTATTCCCTCGTGCCGAGGAGAAGTGCTGACCTGTGCGCAGCAGCGCTGAGGTTATAACTCAGTTCTCTGCAGTTGTAATGCTGCTTCTTGGGGATTTCTTAGTGCTGCCTCTCGTTACTGAAATACTCTTTTTTTAGTCTTAGCTCATCTGTGTGCTTGTTGAATAGAGGAATGGCACCTATGTCCTAGACTGCTCACTGTTTCTAACCCCAGATCTGCTGTCCTCTTCCAGAACTTCAACCCCTTGATCCCAACCCTTTTCAGGAGAGAGCAGGTGGAAGTGGCTGCAGGAGAAGCAGATGAGGCATCTGAGAACAGCTCCAGCTTCCCAAAGTCCTTGTTCAGCCTCTGATTTCCTTTTCAGTGGCTGTGATGTCCTCTCTGCTCCTTACATGACAACTGAGACCGACTAAATATGACAAAGTTGGGAAGCAAAGGGGGTGTAAGCCAAGGAGTTTGGGAGACTACCTCCTATTTTATTGCTTTGAAGACAGCTAAGGTAGCTGAGCAATTGCTGCTGCTTCTGCTTCTTCCTGGCAAGCATTGAGCAGGAGTGGGGAGCATGCTGAGGCTGACAGAGTTAATGTATTTCAAGGGGGGAAAAAAAGAGCAGGGAATTGACTCCCACAAGTCTCAGGATTTAAAGCTGGCACAGAGAGCAATTTTAAAAATGTGTAATTGTCCATCTGTGTTCTTGCTCCATGGCCTCAGCATGGCTCAGTCAGATGTGTTAGGCTAATTAGCACTGAGAGAACACATAATACCATTAACTCTCTCCTTACCTTGTGATGCTCTTCAGGAAAGCCAGCAGATGAATAATAGCAAGGGGTTGTCAGCATGCCCCCGCTTCTTGCTGGGTGTGAATCTTGGTCATTTGTTTTGTGCTCATGGGGTTTTGCACAGTGCTGAGTGAAGGACAGTTGCTTTTAAAATCAGGAGAAAGATCAGTCGTTTGTGTGTGTGTCTCTTATTGATGTTGTGTGATGCTGTAGTGTCAGTTCAAGGCTGATATGTGTGTGACGTTCCATATGTGCTTCTTTTATGAAAGCCTTTAGAATCATAGAATTGTTAGGGTTGGAAGGGACCTTAAAGATCATCTAGTTCCAACCCCCCTGCCCTGGGCAGGGACACCTCCCACCAGACCAGGTTGCTCAGAGCCCCATCCAGCCTGGCCTTCAAAACTTCCAGGGATGAGGCTTCCACCACCTCCCTGGGCAACCTGTTCCAGTGTCTCACCACTCTCGTGGTGAAGAAGTTCTTCCTAATGTCCAGTCTGAATCGACCCATCTCTAGTTTTAATCCAGTCCTACCATTACCCGACATCATAAAAAGTCCCTTACCACCTTTTACTGTATTGCTTATACACGTGAGAAGGTGGGGGAACATTATCAGAATCTGTCCTGAAGCCCTGTATTTGGAAAGCAGTGCCTTTTTTTTTTCCAGGTGCATAGCAAGTGATGCACAGCTTCCACCAGATAAAATAGACAGGTGTGCTCAGATTAGATATGGAAGACAATGAACTGAACTAATAGGGGCAGAGGAAGAAATCACTCGTCCTATTTTGATGTGATTTTTGCAATGGCTTTGACTACAGTAGCAAGGAAGTGTTAGGAAAAGTAAGACAAATTTCAGTAGCCCCTTGAAAAGCTGCTCCAAAGTCCGGCCTCTCTGAGGACTTCAGTTTTGTGTTGATGACCGGTGATGCTAGATGTTCACAGGGTTTTATCCTCAGTCCTCCTTGGCTGAGGCATTCTGGAGAAATGTTATCTAGCCACTTTGCAGTGATATCCCACTTACTCAATGAGGCTTGCGCAGTGCAAAAACCTTGGCTTTTAAGATTTTTCCAGAGACTTAATCTGAGCAGTAGGAGCCTGGGGATGATGCCTTGGGACCGTAAGAGAAATCAAACCACCCAGAATTACGTGGAATATCAATGTGACCGTTGTTTAGAGCTCGCAGTCTAAAAAGTGACCGGTTGCTTTTCTACAAACAAGCACCAAAGTGCTGATCTTGGCAAAATGGAGTGTAGGCAGCAGCCTGTTCCTGTCCTTGTGCTCTTGTTATTCTTAGAGGTCAGAGTGTGCCTCGGTTATCCACAGTTTATATTGGCTTTTTCCAATTTAAAAAACAGCTATTGATTTTATATTTTTTTTTTTAAGCCAGTAAGTGAAAATATGTTACCTTTCAAAAGATGCTTAAGAATGAAAGGGCCTCGGGGGCATGTTTGGATAACCTTTCCTCTGTGTGCATCCATTCCCTGATGCTTCAGAATTTCCTTGGGGAATCCTAATGTTGTACAACGCCAATGGGCACGATGGTGGCCCAGAGATGAGGTCATTAAGTGCAAGCAGGAGCTGTGTTGTGTGCTGGTTCACTCGTTAGGCATTTGCCTTTCTCAAAGGCAGCTACAGAAATTAAAACTTCGTAAACAGTGTGAGAAACCTAGCCAGAACTCTAAGCCAGAGCACTTGCTTCTAAAGTAAATCATGTTATGGTCTGCTTAATGTGCTTTGAGAAGGGGAATGGCCTAACGAGCAGCTCCTATTCAGGATTTTCATTAGTAGATGTGCAGATGAGGCTTCTGCTTGGATGGGGAAACTAAAGCGCAGAGGGGCTGTGACTTGCAAAGTCTTACACAGTGGTGCCAGCTTTGTCCAGCGCATTATCTGGCATTCACTGACGTGCTGACTCCTGTCTTCCTCCTTTATCTTACCATGCTTTTGAAAATCCCAAAGTGACTGAGCAGATGTCCACCTGAAAGTCATCTTACACTCCTAATAAGGCTTGATGCTTTTAAGGAAATAATTGGTGTGTGCTGGCTTCATTTGCGTGTTTTGGCTGGTAATCAGTGTGATGAAAAAGAAGGCTCAGCTGGGATCTCCTAAGGTGGGAGGAGTCTCAGAGCATCTCCAGAATGATGGCTTGCCCTCCAGATTAGCTTGGGCAGTTCTAGGGCTTTCAAACCTGTGATATCTGGGCGCTGCATCAGCTTTGGGAAGCATGGCCGACTGTTCTCCCATCTTCAGGTTCTTCCAAGTGTTTTCTGCCTGTGTTGTGTGTAGTCAGTGTGGAAATATTTAAGAAAAAATCCCACCCTTCTCCAGTAGGTAAGGGAGGAGACATTGTTTCTGTACCTGGCTCTCAGACAACTTCCTGACTTTTAAAAATCTGGAAACAGAAGGGGCTTAGTGACCTATTCAGGTCTCACAGGGGCTCTTTTGCTATTCGTTAAGGGGATCTTTTGTCCCTCTGTTCCTGCCTTCATCGCAGGGGCCTCAGATCCAGTCTCAGCATTTTGCTGCTTGCCATATTTCCCTTGCTTCCAAGCTGCTGCTTCACTCCTGACAGCTCCAGGCTCAGAAAGGGGCTTTTGATGTCTGGTGAGATGCTGGCAGAGCTTGCTTTGCAGCCCTTGGGCCTGGGGTTTCCCCTGCCGGAAAGTGCAGCTTGCAAAATGGATTTTTTTTTTTTTTTTTTTTTTTCTGTAACTAAGAGATTCTGGAGCAGGAGGGTTTCTGTGTTAGCCTGAAGGGAAAGCAAAGCTGTTCTCTGCCTTACTATCTCATTAACACATTACAGACTGAGTCAAGCTCAGTCTGGCCTTTTCCCCATGGGGATGCTGTTGCTTTGTAGTGTGTGCTGGCTCCTGTTGTGATCTGCGCAACCTTCATGTCCAGTGTTCATAGCTGTAAGTTCTGAATGTTGAACCCCTGGCTCTTCAGACCCACAATACTCCTTACCTTGGCGAGAGAAGAGTCCTGTAATGTGAACACTGCGCTGCTTTGCAGGAGTTGTGGGGCTGCAGGGGTCTGTCTTGCTTTGGGCATACTTGCAAGGCGTGGTTGGCAGGGTCAGAGGAATGTCGCGCTCACACCATCTGCTCACCTGAGTTGCTCAACTTCCGGGTGCGTTCCATAATTTGCAGTTAATCCTTTTGGGAGGTAACAATAAAAACGATGGGATGCCTCAAAGGCTGAAATGCAAAGTGCTCATTGGGATTTGGGGCTGGCCAAGGGAACAGTTATCTGAAGAAGCAAGCAGAGACCCAGTGTTTGGAGATACTTTAAACTGGGGTGGATAAAGCTCCAATTAACAGGGAGTTTAAGCCCTGTGGGTCAGGGACTCCAGAGAGCCACGTTTGATGTGCTCTACCTATTGCAAGCCCCAGTTGGAGCTCGGTAACTGGAGTGCTACTCCCCTTTGGATTTAGAGACCCATTTTTGGAAGTAGCAAGCAGAAGCCCCAGAGGGGCCCGACAGCTTGGTCAGCATCTCAGGTGGCAGCACTGTCCCTATGTTTTCTTTACATCTGTCACAGAGTCTTTGCTGTACAGGAGATGATGGAAAATTGGTCATTTCCTTCAAGACTTATGGGGTTAGGACGTGGATGTCAAAAAGTACTTTTTATCCATTATTGATGTTAAAATACCATTCGTCTCTGCTTGTTTTCAGACAAATTGGTTTGAGATGCAGCTTGGGCAAGACTGCTTGGAGAGGAGCAGCACCAGGCAGGCAGCTTGGCCCTCACCTGCCTGTGGGAGAGCTCTGATAAGATTTCTTTCTTTTTAAAAACCAGCCAGCAGCTTCTGTGTAGAGAGGCAGCCCAGAAGATTATCAGTCGCTCCAGCCTGGTCTTGTCTGTGTTGCTTCAGGGAATAGGCTCGGTTTCCCAGGGAACAGCTTCTCCCACCTGGTTTGGAGAATGTTGGTTTTTCTCTGAAGGGGAGAAAACTAATGTTTTTCTTTTGCAATTAGAAAAGTGATGGGGAGCTGTTAGTTTTAGCTCTGTTTGCTTTACACCAGGTAATCCAGCATAAAATAAATGCGTACCCAGTGTGCAGGCAGATGTGGCCTGGAGGTTCAGTTGTGTGAGGACTTAATCCTCCGCTGGAAGGTGCTGAACATGTGCACTCCTGCGGCTTCAGGATCTTGCAGGCTGCAGCATCTGTCTGTGGAAGGCACCCAGAACATGGCAGCTCAAGCACGTGAGCCCACCGAAAAAATATTCAGACAAAATACTCCTCTTGGCTCAGAAGGGATTTATTTTTTTTACAAACCCCTGTAGTAGATGAGTATTGCTTGCTCCTCAAGTGATCATTCCAGAAGGCTGGAGGACTACTTAATGAGGCTAGACACAGATGGGGAATATTGGAAAAGCATAAATAGCCTCATTTTCCCCCACCTTGACCTGTGATTCCCCAGAGCTAACAACATTGAGATCATGTGGAAAGTTTTATAATTGTGTCAGGTCTAAACTGGGGCAGGTTTCCCAAGTGAGGACTGTGTGTCCTGAGTATGAGTGGTAAAGAGCTGGCTTTTTCCAGAGATTCCACTCTTGCTCTCCCTTTCTCAGCATGGAGGTCAGGGGAGACGGTACCTTTGTGCCACTGAGATAAGGGATCTTAACTATCTTCTCAGCTCCAAATCCCCTTATATGCAAATACCACCGTGTGTTTTCTCAGCACAATGTGCACCAGGCATTTTGGTTAGGAGAGTGCAGTTCTGTTGAGCCACCTGGGGGTAAGTTGGAAAGATTTTGGCACTTGGGATACATAAGGTTGCTATTACACAGCAGGCCATGGGCAGAAGCGTGCAGGCCTTCTTGATGTGACTGTTTGTCTTTCCCAGCTTCCCCTGTCCTGCCTCCGAGACCCTTTTCCCATCCTTGCAAAGATGTGGCTCTGCTGATGAGCTTCTGTAAGGGCTCGCAGGGCACTTCGCTGCTCACTGCTGAGCCGGGCGCTTCCCTGACACACCGCACCCTTGGCATCCCTCATGCCGGTTCTGTTTCTTGCAAACAGGACTGGATTCAGTGTGCTAGAGCAGAGGCACCTGACCCTTGCGCTGGGGTGAATCCCAGGGTGTGGGTGATGTGCTGTGCCGTAGGAGCAGGAGTGGGATGATATGATGGATTGGGCCCCTCCTCTTCCCACCTAGGAACTCTGCACCTTGTGTAAAGACCAGAATGCAGGAGAAAAACTGGTGTATCAGGCTTACTCTGCCACTGAACCGAAGCATGAAAATTTGGTTAAGCCCTGCAGATTAGCTGGAGCTGTGTGAATGCAGTGCTTGTTTTAGCCTGTATTCCTCCTTCCTTCTAACTGTGTATGTGGCTAAGGGGACTGCTGGGAGCAGATCAAACACTTGTTCTTAAATTAGGATGCTGCAGTTCAGTACTGTAAGTGTGTGCACTGTGGAACAACTTCTGGGGCAGCCCGTGACAGCACATGGGTGGTCCATAAAGCGCCCAGCTCAGCAGTGAGATGGCCTGCGAGCCCTTACAGAAGCTCATCAGCAGACCCACATCCTTGCAAGGACAGGAAAAGGGTCTCGGAGGCAGGACAGGGGAAGCTGGGAAAGACACGCAGCCACATCAAGAAGGCCTGCACGCTTCTGCCCATGGCCTGCTGTGTAATAGCAAGCCCATGACAGCACCTGTGGCTTGGTACCCAGTGTACATAACTGGGGCCTCTTCCATGCAACGGGTTGCAGTTGGTAAATGTAAAGGGAAGGGTGAGAATTTCTTCAGTGGAAAATGGAAGTAACTCACTCGCAGCTGGGCACCAAAACAGCAGGCTAGGTGGGTAAATGCTTGGGTACTACTTTGAGCTTGGTTCAGAGATGAAGGGTCCTAAGGAGGACACCTGTAAGTATTAGAGGCACTTAGTGATCTGGTTTCTAGCTTATTTTCCTTATAATAACTTTTAAATATAGAAGACCTTTCTATTTCACAGTTGCACCTTGTACAATAGCATCATCTGTGCTACCAGGCTCCAGCACGGTTCAAAAAATTAATAACTGTTCTGTGTTTTGAAAGTCTTATTATGCAATTTAATAGCATAGCAGTATAATGAAATCTTTACCAGAAAGTGATGAGAGCGAATGGTTTTGTGTGTGATTACAGGGTCTGCAAGTGGGCGAGACACTAGCTACTTGTTTTACTGCTGACAATATACTTATTTTCATGTTTATTCCTGGATTGCAATGTGTGAATAGCATCCCAGTAAACAGTCAGGCAAATCATTATTTAGCAAGTATTTAAAAGTGAAAGGTCTTGTAATTTTCCTTAGTAATGACTGTGATTTCTTCCAGCTGGATTAATGGCTCCCACTTCTCCCCATGGAGAACAAGAAGTGTTTTGGTTTCTACATGGAGAGTTATTTTCTCCCATAATAATGTAGACTGGAGGATTTTTTTTTTCCGTCCTGGCCTGGGATCTGGGAAAGGTTGAAATGTGCATAACCTGAATTAATACCTTGTAAAGCCCTTTAATATTCTTTCTTTTGTCATTCTTGTTGGAGTGGTGCAGGAGCCGCCGCTGGCATCAGCCCAGCGGCAGCCTGCCTCAGAGCTGCTTTTGTTTCAGTTTATGAGGCAATCAGTGAGTCTTGTGATGGAATCGCCTTGAAAGGTCACTTTTAATTACATTTCTGACGCATTCCTCTGTTCCCAGCTGGGCAGTCCTGGTGGAACAGGTTGCCCGCAGCTTCGCATCTGAGTTTCTACAGCAGACAATTTCAAAAATACATGCTAGAGCAGCTGCTGGCAGGCCAAAGGGGGCAGAAAAAAATTGAGCAAAGTGTTCTATTCTGTGCCCAGCCACAGAGGAAGCAAGTATCGAAGCCTAAGTAATCCCTCAGTAGCAACCCGTCTCGTGCCCTTGGATAGTAAAGGGATTTCTTTGCTGTGGAAGTGTCTGTCATCAAAGGGCCATGCCAGACCCTCCCTGCGCATCATGTTGAGGGGCCTCAGCAGGTCCTCCTTTCTCACCCTTTCTGGCTTTGACCATCTTCCTGCTCCGAGAGCTGTGGCTTGTAGAACTGCGGCTTGAAGAGCTGCTCCAACCAACAGCGTGCTAACTCTGTCAGACTGCAGGTTGGCAAGTTTTTCGTGTGCATCTTAGCTTCGTGCCTTCCTTTACCTCAACTGGTGGGACGGAAGTCAGTCAGTTTTGTCTCTGGCTTAGAGAAGACTGAAGGTACTCCTGAGGTCAAGACCAAGGGGCCTGATGTTTAGATCCTAGCTCTGCCACGGGCTTTGAAGACCTGCTCCCCATTGTGTGTGTCCAAATCCTGTAAGCTGTTTAATTGCTGGATTCCTGTTAGTTTGTGGGAGCTGAGCTGGGCTGTCATCTCTTAGCCCAAAAGCAGAGTTAATGGCAAGGCATGCTTTCTGTGACCTTGGCTTCCTTTCCCTGCCTCTGCTTGGTCCTTTACTCTTCAAGTCCCAGAAACGTGCTGAGACCTAGTGCAGGAGGAGGTCCCGTGGCTGTATCAAGGCTAGCGTAGAGTGGTTTTTTTCCAGGCCATGTGGTTACTATGCTACGCCTCTGAAATTCCTGTGTGCTTGGGCTCAGCCTACCATTTCTCACGGCGGGTCTGTGCTTCCTGCACGCCGGGCGTGGACCCTGATGGTACAAGAGGGCAGGGGGAGACAAGAGGAGGGGGACCGTGCTGGGAGCCTGCACTGCAGAGTGCATGAGAAATGGTGCTGCTCCCCAGCTGGGCAGGGGATGGAGCCGGCCCCTTGGATGCTGCACTTCAAAATAAATAGGCTGCGGGACTGTATTAATCTGAACCTGGCACTGGTGGCTGGGGGGGCTCTATGGGGAGTTCTGCCTAATTGCTGCATGAAGATACTGAGTTTATTCTGCTGAAGGAAATTCATGGACGTAGAGTAACCTTCAGGGTATGACTGCTGCCTGGTGTGACTGTCCTTGCCGAGGGCTGTGACTGGGTGCTGTGTTTGGGGCGTCCTAAATTGTGACGATGCTGTACCAAGGCTTCTGTTCCTTCCTGAACTGCTTTTCCCACCCCACCCCTTTCCAATCTGATCAGCAAACACTTCTAAATATTCATAATGTGGGATTTGTCTCTATCCGCATGACTGCCGCCGGTTTGAAAGGCATGTGACAGTGCAGGGGGGGAAACAGGGTTAATCTCCTCCTGCACTGGCAGAACAAGGCTGAGCAGGAGGTGTACAGCACAAGAATGTATTCTTATTTCTGAACATGCCTTTTCCACTGTGTTTGCAGTCTGGGGTGGTTGAGGAAGAACAGTTTCCCTTCCCTAACCGCTTCTTCAGATGCTGATTCACTCTCAGGACGGGGATGCGTGTGCACTAGTTGCGTGCAAGTGGGATTTCGGGGCATCAGTGCCTCCAGGCTTCACAAATAACTCCACAGCACTTTCCTCACTGCCAACCCAGCAGTAACCCAGTGGGGTTTGCAGGTCCTTGGCTTCCTCTGTGTCCATCAGCCAGTTTCCACACGGAAGTTGGTGGGTAGGAGGCAAACAGTGATTAGCCTGACTTGTAACCGGGGCAGATCCTTTGAGCAATGAGGTTTTCAGCCTCTCGTCGGCATATGCTCTACACCAGGGACGAGCCTGACCCACCCTTGCCGGCAGCAGATGCACCCAGAGCCCACGGAGCTGCAGGGCCCCAGAGATGCTCACAGGCTTGTGCTCCGAGGGAGCAAAATTGTTAGCTTGGCAAAGCAGGGCAACCTCATTAAGAGCTACTGAGAGCATGAAAAGCGTGTTGCTGGAGGCAGGTCATTGTAAATGAGGGGGCTAAAGTAGCTGGGGTTTCCTAACAATTAATTATTGAGTGGTTTTCTAGAGATTCTTTCTCATGTTTGTAATTCATTCCCTGCTGTAGATGCCATATTGACTTACAATTTTTTTGAAGTTCAATATTTTGCACCCTTGGGGCCTCAAACAAAACTTAACACGAAAATGAGAACAAATTTCTGAGTCCTGCCTAGTCAGAGCTCTCTCTCCCATTCCGCATCCCCGCAGACACTTTCAGTGCTCTGGTTTGGGTTGCAGATGTTGCCAAGCCCGGGTGCCATGGGCTGAGAGACGTGGGTGGCAGAACAGCTGTGACAGAACTGCCTCACTGACCAACAAATGAGGAAATCAAGAGCTCAATTAAGAGCCTGGAATTGCCCCCAGTGACCTGAGCAGAGCATTCAGTAGCTGCTAGTGAGAAAGGCCTGTTTGAATGAATAAGCATTCCTGTTCGTTTGAAGGAAAAAAAAACCCACCTCCTCCTCCAGCTCTAATTAGCTACTCTTTTCCTTTTTTCTGCCATGAATATAGAGAGTCACTGGAATGAAATCTTAACAAGATGCATGTTCTTGAGCTTGCAGCCGATGGAGGTGATCCCTGGGCAGGTGGTGTGGGGACTCCTTGACCTGTTTTCTGTGTTTCCTTGATGGATCTTTGGTTTTGCTGTTGGGAGTACGGCTCTTCCTTACCCTCTGGTTTATCTTTTTTCCTCTACCAGAGTGACTAAAGAAGTGGACTCAACCTCAAAAGAAGCTAAATCTTTTCTGAGGCAGCAAGAGAAATGGCAGTCATCAGCCCCAGCTGCTTTTCCAACAGTCTCTGGGTGAGTATGTGGTTTCTTTGCCCAGGTATGGACCCTTAGTGAGAAAGACAGCGCTCAAGTCTACATAGGCTCTGTGGTATTTAAGCTAACGGGTGTTTGTTTTCTGCAGGATTTCAGTGGGAGCAAGACTAGGCCTGGAAGGTGTGTTAATGTTGGGGGGATGGAAGCAGGAGAGGCAACCCATGGGTCCCAGGGACTCACTTCATATGTTCAGGATCAAATTTCTCAGTCCTCGTAAATCATTCATCCTAGTGAGGAAATACTGTTTTGAACGTCTTGAGCGGCCTGATGAAACTGCAGGTAGCCAAGGAACATGCCTGAGACTCCCTGCAGTCCCTTTGAAAGGTGCTTCTCTGGACCATAAAAAGCCACAACAGGCTGGGCTGTGGCTTCTTACAAACTTTGTGGGAGCATTTGAATGAGAGATGCTTTTGCCTCTTTGATGTCTTCTAATATGAATTCGATGTGGATTTGTCACTTTCCGTTCAAGCTCTAACACCTAATTCTGAGATTATCATAATGCTTGTCAAAGATACAAAGAGGTCAGGTCCCCTGTGCATCTGACATGCCACTCTGTAGCTCCTGATGAGCTTGGGAGATCACCCGCTCCTCAGGAACAGAGGAGATGTTTCTGTGTTCCAACAGTGGTTTTTATTTGTCAGTCGTTTGCATTTATATTTGAAAGACATAAGCTGCGTACGATTTGGTCACATAGAAACAAGACCCATCAAATAAATACATTGTCCTTCCCATCCGCTGAAGAGCGATTCTCCAGTGCGAGTTAAGGCTGCGTTTCCCCAAGATAGGCTGTTATTCAGTTGCTGCAGCTGAATTGTCACTCATTTTTTTCCAGCTAAGTGTTGCAGAGCTTGTAGTTAGCTCAGGGTAGTGAAAGCACAGTATGCGTGTGTGTGACTCTTGACAGCTGCTGTTCCCTGAGATGAATGAATGCATAGATGAGTGTAGTCTTGTTGCTGCTGTTCACGCCGCACAGGGGTTCGTCCCTGCAGAGGTCATTAATTGTAACCCAAGTGTTGCGTATGGGGTTTTGTGCTGAAAGAACTTGCCTTGAGTCGGACTGGCATCCTGTCTTCAACTTGGGCAGCCACAGAGGTGGTTCAGGTGGCAGCTGAAGTTAGGGAAGCTCCTCGTCATGTGCACTGCTGGTGGTCTTGTGTCTTCAAACCTGCCTTCCAGTTCCCCGAGCAAACACGCTGCTGCTCTGAGTGCAGGCAGGTTTGGTGGCTCACTGGGGGAGCCCCACGGGCTGCTCACCTTCCTGCTCTGCTGGGATCCGTGTTTCCTCCTCTATCAACTGGCCCAGGGAAGGACATGGATGGGCAGTGTGCCTGCACAGCCTAGTCATTACCGAGGTGATAGCTGCTTGTACTGGAGCTCCGCTCACTCAGGAAAAATAGCCAGAGCCCAGTTTGACTTAACGCTGCAGATACTTGAAGTGAAGGATCCACATCAAATGTGGAAAAAATGGAATAAAAATCAATATAAGAAATAATGAGTTCAAGGACTCCTTTAACTTTCCTCCAGTGCAATTATTTTGGAAGCAGCTTAATTAGGTCATCCTTCAGCTTGCTGATGTGTGATGTCCTACTGACAGTTGCTTGCCCAGAAAATGAGATGGCCTGGCTGTGGGGAAGGGAGGGGAAAGATACCCTGGGCTTGTATGGCTTACCTTCCTTCAGAGCAGCAAACGTGATGCAGTGCAGCCCTGTGTGCCTTCCCTTGCGCAACCTGCTGCAGAATATCCTGGGTTTGTGTGGTGATACCGCGGCAGTGGTATTTTGATCCATGTATGGAACAGCCCAGCGCTCTTGAGAGTTTAGCAGGGGACTGTCTGCGTGCCCCCGGGTCTGCGAGTGCTCCAGGGAGTCTTCTACCTTGGGATAGCATCTGAGACTGATCCCTGAGATTGCCTTTGGGCTTAGGAGGGTGCTTCCAGCTGGGAAGTCAGCCAGGGTATTTTCAGGTGAGAAAATTACTAGCAGGCTTGCAGTGTTCCTTGAAGCCAGAGACGAGTCCTTTGTGTTAAGAAAATTAGTAAGGTCAGGTTTTAGACTTGGAGCCAAGCTATTGTCCAAGCCCTGCTCCCCTGGAGCAGAGAGCCACAAGCCTCGCTGGCATGCCAGAGCAGCACCTGGGGACTGACGGAGCCCTGCGTAGCCTGATGGTTCTTTGCTGTTGGCCTTTGGCTGCTTAAAGTTTTGCAGGAGAGGGTGTATTTCTCCCTTGTGCATTAGGGGAGAGCCCTGCTCTGGGTCAGTATCACTGGAAGGCACCAAAAAAACATGTGATTTGGGATCCTAGATGTGCCTGTGGAAACCCACTGGGCTGTGAGCCATTGTTAGCCCCCAGGAGCTTTGTTGGCTATTTAAAAAAAAAAAAAAAAAAAAAAAAAGCCTTGCCCTGTGTGTAGGGAATTCAAGCCGCTAAGAGTGGCCTCTCCATCTGGCTTTTCTTTCTTCACCTTGCAAGCAGCTCGCATTATTTCTGGATGCAGCCAGCCTACCCTGCATTTATTTAATTTCCCTTCTCTAAACAGACAGAAGTAATCCAGGAAAGCAGTGGTCACAAAACCAAACATCCGGTTCCCCATCTCCACGTTACGAACCCTTGCAGCCTAACTGGTCCAGGGGAAGGGATGTTTGGGGCTGAAAGTGCATTTCCTGAATGCGTTTAACATCCATACCGGATGTGCTATAAAAAGCTAGATTTGTGCTTGTGAGGGACATGGGGGTGGTTGGAGGAGAATAACTTAAACACTTGGCTGTAATTAAAGCCAGGAGTACAAAACAACCCACCCAGTTCTCTCAGCAGGGTTTGCTAGAAAGGTCAGAAGCCCTTGGTTCCCAGGGATGTGATGGTTTCCCAGCCTTCCCATTATTCCCACCGTGTCCTCCCGTGATGCCCAGCTAGGCAGCGGTCTGTCAGCAGTGGGTATCGGTTGATTGGAGGGGTTTGGGGTTGGTTCTCTCTTCCAGCAGTGTTTCCGTAGTGCTCTTAGCTTGTGTTAGGCTCTCACGGATGCTGTCAGAGGTCTCGTATGTGATGAGAGGATCCACTGATCCCTTCTAATTTGCTATCACAAAAACTGGCTGGAAGGCTCCTGGTATTCAAAAAATGCCTTCTATCTACCCTGCTATACCTTCTCGCCTGTCTAGGTGTTTTGGGGCCTGTTTCCCATCCTTACCACCCCTCCTGGGCCTTTTGGGGGCAGCAAGAGCAGCTCCTGGCTGTAAGTACGTGACCTAACGGAGGGGTCAGTCAGCTCTGTGGGCATCCCCGGAGCTCTGATTATTGCTTGCTGCCCTCTCCCCCCGGGCCAGGCAGGACCCATGAGCTGGCTCCATCATCCTCTGCGCTAGTAATCCTATTTTGCAACGCCATTTCATATTCAGAGGATGTTAAAGCATATGAAATCCTCCGCGCAGCTTACTGCAGAATGACTGTGTGCATGTACTCGTGCACGTGTGACTTGAGACGCAGCTGTGGGGGGGCGGGGGGGAGGGTTGAGCTACAAGCTGGGAAATACCTGCACAGACCCATGCTCTTTGGCGTGAGTGGCTGTGATCCGCCTGTCGGTCCCTACTGCTTGTGAAAGTGTTTCTGTGGCAGTCCTGAAAATTAAAAAAAAAAAAAAAAACAAAAACACCCACATAGCTGGTGGACCTTTTTTGAGATTCTCCTCTAGGCAGCTGTTTCTACATGGCCTGAACAGGAGCCAGGAAGAAAAAGGGAGGTTTTTCACTGGCTTTGTTCTTGCCTTTGCTTATTACCAAAACCATTTGTAATTAAACCTGGACTTGCTCACTCAGCCCAGCTGTTGCTTTCCTGTTTGATCCTGCCTAAAATTGTGTGACCTCCTAGGCCTTTTCATGCCTTGTAGGCTGGTATAAACACAGGGTAAAGCCTGCTTTCGAAGCAAGCGGGCACCGCTCCCACGGAGCTCAGGAGCTGCCAGCCCCGGGGCTGAGTTTGATCCATGAGGGTTTGGACCTCGGTGCAAGACCCAGCAGGATGAGGCACTGCAAGAAAGCTCCGACCCAGAGACACATACATGCCCTAAACAAAGAAAGCAAGATGAAATCTAGCCTGTTCATCATGGCTGCTTTCCTCCCCTAGTAGAGCGGCTCATGCGGACTGACCATTACATGGTGTGAAAAGCTTCAGGGCTTTGTTTTTAGAAGTCATTTATTCTGTTGCATGCTGGTGTTGAAGTAGAGGGACTCCAGCAGGAAGGCATCTGTCCATGACTTCTCTCCAGCCTTTAACGTGCAGGAGGAGGAATGGTGGGAGGCTATGGATGGTGGGAGAACCTTCAGCCTGTTTGCAGCCTCCTGACCTGTTACTGTGATTTCTAAGCCAACCTTCCCCTCAAGCCTAGGAGCTGCTTTGCATCCAAAGCTTTTCTCTTGCGAAAGATGCTCTTTCTGCAGGAGTTGGCTGGAGCTAACTGGATCCTTTTGCTGTCATGACCAACACCTGTTACTCGAGATCTTAAGTGGATGCTGGTGAAATGGGCACAAGCTCTCAGCTTCTTTAAACCTCAGATGATCTAGAGCAAGAGCTGCAGTGCTCGCATGCCTCTAGGCAGCAGTTTCATTTCACAGCAAGCCCACAGGCTTTTTTCCTTCAGAAAGCAGGAATTTACAATCCAGTTTGAGCTCAGCATGAACTGCGAGTGGTTATTTAGCTAAAACTCTTGCACATCTTGCTTGCATGGGCTGAATGAGGATGCAAATCAAGTAACCAAGACCTTTGGGGGAGCTGGAGGTGGGATTTTTTCAGGAGTCACTCAAGCAATTGAATAGCTCTGTTCTTGCTAGTGATTTCAGGGCTTCTCGGCTTTCTCTTGCGCTTCCCTTCCTGTGCTCCAGAGAGTGCTGTTCTCCCAGACGGAGAGATGCGGCCCCTGACACCGCAGCCAAACCTCTGGGTGCGAGTAGTACATGACATTTTTCTGTGCACAAGATGAGCCAGCCAGGGGCAATATCCATGTGCCCTAGAGCTAGTTTTACTTCTTTCCTATTCGTACACCTTGGCTGTGAAAGATTAAACGTGGTGGTGGCTGTTCCAGGCGAGTAATTTCTCTTCAGATCTTAGATCCTTTGTTGTTTTTATTTTTGTTTTAATTATTCATCGTTAGTGTCTGTCTCCTGGTTTATGCGTATCCACTCCTTGAATCCACGCGGTAATGAGGCTGGGTGATTTTTTGGAGTAACTTGGGTTTATTTGCTAGGTGGACTGAAATTAATTACCCCACGGGGATTAGTGTGGTAAGGTGTTTGTACGTGCGGGGAAGGGGGGGGGGGTTGTCATTAGGGAAAATGATGGCTGGTTCAGTATTGAAGAGAAGGGCTTCCATCAGCCATAGTAAATAAGGTGCTGATTGTAAAGCATTCCAAACAACCTTATCCTCCGAACATCTGCCTCCTCTCCTGAAGTCAGCATGGACCAAGGCTTCCAGCATCACACGAGATCAGAGCCTGCAGCGCAGAGGATGCCCATCTCCAGCTGGCGCATGTTTGGTGGCAGCAAGGGCACCAGTGTGGGCTTCACAGCCCTGCTGAGAAGCGAAGTAAGTCTTTGCCTGTTCTCCGAACGCTTCCTGCTCTTGAGCTTATGTTAAGCCTTTTCCGATAAGAAAGAGAGCTCCAAGTGTGGGAAGTTTCGTACCCACTCTCCTAGACTCAAAGCACAACGTGCACTAAACATCCTTCTTTTAAACTAGTCTCTCAGGAGCAATCCTTTCTTGTTCTCAGGCTAAATGAGTCAACGCCTTCTACCCCAGCCTCTATGTTGCAATAGAAATGAATGAGATTTTTTAGCTTCATTCCGCTCTTTCCTGCGGCCATGATAGCGAGCATGTGGTTGCTTTTGCTTGGGGCAGTGGCATCTTATTGGAAAGAAGTTTAGCAGTGCTCGTATGGCTCCGTGCCTTGCTTCAGTCCTCTGTCTTGATGTGGCTAAGCTGGATCCCCAGGCCGGACTAACTGGGATCAGCTGTTACTTTTTCTAGTCTCGTTGGAGGTTCAGCAGAATGGAATCTCAGCTATTTGAGGACTTATACTCTCTAAAGCATCTGTCTTATAAAATACAAACAACCCCCCACCAGTCTGGGGCCTTTGATAATTCCCCAATGAAAGTCGTGGGGCAGTTTTCCCTTAGGGCAGCACAGGTTTTATGAGGCTTATTTTCATTTGCTTTCATCTTTTAAATCATGAGCACTTCTCTTTCTCCCTCTGTGAAAATGATTGAGGAAATTAACTGCTAATGGGGAACGAAGCCAGCTGTATTTTTATTCCAGACCCCTTGCAAGGTTGCGAAGGGAAGCCCCTGTATCTTCCCATGTTGGACTCGGTCTGTTCGGAGTGAGAGGTGACAGGGGCAACCTTTTTTTATGGTTAAAGCCTGGGATTGGAGGTGGATGCTGAGAGCTCCCCTTCCCAGCCGTGCCACGGCTTGGGGATGTGTCTACCGAGAAGATTGTTTCCACTCCTGCCTTATTTTTCTTTTATAGTGCCTCCTTGCACTGTATCCCTTGAGTGTCTCCCCCATACTAGATGTTTGTGTTACATCGTCTTGCTTTCCCACACTCGCGTTCCTCCCTTTTTCTCACGTTAAGGAACAAGTTCAGCCGAATCATTCTTCATAAAATATGAACCAGCTAAATAAGGCTGGAGTGGCAGTCAGAGACGAGCGATGCTTTCAGGCAGCCTCGTTGCCCCAGGCTTTTCCTACTAGTGGCTTCATTCATGGAAAATCACCTACTGGTGGCCTCATTCATGGAAAAATCAGCACACCAATATTTTCCAGCACATTTGTGAGCCAAAACTTTGATCTGCACACTAGATTGTCAGCCTCATGCAGGACCAGGCTTAGAAAACCGGCATGCCCAGGCTGGCTGGCTTGATATCAAGATGTGAAGTCAAGCAATTAGGGTTAGTTACTGACTGAAACGCCATCTTTCTCCCTTCCTGTCTCAAAGGAGATGTTGGTGCGACTCTGAGCTCTCGGAGGGCGTGTGGTCTCCCTCCAGAGTTCCAGCCTCTTTGATGGCAGCAGTCACCGCAACCGTTCTTTTGTTCGTTTCCAGAAAAAGCTCGAGAGAGGCTGAGCAAGTGTCTGCCCCAGCCATGGGGATTTCCCTCTGCTGGTTCCTGGCCATGAGGATGCTTAGCATGGCTGGAGTTCACTTCAGAGCTCCCCACTTTTTGCGCTCCCCACTTTTTGCACTCCCCTTACTTATTCCTGCCCCAAACCCTGAGCCTCAGGTGAACTGGTGTGCAGGCTGAGCTGAAAGGGCACCTTAAGCAAGCACCAGACTGTCTCAAGCTCTCCAGGGTGCTCTAATCCGGTCTGCCAGGCTGTGGAGTACTTTATTTCCCTATCCAAGGAGTTTCAAAGCCTTCCTGAAGCGTTGGGCTGCAGCCCAAGTCGGCTTTGCCCCGCAGCCCTTGCCATTGCACTCTTCAGAGCGAGCAGGGTCCTCGGGGCGGTCGCTGTGCCCGGGGACCCTCTGCGGAGGCAGATAACTGGTGTCACTTTGGCAGCAGCCGCGCAGACATCCCTCTGGGCGTGCGAGAATGTGTGCGAGATGCTCTTGTACCCACTGAGGCAGGGAGCGGAGGGAAGTGATTTATTTGAAGTTTCTGTTGGAGACAGCTCTCTTTTTCTGGGAATCTCAGGGGAAGATGCATTTTGTGCCCTCTGTTCTCATAGCATCTACTATTGATTGTCAGCAAATAATCCTGGATAGATGAGTTTGATCTGACCTTGCGCGGTAGCTTTTCATACTCTTTTAGGAGCTCGTACTTCAGCGCTGTTGCTATAAGCCTCCAGGCAGCCAGTGGACAATACAGACGCCTGTTCATCGCCCAAGTGCCTGGCTTGAGAACAATGATGGCATTTCTTGAAGTAACAAGTCCTGGGCATGTGCAGGGTTGGATTGTAGCACTATTTTTTTTTTTATTTTTTTTTTTTTTCCCTTTAAGCTGCAGACTTGAGAGCAGCAGGCTGGGTTGCAGCACCGACAACTGCAAGCACACAGGAAACTTGCACCTTTTGGAAAATACTCACGCAAAGAAAGCAAATGACTGTTGTTTAGGTGCTTGCCTGTTTTGCCTTGCGGTTGAGCGCGTGTATGCTTTGCATCGCTGGTGTGTGCGTTCTGTGAGGAGGCCGGTTGAGATGCTCGTTTGGCAGCGAGGAGGGGGTTAAAGCCAACCCGCAAAGGCTGGCTGATTGCAGCTCATGGCTTTCATAATGCAAAGCCGGTGGGAATTCAGCCGAAAGCTTCATCTCCCCCTACCCGCCTTCCCCGTAACCTTCCCCAGTCGTCTGGAGCTGCGTCCCTGCCAGTACGGCTCGCATGGGGAAGCTCTGCAAAAAAAACAGCAGAGGTGTAAGCGCGTGAAAGATGAGATTATTAAACTTTCTTGGGAGAGAGCTGAAAGACTCATTTTCCAGCGTGGTCGTGCTGTTTCCTTGCACGATGGCTGGTATGCAGCACGCCTGCCTCTTCATCTGTGACCTGCAGATTTCTCATTGCAGGATGGCTGAGGAAGCAGCTGGTACACGCGATATCTCTAACTCTCTGGAGACGGGTATGCGGGGACATCCTTGGCTTTGCCGTAGGCTCTGGATGATGCACAGCAAAGGCCAGAAAAATGTGAAGGTGGTTGAGCAGTGGTTTGTGCAGCACCCGGAACGCTGACCTGTGCTGCAGCCTGCGATATACGCCCTGCTGCCAGGGTCTCCTCCTCACAAATAATGCACATTTTGCATTAGAGAAGTGCTAAACGAACAGTGCAGCCCAGGGCCTTTTGTTGTGCAGTGTTCCCTTTAAGGACAAGTACCATCATGGTATTTTTTCCTAATGTGTAAAATCCCTTCTCCCTCCCTGCTGTTTGCAATAACCCTTTGGAAAGCTGGAAGGGCTCTCCGTTTCCTTTCCCGCTCACACGCGTGTGCTTGCGAGCCTGGCCAGCACTGTTTGGCTGTTTGCATTGGAGGCGGGGGAGTGTTTCTACTTTCCCAAGTCAAAGAAGAGTGTGTAGCATTTGTTTTGGAAACAAAACCACTTCTAGAGAATTACACGGCCTCTGCAAACAGATCAGTACAAAACAGGTCGTGTGCTTTGGGCTGACTCTGAAGACTGTACAAGATAGCTGTCTCCTTCCTTGCTTTATGGTTTCACGGCCATCGCATTTAACGAGGACCATTAAGAAACCTTTGAAGGAGTAGTATATTGTCAGCTTTACTAGTCCTACAGGACAGTCGAGATGCTTAGCAGCTTTCCCCTGGTCAGTGCTGTGATTGCAGGGCAGGGTTTGAATCTTTTATGGGGGTAGAATATCCACGCTCAAAGAAACAGGCAGGGTTTTTCATACTAACTTTTCTTCAAAGCCTTTGGGAGTAAAAGTGTTGGTGAGTATTAGTAAGAGGTTGTTGGTCATAGCTGTTGAGCGACACTACAGAGCTGACTGTCTCCAACTTCCTTTGTTACAAACAAATGTCTCCTGGAAAAAAAATTGCCTTCTGCCTCCTTACTTTAGCTCTAGGCGAGCTGGATGGGAAGTAGGTAGCGCTGCTGTTACAAGGAGTGCTTTCCTGGCTCTGCATGGCATGGGGATCCTTTGGCCAGCTTTGATACCTTCCTGCGCCACGACCTGCCATGCTCATGTTGTGCCGGGTCAGTAAGTATCCGTGCTGCCTTGTCCGTAACTGCTGAAGGCGTCTTTAACAAATATGGGACTTGGTGTCAGGTCTGCGATAGCTTGGGGCGGACATCATCGGCACCACAGACACCTGTAAACAAATAAGTGAGTGTTGTCTTTGGCTGTGGGATTTCTGGCCACGCTCTTCCTTTTGGAGGCAATGAGATCATATGGACAGGACTGGGAATATAAATCCATGCAGGCTCTGACACAGGTTGTGGAAAACCTTCAGTGCGGTGTCCTGGGGTTTAAAGACCAGGCAGAAATTGGCACATTCCCTAGACGCGCTCATCTTTGTGCCAGAGCTGCTGCTGCTTTGCTTGGTGACAGGCTGGCATGGGGAGTGGCTGGATATCAGCCATTAGAGTCAAGAAGTCTTCATTTTCTGTATCAAAATTATAAACCGAGGGAGCCTGGGATGGTCCTGAAAACTCCCAAGTCATTCTCCACCTAAGATTCCCAAAGCAAACCCTGCAGTTGTCTCTTCTCCCATTTGCTGTGCTTTTCCTCCCCCTTCCACACCTCTTATGTCGCGTTGTAGCATTGATTGACAGTTAACGCATCCCACTCAGTGCTGGGTGTAACTTCACTGCAGGGCACAGCCCTGAACCAGAAGCCTGGCGAGGCAAGCTGGATCGGCTTTCCAGTCACCCCATTCTCAGGGTATCGGGGAAAGCTTTGAGGATGCCTCTGCATTTGTTGGTGGTGGATTGGCTTCATGATTTACAGCTCGATATAGTACACGGGAGGAAAAAACCTTCACAATATACAGATTTATTGCCACTACCTGCCCTGTAGGACAGGTGGCTCGTGGAAGAAGGTCTGAAGGTCCCGTTGGAAGCACCAAGAGTTCAGTAGCTGGGGATTCAGTGGGGTGAATCCTAAACCCTGTTTATGCTGGGATGGGGACCTCAGTCAGCTCATATACCTTTTAGCCAGTAAAAATGCAGGGTCCCAAGTCATTCCAAAAGATTATCTGGAGTCAGATCCGTGCCTGAAATGAGAGGAGCGCTTTGAGCGCAGTCTGGTTTTGTCCACTCTGGCAGACCGAACCATCTCAAACTTCTCAGCCTGAAGCAGTTCTGGGTCGTATGTACAGCTGCCTCGGGAACACGGTGCCTTTACAAGCCCACCCTGGCCTCTTGCTGCTACTGGGGTTTTTTTGGGGAGCAATGAAAAAATGCAAAGCCTCGGTGCCCCGTCTTTGCCAGGAGCTGTGCTTTGCAGGGTGGACTCTAGGCTTTAGCATCATTCTCTGAGAATCTGAGCCATAAGAGTGGGTTTGTGACATATGCTGATGGTACTGAGGAATACCCAACAAACCCTGTCTGAATTGGGCATGCCCAACGTGGCAGACTTGCAAAATAGCTCCATAGTCAACTACTTGCAGTGCAAACCTCTGCCCAGCTGCTGGAGCTGAAGGCCAGAAACGCTCAGGAGTTGATCTGGGCTAAACTTCTGCACGGCATGCTTCTCCCCAGCCAAACCAGCGGCCTTTGTTTGGCCTTCCTGGTAAAGGATTTTAGCTAATCTTGACTTGAAGACCTCAGTAAATGAAGAAACCTCTCCTTTCTTTGAGGTGAATTAACCACGGCAGCTAATTGTTGAACAAATCATTTGAAACGGTTACAAATACACCACAACCTCCCAGAATACAGCAAATTGCTTGAGCTCTGCTCTTGTGGGTTTTATTTAGATGTCACTAGGACATGGTTGTGTTCATGCCTGTTTAATTCAGTCTGCTGCTGCCCCTCTGGCTCTCCAGCTCTCTCTAGGTGTCTGTCTCTGTATTTGAGGATGCACAGTGGCTGATTTATGACACTTAACCAGCTTGACCAAGGGCAAACTCTGGACTCATGTAGCTGGGAGTAATTCACCTTTCCTCCTCATACATGGAGACAAATGTCAGGATGGATGTCAGCTGTCTGGCCGATGCATGAGTGAATCTGTTTTTGTATGTGCACCTTGAGCCAAGCGTACGTGCATGCATTTTTTGTACTGTTTGTGATAAACTGGGAAATGCAGATTGTGTTGGAGGAAGAGGGCCTTCTGGTTTTAAATATTGATACCAATATAACAGGGCTGTGGCTGTGACAGTCTGGGAGCCTTGAAGCATTAGCTCAGAGATTGTGCTGAATACTGTGGGGAATTCAGTGTCGTGCAAAACAAAAGAAAGGGCTTTGCAAAGCAATAACGTGCTTCAGATGCAGAAATAATGGATGGCGTCCTCCTGGGTCCACAGGCTGTGGAATTGTGGGGCTGAAAGTGGAAAAGGAAAGATTCAGGCTGAGTCTTAGGAAGAGGCCCCTGACAGAGTTTTTTATTTACTGTGATTTGTGATGTAACTGAAAAGAAAGCAGCTGCCCAGGAACCCAGGCGCCTATGGATTGATTGCTGCGGAGGACGAGGTGAAGACCCCGTTCCGTGGAAATGCTGGAGGCATGGTGAGCTGGACGTGGTAGGTCATCGTCATCATCTCCAGAGCCTCAGTTCAGAGAGTACCGAGTTGTTCTGCTGTGCGGTTCTTCACTGGCTAATCAAGTCGAACAGTCATCCAGAAGGCACGATAAAGGCTGAAAAACTTTTAAAAGTAACTTTCAGCATTGTTCTCATCTCGCTGATCCTTTTCGGACCTTGAGCCGCATGCAGAGTTAATACACAGTCAGAGCACGCTGGGTTTCTTGCGTGTGCGGTTGCCCCTTCCCCAGCAAGGGAGCCATCACGTGGCTTGTGAATAAACTGTAAGAGGGGCCTGTGGACCCCCGAGCTGGCTCCCCGCAGAGTCTACCTGCCAGTTCTTGGAGGACTTACTAGCAAAAGCATAGCTTCGTGCAGGCTGAGCTGTGCTGCTTCCAAATGGCTTTGTGCCTTGCTGTGCCTGCTCTAATAAGCTCTCTCGGAGCTGGATTTGCTGGGCAGTGCCTGTCGAGGCACGCGGGCTGGCTGCATAGCAGCGAGAAGGCTGGAGCTTTGTCTGGGCATTGCAGCCCCCCCTTCCTCCCCTGCTGCTCTGAAGATGGGGAGCTGGCTGTAGGAGATCTTCTGCATCTCACTGCCAGCTTTTACGTTAACTGGTTGTAATAAGTGTAGTCTACAACATATAACTAGTTATTTAATTTTTACAGGCTGTTCCAGTGTAGGGTAGAGTTCTTGCTGGGAAAAACGTTCAAAATACAAGGGGTAGTTGTTGCTGAGGGTGGCAGAGAACATCGTGGCACAGCTGGGACTCATCTGGGCAAGGTGAAGCTGTGCAGGAGAAGACCCACCTTTTGTCCTGAGCCAGAGGGGTCTCAGCATCTGATGAATCAAGGGCATAGGAGCTGTCATGAGTTAGCGTGCACGCTAGTTGCGTACACTGCTCTGTAGTTTTGAGCGCTTTAGCATGTTTAGTTGATAAAGAAAAAGCAAGCTTATAAAACTTTTGGATAACTACCTTCACGTAAAAAAGCAAACCACGCTGAAAGACTGGGGGGGGAGGACGACACAACAACCCCTTCTCTTATTTCAACTGAAGTTTCACTCAATGTGGAGAGAGTAAATGAGAGGAAGTGATTTTTCTCTGCCAAGTCCTTTATTTAAACATAAAGGCTTTTTCCTGGCTACTTGCAAAAGGCGCTTGTAGCGGAGTGGTCCTGTGCATGACACTTCTTTCAGGCTGAGGCTCCGCTGCAGCGTCAGCCAGAAGATCTGGCCACTGGCTCTCATGTTCCCACTATTCCTCTCACATTCATGCTCGGTGGATCTTTTTGCTGAGCTATTTCAGTGCACTTAGCTGAAACTAGCCCGGCTGCCAGCATCGCATGCTAAAACAGCTCTGCAACAGCTGAGCGCTGGAGCCAATGCCAGGGAAGAGGTGGATGGGGTTTAAATCACGAAGGAAATTCCGTCTTAATTAGAGATCTTCATCTTTCCCAAATGACCTTGTTTTCCTGCAGCAGGGAAGGTACACTGAGGAAGGATCATTTTACACTTGAACTTTCATCTTTCCCTACATGCGTGCAATTGGGCAGTGCTAGAGACAAGGTCCTGGATTAGACTCGACCTTTGGACAACAGATGACTTGCAGTACCTCCTGTTCCGAGAGCTGCTCTACGTGCGTGTGTATTAAGGTGATTAGTAGGGTAACATCATCATTTCTTGTGTAGCGTTGCAAGAAAAAATATTTCGTGTCCCAGCAGAGCATCACTGCAGTCACATACATGCAACTGCTAGTGCCTATGGTCTTTGCAATCATACCTCACTCAAACGTATGGCATTGTGGTATCATTTTCTTAAACTTTTTAATTAAACAGAGGCTTGAATTTCATATTTTTCTTTTCCACGTTTCTTCAAAGCTCTTATATTCACCCCCTTCCCGCCCCCACTTCGTCTTTCCCTGGTAGATTATAGCCTGCTGGAAAACATAGAGCACATTGTGAAGCCCAAAGCAAAAGCCGACTCAGCGATCCTTCCCCTTGAGGCTGCCGCTGTTCGTGGAACAGGAGGTTGGCCTTAAAATACTTCTGCCAAAAAACAGTGCTGCTGTAATGGAACTGGTGCCCATTTTATTAGCTGTTGCTCTGTCCTTTAACTTAGTTTTTTAAAGAACGTACTCTACTAGTGCCTTAACACTCTGGGACAGAGGGGGTTTCTTTTCATATGCTGGAATAATTCTGATTTTGCTATAAGAAACATTCAGCATCTCTTCTTCAGATCTCTGGAGAAAGGCTCCATCCTAGGGCACAGCTGATGTCGCTACTAACAGTGGTCCCTGTCCGTAAAGGATTTCAGCTGGTGCAAACTGCAGTCCTAGGAGCTGCTGTATGGAGGTGGATGGGCCTTGCTTATAACATGACTGTCAGCACATGGGTATGTCTTTGCAGGCCCACCCATGGTCCTATAGATCAGGTCTTTCTCTGTCCCTAGGGACTCCTTCAGGTTGCACTTGAATCTGTAAAGAGCTGCCTGGTTTCTGCTGGGGACCGTTTCAGCTCCTGGAATCATAGAATGTGTTGGGTTGGAAGGGACCTTTAAAGGCCATCTAGTCCAACCCCCCTGCAGTAAGCAGGAACATCTTCAATTAGATCAGGTTGCTCAGAGCCTCATCAAGCCTGGCCTTGAATGTCTCCAGGGATGGGGCCTCCACCACCTCTCTGGAAGCAGGATTGGTTCTGGAGAGGCCAAACCTAGTTCCCACCAGGAGCATCCCCACAGCTCTTCCATGCTGCATGGAGCTGGAGGGATGCATGCCATCCGGAGAGGCCTTGACAGGCTTGAGAAGTGGGCCTGTGTGAACCTCAGGAGGTTCAACCAGGCCAAGTGCAAGGTTCTGCATGTGGGTCAGGGCAATCCCAAGCACAAATCCAGGCTGGGCGGAGAATGAATTGAAAGCAGCCCTGAGGAGAAGAGAAGGACTTGTGGGTGTCGGTGGATGAGAAGCTCCACATGAGCCAGCAATGTGTGCTGGCAGCCCAGAAAGCCCCCGCAGCCTGGGCTGCATCCCCAGCAGCAGGGGATGCAGGGGGCATCCCCCAGCGGCGTGGGCAGCAGGACGAGCAGGGGGATTCTGCCCCTCTGCTCCGCTCTGTGAGACCCCCCTGCAGTGCTGCCTCCAGCGCTGGGGCACCAACAGCAGAAGGACATGGAGCTGTTAGAGCGGGGCCAGAGGAGGCCCCAGAGATGCTGGGAGGGCTGGAGCCCCTCTGCTGTGAGGACAGGCTGAGAGAGCTGGGGGGGTTCAGCCTGGAGAAGAGAAGGCTCCGGGGAGACCTTCAAGCCCCCTCCAGTCCCTAAAGGGGCTCCAGGAAAGCTGGGGAGGGACTCTGGATCAGGGAGGGGAGCCATGGGATGAGGGGGAAGGGTTTTACACTGGAAGAGGGGAGATTTAGGTGAGATCTGAGGAAGAAATTGTTTGCTGTGAGGGTGGTGAGCCCCTGGCCCAGGTTGCCCAGAGAAGCTGTGGCTGCCCCATCCCTGGAGGTGTTCAAGGCCAGGCTGGACGGGTCTGGTGGGAGGTGTCCCTGCCCAGGGCAGGGGGTGGGACTGGGTGGACTTTAAGGTCCCTTCCAACCCAAACATTCTATGGTTCTATGACTGCTGCTCTTCTGTGCTACCTTTCTTGAGGAGTGGAGGCATGGACATGGTGCTGGGTGGGTCTCTTTAGAGCAGGCGTGGGGCAATACAGGAATAAAAACCCTTCATTATCATTCCCACCATCCTTACTACCTGGAGCAGATCCGTTCATGACCTCAGAGCAGATGTGTGTCAAGACCTGATCCATGTGCCCGAGTGTGCTTTCGCTAACGTGTGTGAAACTGGATGTGAACGTGGGAGCAATGCAGGACTAGCCGGTAGCAAGGTGGTGCTATAAAGAGAAAAGCAAATCTCATCACGTTCGTGTGTTCTCCATAAAGCAATCGGTGACAACTTGGGGTGATATTCCAGAGAGAAAGTGGGTTTTGAGGAGGGAGCTGGCCAGAGCGCCACGCTTCGCATGACAATGGTGGGAACTGTGGGTGTCTGTCATTCCCGGAAATATACTCAAATGCCCTTTTTCCACTGGGGAATTAAGAAGTTATGCAGACTCAGCCTAGTTTCATTAATGGATTTAAAACAGGTTTTGGCAGAAGGCAGCCAAGCACATCAGGAATGGAACAGAAAATGTTCTTCCTGAGTCCAAGAGCCTGGAAACTGCCTCTCACACCATCTAAAGCAAGTGACAAATGCTGTTCTTGTAATCTGAAATCTTTCTTTTTTCACCCTCCCCCACATCCATGGTGTGCATGAGTGCATAGGCTATTTATTAGCAAATTTAAAGCCACAGGCACAAGACTGTTGTGGAATCACCCTAGGACTCCTGCACTGGAGGAGGAACATGTTGCATTAAAAGGTAGTTACCAAAGCAGCTGAACTCAGCCTCTTGATTGCCTTGGCTACAGCTCCAGGTGCTTACTCATATTTCTTCATTTTAACCCTTCTCCAGTCTGATTTGCATTTTTGACAGGTGATTATTATCGCTGAAAGAGCTGACAGTGCGGGTAGTCTCAAGTGCTGCAGAAGTCCTGATGCTAGTTGTAATGCACACAGGTTGTCTTTGAATATTTGGAAAGAAAGGTGGTAGAAAACATGCACAGTGCGAAGCTTGTCTCTGCTGCTGCGAGGGGGAGTGCTGAGTGTTGCTCTGTTGGAGTGGGACCTACCATGGTCCCAGAGCACCCCTAAGATCACGGGGTGTCTGAACCTCAATGGCGAGCACTTCTAGTCATGAAATCTGGAGAAAAGCGAGGGCGATGACAGCTATATAACTCCTTCTGTAGGTGTTTACAGCATTTCCCTGGCTCTGTCTTTAGTGCTGTTTTCTAACCCTCCACGTTTGGGGTGAGTACCCCTCTCAGCTTGTCCTTCTCCCCGCTGGGCTTCCCCAGTGCACAAGCTTGGAGCCGTACATCAGTGACCCCAGCTTCTGCGTTTGTTTTTCCTAGCAGTTGCCTCTTACAAAATTCGTCTTGTTAGTGGGTAATCTGTGACTTGGACGAGTCCAAAGGAGAAGCTTGTCAGCATCATACCCGTACTGAAAGACTCAGACCAGTTGCTCAGGATGTCTCAGTTAAGCTGTGTTCAAAGTTTGGACGGCTCTACTGCACAGGCTGCTGCGGTACTTCGAGACCTGAAAATGGGAAGAAGAATATTCCACCATGATGGATGATACGAGTCCTGGTGGAAAGCCCCACCAAGGTTTGAATGTCTTAGCAAATACGAGGCTTAAATGAACTTCCTAGAGGGCCCTATTTTAATGCCTTAATATTTGACAGAGACAAAATTCTTTGTGGTTGTAGCTGCAGTTTGGCAGGATCCTATCTCTTGCAACGGGGGTCACTATTTCCATACAATGCTAGAGCTGGTTTATCCTATTTTTATTATGAGTAAGCTGCGAAAGTTGTTTTTCTAACGTGCTGTGACTCTCCTTGCTTCCCTACCCATAGACTCCATCTGTACGCTTCAAAATAGTAGGAGGAAGAGGGCAGAGAAAGAACAAAGGCTCATAATTCGAATGGAAGGAAACTAGGGAAATTCAGGAGGAAATGGACAGTGAGAAATACAAAAAGATCCAGCTGCGCTGAATGCATGGGGCGTGAGTGTGCAGGGATGCTTTCTGCTTGGTATTCAGAGCTCAGGACCTGCATTGTGGAGCTGAACTTTCCTTTGAGCCAGTGACCTATTCAGACACCTAACAATGTCCATTATGTACAGTCAGCTTGTTTATGCCCAGTGCTGGCCTTTCTTACCTGTTTTTAATGTACAGTAAAACAATATCCTACTTGCAAAGTGGCCGGGCCAAGTTAGATTATGCTGTGTGAGTTGACCATCAGCTTTCGGTGAGCATCTTGTTACTGAAAGATTTCAAGATTTCAGGGCCAGGCTGGACGGGGCTTGGAGCAACCTGGTCTGGTGGGAGGTATCCCTGCCCATGGCAGGGGGTGGCACTGGGTGGGCTTTAAGGTCCCTTCCAACCCAAACCATTCTCTGATTTAAGAATACAAATTATGATGACAAGATGCTCAAGGAGAACATCTGGTGATGAAAACGGTGTTTCTGGTTGACTGGTAGCAAATGTCTCTTTCCTTCAAAGGATGGGGGAGGGGGAGGGAAGAGGTAGGAAGAGGTGGGTCCCAGCCTCTCTGGAGTTGTAGTGATTAAATTGACAGCCTGAAGAGGTGAGTCCAGAAAAACGCTGAGGCTTGGTGGCAGCGTGGGACCAGCCTGTCAGTGATGCTCATGCATCTCCACGGGGCTAGAGGAGGAGAACATCTCCGCTGTGGAGAGGCAAGCCATGCTGCTGCAGCCCACGTCCTTGCTGCAGAAGAGGTGGGGCTGCCAGCCCATGTGAGAGCTCCACTTAGATTTTTTCTACAGCTGCAGAGAAACCAGCTGGCCCAGGCTTAACGGACGAGGGCATCCCCTGAGAGGCTTTGTCCGCTCTCTGTGGAGCTGGGGGCAGCAGCTGCAGAAGTGCCTGAGTGTGCCCCGCAGTGGAGACATCCTCTGTGACCTTGGGCAGCCCCCAGGTTTTCGCTCTGTTACTTGGAAACAGCTCCCACCTCCCCTACAAAACACAGCACAAGCTGTCCGTCGGATCACGTGGGGACTCTGATGAACGTGGGAGCTGAAGTACAGCTTTTGGGCTAGAAGGGATCATGTACGACATGACTTGATCTCAGCCTATAGTTTTCTGCACGAGGACATCATTCTTAATTCGGGGAGGTGCTCTTTAACCCAGCCCACCAAGAAGCAACTGTAAGCAGTGACTGAGAGAGCTAGAAATAAGGTATATGTTTCATGGCGAGAGCAATTTGGGTATTGGAACAAGTCTGTGCAGGCGATGGTGCTTTCTCCTCCTATTCAAAGAGAGAAAGCATTTTGGCAACTTGCTTGTTCCGTCTTATGCCCTTGTTTAACCACCGCTCGTTCAGGGAGAGCCACTTAGCAGCTTTTAAGACGTTTCTTTAGGGGAAAAAATGAATTCTGTGCATTCAGGGAAACATCTGTCATCGTTCGGAGCAGAAACTGTAGTTAAGGCGGTCCCTGGGGTGTGTGGGAGAGCTCCAGTTTCTTACTGCCGCTCTGCAGTCAGTTCTGGGAGAACGGAGCTGGCTGTGGAAGGTGAAGGTGGTTTAGCAACACCGCCCTACATCTAGAGAAATCAGGCGGTGCCTCTTTGAAGCTTCAAACGTGTGCGCAGCACGTGACACGCAAGGAGGGTTTTTATTCATCTTTGTGCTCAGGAAATCGTGTTGCTTTCAAAGTTGTGCCCTTTCAAGTGTCTTAAGTTTGACACCCCAAAAGCTGGGCTTTACAGGCAGTTCTGGAAGATGTCAGCCTGAGCTGTGTTTTCCTGACTTGGATCCTTGCAGTAAGAACAGAGGAATGGAGCATTTAAATAGGAAAAAAAAAAAAAAAAATAGAAGCTACAGTGCAGCTAGATAATGTCAATCTTGTCATTGCTTTTAATATTCATTGCCAGGCAGAGCGATCAAACTTTGTCAGTTTTAAGTTAAGCAACCCTTAGTCCTAGTCAGCTTCCGTCTGTGTACATGAAAGGGATGACTGAGCCCCCAGCTGCTAAAAGCATCTCTCGATTACTTACATTTCATTAGGTATTTAAAGATTAGGTCGGGGAGTGGAGGATGAAAGGGGTTTTTCTTTATCTTTTAATAAGAAACTTGTATTTGCAGATATGAAGAATACCAAAGCCTAGCGTCTAACATGCTCCTCTCTTCCCCACTGCTTCGTCTGGGTGGGGTGGGGGTAGGGGAGCATGTGGAGATCCTACAGGGAATAAAACCACGTCCCTCTTGGTCTGCTGCTTACCACAGCCCTGCCCTGGTGCCCAAAATTGATGGGTAAGGATGTGCCGTGCTGGAGTTCTCATGACATAGCCTCGCTTGCAATGCAGGAGACCGAGCAATGTACATGGGAATTAAATATATGGGGCTTTGTAGGCTTTAAACATGAACAACAAAGGGGAGGATGATCTCTTCTCTGTGCCTGCCTTGTCCCTGTAATGCGAGAAGCTTTGAAAGTTTCCTGTACTCGCTTGCCTTGGCTGTCTCAACTCTCTATCACACCCTTTTTGGGGACAGGGTGCCTTCATTAGCCTTGGGGTGCTCTAGCCCTTCAATTGAAAAACAACCATCCCTGAGATCTCCAGAAAATTATCTGGCAAAATCAGGAAGGACCAGATTATCATTGTCCTGAACAAAACAAAACAAAAAAAAACAAAAAAAAAAAAAAAAAAACAAAAAAAAAAAAAAAGAAAGAAAGAAGCAAGGGAAAATAGTTTGGAGAAAGGCTTCCAGCTGTCTGTATTTAAAGATGTGGGAAGTGGGGGAGATCCTGGATCCCAGTGTAAAACAAACCCAGCAGCTTCCATGTCCCCTTTGAGGCAGATACATGTGGCAGGAACAAAGATGCTGTTCCTGTAGCTGCATGATCATAGGAATGAGTAGCGTACAGACTGAATTCGCACCGGCATGTGCTCAGGAGGGTGTGAGCAGTTCCCGCACAACCTTCTCCAGAGCAGCCTGAGCAGTATTTAAGACGCTCTTGCCAGCTGTGCGTCTTTACGCCGGCAGGTTGAAACAAGTGATGGAGCTGCTTCAAGGGAATTTGCCAGTGAGCTGGTTGTGTATGGTGTAACAGACTTAGCTGATGTCTTGGGACGCTCGCTTCGTTAATAGCTTAACTGGACATAGAAAGCTCTGACTTCAGTAGTCCTGGGGATGTGGGGGGAGCTGGGCGCACCAGACCCAGCACCCTCTGTATCACCAGATGCACATGGTGTGGGCGAGGAGGACGTGGGGAGCTTCAGCCCAATCTAAGGGTGTGTGTCTGCAGGGCGGAGGGTGGTCGAAGCGGCGAGTAGCCCAGGCAAGGGTGAATCTCTGCATCCCACTGCTGCCATGCTCCGAGCCAGCTTGAGTTTTCCATGTGGCTCTGGGTGCAGCCACCCCATTAAGGGGTGAAGGCCTTGGGGAAGCCCTGCAGCTAAAAGTACCCTTTGTTACTTGTCTCCTTTTTCATTTGGATTGTATGCTACCTGTATGTGCGGCTTGGCTGAGAATGCCTGGCCGTGCTGTGAAAGTGCTGGTAACTCAGCTGCGTGTCTAATCCAGAGCAGGGATTTCAGTTGCTGTGCCTTGATTCCTTTGCTTTTTTAGTTGTAACAGCCTCGGGGCCTGAAGGTGAGAAGTGCAAGGTGAAGAGGAGGTGATCCTGCTAGCTGGATGTAGCTAGGAGCCAGCGCACATCCTCAGCCCTCCCTCCGAGTTTGCTGGGAGACTTGGCTCCATCTCTCCGTACCACTTTTCTCTCCCCTAGGTGTGTTCTACCCCCAGGTGTGCCTCATTTATACCCCTGGAGGACCAAGGGGTTGTGTCTGTCCTCTTCTGAAGTGCAGCATTGTTTCTTGCAATGGTTTAACCCTGAGAGTTAGTACCTCCGGGTCACCTTTCCTAGTAGAAACCAGTATCACCTGTAGCTTTGGCCCCTCTGCTCGTGTGTTGGTGCGATAGCAGTCCTTTGCTCCTCCTGAGTTTGAAAGAGGTGCTTGGTGCTTCTTTCAGCTCAACCAAATGTGCGAGGTCAGGAAGCCAGCAGGGAAATTCTGCCTCAAATTCAGAAAGCAGAGGAACCAGGTAAAATAAACACTTGCCTTCTGAAGTGGTTACTTGGGATTGTACCGACGCAGACGTTCCCATTTTCTCTGTTTTCCGCAGAGTTGAGCGCAGCAGGGTCTGCTCAGGTAAGCACCCCACCTGGGAGACAGTTCTGTAGGATTTTGCTACGAGGGAGAAGAAAACTGAAGGGGTTTTTTGTTCATAAGACTCCTGCTTCTAAGCTGTGCCTTTAGGCATATATTTAAATGGAAAGAGCTGTCAGTTTTTCTTATGACAGAATTTATTCTTGTTGCCGCATTCAAGCAAGGGTATACAGTGAAAAATGATCGTCTCTAGTGGCAGATCCACTCCGCAGCCTTGTGCCATTCAGATTTGGCCTTGTTTAGCTCTGCTGATGAAAAAAAAGGGTGCTCAGACACTCTTGCTTTGCTTGTGTTACCCCTGTGCAGGGTCAGCGTGGCAATGATAAGAGGAGAAAGTCAGCTGCCGTTTCTCTTTGCGCGTCGTCACCAGGCTGGTTATCAAGCGTTGGGCATCTTTGTGTTCTCCCCACTCTTCAAGGCAGGAAAGTAAACCAGAGTCCCCAGGGCAGGTTCCAGCCTGCAGAGATGTTTGTGGAGGAACCCTAATTTGACGCCTAGATCCTTTCGTATTGCCTCTCTGCTGTGTCCAGGAGCTGTTTGCGTTGCATCAGAGGAGTGTTTTTCTGAAATGTCAGGGGCTTCTGTTCTGGCAGTACCGCTGTGCGGGTATGAACAGCATTCATACTCTGCTTTTGCTGCTTTCCAGAGGATTGCGCTAGTAACCCTGTTTTTCTGCAGCATGACATTGCACTGCACCTCCTCCAGCATAGGGGATTTTCGAGGGTCATTCATGTGGTCTGTGGTCACAACGTGGTCACTCAAAGTGACAGTTTTAAGTCTTTAGTCTCCCTGCTGAAACTCTTAAAAAAAGGGCCTCAGTAAAGAGCACTGATTTGGTGGCATAAACTTTTCCGTCAGACTCTCCGGGCTGGGTTGCGGGCAACAACTCTCCTCTTAACCAGTCAGCACAAGACTCCTGTTGCAAATCCCAAGTCACCCAGTGTCATATTTGATTGATTGTGGGAGGGGAGGATGCTAGCTTTGAATGCACCGCCAAGTCTTAAAATATTTGGCAAATTTTCCTCCTAATGCTCGAGTCCCGGGGGAAAGCAATCAGGTAAGGACCTCAGCTTCCAAGCGAGGAGAGGAAAGTTTCTGCCTCTAGTCGCTGGAAGGAAAGCCCAGCCACTCTTGGCTGGCTTAACCTAAGCCTTAGAAACTAGAAGACAAATTAATACTGTTCCTGATTTTCTTCTTTTTCTGCAATGTCTGGCTTTTAAGCTAACCTCGACTGGAGAGGGGGTGGGGGCTGAGTCATGGCTTTTGAACAGTGGGGTTGGCAGCTCTAGAGACGAGCTCCCATGTGCTCTTGGTTACGCTGATGTCCGTGTGCCTGGGAAATTGTGGGTGCGTGCTCTGGTTCGCAGCGCTCCTTCTTACCAACATGTGGCTGGATGTAGGTGGCCTGCCCCCTCCTCTGTAATTTGGCTAGTGCTAATACATCAACACTATGCAAATCTGCCTTTAGTTAGCTGTTTCCTTCTCCCAGATGTGTGACGGCCCATGTGGGGTTTAGGTATTCGGATCGGCAAGGGGAGTCGCTGTTGGAGGATTGTAATTCACAATTCACCCTGGTTTAATTACATGCCCAGAGACCAGGCTTTGTATTGAAAATGTTGGGGTTTTTCCTTTTGGCTTCTGAGTCCCTCCAGTCCCCTTCTAGTCTAAAAAAAAAAATAATTGCTTGTTATCAAGAATATTACCATCCTGGTTGGGATAAAACTGCTGGTTGACTTTTAGATGCATCCCAGTCTTGCCAGCTAAGGATGGGCTGAAGGAGTGGATCAGCTGGCTTGATTTAATGGCAGAAGCAGAGGAAAGCTGATGGTGGTGGGGTTTCTTTTTTTGTCTGCAGTGATCTTTAGCTCAGCGGAGCACATCTCTGCTAATTGACTATTAAATGAGATTGCTTGCTGAGGTGCGCTGTCTTGCCATTTCAATCCTTTATGGAATAAGTCTCTGATCAGCTGCACATTGGGCTCTTAAATATAATCTGCCTAATGACTGCAGGGCTTTGACCTTCTCATATTAAGGTGCCAATGTTTTGGGTTACAAACCAAACCTTTGGGGTGGGTGGGCCAAGCAGGGGTGGGGTTTTTTCCTGAAATGGTAATATTCCAAACAACAAAGGCTGCTTTTTAATCTTGGAGCGAGACTTGGAAGCAGCACAGAGTCAGTCTAGAGATAAGTCTCTTTTAGCTGGAGATTTCTACGATTGCACACATGTTCCCGCACGCCTGGACCACCGGTTAGACACCTACCTGGCCACAGATCCTTTGTCCCAGTTGCTGTGCATGCAAATAATGCGTGTTTGCCTGTGTTTACCCAGTTTGGAAAAAAAATCTGAGCCCTGAGGGATTGGAGCTTCCTTTTGTGTTATGCAACGGGCCATGCTGAGAGCCAGCTGAAGCACCGCTCGCTGCCCGCTTTGCAGAGATGCTGCAGGCTCCGGGAGGGTTTTGGAGCTGATGCCTCAGTGTTCAAGGAAGGACAGTTAGCCCCATTGCTTAGCAAGGATTCCCACTGCCATTTTAAAGAGCTCTGCTGCCAGATTCCAAAGGGAATCCCAACCCCGGCCTGAAAGAGAGCAGCAGCTTTGGGGTGGGAGTCAGAAAGGGCTGGGTGAAAGGAGGGGCTAGCTGCCAACAGAGGCAGGCTGGCTCTTCCCCTCTTCAAATCCCACTCTGGGTTGTTCAGCTGGGCAAGCCCCTGGCACCGTCCTCCGCAAGTGAGGATGCAGGGGAGGAATGCTGCTTGTCCTGTGAGGCTCAGGACACCCTCCCTGGGGCATGGGGAGGGCACAAATTGTTTGGACGCTTTCTGGTCCTGTTCTCCCCCATCCCAACTGGTTGCTAGACATCATCCTAAAGCCTTAATATCACGTAGTGATTAACGCAGCAGGCTAGAAATGGGAAGAGGGACAAGACTCACGCTTGCTCTGCTGCTTTAGAGTGAATGCCGCAGGAGCAGTTAGTATTTCATTGCTGATATTAAACCTGGATGGGGGGAGAGAAGGGAGAATGTGGATAATACAGAACACCTGTGGCCCAAGACACTAGAGACCCCACAGTAATTCTGTAAATCACAAGCAGGTTTTCAGCCTTCCCAGAAACGTGCACTTCTAAACGCTAACCATCAAACGGCCTAAATTACTGATCCAGCACATTAATCTATAAATTGAGGTAGGCTTAGAATAGCCATTGGAGAACAGCATTTAGTAAATGGTATCTAGTTCAGTGCTCTCCATCGCTTGTTATTCTGACCTGGCAAATAACGCCGCCTCTTGTTTGTGTCACACTAAAATATATTGTAGGCAGGCTGTTTAAACGGGGGTTTTCTGACCCGTCACGCAGCGTTTGTCTCTGGGAGAGGGGTGTCTGCCTGCAGCAATGCTGCAAATGAGTGGGAGACTGAGGGTGATGAGCGGTGCCCGGAGCCCCAAAATCCAGCCTGCCTGTTTTCCCTGCCTATCTCTTCCTGTCTTGCTCCAGACACTCGTAATCAGAGAATATTGAAGGTATGTTGGATTACTCATAATAAAACCTCAAAGCAGGGCTGAGCTGTGGGAGCAGTATATTCCTGTTGTAACCTGAAGTGAAAGAAAACTGCTCCGTGCTGCACATCCCACCGAGATGAGTCAAGTTGTCACCTCTTTCTAAGGTGACATTACAGGATGTCTGTCTGCAGACTTTGGCTTTTTATTTGGGAGGGGAGAGGAGAGAGGTGGTTTCCTTTGCATCAGCAAGGGCAAAATAGGCTTTTAATAAAGCTTAAATTCTGCAGCTGCTAAGTTAAAAAAAGAAGTGCTGGCACTCTGTCCTCCTGGAGATGAACCTTTTCCAGCTCGCTGCTGTGACCCAGGGATGCGAGCCATCCCTTCTGGTCTTTTTTTCCTTTGTGCCACTTTCTTGGATGAGAATAATGGGAGAGTTTCTTCCCTTGGCAAGGCTTTACCCTGCTTGGGCTTTTCTGTGCATGGAGATGGTTTAGGTTGGGAATGGAAGGAAAAGAGTCTCAGAAGGAGAAGTGCTGTAGCAGAGACACCCTGGAGGGGGCTGTCACTTGTTATTGGGTATAAACCAACTCTTCAAATCTCTGATTATAGATCCTGAAGAGAACTAGAAATTTGAAAGCCAAGAGGTGAGAAAAGGAGGAACAGCTTTGTGTATGATACAGTAAGCCTTTCCAGCAAGGTGTGTGTGTGGATCAGCTGAGCCCCGCTAGAGGTGTGAGAGCAGGCCTGCTGAAATGCCAGATTACACTCCAGATACGGACAAGAACACTTTATACAAATATTACTGTGATTGAGGCAGATGAGGGGATTTTTTTTTGTTGTTCCTGCAGAAAGTTTCTTGCTGGTCTCCTGGGATGTTCAGTGTGACCTTCTTGCTGTTTGCAGAGCCTGGTTCTGGCACTGGAGAGCCCTGTAGCGTGGTTTGCAGGCAGGAGGGTGCGCAGGACCTGCCTATTCCAGCTTCCTGACCAGCACAGGCTGGTTTAAGTGGACTTCAGGATAAATGAAGTGTTACCCCTACTTCTCCCCTGTTATCCATACCTCTGTCCTCCCTTCAAATGTGTTTTCCTTCCCCTTTATTAACAGTAGCCTCTGAAACGCATCAGAATTGTTTGCAGGCAGATTTTCCACTGCAAACCACTGGAATCATAGCATCACAGAATTATTTGGGTTGGAAGGGACCTTAAAGTCCACCCAGTGCCACCCCCGGCCCTGGGCAGGGACACCTCCCACCACACCAGGTTGCTCCAAGCCCCATCCAGCCTGGCCTTGAACACCTCCAGGGATGGGGCAGCCACAGCTTCTCTGGGCAACCTGGGCCAGGGGCTCACCACCCTCACAGCAAACAATTTCTTTCCAATATCTCATCTAAATCTCCCCTCTTCCAGTGTAAAACCCTTCCCCCTCATCCCATGGCTCCCCTCCCTGATCCAGAGTCCCTCCCCAGCTTTCCTGGAGCCCCTTTAGGGACTGGAGGGGGCTTGAAGGTCTCCCCGGAGCCTTCTCTTCTCCAGGCTGAACCCCCCCAGCTCTCTCAGCCTGTCCTCACAGCAGAGGGGCTCCAGCCCTCCCAGCATCTCTGTGACCTCCTCTGGCCCCGCTCTAACAGCTCCCTGTCCTTCTGCTGTTGGTGCCCCAGCGCTGGAGGCAGCACTGCAGGGGGGGTCTCGCAGAGCGGAGCAGAGGGGCAGAATCCCCCCCCTCATCCTGCTGCCCACGCTGCTGGGGATGCAGCCCAGGCTGCGGGGGCTTTCTGGGCTGCTAGCACACGTTGCCAGCTCATGTGGAGCTTCTCATCCACCGACACCCCCAAGTCCTTCTCCTCAGGGCTGCTTTCAATCCATTCTCCGCCCAGCCTGGATTGGTGCTGGGGATTGCCCCAAAGCACATGCAGGACCTTCCCTCCAGCATGTCGACCCCACCACACAACTTGGTGTCATCAGTAAACTTGCTGAGGGTGCACTCAATCCCAGCAAATGTTTTGGAGCAGCTTGAGGTGTCCGGTTTGACAAGAGAGGACTCTGAATACACGTGTAACTGGGTGCTTAGCATCATTCAGCACACTGTGGTACATGTGGTGGGGTATCCCAAGGGGGGGCGTGATAGCCTTGACCCTTGATGCAGGTGTCACAGGTGAAGTCAAAGAAAAGGCGGCGTTGTGCTATGGGTGGGATTCAATCTCATCTCTCTTTTGCCGAGGAATGCTCTCCAGGAACCAACAGGAGCCAGGATGGTGGAGGACCTGTCTCTAGCAGCGTGGGTCATTGGGTACTGAATGCTGTGAAGGCTTTGACTAGTCCTCATCTGGGAGTTTCAAAGAAACTGGTGCTGGGGAAACAGAATCTGAAGCAAAGAGACAGAGAAACTTTCCTCAGGAGATCTGATGTGTAATTAAAAAAACAAAAACCAACCAACCAAAACCTGCTAGGGGGGTGACAAGGTTTAGGTGATTGCTCAACAGGTTGGGTCAAAGGGAATTTAAATCACAGAAACAGCTGAAAATCGGGCTGCACCGAGAGACAGAAAAGGAGTATAGCCAAGAAAAGCCTTGAATTGCCATGGCAAGGTGCAAAGAGCAGGGATTTCACAGGTTTGTAGCTGGAAGGTCAGAAGCGGCTGCTTGGGTACCCAGTCTGAGCTCCTGCCCTCACTGGGGTTGTTTCCCTGCGAGCGCTTGCGGTTGAACTACAGCCTGCATTTTTGAAAGAGGCATCCACTTGCAACGGAAAGACTTACAATTTGAGATCCACCACATCCTTTGGGAAGCTGTTCCCATGGTTAATGCGTTTACCGCGTAACTGTTACAGTTCCCTGAAGGGGTTTGAGTCCTCGGCTGGCAGCCTGCCTGCCTGCCTTGCTCAGCACTGCTGCATGGCTCTCTGCCTCCCGAGACAAGACTCTTGCTCCAAAGGGACTAAATGACCTGCCCGGCATCATGCGGGATGACTGTGAGAGCTGGGGACTCGAACCAGCTCCCTGCAACCAAGAGTATGGGAGTGAATTTATCTGTTCATTCATCAGCAGCCCGCTGATCTCGTCTCCTCTCTGGATGATGGATGCCTTGCTGTTTTGCCCTCAGCAGCTGGTAGGTCACGCAGGATTTGAGAAACGGCGCTGGCATCGTACCAAGCAGAGGCTGTGGGACGCTTACCAGTGAATTCCAGAGACGATGTGTCATGAAAACCCCTGCCCTGCTGTCCCCCTTGGCAGGGGGCTGCTGGAGGTAGTGGGAGCCCCGCTGGGTTGCGGTCCCCACGTTGAGCGAGAGCTGTGGCTTCCCAAGCAGCTCTTGGTGGGTGGACGTTAGCTGCAAAATCTGTTTGGGAGCCTCCCGCTTGGCATGGGCGGAAGGGAAGGCTTGCTCTTAGCCCTCTGCCTGCCTCCAGCTGGAAGGTGACGACTGAGCTTGGTGGCTGGGAGAAGTCAGCTGTTTCCGTGTTCTTCCTCTGGGGACTTGAAATCTATTTCCAGTGAGGTGGGTCCCTGGGAAGAGGAGGGGCAGCTCTTCGAAGTGGCTGCTGCCAAAGCTGGAAGGTGATGGGAGGTAGCCTTTGCCAGCCTCAGGCATGCAAAACACTTCAGTCAAGGCCTGGAAAAAAGAAAAAAACCCACGGGATAATCTTAGTTTCTCTTCTTACGTACATTTTGGACTCTCTGCACTCGTCCTCTGGTTTGTTACTGAGCTTTTTCTGAGCCTTAGAAAGTTGTAGTTGAGAAGAAAAGCACGTCCTTTCAGCAGTTAACTTTTTATTACCTGCTTTCTCGTGTGTTGGACTTCAGGTTTTATATGGCAAACATCTTTAAAGCTTTTTAGGGTATTTCCCTCCATTCCTTACCCCCTGAAATACCTCTTTGATCTGGGTCGTTTTGCCAGCCCTTAATCCGTGATGGGACAGTCTCATGCAAGGGAAGGTAATTGTGATGGATACCGCGGTGATGTTACCCTTCCCAAAAGCAATTAAACGTGATCAAACCCTCATTCTTGTTTTATGGCCGCTTGTAGCAGTGCCCAAATGTTTATTGTCCCCCACAGTCCCACATGCTGCCAGGCCAGGCTTTCCACTGGAAGACAATATATTAAATTTGTGCTATTTATTAACTTGCATGACGCTGCAAAGCAACTGCTCCACCGGGCTCTAGCTCATTGTAGCAATGTATTTGTGCTAGGGAGCCCTGACTTAATTTCCTGGGAGTTTTCCCCTCTCCTGGGCTGCTGAGCTTTGCAAACATTAGCCAGTGGAAGGCGGCGTTATTTGTTTTAATCAGAACTATTCTTAAAGCTGTCAGATTAATTACTGGAGGAGGAGGGAGGGGGTCCCTCCCTACTTCTGTCCTGCCTTTCTCACCTCATTTTGATCAAAGCCTGGCATTGATCTCGTACAGTGGGCAGCTAATTGGGACTAAACGCTGGGGGTTGTCTAAGAGTCACAGGGACAGAGCTGGGGACTCTGTGTTACTGGAGGGGGGGGACCCTGGGGGTTGTTTTCTCAAGGCTGGGGTGGTTGGGGGGTGAGATCCGCCTTGCGTGGCACACCGCGCTGGAAAGAGCAACCTGGGAGACGCACCAGCTGCTCTGCCATCCACAGCCATTCACTTTGAAATCCCTTTAGCGCTGGAACAATTCCATTAGCAGGACTTCTTAGGCGTGATGGGGAAGCGGTTTCTCTGCCGATTAAAACTGAGTCCGCGCACCAGTCTGGAGGGCTCATCAGAACCAAGACATTCCCGGCGTACCTCCGGGCTGCTCGCAACTGAAATCCCCAACAAAAGATCTGCTGTTAGACAAAGGCGGAAGGAGTGAGCCTCTGAAGAGAGGAAGAATTTCTCCTCTGTTTGCCAGCAGTTTTTTTTCTAACTCTTTTTTTACGGATCCGTCACCAATTAATCTGTGTCATTTTGCAGACAAAGCTGTCAACTTTTTTTAAGGTTGCATGGTGAAATAACTTGGGTGCTGTTGGTTCTAGCAGCCCTGAACGTTCTCAAAGAAATGCCTTTTAAGATAAAAATGGTCTGTGCTTGGTCCCAGCCCAGAGTTGTGGTCGTTATTGTTTTATTTGAAATATCTCAACTGAACCCAGTGAAGTCAGTGGGAGCTGCGAGTGTTTGAAAGTCAAGTCACACTTATTTCCATGGCTAAATATGGGCGTAACGCAGGGTGTTACTCTCAAATACTCCAGCATATGACCCAAGCTGTAGCCCAGCAAACATGCTCGACGCCACAGCTACCAACTTGCAGTAGCTTCTGGCAGCTTTCGGGTCATCAACCTGTTAGTCGTGGATGCCAAAAGCATCGTGCCTTCTCCCTTTTATTCTTTGCTCTTGCCTGCTGTTGGGGCGCGAGGTGCCTCCCAGCCACGGAGGAGCGTAAGCTTGATGGTAACTTGTTTATATCTGCATTTTTGCTGATTTCTCTGCATGGTCAGAAATGGGAATAGTAGAAGCAGGGCACCTTCCCCCACACACACATGCACACAGTGCAGGTAGCTTTATAACAGGCATTTCTTGCCACTTCTCGCTGGCAGCACTAAGATACCTGATTAAATATAGCCAGCCGCCTTGGGGTGGGGTAGGGGGACTGGTTCTGTGCTGGTGTAGCAAAATCCATCTGAAACTGGCACCTTATCCCAAAATGTTTACACAACTGAAGAGCAACGTAAACTATACATGAAGAGCAGGCATAATATTTTTCAATGAAAAGAATCCATGCAAGCAGTGCTGTGCAGGTCCAGATTAGTCTGTGTGAGAAGAGTTTTGGTGCGTGTACGTGGTCCTTGGGTGGCAGGAGCAGGTCTGGTTTTGTAAGGTATGGATGCCCTGGGCGGAGGAGAGCTCATGTGAGGAGTTACTGCGGTTCCCAGCTGGGACAGAGCAACTCCGTCAGCATTTGGCCGCGGCTGCGGTGCTGAGTTAACAGAGGCGTAGCTTTGGCTGCGGACGAGCCCCGAGTTACAGGTCCTTACCCATCAGCCAAGCATCAGGCAGGGCCGGTTAGCGCTGGGTGAGAATTGTTAACGTCTTCATAGTATCAGAAGTCATCTGAATGCTACAGCTCTTTCAATTAAGCTCCTGTTGAGCTCCATACGCAGATATTGTAATGTAATTGGCTGGCCCACTGCAAATGCAGGAGGAGAGTCTGCTACTGACACAGGCTCCGTCTGTGCTGGGGGCTGGAGAGGAGCCAGAGCGAGCCCTGGGCTCCGCACAATGTCACACTGATTAGGAGGGTGCGAGATTTTGTTTTTGCTAAAATAGTTCTGCCAGTACAGCCCGCAGGGCAGCTGCAGTTACGCTGGTACAGAGAGGCCTTATGCCGCTCTGAATCGTGCCCGGCGCCGGGGGCAGGTAGTGATGCTGCTGGGAGCACCTTTCTCCTGCAGTAACAGCCTGTGCATGGCGTGCGCTGCCCAACTCCACAACTGCAACTCTATTTTGTTGACAGCCACCCCATAGCAACTCTGTCTCAGAGGCCCAAGGGAAATATTTTGCTTCCTCTGGCTGTTAGGAAGCGGGTTCTCCATGGCAGCAGTCCCTTCACAAAGGGTTCGGCCCTGCGCAGGAAACCCTGGTCCGTTCCCTAATGAGCCCTTCCTGCTGATAAGGGGACCTGCAGGTCAGGGGCTCAGCCTGAGCCAGCCAGCTCCTTGAGAACTGATGTGCTGCTTGTCCTCCAAAGCGTGTGAAATGAGACTCCAGCGCATGCTTCTCGACCAGGTCCTCCAGAGAGGTGGATGCAGAGCTGGGTGCTATGGGATGGGACCTCCTTGATGCTCCAGCTGAGCATCCCATCTCTCCCCTGCTCAGTAAATTTGCCTCTTGGTGCACATGGAGACCCACCTCTGGTTTTATTCCTGGAATGACTATGTTTATGCATGCAGTATTACTGTATGTTCACACCTGGGCTGTCCCCCAGTTTGGGGATTGGACTGGAGAACAAGGTGGTGCCACATCTGTCCCGCCCTGTTTTGGAGCAAGGCAGCCCGTAGGTCTGTTTTTCCAGCCCTGTGCTTTGGCAAGGCCTATCCAGCATGATTCATGACGTGGAGATGAGCACAGAGTATTGGTATATCTCGGAGAGTGCACCAGAAAATAAGTCACTAACTGGGATCTCTACTGGCATCCCGTGGTGTGATGCTCTGCAAGCCCCTTCACCGCCTGCTCTGTCGGGTTTGATGTTCGTAAATTCGTACCGTGACACTTGTTTTCCTCCTGAAGGTAAGGTGAATTCTGCCAGAGTGACACAGCATTGCACAACTTGTGAAGTCCCACAGAAACTCGCTGCACTGGTTTAATAAAACAGCAATAAAACAGTAGCTGGAATATCAGCGCGTTGCCCTTTGGTGGGCCATTGCTTGCTGCTGCTGGGAGGTGGGAGTGACATAGCTTTTTCCGCTGTGACAAATCTCTGTTCCTCACTGACTATATTTAGACACAAAGACATCCAGCATCCACTGTGCCTGTGGCAAGCTCTGCCGCTGCCTGCAGCAGTCCTCACCAAGGCAGCATCACGCAGGCATTTAGTCTGGCGCATCTGCCCTTGCCTCTCCACACTGATGGAAACCCTGTCATCTTGGCCAGGCTCCGACTGCTGGGCTGGCCGGCGTGTAGCACTCTGGCTCTCCTTGCCTGGCAGTGCCTTTTATCTCCATCTGAATCTCTTCTCCAAGTAGACCCTGGCTGTAGGAAGGCAGGCAGGTGTGTGGGAAGGGGAGGTATCACTTGCTTCTTGGGAGGTTGCACCTTCTCTTCCGTATGTGTCTGACACGTTGTTTATTTTAACAACAGTTGTGCTTTGTGCTGTGATTCTGGATTACCTCCTCAGCTCAGCAGTTGGTGTCAAAGACTTCCTACAAGTGGAAAGAAGCTGTGAGCATCAGTGTTCATGTTGGGGTCTTCACCGTGAGGCTGTCCTGTAGTCTCGGGGGGGTCTCCTGAGGTCTTGGTGACATCGGAAACCAGAAAGGACCTGGGTCTCCACTTAGCTCTTCAGATTTTGCTAGCTTGCATTGCAACAGCAGCAATGGCAAAGCAATTTGGGGTTAACTGGGGCTGGCAAGTCTGAACACAAGCCTGAAAAAAGTTAACTCACGCTGTCGTCTCGAGTTATAATATATAGATAATCCACATTTCCGTGTCGTTGTTCTTAAGTACTTCAGGCTGGCCTCACTGCAGGGTAGCCTGCCTGACCATCCACCTTCTGCAGGGTAATTGTACTGGGGGTGTTCTCACCAGGAGCTGCCGACTGCTCCTGGCAGCGAAGCCCTGCGTGCAGTAGCAGTAAGTTTGCTTCAGTCTGTTGGCAGGATGGCAGGCAGGGTAACTGCATTTTGCCAGTGTACTTGCGTTTCTTGCTACCCTTGAATGTAGCCGCCTGCTCTGTCGTGCCCCGTGGCACCGCCAAATGGGTTTTGCCCCAGTCGTGACTGCTTTTCCAGCGTGGTTTGGTGCGCGTCGCTCTTCAGAGTGCAGGGAGCTTTATGATCCTCACTACAAAGATATGGGTTTATAACCCTGCCTCAAAAATCACTGCTACTCCTAGAGCTTTTTAGGCAGGTTCTTTGGCTCAATCTATGTGTGATTTAGGGTATAAATGCTGAGTATCAGCAAGCGGAGCATATGGATAGGCACCACTGAGTTGGCAGCGAGCTCCTGGGATGGCACTGCCCTGGCCAGGCAGTGGGAATCGGGTGGTCTGATTCTCTCCGTGCCCCGTGTTTGCTGCCCTCCAAACAGCATCGTCACCACCCTGCCTTTTATCTTCATTTCCTCCTTGCTTGGTTGTTGGGGGTTTTTTTCCCCCACCTGGGATTTAAATGTTTGTTTGTTTGGCGCCAGGGAGGCTTTCTTGTTTGTTTTTTTTTAAATACCTGTTGTGACAGGCAGGGCTGAGATGGGGCTGGGCTGCGCTCCACATCCATCCGAGTGCCCATTTGGGAAATGAGGCCAAGTGGGGAAAAGGAAAAAAGAAATGCAGTTGTGTTTGGCCTGGGAGATTTTTTTTGTCCTCGGCTGGAGATTTTTCTGTCCTCAGCTAGTTACGCAGGGTGAGGGATGGAAAGAGCTGCTCAGTGTTAGGATCTGAAGAGGAAGACCTGTTTTATCATTCTGGGGAAAGTTCCTGCAAGCTACCGGTACTGGGCACCATCGTTCTGCTGGCACCTGCTCCATCCAGCCGGACCACCCTGATCTTGAGGAGCAGAAGGCACCATGCTCCCCTTCCTGCCATGCGCCCCTCTGCCCCCCCACCAGTGGTTTTGCTCCTCTGTCGAGGAAGATGGTCTGGAGAGGCTGGGAGTGAAGAGTAGAGCTGGGACGTGGGCCACCAGCCGGGTCTCTGCATACATCCTCCTCCTGCAGCGTCTCTCACACCCATGCACGTTGTTGTTTGAAGGGAGGACAGCGGGGCGGGCGATCCATGGTACGCTGGGCAGGAATCTTCCACTTTATTAAAATGAAAGCATTTACTGGCTGCATCAGTTGCCCAGCTGTGGTTAGTTTGTATGAGAACCATTTCCTGCCGTTAAGGAAACTATTCAACTTTACAGCAGTTCGTGTCAGGAACAGATATTACTATTTACAAAACCTTGTGCTCTTCTCTCTGCTGAGCGGCAGTTTCTCACCTGCGTCCCTGCCATCAAAGCACTTGGGGTGATGAGAACAGAGCTGCCATCACTGCACTGCAAGGAAATATTGCAGGCTCCAGTGGGGAAGGGAGCTGGGGAGGAGAGGGGCTGCTGGAAGGTCAGGGCTTGATCATCACAGAAGCATAGAATGGTTTGGGTTGGAAGGGACCTTAAAGTCCACCCAGTGCCACCCCTGGCCCTGGGCAGGGACACCTCCCACCAGACCAGGTTGCTCCAAGCCCCATCCAGCCTGGCCTTGAACACCTCCAGGGATGGGGCAGCCACAGCTGCTCTGGGCAACCTGGGCCAGGGGCTCACCACCCTCACAGCAAACAATTTCTTTCCAATATCTCATCTAAATCTCCCCTCTTTCAGTGTAAACCCATTCCCCCTCATCCCATGGCTCCCCTCCCTGATCCCTGGCTTTCCTGGAACCCCTTTAGAGACTGGAAGGGGCTCAAAGGTCTCCCCGGAGCCTTCTCTTCTCCAGGCTGAATCCCCCCAGCTCTCTCAGCCTGTCCTCACAGCAGAGGGCCTCCAGCCCTCCCAGCATCTCTGGGGCCTCCTCTGGCCCCGCTCTAACAGCTCCGTGTCCTTCTGCTGTTGGTGCCCCAGCGCTGGAGGCAGCACTGCAGGGGGGTCTCACAGAGCGGAGCAGAGGGGCAGAATCCCCCCCTCATCCTGCTGCCCACGCCGCTGGGGATGCAGCCCAGGATGATGAAGGTGGTGCTTTCAGGGCGGTGTGGCCTGAGATGCCATCTTTCCGTACTCGGTGACATTTAGTCGCCAGCATCCTGTTCTGATAGTAGGACCTGATGTGCTGCTTTGCATTACAGGCAGCCAAGCAGGGAAGCAGTTCGTGTTACAGCTTATTTTGGGGTTGGGTTCTTCTGCATGAAGATTTGCAAAGCCGTCATGCTGAAGTACCTGCGAGCAGATGCCTCCTGCTCGTCCTCTTATGCCAGACAGCGTAAGCCCCTTCCCCATTGCAATGGTCTCATCATCTAATGCACAACAAAAACTCTCCATCCTGGTCCTGAACCTTCCTTGAGAGTGGGTTTTTTAGGTAGTAGTTGTAACCTGCCTTTTTTAATGTTAGATTTGATTTCTTTGGTAATTTGAGTACAAAGAAAGGCCGGGGCAGGAGATACAGGTTCTTTCCTGGCCTCGCGAAATTTCCTTCTGATGAAATCATGTCATCTCTGTGAGTCCAGATTTATTTCTGCAAAAAGAAAGGTTGCTCTGCGGTGCATCATGGAGGGTCACCAGATGTTTTGGATTATGCTAGAAGGTGATAAGAGTGCCCAGCACCAAGTTGTCTCTGCTTAGGGAGCTGCAAAAGCCTGTGATGAGGCCAGAGAAGATGTCCTGCTCTGTTATCTTGTCTCTTCCACCACGTAGCTGCAGGGTGTGCAGGAGGCCTTGGTGGAATCAGCATAATCTAAAAAATGTGCTTCTTGCTCCAAGCCTTGCAGCAGCCACTTTGTCACAAGATCCTCATTGACAAAGTAGGTTATTAGCCACACTGTTTAACAGGGAGTCCCAGTCTGGATTTCATTAAGGGAGGGAAAACAAGCATTTCACTCACGATTTGTGTACATCAGTGACTGTCCTCTTCAGTGCATTTGCTCACAGTATTTCCCCAAAATGTGCCACAAGAAGAGGGGTGGGGGAGCGGTGAGGTGTTAACTAAGCATCAGTCACATCCTATCTTGTGTTCAGCATTCGCTTCTTATGAATTGAACCCTTCTTAAAAGTACTGATAGAAGACAGAAGTAGGACCTTCCTGCTACAGAAGTTGTTGTTACCCACAAGGAGGAGGAGGATGGAAGGCTGATGGAGAAGCAGCACAGGGTTTGCGGTCTGTATGCTCCTGTGGAGCCAGCAGAAACAGAGCAGCAGAGGGTTTGTCATCCCCAAGGGGAGAGGTCTGGCTGGAGCTGGGGATGCTGCTGGCTCCTTGATCAACCCGTGTCCTTTGGGCACCTTTCATTCATTGGAGCCAGGCAACATGAGCCATCACAGCTCCTCACAGAATCACAGAATGGTAGGGGTTGGAAGGGACCTCTGGAGATCATCCCGTCCAACCCCCTGCCAGAGCAGGGTCACCCACAGCAGGTGGCACAGGAACGCGTCCAGGCGGGTTTGGAATGTCTCCAGAGACGGAGACTCCACCACCTCTCTGGGCAGCCTGGGCCAGGGCTCCGCCACCCTCAAAGGAAAGAAGTTCCTCCTCATGTTTAGGTGGAACTTCCTATGGTCAAGTTTGTGCCCATCACCCCTTGTCCTGTCACTGCGCACCACTGAAAAGAGCCTGGCCCCATCCTCCTGACACCCACCCTTTAAGTATTTCCAAGCGTTGATAAGATCCCCACGCAGTCGTCTTTTTTCCTGACTGAAGAGACCCAAGTCCCTCAGCCTTTCCTCATAAGAGAGGTGTTCCAGTCCCCTCATCATCTTGGTAGCCCTTTGCTGTCCCCTCTCCAGCAGTTCCCTGTCCTCTTGAACTGGGGAGCCCAGAACTGGACACAGCACTCCAGATGCAGCCTCACCTCCTCCTGCAGTCTGACCCTGCTGGTCCCTGCCTGCTTCTGGCCATCAGCTTGATCTTGTTGGCCAACTGGTGCTAGTTCAGCTGCTAAATTGTCTCTGTTGGTATTTCACAAAAATGGGAGGTACTTTCCCCGGTGTTACTCTTCAACAGCTGTGACACAGGTGTTGTGAACAGGAGAGGCTGATTTGTGAAGACATCTGAGGTCCGCCATGTGGAGGGAAACATGAGGGCGAACGGGAGGAAGAGCGCAGAAGGACCAGCACAAAGCTCTGCCTCTGGGTAGCAGTAATTATCTGTACCAGTCGAGAAAGGAAATAACTGGCTTGGCAGCAGCAGAGCAGACAAAAATCTCAGTGAATCACAGGCTCGACATGAGTCAACGCTGTCACACGGTTGTGAAAAAGGCACACGTCACAGGAGGCCGTGTAAAGAGTTGCATGCTTCGCGAAGCATCTGAAGTATTCCTCCTGCTCCCGGTGCCGGTAAAGCCACGGCTGGAGCCCTTTCTTTCCCATTTTGGATGCTGCATTTCGAGGAAGCTGTGGGCCAATAGCAGAGAGTCCAGGGAGAGTCAGAGGGCTGGAAACAGTGAGGAATGAGAAAAGCCTGAAAGGACCCGGGATTGTTTAGTCTAGGAAAGAGAGAGCTGAGCCGGGGGGGGGGGGGATATAAAAAGTTTTCAAAGACATAAAAGGCTGCTGCAAAAAATGAGCGAATGATCTGTTCTTAGTAGCTACTAGGAAGAAGATAACAAGTCATAGGCTGAGGAAGGAAATGTAGTCATTGGGGAAAACTTAACATAAGTGAAAGGCTGATGAAGTACCGAAACCTCTAGTGCGTGTGGGGTTGGTGTCAGGAGGCCCTCGGAGCCCTCATCTCTGGGTGAGTGGGAGAGGAACTGGCAGGATGCACGATGAGGCCTTTGTAGCCCCGTTTTCCTATTGCTTGAAGATTATTTTCTAAAGCTTGGGATGAGGTCTGCCTCTTTGGAGGCAGGCATGCGTTTCCCAGACGCTGCTGTCCTTTGTGTTACAAGACAGCAAGGGATTAGATGTGACAGTGACACTTCATCATTGGTACAGCAGCAGTTCTCTGAGGTCGGGCTGCAGGCTCGTGCCGAGGTGGGAGGCAGCTTTGCTGTTAAGGACAGGAACACAGAGTGTGTTCACCTATGGTGGGACGGCAAGGGATCCCTTGGCTTTCTGTTTGTCCCTGTGTGTGACGGTGCCGGGTGACGCACAGGCACGGTCCTTGTCCTAACAACGCTAGAGGGGGGCACAGGAGAATCCCCCTGCCAGGGCAGAGCTCACCAGCACACTTATTTGCTGGTTCAGTGGCTGATTCGAGCCGTGCTTTTTAACCGTGGAAAGTGAGAGCGTGTCTTTGTGTCCTAAATAGGCGATTGTCCTGATTCTCATCCCCAGGATCCATTATGTCTTAGCAAATTACTTTCTCTCTTTTAAATGCCTTAGTGATTAAAGATGCCACAGCAGATACCCTTAATGAGTACAAAAAGGGTAATAATTCCTCTTGTTGGCACTGAATGCAATTAATCAGGCCCCTTTACTTGCTTTTTAAACAGATGAGGCATTTAAGGCCAAGCAAGTTTTTAATTGGACTTTAATGTCTCTCATTTACTTCATTTTGGCACAAGCGTAGGAATTCCCACCCCCAGGTTTGCTGTTGGATTTATTCAGGGTGATGAAAGACTCAGCGCACAGTGAAGACTCAGCAGCAGACTTGAACGTGTCCTTCAGCCTGTGCCTGGCTCCGTCTCGTTGCCCAGCCCGGGCTTGGTCCTGCTTCAAGCAGCACAGAATTGTCCAAAAAGGAGCAGAACCAGGTCATCCAGCCCAGGACCCACCTCCAGCATGGGGCTGACACCAGATGTTAGCAGTATTCTTGGAGTAGTCATCAACACCAGGGTGCGACATAGCCTGCCCTGTTTCATTGTGTTCCCTTGCCTTGAAGGGACCATTGACTTGTGGCTATCTGGAAGCCCTTGATGGAGGTCCATCAACCTAGACTCTGTAGCTTCAAACATGGGGTGAGTTGTATCTTTTAAGGGATGTTCCTGAGATCCAAAGCCAAGAGGAGATTCAGAGGCCTTGAGCCCTGTTACAGATGGATGTGTGCATGCAGAGGTTGTTAATTTGGTTCCCTTTGCTCATGGATGTCCTCCACTGCAGTTTGGGGACAGCAGTTGCCTGTCAGTGTGTCCCAGGCTGTGCTCCGTGCAGGGACGTGTCCTGCAGCCCAGCCTGGTCAATTGGCCCCTGTCCCAACTCAGCTCTTCAGCTGAAAAGACGCCAGTCTCGACGTGTGCGAGCCTGCCTCCGAGCCTGCCTGTCGCTGTGTCTGTGGGGCAGGGATACCTCCAACAGCCAGGAGAGATCCTGAAACGGCTTCAAGGGGATTTTCCAGGTGCGTGCCGTGTCCTTTGCAGAGCCTGTAGTACAGCTATGTGGCGGCTGTAGGCTCCCATCCACGGAAGGGTTGGCGGATGCAGGTGAGCTGTGAGTGCCCTTGGACAGGGGAGATGCCTCTTACGCCATCGGGCTTCTTTACCCCAAAATCCATTTAGGAGACATGTAGGGACAAGGGACAACAACCTCCATTTCTGCATCCCTGCTTCTCTCCCACTTCAAAGGTAGGCAGAATTGTAAGCGCAAGTGAGTCTGGAAAGTTAAGTGTATTCAGAGAAATGTGTTATTGAATACCTTGTGTTAATTTAAACACCTTCTGCCTGCCGGGCTGGGGGCAGAGGAGCGTTGCCAGCTGGATCAGCCATAGCAACTTCTCTAATTCTGTCTGAGAGCATCTTTACTTAAGTCAAACCCAAGGCCTCCCAGTGCAGCGTAAGGAAATGCCGGACACAAGCATCAGGCCCTGCCTTCCAGGCGGCTGCTTGGCAAGGACTGCCACAGGGGACGCTTGCCCAGTGTTGTGTTTGGTTTTGCCTTCTTACTTGTCGTATCTCCTCTCCTCCCACTCCCTTGTGACTTAAACACGCGTCTGATACTGGGTTTGGTGGTTGTGCAAGGCTCACGTGGAGTCCTAGATAGCCAGGTGTGGGAACCGAATCTCTCCGGTTTTATCTTCCACTGAGAACATCTTTGCGCATTTTGCCCCCTCGCAGCACTTTCCGGCTACCTATAGATAAGGATACTCAGAGCCGTCATGTCTTAAAAAATAAGGGAGAATCAGAGGTTGAGTGAGGATCGAGGTTTTGTTGCGTGATCATGATGTGAGGGCTGTAGCCGTCTCGATGAGACATTCAGGGATAGAAGAGAATAAAAGAGCATCCAGCCTGTTCTGTGTCCCCGCAGGGTGAAAAGTGTGGGCTATTGGCATGTTCTCCAGCAGTGGGCAGGGACTGAAGGAAATAAGAGGATATTCCTGCTCCTCTGGCTGGGCAGTATGAGGAAGGGCAAGCAGCTTTGTCCTGTGGCTGTGGAGCCTGCCAAGATGCCCTTAATCCAGGGTTTGCAGCCCAAATATATCTGTCAGGAAGCTGCAACCCCAAGTGGCCATCCCAGCCATTCTTGCATTGAGAACCTTCTGACTGAAGCTTACAAAGATGTTATTTTCTTTGATTTAGTTCCATATAAACTGCGGAATTATTTTCCTTTAGAGGCTTGCAAATTATGGAAGCATAAACCACGCTAATGATGTGATAAGGAGAGCTTTGGATGCGTTCCCAAGAACGGCCACCCCTGGGCAGGAGGTGCTTGGAGAGCACCGATGGAGCGCCGTCTGCTGCGCTCACCTGGCTGCCTTCCTTGGGGCCCCCCCTCCCCGAATTCCTCCATCTCCCAGGAACGAGAATCATTTCCTCTCCAGCTTCTTGCGGAGGCAAAGGCCCTGCAGACCTGAAGTTATCTCTGGAATGTGTGTAAACACCGAGTTCAATGGGATGCTGTTTGCCCCCTTCTCCTGGGGGGGTTTAAAAAGGGGTTAATAGGAGTTTGTTTTACGGGTTCCTGCCCTGAGAATTGTCTTCCTTGGAGGGCAACCCAGCTGACCCGGCCCTGTGTGTGCGTTTCCCAGCATGAAGGGGAGATTCGGGGGCCCCGCCACGCCGGTGGGATTTCGCTCCTCTAAGAATAAGGAGATGAAAGACCAAGCTGGTTCTTCCTGCTAAACTGGGGCCTGGGAGATGGTGTGGGATCGTGGTGCACATGCACCGGGACCCAAGGTGTTGCGTGATGGTGTAACTACCAGGATTTAGGCAGTCCTTGGACAGAACCAGATTTGCAATCGGGAGAAGGCGGGGGTTACTCATGGTTCTGGTGCCCCCGTCTTCAAAGACTGTTGGAACGCAAGCAGGGGGACAAAACCTTAGAAATGACGTACGGGCTGGGACAAAATGCATTTCAATGAGGGGCATAAAGAGCTCCATCTGTTTGTCAAAAAAAAAAAAATTCAGATGTAAGTTCATTATGGTGTACAAGTATGTTACTAATGAGACCAGCCTGGGCACCAAATCACTCTTCGATTTAGAACAAGCAGCAGAAACCAGAAGCTAAAGCTAGACAAAGTCAAGTTGAAAACCAGCGCGTTGATACCAAGGAAATGGTTAATTCCTAGATGTGTTGTCAGCGCTGGTGACGCACTGAGGCTGGATGCCTTCCAGAAAACAACACTTTAAACCCAAGACAAAGAACTGGGCTTAGCACGGAGGTGATCAGTGGAATGGCTTGGCCTGGTATATACAAGGGGTCAAACTGGATGATTTAATGATCTCTTTGGGCCTGAAAGCTTTCTGCTCTCTTAAGAAGATAAATGAAAAAACCCTTTCACAAAAAAAGCGAGCACTTGAGATATGTGTGTAACGAACTCTGCTGCTTCCAGGGGAACGGCGGAGCAGGATCTGCAGGAAGTGTGACCTTGCTGCCTGCAGGCTGCCTGAAGTTGGTGGCCATCTGTTAAGTGGAGGTGGCTCACCACCATCAAGGCCACCACTCTCACGCGTGACGTTTCTCAGCTCCATTTTTCATTGCTAACTGACGCTGTCTCCCTGCATTTAAGTAACATTTGCTTCCTTATCTCCATCAGGGTGAAGAGGCCAAGTGGCATGAGCAGCCTCCTGGGGAAGATTGGCTCCAAAAAGCAGAAGATGAGTACACTGGAGAAATCTAAACTGGACTGGGAGAACTTCAAGGAGGAGGAGGGGATTGTGGAGGAGCTGGCGATCCATAACCGAGGGAAAGACGGGTAAGAGGGACTTTACCTAGTAATAGTCCAGCATTTCCCACTACTTCCTATACATGCAGGAACCCCATCCCCTGCTACAGAGAGAGTTCAGCAAACCCGTGGGATTTCTTAAGGATTTATTGTAGGGATACATAAAGCCAGGAGCTGCTGTAGGGATCACAGGGAGACAGGAAAGTCTGCAAGCACCTATCGTTCTCTACTAACGACCTCGTGAGTTCTTCAAGTCCAGCTCAAGTAGAGTCTGGCTGTGCTTTATTTTCTCTCCTGCTAGTGGCACAGATGCAGCATGAACCGGTCTAATGCAGTACTCCCATGAGGGAACACAATTGCCTTTGCCCTGGTTTGTTGTTTTATGGGTTTTTTTTAAAAAGAAATCTCAAATTGGGAGGTATGTTTTTGTGTTCCGTTCTTCAAATGACATGTTCCAGCTGCATCTGTCCTCCCTCCTCCTGCATAAAGATGTATGCAAACCCAGAACAGCTGGCAAGGTGCGTTAAAGATTATGGCAGCGCTGGGTGTTGGTTGTGTGCATCAAGCCATGTTCACTCCAATGAAGTTAATGGAAGTATCGTAAAAGTAAATGGCAATGCTGTAAATAAAACAGAAAGTTAATAACATGCACTGCAGGGAAGGATAATAAGATCAGAAGTGGCATTTCCACTACAAGTGCTTTGCTAAGCTGTGGGAAAACGTAACCGGCTTAGTGGCCAGCTCATAAAATGTATTTTTATTGTAAGCTGTTCTTTTACTCTGCAGGAAAAACTCAGAGCTTCTGCATTCCACCAGATTGGATTTTATATTTCAAATAGATATTTGGTAACCGACAGGTTTTGTCAGTTTGGTCTTGCACCCTTCCACAGCACCCCTTCTCCGTCAGATCTGCCCTGATCTGATTCTGGACACTCACCCTTGAACAAGCAGAGCAGTTCAGTAGGAGTGCTGGAGGGGGACGGGGCCTTCCTCCCAGATCCCTGAAACCCAAGGAGGTAAGGGATGTACATTGCGTGGCAGAGCACACGTGCACCAGACCATTGCCAATGCTGTCTGCGGCGTGGCAAACGCTACAGTCGGAGCCCCATACGCAAGGCTCTCTGTTGAAGTGGCCCATGCCAGGAGTCTGGAGGCAGAGCCAGACTGAGTACCAGGCTCTGTCTGCGATGGAGGAGGAGGAGGAGGGTGAAGGTGAGCTTGTCCCATGAAGGCCCATCAGGAGCTGCAGGCTGCTCTGGGAGAACCCACCTCCAGGGAATGGTCCTGTTCCTGTCTGGGGCACCCGGCTGGCTTGTCCAGATAGGATGTGGAGAGTAAGTCCTGTGAGGAGCGGCTGAAGGAGCTGGGGGTGTTCAGCCTGGAGAAAAGGAGGATGAGGGGAGACCTTCTCACTCTCTACGACTCCCTGAAAGGCGGGTGTAGCCAGGGGGGGTCAGTCTCTTCTCCCAAGGAACAGGTGATAGGACAAGAGGAAACGGCCTCAAGTTGCGACAGGGGAGGGTTAGGATGGATATTAGGAAAAATTTTTACACTGAAAGTGTTATTAAGCATTGGAACAGGCTGCCCAGGGAAGGGGTTGAGGCACCATCCCTGGAGGTATTTAAAAGCCAGGCAGACGTGGTGCTTAGCGATATGGTTTAGTCGTGGTTTCTGTCAGTGTTGGGTTGATGGTTGGACTCGATGATCTGAAAGGTCCCTTCCAACCTGGGCAATTCTATGATTCTAAGAATTTGCCCTACGCAGGTGTCCTGAGTGGCTGCCAAGTGTGGTAACGGCTTTGGGCCTTCGCTGCTCTGGACAGGGCTGATGGCGGCAGTACCGCCATTAAAAGCCAAACCATCTCTCGCCGATTGCTGGGACGCACAGTTTCTTTCCACAGCCATTGGAATCAGCCTGAATTGGGGTCCATCATTCTCAGCTGGACTGCACTCAGCCCAGACAGGCAGGGACAACCCCTGCGCCAGCATTTTGTGGCATCTTTTGCTTGTTCAAACCTTGTGCATCAGCCTTTCTTGGACAGTGCTGTCTCCCACCCCATACGAGCAGGACAGCTCGCTCTTCACGCCTGGCGGACCTTTCCGGAGACGCCAATGTAATGGTCCTTGAAGGCTGAAGAAGGGATCAGCACATTGAAAAAGACGAGCAAAGCAAAACAGCGATTTTAAGAGCATTTGTAAGCTTGGACAGCTTTGGGGTTTGCTGCCGCTCACATCCCAGGCTAGAAAATCCGCTGGGCTGTTGGCAAGTGATTTTTGTCATTAAAAAAACGAGAAATGTGATGCCCTGATAACTTCAGACAGTCCTTACAAAGCTGTGCTAGTCAGGCATGTAACATGAGGGCAACAAGTGTCTGCTCACTGCGAATTACATCCACCTCCGAGGTAAAGGGAGGGAAAAAGGAGGAGCACCGCTGGACATGCACCCCACTGCCTTTCTGCTTTCAGGCCCCCTGCGAGCGCCCGCGGCATGAAGCGTCCTGCTCCACTACAGCCTGCTCGGGGCGCAGATCACGCAGATGCAGCTGCTGCCGGTTCCGGGTCGTTTTGCAGGAGCCTGTTGTCCCTTCTGCAGCCGCCTCTTCTCCTTTAATAACGTGGACTCTGCTCACCCTTCAGTGGGCAATCATTTACATATCTCTATAAAAACTGTAATGAGCGGTTGTTAACCCTTCAACCCAGGCAGGAGGGAGCAGGGCGCTGCCTTTGTCCCTGGTGCCAACGTGCGTTAGAAACCTTTGGTCCCTGCCTGTCCTGCTTCGTAATTAAAAACGTCTGCCTGACGAGGAAAGCCACAACTCACTCCGGGAAGCGTCTGCCCAACGCCACGCGCTAGAGATGGGCCCTGCATGTCTGGAGGAAGGCAGGAGGCATTTCTTTTTGCTCAGAAGGGAAGGCAGGCTGAATTTCTCTTTTTTGCAGTAACCTTGCAGAAGTGGCTGTTCGCAGCCCGGAGCTCTCTGTGCCTTGGACCTTCCCGGCCTTTCCCTGGCGGTGCTCAAGCAATGGGGCCGCGGCATCTTTTTGCTGCTGATGCTGGTTCTCGGGCAGCTGCAGCCTGGCCCTGGCGTTCCCCTGGCAGAGGGGACCCGTACTGCCCCGTGGCTGTGTCCACCATCTGATTTTTTTCCACCCCTCGTATCGCCAGCCCTGGACGGGGATTTGCATTTCCCGAGCAGCAGAATCCGGGTTGTGTCAGATCCTGAGGGCCTGTCCTGGATTCGACAGGAGGGGCTGAAGGAAGGAGGGGAGGCAGCTCTCCCCTTTGCTGTCGCATCTCTCCCGTGGGCTTTATAAATGGAAATGTGGCCTCTTAATTGGGCTGCCTTTCTAGGGCAGGCCCAGTGGGGGAGCAGCCCCGCTCGGGGTGCGGGGCCAGCCCCGTGCACTGGGTGACTGATGGCGACTGGCAAGGGACACGGATGAAACCCTCCCCGCAGCAGTTTGCAGCTGCCCTCGTTAGCAGAGACAGCCCCTTCTCCCAACAAATTTACTCTCCTCTGCATCACAGCTGCCCTGTCTCCACACAGGCTGATAATTTACGGGTAGCTATTGATTGAGGTAGCAAAGGTTATTTAGAGAAGGGCTGGACGGGTGTTTGTGCCTGCCTCATGCACTTTGCACTGCTGTTTGGCAGCGCGGAGCCAGGCTGGCAACCGGAGAGGGAGCCGCAGGGTTGGGGCTCAGGACCCTGCAGACCTGCTGCTTCCCTGCTAGCGTCCGTCAGCCCCTCCAGCCTCCCTGTGCATGTAGTACAAGCCAGCCAGGCTTGTTCCCCAGCTGCCTGCCCCATAAACCACAGTGCATGCACAGGTGGTGTCCTGCGGGGTCCGCTCTGGGCCCTGCGGCCCTTTTCTGTGGCCAGCCAAGGACAACGACATCGAGTAACGTCAAGGTTCCTCCTCCATGCAGAGCCGTGAGACCGCATTCCTGGCTCGTGATCCCTATCGCTCCCCCAGGAGCGAGTCCCTGCCCAATAGAGAGGCACGGCAGCCACGGAGGAGGAGGAGGAGGAGGAAGGTCCTGACCCCTTGCTGGGGTTGGAAGAAGGGAGTCACAATTTGAAGGAGCTTCAGAATCAGTGGCCTGGATGGTTTGGGTGTTCCAGGATAACAGCAGTCCCTCGCCTTCCTGGCCGTGGTTGCAGCTGGTGTTCCACAGCGGAGGAGGAGGAAAAGCACATGCCCAGCAATACGACACACTGTCACATACAACGTGACCCCCCCTCAACTTCCTTCCCGTGGCCTCCCCTAGCCCAGCCCCGGGCGCGGGTCACCTCCCTGCTTGCGGGGATGAAGGGAAGCGACACTCCCCTGCCCGCCTTTCCTGAGCCGGCGTAGGGAGGGGGCCTCGGTGCACGGCCCTCCCCTGATGGCCAGGGGGCCAGAAAAATACCTCCTGGCAGCCAGCACATCGTCTGCGTTACGCTGTGCTCAGCCCCTGCCCCTCGCTGCCGGCGGAGATGAGCTGACCCAGTTGTGTCAGCGCGAGACGGGCTTGGGCTGCGATGGGAATGGGATGGCAGGCAGGGATGCGCGGGGCTTTTCATCTGCTCAGGGACAGAGCTGGGGGGGGAGGAATCACTGAAATGAATTTGGATTAATTCATTTCCAATGATGGCTGGGTGGGCAGGAGTGTCAGGGCCATCCCTTGCAGCAAGGGCGAAGGCACCCTGGTCCTGGGAGCGTGTTCAGTGCCAGTTCAATAGCAGCATAAAGCACAGCAGAGTCTGTAGCATAGGTTCGATAGCAGCATAAAGCATAGGCTCTGGAGCATAAAGCAGAGACCTTATAGAATGGTTTGGGTTAGAAGGGACCTTACGGACCACCCAGTGCCACCCCCTGCCCTGGGCAGGGACACCTCCCACCAGACCAGGTTGCTCCAAGCCCCATCCAGCCTGGCCTTGAACACCTCCAGGGGTGGGGCAGCCACAGCTTCTCTGGGCAACCTGGGCCAGGGGCTCACCACCCTCACAGCAAACAATTTCTTTCCAATATCTCATCTAAATCTCCCCTCTTTCAGTGTAAACCCGTTCCCCTTCATCCCATGGCTCCCCTCCCTGATCCCTGGCTTTCCTGGAACCCCTTTAGAGACTGGAAGGGGCTCAAAGGTCTCCCCGGAGCCTTCTCTTCTCCAGGCTGAACCCCCCCAGCTCTCTCAGCCTGTCCTCACAGCAGAGGGGCTCCAGCCCTCCCAGCATCTCCGGGGCTTCCTCTGGCCCCGCTCCAACAGCTCCCTGTCCTTCTGCTGTTGGTGCCCCAGCGCTGGAGGCAGCACTGCAGGGGGGTCTCACAGAGTAGAGCAGAGGGGCAGAATCCCCCTGCTCGTCCTGCTGCCCACGCTGCTGGGGATGCAGCCCAGGCTGCGGGGGGCTTGTCACCAACGGCAGTGCAGCCCCTCTGTCCTAGAGGGGCCACGGCTTGTGGTGGGAGGGGGTTTCAACATTGCCATGCAGTTGGGTCTCAGGCACCTTCGTGCACACTGCCAGCCACCCAGGAGCCTGGAAAACCCACTGAGCTCCTCTCCCCTGCAGCCTTCATTCCTGCTTTCAAGCAACTGGCTTCTCCGGTTCCTGGCAGAGAGATGCTGAACACAACAGCTCCTGCATCTCCTGCCGGTGCCGAGCGTAATGACCTTGTCATGACAGCCCGAGTGTTTGCCACCCTGGAACAAATGCAAAACAATTGTGATGATTCAATTACAGCTCCTGTTTTGAATTGCAATTTCACTCCCTCTGTAGGTTAATTAGTAGCACAGCCCCGGGCTATCTGTGGCAAGGGTTTGTAGCAAAGTACATTAAAATTCAGCTGCATGCCATTAATGATCGGCAAGGTGCTTTTCCAGGCGCAGGCGTGCTTGTCTTCTTCCTTGCAGCGCTCAGGTGCCTCGCTGAGAGGGAGAATTAACTACTCGGCGGTGGTTAGGAGCTGGTCTGGGGCTGGAAAACCCCTGGCCTCAATCCCTGAGCTGCCGCAGGCTTGCCGGGTGATGCCGTTTGCTTCCCTGCTGCTCCCTGGGCCCGTTACCAGCCTGTATAGTGGGCCGTGCCACCACGGTGGAGAGGTGCTTTGCTGGGGGCATGTGGGCATCATGGCCTGGGCAGCCTCAGAGCTGCTTCTCCTGCCAAGGACCTGCCCTCAGCCCGCCCAGGCTGTTTGTGAATGTCATTTCTCAGCTGTAAGAGAAGAGCTGGAACCAGAAGCAGGCAGCCCATAGCTCCAGCCTACGGACTGTGGGGACCCCAGACCTCTGCAAGTCCCCCAGGAGGCACCCATGGTGTCCGCAGGAGACATTCAGTGCAGCAATCAGCTCATGGAGAGAGAGGGAGGGAGGCAGGTGATGCCTTCCCTCCCGGCTCGTGCCCTGGGGTGGGCTTTGCCCCAGACTGGGGGCTGCTGCTGGCACTGCTCACAGCCCCTGCCTCTTGTCTGCCCGCAGGTACATCGAGAGGAAAGCATTCCTGGAGCGCGTGGATCACAGGCAGTTCGAAATTGAACGTGACATCAGACTGAGCAGGATGAAGCCCTGATGTGCCGGGGGTGGCGGCGGGGGATCCTGCACCCTTCTGTGCCTGAGCACTGGCTGGGGGCTGCCAGCCACCGGGCCACCGGGCACGGAAACCGTTCTCTACCCAAGACTCAGCCTGTATGTCTCAATGTACGGGTTTTTCCTTTTACTGTAATAGTTTGGGGAGGGTGTTTGTCAGTGGGCAGGGGGCACTTTGAGGGTTAAAGGGTCTAGCAGGCGACAGAAGAGACCAACGTGATTCTGGAAGGTGGCTTTCCAAGGAGAAGAGATGGCAGCACCCATCCTTTGCCAACCCCGGGTGCTTCTGGCAGGAGGAGGAGCCCCCGAGGCTGGGAGGGTGCCGGAGCCTGGGTTAAGGCTGGGCTGGTGTATTTGGTTGAGAGAGGAGCTGCAGGAACGTTTCGTGGCTGCTGTGCGTGCATAATCCATGGGATTCAGGGCTGGAGCCCTTCTCCTCGTTCCGCCAGCCCCGCAGCACTCCCTGCCCCTCCATGCTGCGCTCCTGCCCGGACAAAGCCGAACTGTCTGTACTTGTTTGTGGGGTCTGATGATGCTTGGGGGGGGTTTTAAGCAAGTCGATGAAGAAATCCTTCCTTGTTCACACTGTCAAAAAGATGGGAGCAGCTGCAGCAGGCAGCATGGGCCAGGATCTGCGTGTTGGTGTGAATAAAGTGTTCCATCCCGACACTCCTGTGTGCTGGCAGTGTGGTTTGTGCGGGACACAGAGGGCAAAGAAATTAAGGGTCACACGCAGTAATGAGTGTCTGACTGCAACTGTGAAAATACCCTGCTCAGAGGTGGCCGGTGTCTGCCTTGATAGCAGCCCAAGGGTCAGGGCAAGTGCTTGTATCCCTTTCCCATCCCTGGGGACGGCTTTGGGATAAAATCCAGACTTGGGGGGTGATGGGGACAGTGTAGTCCTCCCGTAGCAGTGCTGCAGGAGTGAGGAAACCCACCCAAATCCTGGCTGCATGGGGACATTCCGCAAGCGAAGCTGCCTGGGTGTGGAGCAAGAGGCTGGAGCTGGAGGCCAGCAACGCACTGTCATCTCGGCTATCCCTCCGGCTCCGGCTGGCCAAGCTCAGCAGCTCCCCAGGTTTGGCCCATGCATGTCCTCGGAGCAGAGGTGCCCACCAGCCTTTTCCCATGGGATGCTCTGAGCCCGCTCTGTGGGGCAGCCTGTGCCAGGGGGGAAAGCAGCACCCAGCCCCATCCTTCCTATTAATGGGGCGAGCGATGCTGCTGCTGCTGCTGCTGGCCACTTGCCTGCGGCTCTGAGCATGGTCTCAGCTTTGGGCTCACATGTCAGCTGCTGAGTCAGCCCTTGCTCTGCGACCGCGTTGTGGGATCCACAAGAACAAAACACCACGTGCTCAGGGGAGAGCTGCCGCCTTCGGCGCCCTGTTCTGTACGGAATCAGCTGTCGCGGACCTGCTCCAACCAGCCTGAAATTGGACAGAAACAAAACAACAGGGGTGACGACATGTTTTCATCTCCAAATGCTTCCCAAGCCAGTTGCTGCTTTGGTTTTGGTTGCAAAAACAACCGGAGTCTCTGTGCAGGGTGCCGTGGCAGGGAGGTTTCAGCTCGGGACCGGGGCTGGCGGCAGCAGCCCCCGCTGCCAGGCTGGCCCCCCGAGGGGGCTGCGGTGGTAGCCGGGCTGCTGGCCTGCATGGGGTGGTGCAGGACCATCTCTGCCTCCTCTCTCCTCCCCGCGGGCCGGGTGCTGCCCTGCTCGCAGGGTGACCCCCGGCAGGGACCCCGAGGCGAGCCGGGCTGGTTTGGCAGCAGATCCTCGCTGGTGCAGGGGCTGCAGGGCGGCCACCAGCAGGGCTGGAGGGCCGACCCCGCTGTCAGTGCTGAGCGGGGGAAACCATTTGCTTTTTGCAGGGGACATTGGGGACTTTCTCTGCCCTCTGTCACCCCATGGCTGCAGTGCTGGGTCCTCACACGCTGGACAGACGTGGGGAAGGGTCCCGTCACCCCTACATGGGCTTGGTGCCGGCGGCGCCTGGCTTCCCGGGGGCTGCCGACCAAAATCCATGGCATGGGCATCCTGGCTGCTGCTGGGTGCTGCCTGCTGTGCCCGGCCTATGATGCAGCTGCATTTTAGGGCTCGTTCTGCTCCAGCAGCTTGGCAGCATCCTGGGGGCAAGAAATGGAGGATAATTCTGTGCGTTGTGTTACGAAGAACTGCACAGATGCAACAGGGAAACCTTTGGACATCCCACAGGCCAGAGGCACCAAGCCCAGCCCTGCTCTTAAAAGCCTTAAAGAACTCCAGACTGTGTGCAGAGAGACACAGCATCAGGTTCTGGAGAGCTTGGCAGGGGTGGCTTTGGATTTACATGCATGCTAACGGTGTGTTAGTGGGATCTGGCCAGCCTCCACTGGTAAATTGGGAATATCAGTGACCCCAGTGTTGGGGATCCTGCCTGCCAGCCCAGCGCTGCTCGCTCTCTCTCCTCTGGGGTTTGGTTTTTTTTTTTTTCCTTTCCTTCAGCTGAGCAAACGTGGAAAATTTTGAAATCTTGGAAGCAACCTGATCTGCTGGAAAAGTGCGGTTTAGCGGCGGTGGCCGAGAGCCTCAGCTCCCCTCTCCGCTGGGCTCCCCGGCTCCTGGCAGCGTGGTGTGCCTGGCTCAGCTTGGCTCAGCTCGGCTTGGCCGGGCAGGGGGACACCAGGCTGCGGTGCCATTCCCAGCCCGACAAGCCAGGACAGGCCAGGCAGGAGGGCCCAAAGGCAGCTCCAGCCTGGAGCCAGTTCCTGGCTTCCTCCGGGTGCGCACGCTCCCAAGTGTCCCACGTTTTTGCCTGGTTGGATCATGTATTCCTTGCCTCTCCTTCCTGAAGATGAGGAGTGATTTACAGGTCTCCAGAAAACACAGCCTGGCTGCTTAGGAAGGGGAAAAAAGAAAAAAAAAAAAAAGCCAATCCGCTTGCTATTTCCATTGCCCGGCTGCCTTCCCACGAAGGGGGGTGGCCCCAGCACAGGCCACCCCTCGGCATCCCCGCCAGCCCCGAGCTTTCTGGAAGGAGTAAAGCTCCCAGGAGATGTGGGTCCTTCTTTCGAGACGTTCCCACCTTGAGCTGCCTTCTCCGGGAAGCTCATGTGTCCTCCAAGGGTTGGGACCCACCCAGGGCATTTGCTCGGGGTAATTCTGTCCCTCCAGGGAGTCCCCATGGCCCGAGCATCACCTCGCCCTGAGGAGCTCCCCCTTCCCCGGCTGCCTGAAGGGGCCCCTTGTGCGGCCAAGCCCCGAACAAGGCAGCGATTGTCTCCACGTGCCCGGGATGGGACAGTCGAGGCTTCTGCCACGGCGGCCACGCTCCAGAGCCACGGGAAAACCGGCTGCGGGGTCGCGTTTATTGAGCTGTTTGGTGGGGTTCGGGGAATCCCAAATTTTACGGGGCCACGGGAATCAACGTGCATTTAAAGCTGCTTGGGTGATAGGGATGCGGGAATAAACGTCTGGCTCCTGGCGTGGGAGGAGGTTGAGAGGTGGCTGCCTGGAGTGCATCCCGTGGGACCCGGCTGGACCATCCCAAGGACCATGATGGGATTCGGGGCCAGCCAAGGCACCACGGGGCAAAGTGTGACAGTGTGCCATGTCGCAGCTGGCAGGAGATACAGGGAGGGAGTGTGGGGCTGGCCCCAGGAGGCATCCCCCTTTAGCCTCCGGGGCGGGGCCGGGAAGGGCCAATGCTCAGGAGGTGATGTTGGGGTGACCGCATCCTCTTCTGTTTCCAGCCTCTCCCACCTCTTTTCCCCTCAGCAGTGCCCCGTCCGGCAGCGCAGTGGGGTTTAATGTTGATTAATGCGGAATAACAGGGCAGCTCGCAGGTCTCCTGCCCCATCGGAACGCAGGTCCCCACCTGGGGCGTCCTCACGCCAGTGATGGTGGCTGGTTTGAGGTTCATCCGGCAGCGGTGGCGGAACAGCCAGCCCTTCCCACTGCCAGCGGCGAGCCGTGGCCGGGGGCGAGGATCAGCGCCAGCCCTTGCCGGGGGATGAATGGGGAGAGGAACAGAGACGCTACTGTCAGGGCAGCCCCAGGGCTGCGCTCCGCCCCCGCTCTTCTGCAGGCCAAGGGGGTGCCCCGCCATCCTGCTCTCCGGAAAGATGAGCCATCTCCCCCCGCCATCTCCTCTCCGTGGCTGAAAACCCACCCAGCGCCGGGGAAAGGCATGGGGATAAATCCTTGTTGTGATCCTGTTGGGTCCCGTGATATTACAAGCCGAGAGAAATGTCCTCATTATTTTCAGAATATTGAAGTCTAATAAATCCCGTCCTGCCTTACAGGATTTATTTCTCCGTTCATTGCTAGGAGACTCAGTCCCGTGTAATCCTATTGCTGCTCCAGGAGGTGGGATGCGACTTCCCGAGGGATGGTGGGCAGGAGCCGCAGCCCTGGCCAGAGCTGCTGGTGTCCCCTGGGGATGTCTCCAGCCCTTCCAGCATCCCCATACCACCTCCCTGTCCTGGGATGTCCCACTGTCCCAGAGCTGTGCCCTGGCGTGGGTTCACCAAATGCAACCCATCTGATGGCTGGGACGTGGCTGGGCCAACTGACTAATTAGCAATTAGTCAATTAACGTGGCATGGCATAGCCTGCTCCCTGGCCCCTGCGTGCCTCCCATGCCCCCTTATTTGGGGGACCTATCTGGGAACCACTGGACACCCCTAATTGGGGTCCTCTGACACCTTCCCATGCGGGAAAAGCTGGGAAAAGCCAGGAAAAGCCGGTCCGGGCACAGACATTCCCCCGCAGCGCAGCGGCAGCCTGCCCAGTGTGGAGCCAGCCATGCCTGGCTCGCAGGACACCGGGGACTGTCCCCAGGACAATGACGGACACATGAATATGGCTGGAAATTTCACCAAGGAAGCGTATTCCATAGCAACTGTTGCTGGGGCAACCTGCATCCCCAGCAGCATCCATCCCGGAACACCCAGCCCTGCTGCGGGGATGGTGGGGCCCCCACCGGCCCCCACTGGCCCGCAGTGCCAGTGGCAGCGAGGATGCTCCAGCGGCACCCACCCAGCTCCGAGCACCCCCAGCACCGCAGGACCCCCGCAACGCTCTGCTCCTCATCATCTTTTTTTGGCATTTCATTTTCTTAGAGGTGGGAGAAGCTGAAGGGAGACATGTTGGTGCCTGTCCCCTGCCTTGGGCGCTGGGCTGCAGAAGCAGGGGGCGGCTGGGAGCCGTTGCCAGCTCAGGGCGTGCAGCAGATGCAAACAGTGATTTTTGGCTCCGATGCACCGAAAAATGGCTGGGATCAAGCATCAGTGGGGGATGTTTTAATCTGAGCGTCGCCACGGGGAGGGGGGAAAGTACCAATGCGGGGAGCTGGCGGCCCCTCGGCGCCTGCTTGAAGCCATGCCATGGCAGCCTCACCCCGGGGACACCCCGGCATCCCAGGAGAGACCCTCACCGGGCTCGGGGTCTCCATACCCAACACACCGTGGCCTCGGTGGCAGGAGAGGGGCCAGGGAGCTCAGAGCCCATCCCAGGGATGCTGGCAGGGCCCAGCCCCTGTGCTGTCACCACTGTCACCGCTGCCACCAGCAAGAGGAAACCGCAGTCCTCCGGCTGCGGTTTGCGGGCGTGACCGCAGTCCCTGCTGCCGGGTGTCTCCCACCCTGGGCCGTGCCTCAGTTTCCCCATCCGCCAGCGACACGGAGGGGAACCTGCCTCCGAGCAGGGGATGGTGCAGGCAGGTTGCCAGTGCTGGGGGATGGTGGTGGTGGTTCCTGGGAAGCGGAATGACCCCCGTTTTTTGGGGCAGGGCACGTGTTTGCACTCTGTCGCCACACAAAGGAGATGCCATGGTGGGGGATGGCATGCGCGGGCAGAGACGCGTGCCAGCACACGCTTGCGATGCTTCTGCATGCCCCACAGGCCACGTGCCGCCCGCGCTGCCCACGTGTCCCCGCAGGTCGCAACGTGCCCCCTTTGAGCCTGCAGCTCGCCCGCAGCCGCCCTCCTGGCCCGCGCCCGGCTCGGCACAGGTGCTGGCAGCGCCAGAACTGCAGGCAGGGACTGCGGCTCAGCTGGTGGCGGTGGCAAGCCCGGGCTCGCCGGCCGGCGGGGCGACTGTGGGACACGTGGTCAGGCTGTTGGAACAGGCCGGGCAGGCAGCGTGATGGCTGCTGGGCTGTGCCAGGTGTGCCGTGGTGTGTGATGATGTGCTGGGTGTGCCGTGGTGTGCCATTTGTACTGTGGTGTGCCATGATGCGCCATAGTGTGCCATGTGTGCCATGATGTGCCGTGTGTGCCATGGTGTGTGATGATGTGCCATGGTGTGCCATGGTGTGGTGTGCCATGGTGTGCCACGATGTGCCATGGTGTGCCATGTATGCCATGATGTGCCACAGTGTGCCGTGTGTGCCGTGGTGTGCCGTGCGTGCCACGGTGTGCCCTGACATGCCATGTGTGCTGTATGTGCCATGTTGTGGCATGGTGTGCCATGGTGTGCCGTGAGTACTGTGATGTGCCGCCATCCCGGAGCAGCGGCCGGCCCGGGCCGGGCCGGGCCGGGCCGGGCCGGGGTGGGACGCGCAGCCGAGGGAAAGCAGGGGAGACCGGAGACAGATTTGAACCCAAGGGGCTCATCCCGACACCACTCCCAGGTGGGACCGGGGTGACACCCCCCCTGTGCGCACCCCCCACCCTGGTGTGCGCTGCCCTTGCACCCCCCATTGCAGACATCACCCCCCCCGCCTTACACACCCACCGCACTGCACCCACCCCTACCTGCCCCTTGTACACCCCCCGACTCGTTACACCCCCTGCCCGTGACACCCCCATTACACCCCCCTGCCCGTCCCGCACCCGTCCGATGGCCACTCACCCCCGTTACAAGCTCGGTGCACACCCCAGTATCTCTGCTTGGCACCAAATACACCCCAGTACCACCCCGCCGGCACCCATTGCACACCCTTGCACGCTCGTTACCCTTCACACACCTGTTACATAGCCTTTGCCCTTCACACACCCGCTGCACACCTTGCACACACCCCTCACACACACTCCTTACCTGTTGCACACCCATGGCACACTCATTGCACACCCGTTACACACCCTTTGCACACCCCCATTGCATTCCCGTTACTCATTTAACGCCCTTTGCGCCCCCATTACACACCTGCACACCTATTGCACACCTATTACACACCCGTTGTACCCCCGTTACCCTTTGCGCACCCGTTATACACCCTTTGCACAACCATCACACACCTGTTACACCCATTACCCTTCGCATACCCCTTACACCCCCTTTGCACCCCTGCTGCACACCCCTGACACAACCTTTGCACCCCCATTACCCTTTGCACACCTCTTACACCCCCATTACCCATTGCACACTGGTTACACAGCCTTTGCATCCCTGTTGCACCCTGTTACCCCCCGTTACAGCCCCGTTACCCTTTGCAGACCTGTTACACCCCCTTTGCACAACCATTACACCCCCCTTACCCTTTGCACCTCAGTTACACACCCTTTACACCCCCATTGCCCATTACACACCCATTACACAACCTCTGCACCCCGTTACACCCCTTTTGCACACCGGTTACACCCCCGTTACCCCCACTTACCCTTTGCACCCCCGTTACACACCCTTTGCACCCCTCTTACACCCCCATTACACACCCTTTGCACACCCATTACCCTTTGCACACTCGTTACAGCCCCATCACAGCCCTGTTACCCCCCCCTTACCCTTTGCATCCCCGTTACACACCCTTTGCACCCCCGTTACCCCCCCTTGCCCGCTGCACCCCCATTGCACCCCCGTTACATCCCCATTACAGCCTCTTTACCCTTTGCACCCCCGTTACAGCCCCATTACCCTTTGCATCCCCATTGCACCCCCGTTAGACCCCTGTTACACCCCCATTACAGCCCTGTTACCCTTTGCACCCCCGTTACACCCCCATTACCCGTTGCACCACCATTACACCCCCGTTACACTCCCATTACAGCCCCTTTACCCTTTGCATCGTCGTTACACCCCCTTACCCTTTGCATCCCCGTTACATCCCCGTTGCACCCCCGTTACCCTTTGCACCCCCGTTACACACCCTTTGCACCCCCGTTACCCCCCCTTACCCTTTGCACCCCCGTTATACCCCCGTTGCACCCCTGTCACAGCCCCTTTACCCTTCGCACCCCCGTTACACCCCCGTCGCATCCCCGCTACTCCTTGCACCCCCGTTACCCGCCGCTCCCCCCCGCCCCCCGATGCCCCGCCCCCTCCGGCGCGTCTCGGCCAATGGGCGCGGGCGGTGCGGGGCCGGGCGGGCCGGGCGCTATAATGATCCCTACGGCGCCGCCGCCGCCAGCGCGCCGCCCGCCCGCCCCGCCGACCCCGGCCCGGCCCCGGCCCCGGCCCCGGCCCGACCCACCGCGGGAAGATGAACTACCTGGTGAGCCGCCGGGGGGGAGCGGGGGGCGGGGAGCAGGACCTGGGGCGCGAACCGGGGGGACACGTGTGGGCCCCCTCCCGGGCAGGACGCGGGGTCCCGGGGTGACGGCTCACGGAGGAGGAAGGCTGCGGGCCGCCCTGCCCCCGCCTTGCCGTGACCTTGGCCCAGCTCCGCCGTACCGGGCTTTGCCCCACCACCCTCCTGCGGGACTCCCGGGGCGGCGGGAGCCCCCCCCCCCCCCCAGCCTTCCCGATATCGGCGCGGGGGGCGGGGGCAGGCTGCGGCCTGTCCTGCCGCCATGGCACCGGCAAACCCCGTCCGCCGCAGGGGCGAGGCGTGGTGGCCCGGCCGGTGTCCGCCGTGGGGACGGAAGGGGCCCGGCGTGGGGATGGCCACGGCCACGGCTGGGGGAGTGACTCACCGCCATGGCACTTCCTCCCCGGCGGCGGCGGGAAGGGGGGGGGGACGGGGGGGCGGAGGAGGTCCCCCCCGAAACCGGGGAGGCGGAAGGGCCCGGCCCCTTCCCAGCACCACCTCCGGGAAGGATGGGTTGAACTCCAACGGGGAAGGAAGGAGAAGGCGGCGGGAGGGAGTGAGGAGATCCCAGCCGGTGGGACCCCGCTCGGAGAAGTCCATCCTCCCCCCCCTCCCCGGTACTGGTGGGACCCCGCACGGCGAAGCCCCTCGGTCCCGTCCCTGTCCGGGATGACTGCCCACCGTCCAGCGGGGCCCGGCTCACCGCCCCGCCGCGGGGCTCTCTTGCAGAATGTGTTGGCCAAGGCGCTGTACGACAACGTGGCCGAGTCCCCGGACGAGCTCTCCTTCCGCAAGGGCGACATCATGACGGTGCTGGAGCGCAACACCCAAGGGCTGGATGGCTGGTGGCTCTGCTCGCTCCATGGCCGCCAGGGCATCGTCCCCGGGAACCGCCTCAAGATCCTAGTGGGGATGTACGACAAGAAGCAGCAGCAGCAGCAAGCGGCCGGCCCAGCGCAGGGGCAGGGAGCACCACAGCCGCCAGTGCCCCAGCCGGCTCTGCCTTACCACCACCAAGGGGGGTACACCCCGCTGTCGCCCGCCTCGCAGTACACCCCCATGCACCCTGCTTATGCCCCCCAAGGGGACAACGTCTACCTGATGCCGGTCCCCAACAAGGGACAGCAGGGTCTCTACCCGGGCTCGGCGCCCACCGGACAGTTTCCACCTGCCCCAGCGAAGCAGCCACCCCCTTACCCGAAGCAGACCCCCCAACACGCCTTCCCTAGCCCAGGCCAGGACATCTACCAGGTGCCCCCCTCCCTGGGCCAAGCGGCAGAGGCATACCCCGGGGGCTCTGCCAGCCCCCCCCAGGACGTCTACCAGGTTCCTCCCTCGGCCAGTCAGGCTCAAGACATCTACCAGGTGCCCCCGTCATTGGACACGAGGAGCTGGGAAGGGCACAAGCCCCAGGGAAAGGTAGGATGAGGGTGCTAGGGGGGTGGGCAACGCGGTTGTGGGGTGCTCTGTGGTCCCTGTTGGCAAGTGGGTGCCAGGGCTGTGTGGTTTTGGCTTATCTGCCCGTCACTCTCTCTTGGAGTGAGTAGTCCTTGTGCCCCTCACAGGGGGGTGCATGGGCATCCTTCCCAGGAGGTCCCTGCAGTGGCTGAGGCCCCCCAAGTTTGGTGTGGGCTACCTGGTTTGGGGCTGGCACAGCATTTGGCGCTCAGGTCGTCTCGGTCTCTTGTGTGTGCTCTGCTGGTGTCACCAAGGGTATGGCAGCCATGCCTGGGGTGGGCACGGGGTGCTGGTGACCCATGAGCTGCTTGGAGATGCCCTTTGGGTGGACCCTGTGGCTATGGAGGTGGTACCCGTCACGTTGCTGGGATGTTTCCTTCCTCCTGGGAGCGCGGGCAGGGGCAGGCAGCTGGTGCCAGCATGTTCTGGCCATGCCAGGGAGCATGCCAGGGTGGATTTACCAGTGGCGAGGCAAGGATGAGCCACCAGCGTGTCCCCAACACGGGGATGCCGGTCTGGGCCAGCCTAATGGCTACATCCTGGACACCAGGCTCCTCCTGGCTCTGCCCCTTCCCTGGCATGTCATCCCAGGGAAGAGGAGCGAGGTGTTTTCTGCATCGGGGTTTTCCGGGAAAGGCTACCCTGACTCACACCCCTGGAGGGAGGGGGGGATGCCAAATCACAGCCGGGGCACAGGGAGCATCCTAAAAGGGAGGACCTGCCAGTGCCACAAATCTCTGGGCTGGGTTATTTGCCACTCTCGTGTCCCCACGGAATGGCAAGAGGGGCACCAAGCCGTGGGCAGGGATCTGCCAACGCCTGCAGGGCGTTGGCAGATCCCTGCCCACGGCTCCGTGCCCAAATCGGCCGTTCCCTTCGGCATGCCGCGGCCGTGCCGGCTGGGCTTTGTCTCTCGCCGAGGCTCGCCGCTATAAATAACTGGTGATATCATCCCCGCCGTCCCCCTGGCGTCACCATGAGAAGCGTGAACGCCCGGCTGGGGAGCGCCCTCCCGTGGGCACCGGTTTGCCCAGTGCCGGACGGTCTGGTACGGGATCTGGCATTCATCCTCTCTCCAGCCCCATCGTTGGGTGGTTTTTTTTGGGGTGGGGGACAGCTCAGCGGTGCCCAGATCATCCCCTTTCCCTCTTGCCAGGTGCTGGTGCCCACCCGCGTGGGGCAAGTGTATGTTTATGACTCCCCCAAGGGCGAGAAGGATGAGTATGATTTCCCTCGCCACCTCCTCTCTGCGGGCTCCCAGGAGATCTACGATGTGCCACCCGTCCGAGGAGGGGTCCCAAACCAGTTCAGCCAGGAGGTGAGGCTGGTCCGGGGGTTGGGGTGGGGGGGATCGCTGGCTCCATCCCCCAGCGCAGGAAAAGCTCTGGCACAGCCTGGAATCCAAACCTGGGCAAATTATCCCCAAAACTGTGCATGTTATGGGCTTTGGGGCTTCTTCTGGTGCCTTCATCTCTCCCAGCTGGGAGGAGGTGGGTGGCCACGCTATCCCTGACACACTGTCCTGTGTTCCCCCATCTCCAGGTCTATGACACTCCCCCCATGGCAGTGAAAGGTCTCAACGGGCAGGACCCAGGGCAGGAGATCTACGATGTGCCCCCCAGCGTGGAGAAAAACCTGCACCAAACTGTAAGTGCTGCTGGGAAGCTCCCAGCTTCTCCGTGTCAGAAAGGCACAATTTACAGTGAGAACAATCGTTCTCCCCAGGGGGACACAGTGGCACCCCCGGTACTGGGATGCGAGGGGACGGGGGTGCTAGGGAGTGAGGTTGGACCAGGTGATCTTTCGAGGTCCCTTCCAAGCTGAGCTGCTCTAGGATTTTGTGATTCCCACCCCAAAGCGGGACGCGGGAGGCCAGGGATGCTGTGGCAGCCTCCCCAGGATCAGGGGCACCCGTGGGGCATGTGGCTCTGTCCTGCTGTGCACCCAGCACCGTCTCGTGCACTTGGGGCTGGCACTGATGTGCCCCATGGCACAGCCCACCCCACCGATGGGACCTGGGCTGGCTGTCCTGGGGATGCTGACGGTGCCCACTGCCACCCTTGCAGGTGTACGATGTCCCCCCCTCGGTGAGCAAGGACGTGCCCGATGGCCCGGCACGGGAGGAGACCTATGATGTGCCCCCCGCCTTCGCCAAGCAGAAAGCCTTTGACCCTTCCCGCCACCCCCTCATCCTGGCCCAGCAGGAGCCCTACTTGCCGGAGGATGTCTACGATGTGCCACCGGCCGCTGGCAAAGGTGCTCCGGAGCTGCCGCTCTCCCACGAGATCTACGATGTGCCCCCCAGCCTCAAAAAGCTGGGGGGGTCCGCGTTCCCCTCTCAGGAGGTGTACGATGTGCCCCGGGACCTGCATGCTGTGGGCAAGGGCTCTCTGGACACAGAGGGCGAGTACATCTATGATGTCCCACCACAAGTGGACCGCGAGGCCAAGGGCACCGACACCAAGCGCCTCTCGGCCTCCAGCACAGGCAGCACCCGCAGCAACATCTCCACCTCCTCGCTGGACGTGGTGCCTGTGAAGGAGCCGGCCAAGGCAGCCGGCAAGGAGTTCTCCCTGGACTTGGACGCCGCCATGGAGATGCTGGCCAAGCTCCAGCACGGCGTCAGCGGCGCCGTCTCCTACCTCATGTCCTTCATCGGCGCCAACTGGCGCAGCCCCGAGCACATGGAGGCCAACGCCGCCAGCATCCGTGGGGCAGCCGAGGGCGTCCGGACGGCCCTCCGGGACCTACTGGAGTTTGCCCGGGGGGCGGTGGGCAATGCTGCCCAGGCCTCCGACCGTTCCCTCTATGCCAAGCTCAGCAAGCAGCTGCAGAAGATGGAGGAGGTCTACCAGGCCCTGGCACGGCACGGCCAAGCGCTGGACGCTTGCCACTGGGCCCCGAGCGCCCTGGCCGGCGGCAAGCCGGGCACGGATGACTTGGAGCACTTCGTCATGCACTCACGCGGCGTCCCCGATGACACCAAGCAGTTGGCCTCCTTCCTGCATGGCAATGCCTCCCTCCTCTTCAAACGGACAAAGCCGGTGGTGGAGAGCGGTGGCCATGGGCCCCCTCACCCCTCCGACAAGGCCAGCAGCATCCAGTCACGGCCCCTGCCCTCCCCACCCAAGCTGCTGGCCCAGGAGTCGCCCGATGGGCCCTACGAGAACAGTGAGAGTGGCTGGATGGAGGATTACGACTACGTCCATCTCCAGGTGGGCGCGGGCGGGGGGGGGCTGCTCCCCATGGGTGGGTTTTGTGCCGGCAGCTTGGGCAGCTCTGAGCGTGGTGGTCCTTCTGCCACCCACATCTTGCTTTTACCCTCCGGCTTGAGGACTGTGGGGACCAGGGGTGTCCCAGGGGCTTGCTCCCCCGAGGCTGGTGTCACTGACCCCCGTGACATGCCCCTTTCCTTCCCTGCAGGGCAAGGAGGAGTTTGAGAAGACCCAGAAGGAGTTGCTGGAGAAAGGCAACATCATCCGGCAGAGCAAGGACCAGCTGGAGCACCAGCAGGTAACGGGGCTGGGGCAGGTGGGGGGAGGCTTTGGGTCCTGCTGCCCTTGTCCCCACCACCAGGGCTCTGGACCACGACCCCTCTTTTGTGGCTGTCCCCATGGCAGGGTCTGGCTCACCTCCCAGGCCAGTGCTGTGCCAGCAGAGATGGCCATTGGCACCTTCTTCTTGGAGAGGAGCCTGGCATGGCTGTCCTGGGGATGGCACTGTCCCTTGCTGTTTTCCCTCGGGCTGGTGGCCACACCGGTGGCTCCAGGGAGGGGAGAGGGCCCTGGCTCAATGGCCATCCTGCCTTACACCCCTCACCTTCCCATAGCTGAAGCAGTTCGAGCGGCTGGAGCAGGAGGTGACACGCCCCATTGACAATGACCTGTCCAACTGGAGCCCCCCCCAGCACTATGGCCCGGCACGGGGTGGCGGGTCCCTGTGTCCCGCTGACCGCCAGCTCCTCCTCTTCTACCTGGAGCAGTGCGAGGCCAACCTCACTACCCTCACCAACGCCGTTGACGCCTTCTTCACCGCCGTCAGCACCAACCAACCCCCCAAGATCTTCGTGGCCCACAGCAAGTTTGTCATCCTCAGTGCCCACAAGCTGGTCTTCATCGGGGACACGCTGTCCCGCCAGGCCAAGACCCAGGACGTCCAGCACAAGGCGATGCACTACAGCAACCTCCTCTGTGAGATGCTCAAGGAGATCGTGGTGACCACTAAGGCGGCCGCCCTCCACTACCCTTCTCCCGCTGCCTCTAAGGACATGGTGGAGCGTGTCAAGGACCTTGCCAACAGCACGCAGCAGTTCAGGATGGTGCTGGGCCAGCTGGCGGCTATGTGATGGCCCTGGGCTGCTGTCCCCTTCCCATGGTCCCCACCCTGTCCCCTGACGTGCATCCCCCTCCACCAGAGCCCTCTCTGCCCAGTGTAAGCGGACATGTACATAGAGACTCCCACGCACACTGGGGGCCTGGGGCTCTGCTGGTAGAGGGGTGAGAGGCTGCAGCCATCATCCTCCCCCTCTTCCTCTTCTTCCTGCCTCGGGCCAGAGGCCAGGGTTGGTGTCGGAGCTGTGCCCATGACAAAGCAAAGCTGGGTGGTGGATTTGCGCCCGTTCCCTCCCCGCTGTCCTCTCTCCCTACAAAACCAGCGAGGGTGCCCAGCTGGGATGCAGGATCCCTCTTGAATGAAGACAGGGATGCGCCTGGCAGCAATGTGGGGTGATGCTGTGGCTGCTCCTCTCTCGGGGGGGGGCTCCTAAGCCCTCTCCAGCGGATTTTAATGGTGTGGAAGCTGCTCCTCGCAGTGGGACAGCCAATATTGGGGAGCAGCAGGGGAGGGATGGGATGTGCTGTCTGCGGGGGCTGTGGATAAGGGTCCCTAGGGGGATTAAGGGGTGAGGGGGGGCGCCGGGGGCAGGAAGGGTCTGACCCATGCGTTCTCACGTCTCGGGTTTTGCAACTGTACCAGCTGTAACTGAAACGCAAACTGAAATTGGTGCCTTTTGAACACAGGGGAAGCTTCCGCTGGGTCCTGGAGCTATGGAGGGGCAGCCCCCCAAAACTCAGCCCCCTGCCCCTCAGCAGCATAAAGATTTGCCTAGAAACACCACCACCCCACCCCCCCGCCAGCTCCTGTGTGTCTGCGTCTGCCTGCTGGGGGGAGGGACCCCCTGGGGAGGGGCTGGGGTGTCCTGTCCCCCCAAAACACATCATGGTGGGTGGAGGGTGGGGCTGCAAAGGGGTTTATTTGGGAGGATCCTTGACCCACAGGCGTGGAGACAGCAGGCTTCAGGGGAACAGGGTAGGGTAGGGGAGGTGGCATCACAGGGCAGTGGGGCCACCCCAGTGCTGACTCTGGGGGGCTACTGTCCCCCTGTGGCTGGGGATGATGAGGTTGTGCGGGTCTAGTGTGGCTGTGATGTGGCACAGGGTGTCCAGTCCCTGGTGCACCCTGGGATCGTGGCACCCCATGGGGACCCCACCACCCCTAAGACCATGGCACCCCTGGCACCATGGCACCCCCAGTCCTGTTGGCACCCCTGCGACCATGGCACACCCAAGGGGCTCCCTCGCACCCTTGGGACCACTGCACCCTGGGGGGGGGGACCCTAGCCCCTCTGGGACCAGAGGACCCCCATGGGGACCTCATCGCCCAGGGGACCCCAGCCCCACGGGCTCCCCGGCATCCCCTGGCACTGCAGCGCACCCAGCTCCATGCGCACACCATGTCCCAGAGGACTCCCAGCTCTGGCAAGCACAGCTCTGGGCAAGTGGCTAAAGTGAGGGTCCCCCTGCCCTGAGAGGGACAACCCTGTGTGCACCACTTGGCACAGGGACCCCCCTGGGGAGGGGTTGGGGTGTGTGTCCCCCCCAAAAAGACATCACGGCGCATGGAGGCTGCGGGTGCAAAGGGGTTTATTGAGGGGTTGGGGATCCCCGACCCACAGGGGTGGGGACGGGGGGAGGTGTCAGCGTGGCCACCCCGGCCTTGGCTGCAGGGGGATGGGGTCCCCTCAGAGCACCTTGCCGGGGTTCATGAGGTTGTGGGGGTCCAGCGCTGCCTTGATGCTGCGCAGTGTGTCCAGCCCCTCCTGGCCCAGCTCCTCCAGCAGCAGCCCCCGCTTGCCCAGCCCCACGCCGTGCTCCCCAGTGCAGGTGCCCCCCGCCGCCAGCGCCCGCCTGCGGAACAGGGGGGTCAGGGGATGCCATGGGGCCATCTGTCTGTGTCCCCCCACAGGGTGTCCCCATCCCCACCTGCCCAGGCGCTGGGCAAAGGCATGGACGCGCTGAGTCTCATCCGGGTCCTGGGTGTCGAAGATGAGGAGGCAGTGGAAGTTGCCGTCACCGATGTGTCCCACCATGGGGCCTGAGGGGCCATGGGTCAGCAGGGGAGGACAATGTGCCCCCAGTTGACCTCCCCTGCCCCAGGTGGCCGCAGCCCCGCTGACCGGTGAGGCCGGAGTCCTGCAGGTCCCGCTTGGTCTCCACCACCACGTCGGGCAGGCGGGAGATGGGCACGCAGACGTCCGTGGAGTAGCCCTGGGGCAAGGGCAGAGCCATGGTGCCTGCAGCCCCACTGGGGTGCTGCCGCTGCCATTGTCCCCATCCCCGTCCCTCACCTGGCAGCCGGGCCGCAGGGCCAGGGCAGCGTACCAGGCGCTGTGGCGCATGGCCCAGAGCCGCCCGCGCTCCTCCGGCTCCTCCGCCCAGGCCAGGCCGGAGCCGCCATTCAGCCGCACGATCTCCTCTGCCGGTGGCCAGGAGCCCTGGGATGGGGCCAGGAGGGGACCCCCAGCACCCCTGGCCCTCATCCCAGCACCCCCAGTCCCCATACTGGGCAGCCATCCTAGGACTACCCCTCGTCCCCTTGTCCCTGGGCACCCGTCCATCACCCTCGGATGCCTCTGGTCCCCCTCACCCTCCATCCCTGGGCACCTGGTGACCCCCCCATCACTCCCCAGTCCCCATCCTGGGAACTCGGCCCTGGCCCACCTGGCCCTGGTTCTGGGCACCCATCCCTCATCCCTCATCCCAGGACACTCCTGGTCCCAGTTTTGGGACCCCTGGTCCCCCAGTCCCTTGTCCATGAGCACCAACCCACATCCATGGGACACCCCCCCCCCCACCCCCGCCTCCCTGGTTCCCCAGTCCCCAGCTCTGGGCATCTGTCCCTCACCCTGGTGACCCCAAGATCCCCCAATTCCCAGCCCTGGGCAGCCATCCCTCACCCCAGGACACACCTGGCCCCCTTGTCGCAGGCCCTGGGCACCCGCCCCTCACCCCAGAGCCATACCATGGCTTCCCAGCACCATCCTTCACACCAGGACACCCTTGGTTCCCTCCGACCCCCTGTCCCTGAGCACTCATCCCCAGGGATCAGCCCAGGCACCCATCCCTGGCTCTGGGACCCCCACTGCCCTGGTCCCAGTGCCCACCATGGCCCCAGCCCAGGCACCCATCCCTGGCTCTGGGACCCTTGATCCTGGTGCCCACTGTGGCCCCGTCCCTGTCTCTGGAACCCCCGATCCCCTGGTCCCAGTGTCCACCATGGCCCCATCCCTGGCTCTGGGACCCCTGATCCCCGTGCCCACCATGGCACACCATCCCTGTGCCAGTGCCATCCCTACCCGTCTGCCGCTGCTGTTCGGCTAGGCCATGCTGGGAGCCGTGGAGCTCCAGGAGGAGCGTGGCTGCCACCGACAGCTCCATCTTGCTGAAGCGGCTGCAGGCACCCACCATCACCTCGTCCAGGAACTCTGGGTGGGAGGAGGTGGCACTGAGCCCCACCGCCAGCCCCTAGTCCCCGTCCCCACCGCCAGTCCCACCGCCGGCACCCACCGATGCGGGCCACGGGCACGGCAGCTTGCAGCACCTGGACAGTGCAAGCCACGGCCGCCCGCACACTGGGGAAGGCGGCGGTGGTGACGGCGGCCGCCTCGGGCAGGGGGTGCAGGCGCAGCGTGGCCTGTGTCAGGAAGCCCAGGGTGCCCTCGGAGCCCACGAAGAGCGAGGTCAGGTCGTAGCCAGCCGCCCTCTTCCTGCGTGGGGACAGTGAGCTGGGTGCCGGTGTGGTGCTTGCCCGGGACAGCCCCGTCCCCCCCCTCCAGGCACCCACCTGGGCTGGCGGCCGGGGCCGGCAGTGTGGAGCAGACGCCCGTCGGGCAGCACCACACGCAGGTTGAGCACGTTGGGTCGCATGGTGCCGTACCGCACTGCGTTGGTGCCCGAGGCGCCCGTGGCTGCCATGCCGCACAGCGAGGCGTCCGCCCCAGGGTCTGCAGGTTGGGGATGGGGAGGGGGGCTGCAGCGGGGACGGGGCCATGGGACAACCCCATGGGATCCCATACCAAGCCTGGCTGGCACCCTGGGAGCCTGGCCCTGCACCAGCCTCAGTGCACCCCAGGGACCATGGGAAGCCCAGCATCCCTGGGACCATGGCACCCACACTCCACATGGTCCCCTGGGACCATAGGATCTCAGTGGGGACCCCAGCACCCCAGCAACTGCAGCACCCACTCTGCTATGGGCACCCCTGGTGCACCCCTGAGACCACAGCACCCCAATGGGGGCCACAGCACCCCTGGCACCATGGCACTCACTCCCCATGGGTTTTCCTGGTGCACCCCTGGGACGACAGCACCTCAATGGGGGTTGCAGAATCCCTGGGACCATGGCACCCACTCCCCCAGGGGCATCTCTGGGACCAGAGAACTTCAGTGGGGACCCCAGCACCCCTGGGACCATGGCACCCACTCCCCCAGGGGCAACCCTCGTGCACCCCTGGGACCACAGAACTTCAGTGGGTGGGGACCTGAGCACCCCTGGCACCCTCTCCCCCATGGGCACACCTGGGACCACAGCACCTCAGTGGGTAGTCCAGCCCTCACGGGCCCCTGGCACACCCATGGGCACCCCCAGCACCTCTGGGACAATGGCATCCCTAGTCCCATGAGGACCACAGCACCGCTGGGAACACAGCACCCCAGGGGGACCTCCAGCATCTCTGGGACCATGGCACTCTATGGGGACCTCAGCACCCCAGGGACTGCAGCCCCACGGGCTCCCCAGCATCCCCAGGGACTACAGCACCCTCAGCCTCCTGGGCACCCCCAGCACCCCCAGCTCCACAGGCACCCCAGAATCCCCACCCTCAGCTGCTCCCCAGTGCCCCAGCACCCACAGTACCGACAGGGAACCAGAGCCCCGTGCCGCGCAGGTGGCTGTTGAGGGCCTTGCGGGTGACGCCAGGCTCCACCGCCACCGAGAAGTCCTCAAGGCTCAGCTCTGTGATGGCGTCCATGCGGCTCAGGTCAAAGCAGACACCGCCCTGGCATGGGGGACATCAGCATGGTTGGGCATGGCCAGACACCGAGAAGCCCCCAGGCAGGGGGTGCCATGGGTGTTGGGGGTGCCCATACTTGCACGGCGTTGACGCCACCCTCGAGGCCAGTGCCAGTGCCGAAGGGCACCATGGGGACGCGGCAGCGGTAGCAGAGCGCAGCCAGCTCCTGCACCTGCCCCACCGACTGGGGCCACACCACGGCATCCGGGGGGGCACAGCTGGGGGTTGGGGTGGCACTGATGCCCCATGGACCTCCCTCTTCCTGAGACCCTGCTCCTCCACAGACCCTGCTTTCATCCCATGAACTGTCCCCTCTGCAGATCCTTTCCCTGCCCAGACCGTTCCCATCCCCATGGCCCTTCATCTCCCCAAGACTCTTCCCATCCCCAAATCCTTCATCCGGGGGTCCCAGCCCCCGGCACCCACCTGTGCATGGTCTTGTTGTGACCGTGCTGCTCCCACACCCCTGTGTCCGTGGAGACATTGGGGACCCCAACACACCTCTTGGCACACACAAGAGGACCCCTGGCACCATGGCACCCCCCCGTCCTGTTGGCACCCCTGTGACCATGGCACACCCAAGGGGCTCCCTCGCACCCTTGGGACCACTGCACCCTGGGGGGGGGACCCTAGCCCCTCTGGGACCAGAGGACCCCCATGGGGACCTCATCGCCCAGGGGACCCCAGCCCCACGGGCTCCCCGGCATCCCCTGGCACTGCAGCGCACCCAGCTCCATGCGCACCCCAGCAGCACTGGGGCCATGGCCCCCCACAGTCCCACGGGCACCCGTGTGGCACCCCAGCACCCCCAGTGCAGCTGGGGGACAGGGTGGCACCGCTGCCCCACGGACCTCCCCCTCCCCAGGACCCTTCCCCTCCGAAGACCCTTTCCCCGCCCCATGGCGCTTCCCTACCCAAGACCCCTCTGCCCAGACCCTTTCCGGCAGGATCCCACCTCCCCGGACCCCTCCCGTGCCCAGCCCGGCCCCCCGGGGGTCCCGGCCCCCGGCACCCACGCGTGCATGGACTCGTCGTGCCCGTGCTGCTCCCGCACCGCCATGGCCGTGGAGACGTTGGGGGCCCCCACCACGGCCCGCAGGGACGCCACGAAGTCGGGGGGCAGCGGGGGCTGCGGAGGGGGAGAGCGGGGGTCCCGTCAGGGCGGGGGCAGGAGGGGGCCAGGGCCCGGCACGCGCACGCACACACACACCCCCCGGCAGCTGGGGGTGCGGGGACGCTCCGGGCCCCGATCCCGCCGCGCCCCCCCGGCCCCCGCCCGGCCCCACCTCGGAGCAGCAGCTCCGGCGCCCCAGCGCCGCCCCCAGCCCCAGCGCCCGCCGCAGGGCCATGGCGGGGACCAGCGCCCGGACCGCCACGGGGACGGGGACGGGGACGGGGACGGGACGGGGACGGGGACAGGACGCTGCCCTCCGACGGCCCTTCCCGCCCCCGCCGCCGCCTTAAGGTGGCTCCGGCTGACGGGGGGGCGGGCTGGGACACGGGTGTCCCCCCCAGCCGGGGGGTCCTGTGCCTCCAGCGCCCACGCCGGGATCCCCAAGCCCGGCCGGGTGCCCCGCAGCTGGCCAGGTGCCACCAGACCTGACCTTGTCCCCATGAGTCCACCCAGGTGTCCCCACACCCCACCAGGTGCCACCAGACCTGACCTTGTCCACACACCTGACCTTGTCCCCACGTGGCCACCCAGGTGTCCCCACACCCAAACAGTTGTCCCCACACCTGAGCAGGTGTCTCCACAACTGACCATGGCCCCGTACGGTCCCCCCACCAGGGTGCAGTGGTCCCAAGGGTGCGAGGGATCCCCTTGGGTGTGCCATGGTCACAGGAGGTGCCAACAGGACTGGGGGTGCCGTGGTGCCAGGGGTCCTCTTGTGTGTGCCAAGAGGTGTGTTGGGGTCTCCAATGTCTCCACGGACACAGGGGTGTGGGAGCAGCACGGTCACACCTGACCAGGTGCCAGCAGACCTGACCCTGTCCCCACGAGTCCACCCAGGCATACCCACACCCAACCAGGTGTCCCCACGCCAGGACACGTGCCCTCATGCCTGGCCAGGTGTCCCACTCCCTGGCCAGGTGTCCCCATGGGAGTCCACACCTGGCCCCGTGTCCCCACACCTCATGTACAGCCGTGTGTCCCAACTCTGCTCAGGTGTCCCTGCACCTGTCCCTGTCCCCTGCCTTGGTCCCCTGCCTTGGTTCCATGTCCCCAGGGAAGGCCACATGTCCCCAAGACTCCTCCTTGGCCAGGGCTCTCTAAGCCCAGCCAAGTGTCCCCTGACTGGTCTCTGTCCCTGCACTTGGACACATGTCCCCCACTCTGGCCAAGGGTCCTGGACCCCACAGGAGGCCGTGTGTCCCCAAGCCTCCAGCCTTCCCGGCCAGGTGTCCCCATGCCCAGACAGGTGTCCCCGTGCCCCCCCATACTCATGTCCCCACCAAACAGGTATCCCCATGCCTCCAGCCATGACGACTGGGTGTCCCCATGCCCAGAGAACTGTCCCCAAGCCTAGCGCGTGCCCCCGTCCCCAGCCACATGTTCCCCAACCCTCAGGCTGCCCAGTGCCCCCTTCCCACCCGTCCCGGTGCAGCAGCGAGGACACAGCATGGTGAGGGTGACAGCGTTTATTGTCGGCCTCAGTTGGCGGCCAGGATGGAGTTGATCCAGTCGCGGAGCATGGTGACGCGGGCGTAGACGCCGGGCACGTTGGGGTCGCAGGTGCTGCTGCCCCAGGAGACAATGCCCACCAGGGTCCAGGCGCCGTCCTTCTGGCACACCAGCGGGCCTCCGGAGTCGCCCTGCGGGCAGCGGGTGAGGGCAGGGGACGGGGCGCGGGGGGTGTGGGGGGGCACAGGGGCAGGGGGGCGCGGGGGCACCTACCATGCAGGAGGAGGCACCGTCGGCGCCGGCGCACACCATCACGTCAGCGATGCGGAACCCCCAGTACTGCTTGCACTGCTCGTTGGTGAGCAGGGGCAGGGCCACCTGCTGCAGCACCGCTGGCGTGCCCGAGGCTGCAGGACAGCGGGGCGGCGTCAGCCCGGCCACGGGGACAGGCAAGGGGACGGGGACGGGCATTAGGAAGGGGTCTGGGGATGAGGATGGGGGTGGAGGATTGGGCTGGGGCTGGGGCTGAGGACGAGGACAGGGATGGGGACTGGAGATGGGGATGAGGATAGGGATGGAGGTGAGGATGAGGATGGGGATGGGCGTGAGGACAGGGGTGGGTTTTGCATTTGGAGATGAGGCCAGGCATGGGGATGGGGATAAAGAAGGGGACGATGATGGGATGGGAATGGGGATGAGGACAGGGATGGGCATATGGACTAGGAGGGGAATAGGATGGGTATCGAGGATGGGGACAGGGGTGAGAATGGGAATGGGGATTGGGGACGGGATGGGAATGGGGATGAGCATGGGGACGAGGACGGGGATAGGGATGAGCATGGGGATGGGATAGGGATGTGGATGAGGATATGGATATGGAGAAGGATGGGGCTAAGAGGGGGATGAGGATGAGGACAGGCATGGGGACAGGGACAGGAAGGTGCGGTACCGTTGGGGTCAGTGAGCCCCCAGCCGGTGGTGACACAAGTCATGCCACCCGGGAAGTCGTCGGTGGGCTGGGGCAGGCAGACAGGGGACACGCGGGACGAGAAGCGGGCTGGGGTGGCCAGTTTGATCAGGGTGATGTCGTCGCGGATGGTCAGCATGTTGAACTTGGGGTTCTTGAAGACCTGGAGCAGGCGGCACCGCTCCCAGCACCTGCACCCTCGGCCAGGGCGCTGGGCACCGGGGACTCCACCGGGACCAAGGGGGACCCCGGGGACTGATGGGGACCCGGGGAATGGCCCTGTGGGTCCCAGGCCCCCATCGGGGGGTCCCTGGGGTGCAGATTCCATCCCCTGGGGCACAGGGCAGCAGGGATGTGGCAGGGACTCACGGGGACCCCAGGGAGCAGAGCCCAAGTCCTGCACTGAAAGGGACCTGGGGAGCAGATCCCAGCTCGGGGACAGATGGATGGCAGGGACACCAACAGGGAGCAGATCCCAAACCTTGGGCTGATGGTGACCCAGGGAGCAAACCCCTGCCTCTGGGGCACTGTGCAATGGGGACAATCCAAGGGCACCAAGAGGGACTCAAGGGGACCCGGGGGGGGGGGGGGCAGACACCAAATCCCCAGCTGAGGTGCCCTCAGGGAGCAGGTGACAACCCCGGGCATCGATGGGTGCCAGGGAGCAGATCCCAAGCCTCACGATGCCAGGGGCCACCAACGAGCCCACGTCCCACCAGGCTCGCTGCTGGCTGGGGACCTTGGGGCTGCTCAGGGCACCCCAGGGCAGCCCCCAGCCCAGGGACACTGGGGAGCAGGGACACCCCAGGTCACATCACCCCCAGGGAATGATGGGGACCCTGAGTTCCTGATCCCCCGCGCATCGCTTGATGGTCCAGGGGATGGGGTCTTGACGCCTGGGATGAACAGGAGCAGGGACACCCCAGGGGACCCAAGCCCAGGGATGTGGGGCACCATGGAGACCCCAGGGGACCTGACCCTCAGGCTGAGGGGAACCAGGGACCCCCTGGGGTCCCAACCCCCAGGACAAGGGGTCCCACACCCGCAGGGCTCCCCACCATGGCTGTGGCACCCTGCAGGCACACAGCCCCCCCATGCCGGCGGTACCTTCTCGATGCGCAGCTTCTGCTGGTCAGGGGAGGGCGAGTCATGGTCGTACGCACCCACCACCACGGTGTCAGTGGTCCTGGGCACAGGCAGGCGCTGAGCACCGGGCACAGGGATGGGGGGTCCTGGGGACCCCGTGCCCAGCCCCGGGACGGAGGGCGGCAGAGACGGTGCCTACCTGACGCCGCAGTGGGCAGCGGTGACCACCCAGTTCTCGCTGATCAGTGACCCGCCGCAGAAGTGGAAGCCGTTGTAGCGCTGGCGGGAAGAGCTGCCATCAGCACCCGGCACCGCCGGCACCACCGCCGGGGTGCTCTGTGCCCGGACCCTGCCCCAGCACCCCCCCAGCTCCCCCCCAGCACCCTGGGCACTCACCTGGAGGGAGACCTGCCATGGCCAGGACCCTGGCACCGCTGGCTCTCCGTTGACGATGCGGTTGTAGCCGTGGATGACGGGTGCGATGGCAGGCACGCCGCAGCCTGCGGGGCACAGGCAGCCGTGGGACGGGGGCTCCGACCGCCCCGGCCCCGTGTCCCCCCACCACTACCGCCACCTCCCCCCAAGCCCCTCGCCCGCCCCACCAAGCCCCATGGCCCCACGCACTCTCCACGGAGAGGGTGGCACGGGCAGAGCCCGCCAGCGCCAGGCAACTCAGCAGCCACAGCAGAGCCATCGTCACTCGTGGGGACAGACCCTGCCTGGGGCTCGCCGCCTCTTATACCTGCTGATGGGCATGGCCCCGCCTCTGGCCTTGGCGCCGTGACCTTGGGAGATAGCATGGCACCCGGCACAGCACCAGGACGTGGCCTGGGAACACGGCATCTGGAGCTGATGGCCTTGGTGGGAGCCATGATATGGTAGTGGTGGGGTTGAAGTGCTGGCTTGAACGTGGTGCTTGGCTGGGTGCATGGGGAGGGCTGTCACCAGGTGGCTGAGGTTGGAATGGACCTTGGAGCCCGCCTCATCTGACCCCAGCAGGGCCACCCGGGGACCAGGTCCAGGGCCTGGCCCCAGGGATGAGCGGGGACCCCATGCCCCAGCCTGGGCAGTGGATGACCAAACCCCAGGCACTGGTGGGCACTGGGTTGCCCGGACACCAGCCATAGTTCCTCATGGCAGCCGTGAAGGCAGCAAATTGCCAGCAGGTCAAGGGAGGGACCTTGCCCCCCGCTCGGTGCTGGGGAGGGGGAGGCCACCCCTGGAGTGCTGGATCCAGTGTGGGCTCCCCAGTACAGGAGAGACAGGGACATACTGGAGGCAGTCCAGGGAGATATGGAAGGGACACGAACATCTCTGATGGCAATAGAGGGACAGAGCTAGGCTCTTTCCACTGGTGCTCAAGTGCCAGAACCAGAGGTGATGGGACAACCTGACATGCAGGAGGGTTCCTCTGGCCATCAGGAGACACATTGTCACGGTGGGGTGACAGAGCCACTGTGAGGTGACTGAGCCAGCACAGGTTGCCCATGGCAGCTGTGGAGTCTCCATCCATTGAGATACTCAAAAGCCACCTGGACCTGGTCCCCGGGTGGCCCTGCTGGGGTCAGATGAGGCGGGCTCCAAGGTCCATTCCAACCTCAGCCACCTGGTGACAGCCCTCCCCATGCACCCAGCCAAGCACCACGTTCAAGCCAGCACTTCAACCCCACCACTACCATATCATGGCTCCCACCAAGGCCATCAGCTCCTGATGCCGTGTTCCCAGGCCACGTCCTGGTGCTGTGCCGGGTGCCATGCTATCTCCCAAGGTCACGGCGCCAAGGCCAGAGGCGGGGCCATGCCCATCAGCAGGTATAAGAGGCGGCGAGCCCCAGGCAGGGTCTGTCCCCACGAGTGACGATGGCTCTGCTGTGGCTGCTGAGTTGCCTGGCGCTGGCGGGCTCTGCCCGTGCCACCCTCTCCGTGGAGAGTGCGTGGGGCCATGGGGCTTGGTGGGGCGGGCGAGGGACTTGGGGGGAGGTGGCGGTAGTGGTGGGGGGACACGGGGCCGGGGCGGTCGGAGCCCCCGTCCCACGGCTGCCTGTGCCCCGCAGGCTGCGGCGTGCCTGCCATCGCACCCGTCATCCACGGCTACAACCGCATCGTCAACGGAGAGCCAGCGGTGCCAGGGTCCTGGCCATGGCAGGTCTCCCTCCAGGTGAGTGCCCAGGGTGCTGGGGGGGAGCTGGGGGGGTGCTGGGGCAGGGTCCGGGCACAGAGCACCCCGGCGGTGGTGCCGGCGGTGCCGGGTGCTGATGGCAGCTCTTCCCGCCAGCGCTACAACGGCTTCCACTTCTGCGGCGGGTCACTGATCAGCGAGAACTGGGTGGTCACCGCTGCCCACTGCGGCGTCAGGTAGGCACCGTCTCTTGCCGCCCTCCGTCCCGGGGCTGGGCACGGGGTCCCCAGGACCCCCCATCCCTGTGCCCGGTGCTCAGCGCCTGCCTGTGCCCAGGACCACCGACACCGTGGTGGTGGGTGCGTACGACCATGACTCGCCCTCCCCTGACCAGCAGAAGCTGCGCATCGAGAAGGTACCGCCGGCATGGGGGGGCTGTGTGCCTGCAGGGTGCCACAGCCATGGTGGGGAGCCCTGCGGGTGTGGGACCCCTTGTCCTGGGGGTTGGGACCCCAGGGGGTCCCTGGTTCCCCTCAGCCTGAGGGTCAGGTCCCCTGGGGTCTCCATGGTGCCCCACATCCCTGGGCTTGGGTCCCCTGGGGTGTCCCTGCTCCTGTTCATCCCAGGCGTCAAGACCCCATCCCCTGGACCATCAAGCAATGCGCGGGGGATCAGGAACTCAGGGTCCCCATCATTCCCTGGGGGTGATGTGACCTGGGGTGTCCCTGCTCCCCAGTGTCCCTGGGCTGGGGGCTGCCCTGGGGTGCCCTGAGCAGCCCCAAGGTCCCCAGCCAGCAGCGAGCCTGGTGGGACGTGGGCTCGTTGGTGGCCCCCGGCATCGTGAGGCTTGGGATCTGCTCCCTGGCACCCATCGATGCCCGGGGTTGTCACCTGCTCCCTGAGGGCACCTCAGCTGGGGATTTGGTGTCTGCCCCCCCCCCCCCCGGGTCCCCTTGAGTCCCTCTTGGTGCCCTTGGATTGTCCCCATTGCACAGTGCCCCAGAGGCAGGGGTTTGCTCCCTGGGTCACCATCAGCCCAAGGTTTGGGATCTGCTCCCTGTTGATGTCCCTGCCATCCATCTGTCCCCGAGCTGGGATCTGCTCCCCAGGTCCCTTTCAGTGCAGGACTTGGGCTCTGCTCCCTGGGGTCCCCGTGAGTCCCTGCCACATCCCTGCTGCCCTGTGCCCCAGGGGATGGAATCTGCACCCCAGGGACCCCCCGATGGGGGCCTGGGACCCACAGGGCCATTCCCCGGGTCCCCATCAGTCCCCGGGGTCCCCCTTGGTCCCGGTGGAGTCCCCGGTGCCCAGCGCCCTGGCCGAGGGTGCAGGTGCTGGGAGCGGTGCTGCCTGCTCCAGGTCTTCAAGAACCCCAAGTTCAACATGCTGACCATCCGCGACGACATCACCCTGATCAAACTGGCCACCCCAGCCCGCTTCTCGTCCCGCGTGTCCCCTGTCTGCCTGCCCCAGCCCACCGACGACTTCCCGGGTGGCATGACTTGTGTCACCACCGGCTGGGGGCTCACTGACCCCAACGGTACCGCACCTTCCTGTCCCTGTCCCCATGCCTGTCCTCATCCTCATCCCCCTCTTAGCCCCATCCTTCTCCATATCCATATCCTCATCCACATCCCTATCCCATCCCCATGCTCATCCCTATCCCCATCCTCGTCCCCATGCTCATCCCCATTCCCATCCCGTCCCCAATCCCCATTCCCATTCTCACCCCTGTCCCCATCCTCGATACCCATCCTATTCCCCTCCTAGTCCATATGCCCATCCCTGTCCTCATCCCCATTCCCATCCCATCATCGTCCCCTTCTTTATCCCCATCCCCATGCCTGGCCTCATCTCCAAATGCAAAACCCACCCCTGTCCTCACGCCCATCCCCATCCTCATCCTCACCTCCATCCCTATCCTCATCCCCATCTCCAGTCCCCATCCCTGTCCTCGTCCTCAGCCCCAGCCCCAGCCCAATCCTCCACCCCCATCCTCATCCCCAGACCCCTTCCTAATGCCCGTCCCCGTCCCCTTGCCTGTCCCCGTGGCCGGGCTGACGCCGCCCCGCTGTCCTGCAGCCTCGGGCACGCCAGCGGTGCTGCAGCAGGTGGCCCTGCCCCTGCTCACCAACGAGCAGTGCAAGCAGTACTGGGGGTTCCGCATCGCTGACGTGATGGTGTGCGCCGGCGCCGACGGTGCCTCCTCCTGCATGGTAGGTGCCCCCGCGCCCCCCCTGCCCCTGTGCCCCCCCACACCCCCCGCGCCCCGTCCCCTGCCCTCACCCGCTGCCCGCAGGGCGACTCCGGAGGCCCGCTGGTGTGCCAGAAGGACGGCGCCTGGACCCTGGTGGGCATTGTCTCCTGGGGCAGCAGCACCTGCGACCCCAACGTGCCCGGCGTCTACGCCCGCGTCACCATGCTCCGCGACTGGATCAACTCCATCCTGGCCGCCAACTGAGGCCGACAATAAACGCTGTCACCCTCACCATGCTGTGTCCTCGCTGCTGCACCGGGACGGGTGGGAAGGGGGCACTGGGCAGCCTGAGGGTTGGGGAACATGTGGCTGGGGACGGGGGCACGCGCTAGGCTTGGGGACAGTTCTCTGGGCATGGGGACACCCAGTCGTCATGGCTGGAGGCATGGGGATACCTGTTTGGTGGGGACATGAGTATGGGGGGGCACGGGGACACCTGTCTGGGCATGGGGACACCTGGCCGGGAAGGCTGGAGGCTTGGGGACACACGGCCTCCTGTGGGGTCCAGGACCCTTGGCCAGAGTGGGGGACATGTGTCCAAGTGCAGGGACAGAGACCAGTCAGGGGACACTTGGCTGGGCTTAGAGAGCCCTGGCCAAGGAGGAGTCTTGGGGACATGTGGCCTTCCCTGGGGACATGGAACCAAGGCAGGGGACCAAGGCAGGGGACAGGGACAGGTGCAGGGACACCTGAGCAGAGTTGGGACACACGGCTGTACATGAGGTGTGGGGACACGGGGCCAGGTGTGGACTCCCATGGGGACACCTGGCCAGGGAGTGGGACACCTGGCCAGGCATGAGGGCACGTGTCCTGGCGTGGGGACACCTGGTTGGGTGTGGGTATGCCTGGGTGGACTCGTGGGGACAGGGTCAGGTCTGCTGGCACCTGGTCAGGTGTGACCGTGCTGCTCCCACACCCCTGTGTCCGTGGAGACATTGGGGACCCCAACACACCTCTTGGCACACACAAGAGGACCCCTGGCACCACGGCACCCCCAGTCCTGTTGGCACCTCCTGTGACCATGGCACACCCAAGGGGATCCCTCGCACCCTTGGGACCACTGCACCCTGGTGGGGGGACCGTACGGGGCCATGGTCAGTTGTGGAGACACCTGCTCAGGTGTGGGGACAACTGTTTGGGTGTGGGGACACCTGGGTGGCCACGTGGGGACAAGGTCAGGTGTGTGGACAAGGTCAGGTCTGGTGGCACCTGGTGGGGTGTGGGGACACCTGGGTGGACTCATGGGGACAAGGTCAGGTCTGGTGGCACCTGGCCAGCTGCGGGGCACCCGGCCGGGCTTGGGGATCCCGGCGTGGGCGCTGGAGGCACAGGACCCCCCGGCTGGGGGGGACACCCGTGTCCCAGCCCGCCCCCCCGTCAGCCGGAGCCACCTTAAGGCGGCGGCGGGGGCGGGAAGGGCCGTCGGAGGGCAGCGTCCTGTCCCCGTCCCCGTCCCGTCCCCGTCCCCGTCCCCGTCCCCGTGGCGGTCCGGGCGCTGGTCCCCGCCATGGCCCTGCGGCGGGCGCTGGGGCTGGGGGCGGCGCTGGGGCGCCGGAGCTGCTGCTCCGAGGTGGGGCCGGGCGGGGGGCCGGGGGGGCGCGGCGGGATCGGGGCCCGGAGCGTCCCCGCACCCCCAGCTGCCGGGGGGTGTGTGTGTGCGTGCGCGTGCCGGGCCCTGGCCCCCTCCTGCCCCCGCCCTGACGGGACCCCCGCTCTCCCCCTCCGCAGCCCCCGCTGCCCCCCGACTTCGTGGCGTCCCTGCGGGCCGTGGTGGGGGCCCCCAACGTCTCCACGGCCATGGCGGTGCGGGAGCAGCACGGGCACGACGAGTCCATGCACGCGTGGGTGCCGGGGGCCGGGACCCCCGGGGGGCCGGGCTGGGCACGGGAGGGGTCCGGGGAGGTGGGATCCTGCCGGAAAGGGTCTGGGCAGAGGGGTCTTGGGTAGGGAAGCGCCATGGGGCGGGGAAAGGGTCTTCGGAGGGGAAGGGTCCTGGGGAGGGGGAGGTCCGTGGGGCAGCGGTGCCACCCTGTCCCCCAGCTGCACTGGGGGTGCTGGGGTGCCACACGGGTGCCCGTGGGACTGTGGGGGGCCATGGCCCCAGTGCTGCTGGGGTGCGCATGGAGCTGGGTGCGCTGCAGTGCCAGGGGATGCCGGGGAGCCCGTGGGGCTGGGGTCCCCTGGGCGATGAGGTCCCCATGGGGGTCCTCTGGTCCCAGAGGGGCTAGGGTCCCCCCCCCCAGGGTGCAGTGGTCCCAAGGGTGCGAGGGAGCCCCTTGGGTGTGCCATGGTCACAGGGGTGCCAACAGGACGGGGGGGTGCCATGGTGCCAGGGGTCCTCTTGTGTGTGCCAAGAGGTGTGTTGGGGTCCCCAATGTCTCCACGGACACAGGGGTGTGGGAGCAGCACGGTCACAACAAGACCATGCACAGGTGGGTGCCGGGGGCTGGGACCCCCGGATGAAGGATTTGGGGATGGGAAGAGTCTTGGGGAGATGAAGGGCCATGGGGATGGGAACGGTCTGGGCAGGGAAAGGATCTGCAGAGGGGACAGTTCATGGGATGAAAGCAGGGTCTGTGGAGGAGCAGGGTCTCAGGAAGAGGGAGGTCCATGGGGCATCAGTGCCACCCCAACCCCCAGCTGTGCCCCCCCGGATGCCGTGGTGTGGCCCCAGTCGGTGGGGCAGGTGCAGGAGCTGGCTGCGCTCTGCTACCGCTGCCCGCGTCCCCATGGTGCCCTTCGGCACTGGCACTGGCCTCGAGGGTGGCGTCAACGCCGTGCAAGTATGGGCACCCCCAACACCCATGGCACCCCCTGCCTGGGGGCTTCTCGGTGTCTGGCCATGCCCAACCATGCTGATGTCCCCCATGCCAGGGCGGTGTCTGCTTTGACCTGAGCCGCATGGACGCCATCACAGAGCTGAGCCTTGAGGACTTCTCGGTGGCGGTGGAGCCTGGCGTCACCCGCAAGTCCCTCAACAGCCACCTGCGCGGCACGGGGCTCTGGTTCCCTGTCGGTACTGTGGGTGCTGGGGCACTGGGGAGCAGCTGAGGGTGGGGATTCTGGGGTGCCTGTGGAGCTGGGGGTGCTGGGGGTGCCCAGGAGGCTGAGGGTGCTGTAGTCCCTGGGGATGCTGGGGAGCCCGTGGGGCTGCAGTCCCTGGGGTGCTGAGGTCCCCATAGAGTGCCATGGTCCCAGAGATGCTGGAGGTCCCCCTGGGGTGCTGTGTTCCCAGCGGTGCTGTGGTCCTCATGGGACTAGGGATGCCATTGTCCCAGAGGTGCTGGGGGTGCCCATGGGTGTGCCAGGGGCCCGTGAGGGCTGGACTACCCACTGAGGTGCTGTGGTCCCAGGTGTGCCCATGGGGGAGAGGGTGCCAGGGGTGCTCAGGTCCCCACCCACTGAAGTTCTGTGGTCCCAGGGGTGCACGAGGGTTGCCCCTGGGGGAGTGGGTGCCATGGTCCCAGGGGTGCTGGGGTCCCCACTGAAGTTCTCTGGTCCCAGAGATGCCCCTGGGGGAGTGGGTGCCATGGTCCCAGGGATTCTGCAACCCCCATTGAGGTGCTGTCGTCCCAGGGGTGCACCAGGAAAACCCATGGGGAGTGAGTGCCATGGTGCCAGGGGTGCTGTGGCCCCCATTGGGGTGCTGTGGTCTCAGGGGTGCACCAGGGGTGCCCATAGCAGAGTGGGTGCTGCAGTTGCTGGGGTGCTGGGGTCCCCACTGAGATCCTATGGTCCCAGGGGACCATGTGGAGTGTGGGTGCCATGGTCCCAGGGATGCTGGGCTTCCCATGGTCCCTGGGGTGCACTGAGGCTGGTGCAGGGCCAGGCTCCCAGGGTGCCAGCCAGGCTTGGTATGGGATCCCATGGGGTTGTCCCATGGCCCCGTCCCCGCTGCAGCCCCCCTCCCCATCCCCAACCTGCAGACCCTGGGGCGGACGCCTCGCTGTGCGGCATGGCAGCCACGGGCGCCTCGGGCACCAACGCAGTGCGGTACGGCACCATGCGACCCAACGTGCTCAACCTGCGTGTGGTGCTGCCCGACGGGCGTCTGCTCCACACTGCCGGCCCCGGCCGCCAGCCCAGGTGGGTGCCTGGAGGGGGGGGACGGGGCTGTCCCGGGCAAGCACCACACCGGCACCCAGCTCACTGTCCCCACGCAGGAAGAGGGCAGCTGGCTACGACCTGACCTCGCTCTTCGTGGGCTCCGAGGGCACCCTGGGCTTCCTGACACAGGCCACGCTGCGCCTGCACCCCCTGCCCGAGGCGGCCGCCGTCACCACCGCCGCCTTCCCCAGTGTGCGGGCGGCCGTGGCTTGCACTGTCCAGGTGCTGCAAGCTGCCGTGCCCGTGGCCCGCATCGGTGGGTGCCGGCGGTGGGACTGGCGGTGGGGACGGGGACTAGGGGCTGGCGGTGGGGCTCAGTGCCACCTCCTCCCACCCAGAGTTCCTGGACGAGGTGATGGTGGGTGCCTGCAGCCGCTTCAGCAAGATGGAGCTGTCGGTGGCAGCCACGCTCCTCCTGGAGCTCCACGGCTCCCAGCATGGCCTAGCCGAACAGCAGCGGCAGACGGGTAGGGATGGCACTGGCACAGGGATGGTGTGCCATGGTGGGCACTGGGACCAGGGGATCAGGGGTCCCAGAGCCAGGGACGGGGCCACAGTGGGCACCAGGATCAAGGGTCCCAGAGCCAGGGATGGGTGCCTGGGCTGGGGCCATGGTGGGCACTGGGACCAGGGCAGTGGGGGTCCCAGAGCCAGGGATGGGTGCCTGGGCTGATCCCTGGGGATGAGTGCTCAGGGACAGGGGGTCGGAGGGAACCAAGGGTGTCCTGGTGTGAAGGATGGTGCTGGGAAGCCATGGTATGGCTCTGGGGTGAGGGGTGGGTGCCCAGGGCCTGCGACAAGGGGGCCAGGTGTGTCCTGGGGTGAGGGATGGCTGCCCAGGGCTGGGAATTGGGGGATCTTGGGGTCACCAGGGTGAGGGACAGATGCCCAGAGCTGGGGACTGGGGAACCAGGGAGGCGGGGGTGGGGGGGGGTTGTCCCATGGATGTGGGTTGGTGCTCATGGACAAGGGACTGGGGGACCAGGGGTCCCAAAACTGGGACCAGGAGTGTCCTGGGATGAGGGATGAGGGATGGGTGCCCAGAACCAGGGCCAGGTGGGCCAGGGCCGAGTTCCCAGGATGGGGACTGGGGAGTGATGGGGGGGTCACCAGGTGCCCAGGGATGGAGGGTGAGGGGGACCAGAGGCATCCGAGGGTGATGGACGGGTGCCCAGGGACAAGGGGACGAGGGGTAGTCCTAGGATGGCTGCCCAGTGTGGGGACTGGGGGTGCTGGGATGAGGGCCAGGGGTGCTGGGGGTCCCCTCCTGGCCCCATCCCAGGGCTCCTGGCCACCGGCAGAGGAGATCGTGCGGCTGAATGGCGGCTCCGGCCTGGCCTGGGCGGAGGAGCCGGAGGAGCGCGGGCGGCTCTGGGCCATGCGCCACAGCGCCTGGTACGCTGCCCTGGCCCTGCGGCCCGGCTGCCAGGTGAGGGACGGGGATGGGGACAATGGCAGCGGCAGCACCCCAGTGGGGCTGCAGGCACCGTGGCTCTGCCCTTGCCCCAGGGCTACTCCACGGACGTCTGCGTGCCCATCTCCCGCCTGCCCGACGTGGTGGTGGAGACCAAGCGGGACCTGCAGGACTCCGGCCTCACCGGTCAGCGGGGCTGCGGCCACCTGGGGCAGGGGAGGTCAACTGGGGGCACATTGTCCTCCCCTGCTGACCCATGGCCCCTCAGGCCCCATGGTGGGACACATCGGTGACGGCAACTTCCACTGCCTCCTCATCTTCGACACCCAGGACCCGGATGAGACTCAGCGCGTCCATGCCTTTGCCCAGCGCCTGGGCAGGTGGGGATGGGGACACCCTGGGGGGGGACACAGACAGATGGCCCCATGGCATCCCCTGACCCCCCTGTTCCGCAGGCGGGCGCTGGCGGCGGGGGGCACCTGCACTGGGGAGCACGGCGTGGGGCTGGGCAAGCGGGGGCTGCTGCTGGAGGAGCTGGGCCAGGAGGGGCTGGACACACTGCGCAGCATCAAGGCAGCGCTGGACCCCCACAACCTCATGAACCCCGGCAAGGTGCTCTGAGGGGACCCCATCCCCCTGCAGCCAAGGCCGGGGTGGCCACGCTGACACCTCCCCCCGTCCCCACCCCTGTGGGTCGGGGATCCCCAACCCCTCAATAAACCCCTTTGCACCCGCAGCCTCCATGCGCCGTGATGTCTTTTTGGGGGGGACACACACCCCAACCCCTCCCCAGGGGGGTCCCTGTGCCAAGTGGTGCACACAGGGTTGTCCCCCTCAGGGCAGGGGGACCCTCACTTTAGCCACTTGCCCAGAGCTGTGCTTGCCAGAGCTGGGAGTCCTCTGGGACATGGTGAGTTCCACCATGGCCGTCCCCACGCCAAGGTGGACACCGGGAAGGGGGGGATCGGCGTGGGGGGGGGTGGGGCTCGGACACCCTGCAGGCATCGCCTGCTTCACCAAGAAAGCCAGTGAAATAAAATAACAGTGAATATTTTATTGAACATTGTTTTAATACCATATCAAAACACCTTGACTAATGAAGGAAGCTCCCCCCAAGCTCTGAACTCTTTTTTCCCCCCCGTTTTTTTTGTTTGTTTGTTTTTTGGTTTTTTTTTTTTTTTTTAATATATAAATACAGAAAGGTTTCCTGCAGGGGCACGGCCACCGGCAGGGGAGGTCTCACCAACGAAAATGCACCCGCCACACCGGGAGGGGACGGGGATGGGCTGGGGGGGGGGGTTACTGCCATGAATCGACTCCGTCTTGGCACCTCCATCAAAGCCACCCTCGCGGCCGGGGTGGCCATGGGGGGGCCTTCCCCTGCACCCTCCTCCAACGGGTTGGACTCTAAGGAGACGGAAAGAAAAAAAAAAGGGGGGGTGGGGGGTGGTTTTGGCAAGAGGAGCCCGGCGGGGGGGGAGGGGGGGCGGCGGGGATGCTGCGGCTCTCCAGTCTCTGAGTGGTTATAGCTGAGTTAAAGAGTGACCAGTCTGTAAACATCACTGGGGCAGGGAAGCTCAAATCGAAGAACACGCCAGTCAACACGAAGCTTCAGTTGTGGTTTGGTTGGTTGGTTTGTTTTTTTTTTTTTTGTTTTTGGTTTTTTGTGTTTTTTTTTTTTTTGTAGCTTTTCTCTTCGTTTTGTTTTTTTTTCTTCTTCTTTTTTTTCCTTTTTTTTCTTTTTTTTTCCTTTTTTTTTTTTCGTTGTAAACACTTGAAAGACAGACCCCCCTGCGGCTCAGCAGGGGGGAGCAGTGGCCCCGCTCCTGGCGTGGGGCAGAGTCCCCATCTCACGCTGCCAGGGCCGGGGCGAAGATCTCCAAAAGGGAGACGGGAGAGAGGAGAAAATTCCCGTTTAAGTCAGTGCAAAAAAACCGAGCAGAACCCCCGGGCAAGTCCAGGTGGGAGGTGGGGGGGTTGCCGGTGAGAAATGCCGGGTGCTCCGTTTGGCCAGCTGTCCCCCGGCAGCTTTCCCCTTCATTTTGGGGAGAAAAAGCCAAACATCATGGCAGGGTTTCGGCCGAGGGCATCCCCGGGGTCTCCCTGGCGGGCAGAGCTCTCCTGGTGACCAGCGGCTGCGGAGAGGAGAGCGGGTCGCTCCGCTTTTCTCACACTGTCTTCTCCTGGATGTTTCTTTGTTTTTAAATTTTTTAAATTAAAAAAAAAAACAACAAACAAACTCAAAAAAACCCCCCAAAAACCAACAAAACAAAAATAATAAAATAATAATAACAAAAAAAACCAATTCGCTGTTGTCCCAAGTGGATTCAAGTTTCTGGGTTTTATTTTTGTCTTCTCGAGGAATTTAAAGTCAGCCCAAAACTCCAGGCGGGGCGGGGAGGACGGGGAGAGGAGGTACAGCAGGTATAGCAAGGTGCCCTGCAAACGCAGAGAGAGACGATGTCAGGTGAGGAGCAGGAGCCATGGCCACCCCATCCCACCCCACCTTCCCCTCCTGGCCCCGGATTCAAACCCAACGCAGGTAAATCCCATCGGAACAGACGGCTGTGGGCTCACCTTAGAGAGAAGTCAGCAAGCACGCCCGGCGGGTCAATCAGAAGGATGCTCTGGGCAAGATCTGTTCACTTCAAACCATGAGTCTATACAGCTGGGGAGAGAAAAGCACGTCACCACTGTGCCGCTGAGCCTCGGGATGTCCCCGCCTGTCCCCCTGCCACAGGCCCGGCTGAGTCCCCTCACAGGCGGCGGTACCTTTTGTGATAAATGCAGAGGCAGGGCAGCCTGGCTATAGTATCCCCCTGCAGCAGCTCCTCCAGGCAGATCACGCACTCGCCGGCATCCTTGGTCAGCACGTCATCTGGGAGGGGAGGAGAGGAGAGGACAGTGGTGAGACACAGTCCCCTGCAGCATCCCCCTTTCCAGGATGGAGGGGAGCCACATCCACGGAGGCAGCCGGGATGGAGCAGCTGAGAAGCGGCAGGAGGCTTGGGTGGAGGCACAAGGGGAAGATGGGGCTGGGCCGGCTGCAGTGAAGACCCCCCCTACCCCGACTTCCAAAAAAGCATTACCGAGGAGGGGGTGAGTATCACTCAGGGAGGATGGGAGGGAGGACAGGAGAAGCAGGAGTGTGCAGACCAGCGCTCAGCCCTGCTGCCAGCGAGGAGGGGAGGAAGGCAATGACCCTCCAGAGGGGCAGCCCAGGAGGACACACGTCCCCTGCCCTAGGCAGGACGGCTCCCTCCCGCACAGCACACCCTGACGAGCAACAGAGGGAGGAGGCTGTGTGGCAAGGGGTCCCAAGGCAAAAGCAGCGAGGCCAAGCCACGTCGGGGAAGCAGAGCAGAGCACGGACTGTGAGCTGCACCGCTCCGCTGGAGGACAGCCCTCTTGGCAAGCCCAGCCGAGCCGCCTGCAAGTGTCTCTCCAGCCTGCCCGGAGCCATCCCAGTGTCCCCCGCACAGCCTGGCCGCCGGCCCTTACCGTTGTAGGAGAGGCGAGGTTTGCTCAGACACATGATAAAGTGCATTTCCATCTCATCAGAAGCCACGGATTTGGAGCAAATGGGGCACTTGAAACCTGGAGGGAGAGTGGAGAAACGAGCCTTTAGAGAGAGGCGGAGGAGAAGAGCCCATCCTGCATCCCGGGGAGTCCCCAAGGCCATGGCGGGGCATGGCAGCCCCTCACCTGCCGCCTGCATGGTGCCACGCTCCCCACGCAGCGCCTGCCGGGTGTCCACTCATCCTGTCCCCGCCGGCGCTGGGGACAGCCACCGGACAGGGGACAGCTGCCCAAGCCAGCACGCTGGTTGTCCCTGTGCCCGCCACACAGAGGGCATGAAGATTGTGCCAAGGCAGCGCACACGTGGCCATCAGCAGCTGCTGGACCTTAAAGGGCGATGAGCAGCCTGGGGCATGCAGCAACCCACGGCTGGCAACTGCAGGGGCACGTCCCCGTTCCAGGACAGCACTGTCCCTGCTGCCCGGATGTCCCTCCAGCCCCAGAAAAGCTGCAAGGAAGGAGGTTTTTCTGTAGGGCCGCAGCAGAGGACAGGCAGGCTGGAGCCATGAGCCCAAATTGCCACTTTCTCCAGCTTTTTGCAGGAGCGAGGTGGGTGCTCGCCCCACCGATGCCAGCCAGCAGCCCCAGGAGCAGGGGGACCCTGCAGGGTGATGTCCCAGCTTGACCCTGGCCTTGCCTTGTCACCTGAACCTGCCTGGTGACCTAGACCTCTTGGATGAAGTTGGCCATGATGGCCAGATCCACCCTGCGTCCTTTCTTGGGCATGAGGATGGAGCCCGGCTGGTGCCAAGGGTATCACAGTGGTGCCACCACCTGCTCGAGCCATGCAGACCACCGCAGCATTGTCCCCAGCGTCACCGAGTGAGGCTGCCCCACACCCAGGTTTCTGAGCCCCAAACTCTCGGGGATCAACTACCCAACCAGCCCTGCAGGTCACCGGTCCGGGACTCGAGGCCATGGGTTTGTCACTGCCCAGCGCAGTCAGGCTCAAGGCAATGCAGCCGAGCATGTGCATGCCACCACCACCACCACGGATTCGCACCAGAATATCTAGCAATTCCCTGCCTGCAGAGAGGGAGAGGGTAATTTAAGGACCTGTCTTCTAAAAGCAGATCAGGTTTGACTGCAGTGCCGCTTAAGAGCTTTCTTCATATATATGCAAAGGCTGCTCAGGAAAGAAGAGGAGAGGAACATCATACACAAATTATCCAAGGATGAATCAGGTTCTTGTTTGCCACCACGTGGATGTGGCGAGGGCATTTTTTTTCTGCTTCTTGGAAGGGAGAAAGTGCGGGTGGCTTTAACGGGAGGCAGCCTCAGGCCTCTGCTGTGCAAACAGGCAGGATAACTGCTCAACACCCGAGCACCCTCTCATTAGCAGCGATGATAAATACAGATTACTTCCCAGCTCCCCGGACGAAAGCCTAGGACAGGGATGCCAACTCCTGCCCCTCCAGAGGGTGGTTACTTCCCAGGATGGCACAGCAAGGATGAACACCATGGGTGGTGCGGGACTGGCTCTAGAGGGACCTGCTAAAAGAAGGAGCCCTCCAGCCCAGGAGCCCCCCTGGCAGGGTGTCGGGCTGGCCCGCAGCATGCCACCACAGGGACACATCCCTGTGCCAGTTGGGCCAAGCCATGGGGTCTCTGCTGCGAGTCCAGCCCCATTTGCACCAAGCCCTGGCTGAAAGGGCACTGCCGGCAGCCGGAGCCTGGCGGGCAGCAGTACCCATCTGCCTCCTCCTCTCCAGCCTAATTTTACTCCCGATCAATTTATACCTTGTGGCAGCAGTTGCCCATTAGCTGAAATAGTTGGTTGTTTTTTTTTTCTCCTCCCAAGTGTTTACCCGCCTGGTGTATTTATAGAGCAGGCTCAGATAGCCTCCCAGTCTGCCTTCTGCAAGACCCAACTGGTCTCTCCTTGTGAGACACCTTCCCTGTCCCCCAGCTCCCCTGGCATCCCGCCTGTCCCTGTACCCGGCTGAACCGATCCTGCTCAGACACAGACAGTCTGCCAGCACCTCAGGTACTGGTCCCTACTGGGGAAGCTCCGGGGACCAGTTTTCAGCAAGGAGCCCCTGGCATGGGGCAGCTGCAAAGGGCTCCCTTTGGAAAAGGTGTTTTGGCTGCAAAATGGGTGTCAGGGCAAAGCATTTGCTGAGGTTATCTCCTGTCCCCCGTGCACCACCTGGAAAGACCTCGTTTTCGCTGGTCCCCCCCCTTTTTTCTATGTCAATGTGTTATTTTAAACAGCTGCCCCAGATCTGCCAGCTTCGGCAGCACCCGAAGGGATCCTACAAGATGTGCAATGGGGGCAAAGGGAGAGGGCTTGGGATGAGACCACCCAGTCCACGGCTACCGGGGCACGACCACCGGCAAACCAGCAGGAACCGGGGAAAGAGCAGGGCTCTTTGCAGGCTCCAGTGAGCAGCTGTTGCCAGGCCTCTTTGCTAGCTGGGGTAGCTTTAACACATTTATAAATAGCCAGCACGAACACCCATCACGCTCCTTGGTGCTCCCTGGGGGACAGGGACCCCCAGTGCCACCGTGGCCCCGTGGCAAGGACGTGGGGACATTGTGCAGACAGAGGGACCAGGGCTCAAACCCCAGCATGTGCGCGGCGTGCTCCAGCCACAGACGCTGGCCACTGCACGGGGCCGGGGGCTGAGCCAAGTGCAGAAGCAGACACACTTCCCTGGCTCTGCATCTTGCAAGATGGAGGGGAAAAAAATATAAAAATATATATATAAAATTATGAAAATGCAATTGCATGAATACCTGAGTCTGAGTGTGAGCGAGGAGCTGGCGTGGAAAGGCCCCCAGGGCCGGGGGCCACCCTGCACCCCAGCTGTCGGCAGAAATACTTGGCATTGCAGGAGCAACTGCTGGCGTCCCCCTCCCTGGCAGGAGCCGTGGGGAGCCCCCTGCCAATGGGAAAGGGAGGCAGAGATGGGGGTCGGGCTCCCTCGCCCCTTCTCCAGTTGACCTTTGGGGGAAGGTGGTGGATGGAAAACCACTGAGGCTGGGGCACAGCCGGCACCCGGCGGCACCTCGGAGCATCCCTCGTGGTTCCGGCAGGTGCTGGGGGCCCGAGCCGGTCCCGCGGATGAAAGGGCCGCTCCCCAAGCAGCTGGCCCCCTCCGGGCAATGGTATTTTCCACGTTCCCCGAAATCCCCGTTAATTTATCCTGCCTAAGCTGCCAGCCCGAGCGACGCAGGAGATTACATTTTGACAGCTGCTCATGGAAAATTCAGCTCCCTCCCTCCTCCTCGAGCCCTTTCCGCCCTCCTCCCACATGCCTAACAAAAAAAAAAAAAAAACATAAATGAGAGAGAGGAAGGGCCAAGCTATTCCTCCTTGGCTGGGCCTCCCACGCCCACGGGGAAGCTCGGGGAATGCTCCGGGGAAAGGCCATGGACCCTTCCTCCCTCCCAAGGCAGCTGGTGATGCTCCTGCCTGCGGCACGTTAAACCTGAAGCTGGCACCACCTCCGCAACCAGAGATGTGCAGGCAGGCACCGGCTCTTGCCAGAAGCAAGCGAGGAAGAGGAGGGTGCTGCGGGAAGCAGGCTGTCCTGGAAAGGCAAGTTCGGATCCAGACCTGGGCTCTTGTATCCTGCAGGAGACTATGAGAAAGCCAAGGGCTTTCCAGGGCTGGGTGAGACACGTTGCCAGGTGATCTCATCTCTCTGATGGCTTGGTCTAGAAACCAGAAGCAAGCAGTGCCTGGTGCTCTCCAGGGGCTACTGCCCTCTGAGTATTTTTAGGAAGGTTACATGGTTAATTTTAGAGAGCTGGGCGAAGCAAAGCTGGGAACCTCTGAAGACCTCCACCAGGTCCTATGCAAGCTGAAAAAGCCCTGTGGTTAACCTTCACAGTGCCAAAAGCACCACCACACAGGCTGCCGGGGCTTTGGTGGTGATGGGAGGCTCAAGACACCTCCCCAACCCACCTGTAAACACCTCAAACACAGCTTCTTCTGAAGCTGGGACAGGAAATTCCCATCATTTTTGTCTACAAGCGATGCCCGCAGCAACCTGCGTGGCGTGGGGAAGCCACTGAGCACTACAATGGGGTCAACCACACCACATCCTGCGAGTGGAAGTGGCTGCTCACCTCAGGGACAGGCGAGATGGTGTCCACAGTGTCCAACCCCACCCCTGACTGCAGGGAAAGGCACACACCACGTCCATATTCACTCCCCAAACCCTCTGCTAGCTCGGTGTGGCTCCAGATGGATCACTTACAGGCTACGGTGCCACCAGGCGATGTGGCGTCACCTCAGCAGTAGGAGAACCTGCCTCTATCGCTAGCGGATGGCCGAAACGCGAGGAGCAGCAGCTTCACACCGCTAAGCAGCACCTCCAGCGAGGGGAGGAAGATGTTGGTGGGGGACGACATGCCCTGAAGGCAGGGGGAAGCAGCAGCCCAGGTGCGAGAGAGTGGGTCCAACCCCAGCAACCCACCCCATAGCGAGTAGCATTCACTGAAGGGATCCCCAGCTACCACAGCAGGATAAACCCAGAGCCCTGTGTGTGAGAGCAGCTACACAAACTCCCCAAAACACACCCGCCCCGGGAGGGGTCCTTCTTCCAGTGGCCCAGACATCCTACGGGACACCCTGAGCACCAGGGAGCTCAGGGGTGAGCACCAGGCTGTCTGATGTCCATGGCAGATCTGGAAACCTCAGCTGCACAGCCTTATCTCCATGTCTCCAGAGAGCATCCTGGGCCCCCGGCCAAGGGAGCTGCCTTACACCAGGTGAGGATGAGGCCAAGTACAAGATAAATACAGGGAACATTTGGTCCAAACATACAGCTGAAGCAGAGTTCTGATGCCTCCTCCTTCCTAAGAAAACCGTGAGCATCACACCTTCTCCCGTGGCTTCCCTGATGTTGACAGCTGAACCGGCACCAGGTAGAAGCTAGAAGAGATAGATCATCTTTAACAAAAAACATGCTAGTGATCAGAGAGGAGGAAAAGACTGAGAGACCATGTCTACGTGCCCAGTCAGTCAATCTGAAGCAGAAGCATGTGGGGTTGTGTAAGGCAAAGGGACTCCAAGTTCTTCCCTTCCCTTACCCCTCATGAGCTCCAGCACAGCCCACGAATATCTTGCAGAGCCAAGATATTCAGACCCGACATCTCCTGGAAAATAAATTCCCTATTGGCTTAAAGCAGCCTCACTGAGAGCGACGGTCACAGGACAGCACATTGGAGATGGCATGTGGGGTACGCAGAGCACAGCTCCAGCGCTTGGGCACCACAGGGACCCAGCAGCTGCGGACCTCTATGGGTGTCTTCTTCTGAGAGCATCACCCACCATGGAAGCTGATGCTCCACTGGTCTCTGAGCAATGCAGCCGGCGATGCCGCCTCGCACCAGGGCCTGGAGGCAGCTTGCAGCTGCCCCAAGGACCCGTCCCACCAAGGACCACGCCAGAAAAGCGCTTGCATCGAGTGCCTGGAGGCCAGAGCACCCATCAGGATCAGGCCGAACCCACTTCCCCTGGCAGAAGGAAATGGCATCAGCTGCAGGGGAATATGCAGAAGCCAGAGCCCGCCGCAGCCCCGCTGCCCGCCGTCCCGGTGGGACACAAGGTGCCGAGTGAACGCCGCGCCAGTGCTGGGCTATTGTGCAGCACAAGGGTTGACACGAGCAGGGACACGTAGGCAGGAAGGAGTAAAGCACTTAAGCGGCCTCGTTTGCTGGCTCCATAAAAGGGCCATGCGAGCATCCTTCCTCCCTATTCAAGGCTGCAGGGAGGTGGGGAAAGCATAAAGGACGGGTCCAGGGTGGAAACAAGACGTCCCATCTTCCTGGGGGCGTAAGGGAGGCAGGGCTGGGGAACACCAGTGGGACAGCCCCAGATGATGAGCCAGGCAGCAGGGACACGGCTGGGCTGGGACATCCCTGGATGCAGTGCTTGGGGAGAAACCCAAGGGTGCAGGCTGCTGCCCCAGCAAAGGGACAGTCCTGCTCCATCCCCATCCCACCCCACTGTCTCCTTGCTGATCAAGTCAGCTTGGCTGGCTGAGCCGGGAGAAAATAAACTCTTGTAATGTGAAGCAGCACCCCAAAAAGAAGTCACTCCTGTGCAACATCTAAGAAAAGCTGTCCCTAGTTCACAGTGGCTCCTGGCAAAGCCCCCGTGCTGCAGGTGTTTGCTGTCAGGTCGGCCACATGCCAGCCAAGGGTGGCAGGGACGTGCCATGGAGCACGAAGCTGGCCAAGGCCAGCACCGCTTTAACGCTCAAGGCATCGGGTTTTGGAGATGCCTCTGTCCACTCCCACCCGACTCAAGACGCAAAAAGGAGGCACAGCAGCAAGGAAAAGGCATCAGTGCTCTGGGTGGGATGCAGAGAAGCCACTAGGGCCAGAAGGACGCAGGAGAAGCTGGGTGGCACCACATCACAGCAGCCCAGGGCTGGTTTGCTGCAAGTTGGAAGGCAATATGGTATTTTTTAGTTAGATGGTTTCTTATGGGGGCGGTGGGGGAGGAGGGGAAGAAGCAGAACAGATTGCAATACTGGGTTGAGGAAAGCAGGAGAGTTGGGAAGGGGCAGGAGATGCGAAAGAGGGAGGCCCCACAAGATTTGCTCCAGAGCATCCAAAGCCATCAGCCTCGGCAGATGGACACACCAAAGCCCTACAAGACACCTCCACCACAGTCCATGGACATCGAGAAGCAGGAGGGCGAAGAGGCCTGGCTCTACGGTCGCATGGGGTCCAGAGCCACCCTCCTTGCACACACATCCTCAGGGAAGATGTGCAAACAGCCTCTGCACCCCAAGCATCCCCCCCTGCCTGTTGCTGTTTGAGTACTGCCTCTTTCATGGCTGCAATTGCAATTTTTGAGCAAAAGTACCTACGCTACAAGTAGAGAGCATCTCCCTCCTATAGCCCAGGCTGTGCTATGGGATCAGTTCCCCCAGATCTGAATGAGAAAGGCAACCTCCCGGGGTCACCCTGCCTTCCAGCTAGTCCTAGTTTACCACAGAAACACTCCCCAGGCTGCTAGGAACAGGCTTCATAAGGAAGAGTGTGTAGCCCAAAGCTAATTTTAGCATCCCAGAGAACAGCAAAGTTAAGCAGAGGGGTCCTGGGCGACAGCCCAGTGAAGGCATTAACTCCTGCCGTTGGGCTGCAGGGCTTGAATTTACCGAATTACGAGCTCATTCAGGGCTCCTGCTAGTCACAAAACTGTCCTGGGGCCATCTCATTGCGCGGAAGAGCTGCAGGGGTGCCCCGGGGCTGTCTCCCCACCTCTGAAGGGATGCTCAGAGTTTCAAATTCACTGCCCAGAGAGGAGAGGGATCCTGCAGGCACACCTGCGAATTTCCAAAGGGTTTGCCTGTGTGCCTGCTTTTTTTTCCTCCCGAATATTTCTCGTGCGAAGGAGGAAGCCCAACTGCAAGCCCTGCTGTGGGCAGCAATTATCTGCATGGAGCTAACAGGGCAAGGGGGGGGTCCCAGGTGCCGAAATGAAGGAGTGTAGGGGATCCTCTGGCAGCACAGTGGGACACAGCGACTTGGAAACTGTAGCAGAAAGGGAGAGAGTCGGACATTTTGGCTTGGCTGGGAGGGAGCAGCGATGACACGTCACACGGGGACCGGCAGGGTGAGTCACTTCTGACGAAGCCATCCGTTAGGGAGGCACCCACGGAGTCCCCGCCGGGCTCCAGCTGCTGCTGAGCTGCCAGAGGAACTCCCGCTTTCGGAAAGGCTCAAGCATAAAAGCCTGACCTGAGCCACTCCCAAACGCAACCGGATCCGACCCCACGGGGTAAAGCAGCAGCTCCCTGGCTGCCTTCCTCCTGACCCCCGGGATTTTCCAAAGCAGAAAACTCCCTCCTTGACGCTGCGGAGGCTCTGTCACAGCTCAGCTGATCTCGCTGGGAGGATGAAGGGACACTCCAGGGACACACGATGGCATGTCTCGGCTTCACAGTGGTGACAGAGGGAGCAGAGCCCCTGATCAGAGCACTGATCTCACCCACGTACCCGCTCCTGCCAGGAAGCCATCCCATCCAGCTCCTGGAATGCCTCCTCCCCGGGCATCCCATGGCATTAACAGCATGGTGGAGGGTCTCCTGTGGCACTTCACGCCCGAGCTGTGGTGGCAGGAGTTACTGAGGCAACTGGTTTTCAACACTGAGAAATCCCCAGCACCCAGGGTGTGTAGGAAGGTCGGAGCACTGCTTTTCAGGGTAGAGAACGGGCAATTTTTATACAGCAAGCATCAAACAGAGCAGGAAAGTCACAGAGAGCTATGCCCATGGGCAGCGCATGGCTGTGAAATGCTTACAGCCAGTTAACACTGGTTGTTGCTGCAGAAAGACAGACATCGTTGTAAAAAACTCCTAGGGAGGAGCATACTGCAGAGCAAGCCCTAACCTCACCTGCCCCCAGCTCCTTGCGCGGTAGAAGAGGTTCATGGCAGAGAGCATCTCCCTGCTCCCCCGGAGGGTCCGCAACTGCTGAGGGATGCCTGGTGAATGCCACAGGCTTCCAGGACAGCAGGAAGGGGAAAAAGTGGGATGCAGACCTGCAGGGTGAGCACACACCTCTGCTGGGCATGGTGCGGGAGGGGAGGGATGCTCGACAGCACCGAGCCACCCGGCAAGGCAGTATGAGCTCCCGTTCTCCAGCCAGAGGCTGGGGATTCCGGAGATACCCCTGTGCCAGGGATGGGGCCACACCACAGGACTTGCTCTGGAGCAGCCCTGCCCCATGTGCTTCCCGGCTGCCTTTGCAGCACAGAGGCGGCTGGCAGAGAGAGCCAGCTTTCTGCAGCACCGGGAGCCCAACCTCTGAAACACAAAGCACGACATCTTGGAGGAACGAACCCCTCGGTGAGCGGCAGGGTCTGCCCACGCTGGACCCTGCTAGCAGAGGCAGGAGGGGCTGCATGCCATGCCAAAGGCAGGAACAAGCCTGCCCGGCTGTCCCACCTTCTCTGCTCCTGCCACCCTCCAACACGGGAAGGGCCAACCTGTCTCACAGCCAGCAGCCACAGGAGGAAGACAGCAGGGCTACAGATGACAAAAATCCCAGCTGTGGAGTTTTAAGCCCTCTCTTCCCCAGGAGAAAGGAAAAACACCAAGGGTGGTGAGCCCCTGGCCCAGGTTGCCCAGAGAAGCTGTGGCTGCCCCATCCCTGGAGGTGTTCAAGGCCAGGCTGGACGGGGCCTGGAGCAACCTGGTCTGGTGGGAGGTGTCCCTGCCCAGGGCAGGGGGTGGCACTGGATGGTCTGTAAGGTTCCTTCCAACCTAAACCATTCTATAATTCTATGAACACCCAGAGAAGCACAGTGTACTCCCACTTCCAGAGCTGGGCAGGGCCTTGGGAAGCAGAATTCCCCCATGAAACACTCACCCAGGGGCTAGCCGCAGGGTGCTGTCTGCTTCGTACCTGTCTAGGGAGAGCCAAAAGAAATCAAAAGCGTCTTTAACCACCCTCAGAAGAGTAAGATCCAGGCAAATAGCAGACTTCAGGGGCTATGAAATCAAGGTTGCAATAAATAGGCGGATGGACAATAGCTTCAAAGCAGCAAGATGTGGGTGGGGATAACCCGAAATGCGGAGGCGGCTCAGGCAGGGTGCTCAGCCTCACCTTAACAGAAGGTTGGCCCCCAAACCAACCTCAGCCCCTCTTGACTCTATCTCCCTGCAGACAGTAATTTAAGCCACCTGGCTAGAGCCGAATCCCCCCCTCATTCTCCCTGGCTACAGATGTACAGGCCTTGGATGGATGGATTGAAAGGTGGATCTAATTCCCCTGCAGCACTCCCGACGAAAGCACCTCCATCGCCTTGTAGGGAGAGCTCCCAAATGAATCGCTGCAATTACCCCAGCTGCAGGAGAAACTGCAGGTTTTTCCTCGCCGGCGACAAAGACTTCTCCCAAAAACAATCCCCAAAATGCCCACCATCCCGAGCTGTAATGCAATTGCCTGGGATGAGCAAAGGGGAGCCCCCGACACCATCCTCCTTGATCAGAGAAACATGCATCCATGGCGAAAGGCAAGGGGAGAATGAAACCAGCCACCTTTCGAGGCAGCAACAGGCAAAGAGGCACAGAGGACATGGAAACTCCTTAACGCCAGCAGCCCCGGCCCAGGACGCAACAAAATGCTGGGCAGAGAGGTGGGACAGGGGAAGCATCACTCAGTTCTCCTGCCTGACTGCTGCTTTCCTTCTCTTGCGTTGCAGGCAGCTGGCCTCTAAAAATACCCGCTGTTGCCACGCCGTCCTGCCTGCTAGGGCCAGGAAACAGCTCTGAGCAGCTTTCAGTTCAATTCTTCATCTGTGCTGCTGTGCTTCCCTCACCAGGGCCTGTCCCAGCCCCATTTCTGTGCCTGGTAGATGCCAGTCGCTCAGGAACAATGGCCATAACCCTACACAGCCTCAACAAGCTGAGGGTGCTCGCTGGGAATATACAGCCCTGGGAAATTTTTGCTAGAATTGCTAGAACTAGCAAGAGTAAATATTTCCACTGCACCTCTCTGCTCCTCTACAAAGCACACAAGACCGTTGCACGAAGCACATGGTCTTGTTTCCGTGCCGCTGATGGGAGGCCCACAGCTGCACGAGTGTGCACAGGCGCAGAGAGACAGGAATTCCCCGAGCTAATTCATCCCTCACCCTCCCGAGCATCACGACACCCCAGCTCTCCCAGGGACCGACCTGCTGCCCACACTGGCCAGTGCAGCTTGGCTCCGCGGGGAAGGGGGGGAGAGAGGAGTCAGCTCTACCTCGGAGGTGCACTGCAGCCTCTCCAATGGTGAGGCATCGTCCCCGCCGGCAAACCTTGCACCAAACACCTCCACCTGCCCATAGACCCGCCATCGGAGCCCGGGGAAGGACGATGGCAGTGCTGAGCAATGCATCCACTTGAGCTCAGCTGGGAGCATGCGGCACAAACCCAGCAGCGCATGGGGACCACAGCAGGGAGCACCAATGGACCAAGCCCCATGGTGACAGCACAGAGACCATCTGCCTGCTGGCTCCCCAGCTCTCCCCACCACCTTCCTCAAACCCCGGGCCACTGGGACCCGCAGCAGGCTGGAAAGTTAAAGCACACCAAGAGAAAAGAAGCCCTCGTCCCCCTGCTGCAGGCCAGCAGGGCAGGAAACCCGCCGGCAGCTGGGCTCTGCCCACGGGAAACGCTGTGCAGCGGCAGGAGAAGAGGCCCCAGGGCAGCAGGGCTTCCTGCAGCTGCACCTCCCTATGGCCCCTCACCAGAAAGCACTGAGCAAAAGCATTTGGCCAAGCAGCACCCGAAAGGGACAGACAGTGGGAGCATCCCCGGGGGGAGACCCAAGCCACCAATGGGTTCACTCGCATCCAAAAGTGGGACCAGTGCCGGCGAGACCTCCAAGGCCCAACTTTAGCCACTCCTGCTCTATCTGAAATAAAAAATAGGTCTGCCTTAGAGAGGGAGGTTTGTTGCACCCTGATGCAGAGCCATGCCAGAGCAGGTGGCTAAAACGCTCTGCATCAGGACCTGCTGCTTTACAGCATCACTCCACGCAAGTCACTCGCAAGCCCTTATAATTTCAATTTTCAAGGCAATCAGGAGAAAGCCAGGTCACATTTACTTAAATCCAAGTATTAAACATCTGGGGTTTCAGTGTACCAGCAGCAGAGGCAACAAGACACACCTCATGGTTGCCCACTGGCTGGCCAGGGGGCCATGGGACCAGTTCCTGCAGAGGGAATTCATTCATACAAAGAGCTCTTTGCTGCCTGTCTGATTTGTCACATGGGAGATTACATTGGAGGGGAAGAAAAAAAAAAAAGCTTTTTTTATTTATTTTTTTTTCCTCCTCCTCCAAAGTGGGTTTTTCCTCCCTCCCTGTGTTTCTCTTGAAATTAATTTTCGGCATTTAGCAGCATTTTCCCATGACTCTCTGCGGTTCCCTTGGCTGGGTGCCAGCCCTGGTACCGCTCCGCCACCAAAGATGTCTGCATCTGATTGATCCTCCGGCCAGTGAACGAGAGAGAGAGAGGAGCCCTAATAGCACATTAATAAATAAGAGAAGCCTTTACGGTTATTCCACTCACCAAAACAAGCATCTCAGCAAAACAAACCAACATGGGATAAACTTACGTCACGGGCCGGGAAGACAATCCTGGCTGGGAAGTGGGTCAGCCCAGGGAGCACGAGAGCGTCGTTTGCAGCATCTCTGGAGTGTACGTGTGTGTGGAGTGGAGGGGAGGGAAGGCGCCCAGCTCCCCTGAGCTGGTTTATGCCCAGGTTTAGAGAGAAGCGAGCCCAGCCACGCCAGTTAGTACCCCCAGCAATTAGTGCCTTGCTGCTGGGCAAGGCAGCTGAAAGATTTCAGCGGGCACTGGAGTGGCGAGGCAGCGCAGCGACAGCCTGCGCTAGCTCTCGCTGCGGAGAATGGAGATAACTGGCTTCTCACGCACAACGCCAACGTTGACACACTTAAACTTCATCTCCAGGATGCGGGTCTGGCATGCATTAAAGCTGCCTTCCAGTCTCCCATCTTCTGGTATTCACTGCTTCGTTCTTCCAAGGTAGCTGCTGCCTCTTCCCCTAGGAATATGCTGTCCTGCAGCCGGCTCAGAGAAGGCAGAAGTGGACGAGCAACCCCTCCAGACCCGGGGAGTCTAACAGCTGAATATCTCTGGCCTAGGGAATCATCAGGACCGTTCCTGCACCGCTTCCCAACAATTTTTGGACTTGATGGTCTGAAAGGTCCCTTCCAACCTAGACAATTCTAAACGTAATCCGCAGGCCTGGCAACACTGTAGGTGCCCAGCCCGACTGCCAGGCAGTCACCAGCACCAAACCCACAAAAATACAGTTTGAGGAGGGTCTCCTTTGGAAATTTCCAGGTGCAAAAACAGATTCACAATGGCAAGTTCCTGCAGACCTTGGGGTGCCCTTCCCCCAGCCTAGCCCCTGTAGAGGGAGGGGGGGAAACACTTATGATGTCTGCATGTTGAAAAGTTGGTGGCAGGAAAGTCAGGGCTGAAAGCGGACTCCCTCCAGCAGCTTGCTGACTAGCCAGCTAGAATTAAGCCTTCTGGTTTTGGTGTTGAGATTGCAATGGCAGGACTAGCTCAGGAGCACGGGTTGCCAAGCACCGGTGAGAAAAGGCTCAGGACTCGAAGCTGTCGAAGCATGACAAGGGTACATACACCACAGACCTGCCTCCTTCCAGCTGGGGAGAGACCAGGGCTGCCCAACACAGGTGTTCACACACACCTTCAGCTCACCTTCCAATAAGCGATCCCTATTTCACATCCCTTACTCCAGAGCCGGATCAAAGAGTGCTTCCAGCTTGTTTCACTCTCTAACCCTGCCTGGATAAGGACCCAGCCCAGCAGCCTGGCTGCCATCTTGCCACCAGGACACCCATCTCTCCTGCTCTGGACAAGGCACTGCTGAGAATGAAGCAGCTCACTTGGCAAAGGAGCCCTCTCGACATTGCTGCAGCCAGCATCCAGGACAAACAGCTGGTTTTGTCCATGCACAGAAAGCCTGCGACATTCCTGATGGCTCCACACAGAAGGATGAGCTAGGCATTTCCTTGGGCTAGCCGGCAGAGAGGGAGATATGGATTTATTAGAGCTTCAAACACTCAAGGGCTTTGGGTGATGAGGGGGATTTCCAGATAAACTTTAAGCTACTTACAGCCTCTGCAAGAGATCCTCTGATGAAGACGAATAACACGAGCGATACTAAGAGAACACACAAAGCTGGAGAAACGCAACATTAAATTACATGTGTCTCCTTTTCCTCCCTTCTTCCCACTAGCCTTGGCTTTGCCGAGAAGACCTAATGGTCATGAAGCTACAGGGACAGGGTCAAGTGCTACAAGTAAATTCCAAAGTTGCAAAAGACATTTTGTCATCTTCCACCAGCGTACATCAAGAAGCCAATTTCAGAAACCCAGGGCAGACAAGGAAATCCCAGAGCAGTTTCAGGTGGAGCTGGAGCAGCTGTTTCACTTCTGCGTATGGCAGACACATCTAGGAAAATCCCCGTCAGGAAACGGGATCCGCTTACCCAGGGAGGTGCTGTTCCCTCAGAGAGAGGGACAAGCTCTACCACAAAGGCCAGAGCCCCCTCGCCCACCCTGTTTGAAAGATGCTTTTAGGCTTTGCTATTGATAAGGGCAGCAGATCTCCTCTTCTGGTCCTGGAAGAGCTAGAGGCCACCAGTACGTAACTGCTCCTTCAGTCCCTGTGCCCTGGAAGCCTGGAGCAATCTGGCAACAGGCTCTCCTTGCCAACCATCACGACCCACAGCACCCTATAGTGATGCTGCAGCATACGCTGGCCCTGGGGACCACTTCTCAATCCTACTCCACACCAGCTTCGAAGAGCAGCCCTCCTCTCTCCCTCCCTAGGCATGGCTGGCTCTTCTGCAAGCCTTTGACAGCACAGAGGGGGAAGGAGTGACACCAGCCAGGAAGAAGAGAGCTCAGCCCACCCCAGCTTAGCCCTCGAGGTCCTTGCTGGTGGGCCAGATGAGCCATGAAGCAGCCGGAGAGGCACACAAAATCAGCATCACAGATAAAGGGAGCGGTGAGGCGCCAAGCCTATCTATGTGCTCCCATTATCGTGGACACTTTGCCACAATGACAGCACCTTATCATCGTCATTAAGCCAGGGCTCCTCGCTGTCCCACTGAGGTCCCCACAGAGCCCAGGTTGCACTTTGAGGCTCCCGGTTCTTCCGCCAACTCAAGTACTCCTGAAAGAACAAGCCCATGGACATGACCTTCCCCATGTGCCGAGACCAGCACCATCCAGGTCTCCATCCTGCACGGAGGCAGGAGGAAAGGGGCAGGCAGGGCAAGGATCTACTCTCCAGTCCTGTTAGCCGCAGAGTTTGGGAGAATCCTCTCCTCCCAGCAGCACAGCAACTCGGGCAGATCCCCGAGACCCCCAGGCACGCATCCTCCTGAGTGGGTTCGGTGCGTTGGCAGGTCCCCTCATCCCCACCCTCGAGTCATCCTCCCAAAGGAGCAGGGACAGTCACGCGCAGCAATGTCAAAGCTCCTCTCCATTTACCGGAGCGCTGCTGCTTCAGCACTTTCCTGTGGCTAATGGAGTGGCTCAGCGCCGCCAGAGAAGCGGGTTGATGGGGAGGCAGGGGGGGGAAGAAGCGAGTAGCTCCTGACTGCCCTGCTGTAGGTTAACCGGCTGCAATGGGAGATTAGCAGGAATTTTAGCAATCTTGAGGTGGCTTACTTCCCCTCGGTCTCCAAATCCTCCATTAACCTCTTACGCTAAGAGGAAGAACACAAAAGTTTAATGAGCTCTGACAAGTTTTCAGAATGGTTTTTAAGCATCCTCCACTCCTTTCGCTATTAATTAGCAAGGAGGAAGAATCACCACCGGGAGAGGCTTCGGCATGGACTGAACGGCTCTCGCTGCTGCCCGCGCACGCTTCGGCACAGCTCAAACGCTCTCAGAGGGCCCCAAAAGAGGCACCAGAGAAACCCAGTTCTTGCAGCACTTCCCACACCTCATGCTGCAATCTTCCAAGGGCACCAGGTTTAACTTAGCAGCGTCGCACTAAGTTGCATGAACAGCTGGAGAAAACTTACTCCATTTTGCAGCTGGTTCATTTTTACAAACAGGTTTTCACCTCTCAGCGTTGCAGTTTTGAGAACTATAATTTAATGTAACTGACACTTTCTGATCAACCACCTCTACGTACAGATTAGCCACAGGGTGTTTCTGTAACGAAACCCTCCTTGCTCCAGCACCAGCCGAAGGCTCCATGGCACTCATTCGCCCAAGAGGCTTGTAGAATACCTGGAAGGATGCTGCACCTTCGTTTCCTTCTGTGTTTAAAAACCAGAGCAGCGGCAGAGCCTGTGCAAGGTCACAGAGCAAGAAAAAGTTTGCAGAAGCACTCGATCTCAACTCTGGCGCCACATGCCAGCCAGCCCTCTCCATCTGCCAGGGAGGACTGCAAGTGCCTGGCTTATCCGGATCAATAGGAACTGGGCCTGGGGCGTTCTGTCACTGAGGATGCGATGCAAGATGCATGGTTTCGATCTAACCGAGAGGAACTGCCCCCAGAGCCCGGGTAATGGGGAAAAATCCCAAGATGGAAGTAGGAAAATGGGCCCCGCGAGCCTCGTTTGGCACTTTGTTCTTGTCCACTGGTTCAGTTTCAAGACTTCCTGAAAATGAGGCACTGTCCCAAGGCGTATTATGAAATTCCCAGACCACGTCATGCAAGGAGAACACTTACGGCATTTGTAAGGGGGCTGGGTGGGAGAGAAATCCCAGACTATTCCAGGAAACACAAGGAGACATCCCCAAAATGACTTCCCCTCTAGCCAGGAGGGGAATGGAGGACCTCCCACCTCACTCCCTGTACCCAGCCAAAACTAGGTCAGCGACACAGCCCTGCTCGCAGCCAGAGCTCCTCTCCAGACACCAGGACACATGGAAGGGTCCAGCCACGAGGGTGAGGATGGGAGCAACCTCGTCCCCTCCCTTAGCCTGACAGGTTTCCTGCAAGAGAGCCCAGCCGGCTCCCCAGCCCTGCTAAAGAAGCAGGCAGTTCCTCCTCTGCTTCCTCCTCGGCACCACAATGGTGCCAGCTGGCTTGAACGAGAAAACCCGTTTTGGCCTCTCCCTGGCCCTTTATCAGATGAAACAAAGGGAAAAAAAAATCCCACACCTCCTTTTCAAAGGCTTCCTCTGCCCCTTTCCCAGTTTCTAAGGCATGGGAACTGCTATACCTGACCGGCAGCCCCCAAACACCTTCAGAAGAGACACAAGGAGCTCAGCCTGGTCCTCAAAACCAAGGGCTCGAGCTACAGCACCCTCAGACTGCTTTCCCCCCAGTCAAGGGGAGGGGGAGACAGACCACATCCACTGCTTGGCATCCCAAAGCCAAATCACCTCCCTCCTAGAAAGCCCCCCTTCCTCCCTTGACCTTGACACCGGCCCTGGTGCTCACCCACCCATCCGTGCAGGGGAGGGGATGGGTGTCCTTCCTTCAAGCTTGGCACAACGGGGCTTGACCAGCCGGGGGAGGGAGCGTGCAGCCCCCCCGTTACCGGGTGACTCGTCCCCACCGAGGGAAGGGAAGCCAGGGAATGGGGGGGGGCGGTAGAAAGGCTCCGGGGAGCCCGGCACTCACCGCTGTGCGAGCTGAACCACCGCGGTGCGATGTGAAGGGGCAGCGCATCGGCCAGCGAGGCCCTGGCGCCCAGGTACAGCATCCCGTCTCTATGGTGACCGCCTCCCGTCTCCTGGTAACCGTTGCCATGGGCGTACGTGGAGTCGGAGCCCGGACCGCCGCCGCCACCGCCGCCGCCCGGGGCCCTCTCGGCCTCCCCCGCCGCCCGGGCCGCCGCCGCGTACAGCCCGAAGGGGACGGCGCCGGCGGCGGCGGGGTCCATGCCCATCCCGGCCACCGAGCTAACGGAGCGGCTGCGCAGCCCCATGGCGCCGCCGCCGCCGCCCGCCCGGTAATGGCCGAAGGGGGGCGGCCCCCCCCCCCCCTCCTCCCGGCGGCGGCACGGCGCTGTCATCCGTCGACACCCCCGGGAAGGCACCCCGCGAACGGGCCGCCGTGCTCTGCTTGCCCCCCATATGGGCGCCGCCGAGGCCGGAGGGAGCCGAGCGACAGCCCCCCGCGGGGAACGGGGCCGCGCCGCCCCCGGGAGGCGAGAGGGGGCGGAAGGAAGCGGGGAAGGGGGGGTTGGGGGGCGGGGGGGGAAGGAGCTACGGGCGAAAACCCATCCCCGCCCCAGGCATCCTCCCCCCACCGGGCCTGCAGGGGCGAGGGAGCCCCAAGTCCGCCGCCGCCGTTACCCCCGGCGGGGGCCGCCGAGGGCTCCGGGGGGGGAAGGGGGGTAGAACGGGATGAAGCGGGGGTGGGGGGGACGCCGGCCGGGTCGCTCCACCCGCCTCTCTCCTGCCCGGTGCGCGGCCGGCAACCGGGCGGCCGATCAGCTGCGGCCCATGGGGCGGCGGGGGGCGGCGGGGGCGGCTCGCCCCACTCCGCTCCGCTGCGCTACGCCGGGGCCAGGCAGGGCCTCGCTGCCGGCCGCCGCCAGCCGCCTGGATGCTCGGCGCCGCGCCGGAGACAATAGAGGCCGGCAACACGCATGCTCCCGCCCCCGGCCCCCCCCGGCCCGCCGCCCTTAACCCCTACGCTGCTGCCGGCCGCCGCCGCCAGGGCCTGCGCTCGCCGCCGCGGCCCTGCCGGTGGCTGTGGCGACGCTAACCCCGGCGGGCGGGCGCTGCCCCGCGGAGCACAGGCCTCGACACCCCCCCACCTCCTTCACACAGCGGGCAGCGGGGCCGGAACCGCCCGCAGGCCACCCCACCGGGCAGGCCGGGCCTAAGCGGGCCGGTACCGGCGGTGAAGTCCGACGGGCTCCCCGGGAGGCGGTCCCCGGTTCACCGGGGGTGTCTGGCGGCCGGACTACATTTCCCAGGGGGTCCCGGGCGGCGCGCACCCCGCTCGGCGCGTGCGCCTTGCTGCCGGCACCGCCCCCGTCCCGCCGGCGTCGGGGGTTGCTGGGGCGGCCCAAGATGGCGGCGCGCTGGAGCAGCGAGAATGTGGTGGTGGAGTTTCGCGACGCCCAGGTCCGGAGGGAGGAGGAGGAGTGGGGGGGGAAAGGCTGCTGCTGGGGGGCTACCGCTCGGGCCGGCACTCCCAGGGACTGCCCTGGCCGTTCCCGCAAGGGAGACCCGGCCCCGGCGGGCTCGGCGGCCCCGCGGGGCCTTTTGCTGGTCTCGGAGCCCTGTGCGCGGGGATAATGCCTTAAATTCTAATCTTAATTAGGTCTTGAGAAGTTTGGGGTTTTTTTAAAGTATATTGTCAGGCGTAGTAGAAGGTATTACTGCTTCCCACACATCTTTCCTCTGAGACCATTATAACTACTTTCTCGGCTGCGATATAAATTGTTGAGTGTTGCTCGATTAGCAGGAAAAGCAGGCTATACTTCTTTATAAATAGCAGAAAGGTCAGCTTTTGTTTTTGAAGTTGCTGTTTTCAGGAGAACTCCCCTCAGAGCTAGCTTACATGCTCTCTTAGAAGCTATTCTGAGAAATGTGGTGTTTAAAGACATTGGCAGTTGCTTAGCAAAGCTGGATCTGGTGGGTGAACTATGAGCTGCTTCAGCAGGAAACCCAGAAAGGTTAAAAAAAATAGGTCTGCAAACTCTCTCATTTTCCAGTTTGTCCTCTTGTGCTGGAGCAGTGTCAGCTCGGGGATCACTATTGCGGACAGGGGCATTGAGTCCCGCTTGCCACATCCAGCCTGCCCTCTGGAAGCTCACTAAGCTGTTCGCTTTTACACCTCAAAAGCTTTATATCGGTCGTGTTTTCCTCCTGGAAGAAGTGTTAAAGCAGCCTTGTCTACTGGTGAAGATTTGCTTTGGGGAAGCTGGTAATGAGATAGGAAGGTACGTCTTCCTAGCTCACCGATTCAGATTGCATCTGGCTTAGGAGATACGTGGCCTCATTACTTGATTGCTTATTCATGATGACTGGTGTGTGGGAGCGGAGAGGGGAGAGAACAGGTGCTTCCATCCTCTTCTGCAGCAGTTGGTTTCAATCTTCGTACGCTGTTGTGCAGGCGCATGCCTTAATAGAGAGGTTAGCCACTGGTAATTTGGTTGCTTTAGTTTACTCCGGTATGATCTTTCTAGAGCCATGCTGGCCTGCCTGCTCCCTCGTATGAAACCAGAGAGTTTCGGTGGCTGGGGCTGCTAAACTACTGCTTCAAAGCTAAACTCATTTATGTGTTTGTGCTTGAGCTTTTTTTAGGAGTCTGCATGAACATTTTTGCAGATGGGAAACCTGGGATGGAGAAATTGAAACACCTTTGCTGTAATCATCCTGTACCAGGCTTGAGCTCTGCCTGTAGGCCACGCTATCTCCAAAATCCCTACCCCAAAACTGACTTAAATGGAAACAAGAGTCAAAAGAGTGGGCAGCTGTTGCGTTTATGTCCCGTAGGTGTCTGTGAGCACTGCAGTTGTCTTTGTTCACCATGCCAGAGCGTGCTGTGTGGAAACTACAGCACGTAACCTGCAACACTTTGGAAGATCTCTGGGTAGTTTGAGGCCAGTATTGCCTACAAGCGTCATCTTTCTGTACAAGCTGACAGAGGTGGCAGTCTCTGTACTCTTCTGGTTTAGACGTGACCCACAGGCTCTTGGCAGGCTACTCGCACTATCAAAAGGGGACAAAGGAGAGAAAAGCTCACCATGTCCAATGGTGAAATAGTACCATTTGTACTAACTCAGTGTGTAGATGGAAAGTTAGCTATGCGGGGAACTAGTCTTTCTTGCTAAGAGCTTGCAGCTCTTGAAAACCAGTATAGCCCTGTCAAATTGGGTTGGTCTGTTGCCTTTCAGGTGGAGAGAATTGAGCTAGATTCAAAAACCAATGTAAGTTCAGACATGAAAAGGTGTTTTCCTTGGCTTGCCTAGCAGAAATCAAGTGAAATGCCAAAGTAGATGTTTGAAGTCTGAGAAGATGCTGCCTGAGCTGTGGGCTCAGAGCTGGTTTTCAAATGTGCAGTACTCCTACTGTGCTCATTCACATAATTGTTACTCATAAACAGCAATTCTAGCTATCCGGATTTTTGTTTCAGGATAAAAACTGCTTTCAGGTTGGTTTGTTCACTTTTAACTCCCCCCTTCCAGAAGGTTGTGCTGTGAAGACTGACATATCAATATACCAAGCACATTAAATAACAGCTGTTTGGATTTTTTCCTGTTGCCTAGAGAAGACTGTAGTATTGGAGGGGGTTGTTTATTGCCATAAAACAGCTTAATTTGTGACCCACCAGAGTAGCAGCCTGACACCTGAAGCTTTTTATTTCATTCTTACTGTTCAGTACACTTTATGATGTTTGGTGCCTGGAAAAACAGTTTACCAGTGTTGATTATTAAAAACAGTTTGTAAGGATTTATGAGATCCTGGTGCCAACAGTAGAAAAAAATAACTTTGTATATGAAATTAGCAGTCACTTTAAATTGAAAGGTTTTTTTTTCTATCTTGAGGAAAAGTGGCCACAGCTGTATGAAATATGTCATCTCACTAGCTCTTCATCCCACAAGAAAGTTCTGGTTCTAGTAATGGCTTTAATGATCCTCGTTTTAATTCCTCAGAAGTGAAATGTGCATCATCTGGGAAAGCTTCCTTCTCCTGCTTGCTTTTTTTATAAATTTAGTAACCCGCTTTGTTGTTTTGCGAGGTGCTGTGAAATCTAGGAAGCTGGAATTATTTCTTTACCATTTGGAGAGCTTCTTATTTACAGTGTGAGTTTTAGGACTGGGAAAACCTTGCCAGAAGACTGGATTTGCTACCTAGGAAAAAAACAATGAAAGCGGGTTGTCCTGGAACAGCAAAAGCGGTGAAACTCGGTTTGGTTGGGGTATAGATGTAGGTCTGGGGTTTACTGCAGGCTCCTGCTGAAACTTTGCAGGCATTTGTAGTTCTTTGCCATGCGGACTCTTGGTCTCTAGTGAAGAATGAGCCCGTGATGCTCTTTTACCCTTAGTTGGGGTACTTGCAAGCAGAGGTTGGGGCCCTGGTTGAAAAAATCTAGGGTTTTGTGATGGTTATTCGCCTGTCAGACCTGATTGAAATGGAGTGAGAATCCGATATTGTCTGTCAGGTTTTTGTGATGCTTATAAGTAGTAGGTGTGGGACATCCTGAAGTCGTTACATCTGTGCTGAGTACTTAGCAGAATCCTGAAGAGCAGCAGAGACATCCCGAGCCTTCAGAGAGGTAGCTTTGAAGATGACAGCAGTTTGAAGAATATGGGGCATATTCTGATTTTGTACTGTGAATGCTAAAAACTACATTGAAGTCATATCTATGTTTATGGGCCAAACTGTTCAGCTTTCCAAGTAAAATTTTCCTTTATTCTCTTGGCAATTAAATGAGATGATTGGCCAATTCCATTCTGAATGAAAAGAGGGGGAGACGATGTTCAAACAGTCTATTTTTTTTTTTTTTTCTTCTTAAGGCATTTAAGTTAAGTTATCTTTTAGCCTTCTTGACAAGCAATGCCAAAGTAAATTCTGATGCCTCTTAGCCATCTCTCATTTTTGGAGACCAGCCATACCCAAATGGTTGCACTTCTGTCTTGTAGTACATATATAATTAAATCTGGCCCTGCAATGGAAGAGAGAGAGAGACTGAGAAAGCTCCTGAGCAGGAGCAGAGGCTGATTAATACGGATTATTAGAGATTGCTGATTGAAAGGCTGCAGCTGTGATTGCCATAGTGGCGAGAAGGGAGCACGGTGGCAGAGCTTGTAATGGTGTCTGCCAGGTCGTGTCTTCGGTTTACTCTAACAAAGATGTTTTCTGTGCGCTTTCCTGCCTCCCAAAATCATCCGCTACACCCCGTCACCCATCTGTGCTTCTCTAAGGGGACATTACTTCTGCCATCCCTGACAGATATCAGCCTTGACTCTTACCATAGCAGTTTATACCATGAAGATGAGCTGGCAGGTTTTCCGGAACTCCTCCCCAAAGCTGTGTGTTTGACTGAGAAGCTGACCTGACAGGTATAATTTAGTTTTGTTCTCTGTTTCTCATTAACAGGCGACTGCGATGTCAGTGGATTGCCTGGGACAGCATGCAGTACTCTCAGGGTGAGTGTGACAGTCCCCATTAGAAATGTATGACAGTCATTTCCACAAGCCAAATCAGCAACCTTCAGGCTGACCTCGATTGAAGGGCTGATGTATTGTTTCAGAAAGGTGCAGCTGAATTCTGTTCCAGGCTTGATGAAGAGGATTCTGGGTCACATTTCCACTGGGATACAGAGTGTAAAGCCAGCAACAACAGCAATGCCATCATGGCTTTCCTGATACATGCTTTCCCAAATCCACGTGTGGGAGGTGGAGCATCATGAAGTACTGTTTGGATTCTACTTGAAATACAGATTAAATCATTTCCTTAAGACCAGATTTGTCCCAAATATTCCCGTGGTGTACTTGGGCAGAGGAGCCAGGCTCTCTGACCCACTCCTCTGCTGGTTCAGTGTGGGATGATATGCAACAAGAGCAGTAGGTGCCCTAGACTTCAAACAGCTCAGCAGTTGTCTGCCCAGCTGCCAGTACTAACTGGCCCAGCTATTCCCGTCCCACTGTCAGTGACACAATTACCACACCAATTAGGATGCTTACTTCAAATTCAGGATTGCATGTGTGCAGCTGACCTTCGGTCAGTCTTCAAGGAAATGGATCCTTTGATAGAACTCAAAGGCCCACTCGCTTCTGTGTAAACCCTTAGTTTGGCAACCCTGTGCAGGAATAACCACCTCAGCAGCTGGTTTGAGTCTAACTTGGTGCCTCTTCCTCTTTACACTTGCCCAGTTTCACGGCTTGCTTATTTGGGCTGACAGCAAGCTGGGGACCACCTGTCTGCAATTCCACACTGGGCCTGTGACCCTCTTCTTTTCAAGCTTCTGCGTGCTCAACAGCCCTTCAGGATTTGCCTTCTTTCTTTAAAAGCTGTGTGAGAGCCTCAGTGGGCTCAGCATCTTTGCACTTCAGACTAGGGAGCCCTGAGGACTTTGGCCTGGAAAGGCAGCAAAGATGTTCTTTATGTTCCTTTCTCTTGGTAAAATTCACAGTGCTTGGAGCAGCTGTGTGCTTGCTATGCAGCTGACATGTGTGATGCTGGTGTGGTTAATTATGTATGGTTCAATATGTTTTGGTGCTCATCTTCCTTTAGAGTTCAGCTGGCTCTCAGTTATTTCTGGGCAGTTTATCTTGCTTGTAGGATGAATCACACTGTGGAGGGAATGATACCTTGCCTAGCTTTGCGGGGAGTTGGCCACATCCAGCAGGATGTTTGAGCTCAGGTTTAACATCATGCAAATATATCTCTGCAGCATATAGGGTTAGCTCAGGTAAGTAATATAACCAGATCAGTGCAGTGCTGTGTCCACCCACGTTAATGAGCTGCTGCAGCTGAGCTGGCTCTGTGCAGGTGTACTGTCTGTGGAACCGAGCCCCCAAACAGCATGTTGTGGAAGGGTGCAGCCACCTAGAATCACCTTGTGTTTGTCAAGGCTCATTAACTCTTGCTCAGAGCAACCTCTCCAGACTGAAGCTGGCTCCTGTGAAGCTATTGTGTTGTGTTGTGCTCCCAGCCCTGGGCCACCTTGGTGCTGCTGCAGCTTTAGACCAGCAAAGTGCATTTGGATGTGTTTGCGCCATTTCCCAGCGCTTTTCTTTAGTATCCTAGTTATCTGTGGTTTTCTGTCGTCTGAGCATTATATTTGCAAATTCTGCCTAATTTCAGTATGTCTTTTCATATATTATTTTAAAAGTAGCCCTTTTTGAAGTATGTGGTCAAATGTAGCATCCTCAGGAATAGTATTTTCATCTGTCTTGTCAAATACTTCTCTTCTTTGGCCCTCTAGGCACAAGGCTGTGAGCTCCATATCAGCTTGGGGTGTTGGGATCAGTGCTGTGTGATACAGCCTCTTTGTGTCTTGCAGCCGCCGTTTCCTCTACATAGTCAACCTGGATGCACCAAATGAGGGTCATCGAAAGATCTCCCGACAGAGCAAGTGGGACATTGGGGCAGTGCAGTGGAACCCCCACGACAGCTACGCGTACTACTTTGCAGCTTCGGTAAGTGCATTTACTTAAAAGCTGTAACTCATCATCTTCCCCGGTCTTTCATGGCTGGACTTCTGCAGACTTGGAAGGCTGTGTGGAGCTGGCATGGGCGTGCCCCTGCAAGTCACATTGCAAGATCAAGGCCTAACTGATTTACTGCCTGTGAGGTATTTGGCTTGATGGTTCTCAGTTATTGGTTGGTCAGTGTTGAATCTAGTTTTGCTTGCTTGTCTTCTATAAAACACCTTGCCAAATAAATCGGGCATCCAAATGGTCCTTTTCTGGAAGGAAGGGGTGGGGTATGTGCTGTCTTTGTAACTTCCATTCTGTTACGAGATTTGCGCACTTATTGAATTTCTTGCTCTGTGCTGTTTTGTTTTCACCTCCTTGCCTTCCTGGTGGGATGTGGTGCACCAGGCAGCCTGTAAATAGCACAAGTCAATACTGGCTCACTGCTGTACAATCTGGGTTTGCAGATGCGCAGGCACTGAGTCCGTGAGGAGCTCTTACTCAGTGTGAGAAGTAAATAGGCTGGTCTGAAGAAGCGGTAGTGGCCATCTGAGACTTGAGTGTGGTTTTTAGCTCCGACTTTTACTCAGTCTATCATGCTCTGTAGCTTCACCCAAAGCCCTGAGCTTCTGCTAGTTGCCCTCTTAGCCATCCACCACAATACTGCAGCAACTGGCACTAGCCAGGCACAGGCTGTTCTCATGGCGAGGTGTTGCATCTGCTTTTATAGCCTGAGAGTCCTAGAATAGCTGGGGGTGGAGAGGTTTAATCTTTTTTTTTTTTTTTTTTTTTTTTTTTTTTTTTTTTTTTGAGAAAACACTTAGCTGAAGGTGATTTCCTGGGATTTTTGTTCCTTTTGCTCCCTGGACTGGCTGTGATTGAAATGAAAGGGAGTGTTAAAAGTGGAGCAGTGTTGTCGGTTAGGAGCTTTTGCTTGTTTGCTCTCTGACATTCCCCAGCCTGTTTCCTCCCAGCTCTAGTACATGACTGACATCTTAAAGGTGCCTTCAAGCAGCATCTGCTTCTGAGTGCAGAGTTAGTAGAACTTGCAAAAAGGTGTCCTTCAGTGCCACTTCTGGATACAACCTGTGGAAATCAAAACCAAGTAAGGAAATGTGCTCTGCAGGCCACGAGCAGAGCAGGAAAGCTTCTTTTCAAATGCACTCTGAAGGCAATATCCAGTGATCGGTTAATGCTGATCTGAGCAGGACCCAGCCGCAAAGGGGACCCATGCCCATCTCGCTCATCTGAGCACTCCTGTCTCTTGCTGCACTGAGCAGACACAGGAACTCATCTTGTTCCAGACTGAAACTAAGCATAGCTGCCATCAAACCTTGCCGCTCCTGTTTATAAATGAAGATGCTAAGATGTCCTGCTGATTTAGACGTAGTTGCTGACACACATCACGTGAGGAATCCCCAAAATGAGATCAGGCAGGTTTTCCCATTTGGGTCAGAAACAGCTCCTTTCTAGCCATCTGCCGGTTGGCTGGCATTTTGGTGCTGGTGCAGTACAGCCCTTTCCTAGGACTAGAATTTAGGCTGTCTTCTTCAGAAGTGGAAAGCAGATTTACAGCGTGTGCTCAGGTCTGTGTGTCCCAGGTCAGGTCTGGAGGCAGTGTGGATGTGTTTGAGGGCCACACCTAAGGGGGGAAAGGTGCATTGGGAAGGCTAAATCAGCTTGGATTCAGCACTGTGAAGATGTGATTTGCTACTTCTGGGCTCAGGCTGGCTGTTGGTCCCCATGAGTCCAGAGTTGAGGTCGTCACATATTCAGGTATGCCACGCAAGTGTTGTAGGCAGCCCTGAGAGTCCTATCCCTCTGCATCCCTGTGGATAGAAAGGGAGTGTAAAAGGCTGCCATCCTGTTTGCCAAGAGCTTCATCTGGTTTGCAGTGCTGTTAATTGGAAGTGGTGCAGGCAGAGGGGAAGCCCGTCCTTGTGTTTGGATAAGGCCTTCTTATTTTTTTAGCTTCTTTCCAGAAGAGCTGAAACGTGTCCTCTTGCTGTGCATGGCTGTGTCTGCCCTCTGGCTCAGGCACATTTCTGAAGACTCCTAAGCTGTTGTTTCAGAAATGCTATTGTTTTCCACCCTAGATCCTTGTTACTACTTCTGTGTGGTCACAAATGCTTGAACAAGAGGGTGATGAAATTGTTGGAAGTGTATACTGATACTTATCACAAGAAGCACGTTTTTTTTTAGAAAATTGTGCTGGGAGGAGCTGCCGTTCTTCCACACCTGGTGCTACAGGAAACACTTACCATGTGAGGTGCCCCACTAAAAGTCTGTGAAACTTCTGGTGATCCTTACCTTGTAGCATCAGCTCTGGAGTCCTGGACAAATCCCGTTGGGTAATTTCACTCTACCCCCCTAAATTCTTCTGTCAATGAGAAACATGCAGGGAGTTTTCTTTGCCTCGAGGTCTTGTGCAGCCCTGCTGTGAGCTATTAGAGAAATGCCATATATTATTACCGAGCTGGGAGGAGACCTTCCATTTCAGGGAAGGCTGGAGTGCTTTATCCATCTGCAAGTTCAAATTCCTATTGAGAAGCTTTGGGGTGAAAAAAAACCAAAACCCTGTCACAAAAAAAAATGTAAAATAAGTCTTTTCTCTTATTATCTTTTCCCTCATCTACTTCTAAGTTTGAAAACAAGGGGCTAATGAAGATCAAATTTTGAAGTCATGTTATTTCTGTTTTTGCAAAATCAGCACGAATTTCCAGTTGTGGCCCAAAACCCACCATGCTTGGTGCTATATATGCACCCAAAAAGGCAATTCCTGCTCCAGAGTTGGCTGAAGTGAATCTTGGTTGAGGCAGAATATGAACTTAAAGCACAGTAACTAGGTTCAAGTAACTTTGTGTGTGGCTGCATTTGGGGGAGGATTTATTCCTGGAATGAGCGAAGAAGCCCTAAATAATGTTGTCATTGATTCATCTGCTTTGCTCCTGTGGTTTACAGTTAGTGATAAGCACTTAAGGCTTTTTTTCCTGGGCTGGCAAGGATGGAAGTACCCTTGAGGAGGTGACCTTGAAGCCATTAGACTGTACTGTTCGTGTTTGGCAATAGCCCTCATTATCCCAGAAGGGAATTGAGGGAGAGTCAAGGAGGACAAGTGGTGATCCATCATCCCCCTTACTGAAAACTCCAGTTGTGAATCTGAACAGACTGGCAGGGTATTCCTACAGAGAGAATTTGGTTGCCTGTTGCCTGCAGTTACAGCATGTTGTTAGGAAATAAAAGCTCCGAGAACATAATTTTGCAATGTGACTTTTTTTTTTTTCCCCCCTCCCATTCTTGTTTATCTCCATTTTTAAGTGGGTGTAATTAAAGTGTGAGATTTTCAGAGTCCTTGCAGCCTTCATCTTTGCTCTCCTGCTTTGGGCAAGGACTTTGCTAATCACAGTGTGACTCATTGGTAACCGAGGTTGTTCAAACGGAAGTAAACCTGGTCCTGACACGTGGATTCCTGTCCTACTTTGTTTGCCTGACACCGTCTCCTTTCTTCAATCTCATTTCAGAGCAATCAGCGAGTTGACCTGTATAAGTGGAAGGAAGGTAATGGTGAAGTTTGCACATCGCTGCAAGGACACACACGTGTGATCAGGTGAGGAGCAAGTGATGCTGCAGATGGCTGGGTGGAAAACAATGGGTTGTTTCATAGAAGGTGGAGCCTGTTTTTACTTACTTTTCTGGACTATACTGCCTGCCTCTTCGTCCTGCCTTCCCATTTGGAGATGATGTCAAATGTGAAGCTGCTCACCTTCTCCTGGCTCCCCCCAGCTTAGCTTTTGATGGTTTGAGTGTCATTGCCTTAGGCTGCTGTCCTTGTAATGAGCAGCAACCATCATCTGGGAAACAGACAGCAGCATGTTTAGTAAATCGAATCCCAGCCGTCTTTCTGTGTGACAGCAGCTTAATTAAAGCAGGTAATCCCAAAGATCAAGTTCACAGCAAGTTACAGTGGTGCAGGGGAGATTTCTTCCTCTGGTTCTAGGGAGGCACTTCAGTGTTGGGCTGGAAATGCAGGCGAAGCACTGTTTTTACTCCCAGCTTCTGACTGTGGAAGGTAATCACAGCCCTTGAAATGGCGGTTGTTTGGGCTGACTGGAGGCTGTTTGTGTCCCAGGTGTGCTTGGTGAGCCCAACAGGAAGGCATCCCAGAGTGAGGGCTTGATGCCAAGAATGTGTGGTAACTGGGAGCTCGCTGAGATGGTGTCCCTTTTCCTGTGGAGGAAAGAGCACACACACGATAGCTGTAACGTTCAGGGCTGGGAGGATGCTTCACTGGAACTTACTTAGAAGCATTTCATTGCTTCTTGGAATTTACCAAGAGAAATGATGGAGAACTTGCTTTTCACTTAAAACGTTTCAGTAGGTGTCATGGAGCGGCCATGAATTTGTTGGAGAAATGTACTGGTGGCTTGTGAGATGTTGATGCAAACTGTGTGCGCTTTTCTTTGCTGACATACTATGATTTTGTATTTGCAGTGACTTGGACTGGGCGGTGTTTGAGCCAGACCTGCTGGTCACCAGTTCTGTTGACACATACATCTACATCTGGGACATCAAGTAAGAATCAGTATGTTTCTGCACTATGGGGAAATCGTTGGACTCCTTTCCATAATTAGCAGCTTGCAGGGCAAAGCACGCACTGATGGGTGCTGCTTTTCAGCTGTGCTTGCAGGGGCTTCATCTGCTCCCCAGAATCTCAAAGATGAGTTCTGTTCCCCTACTTTCAAGCCAGTTCAGAGTCAAAGGGCAGTAGAGTGGTATGGTTAAGCCACAGTCACGCTCATGATTGGAAAAAATAACAACTGGCTTCGCTCCCTGCCCACTTCACATCTTTCCTCAAGAGCTTTTCCTGGAACCAAAGGGTGTTCCTCAACCTGTTGGGGTTCTTCTTGCTGAATGAATGAGAACCTTTTCATGATCCTGCAGCTGTTTTCCACTAAATTCAGTGATTGTTGCTAACTCTTCCTTAGTGATGGGAAAATTGGCAGTGGTATTCAGGAACCTTTTCCTGTTCATGCCTTCCCTTGATTCCTGGTGCTTCCTATCGTGAGTAATTTCAGGGTAACAGGTCTTTCTGAACCCACTGGTATTAAACCCGCACACTTTATACCTGAGAAGCAAGGAGCTGGTGCTGGGACTCCTGGGTTCTCTTGCTGGCTGTACGGTGACTCTTTATGACCCCCAGCAAGTCACTTTGTTCCTCTCTGCTTCTCTTGCTCAGTTATAATAGGAGGATAATTATATAACCCCACTGCACCAGGCTTCCCTGAGGCTTGTTTAGCTCCTATGAAGCACTTAGATCCTTGGTTAAATGGTGCTTGAGAATGGCAATATATTATTAATGTGTAATTAAAAGACATAGAGAGACAATAACTGCTGGTTGTGTTTTCCTTTGATACTATCTTAGTGACGAGCAAAAAATAACGTTCTCTGAAGGTTGTTATCAGGAGCCCTGCTTTAACTCTGTTGTGCCCTTCCATCATTTTGTGTCTGTGTGTATCGCTTGTGCAGAAATGCTTGCTTAGGCACTCTCTGAGTAGCCTCTATATCCCACTTGTGCTAGTAAGGTCTCTGAGCTTGCTGGGGCAGTGAGGTTCTGGGGCTGCTGGCCTCCAGCAAATGAACATCCTGCTGAAGCGTCTCTCTCTGGCACCCGAGGGAGGTAGCCCTGCTGTAAGGGCAGCTGGAAATATCCCGCTTAATTTTTCATACAAAATACCTTTTTGATTAGGCAGAAATTCTTAGAGGGGTAAGTGCAGTCCATTCCAGAAGATGTTTTGCTTTTCAGCAAACACAAAAAGCTGAAGACAATATTCCTTATTTTCACTGGCATTTTTTATGAAAGGGCAGGTGAATTCCTGAGGAGTAAGGTCAAGGAGCAAATTATTGGCTTGATCCATGTCCTGGTAGTGAGGAGTTGTCATGGTGCCACATTGGCTTCTGCCACCACAGAATTTGGTCTACAGAGTCTGCACGCAGCTGGGCTTATTTTCTACTAATTTTGTTGTTACGTGCTAGACATGAAGTCTTTGCTCTGAAGTCACTGCTCCATCTGCCTTGAATCAGGGTCTGCAAAGTCTTGACAAACACATCAGTGGCTTTTGTCGAGTTTTTCCACAGCTCTGTTCCTTTTAATTCTCCTGGGAAAGGCTGTTTTGTTGCTTCCTGCAAGCAACACTCTGAGCCTAGTTCCCTTGCCTGCCTGGTTGCAACATGCCACGCTTTGCACGTGTTTCTCCTCCCTCTAGTACCCACCAACTCCACTCTTTAGTAGTCTTAAACTTGCTGCTTTATGTGGTGGCAAAACAGGAAGGATGGCTGTTGTCCTCCAGCTGGTCACCTTTGTCCTTATTCCATTTAACATGGTGTATTTTGGTAAGCAGAAAGGCACATTAGCTCCCAAGAGGCAGCAATAAAACTAGTCCTGGAACAGCAAGGAGCTGAGTGGGGAGGCTGGACCTGCTGGGCTATGCCGTGGGTACTCACATTAGCCATGTTTTGTTTCAGAGACACTAGGAAACCTACAGTCTCCCTCTCTGCGGTCGGTAAGTATGGCGTGTGTGTGATATAGGCTTGTTTAATGCCTAAGTTTAGTGTCATGTGCCCCTACTGTTACTCCTCCCTCCCTTCGCCCTCAGAGGCTGAACGTGGCAGAGTACAGAAGTGCCCCCACGGGTGATTGTCCTGTGTAGTAGCAGCCTGAGGGGCTCCAGGTCACAGCTGCTTTTAGAGGAGCAGAATGCAGAAGGGATGTGGAGCCCTGGGAGGTTCCCAGATGTGGAGGGCAGTGGTGGTGCTTGGACTGTCCTAAAATTGGTGGACAGTCACGTGGTGTTTGTGCCTTCTAGATGCAAGTAGCTTCTTCCCTGCTAAACCACCCTCTTGTGCTCCTTGTCCTGTGTTGTCTGTCTGCAATTTCGTCATGTCCTTTTATGTTTGCTTGAATCAGCTGAGAAACTGAATTGCACCCCAGGCAGTGGCGTTGAATGCTGTCGACTGCCAGCCTGCCCCTTTGCTTACTGAGGGGCTGGGGACATTAACGGCTGTATCTGCTTCCCTGGGGCACCTCCAACATGCAGGCAGCTGCAGCGGTGACACAAAGGTGTTCTCTTTGGGCTGCGCTGGCTCTGGAAAGGCACTTGTCAGGGCTGTTGGCAGTGCAACTGTCCAGGCGCCTGTAAGACCGCCCACTGGCAGGTGCTGTGTGTCAGTCCTCAGCGGCTGCGTGTTGGAACTGGGCGAAATACGGATGATGAGCAGAACCTCCTTTTCCTGAGTTACTGTCCCCAGTATTACAGAAATCCTTGTAACACATACCTTCCATGCTCTGCTGCTTTGATCTCCTTAGGCTGCACATCTGCAGTGGCTTCCCCTTCCCTCCCAGCCAGCAAACCTCTCTGTCACAGTGATGCAAAAACCTTACTGAATCAGAAGCAGTATTCGGTTATGGTGCCTGGACTGAGGTTTCATGGGTCAGCTGAGCCAGAAGCTAGCTCCCCAGAAAGCTTCCATCCTCCCATGCCCCATTCTGTTTAGGGCTGTGTACCCATTGATGAGTGGATCAAATCAACCAACTGGCAGCCCATATGCAGCTTTTTTTTCCCTTGGACTAGCTTTTTGCCAGGTTGTCAGGGTGAATCTGCTCACCATGCAGCAGGAGGTGGGTCGTGAAGGTGGGGAACAGCAGCAGGCTGAGATACCTTTAGCTTGCTCATGGACCTCACCTTTCTGATAGCTTAAAATGTTTTGAAGATACTGGCAGAATAAGGGTGAACAGAATATGTATTTATCTTACAATATCTGAATAATCAACTGAAGCTGTATTTTGCTTCTTACTAGAAATAACCAACGAACTTGTGATTTTAGGCCTTTGACTGAGTCCTTTGTGAGATCATATCATATCTGGACCATCATCCAGTTTCTTTACAATGCCCTTGATGTCTTTGACTTTTGTCGTGTATTTTGGCAGTTCGGCCTTCTGATCCACCCAGTGAGTCCATCTCCAACTGGCCAGATGCGAGGTCCACCCACACTACAGCCTTCTCCTATGCCTGTATTTTAATAATCAATAACACTGGCTCCCTGTCTAGCATCGGATAGTACGGAGGGTGTTGGGGGCACAAATGAATCAATCCTTGAGCACCTGGAAGCAGCTGGAATGAAAATGGAAGGGATTTGGGAGGGGAGTGATGAACCTGCAGTTCTTGCCTGCAGTAAGTTGCTCCATCTGAGCTAATGGACCCGAGTATTTTAATGAGCTACAGCCTATGGCTAGAAATTGCGATGGAGATCTCTGAGCATGTAACCGAAACACTCTTACTTTGAGGTCTTCAGGACACGAACGCAAAGCTGAGGAATCGGGAGTTAGTCATTTTCATGACATCCTTCATGCTGGCTTCTGGGATATCTTTCCTCTGAACTGCCTTTCCTGTGCTAAGAGCAGCAGCTCTAAGCCCAGGTCAAGGATCTGTTGTGCCATTTGCTTTCTAATTGCTTGTTTTGACCTGCTCTGTTTGTGCTACAGCTGGAGCTTCCCAGGTGAAATGGAACAAGAAAAATGCCAACTGTTTAGCAACAAGCCACGATGGGGATGTCCGAATATGGGACAAAAGGGTGAGTTGAGGGTCCCTTGAGCAGCCTGTGCATATTCCCACCTACCCGATACAGACATCCCTCCGGCCACAGATCAATACTGAGAAAAATGTACTACTTTATCCCAAATCTCTCTTGCAGGCTTATTTAATTAGAATTGGGAGCTCACAAGCCTGAAGAGAGCATGTAGATGGCCACATTCTCCAGAAATTGTGCCCATTAACATTTTGATCTCATAGTACTTAACTGTTTTACTGAGTATAAAGTATGGTTCAGGGCTACACATGGCTGGAATTTGCCACACTTTCACAGGACCTTTCCTTCAACTACTTTTGCTGAGCTATTTGCCTTTCCCCAGCAGGAGGGTGTTCTACCTCCTGCTGTTGTTAAAGTGTTTCGTTTTATGACAAAGAACTGGACCAAATTTTAGGAGTCCTGAGCTGAGAAGGAAAATGTCTCTCCTTGCAGAAACCCAGCACTGCAGTAGAGTACTTGGCAGCTCATCTCTCTAAAATCCACGGTCTGGATTGGCATCCTGACAATGAGTATACGCTGGCCACTTCCAGCCAGGACAACTCTGTCAGGGTAAGTGTTGCTTCTGGGACTCCTGCTTGGGAGATGTCAGCATGGTGGAGTGGATCCCCTTCTGCTGCTGCTGGAGTTTTGTGGAGTGCTTGCCATTGGCAAGATCTCGATCCTTGGCTTTCAGTTTCTAGCAACCTGTGTGTGTTAAGCCAGGGGTACGCTTACAAAACAGGTGGAGAAATCATTGCAGGATGGGTGCACATATGTTTGCCACATATCCATGGTGGTTTGGGCAGTACTGAAACTGAAAACAACCGCCTCTGCCTGTTGCTTGCCAGAAGGGAGCTGGCCACACATGCCAGAAGAGCCTTCTCCCCAAAATGCAGTGTTGCCACCCTCAAGCTGCTCACAGCAACTTTGTGGGAGACATACTCCAGCCCCTGGGGTTCCCAAACTCACGTTGAATGGGATTATCAATAAGAGACTGCCTGCAAGCGTTGCTGTGCAAGGCCTTTTACTTGGGGGGAAATAGTGTGCTTTGTGTGTCAGCCAAATTGGAGTTCATTCACATTTAGCTAAGCTCTGAGGCAAACGCAATTGATGTGTATTCTAGCAAAGGAAAAGGTTAGATTCTTCATTACAAAATTAGCAGTAACAGCAGGGGGGGCCTGCCCCCAGTCTGGACTGGCACATTGGCTGGGAGCCTGCAGGGTACCTTGTAGCTCTGAAAGCCCAAGCAGGCTGCTTGGCTCCCTGCTCTAATTACTCAAGCTACGATCACTGTGAATATGACCCCTAGTCACTTGTTATCTAAGGGATGCTGCCAGATGCTGATAGCTTGGTATTTGTCCTTTGGGGCCATCTCTGCTGTTAATGAATGGGATTACTAATGATGCTGTGGGCATCCTGGCATGTTTTTTGCTCTGTTATATCTGCAAGCCACATGGAAAACTGCAGCCTGAAAGTATAGCCAGATGACTCCTGCCTTTGCTTGTCTTTTTCGGTTGTTTTGGAAGTTCTGGGATTATCGTCAGCCTCGGAAATACCTCAATATCCTTCCCTGCCAGGTTCCCGTCTGGAAGGCAAGATACACGGTGAGTGAGAAACTCCTACCAGTCCCACTTGTGCTGTGAGAGTGAGTACACAAAGAGACGTTAAATAAAGAACTGCTGAAGGGCTTCTCACCAGTTCTGCTGCTGGACGTGATGAAGTTGATTTTTAAAATCCCTCTTGGTGCTTAAAAGGCCTAGAAAGGCAATGTTTGCAGTGGGGGCACTTGGGAAAAGGAATGACTAGCAGTGTGAGATCCCAGTCTTTGGCATCGTCCTCCTGGGGGGGAAAAAAATCCAGGTTGCTGCTCTCGCTGTCCTGTTTTTCCACTCAGCTTCGGTGTTGGTACTTGTTGCACAGAGCAATGCAGCGGTATTCTGCCCCCTCCCAGTGACTCTTCTACTCCCAAGGTTTCCAAGTGTGCCACAGTGGCCTCTTACAGCATATCAAATCCAAGAACTGTTGCTTTTTATAGAGCAAGCACCCAGCCACGTGAAGCTAAGGCTCTTAACATCAGTCATATCCCTTCTCTCCCCCAGACATCTGAACGTGGCCTGAAATCAGTGTGTGCCTTCAGTCCCTGTCCCCATGGTGAAGGGTGTAGGACTGGGTTCCAGTGTTCCTCTGAGCATCATGAGCCCTGAGCAGCTGCTGGGGCTCAGTCCCCAGGCAGCGGTTCTTGCAGGTCCAGGCAAATTGGCAAAGGATCCCACGTGAAAACTCAAGGGTGAAATCCCTCCAGCCTCACAGCTGAAAAGTGAGGCAGCAGCAGAAAGAAACGATCGTTGAATATCTCCATGCACTACATCTTATCCCTTGTAAGACAACGTTTTCACGCAGCAATTGCTTTGGACCCTCCCAATTTTAGGCCTGATCCTGTTTTGTGCTGAGCTCCTTTAAAACCCTTCTTGTTGGTGGGAAAAGGGAAAAATTAGAGTATGATGACAGCAGCATGGGAGCATAATTCCCCAAGGCTAACCAGAAGGGTGTTTCTCTCTCAAGCCTTTCAGCAATGGGCTGGTAACAGTGATGGTCCCCCAGCTCCGGCGAGAGAACAGTCTCCTTCTCTGGAATGTCTTTGACTTGAACACACCTGTCCACACTTTTGTGGGACACGATGACGTGGTGCTGGAGTTTCAGTGGAGGAAACAGAAAGAAGGTGAGTTCAGGGCTGGGTGTTCTCTCTCCCCTGCGCTAACCGGGGGCATGGAGGCCTGGCTCCTGGCTGCGGTGCTTATGCTCACACCATTTGACTCTTCTCTTTCCTTGGAGTAGCTCCTACCCGTTTTCCTGCCCTGCCTCAAGTTGCAGCTGTTTTGTACTTGTTTTATGGCACTGTTGGGAGAAGCATTGCCTGTTGTTTCCATGCGTTAGCAAATCTACCGAATGCTGAGTGGGTCAGTGGCGACTCTTAATTGCTTCCACTCTCCTGTCAGTCTATTTTTAAATGGATCTTTCAGAATAAATTGTACAAGCTATTAGATGGGTGCACCCTCCCCCTGCTCAGAGCTGCAGGCTGACCAGTTAACCCCTCAAATCACTGCCAAGACCAACAGCCTCCAGCATATCCCAGACCCAGCAAACCCACCTTATCTGGTGCTGGCAAAGGCAGGGGAGGAAGAGCATGGGATCGAGAGGCTGCTGTGAAGAGTTCAATCCTGACCAAATTTTCCAGTGTAGGTAGCTAAATATAGGAGATTCCGTGTTAGAGGTTGGATAACCACACAGAGCACAGCTTTGTTTCCAGCACCTCAGCTGACGGAACAAGCACATCTGGCTTTGGTGTCACTTGTGGTACTGCTTTGCAGTGCTGTGTCAAAGTCCTGGTCCAACCCTCTGCCACCAGCTGCTAGAGCAATTCAGTTAAGTCACCTCCTTCTCTATACCTTACTTTCCTCTTTCAGAAAGAGGAGAGCGATATAGAACCATGTTAGGATCTGGAGGCACAGTCTAAGACAGCTTGTGAATGAACATTCAGGCAGGCTGGAACCACAGTTGTGTTGCTTTAGCTGAGTTAATAAGTACATATCTGAGGCTGGAAGTCATGCTCATCTCAAGCAACATAAATCAATCATACAAGCGTTCCAAGTCCGCCTCAATGTGGAGACAACCAAGATAGCGCAAATCTCCTTCCACAGAGTCTGCTGTGCTGTATTTAGACAGTCCGTGTGCCTCAGCAGAGGGGTGTAGGAAGCAGCTGTGCAGCAGCTGTTTGACAAGGGAAACTTAAACTGCATCACAAGGCCTAAACATGGGCATAAATAAGTCTGTGTACATTCATCTGTTGATAGATAGTATGTGGCTAGATGTATTTCATTACAACCTGAACTTGTCTTAGCGTCATCCAAGTCTTTCAGAAGAAAAAAGCGGGAAGGTAGAACCAGCTTCTCTTAGCTTAGAAATGTTTTAAAACCTCTGCATCTTGAAACAGATATGATGAACTAAAAGATATTTTGACTTTACAGTTACCGTAAAAATAAATGTTTCTCAGCTATGTTATTTCTTCTATTAAAATAAGTGTTGTTGTAGGTCTTGTTCATTCCTAGTTGGAAAACTTGCATCACATTCGTTATACTTACTTTGGGCTTTTCGCCTGTAAATTACACCCCATTGAGAGGTGTGGTAATGATGGTGCAGGGACGCATAAAGGCTGAGGCAGCCAGGTGAATTCAAAGAAGAAGAGGACTCACTCTGCCCTTCAGTTTAGTGCCTTATCCATTGGATCTCCTTGCTGGCTTGCTAGAGTCTGTTTTCACTAAACACAGGGCTGAGATAGTCTCTGTTTTCAGCAGGTCTACAAGCTGTTTCTGTCCTTTTCAGGTTCCAAAGACTACCAGCTGGTTACGTGGTCCCGTGATCAGACTCTGAGGATGTGGCGGATTGACTCTCAGCTGCAGAGGGTACGTAAACACTTTTGCTCTTGAGCTGTAGACGGTTTTCTTGCAGGCTGGATTCACTCCCTTTCCTTGCACTCCCGGTCACTCCTCTGAATATCCTAGAGCTGCAGACACAGCAACCAGCTGCTGCTTCACTTTCCTCTCAAGCTCCAGCCCAGAAACGTCCCCAAGGAGACCTTTGATGAGGCCTCGCTGTTTCTGTGCCTCAAGAGCTTCTGTAGAAGTGCAAGGCCCCTTTGTTGTATAACAGATAGCGTAGAAGTTGTTTGGGGAAGGTGGAGATCAGTTACTGCTTGCGTTGCCTCTGAAGATGCCACCTCCATGGCTGCAAGACTGTATGCCTCTTTGTTGGCGTTGTAAGTATCAGGTAAATGTAGGGATTATGCCCTCAGTTCCTCTCCTTGTTTCCTTTGCCTCTTAGCGTGGTGCAGGCAGTGTGAATCCTGTTGTTCTGCTCTCTGGCAGCAGGTACAAATTGCTTTTGCAATTACTAGAACAGCTGTGGTGGGTCAGACCAGAGGTTCATATGGCCACGACGGCCCATATTGCCCTATCTCCTCTTCAGCTGTGGTTATCTTGGAAGAGGATAAGAACAAGGCAAGTATAAAGCGATATTTCTCTCAAATGCCCTCCCAGCCTTCTGCAGTTTGCAGCTTAGAGGCTCGTTGAGTCTGGCGTCCTTGTATTTGACAGAGCTTGATGAGTTTCACTTCCATAGACGTGTTCTGTCTTCTCTTGCACCTGTGTAAATTTTTGTCATCTTAAACATCCTGTGAACAAGGAGTTTCATGGCTTTTCTGCATGTCGCCTGGAAAACCAGCTCCTTTCATTTGTTTATTTTGCAACCTGCTAGTTTCATTACACTGAAGATGAAATGAGCAGACATCTTGTCTGCGCTACTTGTGTTTCTGTAGACCTCCATCATATCCCTCTTCAGCTGCCTCCTTTTTCAAAAGGTCTTGATTTACTTCATCCCTTGTACGAGAACTTTGATTGTCCTGCCTTTCATGACCCTTTTTCAGTTCTACTGTATACTTTTTGGGGTGGGGGTCTGAACTTTATTGTTTCCAAAGAGTTCTTAGTACTCATTTGGGTGTCAGGAGGGTGGGGACAGGCTCTTTTCAGTGGTGCCCAGCGACAGGACAAGGGGTAACGGGCACAAACTTGAACATAGGAAGTTCCACCTAAACATGAGGAGGAACTTCTTTCCTTTGAGGGTGGCAGAGCCCTGGCACAGGCTGCTCAGGGAGGTGGTGGAGTCTCTGTCTCTGGAGATGTTCCAAACCTGCCTGGGGGCATTCCTGTGCCACCTGCTGTGGGTGACCCTGCTCTGGCAGGGGGGTTTGACTAGATGATCTCCAGAGGTCCCTTCCAACCCCTGCCAGTCTGTGATTCTGTTTTTTAAATTGTTGGGCATAATTCCATGAAAACATCAGCTTAGTCTGGCCTCTACGTCTTGTTGCCCGAGTCAGTTTGAACTTGCTGTTTTTCCCCTGTATGCATTGCCTTATATTTTTCTGAAGTTCATCTTTCATTTTAATATAGTTACTCCTGTCAGGTCCTTCTGTGATTGTTTGCAGTCAGCCACTCTTGTTACCACCCTGAATGACTTGGTGGCATCAGCAAACCTGGTCATGTTGCTATTCACCTCCTATTCCAGGTTTTTAATGAATATGTTGAGAAGCATGTGTTCCCAGCACAGATCCTGCAGGAGTCCTGCAGGTCTGTAACAAACCTTCTCTGTGAAAAATGACCCTTTACTCCTACCTGATATATTTGTGAATATTTTATTTCTCTCCTGTCTTTAAACCAATTGTTCATCCATGTCAGAGCCTTTACTCTTCCCCTGCTGGCTCCCGCTCTTTTGTCCTTGTTTTTGTCTGGGTCAAACTACACACTTGATGGCGTGTTGCTGGTGACCAATGCTGTAATTTGCTACATTACACCCTTATCCTTTCTCCTCCCTGTGTTTCTTCTCTTCATCTTCCCTGTTTTCTTGTGCTGAACTTAAAATACAAGTTTTCATGGTCTCTTTTTGATACAGGACCCAGACAGGGCCCCTGCTATGTACCTGGGTCTCTAGATCCTACTGGAGTGTAAATATCAAAAGCAGAAAGTGTGCTACTATTATATCTATTCTAAAAAACTAAACCAGTTTTGACAAATTAATTCAAGGAATTAAAGTCATATCAGCTTCAGTTTTGATTAAAGTAAAACCTCTGGTATTTAGACTGGCCCTATCAATTAAGTGGCTTTGTAAGTGAGCAGGAGATTTGGCCAGGCTCTCTGAGGTGACAGAGCTGAGGATGCTGGAAAGTGTAAGATCATCTGTCTTTGTCACAGAAATAATGCTGAGGTCTTAGTTATGACTCTTGCGTGGACAGATCTACCTTGCAAATCCAGCTCCCTGGAGAAATGAGTTGTTTAGTCGTGGCTCTTTCCACAGTTCTGTCTCTGTTGTGCAGCATGTGGGTGTGCTTCTTCTTTTCAGCTCTGCGCTAATGATATCCTGGATGGAGTCGAGGACCTCATCGATGGGATTTCTCATCTGCCCGAGCCAGACAAGACCCTTCACCCCCAGGACTCTGAGCCCCAGCATAACTCTGGGCATGGGGATGAGGAAGGTGAGACAAGCGATGGCACTTCAAGCACCAGCTGTCTTTGTCTTGGGAAGAAGATGCAACTTGGCATGTGAAAATAGCATCGTAGGCAAAGCACAAACCGATGCTGTTTCAAAGGTTAATAGATTCCCCGTCTGGGAGGAGGGAAAACACAGGGATTTCTCAGGGTGGTCCTCCCGAGTTTTTTCTCCTCTCACACAATAATGTCATTCTAGCTGAAAAACGGAGCTCTTCCTTGTGACTAATACCATTTAATTACGCTCTCTTTACATCATAGTTGTGGCTTGCTGCCAAAAATATGGCAATCAGAAAGTCAGTTCTGGCTCTTAAGAAGGTAGTTCCGTTTAAGCTGAGAGATGAGCCCACAGAAGAGGGGAGCGTATGGGTAAGGCACTGACACAAGCTGCTGACATCGCACCCAGTACCTGAACGCTTCTGCTGGGGTCACTGTGTGTGCTGATCTAACGTGGAGGTGCTTGCTGGTGTCTTCTCCCGTCCGCCAGAAGCAATATGGAGAGAGCTCATGAATTTTTTTTTTTTTCTTTTGATGAGAGGTGGCTGAAGGCTGGCAGAGCTGAGGAGGACGGGTGGTGTCTTTGATTTCTGAGTACCAGAGGGGTGGATGGGAATGGGTCAGAGGATTCAACAGAAAGCATGGATTTGGCTTTATGGGAGAGAAGGCATACAAGGGAGGAATGCGAAGGAGGGTTTGTGTGGTTAAGGCTCTGGCCAGGTTAAACATGCCGGGTATTAGTGTCTGAAGAGTGTAAGTACCAGAATAGAAGAGATTGCAGCAGCTGAGACCCGTGGTGATGATGCGCACATGCAAAAGCTATCTAAAGAGATTTCTGTGTCTAATACTGAGGGAAGAGAAATGGGTGCTCCCATGCCTTTGTGTCGGCTTAAGTTTAAATTCACAGTTCCTTTCTGTATTGTAGCAGGGTGCTACAAGGGATCTCCATGTGAGAGGCTTACTGGGAAGCAACTTGATTCTCCCTTTGACTTGCCAACAAACTGGAGGGAAGGGGAGGAAGCGGTCTAATATCTGTCCTCTGAAGAAAGGAGCCAGCTGTGAGGTCCCTTAGGGAAGGCCTCTCTTCCTAACTGTAGGTTTCCTGCCCAGCAAATCCTAGTGAAGTTCTTTTCTGCTCCCTGTCCTGTGTGTCAGCAGAACACGTTTCTAAAAATTGTTAGCACCTCTGTCTGCATGAGGGTCTTATAATACGATAAAGTCCTGGTTACCTGTGCTCACCATGAGCAGTACTGTGTGGGAAGCACAGCCTCTCTTGCTCCAGCTGGGAGCATTAAGGGTTCTCATTCTGGCTGCCTGACCTCTCTTTTTCCACAGGAGAGAGTTAACTCTTTCCCTGTCCCTGATGAGGTCATGTTAAAACGTCCTGTGTGGTTTCTGTGTGGGTCTGGCTTTGGTTCAGGCTGCTACAGTTTCCCCTGTGGCCAAAGGGAACGAAAATGGCTTTTCTGTAGCAGGGTAGATTTTACTGCAAATAGTGTTGACTGCAGGATCAATGCACACGCACGTCCCTAGGTATGAATTTCAGTTCTTTCTTACCTAAAAGCTATTGTGGACTGTTGATGTTTCACCCTGGAGGTGGCTGCGTTTCAGCTGCAGACAAAGTTTCCACGTTATATTAGTAAAGCACTTTGGGGGATCTTTGAAGAGAACAGCGCTCTGCAGATAAATCGGAAAGCCCACCAGCTGGGTCTTGAGTGTACAGCTCTGCTCGCTGGCTGCTGCCTAGAAAGGATCTTTAGGAATATAAGCAAATATGTGGGCTTTTGGGAATTAGAAACTAATTGGGAGGGAACAGGAGGAGAAGACAAAGGAAGAGTACTGCCCATATTGGGAACGTCCGAGATGGCTTTTAAGTAAGCTATGTGGTGTCTTGAGCTAGAAATAATTATCTTCCCTGAGAGCCACTGATCTTCCTTTAATCCCTTTTTCAGCTCCCTTTTCTGAAGTATATCTAGGCACTACAATAAAATCACAAACAGGAATGAGTAGCTAAGCACCCTACCTATCCAAATTCAGCCACCCACTGGGCAGCAGTAAGACCAGATATATTTGTCCCAGCAGTGAAGTCAGTAATTTTTACGCAAATGCCTGTAAAAGGACAGCTTTTTTGCATTTCTTGTCAATTTATTTTTTGCTAGGAATAGTCTGTGCAAGTGTGGGAATGACAGCTGAATAATTGGGACTTCCCTCGTGTCTTTGGAACTATCATCAAAAATACGCATTTGGTCGTCTTAGGAAGTGGTGCCACAGCGAAACCCCCTTCAGAAGGAGCTGCCCCTGCCCTAGCAGGGATACATAGCAGATACGAGGCAAAAGCCAGGCACGACCACAGGCAGAGGCCAATTCTTCTGAAACTCAGTCAAGTTTGCTATCTTAACCATAATTCCTTGTGTCCTGCAGTGCTTGCCTGATTGTTTAAATGTATTCTGGCCTTCAGGGGTTATTGTGTTCCTGAAAACTGTTGGAACTGGGCAGCTAGACCCAGCATCTCGATGAGTCTTTAAAGACCATTACAGCACTCTAGTGCTTTGCAACATGAAATGCAAACAGCTACAAATGAATTAAGCCTCTACTAGGGACAGAAATACCCTCTTCTCTCTCCCAAAGCCTTATTATGCTTTGGAAGCATTCCCTGAAAGCCAAGAGTGGTGGGGGGATGAGTCCCAAAGACGAGAGCTCCTTCTGGAGACTGCTTTGGCAGCAGTTCTTTCCCTATGAACTGAGAGGCTCCAGTTCAGCTGTTTGTGACTCTGGCAGTCCTGTGTAGGGTGGAGAAGGGATCTCAAATGGGTAAAGACAGACCATTTAGGGCTGTCCAGGCACAGAGTCCAGGCACCTTCTGTAACCTTCACGGGAAACCTGTGTGCAGACAGATTTGGTTTTTTGAAGAGCAAGGCTCAGAAGCCTTTCTCTAAACAACAGCTGAGACCCTCCGGCTCTTTGCCCGGTAAAACTCATATCTCCACGTGTCAGGAGAGCAGAGGAAAGCCTGCTGTCTTGGTTGCCTCCTGGCATCATGTGCCAAAGGTCTGTCTATTATAGCTGGTCTCAACCTCCTCTCCATCTTTCCTGTCAGCCTTAAAAGAAGATTTCCTGAATGACCCCCTGGTGGCAAAGAAAACAGACCAACTGGGACTGCCTCAAACACTGCAGCAGGAGTTTTCACTGATCAACGTGCAGATCCGAAATGTCAATGTGGAGGTAGAGAGTTTCCTTTTGCTGGTTTGTTAGGAGGGGATGTGGGCAGCCTGGCTCATCAGAGCTTTTTGAGGGGAACCTTTCTTGCTGCAGTGACTGCTGTCTGTAAAGAAGGTTTATTTTGAGCTGTAGAGATCCTCTTGGGCAGGGGTAGTAGGAAAGAGGGATAATCCCAGACACTGGGAGTGAGGGAAGTGTTTCAACACAGTAAGTACACTGGCACTGGTCCCGAGAAGGCTGGACGGTGTTTTCCTCTCTGCCTAGACTGCAGAGTGGCTGATCTCATTTCAACTGTTTCTGAACCTGATCTGCTGAGCCCTCCCTGTCCTGCACTCTCTCCCTCAGTTTTGGCACCTCCCTGGTATGCCAATCCCTCCTCTCTGCATGGAAGCTGTCTGGAGGCACAGCACTGTACTGGGATGGGAGACTTGAAGCATCTGCCTGTCTCCTGTGGTTTCACAGCTCATGGCATGATCCTGATGCAGTTTTCCGAGACAGTGGTATATGATCTCAGATGGTGCCTATTACTGCTTCACTGGGCCTGGAGTTCTCCAGGGCCAAGTGAAGCGGGCTGGGATGCAGTGGCTGTTGGGAGCAGAGCCTGATTCCTGGCACTACCTGGACTATCCAGATGCTGGGATGCTGGACTGGCAGTCTGCTGGTGCCAACCGAGTCTGTCCCCATCTGCCTGGGTTTTTTTTTGCTGTCACTGTGCCCTTGAGAACAGCATGACTTCGTCTTACGGGTGTGCAGAAGAATCAGCCCCTCAGCATGACTTTAAACCGCTATAAGTTTAGAGGTCCTTGGAGATCTAACTACAGAGCGATTGCTTTTCCTCACACAGATGGATGCGGTGAGTCGTAGCTGTACAGTGTCAGTGCACTGTGGCAACCACAGAGTCAGGATGCTGGTGATGTTCCCTGTCCAGTATCCGAATAATGCTGCACCGTCCTTCCAGTTCATCAACCCGACCTCGATCACTGCCTCCATGAAGGCAAAGCTACTGAAGGTGTGTGTGGAGTGTACACTGTCTTTATAAATATACAAATGCTGGGCACTTGGTGGCTAGATTGCTGATGCAATAAAACATCTGACCTTGCTGAAGACACAGAACCATAGAATGGTTTGGGTTGGAAGGGATCTTAAAGCCCACCCAGTGCCACCGCCTGCCCTGGCCAGGGACGCCTCCCACCAGACCAGGTTGCTCCAAGCCCCGTCCAACTTGGCCTTGAACACCTCCAGGGATGGGGCAGCCACAGCTTCTCTGGGCAACCTGGGCCAGGGGCTCACCACCCTCACAGCAAAGAATTTCTTCCTCAGATCTCATCTTAATCTCCCCTCTTCCAGTGTAAACCCGTTCCCCCTCGTCCCATGGCTCCCCTCCCTGATCCAGAGTCCCTCCCCATCTCTCCTATAGGCCCCCTTCAGTACTGGAAGGGCATTATAAGGTCTCCCCAGAGCCTCCTCTTCTCCATACCACAGGTCACTTTGAACTGATAGCGTTGTGGAGCTCTTAGGGTGAGGTTTTTGGCCTTGCAGCCCAGTATTTGCCTTTCTCCACTGGTGCTTTTTAAACGTGTGTTCTTCGCTGCTGCTCTGTTCTGGTGTGATGCATATTGCCTGAGGATCCATAACATCTTTCTCCTCACACAGTTGCCCCCAACCCCATAATAGACAAAATGACCAGCAAAGCATCCAGCTGTGGAAAGATGGTATTTTTGAGCTGTGATGTTGCTTCCTGCTCTCCTGTTGTAAAAATGAGGGGTCTTTTTACACAGACCCCGCTAATTCCAGACCAGATGTTTGGTATCTGGGGTAGGAAGTTCCTATTGCTGATGAAATCCCTTCCCCAGCAGCAAGTTGACGGATCATTTCAGATTTCTTCCTGAAAAAAACTGATCCAATTTGCCACAAACTGGTGTAGAATGTATGGGCTACAGTAGTATAGAAGCCCAAATCTTGGCTGAGGTTGTGCTGAATCTAGGTGAACCCTCAGTGCTCTGATCAAAGCTCACATCAGTTCCTCAAAGCAGACAGCGCACCAGTGGGCCAGTGTGGCTCCAGTGGATGTTAGGGCACGTCTTTGGTCTCTCTGTATCCTGGTATCTTAGTTGTTCTGCAGACAAAAAAGGTTGTGGGGAAGGTGTGGCTGTAACCATGATTCAAGCTGCATCTTGTATGTATTCCAGATATTGAAAGACACTTCTCTGCAGAAAGTGAAGCGGAACCAGAGCTGCCTGGAGCCCTGCCTGCGTCAGCTGGTCTCCTGGCTGGAGTCTGTTGTGGTATGGAGAACTGCATGGGCTTTTCTGCCCTAGTTTGTTGTCTTCTCCCAGGTCCCACACTTCTGACTCTGCAGTGAGAGTCCGGCCTCATTAGACATGTTAAATAGACCCCTGTGACTGGCCATTACATTTGTGTAAGCGCTTCTGGTTAATGTTGAAGAAAACTGAGCAGATTATTAGATGCATTTTGTTTCTGAAAATCGGGCCCTGAAGGTTTGCTGCTTTGGGGAACTCTGTGTGCTCACCGATATTCATGTTAGCAGGAATGACTGGGGGTTGGAGCATCTTAGTGGTGCGTGGTAGCTCCCCAGCTCTGAATATATCTCAGTGAGTGCCAGGGTATGGTTATCATCTGTGAGAGAAGATAAGAGGCCTCAGGGAGCTGCTGGCTTCATTCTTGTCTGCAAGGCAGTGGCAGATGTCTTTACCTTGTCAGTTCCAGTCAAAGATCCTGCTAGTCCTATTCTAGGGTCTTTGTTTTCTTCCCTTGAAAAAAAAAGCTGTGAAAGTCTGTCTTTTCTGAAGGCTTGTGCTGAGGTTATGTGGGGATGATACTGCAGATAAATCCAAGTCACATTCTGCCCTTAGCTGAGATATCTGTGATACCTACTCAGCATCCCAGTGTCAAGTATTAAGTCTGTGTGTGGGTGAAGTGTAACCAGAGTGGGTGTTTTTAGCATTGAGGAAAAGATTGGAGAGTCTCCTCGGGTTTTCTTTTGGAGAGATTTTGTTTATTCATCACAAATAAAGGTTTGGGTTTTTTTAACATGGAAAGGCTTAATTCTGTTTGGTTTCAGCAGTAATGTTGAAAGATTGGGAACTTTCTCCATTGTATGGAAATCTGATGACTCAAGCCAGGCGCTGCTGCCTTTAAAGAATTCCTTTAAACCTAAGCTGTAGTACTCTTTATCCAAATAAAACCAGATTTCTTCCAAAATTCCTATGGATAGGCCTGAGGTCCCCCAGTATTTCATACCACCTGCCTTCCTCAAGACTCCCTACCTACATTTGACACCCCACAGTTCTGTAGTATTCCTATTTGAGGAGACTTTGTCTCACTTGTATCATTGAGGTATCAGGTTTGGCTTAGCTGCCTGTGTTGAGAGTCCTGTCCAGAGTCTGAAGGTCAGATTTTCTGTATAGTTTCCCACTGTTTCACCCCAAGTTAAGCTCTGCATTTCAACACGGCTATGGTGGGAGAGAAATCTCTGGACAAGCAGCCAGAGAAGCCCTTTCCTCAAAGCTGAATGTGCTTGCAAGTGCCTTTGCAGCCAGAGCAGTGACTGTGCCCTGTGCTTGATCTGCTCTGGCTCAAAGGCCAAGCACCTTCCGTGAGGCTGCGTGGTGCTTCCATACCCAGTGCTCCAGCTGGGTTTCCTTCCTGTGGCAGCAGGAGTGTGACCTTGGCTACCTTCTGTTTCAGAACCAAGAGGACAGCACATCCAGCAATCCCTACGCTTTGTCAAACTCCGTAACGCCCCCCTTGCCCACCTTCGCCCGGGTCTCCAATGCCTATGGCTCCTACCAGGACTCTAACATCCCATTTCCACGGACCTCTGGAGCCAGGTTCTGTGGTGCAGGTTAGCCCCATCACTGATACGTTACAACAGCTACCTGGGGATCGGTCCTCTTAATGTCTTGGGGAACACTTGCCTGTGAACAAGACGAGGCTTTGGTCACTGCCATGCAATGAGTAAGAAATGGTATTAAAGTAGTGAGGTGATAAATGTATAGAGAATGAGACTAGTTAGCAACTGTTTGCAGTTGGTGTTGCGTGTGGGATTTTAGGATTTGGAAATCTAGGACTAGTTGAAGAGATGGCCTTTGGCTTGTGCATGCCAGAGACAGGCCTGTTACAGAAGACTGGGAATAGCTGTTTTCCTTGCCTAGTTCTCTCCTACTGGCATCAAACTGCTGCTCATATTCTGGCTTTCACTCTTCACAAAATTACTGTGATTTAGGATTGAATTTACCCCTTGCTGAAGCCGTATTCTTGTTACTAACCACTCTTTTCTCATTCTGCACCCTTTTCTGTTGTCCAAAATAGCTTTCCCTAGGTCATTGGGAAATTTCTCCTAAATGGGAGTGGGAGTACAAACTGGGTTTCTAGGAGAGTGTACAGTGCAAAGATCATCCTTAAAAAACAGGCTAAGGTCTGAATAAGAGCTGTTAAGTTTCGATGAGCCGTTTCAGATGCAAGCATGTCTCCTCCGGACCTGACTGCATCCCAGTTTGATCATGTTTTGAAAGCTGCTTTTTGTACAGGCCTCACCGAATTCCCAGCAAAAGTAAAACAGAGTGGTATTGCATTGAATAGGCTCAGTGAAACCTGCGAAGTCCTGAAACTCTTGCAAGAGTGGGTGGCTGAAGACACTTGAGATGCTAAGAAATGGGATGAGGCTTGTGAGAGGGTGCTTTGGAGGTGGCTTCAGATGGCTTGGGTTATCCTTTTGAAGAGAAGAGTCATAAAAACTGCAGTGGTTTCTCTGCAGAGCTAAACATCACCTCGCTTGCCTCTGCCATATCAAAGTGCTTGACAAGTTCTGGTGGAAGAAACATGAGTATGTATTTGCTCGTGTTCTTTTACTGTCTTTTCTCTAACATCTGTAAGCCACTTCAGTTGGTGCTTTTAAGACAGTCATCTCAACAAAACATGCTCTTTAATGGGTTTGCAGGGAGTAGATTTGGGTTGAGAAAATGAGATTGTCTACTTGTAGCTGAAAGCTCAGAGTAGCGGATAGGCACCCAGCCCTTTGACTCTACCTTAAACGACCGGGTTTCCCCATGTAAACCACGCCTGGGTAATCTTCTGCTCCTTGTGTGATCTTTATGCCGTGTCCTGTCTCTTCAGGGTACCTGGTGTATTTCACGAGACCCACGACCATGCACCGGGCCGTGTCCCCAACAGAGCCCACCCCCAGGTGAGTACCCTGTGTCGTATTTGAGGTGTTCCGCTGCCATGGGCAGAAAGGCAGAATATCGTGTCTTACACTGGAGCTACTGACCCTCAGAAAGTACTGACCTCTAGTGTTAGCTGTGTTCTTGACACACAGAGGCTGGTCCCTTATGTCACTGGCCCTCAGCAGATACCCCTCCCTTCAACACACCTGAAACGTTGCTAGCATCTTGGGTTAGTGGAGATGTCAGCGTGAGCCTCCAGGGCAATTGGGTGGGTGAAAGCTCCTGAAAGTGTATTCTCTTGTTTCCAGGTCCCTGTCAGCTTTATCAGCGTACCATAGCGGCCTCATCACTCCCATGAAGATCCGCACGGAGACTCCAGGCAATCTACGTTTGTACAGTGGGAGTCCAACACGCAGCGAGAAGGAGCAGGTCTCCATTAGCTCCTTCTACTACAAAGAGAGGGTAAGTACCAGACCAAAAAGCCTTTCCTAATACTTCAGCTTTTGTGATCTATATTCCTTTCATATAGCTGTGAGCATTGCTGGTAACAGAAGCTTCATATTCCTCTCAAGGAGACATCCTTTTACAGGCAGCTCTGTAAAAACATCACGTGGATTTATCTCCTATTAGTAACTTCTTTACTGATCCTCTCTAGCATTTGACCTGCTTATTTTGATATGTCTCTACACTAACCATCACAGCTTCCTTCAGTGCATGACACTGTCTCCCTTTGCAGTACGTTAGGGTTAAAATCTCACACATGAGAAGTTGTAGTCTCCAGATAAGCACACGTAGGCAGTTCTGCTTTTCTCAGTACTCCCTGATATATAGAACTGCAAAGGATTGTGGCTTTTTGCAGCTTACTGACCACCTCTCCTGGATTATGGGGTATATTTAGTTATTTCTATTACAGGTGTCTCTTTCAGGGATATGTGCCCCTTTGGACTTTTATTTAAACAAAAATCATTCTTACATGATTCTCCAAAGATCTTCCAATCCACATGCTTCTAGTTTAGGTGTAGGTCTTGCTGTTGTTACTGTTTACAAGCAAGGCATTAGGGGAGAGTGGAGTTGTTTCCTTGCAGGATGTAGTGGGCGAGGAAGACCCATTGGTAATTGTAGGGTGGCCGTAGGGTAGTTCTGAAGCAGCTGAGGGCCCCGTGTGCCTGGAGCAAATGCTGTGGGATTAACAGGCCGTGCAGCTTGCTCGGAAACAAACTCCTTGTGCTGTAGCAGCAGGTGAGGAGGCTTGTAAAAATACGCTGAGCTTCCACCCAGAGCCTGAGAATTCAGGGCATTTGAGTAGTTTGCCCACTGTCCGTGTGGAGGGTGCACATCTGCTGCAGCAATGGAGAGCTTCCAGGTACCCCAGGGAAAGCTGAGAACTGTCTGCACTCTGCTGCGATGGAACTTGGGAACGCCTGTCCCAGGAGCAGAGGGAAAGTCAGAGCCTTGAGCTCTCATCCTTCCTGGGCACTGAAAGAGATCTTAATTTTCCAGTAGTCCTGGACGTGACAGCTGACTCCTCTCGGACTGTGTCCTGCTTATGTGATGTGAGTTAGTCATTACACTTACCAGCTGTGGGGCAAGCCTCTCTCCCCATTGCAAGCTTTGCCTCCCTACAGACCCCAGAAGACTCTCAGAGTCCCCGTTCCATTTTTTTTTTTTTCCCCCACACAAACTTCTTTTTGATGAGAAGAGAAAATGGTGGTGCCTGGTACAAGAATTACAGCCTGTTCTAGTCTTTGCAGGAGAGTTTATTTAAAGAGCTACCTCTGTCCTCTGCAGCGTGCTTGTCTCTGACATGCAGCTCTCTAAGATGACAGACAAGGCTAAAAATAACATGTGGAAGCAGCTTGGTGCAATTTCATGTGACCTGTCTCCCAGCCCTTGTATTGATGGCGACAAGATTTTTGTTGGGCGGGGAAAAAAAGTCGAGAGAACAAAGCATGTGTGTAGCCGTGTCTGCTGGAAGCTAGAGAAAATTCCTGTGTTCCCCTTTCCCCTGCCAAGCTATCTCCTTACGTGCTGGGTTGGAGGAAGTGTAAGGGCCCTAGCAGGGAGCTAGCTCGAATGTTCTTGCAGATGAAATGGTTTTAAAAAAACCCTTTCTCTCCCTTCAGCAAAGGTTTTCTGATTCTTCAGGAGTTGATGTCGTGACCTCTGTTACATCGATGCTACATATTTTTATGTCATTTCATTGTGAGCATTTTGAAAAGCCTAGACTCTGAATCTAGTTAGCCTCCCTGCTCCGAATTGCATTAAATAAAAATGGAAATTTTTGGATGTTAAACTCTTACATTATATAACTTCAGCCCCAAAACTGAATTTGTCAGTGATAACCAGGTATTTAAATCCCATGTAGCAGCGACTGGCATCACTGCCATTAGCAAACAAATAGAATTTGCCCGTTGCTAGACAGGAAATATGTCATGTTCCCATACAGGTAGGGGAGCTGCTGAACCCAGCAGAGATCTCCTTAGTAAAGCCAAATGAAACTAAACCTGCCACTGAGCCTTTCTATGCTCATTTAAGCGCGTGTGTGTATATATATATATACACACAGACGCACACATATATATATCTTTCTCACTTTTTATTCACACATGCACACTCCGTTTTTCCGCCCTCTTTTTCACTTCTCAAAAAAAGCCCACCAAAGAATAGTAGTCAGCAGAAAGGAGAAGCTGTGTCTGTACAGTGGCGGTGCCGTCACTGTTTCAGACCTGGATGTTAAGGAAGGTGCCATGGCTGTGTTCTAAGCCCCCCAGTTAGAGGGTTTTTCCAGTGGGGACCTGGGGACAGCTCAGCCTTGCCTGAGGCACAGCCGTACACAGGGGTGGTGGCTGTGGTGTCCTCATGCTTCCCATCGGGGAATTTGGTGGGGCTTGTGAACCACTGCTTCTCAGGGTGTCCCTCAGGCTTTGCCTGGTGCCCACCTGGTTGAGACCTCTCAAACTCACAGCACATAGGGGCGTAGGCTGGCAGCAGTGGCTGCCTGCAGGAGAGCAGGACTTCACAGGGGAACTGAGCTGAGTTTTCCTTCTACTAATCCACTTCTCTTGTGAGACCTGGTGAAGGAACATGTAGCATGAGGCTGCAGTCTTCTCCTCCTGGCTCCTTCTGTGGGGCCCTGCAGCCATCCTCACCCCTTGGCTCCCTGTCTGCAGGGTTCTCCCAGCAGTGAGGCGCAAGGAAAGGTAGAGGCTGAAGGCATGGCTGATGGTCCTGACTGCTTATCATCAGCTGAAAATAAATGTTAAATATATTGCTTGAGACACAAATAACCCTGTTGTTCCCATTTTTATTGCGTTGACTCCTAAAGAACTGTAACAGATTTTTTTTTTCAAGTGAGTGCACAGTAATGTGCTTTGAGAGATTCCATTTATTGTTGCTGTAATACTGCGTTGAGTACTTAATGAAATGTCTGCAAGTTTGTAATGAAAGCCTGCTTCGGAGCTATTCTGCATAGTCAATCAGTGAATTTGATTGCTCGCTCAACCTGTATGAGTTCCTGAACCCATAATGGCAATTGCCACACGGCCTTGCCAAGTAGCAGGGTCTCTACATCCTTTCTAATAATCCTGACATGTGGCTTTTGTTGTTTAAAATGAAAGTGAACAGTCACAGCAGGTTCCAGTGAATGAAATCCCGGAGGATGCTGAATGTTAAAGGGATGTCTGAGGAAGCAGGGGTGTTTGTTTACCTTCCTGTGCCAAGGTGCTGGGCAGCTGTGTTAAAAATTATGCAGTTTGCTGCCTTCCTCTTGAGCCAGAAGGAGTAAAACTGGTTAGGAGCCTGGCACACGGGGCACCAGGGTGTTGTCCTCTGCTCTGCTGTCAGTTCATGGTATGAACAAGGTCACATCACTGCAGTTCAGTGCTTCTTGCAGTAACACAGCTCCGCGTGGGAGACTTCATTCCGGTGTGTGGTTGCTGTTGCTGAAGTCTTCCACCACGGCTGGTGTGGGGCACAGACACAGCAGCTCTGGCTTGGCCAGGGCCGTAGGTAATGTTGTATAGTACAATTGTGTGTGGATGAAAGGGGGGATCTTGGTTTGCAACTGTTCTTTGTGTAACAGAACCATTGGGAACAGTATCTTTTACTCTGCTGGTTCAGGGCACTTTTCATTTCAGTTTATTTACCTTTGTCTTTAATTTTCTTGGTGTCTTTCTTCCCTTTTCCTGGGTATAATGTTTTCACATACAGATGTCTCCTCGTTCTGCCCGGCGACGTTGGTCCATACAAGCAATTAACGACTTCCCGGTACTGTGCGCTGTGCTAATACTGTCCTTGATATAACCCTGTCTTCTGCCTGAGGGCCCAAGAATAAAATGCCACCTGCCTGCCTTTGAGTAACCTGCACAGAGGTGGGGGGCTTGCACTCCACACAGGGCCTAGGGCTTCAGGAAGAGTGGATGCATACGTAAGTGGACAGGAGCAGACATTGGTTTGCAGTGTACAAATACTGACCTACAAACATGCCTATTTTACCTGGCCTAGCAGTCGGGAAAGGATGCCAAGGGGTAGTTTGAAGGGTAAGAAACGATCCAACCTCTAAGAAACAGAGAGTGCATGGCAGAGGAGCTGGATGATTATTATGCATCGTCAACCAACTGATGAGACTGACATTAGAGCACCTCATTTCTGAAAAAGATGAAGACTTGCTGGAGAGGGAGGATCACTTAAGAGCTGTGGAAGAAACAAACTGGTTGAGTTGCTGACAACGATCTGTCATCTCATTAAAATGAGCTACCTCTTCTCAGTGCAATGCGCTGTAAAGCCTTATTTCCTGGAGCAATAAATAGAATTTCTTCTTAATTTGTGATCTTTTCCCAGCCCTTGGAATCGCACCGAGTGGTTGTGCTTCCAGCCACCCTGGCAGGTACTCCCTCCTCCTGGCACCTGCCCTTCCGACACTGCTTTGACAGTCATTTTTCATTAGTCAGGTCCACGTGTCACTCAAGCTTGCACATCGTTCATGTGAACGTCTTGATGATATCAGCATTGCTCAAGCTATGCTGAAAATTTGGGCGATTACTATCTCATCACTCATCTGCCAAGCATAGGCGAAGCTTAGAAAACTCTGTTTCAATTTAAAGATGATCTCTTTAGGTTTGTTTTTCTTAATGTCTGGGTGAACAACTGGTTTTTCACAGCTGCTGTCCTTCACGTTCTCCCTTCATAAGACAGCAGGGAATAAAATAGAATCCTGTAACACCTAATTTAACTTGGTATAATAGGATCAAGCTTTCCTAATTACAACAGCTCTAAGACTGTACTAGCAAATAATAGGTGAAAGAAACCAGAAGTAATTTACTTGACTCCATCAAGGCTTTTTGCGAAGAGCTAAGAAAGAAGTGTGAGCAGTGGAGGCAAGAAATGAAGTTTTGACTTGGATCAGGAACAGACTGAAAGACAGAAAACCAAGCAAGGAACTTGCCAGCTTGTGGTGTGGTAAATTGTGGTGCACAAAGGGCCACAGTTTAATTCCCTTACCACTGGCATGGAAGGACGAGCAAGTAGTGATGTGATAAAGTTATAATTTTGTGTAACGTATACTTAAAAATGATATATGGATTAGTCCAAGCCCTGAAGGACTGATCGTACTTGTGGATAACCTTTGGAAGAGGCTAATCACGTTCTCTAAAGTGGGCAGTAGTGCCCAAGGCAAAGAGGCAGGCATGCCCGAAGAGAGGTTTGGATTATTTGTGCGCACCAGATGCCCTCCTCCTGGGCGAAGAGCTCAGCATTGCTCAAGGAGCTCAGGGGAGCAAGACCTTAGCAAGTCTAGAGGAAGGAATAATCCCTCCTCCTTTCTAGCCTCCAATTCAGAAATGCCTCTGCTTCCGGGCAGGTACTAGCTATTAATTGATGGAAGCTATAAAGAAATATTCCTGCTATGGGGCACTTGATTCAAAAGTGCCTCAGATTTGTTAGCCCCTTTGTGGAAGTTGCCTGGCGCTGTGGGAGATGCTGGAAATAGTAAATGTTGATTATTTTGGAGAGAAAATGCAGGCAGTGCTGCATGACCTGCATGGGGGAGTTAAGCTGTAGGCAGTTGTTGAGAGTAAAGGAGCATAACTTTCTGCAGGGAGGCAGCAATTTTTAAATTTTGTTTTAAAAAATAGCATTGGAAGCAGCTTGAACCTGATTTGGAGCAGGTTTAACTCTTTATTTTGCAAATGCCTTATTACAGCTTAATCTTTGGCATCAAGTCTGTTCCGTTCTGTCCACAGCCCTTCCCTTTGCCCTACCAGCACCAAGTTTATACCACGAACCCTGAAATTTTGCATATGCTGATGCAAAACAGGCACTTTACATTTCACGATGCTCCTTAGCGTGCTGCCTGCCTGAGCAGGATCCAAAGAGACACACACCCAAGTGTTGAGCATCCTTTCCGAGCAGGCACGCAAAGCCTTTTGGAACTACTTCTGCTGAGTACGCAGTGATGATGGTGGTTGCTACGAAGCAGTTGGTGGCTTATTCTTGGGCTATCTGTTTCTACATGTAACCCATTTAGTGCCATCGTTATCACCTCAGATTGCAGCAAATTACCGCCTTGGGTACAGTAGTGCAGGTGCAGGCTGGCTTTTTTAGTCATTATCCAGTGCTGTTCCCCGCTGTCACTTCCAACCCCATGATTGTCATAAATGCTCTGGTTTCTTTCCTTCTGGTGCTCTGAGGAACTGATGAGTCTTAATTTGCTATTGCTGTAGCTATTTTCTTTTTTTTTCTTCCTCTCCTTAAACTTTCAGGAGCAGCCGGGTAGGTGCAGTTCTCCTTGGCACGGATTCTAGGCTGCAGAAAGAACTAGAAATGTCGAGGGCAGTGCAGAAGACCTGTGTCTTGGACCTTCAGCTCTCAATCGTTAGCTTGGTGCATGCATGTTGATTTCTGCTTCAGCTCCAAACGTTGTCTTCCCTGCTCCCCCTCATGACCTGTGCTCCAGCCCCTAGGAAGAGACTTGTTTTCTGTTCTACCCTAATGCCCGTGAGCCTCAGTGACACTTTTCCATAACGCTGTAGTGGGAGCTTCTCCTGGGAGAAGAGCTGAAGCAGAAGGGAGAGAGGAACCTCGTGGTGGACCTTGGCCAGACAGACCCAAGCTAGAGCTCTCCTCGGTAATCCCTGTTAAAAGTACTCAAATGCTACCTGGTGGAGAGCTACTCCTGTAATTAATGCCAGGAATTATTTGGTTCAAAGTCGAGCTTCTGCTGCCAATGGCGATGAGTTTTTACCTCATCCATGATGGTTCCCATAATTCTGATCGTAGTTTTTTTTCTGCTGCTTTATTGCTGTAGCTGAGGCAAATCTGAATTGCAAAAAACCAGACAAGTTTAACAGTGGCTGTACATGTGGCTTTATGAATTTCATAAATTCATTGAAGGGTCAGGAAGTAGTGCTTGTGGAAGTGTAGTACTGGCAGGGTGCATGGCTGTCGACTGACTCTCCTCCAGCAGCTGCACCAGTAAAGAATTAGGGCTTCCCTTTTTGCCAGTAAATAGGCAGTGCTAAGAGGAAGAAAACAGGACAATTTTGTTATGAGTCTTAAGTTTTCAGGGGATTCTGATACATTTAGTGTCCTCATTTGTCTGGTGATATGCTAACAGCAAGCAGTGGAAACCATTTGTGGGATCTCTTTTCCATTCTCATCCTCATTTGTTGTCATTCTCCTCAAAAAAAAAAAAAAAAAAAAGTGACTGAATTGCCTGTGGAAAGTGATATGTGTTGTTCATGTTTCTAGTCTTTGAAATGCCTGTTGGGAGACTTCTTCAGTCCGCTCTTGCAGAGGGCAGGAGCAGGTTGAATCTGCTCCTGGTTGACGGGGCAGTGAACCTGCCTCGGTCAGAGGGAACCCTTCATCAGCTGCGAGTCCTGGGGGCAGCTGGCTTACAGATGGTCAGGGGGTGGCAAGTTGCTCTCCAAATTACCTGCCAAGCTCTAGAAGCCCTTGGTGACAGACCCACAGAATGCGGTTCTGCCTCTGCAAGCCTGGGTCAGACACAGCACCAATAAGAGCTTTTGATGGGGCAGTGTTGTGAGAAACCTGGTAGCCCTTCCAGGATGGTGACTGAGCTTTTGCCCTGATGGCACGTCGTTGTGCTGGGACTCCTAAGCTGTGCTCAAGTATTATTTTTTGGCAGCATCGGCAGCTCCTGGCTGCACCCAGGAGACAGGATTTGCCTGCCCTGACAAGGAATGAGGTACAGGTGCCACTGTTGTTTGGGAACCTTGTTGTAATACAGCCCGCATCCTTCAGCACGGGAAGGGTAGGTACGTTATTAGGTGTTATTAAAAGAGGAATAGTCTGCCTAATAGTAAGAGAGCCAGAGCTGATCCAGACAGCACCTTGATTAGGAGCTGATGGAGTGAAAAGAGTTTGGCCTCCCACCTGAGCATGTTCTAGACACCTTCCATAGCTCTTCTCAGCTTCAGAGTGATGCAGCAGATAAATACTGCAGGCCAATTCTGCTTGGATGGATGAGGACTTGAGGGGACGTGGCAGAGAACAGATTCATGCCCTAGTCAGCCAGCTTTTCCAAAGCACTGAATGCTGACGGCCCTGTTTCCACCAGCGTTTGGCACGTCTGAATGGTGGGCAGCACGCACGCTCTGCTCCTCTTTACTCTGGGGAGTGGTGGAAGATCAGGGGAACTGTGGTGATGCTCTGTCACGTGGGCAGCCCTGGAAAAATCCACCTTCACCTTCTTCACATCTGAAATGCCTTCTTCATTTACTGACAAACCTGTGCTTGAACCTCTGAGCCTTGGTCACCCCATGTCCAGAGCGGCTTTAGGAGCACATCCCTTTTTGCTTCTTGTGACATGTGCTAGCAGTATGCTCAGCGTGGCAAGACCTCCTCAGCACATCGGCTTCAGCTTGGGCCAGGCAGGCAGTGAAGGAGGAATTAATTTCTTAAAGTTCTTAATTTTGTTTCGAAGGGCTTTTTGTGTCTCTGACAAGCCTACCCAGGTTCTCAGAGGACTGCATGATCGTGGTCAAAGACAATTTGATGCCCAGTTGTCCCAGAGCTGGCTTGACATCCACAGTAGAGGTGACCCTGATTGCAGGTCTGAGTCCTGCCCTTCTGTAGCCCAGCCTGCTCTTTAGGAGCACTGAGGTGTTGCCTTTGCGAGCTCTGTGGAGCCATCAGCACAGGACTGCTTTGCTGGCCCCCTCAAAGGTACCATTCTGCTTCAGATAGGGGTGTAGGAAGCCCCTCAACCACTGCCTCAGGAGACTCTCCATAACTCAGTATGACCAGGAGACGCTTCTGCGTAGGAACGTGGGCTCCGTGTGCCAGTGAGGGAACATGCCACAGGGGAGCAGCATTGCAGAGCATCCTTCCCCACACGCCGGAGCCCTGCGTAGCAGCCAGTGCTTCCCTCGGTAGAGCTCCAGTGCCTTCTGCCTGTCGTGCTGCCGCACATCCTCTCATCCCTCCTCCTTGCCCTCCTAGAGCAAGGCACTGGAAGAGGCCAGGATACTGGCCAAATACTCTACGGTGTGTCACACAGCCAAGCTGGCTTTATGCAGCTTGGCGTTAAAATTGCCTCTGTGTCTGCTACCGGAAGTATTTGGAAATCTTGGCTTCTTGTTTTTGTTCCCTTGTGTTGATTCCTGTCCTTTCTTCTCCACCCCCTCCCCCCCTCCCCCAACCTTATGTCCTGAGCCAGCTGTAAGTAGCTGTGAGCATGGTAGCTAGGAAAACTTGGGCCCTGCTTTATCATCTGCCAATCATTTGTTTGAAACTGTTGATAAAGCAGGAGGTGGGAGCCCTGTCCTGGTGCTAAAGAGGGGTGTACTAAAATGCTGAAAGGGGAGACCAAAAGAGACGGTCTGGAGCTCTCAGCTTGCCCTGAAGCTAAGGGCAAGCAGAAGCTGCCTCCCACATGTCTCTGTGCTGATGTTGGCTGAAGTCAGCGGTGGTATGTGTGTAGAGAGTTCCCAGACCAGACCTCTACTCAGAATGATAATTGAACCGTCCTTCTGCCAAACCTGCCCAGGTTCAATTGGCATCCCGATGCTGATTTGTTCTCTCACTGGCTTTCACAGGGAAACTCACAAAATACTTTTTGAGTGAGTTTGACCTTGAGCTCGCTGCCTTGACCTGCTTTTCACTTCCTACAGATGGAGATGCTTGCTCTCCTGGGCATGTCATGGATGTTTTCCAGGGTAACACAGAGCCTTCTGAAAGGCAGGTTTGGGTGCTGCTTGCATTATTCCTGACCCTAGTGCTTTGTTCCTTGGCCCAAGAAGCCTGCTGTCCTCCTCCCCAGTAACACGTTGCCGTTTGTTCTGCAGAAATCGAGGAGGTGGAAAAGTAAACGAGAAGGGACAGATGCCAACAACCGACCCATCAAAGCCGCTGGGAAAGTTATTATCCAAGATATTTCCTGCTTGCTGCCTGTCCACAAGCTGCTGGGAGAGCTCTACATGTGAGTACGGGCTGGCATCCTTTCCCAAACAAAAGCAGCCATCGTTGGTATGGCTGGGCTTTAATCCTGAAATCACTCAGCACGAATCTTTAAGTGTTTCTGTGCCTTCCTCCTCTGTTCTTGCCTTCCTGCTTTTTTACAGTATCCCTCTCTGCCTGTGAGAGGGGACTTGTCTCCTATAAATCTGAAAAGTGTGATGGGAGAAATTTGTGGTGGTGTATTGTACACAGAGGTTGAACCGGTGCTCCAGCATCACCACTGCAAATCTTACAGGTTCAGGTGTTCATCAGCTAAAGGGAGAAGTTATCAGTACAAATTCTTTCTCAAATCTCATGTTAAACTCCACACTTAAATGCCCAAGTTTAAAAAATTACAGTAAATGCTCATTCTCATTCTTATACTACAAAACTGGTATTAGCTCATGAGGCTTTTTAATTTCAGCAGTATTTGGAATGCCCCATTCCCACGGAGATTTGGTTGTACATGCCAGTGTCTATACAGTAAGTTCTTCTGCTTTAATGGAAAGGATGGAGAAGTTCTTTGAGTTGGTTTGTGGTTTTTTTTTTTTTCCACAAGGGATGTCGTTTTCCAAACTGTCTAATTCAGATAGTTACCAAATCTCTGTTCCTGAATTTTTTCTTCCTTAGCTTTGGTAATACTCTCTGGTCCTTCACAGAATTTCCAGTCTATGGGCATTCAGGGAAGAAGCAGGCTTCCCTTCTTAAAGGAGGGGGAGGGGAAAAAAGAGAGAAAAAAATCTTCCTTCTCTTTTTTCTATATTATTAAAAGTAATGTTCTTTAAAAAGACCTGTTGGACCTTTCTTCCCTGGATGTCTCAAGTGTAAACAGCCTGAGCCTTTTCCATTTGCTGTAAGATCTTAAGCAGTAACAGTGTCAAGTGTCTCGGGAAGATTTGTGATGCTAAGCAGAAAAGCCCGTGTGGGTTTTCTCAGCCCACCTTGCCAGCCTCTCGGAGACTCTGCGGTGGGTGTGTTATCCTACTGGGGAACAGGCTGAAGACCAGTCTGCTTCTCCGCAGCATGCTGCTGTGTCTCTCCAGGTCAGTCAGAGCAGCCCAACAGGCTGAATGGGAACAGGACCGTGTAACTGATGGCACCAGCTTCTAGGGCCAAGAACGAATCTTGGCTTGGTGATAGCCTGGCATAGGTTTGGTCTGATATCTTCTTGGAAGCAGTGCTTCTTAGGATCAATCCCAGCTAGTCTGGAGTGTGTTAGGGAAGGTGAATAGTGGGAATTGCCAGAAGAATGGCAGTGATCCCTGAATAATGGGAGGAAGGGATGGGATCCTGGCCATGCTTGCAGGCTCATGTTGATCTGGAGGTTCTGGGCTACTCACTGCTGCCAGGACTGCTTTCCCCCCATCCCTCTCCACCTTCCTAGGTAATGTGCCAACCAGATCTGAGTTATCTCCTTTCTTTTTAGACTTAATGTGAATAATATCCAGGAGACTTGCCAGAAGAATGCTGCCTCAGCCCTGGCTGTTGGACGGAGGGACCTCGTACAGGTATAATGCTGAATTAGACCTCTTCCTTAGCATGCTGTGCTACCCTCAGACGGCTTGTGCTATCACCTTGATACCTCAAGAGCCAGCTGGGTTCAGCAGTTGTTTCAGGGACTCTCTGGTTGGTGAACTGAGGCCTCTGGAAGAGCCACAGAAGCGGTCTCTACCTCACTGACTCTTGGCATCAGGAGGTTCTTTCCCAGGGCTGCAAGCAGATTGTGTTATGCCATTTGCCAAAATGAGTGAAGCGCATTTTTCAGGGAATTCCTGCAGGCAAAGCGAGGAATGCAGCATACTTTTGAGTCGGTGAATGGAGTAACTGTGCACACCATTGCCTAGCTGCTGTCAGCATTTTCATTGCTGATTTTGTCTTATTTATGTAATCATTCACATTGTTCGGTATTCATCTGCGCTGGCACCAGCTGCTAATTGCAACTAGCTTCTCCCTGAGAGAGTCTGAGCCCGGGCACCCAGCCCCAGAATAGGGCTGGTCACTTCCCTTCAGCTAGCAATAAGCAAAAAAATGGCTATTTTGGCCCATGCTTTTCCATGTGATTAGTCCATCACAACAGGCAGAATGTTTGACAGGATTCAGGAGCGCCTGGAAGAGATGGGAGTGGGCTGGCACTGCCAGAGGAACCTGTGCACCTTTCCTGAGCACTTGGCTCTTTCTAGACCTGGGCAGGGAACAAGCATAGGTTTATCTGATCTAAGCAGAAGCAAACTCAAGCTGTTGTCTTGCTTCTCGGTGGGTTCTGCTAGACCAGGAGAGAGAAGGTAGGTCTGGTTCCCTTTTGTGCTTCATCTTGCTGTCTGGTTTGCCCACATTGGACCAGAGCTTGGGTGGAATAACTTTAGCAAGATTTCTCTTAGATACCTCTGTTTCTTCCTTGTTTTTCCCTGTCCCGTGGACCTCTAGCCTGTATTGAGCTTGCCTTGCTCCTAGCACACATGGAGTACACATAAGATGTGCTCTACAGCAGTGTAGGAAGCGGCATCTTTCCCATTTCCTTTCTGTGCTCTCTTGCATTCAGCCCTGTCCTTGTTTCACTTTCTCTCCTGTTTCTCTCAGGTTTCACAGTGAGCAGCTGTGGGACTACTGTTCCTGGCTGTTCTTTGTACTTGGAGCGCTTGTTTTTTCTTTGCTTTTCTGTGTTGTCCGCTCTCTGATTTCTGCTGTCTTTCCAGCACCGTGCTCCTTTTCCTTTCCTGCTCTTTTTTCATGCCAAACTAGGAGCTTTGCTTTTCCCTGGAATATTCTAATTGTCCCAGTTTGAAAGGCACAGCAGAAAAAACAGACCTAGATCAGTGCTATAGTGACTGAAAAGATTGAGCCATTTTCAGAGGAGAGGATGATAAATGAAGGAGAAATTTCATGTGGAATAGTTAAACTGTTGGAGTAGAAATGGCAAGCTGTACTCCTGTCTGTGCTGGGCTGTGCTAGGAGAACAGAGGTGTTCATTAATGCCTGAGCTAATCAAAAGATACTTTTCATGCAAATAATGATTCGCCAGTAAACTTCCTGCCACCAGACATCTCCGAACCCAAGAACTGCCTCAAATTTAAAACCTTTTAAGGTTTGTGAATAGGAAATGCACTGATAAATCTGTTAAGCTACCCTGACAGGTCTGTGAGACTATAGACTATTATTCTTCAGAGTTTAACCCAAACTCAAGGCAAGTGGGACAGGGAAAGCTTCAGTTTTGTGTCACTCTATGTATTATTTGTAACATGAAAGCTGAAACTGCTCCCTGCTGCCAGGAGAAAAAAAAAAAAGCGCAAGCTCCATTATTATCTGTCTGTGAGTGAATTTGTGCACACCTATGCCCTGGGAGTGTGATTATTTCTAATTGTAGCTTTGATGCTTTTCCTTCCTGTCTGCCAGGTTTGGTCACTGGCCATGGTAGCCACTGATCTCTGTCTCGGACCAAAGTCTGACCCAGATTTGGAGATACCTTGGGCACAACATCCATTTGGACGTCAATTACTGGAGTCCTTGTAGGTGTCTGAATGCTGGGGAGGGGCTGGGGAATGTTTGCTGAAGCAGAACCCTCCATAACTATGTACGTTGTATGGCATCTCTTCAGGCTTGAAATAGTGCCACAGCCTGTAATTTTTCCTCTCTCAAGCCTGAGCTGCATCGAGGGAAGCTGCAAGTGTGTTTATGACATGCAGGAGGCAGCATTTGGCCTCCCGTCCAGTGCCCATGTCTTCTTGGGCTAGCATTGAGCAATAGGCCAGGTGCAGCAGGAGCTCTGCTTTCCAGCAGGCCCACAATGCCCGACTTGGAGATTTTTGGTTTTATGCTCCCCACCTCCTAAATGAGTGTCTTGGTGCAGCTGATTTGTTCACCTTCAAATTCACTGCTGCCATATAGCATTACTGGGAAGTCGTTCTGCTGGTCTGAAAGCCAAGTGTTAGCTGCAAATGTCCTCCTGCCAGTGAATCTGTTCAGGAGGGGACGTAATTAGTAGTTGATGTTATCTCTCGATATACCCTGTTTGGAGGCACAGGACTTGTGTGGTGTGTTTTGCATACAGTTGCGTGACCTAGCTCTTTCTTGCTGTGTGGCAGCAGTGGGAGAGGAGGACAGGTTGTTCTTCATCGCTCTGAGTCTTTGGAACAATCCAGAAACTTCACAGCCATCCAGAAAACCTGTGGTGGGGTTTTGCTTCCTGATCTAGATGCGGGATGCTTGCATGTAGAGGGTTTTGTCAAAAAGACATTGTGGATGGGGGTGAGTCTAATGGTTCCAGCTTTACAGCCAATTAAAATCAGCTCTTTGGACGTTGTTCCCGAAGCTGCACAAACTTGGGATAATCGGGCCACGAACGCCACTGGATTCCCAGAGCTCCCGTCTTTCTCCCACCTGTTAGGCCACCAGTGTTTTCAGGAGGAGGACTTGGCTCCTCAAAGGTGTGATGGAAAAGACAACCCCGTCCTGCAGAGCGCACGTGTCTCCTGTAGGTAGTAATTGTGACCCAAATTGATTTGTGCAACAGGTTATAAATTACTTGTCCTGGAGTCTCGATGCTTTAGCCTCTGAATTCTGCCCAGACTCATACTGTCTGTCCTTTTTCATTTCCCAGGCTGGCTCATTACTCGCAACTCCATGATGTGCAGACTCTGGCCATGCTCTGCAGCGTGTTTGAAGCCCAATCCAGGCTACAGGGCTGCCCAAACTCCTACGGTCCCTTTCCTCAGCGTGCCTCCAACCTGGCCTCCCACAGCCGATATGTATGATCACCGTTTCTTTCCCATTTGTCTTGCATATCTTTGAACATCTCTCATGTAGATGACGTGGTTTCCTCTCCTTTCCCCCTCAACAGCCTAGCTTTACTTCCTCTGGCTCCTGTTCCAGCATGTCAGATCCTGGACTTGGCACCGGAGGCTGGAGCATAGGTACTGAGTTCTGGGGAGTAAGTAGAGGAATCTGACTCCCTTCTGGCCTAGGTTTTAGATGGCTGCTGCGGTGGGGGAAGAAGGAAGTTAGTATTGGCTGTGATTGCAGATGTGCTCTGCCAGAGCAGCTTTCCAGGGTTTGGCCAACGTGATGTGACTCCGTGGCTGGAATTGAGCAGGATTTGCAGTAACCATGTCGATGCTCCTGCAGTCCTGCCCCTCCTGACTTTTGTAGCATGCTGGCTGACTGGGCTTTGGAGAAACTGTTAGAAACACCCTAGACATACCGAGGTAGGCCCCTGGATCGCAGGCTAACCCAGCGCCAAGAGCTCCCACTGCTGCCTTTTCCAGTTGGAAACAAGCAAAGAGAGAGAGACCAGTTTGAACCATTTTGTTTCTAGCCTGGCTATAGCAAGCACTCAGGGTGACTGCCTCCATGCTGCCTGCTGCCGTACGCTTTCCATAGCCCTAGCGCTTTGCACAGTTTGAGGCTGTTATCCATGCCGACTACTCCTGGTAATTCCCTTGTCCTTTATGGTGCCAGGATTAGCTGCTCCATCACCTTCCCAGGGTTCAAGGTCAGGTTGACTGGCCTTCCCAGGGTTCAAGGTCAGGCTGACTGGCCTGCAGTTCCCTGGGTCATCCTCCTTGTCCTTTTTGTCAAGACTTGTCAAGACGGGAGTGACATTTGCTTTCCTCCGGTCCTCAGGCACCTCTCCCAATCACCACTATCATTCAGCGATTATTGAGAGTGGCCTCGCAATGTTATCAGCCAGCCAATTCCACAGGGTTCAGGGGGAAAAAGCAATGCTGTGCTTCTTTCTCTTACTGGAGAAACAGCAGCGGTTGGGAAGGCTGGGTTCTTGGTGCCGTGGATACCCGCAGCCTGAGGAGGTTTTCTGATGAGCTGTGAAAGTGTCAAAGACAAGTCACTCGTAAGGGCTGCAGTGTCAGAGTTGAAGCTGTTGGCTGATTCCTGGTGATATACACGGCCTGGGGCAGCATCAGCCCTTTTAGCACCAAAGCTGTAACTTTTCAGTGCAGTATCAGGGCATCTGTGACAGGGGGAAGAGAGGAGAATGGGGGTTAACAGCGCTGATGTTGTCTTGTAGCGGTTATTAGCGGTCTTCTCCCTGCCCCCGGGGCAGTGCCTTACATACAGAGGCCCCTTTGCGTAAGAGCAGCCCGGTGATGAGAGAGAGTCCTCTCTCTCTAGGAAAGGGGAGCCCAGACCTGCCAGGGATAGCGCTCCCAAGCAAACTCCATGGGATTGATTCCCTGGATACTTTTTGTCTAAAGTGGGAGGCAAAAGGGATGCCTCCGCGTTAGATTTCTCTGCCTGGTCATCTCCATTCCTGTCCTGTCACCAGAAGTGCAGTAGCAGCACTTGGCAAGTAGAGGTTGGCACGTAGTTTTCTGAGGCAGGGCAGTGGTTGTAGGAATGCAGAAGGTGATACCGCCACGTCTTAGAGAGAAAACTGGGGTGTGCGAATGTGTGGTCTTCCACGTCTCCTTCCCCACCCCGTTTTTGAGGCGGTTGCGCTCGTGAGCGCTGCGCTTTCTGGGGTGCGCTCACAACCTTTTCACGCTTGCAGCAAACAAAGACACGGAGCAGACTTCCACTCCCTGGTGCGAGTCTTCTCCGGATGACTTCCGCTACGGAAACCTGATGTATCCCGACCATCGGGAGCGTGAGAAAGACCAGCATGAGAAAAACAAAAGGTAGGTGATGGCATGCCTCGGGGGGTACTCCGGGAGGCGTGACTCTGTGCCCAAGTCAGCTGGAACTCTGTAGCCGGGTCTCTGTGGGTGCTGTGAAGTAGCACGCCTGCGCCTAGACCTTTTCATTCAGGTAGTTCTTTGGAGAAGCTTCGTGCTGCAGATCATCTCTGCTGGGATTGCATACGATGCATCTGTAAGTGGCCATGGTGGGGGTCCTGGCGGGTAGCCCACCCATTCTTCACACCCTTGAGTGCAGAATAAGTGGAAGGCCAGAGCAGCTGGCATTCAGCAGGGTTTCAGCAATGCATGGGAAGTAACGTGCCGCTCTTCTAGCAGTGAGAGCTGGTTGCGTAGCTATCACTGGGAAGAGGATTGCAACCAGAGGCTCTGGGAGTCAATCAGGTGGATGACAACCCTGTTTATTCCTCTAGGCTCCTGGATCCTGCCAACACTCAGCAATTCGATGACTTTAAGAAGTGCTATGGAGAAATCCTTTATCGCTGGGGCCTGCGAGAGAAGCGGGCCGAGGTTCTGAAATTTGTCTCTTGTCCTCCTGATCCCCACAAAGGAATCGGTGAGTGCCTGCTCCAGCTGCCCAGGCAGAGTCACGGCTCTGCCGTAGGAGCTTAGGGATGAAAAGTGTCCATCGCTCTGCCAGCAAATGGTTTTAGCTTTTTTCTCAGCTCTGGGTGGAGATGAGGCTTGCAGATGTTGGTTCAAGGCTTTTGTAGACTTGTAGCATCTCTCCAGTGAAGCTGGAAACGCACATACTGCTACACTAGCAGTGTTCAGCGGTTTATGCTGATGGCTGTTCTTTATTCCCTCTGAATAAGAGCCCAGACATGCCTTGTCCTAATCTCTGATTCTGGGCTGAAGTGTCCGTCTAGTGCGTGCATGAAATTGCAAGATATCTAACTGTGGGTGAGCTAGCCAAGAAACAGGCAAATAGAACATTTCTCCCAAAATATTTTCAGCAGCGTTAAGTGCCCCAACAGCTGCCAAAATTGTCTTCTCCCTAGGCCTCTGGGAAGAAATGCCCTTAACCTGGGAGGAGAGAAGCAGGTGAGAGATGCCAGAGCAGCAGTGGTTGTCTCACCTTCTCACCTGGGACTCCTCCTGGGGAGTAACTAGAGTGAAAATTCGTGACTTCAACCACGCCATGGCTAACAGTCACGGCACTGGTATACAGTGCGCTCTCTGCTCTCTCCGTGATGAGAAACAAAGGCCGTTCTCGTTTGCTCCTAGTTACACTTCAGAGAGATGTGAGGCAGATGAGTGCAGCGGGAAGCCTTCATCTCCGCAGCGTGTGTCAGCATGTTCTGAGCTAGAAATCTGTCACGCGTTCCCAGCCGCCAGCAGTTCAGCCGTCAGGGGAATCGGTGGGCCAGACTGTGCCTGGGCATGCTGATTGCCCGTCTCTCTGCTCCCATACGGAGACCAAACTGAGACCTCTGTAAAATACCATTTTTCCCCCCGAAGGAGATTTGAGGCAAATCTCTTGGGCTGTGGGTTTGGGGAACTCATCTGTTGAACAGCAGGGGCTGCTTTGTCCATGACGTGGACTGTGAGGGTGGTGAGCCCCTGGCCCAGGTTGCCCAGAGAAGCTGTGGCTGCCCCATCCCTGGAGGTGTTCGAGGCCAGGCTGGATGGGGCTTGGAGCAACCTGGTGTGGTGGGAGGTGTCCCTGCCCAGGGCAGGGGGGTTGGAACTAGATGATCTTTAAGGTCCCTTCCAACCCAAACCATTCTATGATTCTGCCAGCACTAATTGTCTTGCTCTCTGTTTCTTTCCTCTGGCCAGAGTTCGGTGTGTACTGCAGCCACTGCCGCAGCGAGGTGCGCGGCACCCAGTGTGCCATCTGCAAGGGCTTCACCTTCCAGTGCGCTATCTGCCACGTGGCGGTGCGAGGCTCCTCTAACTTCTGCCTGACCTGCGGACACGGAGGCCACACCAGCCATATGATGGAGTGGTTTCGCACCCAGGAGGTGTGTCCCACGGGCTGTGGGTGCCACTGCCTGCTGGAGAGCACCTTCTGAGCAGTCCTGATAGTGGGGTGCCCGTGAACTGGGTTTAATATTTAATTCCCAAGGCATGTCGAATCAGCTCTGCTCCGCAGTGTCTGGAGCAGATGCCACGGGGAGCTGCAGCGGCATGTCCTGGCGATGCGCTGCGGTGACGTTTTACAGGTGCTTCCAGTATTCCTACGCTTCCCAGGTTGCTTTCAGACCCATTTGACCAAACTCCCCGTGTCCATTGCTGGCGATGGATGCCAGACCAGAAAAATTGCTTTCTCTCCTGCAGAAAGGTGTGTGAATATTGGCTGTTCTCCGTTGGGATGAGGAGGTGTTAAAAAGCTCCTTTGGAAAGGGCTCGCCTGGCAGAGCCAGACTCGCTCCAGCTACGTAGTGTCTTGCCAGGTGCCTCCTTATGGGAGCTCAAAGTGAGCAAAATAGTTGTCTTTGCACAGTTAAGGCAGAAATAATTCACAAGCAACGGTGAGCTCTAAAGGCGAACTGTAAACTGCGCTCAAAGAGCAAATAGTCCGTGGGACTGTGCTCAGAGTGACTTTTCAAAACGACAGGGTCCTTATTTTGAACGGCTGTTTACAGGGTTTAGATTACCCCGTAAAGCAGAAGAATGAAATGACATTTTTCAGGATTAGTTCCTAAATAGCTTCCTACTCGCTGGTCAGTCCCTGCGGCTGGCGTGAAAGCCAGCCGCGCGCCCAGGGGCACGAGGATGAGTTGCTTTCTTCCAGCAGTTTTACTAACCTCGCTCTTGAGGCGTCTCCATCTCCTGCTCTGACGGGGTGATACGATGCACTTTAACTTGCCTGTCCCTGCCTTCTCAGTGACACATCCTGGTGACCTGAGAAGGGCATCTGCCTTTTGACTTTGGGATCCACGCAGTGTTCCCATGGATCTGAGGGTGTTTCGGAAAGCTTTTTGCTTCCTTACTGAGAAAACACAAGGAGGACGCTTGCTCCGTGCAACTCCTTCTGGCTGTTTTCTCCAGGCTCTATGGGTGGAATTGATGAATAATTTGAGATTTGCTTGAGTGTGGGGGATGGGGGAGGCTCCAGGGCTGGGGAGGCAGCAATTTCTAGGGGGAAAAAAGGGGTTTTGGAAGGGTGGTGGGATTCACGGAGGCAAAAGGTTTGTGCCTTTCCTCCCTGTGGAGCTTCAGTTGGAGAATATAGGGGAGCTGTTCGGGTCCCGGGGATGCTGCTGGGCGGTTGTGTGCACACCCCGGGCACGCAGCCTGTGCCTCTCCTGAGCTTCTTCAGCCCGGGCTTTGGTTTTTGGGCAAACGTGTGGTGAGGGATGAGCCCGCTGGAGTTACCCGGCCCCGATCCCCTCCTCCCACGCTTCGCCTGCTGAGCCGGGACGCGTTCCCTGCCCGCTCCCACCCTTTGTGCTAGCTCGGCCTGGGGGATCCTGCCGTGGAATGAACACATGGTGTATCTTAAACATGAAAACATTAAAATTATTTTTTTTTAAGCACTGTTCTGATAGAACTTGGTGTTGCTGTGCTAGTTCTCCCTCTGTGGGGAAGCTCTCCCTCCCAGCAGGGGGGGTTCAGCGTTGCACCCCACAGCCCTCTCCCTGCACCCCAAAGCGGGGGTCTCACTCCGGATGCCTGTGCCTGATGGCGGCAGCAACCTGCAGTAGCTGGTGGCGGTCACCGGCTGCCACCGGCACCCCCAACCCTGGCTCTCGCGACACCTGCCTTCCTGCAGGGATGATGTGATGGCGTGTGGCACCCCGATGCCGCGCCGGTCTGGGAACCGCCTGCAGGTCCCAATGCACCTCTTGCGAAAATGAAGCCGGGGTGGCGTCCTGAGCTGCCGGCAGATCAAACCCCGCCGTCCTGCAGTTTGGGGAGGCCCCGGGCAGCGTCTGTGCCCCCAGCAAGCTGGCACGTCCTGCCCGGCGCCATGGTGGCCCTCGGGCGAGGGTGCTCCAGGCCGGGAGCCACAGGGTGAGGGCTCCCACCCTACGCCTTCCTACGTGACAGCCATTCAGCTCGGAAGTATTTTCATTTCCATGCTCGAGTGCGCGTGTAGGCTGGAAGGGAAAGGAGCCTTGTTATTTAAAGGTGACGGACCGACAGATCGTGGCATTTATGGGTGTTATTACAGCTCATTACAGTCTATCTCCATAGTATCTGAATACCTCTGAGGTGGAGAGCGGCTGGTGCTTCGGAGGAAGGCGGAAAAGCACTTGCCGTGGCTGTTTGTGCAACCCTAGGGAGGTAGGTGGAATTTCTTCCTGGACACTGCAGGCGTTTGTCTGGCACCCTGCAGCATGTGCAGCAGTCGCGTTGGGAGCGGCCTCGCTCAACGCTGGAGCGACTCTTGCAAGGAAACAGGAATGGCTTACTCTGGCCCGCCAAGAAGAGAAATGCGTTGCCTCCACTGTGTTCAACAGCCCCTGTTTGGAATAAATGGTCAGAAATGGGGTGTGCTGCTGCAGCGGTGACCCATGCCGGCCCCCTCCTCTGCTCTGCCCCCTGGCAGCTTGTCCTCTTGCCCACCTTGCTCTTTGGAATAACTTGGCAAAGCGCAAAAATATCCCAAATCTGGCCAAATCTCACTCCATTTCAGGCTTTAGCGGGTCTTGGCACAGTGCGTGCCCAGCTCTGGGGACGCTGCTAGACCATGGTCCGTCCTGGGGAGGGGGGTGGCTCCCCCATACATTCTGCTGGTGCAGGAACTGGGAGGCATCGAATTAAACTGGGCGCTTGGGGGGAGCGAGCTCCTCGCAGGCCCCATGGGAAGGTGCGAAACCCCTTCCCACGGGCCATGGCCAGGGCCATGGGTTTGCCAGGAGCAACCGGGTTCATCCTGGAGCAGTGCTGATGGGGAGATGCCACTGCTCTTCCACCCTTCCCTGCCCACGGCTGCTGGCCATGGCAGAGGACGCCAAGCGTGGGGGACTTTGGGGCGACCCCCAGAAGCTGCTTTGGCATGCTGTCCCTGAGCTGCCAGCTGAGCGTGTCCCCAGGGCTGTTACCAGCACATCAGTGCTGGCTTTCCTGATGGTGGCTGGAAGAAAAAGCTCCCACCACAGCCCCCACTGTGCCCCCGGGGCCACCGCTGGCTTGTTAAGCCCTTTTTGTGCTCGGCGGGGCTGTGAGGAGCGTGGGGTGCCTTCCTGGCCCGGCTGAGGCTCCATACGTGGAGCAGGAAGTTTAATCCCTGCTGATCAGAGATAGGAGGAATGATGATATGGGAGACCGTGCCAAGGAAAACCTTTCCCCATGGATGCTGCCCCTTGCAGCGTCCGCGCTGGCCCCCTCCCGGCCGCAGCCCCATTAGCCCAGCGTCAGCCTGGGCCAGGGCTGCGGGGCCCGATCCTGCCCTGAGCCCAGCGGCACATTCCTGCCCTCCCTCTCCCTGCGCCGGCCCGTCTGCCGGGTGGGTAAAACCAGTTGGGGAACTGATGAGCCAAAGCCATTCGGCTGCTCTTGTTTCAGCCAAGGCTGATCATCAACCGGTTCCGCTCCCCCCATGCTGCTCACCCCGGGGGTGGCACGGTGCGGGGACAGGGATGGTGGTGAGGAGGGCTGGCATTTGGCGCTGTTACAGCGGTGTCCGCCATACAGTTCAGTCCCAGCACTGTCCTTTTCCCATTGCCACCAGTGCTTGGTGCATCCCTGCTCCAGGGACTGACATGGTCCCCCTGATCCCCATCTCCAGAGCTGGGGGGCAGCTCGCCCACCCTGGGGACACCCCTGTCCCTCGCATGGGGGACAGAGCCCCTGCCACGGACCCCGGGAGCCGTCAGCACCCTCTAACGAGGGAAGAAGGGGTGTCAGCTCACAACAGGCTTGATGATGTCCCCAAGTCCTGCTGCAGAGGAGGCTGGGGACGGCAAACCCTGCACGCTCAGGAGAGGACGGCAGCAGAGACCCACCAGTGGGTGCACCCTGTGCCGTGATGGGGAACCTGGGGCTGGCGAAGGCTGGACCCTCCCCCCAGCCCCATGCTGGGGCCACCAGCGAGCCACAGCATGGGCTACCTGAGGGACCTGGACACCCGAAAACCCGGGGCGTCCTGTGCATCCCCCCCAGCTCCGTGGCCATCACCGTGGCGCCCAGCCTGCCCTCCCTTGCCCTGGGGTGCCGGTCGGGATGTGGGTGGGAATGGAAGGAAATGCCTTTCCTGGGTTTCGCCGTGCCCTGGGGCTGCGGGGAGAGGCCGGGACAGACCGGGAAGCCCATGGGACGCCATCAAGGATGCCCCAGTGGGGTGACAGCTGGGATGCACCCCATGATCCCACCTGCACCCCACCATGCAGCCATGGCACCTGCATTGGGGGTCTGGGGTGCCCTGCCGGTCGGGGCTGTGGGTGCAGCGGGCTCCGGCTCGCCTGGACCCGCCTCTGCCCCCACACTCGCCCCAAAAAAAACCCTTAATCCTGGCCCAGGAGCAGCTCTGACGCCCCGGGGGAGGGGCTGCAGCATGGCTGAGCGCACCCACCGGCACCCGCAGTGGTGAACCCCACTGCTGTCACCGCCCACACCCAGCCACCCCAACGTTTGCCGGCACGTGGCCTTGTGCTCAAGCGTGTCACCCCAAAGCACCCCCCCAACCCCAGCGGCTGCTTGGCAGCAAGGATTTCCCCCTAAAATGGGGAGAAAAGCTCCTTTTTCTCGTCCTTCTTTCTGATTTCTCTCTCTGTGATTCTCTGGGGGGGGTTGGGGTTGCTCGGCATCCCATGTCGTCCCCCCCCCGGGCTAATTGCATGCGTGAAATTTAATTAAATATTGAAATAAACCTGCAAACAGCCGGGGGGGACATAGCGCCTCGCAGCAAGGAATGCCGGGGGGGTGGGTGGCCCCAGGAGGGACCTCCGGAGGGACCCCACTCTCCTGGGGGGGTTCTGAGCAGGGACTGGGGGTCCCTCTGCCCTGGCCACCGCGGTGCTGGGGGGGGGGGGGGCCTGGGAAGGGTGATACCCCCAGGGATGCCCCATTCCCCCCCATAACTCCCTGAGTCTGCCTACACCCCCCAACTAGCCCCCCGGCGTGCCCACGTACCCCCCATCCCTCCCCCGGGGATGCCCATACTCTGCTTCCCCCCTCCCCCTATTATACACCCATGGGTGACCCATACCCCCCCCAATTCGCCCCCCACACCTGCCCCCACTCCCCCACCCGTGGGTGCCCCATACCCCCAGTTCAGCCCCTCCATCTGTCCCCATTCCCCCCATCACCCACCTGTGGGTGCCCTGTACCCCCAATTTGCCCCCCCATCTGTCCCCATTCCCCCACCCCTGGGTGCCCCGTACCCCCCATTCCCTGCCCCCCCTTTGCCCCCACTCCCCCACCCCTGGGTGCCCCGTAGCCCCCCATTCACCCCCCCGCTTTTGCCCCCGATTCCCCCCACGCCCTCCCCGTGGGTTCCCCATCCCCCCCCCGAGGACACCTGCCGAGGGGGCGGGGCCCCCCGCCCAACCCCCGCCCAATCCCCGCCCCCCGCTCCGTCCCCACCCAACCAGAGCGGGGGGGGCGTGGCGAGGCGCGCGGCATATGCATGTATGCAGATGAGCAGGTGCGGGCACAGCGCGGCGACACCGACGGACGGACGGACCGACTGACGGGCGGACCGACCGACCGACGTCTCGGGGAGGGGGCCGGGGCCATGGCGGCGCCCCCGCGCTCCTTCAGCGCCGCCGAGGTGCGGTCGCGCTGCGCGCAGGGCGCCTGCCTGGTCCGCTGCCGCCGCCGCCTCTACGACCTGAGCGGCTTCGTTCGGCTGCACCCGGGGGGGGAGCAGCTGCTGCGGCGCCGGGCCGGCACCGACGTGAGCGCCGCGCTGGACGGGCCCCCCCATCGGCACTCCGCCAACGCCCGCCGCTGGCTGGAGCAGTACTACCTGGGGGAGATGGAGAGCGGCGACGAGCAGGTACCCGCGGTGACGGGCTGGGCGGGACACGGCGTCTGCGGGGGCTACGGGGGGTCCCGGGGCCGGGATATATAAGGTCCATAGGGTGTCGCCGGGTCCGAGGTGTCCTGGGTTGTACAGAGTCTATAGGGTGCCCCAGGGCCAGGGTGTCCCGCGTCTGGGATATATAGAGTCCATAGGGTGTCCCAGGGCCAGGCTGGGTGGGATCCAGCATGTACAGAGTCTATAGGGTGCCCCAGGTCCAGGATATATAGGGTCTATGGGATGTCCCGGGTCTACGATATACGGGGTCTATAGGGTGTCCTGGGTCCAGGCTGGCCAGGGTCCAGGGTGTGCGGAGTCTATAGGGTGCCCCAGGACTGAGATGTCCCAGATTGTACAGTCTATAGGGTGTCGCTGGTCTGGGATATACAGGGTCTATGGGGTGACCCAGGTCAGGGGTGTCCCTGGTTGTACAGAGTCTATAGGGTTGGCCCAGGATCGGGGTGTCCCGGTTCTGGGCTGGGCGGGATCTGGGGTGTGCTGAATCTATAGGGTGCCCCAAGGCTGGGGTGTCCTGGGTCCAGGATACACAGAGTCTATAGGGTGTCCTGGGTCCAGGCTGGGTGAGATCCAGGGTGTATGGAGTCTATAGGGTGTCCCAGGTCCAGGGTGTGCAGAGTCTATAGGGTGTGCCAGTTCAGGGGTATCCCAGGTGCGGGATGCACAGAGTCTATAGGGTGCCTCAGGTCCGGGCTGGGAGGGTTCTGAGCAGTGCAGGGTCTATAGAGCACCCCAAGTCTGGGATGCGCAGGGTCTGAGCCATATGGGGTCTATAGGGCACCCTGGGCATGGGCTGTGCAGGGTCCAAGCCCTATGGGGTCTATAGGTCACCCCAGGTCCAGTCTTCTCGGGGTCCAAGCCGTACAGGGCATGCAGAGACTGCATGGGGTCTGGGATGCATGTGGCATGGAGTCTTTGGGGCACATAAAGAGTGTATAGGGCACCCAGGTCCAGGTCTGAGCCCTATGGGACATGGTGGGTGTTGGGCCTGAGCTGCATGGGACACTCGGGGTCCTGGCTGTGGAGAGCTAGGGGTGTACGGGGCACAAGGGGTTGTATGGGCCAGGGGGTGTTGGAGGCTCCCAGGGTCCTGCGCGCATGATGCCTGAGGTGTATGGGGTGCAGAGGTCCCGGGTGCATGGGGCACGATGGCTCCGGGGAGGTCTGTGGGGCTGCCAGCATCTATGGGGCTGGGGTCTGTGGGGCCTGAGATGCAGAGGATCCAAAGACGTATAGGGTCCGGGCTCCTCTGGGCCTGAGATGGACCGTGTCCCAGGTGCACAGAGCCTGGTATCTGTGGGGTCCTGCCCCACACTCGCATCCCGCCCTGTCCCGTTGCTGGGAGGTAGGGCTGATGGCTTACCCCAGCATGGCGTGGAGCTGCTGGGGTCTCCAGAGGGGAGCAGGAGATGGGGACGCACAGTTTGGGGTCAGTTTGAGCAGGGCCATGTGGCAGGGGTTGGGCGATGAAGCTGGACGCCCTCCCTGACATCGCCGGTGCTCAGCCAGGGACCGGAGTGCTGTGCTGGGCACCGGGGCTCACCGGCGATGGGCAGCCGCTGCCAGGAAAAGGAGCCTGGCCACCTCCATAACTGTCCCAGCATGGGGCAAGAGTCGCCGTGACTCAGCACCATCCTTGCCATGCCAGCCCTGTGCTCAGCCCAGGCGGAAGGGAAAACACCCTGGGAAGCGCTGCTGCCGGGTGAACTTCCAGGAGGCAGCATGGCACTGGCCGCTGCCACCCCCATTCCTGGCCCTCACTGGCACGCCGTGGGCAGGACGCCTGAGCAGCGGGGCCAGCCCAGCCCCCTTTACCAGCCCCAGTGGCCATTTACCCCCTCCGGACACCCTGGCAGGGTCGGTGACCGGCCGGTCCCTCTGCACTGATGTTTGCACTCCCCGGTTCTCCTCCTCCCCGCGACGCAGCTTCCATCGGTGGCAGCGCCACAGACAGGGCTTTGTTTGGCCTCAGTGTGATGCCCGCTCTTCCCCTGGATCCTGGCGATAGCACCTCCTCTGTTGGGACACTGGTTGCCACTGCCGCCTCCTCCTCCTCCTCCTCCTGGCAGGCGTGACGAGCCTGACGGGTTGGGGCAAAGGAAGGTACCGGACAAACGAGTTCTTGCGCCGCAGCCTGCGCCGAAGGGAATTGCCACTGTCCCAATGCAAATACACGGCGTGATAACGCCAGGGCACAGGGAGATCAGACACTGCCTGGCACTAGATAAACCATCCCAGGCTGTAACACAGCGGACAGGAGGAGGGAAAAGAGCCGCCTGCTGCACGGCAAGGCTGCGGCTGGCGTGAACCTGACATATGAGCTGCTCTGCTGGGCTTGCTGCCCCCAAAAATCCCCATTGGAGGGAGATGGGGGGGAGAGTCGATGCCCTTGGTGGCACTTGGGTTCCTGCTTTGGCTGCTTTGGGGCAGCCGTACCCCAAGCAGCTCTTCGAAGGAGGTGTCGCATTGCCCCGATCCGGCTCCAGAGCCCTGGTGCTTCTCAGAGGTCCCAGGGCTGCACCGTCCCCGTGCCCTGATGCGGCTCCAGACCCCCATGGCTATGCTGGTGCCTCTCGGAGGTCCCAGGGCTGCTATCGTCCCCATGCCGAGGGATGCGGGAGCCACGCAGGCATCCAGCATCCCTCCCCCCGCTGACACCCAAGGGACTTGGAGGGTTTTGCAAATGAGTTAAAGAAAATATGTGTTAATGCAGGAGAGGCGACGGGGAAGATGAGAGCCAGCCTTCATCCCGCCGACACCCCTTCCTTCAGCTCCATCCCTCAGCTGCAGGTCCCTCTTCTGCGTCACGCAGCCTCATTTGGCTATGGACAAATTAACCCCCAAACTTTTTATCTATGCAAACAGAATGTATAGGGGAGATCAAAGGGAGAAGCCATAATTACCCAAACTAGACGGTGGATTTTCACAGCCTCGCTAGAGGGAAACTGGATCATCTAATTACCCCTCCAAATTTAAGCAACGAGAGACTTTCATCACTGCCTCTCTGGGGTGTGTGACGTGGCCTTGAGTCACCATAAATCCCCCATTTCTCTCGGGGCTGGGGTCCTCCCCTTCCTCGCGCCGCGTGTCGGGCTTGTCCTGGCTCTCCATCCCAGCCCCAGCTCGCTTCCACGTAGGCACTTGTGTGTCCTTCGGTGTTGTAACAAGAAGTGGCTTATTTTTTTATCATTATTATAGGGATAAGTTACCTTCTACCTCCTTGCTGCGCCCAGTGTTTAATGGGCGCTGAGACGCAGCCCTGTGGGGCTCCATGAGCCGGGGACAGCCATGCTGGTGGGACGGTGATGCTGGGAGCGTGCCACCGCGGGTGGGGACCTCCCCTGGGCTCCCTGCCCCTCCTGGGGATGTCCTCCTGCTACGTGCCAGAGCCTGAACGCCCAACACGGCTTTGTCCCGTGAGAACAGCAGCAAATCGAGCCATTTTGGAGCTCAAGGAAGGCGATGGAGGGGCATGGCAGGGCGCACATTTGACGCGCTGGGCAGATGGGCACAGGTGGAAAAAGGGGATCTGGGGCCGCTGATGGAGCGGTGGCATCGCCCCGTGTGGGCCAGGTGGGGGGTTTCCAGCTCCTCCTGCATCCCAGACACATGGGCCCCTCCCGTCTGTCCCTGCTCCCATGCCAGCTGGATTGTGGCTTGCTGTTAACACCCCGAGCACTGGCGCGGGGAGGCACAGCGGGCACCGGACCGGCGCTGAGCTCCTTGCAGGGCAGTGGGACGCTTGGAGGCGGGGGCCACTGGGCCACCCAGTCACCGCCTGATGCCGTGCCGCAGGTGTTTGGCCCCATTGCCTGCCGGCGGGAGAGCCGGCACCTCACTGGTGCGGCCGCTCACCGGGGCGGCGGCGCAGGAAGGCGGCACTTTCATAGGCGTTAACTTTCCCTTCGTTACATCAGGCCTCTTACGCGTCTTTCCTGGCAGGACCTGTTTGCCTGGGGGATGACTCGGCTGCATCAGCATCACCCACGGGCAACGGGCAGAGCTCAGCACTCACAAAGACCCCTTCAGCCTCCTTCCAACCCGCCTTTTATTTGCAGGAGGAGGAGGACGGGCAGAAGCCCCAGCGCCCCTTCGGGTGCTGGTGGGGCTCAGTCTCCGTGGGGGTCCCTGCACACTCAGGGCAGGCAGGAGCTTGCCGCCGCTCCGGGGAGCAAGCCGGGGCACGCAGGCATGGCTCACACCCCAGCCGGGACTTTGTGTGCCAACCCCGGGGTGAACAAGAGGAGAGCCTTCCTCCTGCTCCCTGGCCGAGGAAGAGGAGGAGGAGGTGACTCAGGCAAGGCTGGACAGGTGCTGCCGTAGCACGCAGGGCAATGGCACCTCACCAGCGGCACCCATCCTCCCCATCCTGGGTGCTGCTGGCAAGGTGGGGTCTGAACCCCTCGTCCGCCTCCCTGCCCTGGGGGAACAGGGAAGCCTCTGGCTGCAGCGCGGTCCTTGGGCATCCGTGGGCAGGGGAATTGGGGGCATGTGGACATTTTGGAAAGGGGAGGAGAGGTGCCAGAGTGTTGCGCCAGCCCGGCTTTCTTAAGCATCCTTCCTGCTGCCAGCGAGGCTGCAGGGCAAGCCTTGAGGTGGGCTTGTTCCTCGGGGCATGGAGAAGCCATCTCTTAAAGCCCAATTTTCTTCCAAAGCACCCGCTTTGGGGAGGAGGCGAAACCAAAACTTGACCATCCTCGGCTGGGTTTCCAGGCATCCGGCCTCCTCCAGGGTTTCGGGATGTCTGGCTGGAGGACAGAGCATGCAAAGCTGAAAATATCGGTGGGGGGGGAACATGACACTTGCAGAGGGAGGAGCAGTGCTTCATGGCATCAGTGGTAAAATTGATGCCTCCTCAAGTCCAGCCTGTCTGGAAATGTCCCCTGCCCTGCCCTTGGGGCTGGGTAGCGCAGCTCCCATTCCAGTGGGATGAGGCTTGAAATCTGGCTAGCCCAGGAAAGGGGATGGGAGCCCGGCTGGCAAGGAGTTCCCGGTGTCGGCAAACAGTGCCTGGGCCCTGCCTCGGCGTCACCAACGTGGCACAGAGTAAAGTCCTGCCTGTCCTCGGTGAGGTGACACCCATCCTCCTGCATCCTGGCTCCTCTGGCAGGGGGTTATTCCCCATCCGGGATGCAATGGGATTGAAGGGAATGGGAGCAGCAGGGAGAGCATCCGCGGCTGCCAGGAGAAAATCTTTCCTCCCTGCAAGCAGCACAGCTGGGACCGCCGGCGGGCATTGCTGTGCCAGGGCTGCCGGGCCGTGCCGTACCCTGCTGCCGGGTTAATGGGTAACTCAAGGTGACAAAGTGGGAGAAAAGGCATGTTTGGCACGTCCTGCTCGGCCAGCCAGCAGGCTGCCGGGGGGCACGGCCGGCTGGGGGCTTGCATGGGCATGCTGCCATCTCGCCAAGTCCCCCAGCTGGCGGCAGGGCCGGCGCGGGAGCTGGCAGGGCTGTGGAAGGAGGCCGGTGCTGGCAGCCGGCAGTGCGTTTGCTTCCAAGCATCAGAGGAGGCCGGTTTCTCCTGTTTCTCTGCCAGCCCTGGCAGCGGGATGGCAGCCCGGGCTCCATCCCACTGCCGCCACACCGGCGCGTCCCCCCCGGCTTTGGTGTGCCCTCTCTAGCCAAAACCAGACCCCCACCCCACCTCGCCCAGCCCAGCGTCGCCATGCAAAGGCCACTTTGTCTTTTTTCGCTGGGGCGACCTGCAATTTTTCCTCGGTCCATGCCCGGAGCCAGGGTGGTGGCACCGGCCATGCCGCGCTCCCTGCCGCTGGCAGCCCAGCTCCCTCGGGGACTGAAACGCTGAGCTGGGCTTAGCCGGGTGGAGAGGAGGTAGCCCAGCGCCGGCGTTGTGACCGCTAACCCGGCAATGCTGGTGGCTTTTCCAGCAGTGGCGCTGGCTCTGGCTGGTGCTCACTGGGCTGCTAGCCCCAGGGAAGGTGAGCAGTGCCATGGCACTGCCGGTCTGGGAGGGGAAGGGCTGGCCCAGGGCGCTTTGGAGCACCATAAGCCCGGTGGGGTTGTCCCAAAATTGGGCTTGGCGGGTGTTTTCCAAAAAAAACCCAAGCGTGCGATGCGTGGGGCAAGGTTGGCAGAGCAGCAGAGCTCGCCAGCAGCCGCATCCCTCAGGAACCGGCTCTGCAGGAACTGTCTGACTTAAATTCATCGGATATTTTCCCTTATTTATTTAGCAGGCGGGCGCGAGTTCGCTCTGCCTGTGCCCCTGGGTGGCATGGCCACCCCTGTCCCCAGCAGTGTCTGCCACCGGTGCTTCACCCTGGGGCTTTCCCCTCTCTTTCCAGAGCGACCCTGAGCCGGTGGATGAGAAGGAGGTGGAGGCTGCAGCCCGGACACCATCGCAGATGGATCCCCGCTGCAAATCGGTGGATGAGGAGAAGGTCAGAGCCGGGGTTTCCTCCGGCACGCTGTTTGCTGGAGTGCTCTGGGGCGGGGGGGGAGACTGGATCCCCTCTTCCCCGCATGAGCACCAGCTTTCTGCTGGGTGTGGGAGGGATGCCGGGAGGGATGGGAGCTGATCTGGCTGCTCCTGCCCTTTCTTCCAGAGCAGCCGGCATGAATTTATTGCCCGGTGCAGCCATGCCGGGACGCTCCTGCACGGGCGGCGATGGCTTTCTCTTGACAGCGGTTGTGCCCTTCGAGCGGGAGGCACTGCCAAGCCACACCTTGCTTGCTTTATTCATTATTTTTTTTCCCTGTGATGTCTTTGTTTATTTTTTTCATTTTTGCCTCTTGAGTGAGCACGGGTAATGAGCGCTAAGGGATGCCCTGGCCCAGGCAGGGTGCTCCCCGTGTGCGCAGGGTGCTCCCTGCCTGCCACCTCCTCTCCAAGCACGCACAGGAGCAGGGATTTGTCCCCAAGGTGCCTTTGGATGTCCCTGCCTTCCGCGGCACCGTCTGGCCGCCGAGGGCATGGCCCCAGCTCGTGGGTGAGCGTGCTTTTATCTTGCAAAAGGATTTTTTTTTTTTTTGAGCAGGAGAACACCTTTCACCCCCCCACCCCCATCTTAATATTTCACCGCTGACCGCCTTCAAAAACAAACCTGCCACCCCAAAGCGACCTTTTCGCTCTAACTTCTCCCCTGCCTCCCCGACGGAGGGTGTCTCAATCCCGTCTCTATCTCCATTCCCACACACCCGCTGCCAGCTGAAGTTGTTTCCCCCATCGAGGCGATCACCTCCATCCCTGCCTGCAGCAAGAGCCCCAAAAATACCCACGGCCACCTCGGCTCCTTGCCCTGCAATGCCCTGAACCGAGCCATTTACCCCTGCCACTGCTGCCAAATGACCGGTGGCATGGTGCTGGGGTTGCCGCACTGGCACAGCATGGTGCAGGAGGGCCAGTGGAGAGCTGCCAGGTGCAGGGCTCGGCCAGGCGAGCGCGGTTTCTGTCCCGGGGGCAGGGGTGCGACCGAGAAACCACCTTATCTGGCCAGGCCCGCAGAAGACGTGTCCGGGGATGCTGAGCGGCAGCAGAGGCGGTGCTGCAGGTTTCTCTATTTCTCTATTTCTGTCCCGCGCAGACATGCGCGCCTGCACGGGTCCCTTCGTGCTTGGAATGCAGCCATGCACTTGCAGCGGCGGCTGGCGTTTGCGTTCCCACCATGTATCCCTGCTCCCCATGCCCTTCTGCTTCACTCCTCGCCGCCGGAGTGCTCAAATGGCTGCGGCCACCCCTCTCTGCAAGGAGAAAAGCCCTTGGCTGGGGCAATGCCACGGTGATGGGCTCCATGTCCTACCGACAGCTCGCTGGCAGGGCTGGCGAGCCAGGGGTATTGCTGCTCGCTATCTTATCTTGGCAGCTCCCTGCGGGGGGCGAAAAAGCCTCGGTTATCAGGGCCTGATGCTGTGCCAGGTCTGGGTATAGCCGCCTTCACCTTGAGCCGCTGGCAGGTACCCAGTGGCACGGGGGCGAGCTCGGCCCCACGTGGGTGGGTGGATGGGGCTGATGCGGGTCTGGATCTGCTGGTGGGGAGCTTGGGGCTGTTTGGAGCAAGAAGCAGCTCCTCGTGGGGCACGGGAAGGGGTTTGCAGCCCAAAATCATGCAGATGCAGCACAGCTTTGTGCCCGGTACCGGGGCGGTGTGTGGGTCCCACAGGGATACAACCGCTGTCTGCTCCCCCAGGACCTGGTGGACTGGCATAAGCCCTTGCTGTGGCAAGTGGGCTACCTGGGGGAGAAGTATGATGAGTGGGTGCACCAGCCCGTGGATCGGCCCATCCGCCTCTTCCATTCGGATATCCTCGAGTACCTCTCCAAGACAGCATGGTGAGCCCCTGGGGTCTGCGCCATGCCCTGGCTGGTGCCTCCAGCAGGGAGGGAGGGCTGTCTCACACTCCCTCTGACATCCCCTCTGCCCCGCAGGTACGTGGTGTTCATGGTGTGGGCTCCCGTGGTGCTCTATCTCAGCTGGGTCAGCTACACCTCCCTCGCCCAGGGCAACACCAGGCTCTTCTCCTCCTTCACCACAGGTACGAGCGGCGGCAAAGCCTTTGGGCTCATCTCGCTGTCCCCCCCGCCCCATCATGCCTAGGGGCAGGGGAAGACCTCTGCATCCCTTCCCCATCCCTCCTTCCATGCATGCTCACCATGAGCCGCATGCAAGAGCAGCAGGCGAGCCCCTGTCCCTGCAGCCACCAGCATGTCCCCCACACAAAGCCGCCCGTGCTGCTTGAAACCCTGAGCTCAGCCACCTCCATCCGCTCCTCTCGCCCACGCCATTCAGTCCCCCGGGGGGGGGGATGGATGGAGGCAGGGAACCCGCTGGCCTTGGGTGTCACCTGCTCCTTCTTGCCTCCCTTTCCCCAAAACCGATGCCCGCCGGTGCTGGGGTGCATGCCACCCCCTGCTGACACCCACCCTGGGCCGCGGCTGGGTGCTGCTGGTGCGGCAGACGAACAAACCCGGCTCTCAGCACCGCCGGCATCGCACAGTGCGGGGCTTGTTTGCCTGGAGTGCCTGCCCTTGAATCTCCCACTGTCTGCTCCCCCGGGAATAACAAGCGTGGCCGGGGCAGGCTGTCTTCTTTGTTGTGCTGCTTTTTTTTTTTGCCTTTTTTTTTTCCCCTTCTTTTTTTTCTGGGCTCCCTATTTTTTTTGCAAGGTGCCACCCAGTGCCAGCTGTGCCCGGCTGCGGGGTGGAGTGCCCACTGCACCCTGTTCCTTGCAGCATTCAGCACCTTGCTGCCAAAAGATTATTTATTTATTTATTTTCCCCCAAAAAATGAATATGTTTGGGGGGAGGATCTGAATTCTGCTAGCAGGGCTGGCAGCTGGCTCCAAAAGGAGGAGGTGGCTGAAAAATGCTCTGCGGGGGAAAGTGCCCAACAAACCTAGTCTTTTTCCCCCAAAATAAAAAGGAAACAATGCCAGCAACACACTTTTAACTGTCACGAGTTCTGCCTGTGCAGATTAAGGTCCCTCCTGCCGCCTTCTGGTGGGCAAAGCAGCTTTGTAAGGACAGGGCCATCCCCAGAGTGCATGTCCAGCGCCCTGTTGGCACCTGGGACGCAGGGGACTCCCCCCTTGCCAACTCCTTGCGGCAGCGAGAAGCTGACTGTTTCCATAAAGAGTGTAAATTAATGGGAATGGAAGGAAAAAAAAAAGTGTTTTGGAGTGGTACTTGGGAAGGTAGCTCTCCGGGGAAGCTCGGGACAGGAGGCGGATGAGAGGTGCAAGGGAGGGAGAGCTGAGCTTCACCCAGATACCAATGGGAGGATAGCGATGGCTAAGAGCACCTGCACCCGGCCTGCCCTGCTGACCGCTGCACATCTCCTTGTGTAGAGTACTCCATCCCTGTCCACAAATACTACTTCCCCTTCATCTTCCTCCTGGGGATGTTCCTGTGGTCCCTGCTAGAGTACCTCATCCATCGCTTTGTCTTCCACATGAAGCCGCCCGCTAGTAACTACTATCTCATCACGCTGCATTTCTTGCTGCATGGGCAGCACCACAAGGTGAGTCGCAGCTCCCGCCTCCACCGGCGCCCGCCGGGCCGTGGGAACGGTGGCCTTTGCTCAGGCGGAGCCTGTTTGTGCCTGTTCAACGTGACTCGTGGCATCTTCGCCCCGAGCAGGGGCCCTTACCTAATACTGGCGAGGGCTGCAAGACGGGCTCGGAGGAGCTGGAGTTAAAACTGCAAGCTCTGGTTGGGCGAGGGGGAAGACGGAAAAAAACCATGGGCTCCCTCTAGCTTTGCTGGAGGAAATGTCCCCGTGGAGCTCGGGGACCTGCCGGCCAAAGCCACCAGCTGCCCAGCCATGTCGGTGTGGGCGAGGGGCTGCTCTTGCTGCTGAGCCCATCTTTTGGAGAGGCTTTCTTGGTGTTGGCTTTTCCTAAACGGGCATCCCCAGTGCAGGGATGTTCTGGGGGGTGGGGGACACGGAGTGAGTTGAGAGCTGCCTGTCCCACCGTCCTTCTCCGCTTCCAGTCTCCCTTCGACAGCTCCCGCCTGGTCTTCCCTCCCGTGCCAGCCTCGCTGGTGATGGCCTTCTTCTACGGCATCCTGCAGCTCATGCTGCCCCAGGTGCTGGGGCTCTCGGTGTTCGTTGGGGGGCTCTGCGGCTATGTCATCTACGACATGATGCACTATTACCTGCACTACGGCTCGCCGAAGAAAGGCACCTACCTGTACGGGCTGAAGGCTTATCATGTCAAGCACCACTTTGAACACCAAAAATCAGGTAGCGCCGCCTTTCCCCTCTGCGTGCTGGCGGGGGTGAGGGCTGTTGAAGCCCAGCCTGCCCTGCGCGTGTGTGGCTGATGCTCCAAAATATTTGGTGTTTGGGATTTGGGAGGGGAGGAACCCCAGAGTCATGGTGCTGGGGAAGCGACGTACCAGGTGCTGCAGCCCCATGGGACGCGTTTCTCAGCCCCCCGGGGTTGAGGACAGGGAGCTGGCGCAGCACCGGGGTGAAGGCAGCAGTCCACCTTGCCAGCGGGCACCGATGCTGCCCAGGGATGCCGGGGCGGAGGCAGAACCCCAGCAGTGCCGGGATGTGGGTGCCCGGGGCAGCATCTCCTCCTGCCAGGTGGCGTTGGCGGGTGCAGGGTGAGGCCCCAGGCTTCCCCCGGTCCGCCCCACACCTTCCCCAGCCTGGTGCTTGCTCAACCTGCCCTTTGCCCGGTTTCCTAGGAGAAAATGCCCCATCCCGATAAGCTGGGGCTGGTGGCATGGCCCAGCAAGCTCCTTCTGCTCCCTCTGCTGTTCCTTCTCACCTTTTCCTTGCCTTCCTCCCTCCCCAAAACATAGGCGCTCCTCCCTCGCCACCCTCTCCAAAGGGATGGCGTGACCCCGGCATTGCTGTCAGCCGTCATCACCTTTGCACCCAGTTGGGTGACGTCCCATCCCAGCCACGTGCCCCTTGTGCCAGCTGCTCCTAGCCCTGCCAGTCTTGATTATGGTGGCACCAGCTCGGTTAACATCGAGCGAGCTGCGCCCTGTCCCCAGTGGCATCCTGGTGACAGCAGTGCCATGGGCTCAGCACTCTCTCCCCTACCCGCAGGCTTCGGCATCAGCACCCGCTTCTGGGATCACCCCTTCCGGACACTCATCCCTGAGGAGACCTTCGAGAAAGAGGACTGACGGCCCCGGTGTGGCGCCCGGCTGCCGGCTCCGTCCCTGCCAGGCTGGGGCTGGCGTCCCTCCCCAGCCTTGGCGAGGCCGGCTGGCCCCTGCCCCCCTCCCGGGGGCTGTGCCACACCGGTGGCCCCACACCAGAACATCCCCGTGGCGTGCTGTGGTCCAGCTGCGGCACTCCCATGGGGAACAGGGGGGGCGAGGATGCGGGGAAAGGGGAAGGACGAGGTTGTGGGACTCCTTGGAGGGGTCCTGCCCCTTCCTCACCGCCCTCCCGCTCCAGGCCACGGATGCACAGGCAGATCTGCTGCCTGAGAGATGAAGTGCCCACTGCCCTCCTCTGCCCCAGCACCCCCCCCCGAGCCCCTGGCTGTCCCAGGGTGCCCCCTCCCCGGGGTGTCCCACACACTGCAGTTAACCCCATCACCTAACTTGTGCCGAGGGTCTTCTGTATCCTGGGTCCTTCTCCCAGCTCGAAACCAGCACAGGGTTTTCCCAGCCTGCAGCCCTCAGGGTGGGGGTCCCGCAGGTCCGGATTTTGCCTTTTTCTAACCAGTGCGCCCATATCTCTCTGCCAGATTCATCAAGTTCATGTTTTTTGTAGACATTGGCTACTTGAAACTCAAACTCCAATGAACGGAATTGATACGAGATGCCTTTTTTTGCTGATCCTGTGATTTTTTTTTTTTTTTTTCTAATGTTTACTGCAGATATTTAAAGGTTTGGAATAAAGTTATATATAAAACTGTAGACACTACAATTGTAAATAAACTGTATATTTTGAAAAAATAAAGCCTTTTAAAAAGGGTCTGGCGAATGTATCCCTCGGGGCTGCTCACACCTTCTCCCACCCTCGGTGCATCGCTTCCCAGGCGCCAATGGCCCTCGGTGCCACAGTACCTTGCGGTCACCTTTCTTGGCTCCCCATGCTGATGAAATCCTTGCCGTTGATCACGGTGGTGGCAAGGGAGATGCTCTTTGCAGGGAGGAACCACCACAAACCTGCGTGAGTCCGGGGTTCCCAGTAAGCGGAAGCTGGTGGGAGCCGCCCCTCACTTCTCCAAAGTTGGGCAACAGCATAACGTGCTGCCCCAAACTTCTCAAAATCAGCCTGGCCCTCTGACGAAGCCAGCCGCAAAACTTCCTGTGCTCCCAGCAGAGGTCAAGTGCCGTTTCCAGCACTTCCTTTGATGCTGGGGGGGTCCTGGGGCTGTGGGGATGGGGAGGGGAGTGGAAGGTCCTGAAGGACATGGTGGTGCGGGACGGGTGTGCTCTGGAGGATCCTGCTGCCTGGCGCTGAGCTGATGCCCAGGGCGTTACAGTGCCCTGGGCAAGCCTTGCTGGGGCTGGCGGCACAGCAGAAGGGGTTGGGGTGCTCAAAATAGCAGCAAGTGTCAATATGGGAGGGGGGGCACAGCCTCTCCCCCTCCCCTTCTTCCTGCTGGCAATTCCTTCTTCCAGCTGGAAAAACCCAGCGCAGGGGGACGTGGCTCACGTGGCCCCCTCCTCTGCCACCCCGAGCAGCTTTCTGGGAATGGGGAGCTGGGGTGGCATGGGAAGCCACAGTGGGTTGCTCAACGCTCCTTCCGCCACCTGCGGGAGCTGTGGCTGGAGGAAGAACCCTATAAACTCTCCCTGGTCCTGCCCTGCCTCTCCAGTCTGCGGAGGCGGCTGAGACGGAGGCGAGCAAATCAGGGCCAGGTCAACCCGGCTGATTTCTCTTAGCAAGCGGACAAGCTTCTTCCATGGGGGCCATGCTGGAGAGAGCCTGAAGAGGGAGAGTGGCCGCAGCTTGTTTCTGGGTGCGTTTCTGTCTCGTTTCCAGCTGGTAGATCCCGGCACCCCTCTCTTGGTGCTGGCTTCGGCAACAGCACCAGGTGGCTGCTGCCAATTTCCCCCCAAGCTGGGCAGTTTTCTGTCCTTGCTGCCTGGACGTGGGCTGGGGAGCAGGGACAGTCCCTGCAGGGATGCTGAGCACGTAGAAAGAGTTTTATTTAAAATATTAAGCAGGCAATACAGGGCTACAAGGAGAAAATATGGAGAAGTAGGGGGATGCTGGGGCTGTGAAGGCATGAAAAGCTGTGACTGCTTTTATTATTTATTATGTGGGGAGGCATCTTCTGAGTCCTAACTTCAGAAGTTGAGAGAAATTTGGTTGGTTTGTTTTTTAAAGAAGATATTTATGGCCTCTATGGCTGTAGGGAAGAAAACCTGAGTGAATATTAAGCATGCAAAACCTACTAAATTAGAAAACTGAAATGCAAAGCCATTCTCCAGAATCAGATGACTTGGAGAGACATTGGCTAGAAGGGAAAAAGGATCTTTATGCTCTGTGGGCAAGACCCCAGGGTGGCGTGGGGCTGGTGCCGGGGGAGCGCTGCCCGGGGGATGTTCCTTGGGTCATTGCTGACCCTGCTCGTCTGTGTGCAAGCTCTCTGAGTATGGCTAATGCTAAATTAATTTAGGTAAATCAAGCCCAAACATCTCTTGCCAATACTGTTGCTACTGATGTCTGTTTGCGAGTGCCCGCTCCAGTCTCCACGAGTGGTCACAGTGCCGGGCAAAGCAGAGAAAGCAAAAGTAGATCTAAGGGGCTCTAGGAGAGCTGGAGGGCGGCGTGCCATGTTAAGGCTGTTCCTCAGGTGGAAGAGTGCATCCGGCTCATCTCCAAGTGGTGTCCCCAGTGGCCAAGCCCTTTGCTACAAGCATGGACATGGTGGAGAGGGTCCTCTCTGTGGCACAGGCCATCCACACACAATTTGAGCAGGTGAAGTGCTGTAAGCACCAGTGCCAACGCCTTGTGGAGCGCATCCAGATCCTTCTGGAGCCCGTGAGGATCCTCAAGGCTCAGCCGCCAAAGCACATCTCTCACCACGAAGAGGAACTGTTGAAGAAGCTGCTCCAGGTGCTGGGGGAAGCCCAGAAACTGGTGATGAAATACAGCCAGACCAGCTGGATCCAGAGGTTCCTGAGAGCCCGCAGCAACAGCGAGGAGTTCGTCTGGGTGAATGAGAGCCTGGAGGACATTGCCCAGGGGCTCTCGCTCCTGCTGCAGGCAGAGCAGAAGCAAGCTTTCCTGGAGGCTTTCCAGGCAAAGACCCGTCGCAGGCAGGACGCCGAGGACCTGAGGGACGACAGGGCTTTCTTGGACCAGGTGATTGCAAGTAAGTGCGCATTTAGCAAACCCTCTTTCCCTGAGACCAGCAGTTGGCACCTCTCCCCAGCTGCTGTCCAGCTTTGTCTTGATGGCCATGGCCAAGGAGAGCCAAGGAGACATTTAAACCACGAGAAAAGCTAACCACTTCATTCCTGCATGTTCATCCACCGGCCCCACCTCTGCACGTTTCTCTCCCCAGGTACTGAGCAGCCCAAAGACGTGTCTGGGGAGATCTACATCGACAGGGAATGTATGGAGACCAAGGTAGACTGGATGCAAAATGAGCTCAACAAAATTGTGCGCATGATGGAGTGTAAGTCAGCATTGCACCTCTAGCCACCCTGTGCACTGTGTCCTTTCCCTCCAAGCCCTGCCTAACGTGTCCCTCGTTCCCTCCCGGTGCATGGCGGGAGCAGCCTTGAAGAAGGTCAATGTTGGTAAAAGAGAAGACATCACCGAGATCGAACGGGACCACCTCACCTTCTACAGACACCTGCAGGACACCGAGAGCTATGACCTCTACGAGGGCGAGTACCTCAAGTACCCTGTAGCCATCAAAACCTTCAAGAGGCCGCTGACCACCGACCCGGCGTGAGTTGTTCTGGGCAGGAGCGACATGGGACAGCCAGGAGGGGAGGGTGGCACGCCACCATATCTTGCTCTGTGGGCCTCACCATGCTGTCCCTTTCTGCAGGAAGGTGAGGGACATCTTCGAGAAGGAGATTCAGACTCTGAAGAAGTTTGAGTCTCCAAACATCCTGCGCATGTACGGGATCTGCATTGAGGAGAAAGGTAGGAGGTGCCATGTTAATGTCACCCTTTCTCTCCCCTGCTTGTCCCGGATGCTAGCTGGTGGCAGATGGTTTGTCGTGGTCTCCTCCCATGGGTGGCACAAGGTGGTAGCACAAGGTGGGATGCTCACAGTTCTGCCTTGCAGATGGGAGTCCCTGCTTCTCCATCGTCATGGAGTACTGTAAGCATGGGACGCTGCGGGATGTGCTGACCAAGCAACGGCATCTCTCCTGGGAGGTCCGCATTCGGATGGCCCTGGGAGCCGCCAGAGGTCTTTACAGGTGAGCTCCTGCCTAAAGCGGTGAGTCCACTTGGTGGTCTACAAGCTGTGCTTAGCTTCCTGGTCTCTATCGGTAAGCAGTGGTATCCTGTTATATACTGTTTCCATCACCTTGGGATCCTGGGATGGGAGGCTGGTGAAGAAGTAGGTGGTGAGTTTGGGTGCAGTAGTGCCCATCTCCCCTGGTTGCTGGCCCTGCATCCGGCTTGCGAAGGCCTGGAAGGGAGAAACCCCCTTCCCCGCACCCATAGGCCAGCTTCAGGAGTGCTCTATGGCATGGCCAGTTCTTCTTACGGGCCCTGCTCATCCACAAGGCTCATTATTTTGCCCACAGTAGCTCTTTCAGCACCTGCTGGAAAGGTTGCTTGGCAGGGTTGGTCCACCAAGACAGGCCAAGAGCTGCTGGCTTCTCTAGGTGCATGTCGGTCCATCCCCTACACGGAAAGAGGGAGACTCAAGGTGGGGATGGGTCCATCACCAGCCCTTGGTTCTGTCTGGATGCAGGTTGCACTGGACTGAGGAGAAGTCCCGACTCCATGGCTGCATCTGCAGTAGCAAGTTCCTGGTGGCTGGGGATTACTGTGTGAAGGTAAGGACCACACTTGGAGAGGCTTTTGGGAATTTTGCATGTTTTTGTGGATGTCCTCCCCTACCAACACCAAAGGTAATTTTGATGGTCCAGAATAACACCTGGGGTAGAGTCATCTCCCCTGTCACCTTAGACACTTAACATCTCAGTTCATCATTATCTCTGTTTTATCATCAGCAAAGTGAGCTTTTCTGAGCCATCCACCCTGGGATGAGCTGCAGCTAGGGCAATTCACCTGTCTGCACCTAGGGTTTTGCTTGGAGAAAGAGCCATGTTCCGGGCAGCCTTTGCTGCCCAGGGCACCTTGCTCTCTTTTCTCCAGCTTGGGCCAGTCATGCCACAGCTTTCTGCAGACTGCTTTTCTACCACTTCTCCCTCTCTCTCTCTCTCATTCTCTCAATCAGCTGTCGGGATTTGAGCTGTGTGAAACGGAGTCGTCCATCAAGAGGAAAGCCAAGAAGAACTGGAAACAAGTCTCTATGTTGGCTTACGTCGCCCCTGAGAACCTGAAAGAAAGCAGCTACCCCTACAAGAGGCCCTGTGAAATATACAGGTGTGTCTGTTCCTCCCAGGAGAGGTGCCTGTAAGCAGGCAGATGTCCGGCAGAGTAGCTGTTGAGTTATGGAAAAGGCCAGGTTTAATCAGACACGTTTGTGGTTGGCATAGCCCGACAGTCCCCTCTGTTAGGAAGGAGTAGAAGGCAGTAGGATCAATGCTGAGACTGTTGCTTGTCTCCTTCCAGCTTCGGGATCGTGCTGTGGGAGATTGCGACCTCCAAAATCCCATTTGAAGGTGAGGCAGATGTATCTCATTCCCCATATAAAAGCCACACAGCCTGGTGGGGCTGCTGGCCGGCGTTGGATGCTCCCTGCTCCTTCCTGGAGCATTCCGTGGCATGTGGGTCTCAGTGGCAGTGCCCGGTGCACCTAGCTCTGCACAACAGCTTCATGGCATTTCAGCAACATGCTTAAATCACAAGCATGCAAGTAATTTTTGTCTCTATTTGATGTTCCTGTGCATTGAAGCATAAACACATCTCCTTGCTCCACTGGAGCCCAACGGTGTCATGCCAATTACAGGGTGGCTCCTTGCAGACACAGTTTGGGTGGCTTCTCTGCTGGCTTCTCCATGCCATAAGCTGCAGGAATGCTCTTGGCCTGGCTTTGACAGGGTTTCCTGGCACTGTGTTTCCTCTCCAGCACTCTCCTCTGGCAGCAGAGCTCAGTCCTGACACTCCTGTTTGCATGTCTGTTATCTAGGCTGCACTCCCCAGGAGATCGTGGAGAAAATCTGTGACCACTGTTACCGGGATCCTGTTGGGGAAGATTGTCCTGAAGACCTGCGGCAAATCATTGACCGGTGCCGGGCCTTTGACCCTTCCCAACGCCCTTCTGCTGAGGGTAAGTATCCCGGACATATGCTCCACAGGCCTTTGTATCCCTCCATCAGCTGCTTCAGGGGTCACTTTGCCCCTTATTTTCCATATGAATTTGTCTGGCTTTGTGTTTGCAGATCACTCCTTGTCCTTCCTTCTTATGCTAACGAGTTCCCTAATACCAGACCTGTCTTTCTCCTGCAGTGTGATGGTTCATACAGTTAAGGTTTATCCATGCCCTGACAATAATCACCAGGCTGTTCATCTCACATCACATAAAAGTCAGCTTTTTCTCTCAGAGGAGAGCTGAACTGGGAGCAGGGGTGTGTGGGTTAATCCCCACTCAGGTCCTGCAGATGCTATAAACAGGAGGAGCAGCCACGACCTGGTGCAGGAACATTTTCTGCCTTAGGCTTTGAGCAATAAATTGCAATCTTGGGAATTGCTCTGCAGCAGGGAAGATTTCACTGCCTAGGAAATTGGCTAGGCTCTGATCAGATAAATAACTGATCTCCATCACAAGATTTAACAGAAACAGCAGGAAAACGATAGAGAAACATTTCTAGTGTGCTTGAAGGCATAGGGATTGTACGCTTCCTTCAGTTCACCACTCCAAGTGGAGAAAGCTTCCTTCAGTCTCATTCACTCCCTCCCATGGGGATGGTTTCTGTACAAGAGATGTGGAGACTGTGCGTAAGAAACCACCCAGCTCCGGACGTGTACCGCGCTCTCTGTGCCTCCCTCTCCCAACAGACCCTGCCACAGGGAATCACCCTGGCTGAAGTGTAAAACGCCAAAAATTCATCAGAGACCTTGTCAAATCCACCCTGATGATACAGCATGTCTTTATTCCTCTAATCCAATACCCAGCCGTGCCTGCGTGGGCCTGAGCTGGAAGGATGTCTTCTCACAGCTCTTCCCAAGCACCTCTCTGTATACATGGCTGCGCCTCTTTGGGCTCACCTGACTCTCCTCGGGGTCATCCCCTGCTAACGGCTGCCCAATCGTGCTAGCCTGAGGAAAGAGGGACTTCATGTCCCAGACCTTATCAGTGAGGGAGAGCTACCTTCTCATCAGGGCTAGAGGGGAAAAAAGCCTACAACAAATATTCTGTTTTGATTAATGCCATCCTTGTGTTTTGCAGAGATTGTGGACTCGCTGGCTGACCTGGAGAAAAGCAGAAACCAAGGAAGTTAACTGCGGAGAGCAGGGTCGGGTGCCCACAAGCTGCCAGGTGCCTCGGAAAGCCAACCAAGGGAAACTAGTGGGCTTCCTCCTGTCCTGATTTGAGGGACACAGGATTAATTTCTCTTTCAGTAATTTTACTTCTCAGTATGGTCTCTTCTAATGCTTGGGAAAACTGCACTTTTAGAAGACTCCAGTGCCTGAATTGGTGAAAATATTGACTTTATTGCCAGCTCTGGGGTGTGGGTTTCAAGGTCTCAGTGTTTTCGAGGTGCAGGGACGAGGAGGAGCGAGACCCAGGCACTTGCCCCAAGCTGCCAACAGGGTTATTTCATACCATGAACAGCACATTCCATAGAAATTAGAAGTTTGCTGAGGAGTTCTCTCTCTCTCTCTCTCTCTGTCCCTCCCTTGCTGGCTGCCATCCTGAGCACCCCTCGCCCCGGTGCCGGAGCCCTGAGCCCTTCCCTTCCTCCCGCAGCCGCAGCGCTCGCAGGGTCCCACGTTGGCTGTCCCTGCGGGGAGTGCACGGCTTCTGCTGGGGAATGGGCTGGGAATAGTCCTCGTGTGCTTTATCGGGATCAGTACTGGTTCTTTATTATTATTAACGTTAATTATTTAGTGTTATTTTATTAAATCTGTTTATATTTCAGCCCTTGTGTTTCCTTGTTTTTTCCCCAATTCCTGTTCACGGGTGGGGAGGGGTCACTGGCCGACAGAGTAATTGTCTAAATGACAATAAATTGTTGTGGATCCCTCAAACCATGACAAGGCCGATGCGCGGCGCTTGCCCGTCTTCCCCGCCTTGGCGGAGAATGATTGTTCAACACACGCGCATTTGTCTCTGTACACCCAGGCCATCATGTCACCTCTCCAAGGGGCCTGGGTTTGCCCCGGAGGCGGCTGGCGGCTGGATGATGTACTTTGACAAGGTAGAATCTACTTGTAAAAGGTAAAAGGCTTTGGGACAACACGAGGGCACCCTGCCACCGGCTCTGCCCCCGAGAAGCTGTCCCCAGGGGACACAAGGGGAGGCCGGCGGGAACCCCGTCGGCCGGGGGAGAGCAGGGGGAGGCGATGGGGCCGGTTTGCTCCTCAGCACCGCGAGGCGCTGGGGCCCGGCTCCCCCATCGCTCACCGCCGGCTCCCTCAGGACCCCGCCGCCGTGGCAACGCCCCGCCCACCTCCGCCCCTGTTTGAATCAGCTCGAGCTCCCGCTCATTTCGCCGCGGCGGCGGCTCCCCCAATGGAAACGCGCCCCGCGGCCTTTTCCCCGCCCCTCGGGTCTCACCGCCTAATCAGCCGGGCGCTCCCCCCCACGGCTCTCTGGCCAATCAGAGCAGGCCCTGCCTCCCGTTCCCCTCGCCCCCTTCACCCGCCGTTCCCTCAGACGGACGGACGGAGCGGCTGGCCAATGAGAAGGCGGGCCTGGCCCCGGGTCGTCCAATAGAAGCGGGCGCAGAGGGCGGGGGCGGGGCGGCGCGGTGCTCGAGTGGGGTGGTCGGGCCTGCTGGCAGGTGAGCGAGGGGTGGCGGGTACGGTTCCCCTGGGCCCAGTTCCCCTCCCGGTTCCCCGGCCTCGCGTCGCCCGAGCACCGCGGGAGCGGCTGGGCCTCCGCGGGCGGCTGCCGGGGAGGGATGTGGGGGTTCTGCTGCGCCCTGGCCTCCCGGGCGGCTTGGGTTGATGGCGGGCGGCCTGGGCGAAGGCGGCCTGAGGCGTCCCGAGAGCTTGGGGTGCCTGTGGCTGAGGGAGGAGAAATATCCCCTTCCCCCGCCGCTTGTGTGACTGGGTTTCTTAATTAAAGTAAGTAAGCCCTGTAAAAAGCCAGAAATAAACCCACGCTTGGGGAGAGTGCGCTTAATTTTGGTTGGTGTTTGGGGCTTTTTGGTTAAAGCGGGTGCAGCATGATAAACCCAGGAGCTCTAGAGCAGGACCGGGGTGGGCGCGGTGAGGAGGACCCTCCGCAGGGGGAGGCTTCTGCTTCAGCCTTCATCCGTCTGGTTGGTACTGCAGGGCGTTCTGTGGAGCTGCTTCTCCGGCTCTGCCCTCTGACAGCACTCTGGTTCTTCTCACCTGGTCCCAAGAAGCTTGTTCATGGAGACCTTCCATCTGTGGCTTCTTCCGGTGACTGCCGGGTGTGCAGCTGCCTGTCTCGACCTGCCTTTGCCTCTTTCAGGAAGGCTCCAAGATTTAATGACAAAAATGCCAGTATTAACATCTTTTTTTGTTGTTGTTTATTAGGAGTTACGCAGGGTTAGTTAACCCACAATAGTGAATGTGTGTAGTATTTTTAAGCCTCACACTTAATTTATGAGGAAAACAAAAGGTCTGTTATGCTTCTAGGTGACAATTTTATCATGAATGTGAGTTTAGTGCTAGAGAAGCAGTACTCAATCACTGAATATTATCATGTCTTGACTGTATGACTGTTCTGGTGGGAGGTGGCATTTAACATCTATTTTTGGCCTAATTTAGGCTGTATTAGTAATTAGGATAAGAATTATAAAATGATTTGTAAGTTAGAACTTCTTAAAAGATCTATAAAAACACATGAGTGTTAGTACATCCCCCTCTAGTAATTCTTGTATGCATTTTCTAGTTATTCTGTGTACTAAAAGCAGCCTTTGCTCCATTTGCACAGTGCCTAGCCTAGTAAGTTTTGGTGTGTGCTTTGGGCTCTTAGTAATGCTAAAGGTCTACAATTCCCAAGGCCTTTCAGGTTTATGATTGCCAAAGTATTTTTTGAGAATGTGAATGACCTTCAGCAGCTTGCAGAATTTAATCCTGCAAAAGAAAGATGATTTTTTTGGGGCACACGTATTTGTTCAGTTAAAGAAATAATTTTGCACTTTCTTGTGTTGGAAGGCTGCCTGTAGGACAGGGTGATGAAAGTGCTCTAATTAGGTGGCTGACAGCTGCATAATAATTAGCAATGCACAGACTGTTGCCTTCTCTGTACTTCTATTTAGGAGGTAACCTGAAATCTTTATCCTAAAGACATTTGCAGGGCAGCCATCCTTAAATAACATATGTGAGGTTTTACTGCAAATTTTATGTTTATCTAGTCTCAGGCTGGATGTAGATCCACAAATGCTGGTGCTGCAGGTGACTTGCTACCCGTAACATTTCAGTCATGCGTTCTGCTGTGATATTCTTTCTGCGTTGGCATGGTGTTGATGAATATAAAATACCTGAAAGGCCTGTTAAGTGAGCTGTGGGAAAGGGTCACAGTGGTAATGGAATTTTATTTGAAGAAACTTGAAAATAAACCCACCTCCAGAGAGCCATATGACAAAGGACTGCATTGTAGAGCTTGTTTCTGGCTCTATTTGTGGGTGTTTGGGCAGTGCCGTTCACCATGGAGAATCTCTCAAATATTTCCAAACTCTGTTCTCCAAGGTACATGTGAATTTACTGGCAAGTTAGTGATGCCAGCAAGAAATCCCTAACTTTCCATATCATCCAAGGCTTACTTAAATTGATTTTGCAATGTGCCTTTGGTGCTAGCTGCTGTTGAGCCGAAGACTTGGAGTCCTGGACTCTGGGAGGGTGCTGCCTGCTATGCCAGCTGTATTGACTTCAGACAGTTAAGCTCTGCTGTGTATCTAAGGCAAAAGGACAAATTGTCTCTTGAGCCTGAATTCTAAAGGCTTTTATAGTCGCTGACTGCTGCACCTTATTCTTGCCACTGTCAGGCTAGAAGTAGGGCACAGACTTGCAAATAAATACTAGTTTTCTTCAACTCTTTGCAGAAATGGCTCAAGAAGAGATGGAAGTTGATCTCCAGCCTGTGGCTGCTTACTCTGTAGAGAACCTCAGGACGCTTCCTGCAGAGCCCTCTGGTCATGCAGCACTGTCCTCCCGTGCTCCAGTGCTCGGTGAAGGAGGAGGCAGCGTTACAGTTCTTCCTGCTGATGACGCTGTTGTCATACCAAATGCTGGTGCAACAAGAGAAGCAGCTGCTGAGCCTGACCCGCAGCTGAGTCCTGCCTCAGCTCTCAATGGATTGCAAAGGCTACAAGGGGCACTCGATCCGTATCGGCCACTGCCTGTGCCACAGGTCACGCAGCATCCACAAGTAAGAAGAGCTCACAGGCAACAGAGAATTGGTGGTTCCCAGAGGACTGTCAATGCCAGGTAAAGCAGAAATGAAATTAGGTCTGAGCTGCACTCATATCCAGTCTGGCATCAGTTTAAAACTGCATTGCTTCCTGGCTTGTAGAGCCCAGCTCAGTCCAGGTGTGTGGTTATGGCCAGATTCTGGGAGGCTCACATACTGTTTAAGCTCAATAATGATGCAGCTCTGATCTCTTCTGACAGCATCTTTGCTCTTGTTAAGTGAATCCCCTCGTTTCTTATGTTAGCGGTGGTGATGTTGACTCCTGAGCCCTTTCATGCTTTCCAGCTTGTTTGCAGAGCTTCTGCTCACACCGTTCCCTCTGCTCTGCCAGATTCCTGTCGGTGTTCCCTGCAGCAGTGCTGACTCTCCACAGTTCCAGCCAGCATTTAGCTCAGTGGAGCTTGTGCTCTGTTTTGCATTTCACCTTTGATTTGGGGACTGCCTGATTAAGTTTTCTGGTGACAATTGCTGCAGAAACTTCCACAAACATGCAAAGTAATATTTTTCTGTAGGGTTTTTTTTTTTGTTACCTCCAGGCAAAGAAAGTAAAAATTCTGGGTTTAATACCATTTGTGATGGGTTTAAAGGGTGATGCTCTCCAGCCAGAAAGAAATCCCTATTTCTGGTTTGCTTGTTTTTTGTCTCATCTTTGTAGTTCTTGTAAGTGTCAAGGGTGAAATTATAATTAACTGGAGCATTGCCTTTACATTCAATGAGACCAAGAACTGCTTTCCTCCCAGATGATTAAACATAACTGTACTGTTTGCCCTTGGATTGTGTGTGAAGGTCACTGGAGTTCTCAGGTTGAAAGGCAACCTGGCAAACTTCTGCTTTGAATCTGAAGGGTAATTGAGATGATAGCTGAACTGATGTGGGGAGAGAGGAGGATGTGTCTATCCAGGGATGAAGTTCCAGGAGAGAAGAAGGAAGGCAGAAAAGCTAGGCACAAAGTAGCTGATGGAATGGGACTCTGATACAAGCCTTGTGCATTTAGTATTACCAGTGGCTTTGGGAACCAGGTCTGAGTTAAGGTTGGAGGTACTGATTAGGAGTTCCTTAGGCTATTAGTGAACAATACTTACGTCGTCTTTGCTTTTCTTCTTTCCTGTACCACCCCAAAAGAAGACAACATAACTGTTGTAATGAGGAGATTTTCTTTGAGAAAAATGAATGTTTGCTGTGTGATACTGCTGATTGTTCGTAAAGTGGGCAATTGTAGGGGATTGCCCCTCTACCAGAGAAGGTGTTTATTGATAATTTTAATACCTTCCTATTGCAGTCAAGAGCCTAGGAATTTTACTGCAAACAAGAATGGAGAAACACTCTGAGTCTTCAGCTTACATGAAATAACTGTGGCTTTTATTTCTTGCTTTTCTGGACTCAGGGCAGCGTTGGACAGTTACTTTCAGCTCAGCAGGACCCAAGAGTCAGCTACAGGACCAGTTCCACGTCTGGAGCCCTTGCGTATTGCAAGGCACAACCAGGAACACAGCTCAGATGAAACAATAGAAGTGAGTGACTCTGACAGCAGTTCCTCTGCTGAGGAGGAGGAGGAAGCGGTGGAGGCTGCAGCACCGCTGTTACCGTCAGCCCAGGAGACACTTCTAGCAGCCAGCTCAGGAGGTTTGTGCTATATTTGAGCTGTGTAGAGACTGATTCCAGAAACTCTTTTTGCTGTTTCAAAACTCGGTGGGGAAATCCTTTTAAGCTTCGCAACAGACGGTGCTAAGAGATCATCATGCCCACAGCTGACAGGAGCAGGTTGCTACCACAAGGCTTTCTGGCAAGCAGTTCCTAAGAGCAGGAGCAGCAATGGGTGATCGCTACCCTACTGTTAAATACAATCTTCTTGCTATTTGCAGGCTGCTGCTTATAAGTAATCCTGGAAATGTTAAGAATAACTTCAACTTTAGAGATTAGTACTTCCTCTGTTATATATCATCAAGGAGTGTTATTGAAGATACCAAGTCACATCTTTGGAGATCAGCAGTATTTTCAGATAAGGATCTGATTTGGTATTTTTTAATTATTTGTGATTTCAGTCTGCTTCAGTTTAGAGTTTTCTCTTCCTTCCTGTAACTTCTTGTGACACTTAGGTGAGGAGGTAGAGATACTTAAGACAGTGGGCTTTTTGTTCGTCTCTCTCTTTCCTTGGCTTTTTCTGGCTCTCAATCCTTTATCCAGGCTCATGTTCACAGGCTGCCATGCACTTCAGTAACATTGTGATGAACATACACAGTTTATGTAAGAGTGACAAATAGTTAACTTGCTATTCAAGGTCATTGGTGCCCAGCGAATTTGAGAACAAGATACTAATTTTTTTTTTTTGGCTTCAGTCTCTAAGGAATGTTGTTATGTTTCACTCTCTGCCCTTAGGTTTGGTTTTGACTGGCCAGCCCACCTTGACACTTTTTTCTGTGGGTACATCTATGAGGTGTCTTTAGAACAGATTCATTCTGCTTGCTCTGAGCTAGTCTTACACGTGACAGGAGCTCAAGCTGTTAAGTGCTGTCTAATATTGTGTGACCATATGCTCTCTGTTGGGTTTTCTGGAATTCCCTTACCTTTTTTGCTTATATAAGTACAGGTTTCTGTTCAGCCCAGAACCATAGAGGCTGAAAACTATATTGACATTGGCTAGTGGGTACCTCTCCACTGGATTGAGAATATCTGCCTCGAATACTAAATGTGACTAACAACTCTTTTGTTTTGTCAGGGTATGGAGGAGACTGATTTCTGCTTCTTTTGTAGTATGCTAGTGGTGGTAATACAAATGTAGCATTTCTGTGTGCCTGCGCTTCAACAGAAGGGCCAACAGAGGTCCACCACAAAAACATATGTCCCAGCAGAATTGATAGTTCAGATAACTACCAGCTGGAAAACTACTTAAGTCAGGGTGAATGGATGGATAGCATACGGTAAATGCTCTCCTGGCACATGAAATATGCGTGTTTAGATCCCTTGGCAAAATAACTTCTTCATATTGGTGTCTGTCTTTCTCCAGGCATAGTGATGCAGGGTTGTATCCTTAAATCAGCCTAACTATAGACCCGTATGCACATATGTCTGTTTCCAGCAGATCAGAAAATCCTGATAACAATTTCCGTCTTTAAAAGACCTCTCCTTTTTCACTGAATATGCTGAAATTCTGCTGCTTTCAATAAACGAAAGCATAAAATTCTTCAGCATTATCGTTGGTGAATAGAAGGACTTATAGACTCCCTGACCTTCAGTATTCAGGACACTGATCTGAAACCTGTGCTGTTGTTGCACTGCTTATCTTATGCCCCAGTGATTTTTGGATCAAGTCAAGGAGAACTCCTTTTCTCCCCATTATGGATCAGTTCATTTAAGCAATGGTTTCTTTAGTTTCCAGTCAGGTCCGAGCAGAGCTACCTCAGGCTTTGTCTCAAGCTTCTGCAGAACATGGAGGTCATGAAGATGAAGAAGCTGAAGTCCAGCAGAAGCAGGTGAGGTGACCTAAATGCTTTTGGAGACAGATTAATATGGTAAACGCTGCATTTGTCTAAAAAAGCTGTGTGGTTTTGTTTTGTGGTTGTTTTTTTTTTTTTTAATCCTAGAGAACTCCAGTAAAGAAACTGGAGCCATCAGTTCCTGTTGCTCTGCTGGATGAGGAGGAAGGGGATACCTGTGCCATCTGCTTTGAGCAGTGGACCAATGCTGGGGACCACCGTCTCTCAGCGTTGCGGTGTGGACACCTATTTGGTTACACGTGCATCGAAAGGTGGCTCAGGGGACAGGCAGGGAAGTGCCCACAGGTAAAGTGGACATTTACGTGCACTGGAATGGGTAACTTCTGCTGCAGGCATGGTCACTGTAACTGTTACAGCTGCTTGTGGCATGGAGAATCCACCTTTGCCTGCTGTCAGAAATAACAAAAACCGCTGTTATTTTGATGTCATTAGGCCAGGAACAACTATCACTGCTTTAAAGGGAGAACTCTGACTTGGATTTTCTCCCTGAAGTAGAGCATTTGTGAGTAGCAGACTCAGAAGTTTGAGAGTTCAAATGCTAAACCTGTAAATGGTTTCAGAGTGCCGCACTGTGGTCCCAGAGTGTGGGAATGGCAGACAAATTCCTAGAAGCAATTAACTAAGCATAAAGAATATGTTATTGGACAGGAAATCTGTTTGAGAACTGTTTTCAGTCAGTTGATCTTCTATTTTGAGCTGCATCTGATTTGGCAGCCTTTAAGCAGGCCAGGTTGTTAAGGTAGCTTGCGGAGAGCAAACTGAGAAACAAGTTGCATCCTTTAATGTCCATTTGCAAGTGGTAGATCTGCTTCTTAAGGTGCATTTTCAGCTTTATTTCCATGGGTAATACCGATCTCTTTTGATTAGGTCTATACTTCTCTGTGCTTCCATTCCTTATTCCTTTTCACCAGAAAGGAATGTTGAGGAAAAAAAATAGGTCAATGAGTACCTTGTAAATAGGATTTTGTTCTGCTGCTTTCCAAGTCGATGGCTGGAAGCCCAAGATTTCTTTGGCTTTGTCATGTTGAGAGGTTCCATAGTCTTGCCTGACTTTGTGCAGGTTTTCCTCCTTGCAACAAGAAACTTACTGTTGATGTGCACTGTGATTAAACCTAAAGAATCACTGTTGCCATAGCAAAGGCCCAAACCTTATTTTTCTTATCCCTGTCAATTCTGTGCGAGCTTTTCTTCACACGCTCCAGGCCTAGACAGAATTCTGAGACCTTCCCGCATCTTTACTCTTTGGCATTTTGTGACTGCTTTTTCTTGAACCCTAAGAACTGGTAAGGGATGCTTGCTCCCTCTTGTTCTTCCTGTGTTGTAATTACTGAAAACTTCCTGGGAGAACTTTTTGCTCTGGAGAGAACCTTGCAGCTAAATCACCTCCCCTTTGTTTTCAGTCGCTGTCCTCTGTGACTGAGCATTCTCTAATTGAATAGCACAGAGTTGCTGTGTGTGGTGCTCTGTATACCAAGTGGCTGGAGTGCAAGTCACTGTGAAATTGCAGCATTCCTGGTCATGCCAGTGCCAGCTGCTGGCTACCAGGAACACTGTCCTAGCCACTCACTGCTCTGCAAGGCAGTTCTTTATGAAGGGAGGGTGGGTTGTCTGATCTGAAACTTGCCCATGATGTTTTTGTGCTACTAAATAAGAGATGTCTGTGTTTCAAGTGCACATAGTAATTTAATGTTCAGCAGAGGTTATTTGATCTGAGTATTCACTGCCTCTTTTCTCATCCACAAAGTATATTTGCAAAACAGTAAACTTGCAGATGCCGTAATTTCTTTCAGGTCCCAACTCAAGGGGAGGTATTATCCCTCCTTTTTAAGGAGAATCTAATGTACTAAATGGTCACAGCCAGACGCACAGAATTATTGAAATATCTGGCTCCCTGTGTATCACTGAAATTGGTTGGGTGTCAGTATTTCATACTGACACTGGAATGCTTTTATGAATTCGGGCCTATAGGATTTGATCAAAGGAATACAGTATGTAAGAAAGAGTTCCCAAAGTAGCCAGTCTTGATGTTTTTAAAATAGAAGCTGGGCTGGGGGTTTGTTTTAGATCTTTTTTTCCCCTCTTTGTCTGATTTTTTTTTTTTCTTTTTCTTGTCCCTGGAACTCTACCTGACCGTTCTGCATCGCTGGTGCTTTAACAAAACAAATCTAGTGGGAAGCAAGGAGATGTGTTATTAAAGGTGCAATAGGATACATAACTTAGTGTTGTAGCCCTGATTAGAGCTCTGGTGTCTGTATGAGGGAGTGTCTTGCAGACACGCTGTGGTATGGTTGTGTTTTTTGTGGACTTGATCTCAAGTAGACAACCCCTCTCTTAAAAGCTGTAAGGGTTTTTTGAAATAGTGCCTAGCAACTTGTAGGGATGCCTAGTTTGGATAGTTAAATTCTTGTAGATGAACTGAATTTGTCTTTTATTTCAGTGCAATAAGAAAGCGAAACGTTCTGACATTGTGATCCTGTACGCTCGCACTTTGAAAGCGCTGGATACCAGTGAACAGGAACGCATGAAAAGGTACAGAGTCTCCATGTGAAGATATGACCTCACTGACTGCATGCCCTTGAAAGCTGCAGTCTGGCTTCAACGTCAAGCTTTAACTTCCTGTATTGTCTAAAGTAATTTGTGCATTCCCTTGGGGATTATCATGAGTATGGCTGTCTTAACAGACCAAGGCCTTGCTGGGCTGCAGGTGTCTTACCTGGTAGGAGAATTTTCTTTTGGAACCAAATTCTTGAGTTTGCACTTTGCGGCACTGAACTAGCAAAGGCTATCTTGTGCTGTATTCTGAAATGTCATCACGGGAGAACATGCAAAGTTGTTGCCAAAAAGCTGTACATTGCTAATTCATCATTAGATGAGAAAAGCGAGGCATAGTTAGAAATGCAAGAGGGGTGAGTAGCTGACCTTTTCTGCCATCTTTTCTGCATGCATTAAACAGAGTAATCTCATATGAATCACTTTCCATCTTGCTTTGTCAAACTCTTCATGTAGCTTTACTTACAAAAGGTCAGCAAGCATTATGATGACTCTACTTCCCCCTACAACTTAAATGTAGACTTTTTATTGAAAAAAGGAAAAGCAGGTATGAAAACAGGGACTAATTTCTTTTCGGTAAGATGCTGTCAGAGATACTATTCTGAAATTAAAAGGCTGCAGATATCTGAGTTCTCCTGAGTCTTGTAGTGAATAGAATCTAATTGAGGTCGTCTTCACATGTACCTATACTGCTGTCCTTTCAATGCAGTCTTTCAACAGAAGCCTCACTATCCTGGTAATTACTGATCTGAAATGATTGAGGAGTAACTGTCACGAAGGGGGAAATATCTCTTCTGTCCAGATAGCCACTGCCTCATGGTGTTTGAACTCTACCTTTAGAAGCATTATGCTTCTCTTACTGGATCGACACTGCAAAACAAACTATAAATAAGATTTTTTTTATATTTTATTTTCAAAAGCACGGAAAGCATTTGGGTGTTTAAATCTTGTTATCGCTCATGGAGAGGTAGCTGTCTAACTGCTGCTTATGTCTTGAGTCTCACTGCAGCCGTTCCCTGCTTGCCCTACCCCTCTTCTGCCTCCTGTTTCTGTCGGGAGGCAGACAGCAGTGACTGCCTGTCAGTCTGGTTCAGCTGCTGGCAGTGGCTGCTTTGTGGCACGCAGCCATGAGTGGAGGACAAATGCACACACTGATGCATGCATTGATATTGTTTGTGCATAGCCTTGAATTAGGTGTAAGATCCTGGGGTTTGTTCTTCACATTCAAAAAAAAAAAAAAGCCAGCCTTCAGGCTCTGGGTGTTTGTGTAAAGAATGTGTTTGCGATGGTTAAATACAGCATTTCACCTGTTTCTTATGCAGCAAAAAAAAATGTGTGAAGATGCTGTAGGGAAATGAGAGAATTCTCCCTGGTAAACATGCATGGCTAGGCCTGTATATTTAGAAGCTACTTAGGCAAGCGAGATCCCCCTGCATGTGAACTACTGAAATAACTGGAGTATTGCTGCTTTTGAAGTGCAGAATGCAGTGGTCAACATTATAGACCAAATGTACAGATAATTTTAAGGAATACTGATTGTTTCTTCCCCCTCTTTAACTGTTCCTTCATATGTAAAGCATGTATGAAAGAGAAATTGAAGTAAGTTATGAAAACTGCTGCTGCTAAATTGTGTGTATGCACTCTTAGGCTCAAGGTGAGGTATTAAGTATGGCTTCTATATGGTCATTCACAGAGAATTCATCTGTATTTGTCTATTTCTGATACAGCTATGTTTTCCTGAAATACAAAATTAGTAGAAACGAGCTTGACAATATTGCTGTATTACTGACATGGTATATTACAATGGATGTTGATGGTATAGAATTTGCTAAACTGTTTCTGTAGGGGGAGGAAGAAAACCCCTGATTTCTCTTTCACTCTTGTCTACTAAATTAGCACACTTGGAGAGGGTGAGGAGAAAGGCTGTTGTTTCTATAGAACAATACTTGAGTGAGTCATTCAGTACAATTGCATAACCAAGAACATCTTGAGGTGAAGGTACTGGATGAGTGTGGTACCAGATTTTCTCTTACTTTTGAATTTACCTGAATAGGACCTGTGTTGGGATGAAGTCTGGGGAGAGGAACACACAGCCCAGAGAAGCATCCTAGGCAGTATCTAGTCCTAAGGATTGCTTTTCTCTCATTCTTCTAGCTCTTTAGAAAAGGAACAAATGTTGCGGAGACAGGCAGAGCTGGAATCTGCACAGAGCCGTCTCCAGTTGCAAGTTTTGACAGACGAATGCAGCAAACTCCGCAAGCAAGTTCAGGTGAGTCTCACACAGAGGATTCCTTTTCTCTTCAGCCTGCCTTTTGCATGTTCCCCTGGAGGAGAGAAGACAGGCTTCCAGTTTTAATAAGCAGAAAGTTTTAGTGAACTCAATTGGTAAATCATCAAGAGTATTCTAAACATCCCAGGCTGGCATATTCATGTATACTACCTGTGCTTCTAAGGCGTATCAAAATTGCAAGTACAGCTTAGCAGTAGAGGAGTTTTTTTGGCTCCTGATGTTGCAGGTTCCTCCTCAGGTTTTGTGGTGCCTAGCATGGCCTGGTAATACAGCCCCAAACTTATTCTCCTCATCTTCCCCTTAACTGCATCAAAATAAGCTTGGAAAATCTCTACAGTAAACCTGTAATGGACCTATTATCACTAGTTAGCCAAGAGCCTTTAAGAAGTAGCTTGTGAAGAGGCATGGCTATTTGCAAAACGAAAAGAGAAAAACAAAACAAAAAAAAAACAACTAATTTTTTTGGTGAAGGTCAGTCAGCATTCTACTTAAGCACCTTCTGATGCCATCAGAGCTGGCCTGTCAATAGCATAGGCTGTATGCATGGGTTGAACAGCTGCTAAGAGGCTCCTCTGTCCCCTTAGAATACAAATTGCTGAACATAAATGACTGGTTGCTGAAGGACTGCTTCCTTTCTGGCTCATGCAATACTGGGATATTTTGTAACCCATCACAGCTGCTTTTGCAGGACTCCTATAAATTCTGGACTTTACTGGTGCTTCCAACTGTGAATTATCTGGCACGTTCCACCAGTGCTGGGTTTTCCAATAGCCTGTTTTGAAGCCAGTTTGCTACTGTTTTTGTTGTATGAAGTAGATGATATCTAATCTCTCACTGTCTAGTAACTCGCTTAATTTTATGCTTTTCTTTACTTCTGGATTTTTTTTAATAGCCTTGGCTATTTATGTCTGTACGTTAAGCAACATACTCTTTGCTGAAGTCTTCCTGTGTGACATAAGATAAGGCTTTATAAATTGCTCCTAAATTCCTGCATGAAGATCATCAGAGCTAATAAGAAAATTAGTCCACTTTAAACTTTGGCTTAAAGAAAATGTGAATGGGATAAAACTGCAGGTCTATAATGTCTTCCTGCAATTCTTCTGGTGTTTATGATAGAGTATCCAGTCTAACTGAATTGAAGTCATATTATAAAGATTAAGTACCCTGTGTTCTTTAAGCTCTGTTTCAGTATTTATACTGCATTCATCACTGTCCTGTAGTGGTTAATGTGAATGCTGGAAGCAATTTTAAGGTGCTTGTTTATACTATGAATAAACTGAATGTAAAACAATTTGCTGGGGAGCAGAAAATCAGCAGGGAGTCTGGAATAAATCTTTAAGTTGTTTGCTTGTATTTTGAGCATATGTCTAACGAGCTCCTTGTCTTATGAGAGGTCATCTAGTAAAGCAACTACTTGCATGGAATCGTTTAGGTTGGAAGGGGCCCTAGTTGGGTAACTGCAGCATTGGATTGGGTTGCTCAGGGCACTGTCACACCAGGTGTGGGGTGTACGCAAGCAGATCACAAAGCTTCTCTGGCCATCTCATTGTCTGACCATCCTCATTGAGACTTTTTTTTCCTAACATCTAATCTGAATTTGCCTTGTTATATCTTGAGTCTGTTGCCCTGGTCCTTTCAGCAAGCCATGTTAGCACAAGAAAACATGTCTAATTGGCATACAAAGCTGTAAGCCAATATAGAAAACAAAGTGCTGTGGGATTACAAAAGTAATGTGTGAAATATCTGTACACTCAGGGGGACATGCGGTATGGCAAAGTTCAGTTGCATAGAACTTTATTGGAATAATTATGATGTACACTGGTTGCATACAAACCTTGGTGTCTGAAGTTCTATGGAAAGCAAATGCCATTGGTTTTCCCCCCAGAAGTCATCGTGTGAACCTTTTTTTGTTAATGTGCTTGAGAGCTGTGCCTCATCAGCAGTCATGTCACTAGTGATAACCTTTTATATTTGTATGCATTTTTCCCCTGCTCTTGTCTACTAACAGTCTTGTCCATTGTGCTTCGTTAGAGAAGTATTTAAGATGATTGAGGCTAGAAAAGGGATGGCTTTTAAGTCTTTAGCTATATGAAAATATATGAGGAAAGGAGGGGAGAGAGGGTAGGGAGCTAAACAAAACTCTGGTAGGTAGCTCTCAACAGTGTTGTTTCTGTATGTGAACCTTCAGTGTGTGCTGTGTGGAGCTATATGCCTCTGCGTGGCAGATTCAGACTTGAATTTTGGAAGTAGTGCTACTGAAGCCTTACTCTTGCCTAAAATTTACCCTTTGTGAGCACAAAACTTGTGAATCAGATGTAAGCTACTGCAGTACTCCTGAATCTGCCAAAATTTTCAACAAAAGTTAGCTAATGATAAGCAAACCATCTCTGGCTTCTGGCATTAATACCACAGATCAACTGGGGTAGGAGATTCATTTTTTTTCAGGTGGGAAACAGCCACTCTGTGTATGGAGCAGTAAAGGGGAGGACTCACTTGGAAATGACAAGAGATTGCATGCTGCTATGGAGAGGAAAGCAAGTGTAATTGTGAGCCTTGCAGACATCAGTGTATATTGCTCAGTGTATTGGAAAAGCTTTTTTTTTTTTTTAAATAGGACTGTCAGAGCATCCAAAAATAGTTGGATGGCAAAATATCACTAAAATCTGTGAATTTAACTCCTTTAGGAAAGTTTTAGGCTAATGGTTTTATTGCATAAAAATCTTTCCTCTTTGTGTTCACCTCCAGTTGGTATCTGGGGAAGATCTAGAAGAAGTAAAACCTGAAGCTTCATTCAGCTGTTACTTATAGTGAAGCCAATTAAAAATGCTCTGTGTCCCTCTGACTGAATTTGAACCTGAACCAAAGGAAGGTGGAATGTCTGCAGTGCTGCACTGAAACACAGTCATTTGTTTCTCTCTTTTTAAATGCAAGGCTGGGGCTGCGTAATGCAAGACAGCAGGCGTGGCTTCTGGAAGAGGTCTGTTGGAGCACAGCCAGAGAGTGACAGTCATCTGATAACTGTCTTTGTCTTTAAAGCTTCATATCAGCTATTAAAACTGTAACCTAATACTCAAAAGGAAACAGTTCTGTATTTGTTGTAGCTGGTGGTTTTCCTTTCCTATGCATTGTGATCTGCTTCTACTTCTCACACATACTCCTTAGGAAGACTTCTGCTGTGTATCCTCTTCTTTCCCCACACAACCTGTGTGATTGTATTCGTTCAAGCTGAAATCTAGGAGGCAGTCACAGCATGTGCAGAGAGACGAGTGTGCCCTCGAGGCCCTTAGTCAACACCAGGCATCAGGAAAACTGTGCAGACCTCTTAAAGGAAGGCACAGGCTTATACTACCAAATAGTGTCATTTTGAGCACAGTTAGTGGAATTTGTTTTGCAGTGCAACACTTTTAATCACCTTAGTAATGTGTCTCCAGTAAGACTTTGTGATTCTGCTGGGTTTGTCCATCGTGTCTAAATGTGTCAATAGTCCTTGTGGCTTTAATTCCCTGGTTTCCTTTTTAATAACTTGTGTAAAAGTTGACTGTTGAATGCAGGTGATAAGGGCAATTTTGTAAACTCCCCAGAGCAACAAATAATTTTAATTTCTTCTGACCCTCAGTAGTGGTGGTATCCTCCTGCCTTTTAGAAATAATGAGTTTATTAAAATTTTTTTGAGAGTCACTTTCTTCTAAGTTACTGGTGTTTTCATTGACTGCTTACTCTGCTTACCATGGAAGCTGTAGCTTCAGGCTTATTCTCGCACAACCCCCCCTCTTCTTCCTCCTCAGGTTGTTTTGTCTTTGCTTGCTCTAATGGGATCATCTTGAGTCTTCAGCTTTGATTTTTATTCCCTTGGGGAATTTGCAATGTGCTTGATGCAAAACAGATCAGACCTCTGTAAAATATCAGAATTGCTCTCCTCTTGAGCAGTTTCCAAAAGTTATAGGTCTTGATGATAACTATTAATGTAGAGCTTGATCTTTGATCTTGCCTCTTTGAGAACTGCTGCCTTTGCTTAGGTGCGAGTTAAGTGGTAGTGGCTGGTTCAATATTGAAGTTAGCTTGCAATCGACTAATGTATTCATAATATCACTCTTGTGGCCCTTAATTGTTTAAAAATTACATAGTATTTGAAGCATAATCTATGTTGCTCAGACAGCAGAAAGCAAGTAGTGATTTTTCTTAATATATACGTTCCCTTGAATATCTCTGGGGTTCTGTACTGTCTAGTTTTGCCCTTGGATTACAACAAGTTGGTCAAAATGCTTTTTTGGAGGGCATTTTTAGTTGACTGATGATATGCCAGTGCCACTACTTGCATACCCACCTCAACCCTGAAGATCTCCGTGGAAGGAGGAATTCTAGAAATAGCTTGGTGCTGATGGAAGCTGTCCTTGGCCACATCTCTTCTGAGCATCTGTGAGCGCTCATCAGTTGAGGTGGAGGAAGAGAGGGGGGAGGAGGTCACGGAAAACAGGCTGGAGCTCTTGGGAGTTATGTCGTTCCTGGAATTTGCTGCTCAGGGTTTACAAGAACAGGGCCATCGTCATTAAATAGACTGACTTGTTTCCTGCAACACCCTTTATGTTGAAAGTCAGGCTTTTATTTTTTTATGGGGTATTCTGGAAATTCTGGAAAATGTTTCTAATTGACTTTCTTTTGTGGTTTAGCTGCATGTAATACTTGGCAGTTCATTCTTTTCTAAACAGCATTGATCTGGTAATAATTGTTATTGGCTTTTGTGTGTTGCCCAAGAGCCTTCTCTCTCACAGGGTCTAATATATACAATAACAGACTTTGAGTACATTCTGCCAGAACTTGCATAGCTTTTGAATGCTTTTGTTGCTCACTGTCATAGTCAATGGACTTGGAAATCCAGCATTTCAGGAACGGTGTGGAAATTGGCCCATGTTCCCCCTCCTTATCTGAGAACAAGTCCAGTTGGAGCATCTGGAACAGATAGCACAGAAGGTGACATCACCAGTGGCGCATTAAAGCTCTTTGGGTCTTTTTCTTTGCAGGAGCTGAAGGCTCTGGTGGCCCAGCACAATGTGAGCGCTTCTCAGCAGCCTGGCAGCTCCCGCACCTGCCTCCCGGGCAGCATGCCCTCCAGCCAAAGCCAGCGCAAGTACCACCTGGAAAAGGTTTTTGTGGTGTCTCAGACTGGGAACTGCAGAGTAATGGCGTACTGCGATTCGCTGAGTTGTCTTGTGGTATCACAGCCTTCTCCACAGTCTACTTTTATTCCTGGTAATTAAGCAAGTCAAGATTTGAGGGTTCATAGGGGAAAGTTCAATGTGTTTTCTGCTTCCTCCCTGCTTCTCTTGCTTGACCTTTGTATGTGCCTTGTAAACTGGGAATGCTCAGAAGACACCCTGTAGATCATCTGGCCCCTGCATTGGTAGCTTCTGCCTAGCCAAGTAGCTTGTTTCCCCCATCACTTCTCTGTCAGAATCCTAGCAGCAGGTCTCTGGCTCTTCTACTGAAGTGTCACCTCCACAAGAAGGTAAAAGGTGTGTCTGGTGCTCCGTGATGAAGATGACCCTTTACAAAAAGGTGGGCCTTCTGAAAGAACAAGGGACCAGCGCACAAGGGCCTGCAGAGAAGCTTCCAGTGCTTAAGTGAAAAACATTGCTCTCCAGATTGTAGATAGATTGATCCACATGCAGCTGATTTGTCAATACTCCTTAACAAAAAAAAAAAGGGAAAAGCAAAAAAAATTCTGGTACGAATAATAGGAGCACTATTTCCCAGTGAGGAAATAGGAAGCCAAGAAGTCACGGGCAGCCCTGTTTCTGTCTCAGTGTTATGGCCCAGGGCAAGTGACTTGACATCTGGATCAGCACCAACTTGCTTTTTTCAGTGAAGTAGATGTAGCATTAGGAGTCTGAGAGTTTATTTGCAAAGTACTTTAATGCTTTCTGAATGATGAAACTTACTTTATTTGGTTAATGGTTTGGAGATTAACATGCCTTATCTAGGCACAGCAAACCTGTTTTCTGAATTCAACTGACCTTATTTTTCTGGCTGTGGGAGCCAGGGAATGAATCTCTGAATGTAGGCTTTGTGGTAACTCTTGTAGCATGCAGGTTGAGTTCACCTGCAAGCATTCTTTGCAGTGACACTTGTTCTCTTAAATAGCCATGTAATCCTACTGCACCTGGTTTTATCTAGGCAAGAATGTCTTTGAAGAAACTGGCTAAAGAGCAGCAGGATCTTGTAACAAGAATTGTAACACTGATAGTGAGTTTGCTCTTGCTTGCTGGGATCCTTAGGGATTTAGCCCTGTTGCCATTTGAACTAAAGAATGATTTGTGGCACTTTTTATCCAGAACAGCAAGTAACTTTTATGTGTTCATCCCACCACAGGTTTCATTACAGGCACTGTAGTTCTGGCATAGAATTGCTAGTTCTGCATGTATGCCACTTTGCAATAACCTGCTTTATCCTTCTTCTGTGACAGGTTGTGGTGTTAAGATGATGAGCGTGGCCAACCTGAAGAGCAGTCAGTACATCCCCATCCATAGCAAACAGATTCGGGGACTGGCTTTTGGCCATCGAGCAGATGGCTTGCTGCTCTCTGCTGCTCTGGACAACACTCTCAAACTTACCAGGTGAGCCCTGCTTGGGGGAGCAGCCTGTCCCAGCAGAGTTTTGCTGTGTGCAAGAGACTGGGTTGGATTTTGTTTTGTCTCGTAGCACTTGCTATTCTGCTTTCCAAAAGGTGCTGCTAAGGTGAGATCAGGTCTGCATATTCTTCCTGCATGTGGGAGCTAACAGAGAGAAAGTTCATGCTTTCAGGTATTTTACATGGAGGTGTTGTGGAGCTACCTGTCTCTGATAATTTTCCAGTGGAGAATTCAGTGGAAAACAAGTAATTCAACATAGTTTGGCAAAGTTGCGTTGAGGGGAAAAAAATGTAGCATGATGTATTGATATTTACTGTCCACTTGGTTTTCTGTTACTGCAGGGAAATGTGAAGCATGGGAACTTGTATGGCATAAAACAGAAAAACAAGGAGTGTTTAGCGTGGGCGCTTTCTTCCCTGCCCTAATGTTGGCTTTTAAACTTCTTGCAGAGCATGGAATTCATCTGGGATATGAAATGTGTAGGCAGCATTGTTGAGCACCTGCTAGAGGAACACAGGTTCTCTAGAGCTAGCAGAGACTTGGAAGCAGCACTTCAGAGGCTAATTATGCAGAAACTGAGAGAAAAACGTGTCCAGTCCTGTTAGAATTTACAGCCTATGAGTGTTTCCTTGCTACTCTGCTCTTCCATCTTTAACCTTAAACCTGCTTCAAAACTTTGTTGGCTGACTTGATTCTTATTGAGTTATATTAACACCTTTATGCATACCTGCCTGTCAGTATAGGGTTAGGCAGGATATGTCTGTTACATGACTGATTAGTCCCAATTCTTTCCCACGAGTAAAGCAACAAAGAGAACTTAATCCTGCAACAAAAATGTAAAGAATGTTGCTTTCCTATTACCATGTTAAAATGTTTGTTAGAGTAGTTAAAAGTAAACAAAACTATATCTGTGGAAGTCAGTGTGTCAGATCAACCAATGAGGTTGATATTCGCTTTGTGGTTTAATCTGGAGAGTGGCTTCTTGTCGCAGTATCTGCTCAGACACTTGACTCCCATGTCTGCCTGGGTGGCTGCTTTGGAACTTGTGATCCTCTTGCTTTTGTGCTTGATCCCAGAATGTCTTGGAGTTAAGTGTTTGCTTCAGCAGCATCTTCATACTTCTTTCAGTCTCCATCTGAAAGAAAAAGTCCCTTTTCGGTCATCTTTCTTCTCTAGCTACTGATTTCATAGTCATCCTACCAAAAGGAGTACCCAAGTTGTCTCCTGTTCTGGCTTGCAAGTGTTTAAAACAGCACCATGACTTTGGGTGTTTTCTTCTGTTGTTTTGAACCAGTCACTGTTCTGATATCAAACTTTCAATTAGTTTTCACCAGCCAGGCTGGTCTTTGTGGTTGTTCCCCTTATACTTACTTGGGAGCAATTACTTGCTTCGTGGGAGTTCTGAACATAATCACCTTCCCCAGGGAGAAACCTGTGTGTTGTAAACAATATCCAGAGTTACCCTCACACTGTTCTCAACGTGCTGAGCCCATGTTGACAACGCTGCCCTCTGCAAATACATTCCAATCCAACACCAACTTCTTCTGCCATTCTGGGTTGCGCCCCTCTATGTACTCCCCTCTTCTTCCTTCCACAAATTGAGTTTCTAAAGAATTAACATTATAAATCTGCTTTTAACTGTCTCTACCTCACTTACTGTCTCACTTTTGCTTAAATTGGATCCTTTTGAGGCATAAGCACCATTTCTCTCATGTAAAAAGAGGGAACTAATTGAGGGATGTAATCTGAAGAGATGAGCCCCATGATTTTAGGAATAGGTGATATTACGGGATTACACTAGAGTCACTTCTCCTAATTGTTTCCAGAAAAGTGACTTAGCTTTCCTTTCCAGTAAGGCAGTTGAGACCCTGCTCTGAGATTTCCTTTCCCAGTCTCCAAAGATCAATCTGGAAAAAGAAGCATTGGCCTGGAAGAATTATGAATCACTTGACAATATCCAAGTGATTATTCTGTCTAGATTTTCCAGATTCATGTCTGGAGTAAAGGAGGAGTTAATTCAGAAATCAGTCTAAAGAGAGATGCTTCTGTCTAAGGACTTTAAAAAGCTAGATTTGCTTACCTTAATTATGCTATTTTCTCATCAGTAGATGCTTGTGCAAGGGGCCAACACTTATGCTTTTCTTCTGCAGCTTGGCAACAAATACTGTGGTGCAGACATACAATGCTGGCCGTCCTGTCTGGAGCTGCTGCTGGTGTCTGGATGATACAAACTACATCTACGCTGGACTGGTCAACGGCTCTATCATGATATATGATTTGAGAGACACCAACTCTCATGTCCAGGAACTAGTCCCTCAGAAGTCCAAGTATGGCATAAGGATTTTTTCAGTCCTCTCAACTTTGCTAATATACATTAAGCTAAACATAGCTTCTTCCATAAATCACACAGCAACTGTAAAAGTTTAAATTGTTTTATGTGAATCTCTTGTTCAAAAATTTGAATTTAGCACAGAAGTGAGAAGTCTCTCATAAGGCTGCATGGTATATATATAACTTAGTACAAGTGCTTGGCACCTGCATCTTTTTAAGGCACACAGTGGTCAGCAATGGACCTGCTGGTGCAGCCTAAGCAGGAGAACTGAATTTGTTTTGGAGCTGGTTTTAGTATTTAATTTGGAAGGGACAAATTACAAGAGATGTGAGACGTTGGTACCTCTATCTCTTCTACTTGGGGAATCAAATGCTGATTTATATGCATCTGATGTGGGCTGTCTCTTCCTTTAAAACATAAGGCTCAGTAGTGCAGTCGAATATCACTTAGTCTTGACAAGTTGGGGTTCCTTGCTTGAAGGATCATTTTGTAGCCTGCTTAGGCCCTTTCATTGCAGTGTGGTTGGAGAGAGGTGAGGCAGGTGGCCAGCATGGCTGCAGCTGGCAGCACTGACTCTTGCCAATCACACTTTCAGATGCCCCATGGTATCATTGTCCTATCTGCCCCGGATGGCCTCAGCGTCGCTGCCTCACGGTGGAATCCTGGCAGGGACCTTGGAAGGAGCCTGCTTTTGGGAACAGAAAGCTGGCAACTCCTACCAGCCTCATCACCTGCCGCTGGAACCTGGAGGATGCATCGATATTCAAACAGAGATCAACACACGGCACTGCCTCGCCACATACAGGCCCAGTATGTAATGCCGTGCATCTGCAATGTGTTTGTGGCCACGTTGGCCTGCTGTTTGTTGAGTTCAACAGCGGCTCTGGTGCTGAGGGCACAGCAGAAACATGGTACCTGCCCTAGCCACAGCAGTGAGCATCTGCATGTAGATAAGAACTGGCTGAGGGCAAAAGGTGGCAGCTGCAGGGTGGTGTTGCTTGTATTCCTACAGTTAAAACTTCTCTGCAATTAAACTTTCCAAAGGTTACCTTTTTATTTCTGCCACACAGGTAAAAATAACCCATGTGTGCGTTGTGTGATGATGGAACTAACTAGCAGCCCTCTGACGGAGGACTCTGAAGATGTGGTGTGTTCTTCTAACCCGGTTCAGACTTTCAGCGCTGGGCCCACCTGCAAGCTGCTGACCAAGAATGCCATTTTTCAGAGCCCAGAGGAGGATGGCAGCGTCTTTGTGTGTGCTGGCGATGAAGCATCTAATTCTGCCCTGGTATCTCTCATACCTTTCAGTGTGGTGGAGGGTTTTATTGCAATTCTTAGGGGAGAAGCCTTATCGGTCACAGCAACAGTGTGTTTTGGTGGGAGTTGTCTTGTCACGCATGTTACCCTGTGCAGGTCAGTCTGTTGTACTTGCTATGGCAGATGTAACTGATAATGTGGGACACCCAATATTAGCCAAGGCCTGTGGTCCACATCCATCTAGAGGAATGCAGGCACTGAGCCCCTGGATTCCACCAGAGGAATGCAGTTGAGCACACTGGCACAACTGGGCGCTAACTGGTGTAACTTAGACTTGGTGGGATAGCTAATGTGGTAAGTGCTGTGAGGGATGGCTGCAGGCTCGTCAGGAATGATGGGGAAGGTGAGGAGAAGGGTTGCTCTCTGTAGGAAAAAGCAGCTTGGATGCAGAGGGTGGACAACAGGCTGCATGAGAGCTCATGATTCGGGGTCAGAGGAGAGGGGAGGGCAGTCAGGGTGACATTGTGCTGCAAGTCTGTTAGAGACCATCCGAGCAGGGTGTGAAAGTAGAGGAAGGGTCCTGTAAGTAATTTGAGGAAGGTCTTTTCTCTAGCAAGAGGAAGCTCTGTTTGGGATGGGAGGGGAGGATCCTGCGGTGTTTGACCTTGTCTGTCCCACAGCTATGGGATGCTGGCAGCGGCTCCTTGCTGCAGAAGCTGCAGGCTGACCTGCCCGTGCTGGATATCTGTCCCTTGGAAGTGAACCAAACCCACCTCCTGGCTACGCTGACTGAGAAGATGGTGAAGATCTACAAGTGGCAGTAAGAGTGGTCCCCACACCTGCTGCAGAGAGACTTTCCAAATATGCTGCTGATTACCCTACACAACCCCTGCTGTCCTGCTCGGGCTGCTTACAGGAAATGGGAATTGCTGCAGCACCTTTCTGGCAGTAGACTGGAACTGGGACATGCTGGTGCCTGGAGCAGTTCCCTTCTTCCTCCATCTTCCTTTTTAGGTCTGCCCTTATTTCGTCTTTGGACAACTTTTTTTCAAACTCCGCAAGCTGTGACAGCACAGCAATACTTGGACTGTCTCCAGTGTGTGTTGCTGCACTTTTTTTTTTCCAGTGTGAATACAGCACAGGGACTTGCAAATTTTTCCTACGAATCAACAAATTAAGAGGAACTCAAAAACCTGAGACTCCCAGTGCACCTTCTCGTGGAGTCCTGCTGTGATAACTGGGTGATGAAAAGGTGGCAATATTGGCATCTCACTAGCATAGCTGATGCTCAGTGTAAAAGCAAGTTCGCTGCTTTGTAGAACGTATTCCTGTGTTCTTTTGAAGGTCTAAGGTCAGTTGGCAGTTACTCCCTCGTGAGGACAGACCCTGTTTTGTGGCCATGGAGAGAACAGGCTTGGAAAATCTACAGAGAACATTTTTCTTTTGTGGCTATTTTCCATGAGTGTATACTTTGCACTGGAATTCCTTAATTCTCTGCCCCTGTTGCTTTTCCCTCCTCTCTTCCCTGCTTCACCCGCAAGCGAACTTGGACAGTTTGGTTGTGGAAAATTAAACTAGGGAAGCACAGGTAAAGAGGAGGAGATGATTCGTCTGCTGCTGGCTGCTGCAGTCCGTGGTGGCCTTCCTTAAAGACAGCAACGTACTGAAACAGCCAGTACCTTGGGAAAGAATGAAGAATGCTGGCTGTTTTTGGGGTTTTCTTTTCCCCTTTGAGCAACTGGTGGAAACTCAGGGATTTCATCAGTTTGCTTTCACTGACCTTTTGCCTTCCTTAAATCCTATTTGCCAGCTCAGCTGCCAGTTGGATTTGTGTGCAAGCATGCTGTGGGCTTGCTGCTTCAAGTAAATCTGAGCCCCTTGGGTGGGATCCTAGCTTGGGGGATGCGTGCTGGCCCTTAGCACCCCCCTCCCCGTAAATATGCTGAGGGGGGTGAGAATGCTTATCTCCAGGTCAGATCATGAAAGAGGACTTAGGTTTCACTTTATGTTTAACAAAAGCAAACTTTTAAGGATGTGGGAAGCTGCCAGGCGAGTTCCCTGTGCTGGAAAGGTGTCCCTGGCACACCTCTGCTTCTAGCCGCAGTAAGCAGCATCCATCCTGTTCGGAGCGAGTGTGCTGCCACTTAAACTGACAGAATGATTTTATTTTCTGAAGTCTGGGGCTTGCGCAGGATGATCCCATTCACGTCTTACCTCTTAAAAATGAGATTGAGATGATCTCTGCTTAACTTTATATTTTTTTGTATAGTATTTTGTTCTTATATTTTTTTTATATACTGTAAAAATAAAATGTTTATAGTTACCAAATATAACTGCTGCTGTTGCACTTTAAAAATATGTCTCGGCAATATGCGCTGCCCATCTTGTGAACATAAATAAGCATCCCTGGATGCAGGTAAGGTTTCTCATGCTTTGTATTATTTCCAAGTCGCACTTGGCTTCAAATTGAAATAATGGAGGGATTTAGTGAACCGTGAGACCTCGCTGAGCCGTGCCGCTCTGACCAGGTGAGGGGAGAAAAAAGGGTTGTGCAAAGTCAGGCTGCACACCTGGGACATCCTTTTAACTGGAAATAAACTCACTGAGGTGAGACTTCTTGGCATTTTTCACAATGATCAGGAACAAAGGGTCAGTATAAAGAATATCATGGTGAGAAGGTCTCCGGTAACGCCAGCTAAAATCAGAAAGAGCAGGCTGCTCTCTGCTAATTTAGTGCAATGAGCTTCTTGTTCTCAGCCAACTCTAACCTCTTCCTCCCACAAGAAATTTGGAAAATTTTAAAGTCATACAGGAAAAGGAATTAAAAGGCCTCGCAGCTTTTGATTTTCTACGTAGTGCTTGTTTTCTACTTTATACTGCCCTACAGGAATAAGAGGTACAAACTTAAATGCTATTAAAATAATGATGGAAGATGACACTGTCATGTTCTCGCAGTTTTCAAATGCAGAATTTGAGAAAACTTTCATAGATCTGAGATGTGAAGAACCTTGTAACGCTGTCCGAGTCACAGGTTTGTAGCAGGCTCTGGGACAGAGCACCTAAATTGCCGGCAGAAATCCATCAGCATCGAGGACTGATAAAAGGTCAAATGTGTTAATTAAATATTTGCTCGTCTCTGGCTGGAGTCAAAGGGGCGGATTCTGGGATGGAAGGAAGGAAAAAATCAGTGTCTCTGCAGGATGCAGGGCAGCTGTCGTTAGAGGCTGAGCCATTTCTCTGGTGTTTTAGGCAAGAAGCCACTCTGTGGCTATTTCTGCCTCTGTCTCTGGGAAGATTTTGTTATTGTGGAGGAGAGTGGCTCCTTGGCAATTCCTGTAGTAAATCTGATGTGAGGCAATAGGTGAAGCTGGGCAGCACTGTGGTTCCTGCACGGGCAGTTCTTAATTTGTTTTTATTTTTCCAGGCTGTTGCAAGGGAGCACCTCTCCTAATTTTTAATTCTTGAAAAAAAAACAGGCCTGAGGGACAGCATTGGCCAGAGCTGGCTGGGGGTGGCAGCTTGATGGTATTTTATTTCAATAAAAATAATCTAGAATGCCGCAGAGGACAAGAGGGAGCATTAACAAAGTGTGAGCGAAGAAGTGAGCACAGCTCTGTGCCTGCACACAACCTTCGCTTGCCTCTGGCTGCGCCTGCCGCTTCCCGGAGGGCGGAAAAGTGACTATTTTATGTGTCCCAAACCAAATTGGATTAAAACCAGGCAATGCAGCAAGTGAAACAAGCAGCTTAATCCGAACCTGGTTACGCTGAGGTAGCCAGAGCATCCCTGGGGCATTTCATTTCAGTCTCCTTTTTGGTTTGCAAGGAGACCTGGCCAAATTTTCTGCTAATGTAGATGAGCACATTTTCTACAAGGCAGTAAATCCCATAACAGCCCTGGCTTTCTGCTGGTTTATGGAGGAGCAAGACTATGCGGAAAAGGAGTTCAGGGAGGAAGAAGAGGAGGGGGGGGAAACAAAGGAGCGAACAAACCCACATTTTCTGTTGGGTTTGATTTGTGTGGAACAAGTAAACAGGGAAGAACAGATTTCACTGCCCAGAGAGGCAGGGGGAAAGGGGCAAGGGCTCCCCTGCTGGGATGGCACTTCTGACTTCTATTAGCAAATCTGCAGTTTCTAGCTAAATTATGAATTAGTTGAGTGCTCAGACCCGCTTTGAGTCCAGCTGCACCCCTAAATAGTTTGGAGTTGCCTGCAAAATCCCGCAGAGGGGGGTCACAGCGCCTTGGCCACTGTCCTCCCCTGCAAGCACTCAGCCCGCAAAGTCAAGCGTGTTGGTGTGAACAGCCTCCCTGAGTTAACAATATTTATCGTTGTTTGTTTGCTTTTGAGATAAAGATATTTTGAGATAATGCTGAGAAGGCAGAACTGTGACTGTGGGCGCCTTGCGTGTTACCAAGCAATGGGTGCTGCGGGGTGGGTGCCCGCAGGAAACTCATGCCCTGGTACAGGGGAGGAGTTCATCGATTAAAATCTTGGAGCTGTAGCAGCATCTTGAGAACACCAAGGGGATGTGGGATGTTGCTCCTAACCCGTCTCTTGCAAAATAGTGCCTCTAAGTAACAAAAAAACTTATCTAGTCCTTTGGACAAACTTAGCAGGTAACAGACCCTGTCCAGCCTGTGCTGGTCAAGAGGGGAAAAAAAAAAAAAGTCTCAAACTAATTTCAGTGATTATCCCACCCAGTGAAGCGTGATTAATTTGAGGGTCCAGGGGTTTTTAGTCTTGCATCAAGTCCAATTTGGCGCTTCCGCTTGTGGCAGAGGTGGCGGAAGGGGGAGCAAGCCCCCCATGCCTCAGATGGTGTCACACTGGGAGCAGCACTGAGTGCTTGGCTTGAAGGCAGAAGCCGCACTGGGAAAGAATTGAGAATTGTGGCAGGTTAGGGGAAGAGTTGGAAACTTGCCCATTTTTAATTCCTTTTTTTTTTTAGAGGTAGGTGCTCACTGCAACACAGAGCTGTATAAATAGGGGTGGGGGGGTGGGGTGGCAACAGGCTCTCCAGGAATGACCTGGGGCTTCCAATGCTTCATGAAGCAAAGATGTGTCAACAGCATCGCTCCTTTGTGAAAAACACAAATGTCATGTCGGGCTGGATGAAGAGTTGGGCGTAAGAGGCTGAGAGCTCCCCTTGCGCTCACTCACGAGGAATATTGTCTCCTGTTTGTCTGCAGCTTCCTCAGAAGCTAAATCCTGCCGTGGCCATCTGGTTATTTCCTAACGTGGATGAGCAATGGTGCTGCAGGACTCTGACCTACAAGAAAAACTGAAACAAAGCAGGGCTGAACCTGTGTGTGTTGTGCAAATAAAACACAGAATACCAGGCCTTAGCCATCATGAAAAAGCGATGAATGGTAGCAGTAACGAAGCACCCGAGTGGGTTCTCCGCAGTAACGTGTGATGGTCAGTTGGGACAGGCAGCGCTGAAGTTTTGGGGGACCCTTAGCACTGGAGGGGGGCAGCTGAGCCAGTCTGTGTGAGAGGGAGAGCATGCTGTGTGAGGAGCCAGCTGAGATTCGGAACAGTGCCCATGGGAGCGAGCAGTCTGTATCCAATTAAAAATTGGAGCATTTCCTTTGTGTGGACCAGGGAAGAGCTTTCCTTCTTCCGAAGGTGGTGAGCTGGAGGGCGAGGACGCTGCTGGGAAGGAGCGAGAGGCGTCCCCAGCAGCTTGGCTCACCCCTGCCTCTCTCTGCGAAGCTGGGAGCTGTATAAATGGGTTTTGTTCCTTGAAGCGGTGAGGCTGAAATGTGCTGCCCGCTCCAAAAGCAGGCAGCTGCAAGCACTTAATGCAGCACCCAGCGTCTGCGCGCCTTGCTGGTAAAACACTTAAAATGTGGCAATAAGGCAGCAAGCCTGTGCGGAGGCAGAGGGGCTGCAGGTGCGATGAGCCTCTGGGGTTATTTCCACGGGCACAGATGTCGCTACCTGCAAAGAAATAACCTCTTCCTTCTCTAACTCGCTGCGTGGACACGGTGAGCGTAGGACTCTTCATGAAATGCTGATTGAATGGCAGGTTGTGCAAGGTGTTAAAAGCCAAGATTGAGAGGTTTCCTCTGAGCTCCACAGAAGGACGGGGCAAGTCTCCGGAGAGCGCCAAAGGCTGCGGGAAGGAGAAGTGAGCCATATTCCTGCTCCCCCCTGTCCTTGTCCTGCGGTGGATGGAGGAGCAGAGCCAGCTCTTGCGCTGGACCAGCTCTTCAAACAGCTTCCACTAAGCCAAATGGGCTGCCAAGCATGGCTGGATTTCGCTGGCTTTTGTTTTCAAGTGTTCCCAGCTGCGTGGCCCTGGTTGCCAGCACAAAGCCACTTTCCCGAGTGCTGTGTCCCAGTGTGACACTCAAAGGCAAGAAGCGTGGGGACTTTGCCGGCTGATCCCCCCCTCCTTCTGTTCTTGTCTCCACCTGGACGAGGTGGATGCAGGTTGGTGGCCACGGTGGGCTCCAGCTTGCTCTGGTGTGGGTAAGACAGCTGGTGGCAATCCCAAAAGGAGGGCTTTGCCCAGGCAGGATGCAGCAACCTGGGGTGAGAAGGGAGCAGCCCTACAGCTCAGCTTCACCCCGGCTCACTGAGCCACGGCAGACCCACGGAGTGCCCTGGCAGCCAGGCAAAAGCTTCTGATTTTGGACCGATGCCGGCTTGTGCTGGGAAAACTGCTCCTGGAGTCAACCAAGCAGAGGAATTGAGATGGGATTCTCCCCGGTCCCTGTTTCCACCTGCTGTCAGAAGCAAAGATTTTGTAGCAGACCCATCCCGGGAGGGTGCTGTGAGCTGGTCTGATGAGATCCTGCTGCTGGGAGACTCTGAGGGCACCCAAAAAACCTGTGTTTGCTGGGCTGGTGGTGCACCCGTGTTCCATCACTGCTGCTGATCCAGCACCCCAACAGGTATTTTTTTACTAAGAAATTCAGAGGTCTGGCTGCTGGGGCAGAGGGGGCTGCGGCACTACCAAGACACTGCTGCAGCAGAGTGCAGATACGGCTTTTAGATCATCTGCCACCAAATTCAGCATCCAGCTCCCCCTTATTGCCCTTGCAGGAACTTGTAGATCCCATCTACAATGAGATCAGCCACTGTGGATCCCACTCAGGGGACAAGATCGCTCTTACTGGAGCACCCGTTTCTCTCCATCTTTGCATCTTTCCATGAAGAAAGCCCGGAGCCGTGATCAAGCATGACATGCCAAATCCCAGCCCCAAAACAGAGGGTCCTGCACTGAAAGGGCAGGAGGTGCAGCCAACCCACCAAGCCCTCAAACAAGCAGACTAGTGGTACCTCCAGAATGCGATTTTTCTGCCTTTTTGGCTGCCTGCTCCCTGGAGGGTACCCCAGGGTTGGGCTACCCCGACCTCTCAGCCCTTTGCCCACGAGCATTCAGGCAGTCATTAGTCAACGTTTTTGGTTTTTTTTCCCCCGATGTTTCATTCAAGTTTGAGGGGTTTTATTGAAAAGCTATTCAATATTTTTTCTTCATTGTTCTGCGTGCGGCCCCAGGTTTTCTGTTAGTCCAACCCTGCTCCGAGCACCACTTCCTCACAGCCTTTCCTCCGCCCTCCATCACCGGGGCAGCCAAGAGCTTCTCAGGCATTCAACGACGATCCCCAATGCCCTGAGGAGGGCACTGCAAGCTCCGTTTCATGGGTGGTAACCAAGAGATTTAGGGGAAAAACTGGCCACAGCTTCTGGATTCCCACTGTGGGAGGTGTGGAGCAGGGCCAACTTCCCTGAGGGGTGTGTGTGTGTGCTGGGGGCACGGCCCCTCGCGTCCCCTGCCACCGTCCTGTGGGGCTGACAGGCTCAGGGGGCCACCGTGGGCCTGTGATGGCGGCTGGGGGCTGTAATGGCGGTCGGGGGCCATCATGGCGCCGGGAGCCATGACGGCGCCTCGACCTCCTGAAGGGAAAGCGGGAGGGGCGGGGTCGCAAGGGGCGGAGCCAGCTCAAGCTCCGCCCATTCGCCCCGCAGGGGGCGTGGCCCGGGAAGGGGGCGCGGCGCGGTGACGTCAGCCGGCGCGCTGATTTGCATACGGCGTGCGTGCCGCTAGGTGGGCGGGCCGGCCGCGCCGGAGGTGGCGGATCCAAGATGGCGCCGTGCGGACGTGTCCGGAGCCGCTGCCCGGGCCCGGCGCTCCTCTTGCTCCTGGCGCTGGCGGCACGGCCTGAGGCGGGCGGCGGCCTTTCTCCCGTAGGCCCCGCCGCTGGCGGCAACCAGCCCTTAGTGGGGCAGGCGGTGGGGCCGGGCGCGCCGGGCCCTCGGGTTCCCCGCGGCGGAGGCGGTTCGGGCAGCGGGTGGAAGCTGTCGGAGGAGGCGGTGTGCCGGGAGGACGTAGTGCGGCTCTGCTCCAAGCACAGCTGGGCCAACAACCTCGCCGTCCTCGAGTGCCTGCAGGACGTCCGGGAGGTGAGGGCCGGGCCCCGGAGCCGGGCCTACCCACCGCGGCGGCGAACAAAGAGCGGGGCTCCGCGCCGCCCCGCCGCCGCTCCGCCCGCCCTTACTTACCTCAGGATTTTGGTTTTTAAAAGCGGGGGTTGCTTGTAGGCCGGCGCCGGCCGCGCTTCCCGCCCTGTGGTGGGAAGCGGCTGTGGAGGCTTCGTGTGAGGGGGGACGGGCCGCTGAGGGGGGCCGCTGAGGGCAGGGGACCCCGGGGGAGGGCAGGGGACCCCGGGGAGGGCACCCCTCTTCCTTGGCACCCCTGGGCTCTTCGGTGCCGCCCCAGCAGCGCTCTCCTGGGAGGGAGAGGTGTCGGTGGGGTGGCTTTGTTTTGGCTTCGGTGCCTCAGAGGTGTGGGAAGAACCCTGTGTGGTGACGAGGAAAGGTGCCTGGCTGGCAGCGACCTGAGAAGATTTTTATTTCAGGTTCATATCCCCCCGCTTCGTGTAGAGCTCAGCTGCAGAGGTGGTTGGTTTCCAGTGCTTGCTTGTGCACGTATCGGACTAGGTACACAATCTGTAGACCTGGCTTAGTTTCTGCAGGGAGGTTGGCTGGGCAGTCTGTTGTTCCCAAGCATTTCCCATGAGTCGTTTAAGTCTAACTCAAGAAAAAAAAAAATGAGTTGCCACCTCAGGGTCTTTTCTAGCCCCATCATTTCATTCATTCAGTTTGAAAGAAGGGGGAAGCGTCTGAGCCGGTTTGTTATCGAGGTCTCTTTAATTCTTGGTTTCTCTGCTGTGAAGTCCAGGAATGTCCGGCTGGGTCAGTTTTAACGGTGTTTTATCAAATGGCAAATGCAGTCAGGGGAAACCTGTGCTCTTTTCTCATCTGTCATTCCAGAGACAGCAGATGGCAGTGACTTAGTGGTTACTCTCATCAAGGGGGGGTGGGGGGGGTGTCTTGAACCAATAACTGTCAGTGGTTACTTCCTTGCTTAAAATCCAGAAATAATTTAGACTTTTGTCTAACTTCATGTTTTAGTTTTGGGCAGGTAGTTTAGTAAAACACTCATGGCAGAGTTCTTAAATGAGTCCTGATGCAACATCTATCACTGTTACAAAGTGCTCTGATATTTGCTTTATGAATAACTTGTCCCTTACTGTTTTTTCCACCTGCCTGGGACCTTTTGGACCCCCTGATAGGGAGGCACCATCTCAGAAGCTGCCCTTAAAGGAGGTGGCTCACAAGCTACCAGCCTGCCAAAAAGGCAAGCTCTTGTTGTTCCTTTATTTCCAGTTGTGTGGCCCCTCCCGTCTCTTTTCATAGTTCCAGTGCTTATTGGTTTTCTGCCATTTTGCTGAGGTGAACCTTTTTATTGTCTAGTTTATCATCTTTCTGCTGGAATGGTTTTGTTGTTTTACTGAGTTAGGCGGGCTCATAAAGGGAGGTGAATGCAGGCTAGGGCACAGGGGTGTGCAGGGAGAAGCCAAAGCTGAAGGGATGCTTTGCATCACACTTTATTTTCAGCAAGTACAAGCCCTGACATTGGTTCTGCATATCTCACAAAAACTCCACTCTCTTTTGAATGTTAAGTCTTGCTTGCGGTCTTCCTTTTCCCCTTTCGAAGCTAAGCCCTCTTGTCAGTAGTTTGCTGGCTCTTGGTCTTGTCTAGCTGTAATGCTGTCTGATATCCAGTGCCGAAGGTGAATGGTTTCCTAGGGTGACATCCCAGGCATCGATAAGACATCTCGGGGTTGTTTGGGATTGAGTTTTCTCTCTGAAGGTGCCTGCCTGCAGCCTTGTCCTTATTTGTCTGTTAGCCTGTAAGGAGCCCTGTCAGCTGGTCTTACACTCAACAGTTCGCGTGCCGTAACGCAGATGTGGTGGACTGGATCCTGACATAAAAGTGACTTCCTAGAGTGCTGCTCTGAGAAATTAATTAAAATAACTGACTTCTCTGTATCCCTACTGTTTAACTCTTGATGTTTAGGCTCTAAGTAAAAAATATTGAGTTGTAAACATTGGGTGGCACATGGAGTGATAGGGAACAGGGTCAAATGTTGTCTCAGATGTTTCCTTTGTATTGGCGGTGACAGCAGAGGAAATAAGTGACATATTGGCTGTTACTGTTGTTGATATAACTTTTCATTTTGACCCTAGAGCATCTGACAGCTTGTTTGGACAATACCAGAAAAGTGGCTATTATATTTTAAAATGGATGGGGAACTAGTCTTAAGTCATACAAGCCCATGAAAAAAAAGTTGGGCTATAGTAAATGGAGGGTTTGGGGAAGTTGCTGTGTGTGTGATAGCGTCAGTGAGGACAGTATTTGGATGCTGCTTTGCTACAAGTAGCAGGTAAGATTTTTGGATGCAGTTAGGTTGTAGAAGCAGCCTTTCTTCCATAGGTGTTTAAGATGATCTTATTTTACTTCTAAGAAATATTCCTCTAAAATGGAAAAACCTTCAGTTTGAAACTGGGGGTCTTACTAAGAGCCATTTAGATTATCAGTTGATTTTTCTTCTTGGGGGAAACAACTACTTGGAACCTATATTTTGAGTCCATGAACTGTAGAGGAAAGAAAAGATGTGCTTGTTTTGTTAGCCAGTGTGAATGCTGATTTATTACCGTGGATGTCTTTAAGTTCTCCCTTGTTTTTGCTGAGTAGTTCTCCTGAATCTAAAGAACAGGAGTGTTGAGTCTGTGGCTGACTGGTACAGCAGCCTGCCTTGTGAGGTGAATGTTGAGAGAAGCTGTTTAACACAAATACTCAGCTAAGAGTTGTTTGAAACAAGAGAAAACAGTAAGAAAATAACTGAAATCTTAAAGTTTTGGTTTTGAGAGGTTACTTGTAGACTGTCAATTTAAAGTATTACCAACACAGATGTGTAAGCACTGCGTATTTTTAGCATTCTTTAAAAAAAAAAAACCAAAACACAAAACACTAGACTCCCAGACTGATATCAAATACTTTGCCACTGATTTTCTACCAAGTCAATGAAATGCTTAACTGATGTAGTGTGGAGTCCACTTCTGCAGGTGCAGAACTCTTCTGAAAGATAAAAATCAAGGGTCAATCGTGCTTTTCTGCCTCCTTACCTTGTAGGAGAATGGAAATGGTGCTCCTTAATTGGAGGAGGTAGTGGTCAGAACTAGGCAGCTTAATAATCTTTGACTATATTCACAAAATAGAATCAAATGCATGTTTTGGTGCATTTTCCAGATAAATTAATTTCCTTCTCGTTAAAATTATTTGTGCACTAGATACGTTACTGTTTTGAGTCACTTAAGTTTTGTCATCAACATTTTAATTGTTATCCAAATAACTTTATGCCAAGATATAAAAAGAGTAGAATGGGGTGGTGTATATTTCTGTTTTTTAAAAATGAGGTTTTAAAGTGTTTTTTTTCTGAAATGATTCTGGTTGCTAGCCTGTTTCTAGAGAGACTTCAGAGCTTGCATTTCACTCAACATAGACTGCAGCCCTTAAGCCCTTTTTTTATGGGCTGCTTATTAAACTAATTTTCATGGTGGTTATAGTATAAACAAACCCATGAAATATTAATATACTTGCTAGGTAAAAATTCCTGCACGATTAATGATGATTTGCATTTAAAACATGACTGAGTTGTTGAATTTGAGGTAGGAAACCTTAGCAGGTATGAAAATATCTTAACCGGTATAGCTTTCTTTTGTGGCTTATTAGTGAGCGTAATTTTAATGTTAAAACATACCTTAGGTCTGATTAATCAGTGGATTAACTTGATGTCATAATTGTTGAGCTTTACTTGCATTGCATTTGTAAAGGTTATGTAATATTTAAAGCATTATATCCTTCTATATAACGCTAATGCGTTATAGGCTAAATATTTTTTCTAAGATCAAACAGTCCTTGTTAAATTGGGATTAGAGATCAAAGTTTTGGACTCCCGCTACTTTCTTCATCCTGAGTGGTTCTGTTTCTTTGGTAACACCTTTATGGCAGGGATGGTATAATTAAGCCTGAATGCTCTGCTCTTCTGGGGAGAAATAAGACTCTCTTGATGTTGAGGATTGGGTTAAGAGTAAAACAAGTTGATCTTAAAAGCTGTGTGCTTTAAGAATAGTTTTTTTGCTGTTATTTCAGATGCACAGTCAGTGTAAAAGGCCAGAAAATTCATTTGATGTGACGTAGAGACTAGGAACTGTGTAACACTTGGTGGGTTGGAACTGGTGCGTTTCTCCCATATAAATGTTTTATTCCTCACTCTATATCTACCTGAGCTCCTTAAGTGATCTGATAAAATAGTGCCAGTGAAATTACCTAAGCTCTAAAGCTATAGATGGCAAAGAGAAACCAGACAATAATGCGTGCTTGGAGTCTTTGTATCTTTTGGTAATACTGTAATTGTAGGGAAAGTTGTGTGTGCTCAGTCCTATGCTTGTTCTGTACTTTCTTGCTAAAGCTATTAGAATTGTGAAGGCCTCCCTGGAGTTTTTTGGTTGCATAGAGGTGGATAAGTGTCATCTGTTCCAGTGGCTCCATTTATTTTAATTTTTCCCCTGTTTTATCTCTGTAATATACTGAGTTGAAGGACAAAGGTTTTATTTTGACTCTGCATGCGACATTATCTCATATTTGAGCACGTACTGTTATTTCTGTCTCGCAGCTTTCCCATGCACAAGCGGAGGCTGGCATTTAAAGTACCTTTTTTGAGATGTCTGGGCTGTGGCAGCAAATGACTGTTTACCTGTCCAGAGCTGTAAGTAATTGAGGGCTGTGGATTAAACATAGCACGGGGGTGGGCTAGTTTTTAGGAAATGCAAATAGTGAAGATGCTGTTTACTTAGTTGGCCATCTTCTTCGGTGCTTATGGTTTCTTTTTGTCCCACAAAACCTCTAGGCATTCTCCCTGGCTTTTGGGTGAGCTCTTTTGAATGTTTCTCAGGGTGGTAAGTACATAGCTGTGGGATGGAGGCTGTTCTAGTTCTCTAATCATTACTATTGCAAAGGAGTGGGCAGTTAGTATTCCGGTGATGCCCTTACAGTGCCTACAGCATTATTATCTGGTTCAGATATCAACACACAAAGGGATTTCTTTTTTTAAAAGCAGTGATCAGAAACCTGGAAAACATACCTTAAGCTTTGCCAAGGACTTTGCTTACACCCGCTTTTCTAAGGGATATTGACCTGGTGATGATTCAAAGCCACCTGCACAGCGCACGGGAGTTTAGGAACTCTTACATCCTTAAGAAAAAAAAAAAGGATAATTCTTACCTGTAGTTGAAGTTTAGCTAACTTAAAGTAAAAATGTGTTTTGATTTTTAAGAGATTGAGTTTATTATTGGGCTGTAACTGAATGCTAGAATCTGTATGAGTTGAACCCTGTGCATCTGTATTATGAATTTTCAGATACTATTCAGTCTCAAACTGAATTTAGCGAAGAATTTACAGTGGTTTGTACATTATGCACATTAATTTGAATGGTCAAGACTGGTCCCTTCTGCTTCTAACATTCATAACATGGAAGATGGCTCAATCAATGTCAATGGAAGGGAGTGGTTGGACCAGTTTTGAAAAAAAAAAACCATACGACAACAGCAAAAGAGAATGATGGAGACAAGGCTGTAACACTCTCAGAAGTTTTTTCTCCTGAGGCTTGGCTTAAGTGAGATTAGCCACATTTTTTTTTGTTCTGAAGTTCTTGTTTTTCCTAGTGTTCAGATAGTGTTAGCCCAATTTCCTCCTGGCCTTCGTAGCTAAGCGTTAAAGTAAAATTCTGAGTACACTTTAGAGGTCTAATTTGTGTTTGGGTTACTTACTTCGGCATCAGCCTTTGGCTTCCTCTCAGGATGTAGCAATATTTAAAAGTACCCTTTTCGTCTTACTAAAGGCATGTGTGAGCTGACTAGAGGGTAAGATGGGCTCTCTCCTGACAGGTTCTAGAATTGCTGTCTTGTGAACAGAACATTAAACATAGGTTCTTAGTTCTCTATATCCTTAGTGATCTTAACATCACTGCGCGTCTGCTGATATGAGAGAGTTCTTTGTGTGGGTTTTGGAGGTGGGGCGTATTTGCTTTTTTTTTTTTTACTTTTGTGCTGTTCTTGGCATGCTGATACTTGTGGTAGCTGGTTATATATCAGTTTGTCCTGGGATGTTTTGCTTAATAAAAGGGATTATCTTACAAGTCTGCTTCCTCCAGTGAGCTGGCACTCCTGTCCTGCTGTGGCTCTGAATACCGAGGAGGAAAGGAACGGAAATGTAAGGGGGGAAGTAAAGTTCGATGCAGGCTGTACAGTCTGAGCTTGTCTCAGGATGAACTGAGAAAGCTGTGTTATGCAGAGGTCCGGCTATGGGGAGGTGATTTACTGAGCCAAATAGCTGAGTATATTGAAAAGCAGAGACTCGGTCAGTTGTGATATTGGGCAGCTGCAGCTGGATTGTGTTTTCCCTGCTTGCGTCCTCTCCTCCCTCATACTGGGGGAAAGGGGATCTCTCCAGCTCTGCTTTGGGTTGTCATGGGTGAAATGGAATGATTTTGAGGAAAGATTATTCTAGGCAAATTATCTGCTGTCTGTATTTTCTAATATAGAGATAACGTCTAGATATTCTTTATATTATAGCTTTCCTGCATGTGAGCACTGCTTCCTTGGTGGACTCGACTTGTTTTGGTCTTTGGAAAATGTGTGCTTACTTTTTCAAAAGCTTTGCGGTTATTCTTCCTAATAATAAACCCCAAAGAATTGGATGAATAAAAGGTCTAGGTAATTGCCTTTTTATTTGAAATCTTGCCTCAAAATAGTTTTTTGATCTCTGACTAATCTAGTTTTAAGGTCTGTGAAGTTGGTTGCTATGGTATTAAAAACATTCAGTTCTCTTAGCTGATAATTTTTTGTCATCATGGGATACTTTCATTTTCTGATGTGTAGTTTATCAATATCCATAGCACTGTGTTAAGTGAGGAGCAGAGATCCTCCCTTCCCCAGGTACCAGCTTGTAGCATAATGGCAACCTCTCTTCATCAAGCTGGTGGACGAAACCCCACACTGTTCTACTCCCCAGCAGAGGTGGCATTCATAAAAGCTGTGTTCTGGCACGCTGGTGTCTGAATGTCTGCAGCGCCGAGCTGAGGAATTTCCTTTGGTAGTTAGAGAGGTGTCTCTTTTCTCCATGCTGTCTTTTTGGGGGGTATAGTGCCTGAGCTTATCTTGCTTTTTTTTCTCCTTTGGATAAGTGTATCTTGTAGCTCTTAAAGCTTTGCAAGCTTAGATTTCACGTGTTTGCATTAGAGTGCATTACTTGGTTGTAATACCTAAAATTTTGCCTTAACTGTACATTTGATATCTTTATTATTGTCAGTGCTGTGGCTTAAGACTAATGGTACACATCTAATATCTCTTTTGCCAGGTAACAACATAGAGACAAATGAACATTTATCATGCAGGACAGGAATGTTTATTTGCTGTGTTTGTTATTATTTGCATCTTGGCCTGAAACAATGAATAAGAACTGCTGAGGTGGCAAAAAGATAGTATTTATTGTCATAAGTATTCATAGTTTCTCTACATGTCTGAAGTATTTTACACTTTTGCAGTTCATGGTAGAACTGTGTGCTCGTCTGAAAAACTTCTTGTAGTTTCCTTATTTGTTTCTCAGGAGTTCTGAGTCTCTTCTAGAGAATGCAGCTGGTTATGTTGATTTAATTAAGTATTTATATGTTACAGGGTAGGTTAATAACAAATAGCTGTTCAAGCCCTGCTATGCAAAATCATTCAGGCAAATGTGCTGTCTTTTGTTTAAAAAATAATGCCTAGCTTAATCCGGTGGCAAGTTTGCTGTCTAGATCTCTTGAATCTTAGCAGGAGGCTCACCAGCCTTCATCACACTTGGTAGTTTGCTAATTGAGACTTTCCTTTCTAGAGTGTCCTGTTAGTGCAGGGTAAAAATACTTTCCACCAAGTGAACTGCAAAACAAACTCAGCAGAGCATGCATTCTTTTAAGTGTTGAAGTAATTGCCCTACAAAAAGTTTTGATACAATTAAAAAACCAAAACCAACAAACCCTGCTTGGCTTGTAGACTTTCTGTAACAGTCTGGACTTGATTTGAGCTGAGTCAACTTCTGTCACACTGCTCTCAGTTGAGTTGAAATAAGATCTCGAAGAAACTTACAGTAAGCTCTTTCATTATTAAATTGATTTTTTTGCTTCTGTGATGTCTGTGTGGCCTAGCTACATCGGTTATAAAATCAGAAAAACTAATCACCTTCAAGTAAAATCACCTCCATGCCACAGTTGTCATAATTTACAACATGAATTGTTCATGAGACTGCAATTCTTTAGTCATGTTCATGGTGATTTAAACAAATCAATATTAATGTGATTCTCATGTTGTTGAATTTAGAAAGGCTAGTCAAAATCTGGTCTCCATTGATACAAGGTCCTGAGTAAATGCAGGTGGAGACAGCTGCTGACCGTGAGTTTTATTTGTTAGGCATTTTAGATTGCTATTCACGTATGACATTGTGTTGACTCTGCTGCTTTTTTTGATTGTTACTTTTGAACTGATGCTAGGAGCACGGTATTTTTGATGCTTCAGTATTTGAGACACATGAAGGGTGAGATGTTGGGTCTCTCACTGAAACACAGCTATTCAAATTCATGATGATGTCTGTCTTACCTTACTGAAGTCTCTAAGAGTTGACTCTGTGTAAGCAACAAGTAGCTGATGCAGCCTTTTCTTGCTGCCAGTCTTCAGACCAAAAGTCCGGTCTGCTTTTCAGCAACGTGCATACATTGCAGCTAGCGTCACTAAAGAAGTGTGGAAAAGTCTTGAGTTGTGTGTTACAGTTGGCAGCCGGAACTGTGTTCTTAATGAGTGCTGTAGCACAACATACAGGAAAACCTTTTTAGTCAGTGGGGACCTGAACAAACTCAGTCTGCTGTAAAGTGTAGTTTGAATGGAAGATTTCTTATGGCAACCTTAATGATCCATTTTTTTCTGCTTAAAACAGGTGAGTTTTCTGCAACTGCTTCTGAGGCAAGGATTCAGCAGGATAACAGGTCAATGCTTACTGGAGGGAAGTATATGTTAGAAAATACTTAACAGCAGTTGCTGCTGTTAAAAAAAAAAAAACAAACAAAAAAAACCCCCCAAAAAACCAGAACTGTTTGAGTCACTCTCTGCAGCAGAAGATCTTGTGAATGTAGTAATGTTGCTTATTTTTTTTTTAACTGAAGGCTTCCAGGCAGCAATTGGCAGCCACCTTCACTTACTTGTTTTCTGTTTAGTTGTATGAAGCAACATTATTTTTTTTTTAAGCCAAAAAACAAAAAGCTGAAATATTAGTTTATGCTGTAATTCTTCCCTGCATTTTTATGAAACTGAGAACTGGAATGGGACTCCCATGGTGAGTGTTTGTCCTGTCTCTAGGAATCCCAATGATAACACATAACAGCATCACCTGGGAAGATGTGGTACTGGGGAACATACTTTTCCCTGAACTGATTCACAGCTCTAAAAGTGTATGCTCATTCTAATGTTGTTGTTAATAGCCTTAATTAGATGTATATGTGCAAAATACTAGTTGTGAAGGGATGTGATTCTGCACTTTCCTTGTAGAACACAAACAAAGCCTTGCTGTGTTTGCTGTTTTTGCTTCATGACGCTTTAAGTGTGCTTTAGCAGGCACCGGACATATGGCGAACCATCTCTGACTGCCGACATAGCAGCTGTGTATAGGGCAGACTTCCCTGGAGTAGTGAGGAGTTTGTTCTAGCTCAGGTACTCGGCTGTGTGGCTTGAGCTTGTCCACATCAAACCTCTTTCACGTGCTCTGAGGCTATGTTGGCTTCCTTTCTATGAGCAGCTCATTGGTAAGGCCTACACAAAGGGAAAAGCATACAACAAGCCACAAACTACAGGGTTTTTTTGTTTCCCTCCCCTCCTCCAGGCATTTGTGAAATCTTCCAGTCTCCTGTAGTATAAAACCATAGTCTAAACTTGTTCTGCTAGGGAGAGTGCTCGTGGAATTTAAATTCTCTTTGTGTGTCAGCTCTTCCCAAAGTAATTTCCCCAAATGCTTTCCTCCCTTGAGACATTCCAGTGAAATCCATCATGACTTTGTGATGCCCTCAAAGATTATTTAATAAATGTTGTCGTCTAATGTCTGTTTTACTCACTAGGGTTCACTGTATCTTAAACTTAGAATACTTGCAAAAGGCATTTTCTGAAAACTTTCTAAGAATACTGGAGAGCTCAGGTTGGCTGTGTGATGTTGGGAGGAGCATTGAACCTGGATTTCTCTGTTGTGTAGTTGAAAGAGAAGGTGAGAATCAGCGCTCCAGTCACTTTACCTGCTGATTGTTGGCTCATTGTAGGTGTATTATCCAGTGTGTTGTCTGAAGTGGCTTAGGGCTAAGGGAAGTACGCAAAAACCTTCCTTTGGCATAGAGCTGTATGTCATGGATAACTTTAAATAACATAGCAGTGTGTTGTTGCCATCTTAAAGTGATCTTTGGTCTGTTGGGAGACTGGAGTTTGATCTCTTCTGCATTACTTAATGGGACCACTAATTTGGGACCAGGATTGTGTTTTGGAGATGAAAGTTTTGGCTTGGGGGGGGAAGCCCCTTTGTGAGCCTAATATTGAGCCACTCAAGCAGAATGGTAAAAAAGGAAGATGTTAAAAGCAAGGTAGTAGAATAGTTTATAGCCTGTTAGATATTAAAATGTTTGAAAACCTCAATATATCTTAAACTTTATTGCCTCAAGTTTAAGCAGAGTATTATTTTGTATACCTTGATTGTTTTGATCTTAAATTGGCCATAAGAGTCTTTCCCAACTGAACTTGGGTAACCATTTAAAATAAACTTGTGGAGGCAGGTTAACATTATGATTCACTACCTTGGGAACCATGTTGCTGAAAGTACTTCTGAACAGCACTTTTGGGGGTCTGGCATGGCTTTCTGTAACTTCTTTGTTTGTATGTTGCATGCTTTTTGTAGCATTAAGAGCCATAGAATAAAATGAATCAAGAGGCTTTCCTTGAAAGGTATCTAAATTAATACCTCGCAGCTGTCAAAACATTGCACATGAGTAAAATTTGGGCAGTGCAGGTACAGCGCTGTTTGCTTCCATATTTACAGAGCTTGTTAGAAGTTCATCAATCTGGATCCTATCCCTTGGTAGTGCTATTTTGGGTCTGTTTTACTATGCAATCAGATTTGAATCTGGGACTTCAGTAGTGAGATACCTTCTGTGTGCAGCAGTGAATCTGAAACCACATGTACATGTGAGCCACGTGGGTTGTCCGTAGATCAGCATCTTTATAGGAAGGAATTGGGGAAGATGGAGAATTGAACAGCACAGCAACTTTTCCCAGTCATGAAGCCATCTGGAAACAAAGGGAAGGACAACCGCGATGTTGGGGTTATCTCTCAGCTTCTAGAAGCTGATGTGCAGAAGTCAAGAGGATCCAGCCTCACGCAGACAGTGCTTTTTGCCACTCATTCCCAGCTGGGACTCCTGCTGGGATACTAGGGATACTAGAGCACTAGGCTTGTGTTGAGCATCTGGGCATGTAGCCATCATTAATAGTCAGGGTGGACACTCTTCTTGGTTCATTTTGGTTTTTTTTTTTTCAACACGGAATTTTTCATATCCCTTATTATTCAAATGTCAAACCACAGCTATGCTAGTCAAGTCATCTTAATTAAGTCTTTTCAGGTCAAGGTACAGGAGCTATATTATTCTAGCTTGCTCTTGTGTGAAAAGTACTTGTTTTTCTAGAAATAGACTGTAATCTTCCGTGGTACTGATAAAATCATGTAATTGGTGTGATGACAGTGAATACACAGTAGCTATGCATTCAAATGATTGATTTCATAGAGAAGCAAATAAGAGATTTCTATTGGAACCTCTCCTTGCATTGCATGGCATACTGCTGCTGGGATTTTGCCCATGGAAGCATTTATCTTGAAGCTTTGATGTTTTTTGGTTGGATGTGATAACAGTAGAAGGATGCTGCCCTTCCCTGGAAGAGGTACGTGATCAGATAAATCTTTCAGAATAACGGTGACTTGGGAAGGATAGAAATCCTTTCTGTCCTGGTGTTCTAGGTAGTGGTAGTTGTCAGTGGCCACCTTAGTAAAGCACATCTTGTTCTAAGGACTGCTACAGTCCTGGTGCAAGGGGGAGGAGAACTTCTACATCAGTTGCCATTCCTGTAGAGTCCCCCTCATGGATACGCTTTTAATTTGCAGCCTTGTCTGTTTTTTTTTTTTTTCTTGTCTTACTGGGTTGCTCACATTTGTTTTTTTCTGAGTCTGACTGTCCAAGCTGAAAAAGGTACTGTAAATCCGACGGGTATCTGAGGTTGATGGCATTTTGGGCTGGAGCTGTGTTATGGTGCTGCGTCACTTTGGGAGCTGCTGGTTAAAATAACTCTGCTTTGATTTCCTCAGCTACAGTACTTGGCAACAGTAGAATAGTATACAGGCTGAAAGCGTGGGCAAAACAGTGAGTCTGTGCTGTGAACAGAGGTGAGGTGTGGGGTCTTTTTGGTTTTCAGCATTATGTGTTCCATAACACTTGAGCTTTGCCTGTGTAATCTTGGGAATGAGTAGCATCTCTTAATGGTGAGCAAATTGCTTATTTTTAAAAATAATTAGTCTCTTAAGTGAATGAGACATAGCTATGTTTGTTCTTTAGGGGAAAAAAAAAAGAACGTTTAACATTTACTGGCAAGACTTGCTGTATCAAAAGATAACAACGCACTGGGTGTAGATCCGAGTTACTTGGTGTTTCACATCCTTTCTTACTGTCTGTTGCTAGCTCTAATCCATGGAAGGTGCTTTGTGAAAAATATGGACGAGTTTCATTTGACTGTAGCATCTCAGTCTTAAAAACATTGTGTGGGATTAAAATGTTGCTTCATCCTTTTGGAGCAGATCTGCAACTTGGTTTAGTCCAAAAGGAATTCTAGGACTACAAGAGCAGAAATATGCTATTTCTGTAGCAAAATGCCTGAGGCTGTCGTCAAAGGGAAGCGTGGTCTGGAATAGGATATTACTGCCCTGAAGAGCTTATTTGTTCTTAGATATTCACGTGCCTGGTAAATATTTGGGGATTGATTGCCCTAGACAGTGATCCTTCACGAAAGCTGGAACTCCTCCTTTTAATGCAACAGAGACCCTGGAAGCAGCTATGGAGGAGGGAAGGGGCACAGGCAGCTTGTCGTCAAATTCTTTAGACAATATTTCTTAAGTTTCTCGCACGTGTTTACGAAGTCGCATGTCATCTGCAACAAACTGAAGGTCTTCTCAAGAGTGTGAGAGCCTGAGATGGGTGTGTGATGAATACTGCTTGACACTTTGGGAATATTGCAGTCCTCCGTCTTTCCCTTGGCTGTAACACTGTGGGCACAGTCGGGTTGTTTTATCAATGAAAGTCGCCTCTCACTGCTGAGAAAAAAAAAAAAAGTGCTCATTGAGGAAAACAACAGATAAAAGTTATCAAAATAACCCTTGCTCCCTGGAGAAATGCCGGTGGAGAGGGAGGGCTGTTCGTCACACTTGCATTTGAATAACATCACATAACATAATCTGAAACAGTTCAGGAGGAAGGGAGCAGGGGGACTGCACTTCTAGCCCCTCAGGCTTGCTTTGTGTTCAGAGCTTGGTTGCTTGGGTAGGGTGTGTGGGCTCTAAATGTAAAATTGAGCTTGATAACTTTAAATCTTGGCATGTGTCAGGCTTGTTCAAGCTTAACTACATTGAGTGCAGAACTAAAGTGATGCGCATCTCTTACATGGATGTCTTGTAACTGACTACTCGTTACCGATGTGATTGGGGCCTAATTTTTTATAAGGTGTTTGAAGTTTTACAAATTGTCCTGGTGAACCTAAACTGAAATTTTCTCTCTGAAATGTTTAACAAATTGTGAGTAAACTGTTCTTGGTTTTGTTTTGTTCTTTTAAAAAGACTCCCTGGTTGACTTCACTTAGACTTGTTTGACCATTTACTTAGTGTTGAGGTACCCGTGTCCCAAATGGTGATTTTAGTGGGTGTTCCAAATAGTTTATGCTGTAAGTTAGGGGCAATACTGTCGCTGATGGCACGCAGTGGCTTTGCCTGTGGAATGGTGTGGAGGGACATATTGGCCCATGCAGCTGAGCAGCAAGTTCTATGGCAGGTGGGGAAATACATGCTAGAGGTGCGTCAACAGCTGAATTGCTCCGTGAGGATTCAGGACTTCCCTTTTCCCCTAAGGGAAACAACATTACCTTGAATTTCTTTATTAACAATCTTTTTCTTCTGTTTATGGAATAAGCTAGCCCGTCTGGTCACTCTTCAGAAATGTTCCAGCATAACATTTCCTGGACAAGGTGGTCAGCTCTTCTCCCGGGAGTGATTTCTCTGGGTAAAATGATAGGTGTATAGCTTTCAAGTACTCGATGCAGCCTGAGATCTTACTGCAATTGATTTGCCCCATTTGTTTCTAAGCTGTTTGGTTACAGAGCTTTTCTCTGGTTTAGTGCTTGTTTTATGAAGAAGGGATGGTCTCAGGGATGTATTTGGCTGGTTTGGGGGAGGAGTAGATAGCATGTGTTCCAAGGGATAGAAAATTTAGTTTGTCCTCTTTAACACTGCACACTGTGGCATTCAATAATGACAGTAATAGTATGTGCTAATTATATGTACATTTTAAGGTTTTCCTTTCTGAACTGAGCATTTTGTTTGTTGTGTGTCAGGGGAAGATGATTAAAAGGTTCTAACGAACCTTTCCTGGAGGTTTTTTGTGCTTTTACAAATGCCTTGTTTGTAAGGTCAGCATTCCCTGGAGGTTTGCATGCCTCAGCCAACCATTGATATCTAGCTCTTGTCCCACTTCTTGTGCTGTCTTTGTGATGCATTAAAACCTCAGCAGAGTACATCAGGGGAGAGCATTCTCTGAAAAGCCATGCCTCGCTTTATGTTGTCGTGCTTTGTGATACTCCTCGGAAGAGTGTTTTTGGGAGAGGCTGCAGTGTGATGGCTTGCTGGCAAGGTAAGGCTGCTTCAGCTGCTCAGCACTCTGGTTGAGTCTCGGAGCTGATGGGATAAAGATGCACTAAAAGCACACGTTAGAGCTAACACACATAGGGAGGTAAAAAAAAATAAATTAATGATCTTATTATGCACTGCGTATTATTAACATAAATCACAGTGATGGGTAACAGTTGTAGGTCTAGGCAATAGATGTTGTGAGCATTGATTTGACTCACAGACACAAATTAAATGCAGGAGTAATAAGTTTCTAACAGTTGTCTACTTCACTGCTAACGGCTGCTGCTCCTGTTGCCAGAGTGGCTGAACAAAACATGGAGAAGTTCTTGTATGGGGAAAACAGGTGCTGGTTTCAGTGTGTTTGGCTGTGAATGGTGGCACTTAGGAGTGGCTTCATGTGTGTCTGTGGTCCCTGCTCCAGATACGCTCATCCTTGGAGAGGCTTGGACAGTGTCAGCTCATCTAGATAAAACCTTGTTGGCTGCAGTTGCAAGTCAAGACCCTTGGGAGGAGCTTGATACTAAAGTCAGGAGGAGAAAATACTTCAGTTCCATGTAATAGAAATAGGGCAAAGACTTGGTGAAGCCTTGATGGGGAAAAAATGTCCATATTATGGGAAACTGGACGTAAGGGGGTTAAAATTTTGCGCCTGTGGCACATAGCTGTGTAAACGAATTCAGATTAGATATCTAGGGAGACTAATGGAGGCATGTTTTAATGAACCCTAGCTAATTACTCTATTAAGTTCTTGATCAATACCCAGGAGACCTCAAACTGCTTGCAGATTGTTTTTTAAAAAACCCTGCTATATATACATTTTAAATCTTCTGCATATAATCAAAACAACTGGAGGCATTTGGTTTATAGAGTTCTGGTTCACCAGGGCTTTACGTATTTGGAGGCCATCTGTAAATTAAAGCTAAGACTTAAGCACTTCCAAAGTATTAATTGTGAATTTTTGATGGGAAGTACAGATGAATAAACAGGCTTGAGAGAGCAGATAGTAGGAGAGAACATGAGGTTTTTGGAATAATCTTTGCTGTAAGAGTATTGAAGTGAATGGGTTTACTTGGTCCTTAATGTGGTCTGGTTTTTGCTTTAGGCTTGGAACCAGTCTCACATGCCTGGTGTAGACCAGATGAGACAGATGTGGTTTCCTAAAAGAGGAAAGAGTTCTTGTAAATAAATATTTGCTGGTATATGTATGTTCTTAAAGTGACCTATATAAGGACCACCTGTTATGTTATCTCAGAAACTTGGTTTTCTCCAGAATATTGTGTATGGATTTCAGTGGACTCAACATTAATATTAAATAAAAATATCAGGCGGGCAGCCATACCCTTAAGGGATAAAGTACTGTCTTTAAATTGGTTCACATTACAGACGTTGGAATATGTTTAGTCTTTTCTGATCAAGCTAATTAGCAAAACTGTATTGTGTGTTCCTAGTTAATATTTCACTGTGTGTGCAAATGGATAATGAATGCTTAACCAAGATGAGGAAAGGTAACCTTTCAGCAGCCTGCAACACCATCTCCTTGAGTTTTGTTTCATGAATTCTTTGCAGTATCCAGTGACAAATGTCAAGTCTGTCAGATGGCTTTTATTCTTGTGTATATTCAATCCATTGCAGCTTCTGGTCTCCGTTGGTAGCAGCACTGATTTTTATCAACGGAAAAGTATCTGTGCAGCCAGCTTTGACTTGGATAGTGAGGGAATGACCTATGCACACGAAGGCTTTAAGCAGCCTGTTGGATGCATTAATGCCCTACCACTTGCAGGCTTGCCCTCTTCTATACTTTGGTGGCAAAGGGGTATGAGAAGAAGCATGTGCCCTGTAAAATGAAAGTTAGGAACCTAGTGGTCTCATTAAGGGAATCCCAAGTAGAGCATTCTCTGTATAAATGAACATCAGGTGGTGCAACTTAAAAACACCTGCAAACCCCAAGCTGTAGGTCTTGCTGAGGGTTATAAGCCCTCGCTGCTGCCCACTGCAATGATTTAGTGGTTAATGGGCTGACTGAACAGATCCTGTGCTGGGAAGCTTTTCAGAGTTGAAACAGGCAATTTGAGGAGCCGGCTCCTGAGGTATGAGCAGTCTGTTTAAAAGCTTTTTTTTTTTTTATTAGACCCCCAAAATTTGTTAACTCGGTAGAAGCCTCGAGAGGGTTGTTGTCACTTGCAGCCAGAGAAACCAAAACCCAGCTGAGTCTTGAACTTTGTAAGAGAGAATTCCCTGGAGCAGGCAGTTAGCAAACAGGGTTAAGAGATGACATAGAAATCATGGGACCTTCTGAGGCAGAATCCAGCTCTTCCCTCTCTTACAGAAAACTGAACCACACCCCTTTCATAAATTTGAGATCCTCCATCCTGTGCTATCTGACAGCAGCAGTTGTGTTGTGTTAGCATACAAAACAGTATGAAGGTTTCAGAAAGATCACAAGATTGAAAAACAATCAACAAACTTTGTTCTCCTCATTCCTTCAGAAATAAGTGGGAAAGTTGGAATTTTATGCTTTAGTGTAATCATAGGGTTCGCTTTCTGTGTTCTCTTATCTCCCATTTAATGTTGTTGCTTTTGTGCCTAACTCTTGTCTGCTTTGTTTCATTGTTGATACAGCTCTCGTTTAAAAAAGGAAAAAATCCCTGTTACGTTATCAAGGGATTGTTCAAGCATGACTGGAGATAAAATTAACTAGCAAGTCAGTGCTGTGTGCTCTCAGGAGCGGCTTCAGATGATGGCTCACATTCCCGTACTAAAAAGGACCTGAGGCAGTGATATAAAAAGACAGGGGTGGGCAAGGAATATCAGCTGGAGTGAAACTTTTCATCCAGCGGTGGATATAAAAGGACAAGATCTAACCTTAACAGCGGGTCAGTGAAGAGAGCTCTTTTTATATGCAGAAGTATAACAAATAATTATTTGCCAATTATCACTCTTCAGTGCTTTCTGTGCTCGTACAAGGCATAGCCGGTTTGGCTCTGGGCCTTTACAGAGCCTTTACTGAACAGCTTCAATAAATATTTGTAATCACAGTGATTCTTCCCTGCAATCTTAGTGTCTTGCAAGAAGATGGGGATTAAATACAGACAGGGTTTCTAACTAACTGCTGGGCTTACTGGTTTTTTTTTTTTTTGTTAATAACCTTTTCACCTAGATTCTCCTGGCTGTGCTGAAGGAAAAGAAACTGCTGTACAACTGTGGATCGTATCAAAGAACTTCAAATATACTGGCAAATCTTTTGAGAATAAGCAAACATGTTCTGTAGTTTTACTGCAGTGAATTCCTAGTGCAGATCCCCTGTACTGGCTGAAGGATTTTCTCCCTGTGTCATTTGGTGTCCGCTTGGATTTCCAGCGGCACAGCTGTGCCAGTGAAAAATCGGGTGTCTGGTTGATGTCATGCTAAGAAACATGTAGAAAAGGCCATAGCCATTCAGACTTCTTAGGAGTGAGGAGTTAACACAGCAATGGTACAGGGTTTTCATCCTTTACTGCTTAATTTTGTGTAGTTCCCCAGCTAAGAACATAATTGAATTTTAAGTTTTCCTCAACCTCTTAGGTACTTGAAACAAACGCAGGTTTCTTTTCCAATGAGTCAGCTACTGGCAATTGTATTCATTGATGAAAGTGGCAACACAGCTGGTGGTCCACAGCTTGGTATATTGATGGCTGCGTTCAGATATCTGCTTAATTCTGTGTTAAAATGGGATGGCTGGATGTGTTGCTGTACGCAGGCTCCTTTGCAGGCTGTGTGCGAGTAGTTCAAAAACTGTTGCTGCTTAAAAATCAATGAGAACCTTGCAGCCAGCTGATCTGATATAAAATCCTTTTCTTGATCTCTCAGCAGCTTTACGTTCTCCTGCAAGGATATCCTGGACCATGTCTTTGGAGCTTTAGTTCATTCAACTAGAATGTGTTGACATGAAATGCTTTCTTTGCTGTTGCTGGTTGACGAGGAGCCTCCTGTGCCACAGCCTGTTGTTGTGTGCTGGGTTACGCTGGTTGAGTTGCTGGCAGGACCGAGCTGTGGACTGAATTCCCGATTGAGCTGGGGGTTGTGGGGTGGACCCAAACCTTTGATCAGCCATTAACTCGAGCAGTGCAGCTCCTGAAAAGGTTGTATTTGTGATGGCGTTGAGGGTGCTGGCGTGAACAAAGAGCTGGAGATTGATAGGGGATGTGTGGAGAGTGGAGCAGGGTGGATCCTTAAGCCCGAGTTGAACTGCCACGCTTCAACTGGTTTGATCTCCAGAGTGGAGGCAAGATCTAGCAAGTCCCACAGACAAAATGGTCAAGGAGCTGGGCAAGACTTCTTAAATGAGTCTCTCTTGCTTACAAGAGCTCTAATTATAAACATGAAAAACGTATGTGAAGCTCAACATCTGGAAGTCTTAAATCAAGTCCATTGTCTAGGACTTTGTATTTTCAATTTTCTGTTGGTATTGCAATGCAGTGTTAAACTAAGGTATAGCCTTGTAATAGTATTGCTCTCTGTTTTCAAACCATGCGGTTATTGTCTAATAACTTCAAGTGATCAATCTTGGAGGTTCTGGAGAAAACAAAATGAATTCTCAAAAGCTGAGGTGCCTGTAAGTCTCATGTATGAGAAACAGCAGCAATAATTCAGTTTTATTAGACATGGCAACATAAGACCCCCTAAAACTAAGCTGAAGGGGCATTTGATTTAAGCATAATACTGTAAGTATTAGTGTATAAAAGAAGGTTCAAAGAGAAAGGAAGCTACAGACTGCATTTCCAGGTAGTTAAAATGTCCATGACACCTTCTTTCCTTGCGGTCTCCTCTCTTCATAATCCTGCCATTGCCAGTGAACGTGACCAGCGAGCGGAACTGGATGAGCATTAGACTTCAGAGCTACACAGATTTAACCAGTCGCTGGGCTTTCTCTCTGGCATAGTTTACCAACGCTTTTCTTGGACTTAATTCTCTTTCATTTTGTACTGCAGTAAAAGGAGACTTTCTGGTTAGACTCATTTGCCGTTATTTTCTCTAGCGCTGCTCAGACTTGCTGATTTGTTTTGCAAGTCTCAAAAGATGTCTGATCTCAAACCAGTTTTAGCGATCTGAGATATGTGTGTATTGAAATGGATGTCCTCGCTCAACAAAAGGAGTACCTTGATTTACAGTCAGCTTTTGGGTGGCTCACAGACACATGGAAATGTGCTTTAAAAGGGATCTAGATTTTATGGAAATGCTTCCTTGTCCTTTCTAGTCAATACAGAAAGGTTGTCTGGTGCAATTTTCTGGTGACCTGTTTCTAATTAACATGCAAATTAACTGCTTGGTGCTGGAGATCAAGCTTGCAAATACTAAGTGATAATACGTGTTAGGCTGGGAAATCCCCGGCATCTGTTTCAAGCTCTGGCACTGTCTACCTTGCGATTGCTGCTGCCTGCAGAGTGGTTCCCTCTGGAGGAAGAGAGCTACTGCAACCTGCTGTCAAATGACTCCTTTGTCTCACTTTAAAGAAGAGAGGTTTTAATTTTGGGATGTTGATGCTTGTCGCCCCTCGTCGGGAGTCATTTGAGTGCATTTACAGCCTGGTTTCTCCAAAACTGGCTGCTGTGAAAACAGGCAAGATGAGCTGCTTCAAATATTTCCCTGGAGGAGTTGCAGTGTTCCGTGAAGTAACGTATTTCTTCATACTAGTGTTACAAATGCCAACTAAATGAAGAAATTAGCATATTTATTAATGCTTGTCATCACTTAAAATTTAGTTTTTCATTAAATGCTGCTGTATGACTTATTTAGAAAGCAGCTTTGATCTAACAGGTAGAAATCATTAATTTAGTAAAGGTCTGGTCAAAAAGTGAGGTTGTACATTTGTCCTTGAGGCGTCTGCTTATTTTGATGTCACAAAACATCTTATCTTTCCTCTTCAGCCTTTTTGGGCCAACGTTCCCTGTTAACAATGATTGTAACAGCTGATTTAGTAACACATTTTGGCACAAGCTGTATAAGGTACAATAAAACCCCACTTGATTTTCAGATTGCAGCTTGTTTCTAGTGCTGGCACTTAAGAAAAAGATCTTTTGTGCAAACTGAGCAAATTTGAAATGGAAAGAATGAATCAAATAAGTGCTCAAAAGCCCTTTTCTTCTCCAAAATGCAACTAAGACTTAAGCTTTGTAAGAGAATTATGTTGAAACATCGAACTGTCAACAAAACCGGATCTATTTTAAAGTGGAGGAAAAATGACTTTTAACTGTGTAAGTCAATTCAAAGATTTAATAACCGAACAGTTTGGTTGCAGACAGAGACAGCTCTCTGCTTGCTCGGTTCCCCGAAGCATGTTGTCACCTGGTGTCCTGCGAGCTGGCTCTGGTCAAGCTGGTGGTCAGTGTGTGGTCAGTCCTGAGTGGCACTAAACTGCGCCAGCAAAGGGGGCTGGAGGTGAATCTGCTGGAAAAGTTGTGCTCACTAGGTTGGGGCAGCGTAGTAAGAAAATAAGTTTTGTGAAAAATTGTAGCTCAAATTAGTATAGAGGCTCTTAATGAGCCTAATTAAAAGGAAACACTTCTGAAGAACCAGCATGAATGACTTTTAAATTCAGGAGTGTTCTTGCATAGACTATACTATTTTTTTTTTTTAATTCAGAAAGAGACTGTAAGCCTGCCTTATTATAAGAGTTAAAGCATTTCAGCAAACTGTGTATTGATGCCTTGTGTTAGCCTGAATGCTGCGCCCTTTCCCTGGCTCTCCTGTCTTTACAGTGTAAAGCCTCACTCTGCTAATCCTGCTTCCACCGAAACACTGAAATAGAAGATGAGGAAGAAGGATCAAGTCTTCAGTTCGAAGCATTGATGGATTAACTCAGATTTGCTTATCTCAAAGGGCAGTAAGAACTGGCTTCTAGCGGTGAGCCCCACCTGCGTTAGTAAGATCTCGCTTATTCTGACCAGGTTTTGTCCTGCACAGCAGAGTCATTGAAGGAGGCAATCTTCCAGAAACGTGTGGGAAACTACCTTGGTGTTTTAGAGGGTATCTTACTGCAGAAAGTCAGCATAAGTTACTGCCAAGTCCATGCGACTGTCTGCTCTGGTTTTGAAGCTGTGTGTAGGGAAACCTGCTATTCCAGATGTTTTTGGTACTTCCATGCAGAATCTCTTCCTCCAGTTCTGAAGTTGAGCTGAGCGCTTGTGATAACTTGCTGAGCTGAAAATAGCAGAGTTAGTGTTTGTCCCCTTAGACCGGACAAATTGTGTTGCACCCCCCTCCCCCTTCACTAGAAGCAAACCACAATTAGTCTTGGTTTGCAGAAGCAATTTTTATTTATGTAGCTGCAGAGCTCTCATCCGCCTACTGCTGCTGGTGCTGTGTTCAGCAGGTTATCCTTGCTTGGCTCGTCTTTGGGAATGGGGAGTCTGCGATCAGTCAAGGACAGTTCACTGGAAAGCATGAGAGAAGAATATATGCTTTAATAATACATTTTCTTCCCAGTTTTGCATTGCAAGAACAAGTGGAACAACTTGGTTTTCTGCAGACCGTTGTCTTGTGCAGTAGGCATTCGTTACGTGAGGACGTAGGAATGTCATCGCTAAAATGGGGTAGATTCACTTGTACTCTGAGAAGCAGCTTTGCAAGTTCAGATGGGCAGAAGCCTTATATGTCTTAAATTACTTGCAAATGTGTGAATCTGCTTGTGGTAACAGGCCTGGGAGCTTACTCAGAGCAAAACAGCCTTTCTCGCAGTGGTTTGAGTTGGGTTTGGTGTAGGGGCTCCCTTGTGGTTGTTGCATGTCTCTTATCAACTTGGTGGTTGCCTGCAAAATGCTAGGTTTGCAAGTCTTGGGCTCTAAAGTGTAACAAACATAACTGATAAGGAACAAATTAGTGCTTTTTTTTTTTTTTTTTAGAGAAACATAGGGCATCTAGCACAGGAAGGTGTATGCAGTACGGTGAAGACTTCAGAATAAATCCTGAGATTTCCTGATATTAAGCTGTAATTCACTCTCATTTCTCATTCAGTTTGCCTGAAGAATTGGCAGCTGTTCTGGCACAGTGCGGACTTTTTTATTTATAAAAGTTACTCTTTAGAGAGGCAGCCAAGCTGTTCCATCAGCCTGCAAGCGTAACTTCCTTGCACGTTTGTGCCCTTCTTTGGCTTCTTGTGGTAAGAGCTGCTCCCAGGACTTAGCTTGACAATCTCACTGGTCCTGTGGAGAAGAGAATATAGAGATTTTTTTCTAACTTCTGGCCTGCTCACGGGTTGAGCTGGGCCTGGGAATTGGTTTTGAGGAGCAGGTCCATGATAGCTCAGGTTGACCTAAATTAATCTTGCATTTATGTGTGAACTTTCCGCAAAGCATCACTGACCCTGGAGGCTGTTGTGAGAGGCTTCTGCTCAGTGGAAAGAAAGAACCTAGCAGAAAACTCTTTACAGAATTTGTTAAGGAGAAGCAAGGAGGGTATTTTGGGTTTTCTTTTTTTTTGGATTCCCCCTTGTCAGCTGATGCATGTTATAATTCAACAACTATTCATCTGCTTCCTGAGTTCTGATAGACTTCACTTTAGTATACCTAAAAAGTACCAAAAATCTTTTGCTTTGTAATACAGATGTGATGCAAAGCTCTTTATCACCAAGAAGGGCTAGATGGACGCTTACTTGTGTTGTCCTCTGTGCATTGTGGTAGTGAACCTTGTGTCATTCCCTGCTAAATGCAGGTGATGGTGTAATAAATGTCGGTGCTTCAGCAGCTTGAGAGGTGTGAGGACGATAGGCTTGTCTACGTGGGGGTTCTTTGCAGTACAGTTACACCACCTTTAGTTATGGGTAATACTTCATGAGTGCTTTATTTTGGAGTTAATTGTTTTAGGGTTTGCATTGGAAAAAGAATGAGTTAAACCAGGAGAAGTTTCTTGTGCAGAAATAGATGAAAATTAAAGTTATTCCACAGTATCTTCTCTTCTTGACCTCGGTGTTAAAGCTAGTTTGGTAATTTGTTAGATTATCCGTTATAAAAATATCCTTGTTAATCTGGTTGCCTCGGGTAATCTGGTAGATGCTATGTTATAGTTAGAAATGTAAACCCAAATTCGCTAAATTCAATTTTGCGGGCTTCAGGAAGCCTGACAATGTTGCTTTTGGAATGCTTAGCCTGTGATTAAATGAAAATTGTCTGGACGTGGCAGTTCTTAATTTGCTGTAAGGCTTTTCTGTCCTTGCTTCTTGTTTTGGAGGGCAATGAGGATGGAGGTAGTATATTGCCATGATGGACTGGGCAAAGAGCAGGGAACCACTAGAGTTGCTGCCAAGCCTAGCACTCGCCATGAGCTACAGATTTTCAAAATGCAGTTGATAACAATGTACACAAAGGGGGGGGGGGAATCTTTAAATGATGTTTACTGGTGCCTTCCAACCGAAACTATTCAATGATTCTGTGATCTTGCTCTCACTGTGTAAATCCTGTCTCTTCCTTACTGCACCGTCTGAGTTCAAATGTAGTTTATAGAAAGCTGTACGATAACTTTCTGTTTATTGGGGGCTTGGAAAATGCCTAAGGATTGCATCTGAATGCTGAATAGCTGCTGGAGAAGATTTTGCTCTTGAGTTCTTTCTCCATCTGCTCTCATGTTTTAGATGCCTCAAACTCTTGTTGTGTCACTTCTGGACTTTTACCTGAACGATACCACTGAAGCTTTGAATGCTCGCTTTCAGTAACTATTTTCCTAAGGTTTAATTTTGACTTTAAAAAAAAAAAAAATCAAGTAGTATGTGTCTCATAAGAGGTACTATCAGTTGCTACTGTGCCAGGTATTCTTTCTTCATGCACACCTACCAAGGTGCTCCTGCCTTTCACTGTTACTTGGGAATATCTGACTTATTTCTGGAGATCTGTTTGATGCATCTAATACCTTTGGTATTCTGTTGTTTATCTTTCATTGAAAATTGTCATGGGACAGTTATATCTCCAGCCTCTTCGCTTCTCTGTATTGTATAGTAATCCTAAAATACACAGATAAATCATTTTGTAAGTTTTTTTTTTTTTCCTTTTGTATGGAGATTGACAAGGTTTTTCACCCAGAAGAGTTAATTCTCACCCTGAGCAAGAACTTTTCAAGACTAGTGAAAGACATCGTGGAAGACCAAGATAGGGGGGTTTTGTTGCAGTGTTGACCTGTGCTTAAAGCATTCAGTTCTCACCTTGTTTTTGCAAAAGTTGCACTACTCCAGCATTTTTTTTTCTCATGTCATTCAGATAGAAATCTGCATGCAAGGGATTTAAATGCTGGAGCTGGGTGGAAAACTGCTTACCTGAGGGTACTGCTGTCAGCTTTTCCCTCCGTGTCCCCAGAAGTATGCCACTGCCTTCTTGTGGACGTGTGAACTGCATCGTGTCCCTGTGCCACTTGGATAAGAACAAATCAGACTCTGAAATTCCTTTTCTCAAATGTTATCTGCTGGGGAAAACATGTTTATTCTGCTTAGGGGCTGGGACAAAACAATCTCCCCACGTTACCAGGTTCTATGTGAGGACTGTCTGGGCTTTTCCATCAGCATACTGGAAGTAATCTTGAAAACGAGGTATTGTCTGTTGGGCATTTTCATGCCTGCAAAGATTTACAATTTCATCTTTATTTCTTCAGCTACAACTGGGCTTCAGATGGTGGGAAAACCTTGCTTTAGTGTGTAACTTCAAATAGGTTAATAGTGCATAACTATATACAGACCACCACCAGAGACTAGGATAAAGTATTTTCTGTCAAGTGGCAGTTGTTGCCTATGAAATATTTAAACTCTGAAGTTCTCTTTTTAGATAGAATTGAAAATTCAAGTTCGAGGAGGAAGAAGGTGTAGCGCTGCCCGTGTACTTGCCCTTCCTGCCTGCCCTGGCTGGTGCAGGTGGCTGGTTTGTCGGTCTGTATTCCCGAGCCTTGTCATTCATTCTGCTGTTTGTCAGAAAGAATCAGGAGGAAGAATAACCAGCTGTTTCTAGAGCAGTTGAATTGTTGATTGAATTCCCGTATTTTCACAGGCAAAGATTGTTCAGCAGTGATCGTGGCAGTGGTACCGCATGGAGCTGTGTGTTGGTACCAAGCTGTCTGCAGCAGCACTGACTACCTTAGTGCTTTGCTCCCTTCTCCCTCCCCTGTTATTTTCTCCCTGTCAGTATTAGCAGAGAAGCTGTAGGTGTGCTCAGTCTTTTTAATTGCAGCTTGTCTTTATTCATAGCTTTTTAAGTAGGAGTTACGGAAACAGTAATTGGAAGGATTTGCGGGCAGGTGTCTGGCTCTCCTGCATACCAGTAAGACATTTTTCTACTAACGTTGCTTTCCAGAAAGCTCTTCAAGCTCACTTTTAAAATCCAGCATCAAACATGCCTTTTTTTCTTTTTTCTTTTTTTTTAAAGTTGCTCATCTGTGCAAAACTAGTCAGCTATAATTTCTTCGTTTGGCTTGAGGGAAACTGTTACTGATCTAGCTGCTTACTGTGGTATCATTTTAAATCCTCTGAATTACTATTACAGTCAGAATTTTCAAGCAAAATGCTTGGCTTAACGGCTTTATATAGCTATTGAGCTGAGCAGTTCAAGCTGAAAAACTCCAGTGCTTTTTGGAAAGGAGCTCCCAAAACTACAAAATGCATTAAAAGCCAAGCTTCTATGGCAGAGGAGACCAGTGCTTATGGAGAAGCCCGCTGAAGCTCAGTGCCCTGGGCTTCTCCCGGGAACAAGGTTAATTTAAACCCATATCTAACCCTGTGAGGAAGTACAGAGCTTAAATAAGATGTATGTACAGTTTTCTTTGTTTTAATCCTTTAATCAGCATGGTAAACTAAAGGAAAGGTAGTTGGTTTGGTCCTGTAAGAGGGCTTTTGTTTGCATGTTCTGAAGGCAAGCAGAATTTTTATTTGGTAGTTTGTTACTAATCCCATGGAAACCTTGCCTTAGCAGTGACTGTAAAGACTTATTCATGCTGATTTTTTTTTTTTTTTCTGTTGAACAAAATCCAAGCGATTTTTATCCAGGGTTAAAATAAACATTAGAGTTTGCTTTTCTTCCAGTTATATAAAGAAAACATTATGATTCATCCAGGTAAGAAGTTCTGCGGCTGTGTGCAATACCATGCCGGTCCTGTGCTTTTGAAGGAATTATGCCCAAGCAAAGGAGGAAAAAAATGCAAGTAAATTAGTTCGTGTTTTATATCTAGTCCCTTAAAATGACTTGGGGCTTGCATCTGCCTTTCCCCCTGTATTTTGTACACAGATTCCTAAATAGCTGGAGTGCGCCATGTGCTGGGAATCGGGCCTGCCAGTGGGTTGATGACTCATTTCCTTATTGGTGCAGATGTGTACAGTAAATCTTGCTGGATAACTCTTTTCACATGAAATGCAGCTCCTCTGTGAGAAATGAACAGACAACCTTTACTTTCATTCCATGTGCACAAAAACCTGGTCCTGAAGAAAAGCTCGCATGGCTTTTCTCGCTGAAGACCACGGGTTTAGCTCGTAGCAAAGGGTAAGTCTTGGAAACGGCTGTGAGATTCTGCTTGAGGCTTTTTTGATTTATTTTTTTTTTATCATGCTTCTCTGTCAAGCTTAAAAACAAGCTGCCGTTTATACCAGCACAATTATTTAGGTAAATACTCTAAGCAATTTATTTAATCGAGTATGTCATGCTTTTCAAGAAGACTTCTTTTGAATGGCATGCTCTACCTTTTGGCCAAGCAGGAATGAAGCAGTTATATTTTTTCACATCAGTAAAGGCATTAACACTGTAGCTTTGCTGAAAATCTGTTTCATACACTTGCGCGTGTAAAATCTAGGTGCGCGTTGCTGAAGTGTAGCACAGATGAGGTAGTAAGGTAAAATAAAGTGCATTAGTCATGCTGCGTGGCGTGAGTCTCCAAGAAAAGTGGCATTTCTGATTTTGATTTTGGTGCGGAGGTCTGCGGCTGAGCGCTGCACCTCGCAGCTCTGCTGTGAGTCACCCTGCCCCACTGCCTTTACTTGCCGAGACATTTATAACTTGGTTTAATGTTGTGATGTATAATCTGAATGCAGAATGCCTAACGACGTTGTGAATCAGCTGTTTTCATCTGGTCTTTCTGGTCTTTTCCTTTTTCTTGTCATGGCTCTTACAAAAAGAGAACCAGACGCTAGGGAAATCAATTTACCACAACGATTTGTGTGGCTCCCAGGCAGATTGATTTAAATAAGCAAGAAGGTTAGATTTGAATAATTTCAGTCTTGCTTGAATGCTCTAATAATTTTTCTAGAGCTTTCTAGTCTGGTGATATTATTTTGCAGGTAATTTTAGCTTTTATTGCTAAGCTTGGTATGTTTCCTGACTAAATTGATATGATCTGTAATTATTTAAATGCTTGCATCTTAATGTTTCTATCTTTTTTTAATAATGTTTAAAAATGGCAAGACATTATCTACTGAATTACTTTTCCATGCATCAAGCTGCTTTTGGAAAGAAATGGAAACGTAATTAAAATGTAGAAAATTAGTATTGTTAAAGTAGAACCGAAGTACTCAACTAAAATACTGGATCAGAACAGTTGTTTTACATGGAAAAATTGTTAATACATCAGTTGAGCTTTCCTGGTCATTATGACCTTTGAGACCTGAGAATAAGTAGATTTTTTTTATTTTTTATTTCTTTCTAATGATTAGAAAAAATGATTCTTTTTTTTCCCCATTCCTATTCAGTGCCTCAGCTTCAAGATGTTGAAGAGAATGCAGTTGTAATTGAGAACCTGTTTTGTCCGCATGTGTGGGAAAGGCTCATTTGTCAAAAGTTGGTGATGAGTTCCCAGAGGAGGAAAGGAAAGGTTTGCCAGGGCAGCGCGCCGGCAGGTTCCTGGGCTGTATATCAGTGGCTTCGAGAGCAGAAGCATCCACCGTGGGTCCCCTGTCACACAGCAGTCCTGTGATGTGATTTCGCCAGCATCCTCGTGAATTTTGAGTTTGGTGCATCTTGCCCAGCCTTGTTGCTGATGGTGCCATCCATCAGATGGACTCGGTGGTTGGTTTTGGTTCTCCAGTGTGTGAGGAGAGAGGACTCGACTTCTGGCTGCTTTTGTGCTCTCTTGAATTTCTTCAGTTTCTTGGTCAAAGAGCTGGTGCTGGGTACGTCTTCGTGACTGAGGCTTCTGTTGGCTTATCCTGACTGGTGTTTTTTGCCTGGCCCAGACTGCATTTAGCCATAATTCATGTTTCTGAGGAGAACTGCAAATTGAGAGTGTAATAGGAATGGATGCCCTACCCGGACACCTTAAAGAAAATTTTGAAACTTATTGTTGAGTGCCTTCTAATTGTTTGGTTTTTTTTTTTTTTGGTGGTAAAATTGGTGGTAGATTGTTCTTCATTGTTATTTGGGAAGCACAGCTCAATACTACCTTCTGAAGTGCAGGGTAGCATAGGGAGCAGAGGTTATTTTGGATGTGCATCTTGTGGGCAGTCCTTCCCGTACGGGAGGGACTGGGAATGGAAGCAGGGCACCGTGCTGTTTCTAGGACTCCCGAAAACAGCCTACAGCCTTTTCCCACTGAGTTCAGCAGGTGATGGTGAGAATCCAGCAAAACACATCTCGGGGGCGGGGGGATAAACTTGTATGGGCCTGGAGAAGTCCTGGCCTGATGATGTGGTGTCCTAATTCTCTGTCATAGAATGATGCCACTTGCAAGCTGCCATCGTGGGCTCTGCTGTAGACCTTAATGTGCGTTAATGCTTTGTGCTTATTTGCAGATATTCCCACGGTGTACAAAGGCAGCACTGTTCCTTAAGTGAATTTGATAGCCTCTCGCTGTGACTTTTGCCTCTCTAGTGTAATGGGATGTGCTCTTTTGAATAACCAGAAAGTTTTCAACAGAGGAGTTTCTTTGGGAGAATTGGAGAATGAATAACGTAGCAAGTCCAGCTTTTTTCTGACATAGGGTGATCTCTTAATATATTTTAAAATCCAGACTTCAGGCCCTTGTCAGTGGTGTCAAGTCAAGAGCTTGTGTGCAGTGCAGCTTCTGTGTTGTTGATATAACGAACTTAACATTGGAATGTGTCCTAACAGTGTTTTAATTGTTGTCACTGTAGCACTGGGGGGAGCCTCAGGCCTCCACTGGGTTTTCACCATAGCTGTGTGATACCTACAGCTTTTTCAGTGAGCTTGTGAGGGGTGTGATGAGGAAGGAGAGGCTGGACCCAGCTGAGGAGAGGATGGTGGCTGGGCATGGTCGTTGAGCATTTATGGTAGGGTTTTTTTTCACGTTTTGAATAATACCGTGATAAAATTGACATGTACAGGGGATGATAAAACCTGTGGTTGTGGTTAATGCTGAAGCATGAGAAGAACTGAAATGATTTATTTTAACAGCAGGGAGTTGCCCAGCTCAGGGCTCTCATTCTTCATCTGCCTCTTAACTGCGGGGAAGAAGCGAGTGATGTGTTGGGGCCCTGCGGATCTTCTGAAGAAAATCCCAGTGTTTTATTTCAAATCCAGCTGTTAGAAGTGGCTGAACGCTGCCTGTGCTAGGGCTGCTCCCCCTTTTGAGGGAGACTTCCCCATTGCGCTTAATCTTTCAGGAAGGCAGATGGACTGACAGCCGAGGTCCAGGAGACTTGGTGCTTTCAGGAGATCTCTTGCAGGGTAACAGTGCTACAAAGCTGGCGGGGGGGGGGTCCCTTGGTACATCCTGCCCCTGCTTTGGCATTGCATGGTGACAAAAGAGATTCTGAGTGTTGGTGGGAATTCAGGAGGACATAAGCCATGTGGAAAGCTAAAATAGTCCTTTTCTTGTAAAAGCAAGGGACTAGTGCTGGGTTGCATGCAAGAACTTTTGCAGGCCTGTTTATCCATATGTACCTGCATTTTACAGTGAGGGTGGTGAGCCCCTGGCCCAGGTTGCCCGGAGAAGCTGTAGCTGCCCCATCCCTGGAGGTGTTCAAGGCCAGGCTGGATGGGGCTTGGAGCAACCTGGTCTGGTGGGAGGTGTCCCTGCCCAGGGCAGGGGGGTGGCACTGGGTGAGCTTTAAGGTCCCTTCCAAGGCAAACCATTCCACGATTCGATGTCCAGCACTTCTTGGAAGTACTGATGTTAAATGTAATTTGCCTCCATTACTCTGATTTGAAATACTGACACCTGTGCTGGAGGTAACTCTAGGTTTATTTTGCCTCAAAAAAATCAGGATGGGTGGGGTGGAAGAGTAGGGCTCCTGAAGGAAGAAAGGAAGACTTCAAAATAAAATTGTTCTTCTTGTGGTTTGTGGTTAAGGCCGAAGTGACTTTTTTGAGGTATTTGATTTTTATTGCCTATAAGTAGAATGGCTGGCAGGAGTTAAAAATAGCCGAGTCTGCTTCCCACCTGTTTGGATGCTCGTCTTATTTTGGTTCGGAGGTGGAATGTGTGAATGTAAATTACCAGGATTGAAGCAGCGCTGCTCGTGCCCCTGAATGATGGGCACGAGATGCTTATTGCTCCTTGGTGAGGACAGGTGCCCTGATTGATGTGATACATGTGCGGGAGGAAAATGCTGCTGGGGAGGGATCTTTGGGAGCAGTGTATGGCTTTCAGTGTGGAAAATCGGAGTCATGAGCCCACATGTTGAATAACAAAGGCAGATATGAATATTGGCCGGTTGAGTGTTTAGAGCATTGTTCTCTGTTTATGCTGAATGAAGCAAGAGCCCTTGGTGGGGGAGCCTGGTAGTGATTAGTGATATTCTCCTGCATATGAGCAATGGGAGTGTAATGAAGTGGCCTGTAAATGGGGAATGCCGGAGCTTGATTGCTTTGCTTTGCAGCACCACGCTTCATTAAGTGGTGGGAGCGGAGAGATGAGTAAGCAGAGTTTGCTCTGAAACCTGCGCTTAAGTGCTGCGCTTCTCCTGTGCCTTGGGACACAGGGCTTTGGGTACGAAATTCTTTCTTAGCTTCTGTACAAAGCTAATTTAGAAAGGATTTCTCTAGTTGCAGGCTGTGTGCCTCCAAAACTTTATTCTCTGAGGAGCAGAGTACGTTTAGGGCAACATGCTCCTCTTGGGAGCCAGGAGCTCTGCCGCACCATGTACAACAACCTTTTATTTTGTGGAAAACTAAAGCTTGCTTGTACACTCTTGGTGGCATTTTGGAAGCTTTCTGTCAAGTTAAGCTTAACCTGCAGCGCTGGAGAGTATGTACAGTCAAAAGATGTGAAGTCTCTTTATTGAGAATAAGTGATGAAATTTGACATACTAAGAGATGATTAACATATTTAATAAAGGCTTTTTCACTAGCTGTTGGACTGGAATGATTTGTTGGGGCCTCTTTTCTCTATTCTTCGCTCGTTTCTCCTCTGGATCCCCCAGCAGACACTGTAGTACTGATGCAACCCATGCTGTCGATTTTACCTCTCTACAGGAATACTCTTCACTTATTCTGGGATGTTTCTGGTTGCATTTAAGGCAGAGAGTCATCCAGGAAGGTAGTCTCAGTGTAGCTTAAATAGACGTATGGGCTGGCTGATGCTGCAGGTGGAGTTGCTGCTGTGCTTCCCCAGTGGTGCTGGTGGGACTCCTCCAGAAGCCCATTCATATTAGCCTGGCAGAAAACTCTAAAATGACACAGCACTTTCCTGTTATTTGCTGAGTTTTGTACTCTGCGGTGTGCTGGAGCCAGTGGCAGGGGTGAGGAAGATGGCAGGCTCCCTGCCACCTGGGTCAGTGGGTTATCAAGTGGGTTAAGCAGTCTTCTGTGGTTTTACCCTATGCTTTTTAACAGCTCTGCTTCTCCCTTCCTCCTCCTTTGTGACACTACCAGCATCCTTGCATGCCTTTTGGTCTTTTAAGTTTTTCTTTACCAGAGTTGTGAGAGAGCTTTCCAGGAGCAAATCCTGAAGCCTCCTGGCTGGGTCTGCAGCTCGGTGGCGGCACTGTACTTAGTAGCGGAGCTCTGTTGTGGAGGAGCGTTATGGGAAACATTAGCTCTGGTAGCAGCGCTGCCAAACTTCTGTGGCAAACACATAATTTCAGGGTCTGTCTTGCTCCACAACGCATCAGGTCTGGCTGGAAAAGCCTCCAAGAGGAGGAGGAGAGGGGACTAAGGGAATAACAAACAAGCATCTGGGACGAGTTTGCTTTGATCGTGCTGAGCGTTAGAACATGCTGTGATGTGTGGATCAGCATTGCAATGAGAAAGGTCCCAGCTAAGAGGGCTTAAGGGCTTGAGAGTCCCCTATGGGGGGAGACAGAAGCAGCCGGGACAGGAATAGCTTGTGCCGAGAGGGCTGTTTTGCACCGAGCAACTCTGCAGACCCAGGCCTCCAAGCACCAGCCTTGCAGCTTTGCACAGCACCTGCTGGTAAGAAATAACCAGCAAAGATGTTTGATTTGTTAGGTGAATGGAATCGGTGTGTTCTCTTTAATTGCACCATTGTCTGTGGTCGCTTTTGATGCATCTGAATTAAAACTTGAGCATTTTCTGGTGGTTTACAGCCTATGGTATTTGCACCGGCAGAAATCTCTGCTGCAGAGAAAAGGTATGCGGTCTGCTGAAGACTTTTTTTTTTTTTTTTTTAGTGTCAAGCAACTGTGAAAAAAGCAAAACATGACAATTTATAAAATTCCATTGACTTCTTACCAAAGCTATATAGGAAAGGGTAAGACTTGCTGAACTTTCTTGGTGTTTGAAGCAGATAGTGAAGACACTGGATCCTCAAAGTGCGAGTGAAGGCCAGAGTCATCCATAGCTTCTTTTTCTTAGCTGCAGGGCCCAAGGGACACACGTGTTGTGCTGGGGTTTTTTGATTTTGGCTTTGTGATATCCTTTCTGAATGGTCTTAATGGTTTCATACCCATGGAGGATATAAAATGTTAGTATAGGTGGAAAAGTTTATGGAATCTACAATTCGCTTAAAACAGTTGCAGAATTTGGTGTTTGAGGTGATTTGCTACTTATGCTTTGTGTGTGCAGGGTGGCTAAAGAAACGGCTGCTGGTCAGGATAATTTGACTTTCGTACACAAAGTTCTGTGTATGTTTTGAAGGTGGTTGTTGGGTGTTTGTGTATAACTGGTATTATTAAGCTTGCATAAACTAGGAGTGCGTAACCAATGTGGAAATAATTATTTGATCGAATGATTTGCAGCATTGCAGACTTTGGCTCTCTGTAAGTGAGGAAAAAATATTTGTGTGAAATAAGCAAAGTATATGGAAGCTAGGGGCTTGATAACTTTGGCACATGATATCTGCACAGTACCATACTTCAAACTGGCTTTTTTCAAAGCATGAACAATGAGCACAGAGATTTTTTTGCTGACATGACAACTCTGGGTTTGTTTTTAGTACTAACAGTTCACTGGCATTGGAGAGTACTTCAAGCTCAGTTTAACAAGTTTAACTTTTATTGTTCACTAAACGTGTAATTAAATTATGAAATCTTCTCATCTGTTTTGAACTTAAATTATCACTGGTTTTAACGTCTTTTTTTTTTTTTTTATCACACATGACTCCTTCAGGATTACAGGATGTGTGAGGATGGTTTACTGTAGCCATATGCTTGTTGGCACAGAACTCCAGGATGTTTCAGTAGGTTTGAAGCATGGCTGGCTGTGTCGTGTGTGGTTTTTCTTCTTTTACAAAAGCTGTGTTGCTTCTTGCCTAGACTACTGTGTCTGCTCTTTTTTCCACAGATTCTTCTGCAGCATTGTTTCTAGTGGTTGCCTCGGGAAGGGATCGGGTTTGCAGGAGCATGATTCCTCCAGATATCTCCTTGATCTCCACCTTGCATCTAGCCTCTGCTGTTTTCTGGTGTCCTACGTCTAGCTTGGTACCTGCAGATTGATGTGTTTTATTGTGAATTTGCTGGCCTGGCTGGGTGTGTTCAGTGCAGAAGGATTGCAGTTATCTGTGGAAGGACACAGCTAAGAGTCAGTTTTCCTTTTATCAGCTTGATAGCCTCCTCATTAGAAGCTCCTGGGTCAGCAGGCCTGCTCTGCTGTTTCTCTACAGATATTGGTGATAAATGTGTTTGTTTAGCTCAGAGTGGAAAACTTCACCATGGTGGCTGGGATCCATGAGCTGCCTGTACTGTGTATCCACATGCATCCTGCTCTGTAGTATATCGTACGTGTGACAGTGCAATAAACTGGGGAACACCCACAGTCTGGCTGGACTTCTGCCTGCCCTCTTTCATGGCTGCTTTAATTAACATCCTTTCTTAATTGACTTATTTGATCTTTTTGAAATCCGTTCCTGATTTTAGGGAGATAACATCTACTGGGTTCCTCCCATCCGCAAGCCAGTTGCCTTTTTATGTTGCTGGTTTGCTCCATGCTGGTTCTGGGCGGTTTTTGCTTGAGTGGGTCCAAAGTCTGTTGTCTTCAATGCTTGAAGATTATCCGTAGTTAGTATTTGGGAGATGCCTGGTCCTTACTTCTCAGTAGAGTGCGCAGCTACTCTTGCCATAAAAGAATAGTGGAAATGTCTGCTGTCATCCCCTGTTCTGCTCTAAGGAGGGATTAAAATCTGTGAATAAAGGCATTTGTGTGGTAGACTTCAGACTCTTCTATTTGCATGCCATTTGCAAGGGAGCAAAGGAAAGGAAGGTCGAGCAGCTGCTGGTGATTAAAATAATCTCTGCAGAGAGTTCTCCCAACACCTTGAGTTTCATCCACAGTAGCTGATTAGGATTCTTACCTTGCTTTTCAAAATCCAATGGTGTGAATTATTTTTTTAGGCTGTGATGGAATAAGACAAAGTCTGTTTTGTATACACAGCTGAAAGGGGGCTCTGACTCAAGCTGTGGGGGTGATGTTAATTGCACCCCAGGCAGTGTGCTCTTCACTAGATAGTGATACATAAAACTGGTTCATGATGTGGCTACGACTAGATAAGTATTGCTGGGAATCGGCATGATGATGGTCCATTTCTGGAGGTAGAACGCCAACGCCTTGTGTCTCCTTGAGCCTGGGTCATGGTGGTGCGTTGTTCGTTTGCTGTATAGTTTTGACCAAGTTTTATACCGCTGCTGAAGCAGAGAGATTTAGAAAGGGATGGCTGTCGTGGCTTGTTTCAGTGAGTTGAGATCTGGTGAATGAGAAAAGGCACTTTTAAACACAATGGTGTTGACAACCTCATAGTCTGGTGGTGATACGACTTCATACAAACCTTTGAATTTCTTTGTAGCGTTCACAATACTCATGTGGTATGATTTGTGCCTGTTGTACGTGGTTGAATGGAAGGAAATGCTTTTTCTGTTCAGCTTTTTTTCAAGCTGGTACTCATGCTAAACTCTGCTTTTCCTGGGAGGTAGGAAGTGGTGCTCATACTCTGGAATGCGAGTGTTGGTGTGTGAAGAAGCTTGGAGAGCTTTTTAGAGAAGTGCAAAGGGAGGCAGTGTATTCCCACCGAAGCTGCTAAACAGCAGAAGGCTTCTGTGAGCCCAGAGGCACATGTACTTTCAGTAAAGTCTGTTTTTAATCTTTCAATTAAAGAGTTGTAAGAGAAGTCCTTCTCCTCGCTAATCAGTGGAATGTCCTTGCCATCAGCTTCCTCTCCTAAAATGCCTGGACTAGCAGGCGGTGCTGGGCTGCTCTCCTCCTTCCCCCTGCCCTGAGGGGGTCTCTGAGCATCCCCGTTCCTCAGGCTCACCACATGGGAATGACACAATGCAGCTTTTCTTGCTCCTCAGCTTCTCTTAGTGATAATTTGAAACTTACCTTTTTTCCTGACTCTTACTACGCAAGGATATTGTTCTGTGACTGCTCTTGTTGGGAAGGTTTCTTGGGTAGATGTAGTGGAGGCAGGGCCACAGGCTGTCGCCTAAGGCAGGCAGAGCTTATGGGGGTTGTGCTGGGGAGTTTTTTCTTCCCCTTCCTCAAGCTCAGCCCTTCAGACACAAGATAAAAAGGGTTATTTTTCTCATTTTGCTTCACTGAAATTGGGAGAAGCGGGTCAGTATTGCCACTGAACCCACCTCTCCTACACTTACAATGGTGAGAGGGAAGAAGGATCACAGGTTGTAGCTAGCAGGTGGTCATCTTGTTCCATGTGTGAAGGATTATTGGCTAGATGTTATGCTTTTGCATATTTAAGTACTGAACTGTGAATGTATGCAGTACTAAAGCTTAGTTAACATCCCATTTAACTTCCATTACTCTTCTCAGAAGAATAAGGCTTGATTTCTCAGCACTGAGGTTTGCTGCAGAGCCCAGGGAAGGCTGGTGTTTCAACGTACAGTATTTTAACGTTGTGTGGCTCAAGAAAAGCTTGTTTAAGCTTCCCAAGTCAGTGAGAACCAGTCTGTTATCTTCTTGGGCTCATCTTTCCAGAAAAACTGAGCTTTAATCTTTGGCGGATCTGAAGCAAAGGTTCCTGAAGCAACCAAGAGAAGGATTTTAGGAGAGTGCTCTCTGTCCTTTTCAAATTCTTCTGCTTGCAGATATGTTACTAAGTCCTGTCCTCTGGAGGAGAATTACAGTGCTAGCCTATATATTTTGATAAAGAAACTGTCCTTGACTCAAAGACTGAGACGACAACTTCAGTGGAGGGCATTCTGACTCTCAGCTTTTGAAATCAGCTTAGTCTAATACCTCCGTCTGGTGCCGAGAACTAGGGAAAAACTGCCTTGGAAGCCATGGTAGTGTTGGTCTTAGAGGCTGCTTTAAAGTAGCGTAATTTGGATATCATCTTAGTTTTCAGTTGTGAGAATCAATTCTGCGGTATGAGGGTAAGAAGCAGACTTCTGATAGCCTTTAAAAAAATAGTTGATATCCTGATTTTCAAACTGATGATTACTTCAGGAGGTATGGTTTTAGATGGTGGCAGTCTGACCAAACTGCAATTAATTACTGTGATCCTTCAGGTATCATTTTGGTTTTTATGTTCTAAGTGGAGAGGTAATTTCTGCCACTTTGTGCTATACAAAATAAAAGCTCGTTAGTTAATAATGGCTGTAATTAAGGACTTGGAAACATTTCCCATGCTCTCTTTTTCCCCATAAACTTGTGTTTGTGCTTTCCAAAGCAGCAATGGCGCATGTGTTGGCGTAACACATCGTGCAGTAGCGCATGTATGCTCTGAAAAACTTTTTTTTTCCTTCTAAAACTGATGAAATGCTACTTCTCTTATGTCAAATATCTGAGGTCTACCGTGTTAGTGTCAGTGGTGTGTTTAAGCTTTAGTGGTTTTGAGTGTCTGTGGCTCTTTGAGGCATCTTCAATATCAGTGGAAGCAGAGACTTTGTGAGTCAGGATTGGTTTTTCTGTGGGCACGATGGGCGGGTGATTTTTGTCCTGTGATTGTGCGTATTTGCTATGGAGATGAGATACAGATTTGTATGATTAACTTTTTTTTCCAGGAGTTCTCGGTTGTGAGAGCTACTTGACTGAAAGGAGGACAGGATGGTTTGCAGCAGGAGTTCTTCTGAAAGCAGCTCCCTGGGCGTTTCTCTCCAACACGCTCACTGGGCTGGTGGTGGCCGCATGTTAGGACTTGGTGGTTGGGTTGTCGTGAGGACAGAGCAGTACCTTCATTACTAGAAAATAAAGAATATAGTGAATATTTTGAAATTATGTACGGATATTGGATGTTACTGGCTTCTTGTGGTTGAAAGTGTAAATCTCAGGGCTGCTTTGGAGCAGCCCTTTCGTGTCCAGCTGAAAGAAAAGACATTGCTACTCAAATGGGGAATACAAACACTTCGATCGGGGAGGGAAGCGAGTCCTACCTCTCTCCTTTATGCAAGCATGAAAGTTACTTTTCTTTTAAACTTTACTGCCAAATCTTTGTTTTCCCACAGATGCTTTTTTGCCTTCTTAGTTTGGGCAATTGGGCCAAACACAAGTACATTCGTTACGTTTTTTGTAGCACCTACATAAATGCTGCTTCTCTTGTGCCATTTATCTTCTGTAGAGTTAAGATAGTGTTGTGTCAAAAGTACCTGTTATTTCGATCTTTTTGTTACTTGGATATCATCACTCTTGCTATGCGGGTTTTAAAACTTCCAATTGCTTGTGTCAGACTGTTTCTTATTGTAAGAAAATGAGTTGACAGTATGTTAGTTTCTATAAGTTTTGACACTTCTGTATGTGAAATGCACCTCATCAGCAGTGAACTGACGCTCCTTTTTTTCTCTTTTCAGCCAGATAACGAAATCTCTTCAGACTGCAATCATGTAAGTACTGCTTTGTTTTATTCACTCTCTGGCTGGGGCACTTGCACCTTGGATTCGTTATCAGCCTTAGGTATTTTGCACAGTTTGTTAGTTTGCAAAAGGCTTTAATCAGGACATGTTTGGATTTCTATGCTGGCCTGTGGAAGAAGAACACAAGGCGACTTCTTTAACCCAGTTTAGCCACTATGGTCTTACTGGAGACTTCAGAGTGGAACACATCTAAGAGCTTTATAAACTGTACTTCTGTATCAGAGAAGGATAGCAGACATCTTTCCTATTTTATAGCTGGGGGTGGTTCCCGTGAGTTACTGGGAGCAATATGATGCACTCCTTTTGGGAAAGATGTGAGCAGTACTGAATTTAAACTCTTAATTTCAGCTGTTGGAGCCTTCTGTATTACTTTCACAGCTGCTAAATTCTTAGACTTGCTTGGAAGATGCTGTGGGGGTGTGATATTTAGAGGCAGTTTGAACCACTTGTCTGGTTTTAGAACAGATTTCCTCTCAGCACTGTGTTTAACAGTGAGCAAACTGTTAGCCAGTTTTCAGGCTGTCAAGCTGACTCTTCAAATCCCAAGACTCTAAAAAAAATAATAAATCATCAGAGGTAATGTTGGTATTAGGTTTCCTTTGGCTTTTCTCATTTGCATTCTGTTAGAATATGCCATATCAAGATCCTTAATTGTTTGGTTAGCCCTGGACACAGACAAGTGTGTGCCTCTTGGTTTCAGATGCTTGAGAAGCTGTATTTTGGTTTATTATTGGAAGATATATTCCTGAAACGAAACCCAGCCATGCTGTACAACTAGTAATTTCCAACTGTGTTTATAAATTAACCTTTAGCACTGCACTGCCTGACTTCATGGCAGCTGTAATTCTCCGTTATGGAACGTTGGATCAGATGAAGGGCACATCATGTTTCTGTTTAAGTCTCTTTTTTTGAAAAAGAGAAAACTTCAGTAATTAAAATGTATCTACCTGACATTTAAATGTGTCAACAGCAATCACCTGAATGAAGAAGGAATTGAGAATTCTAGAAATCAAAGTTGGACCTTTCCTCTGCTGGATTAAATGACAGTGTCTCTGCCAGAAGGCAGATAATCCAGCTGCTGTGGATTCTAGAAGCCATTCAGGAATCGGAAGTGTGGGCAAAGTCTCATTTTGCCAGGCAGAAACTGAAGGGGAGTGATCAAAAGCTGGACCACAGAGAGATGCCTCGTATCCAAATGTCATCTTTGTCTCTCACTGCGGTCTTTGGTAATACAACAGCTTATCTCCTGGGAAAATATTCCCTAGTGCTAAAATCTGGGGTTTTAAGCTGCAAGTTTAACCTTCCTTCTGACCGTGGGAAGGTTCCTTTGGAGACCATCTCATTTTGAAACTCCAAATTTTGAGATTACAAATGCAGAGGTGTATTCTTATACTCTTGGACCTCATTCTTGTCCTTCCTGTTCTGGCTGGGAGAGGTCTACAGCACCCTGCGAGGACAGGTTCCCTCTTTATTCACTTTTTTCTATTAAACCTGTATATTTTCAACATCTTACTCCCTCTGAAATACCGTAGGATCCCACCATCTCCTTCGTTTAATTTTCACAACTCCATGATATGAGGTGTGGAAGGCAGTGCAGCTGTGCTGATTCCGTTTTTAGTTCTCCATGCGTGCTTCCACCCTCTTGGAGGTGACGTAAAACTGCTTTCCTTGTGCGTGTTTTTGTGTTTTCTTAGCGTTTTGTGAAAATGGAAACTTCAAAATAAAGTTCGGCCAAATGATCTGTCTTTTTTCATATTGATTTGATTTTGTCACAAAGGCAGAGTATTTACATTAATGAAAAAAGTTTAAATGCAACTTAAATTCCTAGAGAAAAACAGATTACGTAATAGAGCTTTTCTCGGGCAACATCTCAGCTATTAATTTGCTGGGGTTTTGCTATCTTACACTGTATTTTTACTTTATGGTGCCCGAGGAGGACATCTGGGATGTGTATGTATCTGCAGAGTGTGACTTGAAGGAAGTGTATGAGGGACCAGCTGCATTGTCCTCCTTCCTTTTTTTGCTAGGCTTTTATTAGCTTTTCAGCTTGAAATATGCTCATACTGAAGACTTCATTTTTGTTAAGCATTTGCATCAGGTGGACAAGCCATGGCACAGAGGTGTGGTGGGGTAGAGATGTTGCTAAATATGCAGCAGGCAGCAAGTTACAGCTTTCATTGGTTTATCCTTTCGGTTGTATCTAATGAAGACAATTTCATACTTGCTCTTAATGAGCCAGCTTATGACCTTATGGAGAGATTTTTAACAGTCTGAATTTGTGAGGAAGTCATTGCAGAAACGAAGGGACAAAGTTGTTGTCAAGGAGACTTTTGCCTTGATTGTTGCACTGTAGAAAGATGATGATACTGGGAATAAATGGTATTTCATTCTTTTCTGAAGCAAAATATTAGTCATCCTCCATGGGAAGCTCTTAAACCCCCTTTCTACAAATGCTCTCTCTACAGCTCTTGTGGAACTACAAGCTGAATCTAACTACAGATCCGAAGTTTGAATCCGTGGCCAGAGAAGTCTGCAAGTCCACCATTGCAGAGGTAAGCCAGGAGAAAGGCATGGCTGCTATTGTGGCACTAAGGATTTTTCACTTCTTTGTGTTGGTGAATTAATATGCAAATAATATTTTGGGTTTGAGGAAGTTCTAGTCTTACATGCCAAGTAAAAGCCGGTTACCTTAGTGGTGCCAGGCAAAGAGGCGGGGGACAGAAATGATAAACTAACAACCCATCAGCTCTTACCTGGCCTTTTGTCAGAAATCTCTTGTGGATTGGATTTTTCCCCTCTTTATCAAGGCTCAGACAATTGTAGCGGTGTTGGTGTAGCCAGGGCTTCCACCAAATTCAGCATGAGGCTGGTTTTGGATTGTGCCTTGCTAGCAGAGGGGATAAGCACATAGACATCAGATGATTAATCAACCTTTTTTTTTTTTCCTTCGAGGCTCAAAGTTTACTCCAAGGACACTCTATTAGGAATTTCCTCTGGCTTAATTCAGTCATGAAAACGTGCTCTGAAAAACATCATTTGTATATCCACCAGAATAACTTCACCTACCTGTAAACTTGTTTTTTTAAAAAAATAGTTTTTTCTAGATGATGGCCCCTTTGTGGCTTCTAAATTAAGTTTTCTTGAAAGACAATCAGTTGCATGAGTAGTAGATTGTCTCTCTGACCCCAGTTCATGTTGTGAATTTTATTTTCCATGGGTCTAGCTTTCAGTGGTGCAGACTTGTTTATTAGACAAGAGGAATATGTCAGTGCTGACAGCAGGTTTAAGATGAGTGGTTCCCCAAGTCCTCGCACTTTGATGGAATCACTGATGTGGTTCCCCATTCTTTACAAAGTTTTCATTTGAGAGTAATGCACTGAGGGTGTCACCAGCAGCCTGGCTCCAAAAGTTTGGGAATTAGTTGTGTAGTTGAGGGGTAATGGATTGCTTTTTCTTCGTGGCCTGATAGGGTTCTCCTTCTCCTGCTTGGTATCAGCTGAGTTGTGGTAAGAATAGCATTAGTGGGAAACCATCATTTAGCATAAGGAGAGATGAAGAAAATAGTTAATACAAGAAGGCTGGAAGATGAAACAGTGGAAGGAAAACAGCTTGCATCAAAGGGTTACCTCGTGTTTGGAGTTTGGTAGTGAGGGGGGGGTCGATCTCTTCTCCCAAGGAACAGGTGATAAGACAAGAGGAAACAGCCTCAAGTTGTGACAGGGAGGGTTAGGATGGATATTAGGAAAAATTTTTACACTGAAAGTGTTATTAAGCTTTGGAATAGGCTGCCCAGGGAAGGGGTTGAGACACCATCCCTGGAGGTATTTAAAAGCCAGGCAGACGTGGTGCTTAGCGATATGGGTTAGTGATGAGTTTTGTCAGAGTTAGGTTGATGGTTGGACTCGATGACCTGAAAGATCCCTTCCAACCTGGGCAATCCTGTGATTCTTGAAAATGCTCTTTTAATAGTCTGTTTAATTACCATTTTTATACAGTGACAGTCTGGCATTGTTGTAAACGATGCCCTCTAAATCTGGGATATGGTGTCTAAAAGCAGTGGTAAGAGTATATAGAATTTTAGCTGTATATTAACCACTACCATTCCTCTTAAAATTGTGGTGAATGGTGACATGAACTGCTGATATTTTGCCATTTGGTGAGTGGTTTTAACTTAAAGAAAGGAAAGTTGGATAAGGAACAATAATCTCATGTGTTTGATCTTCTGATATTTAGTACTGAGGCAGGTGCATAAACCACTCCGCTAATTTTTTAAAGGTATTTCTACAACACTGTTTAGAACTAACTATGTAGTGGGCGTGTACTGCTAACATATAGTAATAGTTTATTAATATTTTTCTTTAATTCCCATTAACAGGTAGGTGTTTTCTTGCTGGGTGACTGATCTCTGATTTTAAGTATTGCTTTCTATTAAAAACAAAATACAACTAGAAGTTTTTCAGTAGAAGTCATTTGGGAATTGGTGACTGCCCCAGCTGGGTATGTTCTAAAAGGTGTCCCTTTCATTTTATCAGCTAACCACAGATTTAGATTTTGGTTTTTTTTTTCTCAGCTGTTAACGATTTTTATAAGTTCTGGCAATAGTTTTGATCTGGATTTATAGCTGGCTACCAGGTAACCATGTTCGCTTCAGAAGCGGCCAGGCAATAACGTGATCACTTGGTCTTTTACGCACTTCAGAGGCTTGGGCCATGGAGCTCCGGGGCTGTTTCTAAAGCCGGGCTCTTCCAAAACCAGCACGTAGGCCGTTGTGTGCTGGTTTGGCTGGTGGTGCCTGAGCTGAAGTAGGACTAAACCCAAGACGCAGTTCTTCGGAGAAAGCTTGCTCAACTCTCTCCCTTTCACCCTGCAATGAATCATACGTGTTTTCACTTCAAAATGTATTTTATGCCTTATCTATAACAATTACGTTGACCTTAGCAACTATGCTTCTCTAATAGGTATATAGAATAAATGCAAAATGTTCTACCAGCCTACATCTGCCTTCAAATAATGGTGTTTAAAATACTGTGTGTTTTATTTGTTATATAGAAAGTAATGACCTCATAAGCTGAGGCAGAGAGAGGTCTGTTTTATTTGTCTAGTCTGACCTGTGTGAGTCTGTCGCAGCACGCCCCGAGTTAATTCTTGTTTGAATTAGAATATCTCTTTCTAGAGATACCTCTTCATATTTTACAATTTCCAGTATAATGATTTCAATTTATTTGAGAACTGGTAAGATGGTTCCCCTCCTGTTCCCTTAGCACTTACCCTTGCTTGGTATTGGAACCCGCCTGGATTATTGATTGCCATGGATCTCCCTTTAGATTGATGAGCCCTTCAGTATGTGTACAGGAACAAATCTTTGATGTCGTCAATTCAACCCATGTATCTATTGCTTGAAAAACTGTCACTACTGAACTTTAGTGTCTGGCTGTCACACGTGCTTTCTGCAGCATTGTGGCCACGGTTCTCAGCGTACTCCTGAACTGGGGACACGTGAAACCAGCCAAGTATTTCAACATGGGCTTCCCAGGGTTAAAAAAAGCCTGTGTCATCTTGGTACTCCTTGGAGCAAGGCATTGCACTGCTCCTATCGCAGTATTCCTCAGGGAGCATCCTTAACTGATAAGCAACTGTGTTTTCCACTTCCACTGTCAAAACTGCCTGTATCTTTTAATTCCAAAGGTGACGTTTGTGGCCTCACTGTCTGCTTCCCTGAGCAGTGCAGGCTGTGATTTTATACTGGGGACCTGTCTGCTCCTGTACACTGCTTTTCCAGTCCCTGTACAACTTTCAGCTTTTGTTAGCCATAATTTTTTATTATTATTATTATTTTTGGACCACTGGGTAAAATGGTTTAGTACCAACAATCAGTTTCTATAAGAGCCTGATAAAAAATGAATTTGATGAGGATTTTCCTCTAAGTAATTTTCAGCTTCCAGCAAGTTATAAACAGTTCAATAAATATTGTATTGCCTTTTGAATCAGTCTCACTTCTAGCCAAAATGTTATATTGTACGAGGTCAGGTGGCTAATGGGGGGTCCAAGTATGATTTAGTGATGCAGTAATACGCTCAGTTTTCTAAATAAAGGTTTGTCAAACTAGCATTTTTCCTACAAATCCACTTGATTGCAGGGTTTCAATGTGATTATTATGAAAGATGATTATTGAGCAGGAGGGTTTATAATCCTCAAGGTCGCTGCGTTTGCTTTCTTCAGATATTGGCACACATGAGGTATTTCTCATTTCTGAAATATTTTCAAGTATTCTGACTTACTGAAAATCAAACTAAAGCCTAGAGGGCTTCTTTGCCAGCAGATTTTGAAGCTACAGATGCAAGTTTCTTTGAGGATTTTTTTTAAGAAGGTTAAATTCAGTAGCTGCAGCCACTGTATTTTTATTCTATTTTTTCTTTTTTTTTTTTTTTAAACAGATCAAGGAGTGTGCAGATGAACCAGTTGGTAAAGGCTTCTTGGTGTCATGTTTGGTGGATCACAGAGGCAACATCACTGAATACCAGTGCCATCAGTACATCACTAAAATGACAGCCATTATCTTCAGCGATTATCGGTTGATCTGTGGCTTCATGGATGACTGCAAGGCTGACATCAATCTCCTGAAATGTGGCAGCATTCGACCTGGAGAAAAGGTATCCAGAGAACATGGAGATTGTCGATAGGCTTGTAAAGTCATTCACTTAGTGAAACTTATGTGGAGACTCTGCAACAGTACTATTGCTGTACTTGCAACTGAGAACACACGGCATATCTAATATCTCTGAAAAGGGTGATGTCCTGATTCTGTATAGTTTCTTTGTAATAAATATGTATTTGTTCCTCTGTGAGGGACTGCTCTTCACAGAGATGACTTCCATTTGTCGTCCCTTCCCTTACGCACCGCAGGTGAGTTGGTAGGGAGTTGTCTTTTTCATCACGCTCTTGTCAGGCTCGACTCAATACGCTGAATCCAAACAATGGGTTTAAGCAGACCTATTGCCAGGCTTATTTCACAGTCCGGTCGGGTCTGACGCAGGAAGGTTATCATGGTACGATAACCCTTTCTGCTTTCTCAGGCTGTGGTTGATAGACTGGATCAAGAGCTTTTATCTGTTCGCTTCCCCTTTTTCCTGCCCACTCGAAAATGTGTGAAGGGCACGAAGTACCTAGTGTCATATTTTTAGTAGTACAGTCTAATACTGTACTGCTTTTACTAAATCGGTTTTCTCTTGCCGTATGAGACTTATGCGGAGCTTGGCGCAAAGAAGTTTGCGGTGACTAGATATGGGGCTCTTCTGAAGGCTCTGTCTTTTCCTTTCTACTTCAGCATAGCCAATGCAGGCAGCAGTTATGTCATGCTGCAGGAATGAATGGCTGCCTTTATGGTAACTTTTTATGTTTAGGGATAAAGTTTAAATTATCATATCTTCTTACAGTGCTTTTTAAATTATAGCTCTTACATTTTTAAGAATTAGTCTCTTAAATCGGGTATTACTGAGGAGGTAAAAAGACTTAACAAAAAATATACACTTTTTAGGTTTTAAAAAAAAAAAGTTCCTAGTTGTTTGAGATATTCACTGCTGTAAGCAGCCTTCCCATTCATGGTGTGTTAAATGGAAGTGCTAGTGTATTCCAGAAGACTTAGATGAACAACAGAAAGCAGAAAAATAAGGACTTGCTTTCAAGAACAAAAGCAACTATGGAAGTGGGAGGAACTGGCAGGCACCACAGGTTCAAACTGGTGGCAGCTGAGGAACTTGCTTTCTCCGTAAAGTAAAGACTTGCTTCTAATCCTGGGCTGAAGGACCTCATGAAATGAGAAATTGCTGTTAACCACCAATATACAATCAGAAGTGTCGTAACAGGAGTCCTGGCTGTCAGGTCTACACATTACCTGTGACCTGATCGAATTAAAAGAAATTAAAATAGTTCTGGTAGCACTGAAGGGGTACAGTAGCCTGGATTTCATGAGCCAAATCTGGTATGGCAGAAATGAAAGCCGTGCTGCAGGCTTGTGTGTGTGACTGTGCATCGCCCCCTGTGCGGGCTGCGGAAGGTAGGATGGGTGAAGGACAAGGATGACCGGGGCACTAAGGTCACAAGGCATCTGGGGGAGGGAAACGAAAGCAAACTTTGGGTCACCAAGTTTCCATGGGACAGCAAAGTGAGTCACTACCCACCCTTTTATGGGAGTTAGTGTGCTTTATGCATATTCCTTGCTTTCTTGGTACCCAACCCAGAATATTTTGCCTTGGTCTGTGAAAGTGTCGCAGCCTGTCATACGGTTTCCTTTGTTACGCTGTCATTCTTGGCACTTAAAGCAATTGAAGTTTTTTGTACTGCTATGGAAACAGCTATAAATGGCTATGCAAGCATTTCTTTTGTTGGTGCTCTGTTCTAGCCCTTTTCTGCTTTGGAGAAATCTCATCTAATTTATTCCCATCAGTTGCTGGTTCAGGCTTTATTTCCATACTGTAGCTTCTGAGAGTTGCCTGTAGAGAAGCAGTCATGACCCTTTTGTGTGACTGAATGTAACTCTGAGTTTAATAAATAGGACCTGGACAGATGAGGAGGAAGATGGGAGAAGAGATTTGTCTCTCTTTTTATATGGAAATAAGCCCTGCTCGACCGCTAACTCCATCCGCATCAGGCAGCTAGTAGATTGCAGCATGATAGTTTCATCACAGTAGCTGGGATAAACTGGCTTTTTTATCAGTAAAACGTGCTTCAGTAGGTATTCTGGAATTACATTGCTCTTGAAGCCTCTCTGCTAGCTAACCTTTTTCCTTTTCTATACTTCCTTTTTTTGTTTTAGCTTGCTTTCTACTTCCTAATTGAATTCTGTTCCTGCTGGGTTTGTTGCTTCTGATGTGGTGTTTCCTGTGCTTTCTTTTCCACATTTCTTGTTGGGTTTCTGCTCTGTAAGAGCAATAAAGTTCAGCGTAGAAATCTCAACCTGACTGTAGGCTTCATTTTGCTGTATAAAGCAGAAAGACTGTGGGTGTGTCATTTGAAAGCGTTAAGTTTTGTAATATGCCTCTGTTGTGGAGTGGTGGGGTGGTTTGTTGTTGTGGTTTTTTTTTTTAATTCCAGTTAATGGTAGTTTCAGTCACTTTTCCAGTTGTCTGTTTTGCTTTATAGTGAATTTGGTGTCCTGACATTTAAAGCTTGCTTTGTCTTCATGCAATAGGAATCTAATTTGAAATTGGTAATTGCAAAGGAGCTTTTCTTGGGCTGCCTACCAGAACGAGCTGCTTTCCTGATCCTGGTAATGTCCAGAATTGTATCAAATGAGTGGGCAGTGAGTATGTAGTTACCTGGGTGCTGGGTTTAGCCATGATGCCCGAACTGGAGGTGATTATTTGCCATAATGAAGGCTACGTAAGTGTCAGTTACACATCTGATGTAGTACTTCACCAGATAATAGTCTTTTTCATGGAATCATGGAATTACGGAATCATGGAATTTTTCAGAGTTGGAAGGGGCCTCTAGAGATCATCTAGTCCAACTCCCCTGCTAAAGCAGGATTGCCTAGAGCACATTACTCAGGACTGCATCCAGGTGGGTCTTGAAAGTCTCCAGAGAAGGGGACTCCACAACCTCCCTGGGCAGCCTGTTCCAGTGCTCTGTCACCCTCACCGTAAAGAAGCTTTTTCTCATATTTGTTCGGAACTTCCTATGTTCCAGCTTGTGCCTGTTACCCCTCGTCCTGTTACTGGGAACCACTGAAAAGAGTCTGGCTCCATCCTCCTTAAACCCACCTTTTAGATACTTGTAAACGTTAATAAGGTCTCCCCTCAACCTTCTCTTCTCCAGGCTAAAGAGTCCCAGCTCTCTCAGCCCTTCCTCATAAGGGAGATGCTCCAATCCCTCAATCATCTTTGTTGCCCTATGCTGGACTCTCTCCAGTAGTTCCCTGTCTCTCTTGAACTGGGGAGCCCAGAACTGGACACAGTATTCCAGTTGTGGCCTCACCAGGGCAGAGTAGAGGGGGAGAATGACCTCCCTTGACCTGCTGGCCACACTCTTCCCTATGCAGCCCAGAATTCCGTTGGCTTTCTTGGCAGCAAGGGCACATTGCTGGCTCATGGATAATTTACTGTCTACCAAGACCCCCAGATCCTTTTCTTCAGAGCTGCTCTCCAGCAGGTCCACCCCTAACCTATACTGGTGCCTGACATTCTTCCTCCCCAGGTGCAGGACCCTACACTTGTCCTTGTTAAACCTCATGAGGTTCTTCTCTGCCCAGCTCTCCAGCCTGTCTAGGTCGTGCTGGATGGCAGCACGGCCCTCTGGGGTGTCAGCCACCCCACCCAGTTTGGTATCATCAGCGAACTTGGTAAGCACACACTCTGTCCCCTGTCCTCGTTTTTCAGATGTCTAAAAAAAGAAACATTAGGAGACCATTGCTTTCTTGCTTTTTTTATCCCTAAGTGCTTCGAGTACAGTTGCTCTTGCTCTTTCCATAGTTTCATAGAAGTACCGGACTTGGGGAAGCGAGTCTAAATGGGCAGAGATGGTAACATCCAGCTCGGTCTGTGTTTCCTTAGTGTAGTATTGTAGCAGTGTACTATCAGCTGGAGTACTGGGAATGAGCTAATCCAAGAGCCATCCCCGTAACCCTGGTGTCTGGTTTAGCCAGGTAGGGTGCCAAACTGGAATGTGCGATAGATCAGCTGGGTGGTTTTCCATAGCCTGGCAGCTCCGGCTGTTGTGCTGATAAGACAAGGTTATGTTTTACCCTCCTGCCTGCTACTCCTTTCTACTCTTGACTCTTACAATCTTATCCATTCACTTTTCTAGCTTCTCACTGCAAGCCTAAAACAGTCATGAACTTGAGGCACGTCAGGTTTCAGATGGAAAAAGTCTTTCCTGCAGGAGCTTCTGAAAATGTCAAAAGAATAAACAAGAATTGCAAAGCCTGAACTATACTGGGGGGGCGGGGAATTCCCTCATGGAAAATGAATAGTAAGAACAAGGTTTTTTAAATTTCTGTTGTGGCCTAAAGCCATGTGCCTGGAGTTTGAATTTCAGTCATAGGAATTAAAATCTCCCAAAGCTTTGTGCTTTGGGACATATTTGGAACTTAGCTCCATTTCTCTGTGGCTCAAAGTGCCATAGGATGGTATTGGAAAGCTGCTGGTATCCTTTGTGGATCTAAACTATATCTTTTCATAAAACTATGTAGAGTTTCAAGGCATTCCAGACTAGGTAATTATCTAGTATGTTTAACACCTCTTTATAACTTGAAGTTAAAATTCTCTGCTTAAGATTGATAGTGGTGGTGAGGTGACAATTCCAAGAAATGTTATATGTTTTTTAGATTTAATCTCTGGTGTTTCAAGGTGTTGCACTGAAGAAATGAGACCTAGACTCTGTTGGCCCCTGCAGCAATTTTGGGGAGTCCTGACTTGTGGAGTGAACTTTTAGAGGCCTTCAACTCTAAGGTGGAGGTTTTCTAACAACAGGGTGGAAGGGAGGATAGTAATAGATAGAGGAAAAGCTTTGTTGGGATTCATTCCACAGCAGAGCTGCAGCAGGCGTTCATACCCTTGTACGCACCAGTGCTGGAGCAGGACTGGGAAAGCTCATGCCATGGTATGCCAACCCTCGACTCTGTTGCCTCCGAAGCTGAGGTAGCCCCACAGGACTGGTGGCACATGGAGTGCAGGTGGGAACAGGCGGCTCTGCGTGGTGTAGAGCCACAAAGTGATGCTGGTACCGCAAATGTGTGTCAAAGCTGTCCTGCCATCCTTAGCATGAGCCTGTCAAACTTCTGATTGCTGGCTGCTTTAGAAAAAGACAGTTGAGTGCAGCAATATACATGCTTGTTTTCCCCTCCATTTTGCTGTAAGAGATGTACAATCTTAAACACAGTAGGTGTTAGCCTATAGTTAAAGCTTGAGGTGATGTTTCTCTAAACCACATCCATAAAGTCCCATCTATACTCTGTTTGGCCAGTAGCATGGCTGCCTTCACGCACTTTTGAAGAAATGAAGAGTTAGGACCTCCTTAAACTGTCTTAATTAGTCAGTACTAGCACTCAGGGACCTGATCTGCCTGAAAACAAACCCCAGATGAGGTCAGTAAATCCCAAACAGTGCCAAGTGGGCACAGGAACACTAAGCATCACAAGAAGGCATGGAAATGCTTGGAGGTAGGAGGGGAGAGCAGGACTGCATCTTTTGGGAGCCAGCTGTGTTCACTTGTGTTTCTATTTCTGTTAAGTCTGACGTGTTTTAAAATTGCTCTAATACAGGGCAGCAGAGCAGCCAGCACTGCAGGATGATCTACCTAAATGTAAAAATTGCATTTGCAAAGTAATGCAGTAAACTAGTCATTTCATGTTTTGTTCCTGCAGCAGTAAACAATCAGCATCCAGCATATAGAAATCCACTTTCACTAGACTCTTAAAAATAGGTTTACTTTCATATAGTATGATTCTGACCAGGAATCTAGACCCACCCTGCAAGAAACCAGGAAACTTCTGATTTTCAAAGCAGGAAGAGCTTGTCTTGTGCCCTCCTTGCTGGATGTGAGGGGAGGCTGCAGGTGATTGAGAATAATCTTGGCCTGCCTTGGCTCCCAGCTGCAACCTCACCTAGGCCAGAGCAAAAAACTGCTTAAAAATGGTTGTTTTCAATCATTTCCTCTTGCCAGCTCCTCAGTTTATAACTACTGCCTATGGCTGACCACGAGGATTTGCAGAACCGTGTTTGTGTTTGACGTGGTTATGGATAAATGACAATTTTAAGTAATGTGGCGAGTGTACTACTAACCAGTATTCCTCAGATCCCTTTTGGGTTCAGCCCTAAAGGGACTGTTGATACATAATTACACTTCTTCCAAGAAGCTGAGATCTGGCCAGTACGTGGGGTTGGCCAGTTTCCACTCAAAAGTGCAAACCAAAATACGGAGTTTTGGGATGCATAGTGGGTTTTTTTTTAAGTGGAGAGCTACTTTTAGCCCTTTTAAACTGATTAAACTTCTGGGTTATGTTTACAACTTTGTCATTGGCCAATTCTGCTTGTGCTCCAAGTGTCGCAGAGTTAGAACAGAAATCAAAGGCTGCCTGCCCGAGGAGGCAATGTCAGAACAAAAAGGTTTGGAAGAGTTACATGGCGTTGAATAGTCATGGCCATGTTTTATGGAGACTGCTCTCTTACTCATGCTGCCGCAGTAGCCATGGATGAATCTACTTGACAGAGTGAGCTGAAGGGAAAGCTCCTAAATGGTTACGGTAAATGCCAGGTTGAGTGACTCAGATGTGTTCAAATCTTCATGCCTTGTATACACCAGGTAATCTGATAGAAGTTGAGTAGCAATATCTCAGGGCAGCATAGTTTAAGGTGGTCTTCACAGGAGAAGTTTGCAGAAGCCTCAAGAGACCTGCTTCAGAAGAGCTCTTGTTTTTAGAGGAATGGGACCTTCTACAGAGGTATAGGGGGAACAATTCCCTTTTGAATCACTTAAAAAGGATGTAGGAAGCTAAATGGAACTTTGATCAGCTTTGCCATGCCTTTTCCAGGCTTTCATACAAAGCACAGGCTCTCTATGTTTATTCCCACTCGCTGGTCATAGTCCAAAGTTGTTCGCTGTCCTGCAAGCCTGAAGATGGGGCGTACAGTATTGGGCCAGAACTGCTTTGTCTGAGACTTCATCTACTCTTGAATGCTGGGGTTTTTTTTAAAAAAATTCTCTTAATGAAGGAATTAGCATTGAGAAGCCTACATTGGTCAAAGCTCCTTTGTGGCCTTTTTTGGCATCACTGATTATCACCACCCAAACTTGAAGGCTCATCTCAGCATGGAGGAACTATGATTTTTCTCTCCTCCAAGTATGTTCTTAACGTGCTGCTGTTGCGTGCTGTTGCCATGGTGCGAAGAGAGCTATGTCAGATTAAAGATAATTTGGCCGTTTTGGTAAACTGCTCTGAGCAGTGTGACTAAGCAGTGATAATCTCATTAAGTGACATTAAAACAAACCCAGAGCATTGGAGGGGGGGATTTCACGGTGACCGTCAGCAGGAAGGTGAGGTATAAAGTGTGTGGATGGTACAGATACTAATTGTTGCCTCCTCTGAATGTAAACGCAGTTTAGGCTGAACTTTTGGAAGTCTTTGTGTAGAAAGTTTGTTTGTTGCTTAATTTGTGGTGCTTATGCAGAATCACATATGACTTGATAACATAAGTAGTTGGTTACAGCTTTTGTCTTGCCCTTCTCACGTAGGATGCCCACTCGCAGGGAGAGGTGGTGGCTTGCCTGGAAAAAGGCCTGGTAAAAGAGGCAGAAGAGACTGATCCTCGAGTTCAGGTTTCTGATCAGTGTAAGAAAGCGATTCTTCGTGTAGCTGAACTCTCTTCGGATGACTTCCACTTGGACCGGCATCTCTACTTTGCATGCCGAGATGACAGAGAACGATTCTGTGAAAATGTGAGTAGTTTCCTCTTGCCTTCTCTTCTACAGTAATCCATTAAAAAACCCCAAAACCCCATTGGAAGAAGGAATGGAACGGTAAAGTGGAGCCTGAGTGAGATCATGCAATACTGAAAACAGACACCTTGCAGCTGTTACTTTGCAATAAATCTGGTGTTAAATTCACTCACCCAACAAACAAGCGTTATTTCCAGTGGGTTAATGAACTGAATTAGTATAAATGGTTTAATGGGCATCAGAGCTGGTGTGATGGGGAGGAGGCAACAAAGGTAAGCGGCCGCTCCCTTGGCAGCAGTAGGCTGTTGAACGAGGTTAGCCTGGTCTGACTCTCCTCACAGCACTCCTCGTCCCTGGAACGATGAGCTGGAAAGCTGCATTGTTCTGTCCCAATTAGCTTGTATCAGCTGAGTGGCTTCTCACTAAAATGGTGATAGAACACAACCAGATATGTTTTAATGTAATAAAATTTCAAAGATTTTGGTAGTATACAAGCTATCACTGTCATTTGAAATATTAACTTTAATATTTTTCTGGTTTAAAAAAATAAATCTCTTGAGGTGTAGTTTAGCCTGCTCGTTAAGCATTACAAGTCTTATCTTTAATGGCAAACATTTCTCTTTTGTTTCACAGACTCAAGCTGGGGAAGGCCGAGTCTACAAGTGCCTCTTCAATCACAAGTTTGAAGAATCAATGAGTGAAAAGGTAGGCATCTGTCTTAGTGAGACAAATCCTTAATGCAGAAATTGTCAGATCATTCATCAGTCCAGGCTACATTATTCTTTTCCAGCATTGAGCAAAATCCATCATCTGTGTGGTTGGATAACTGACTGCTTTAACAGATGCTTTTACTTTGATACGTTTGTGTTTCCAGCTACGTGCTGATGGCTTGAATTAATTGTGCTCAAGTTACAGTCTTTAAAGTTAAGGATTTAAATAAATCAAAGCTTTTGGCTGGGTAATTTGGAAAGGTAACTGTGGAGCTCAAGTGGTAGCACTGTGATTGAGTGTTTAAAGTAGAAATCACACCATGCTGTGGTAAGCCTTGAGTAAATGCTGTCATACCGTACAAATTAGAAACAAAATGCCCAAATGCCTCAGGCATGGGCAGCGAGGTGTATTTCACTTCTGGTTTCAGGGCTATGAGTGTCTTACTATGAGTTCAGCAGCAAATTCTGTGGGAAAGATGCACAGCTCAGTTAGTGATGTTTTCCTTATATTTTTCCTGAAGATGTTGTTTTCAACAACAAAAACGTTGTTCTGGAAAGCCAGACCTGAAAAGTTTGTATTGGTGTAGGCGTTTTGGGAAGGCAGTGATGCCTTCAGTGATTTCAGCAGCAGCGTCATAGTGTTGGGGATTATACAGAAATACATCATCTGTCTGAAAGGATACAAAGATGGATATCTGTAAAGCCCTCCTTGGAGAGGCTCTGCTGAAGGAGCCTGATTCAGAGGCCTGGAGGGATCAGACTCATTTTCTTTAAATATATTAGCTATCTGAAAGCTTAGTTCCAATTAACAAATTCAAAACTGAGTGTGTGATCCCTGCAGGCTTGAAACAAAGCTTCATTTTGTACAAGCACAATACTGAAACGGACCGCTATTTTTCTTTAACCTGGTTCTGGTGGTAATGGGGATGGTGGGGTTTTTTGAGAGGTCTCTTCTATGGTCAGCTGTGTAAGATAGGAGTATAAGATGCTGAGAGGTCAGACAAAGCTGTAGCAGATGGCTTGGTAGGGAGAAAAGAGGGGTGGATGTTCTGAGGGCGCAGTTTGCAGAGCAGGAGGAACACAATCTAGTTCTCACTCTTGTGGCTGCCAAGGTTGGACCGTTTGCAAAGTCACTAGCTCTGTAGGAGTTGTTACCCAGTAAAAAAATCCCTCGTTGCTGATGGCATCGGCTGCTGCATACACATGTAGCTGCCAATAGCTGCCTAGTGGGTGGCTTGCTTTGGGTAATCCAGAACTGCTCACCAGGCTGAGCTCCCCGGCTGTGCCTGACCTTACCTGCTTTTGAGGATGAGGTATCTGCCAGCCTGTACCTCCCTGTGTCCCGAGCTTTACGTCTGTCCAATCTCAAGGTCCAAGTCATGGCACAGAGATGGCAAGCCTGAAGGAGAGGGCGGGAATATATATATTTTTCGGGTCCTGGAGTAGGTATGGGAAGGAGAGGGGGGGTGAAAGTCAGAAACCTGTTGTAAAGAAGGGGAGAGGACGATAGGGCTTCTCTGTTCCTTGTGCTGAGATTGCACCCTGTTCTCCCCACCCTACACATGCACAGTTTTCTTTCCTTTCAAATGGTCTGAGAACAGACAAATTTGCTATTTTTAAATGATCTGCTGCCCTTGTATTTAATTTTCATATAATTCAAACTAAAAGCTACAAAGCGCAGCAGGGTTTTTACAGGCCCTTTTTTGGCTGAAACTTAGAGGGTTTTTCTTACAGCTGCTGGGTTCGGGTTTGGCCACAGTGCATTCTCCTGAGCTTCACTGGTTATGGCGAATGGCTAGAAATTCCCGTGGTTAGACGGCTTTATCTGCTCTCATCTGTTCGGCACATTGCAGAACAAATCCAAAGAACACGCTGTTTTGTAAATGTGACTGCAAAAAGTTGTTTCTTGGGGGCATGGGGTGAGCATGGACCACAGCTGGGATAAATGTCAGCAACTGATCCTAGTTACCAAGAATGAGTCACACTCTCAGGCATAGCTCTTCACAAAAAGCTGGATGAATGTGCAGTTTTAAGAAGTGCTCTGTGGAGAGCTGCTGTCTTTAAAACCCTTGATCTGTTGACCTCGACATGCATTAACTGTGTGGTTTCTATGAGACAAATGAAATGTAACTGTAGTCCAGCTCAAAAACATGAATTCTAAAGCATCAATTGTCTTTTGAAACACAACTTGAGAACTTCGCAGCCACTCTAGCTCTCTGCCACCATCCCAATGTGTCTCCTGCAGTGTCGTGATGCGCTGACCACCCGCCAGAAGCTCATCGCCCAAGACTACAAAGTCAGTTACTCCCTGGCAAAGTCCTGTAAAAGTGATCTGAAGAAGTACCGCTGTAACGTGGAGAACCTTCCCCGGTCTCGGGAAGCCAGACTTTCCTATCTGTTGATGTGCTTAGAGTCTGCTGTGCACAGAGGTAAGTGGGGTTGAATCAGGAGATAGGACCTTGATTTCAAGTTTCTCTTGGACCTTCAAGTTTAACATGTATTTACAGTCCCCTTCTCCAGGTAACCTTTTCCGAACTTTGGTTCAGAGGCAAGTTTCTTCTTTGTAATGCTTTCATCACTTGTTCTGAAAATCAGAATAGTGGAATAAACCTCTTAACACTGACTCTTACGGTGGAGGCAAGAAGTTTAAAATGCAAAATAGCAAATCCCACTTGGACCGATGGTGTGTAGTTGCAAATCCTTCTATTCACTGTGAATTCAAGCAGCCTTTTTCCTCCTTTATGTAGTAAGTGTTAAATATGCTACTAGGTTAAAACAGAGAATAAAGAACCTGTTTATCATCACTCAAGGAAAGCCAGGGATACTCAGTCCTCTGTCTCTTGTAAGTAATGTTCTTTCCTTGCAGTTCAGTAGCTTGGGTAATTGGCTTAATTTCTCTAACTCTAGTTTTTCCTATATAGAAGGAAGATAAGTGTGAGAATATTCTTTTTGTTCGTTTAAGTTAGCGTAGGCTGGAGATGTCCTAGCACCAGTGGCTGTCCAAAAGGCATTAGAAGGCCCTGTGTGGCAGGACCATGCTAGAGGTTCTCTGTGAAAGGCGACATGTTATATCCTCTAGATCTGCACTGGAGTATTGTTTGGTTTTCCCCTTGGCACGCAGTTGGGTGGTTTCTGATTCAGCAGCAGGGCTGCATGCTGCAGTGCCCCTGGCGCAGGAGGGAAAGGCCATAAGCAATCTGTGCATTCGTGAGTTTGAATAACTCCTTGCTTCTGATTGATATGGAAATGATGTGTCCTGTTTGTGGAAGAGTTGTGGGTTGTTTTTTTCCCTCCCTTCCCCCTGTGGTAGGGCAGGTGCTTTCCTGAATTACATCAGAAAACCGCTGTTCAGTTAATAACTTCCACTTTCGCGGTGGAACGGGTTCTACAGCGTGTGGCTTGTACACAAAGCCTAGCCCAGGAGGAGCGCTAATTATTCCCCACACCTCTGCATGTGTCTGTTACAGTGCCCGGGAGCCCCTGTTGGTGTGTAGGACCTCCATTGCACAGGGCGTTGTACACATGCGAGTAGGTTGTGATAGAGGGCTGGGAGAGCACCTAGCAAAAATGCCAACATGTTCCTTTTGACTAAAAAAAAAACATTCTACATGGGACTGTAGGAAAGCTTATAGCAGATCTCAGCATTTATTAATGCTAGACTTCTGTACAACTGCAGCTGGTTTGTTACACGCTCTGGATATACTCTTGGTAATGCATTCTAGTCTGGTTTTTTGGTTTCCTGAGCAAGTATGTGCTGTTGCTGTAGAAAACCTTTTCCTCAGACAATATTTAACCTGCTGTCAGACAAATTCCTCCCCCAATTACATATCAAGCTGGTAAATTACCAGAGGTGACTTCTCTTTCCTTTGAGCATACAGGGAGTAGCTGACCTGTACCACAGAACTGCAGATCTACTGAGCGTTTTCAGCTGTTCTTCAAAAGCACCTCCTGTAATGTGAAATCCAAAACAAGAGTCTCCTAATCTTTCAGGAATCCCTTTTTTCAAATTCATGTATTGAATCCATAGAGTTGCTATTTTACAGGTTCAATTAAATGCTGGTACCTACCATAACAACTGGTTTAATCCCCAGCATGTCTGCTCTAGCACTTGTTGCAAGCTGGTGTTGCCCAGAGTGTGGACATCATCCCTGTTCTTCCAACACGATGGTAGCACAGGTCAGGAAGGGCTCTGCTAAGCATTAATACTAAATCACGTTGTTTTCTCTTGGCTCAGGTCGACAAGTGAGCAGCGAGTGCCAGGGTGAAATGTTGGATTACCGGCGCATGCTGATGGAAGACTTCTCGCTGAGCCCAGAAATAATCCTCAGCTGCCGAGGGGAGATCGAACACCACTGCTCAGGCCTGCATCGGAAGGGTCGCACCCTGCACTGCCTGATGAAAGTAGTACGGGGCGAAAAGGGAAACGTCGGGCCGAGTTGTCAGCAGGCGGTAAGATGCTTTTCCATCCCTTTGCTTCTAGGTTGCTTGGTTGGGAGAAGCACTGATTTGTCTGTTAAGATTTTGCCTTGTGATGGAGATTCTACTGAAGGCAGTCTGGCTCTGCTGGCTACCAGGGAATGCCGGAGGCAGTTGTATAATTGTCATGGTATAAAGTGTAACTTGGTATCTAGCAGCGCATTATTAATTTTTTTTTTTTTTTTTACTCAATACACTTTGGATTGTTTTGCTCTGGATTTTATACTGGATCTCCAGTCGTTCTTCTCCAGCAGCTCTCAAGCCATGGAATTCTCTCCTGGGTGCAAGGTGCAGGAAACTTTTTTTTATAAGTGTTAAAACATTCCCTCTCCTTCTCCTTTCACCGTGTGCCCTGTCCTTGGAAAAGCACTAAATCTTCTCAAAACACCTTTCCACTCAGTTTTACTTTTGCGGTCTCATTCAGCTTAAACGATGGAAACAGAACTTCAGGGACAGGTAGGCACAGCATACTGCTGCACATCATCGTAGTTGCAGCCACTGAAGGAAATGTCATTCTTCTCCAACATACGTTTTTAAAATAAGATGAATCTTTTGCCTTTTTTAAACTCCATTTTGGCCCAGGTGCATCGGGTTTGTAGTTTCTTTAAATTGAAAGCAATTGTTTAATATTTGTTCAAACTCATTAGTGCTTTTTAATGTAATATTACGTTTTTGTACTTAGTACCTGCTTTTAATGACCCATGAGCCTGGAAAAGTGACATCAATGTCAAAAATGGCTACGAGTGTTAGTGCTGATGTGGGAATTCAAGGAGATGTATCCTCTTGACCTCCTGCAATATATGGAACCATTATAGTCCTTTTTCCGTGTACATGTAGCTTAAAGCCTGAGCCCAAAATGTTGCCAGTTTGTGTATGTTATTCAAAGATATATTAGTATCTGTTAAGTTTTTGTAAAGCACGGGATGCTGTTGTGACAAAGCTTTTTTCTGCATAAATAGCAGGTGTATTGGTGCAGCAGCTGTACAGTTTGAGTCATTTCTGCAGTGAGCTGTAGTGTGTGACTTATGCTTTGCAACATTACTGTGAAAAACTGAATACTTGTTTCTGTTCAAATATGAAATTGAACTCACTGCCTCAGAACTTGATTATTTGCAAATTGTCAGAGGATAAGTTCATGTTGGGAATAACTGCCAGATCATGAAGCCCACGTTCAGAACAAGCTGTAAGTCAAGGGAGGGGACCCCCAAAAGTGATAGGAGATTTCAGACTTCTGGAGAAAAAGAATGTCTGTAGAAATCCATAGGGCTTTTTTCAGTTCACTTGTACTTAGGCTTCGGCTTTATTTTTGTGCAATAAGTTGATGAAGCAGCAGGGCTTGACCATGACTACCCTGCAAGTTGAATGACCTATGTTCTGTTCTCAAGACGGCAGGAGCAAATTAAGTCTTGATTTTATAAAATAGAATTGATTTGTCCGTATTTTTGTGGGCAAGAGGAAATAGATGAATGCAAGAACAGGGTAAATGTTGCAATGCTTTGTGTTCCTGAGGACTGACATGGTGCTATTATATAGCTGCCTGCGACTTCTGAGGTACTAAATCATTTATAGTTGATATTTTTATATGTTAATGGTAACGGTTGTCTCAGCTGTCACTGGTTTTGTTCTGTTTTAAATTATTGTGTTAGAATGAGCTGCTTCCTTTTACCTTCTATGGTAGGTAAATTATCTTTGTAAGGAAGAGAATATTGTCTGAAACCCTTCCAGATACTTGTGCAGGAGACTCAGACTTGCCTGTCGTAGGAGATTGTCCCATATGGCAGACAATGATGAAGTTAGAGGTCCATCCCTTCCTAGTAGCAGGAGCTGCTTCATTTCCTTTTGCATACCTAGAGACCATTTTTGGCATATGCTTCTGAGCCACTGATGCTTTCCTGAAGCTGATTTCTCAGCTGCGTTGTTACCATGTGTCAGTATAGTTCTGTCTTTGAGACATGTGGATGGTCTCAGAAGTGCTGCTTCGGTAAGTTCATTCATGGGGGAAAGATTGACCTATGTTGGGGGTTCTGAAAACTAGTAAACAGACTGCATCAAAGAGCATGGACTGTTTCGATTTGCGGGTTTTTTTTGTCTACAGTGTAATGTTGGTGAGAGCTCCTGTCACTTTGTACCTCCAGTGGCTCCTCATCTGCAAGTAGGGTGGCTGCTTCAGTCATCTCCTGCTTCCTTACCTCCTTGGCTTGGTCCACATGGCTTCGGCCCAAGTCCAGCTAGACCAAAGCTGACTGCTGATCATTGCTTTCTGATGTTCTCGGGCAATTCTTATTTCAGGAACATGGTGCTGATGCTCTCAGGTAACTGTAATGTGTCTGTTGGTGGTGGAACTAGTGGTCTCTGGCATCTCTACCTTATCACCTGTGGAAAAAGAGGGGGGAAAAGGGTTGCTTTGGACTCGTCCCAGCTGAGCTTTGGGCCCGTCTCCAGATATTGTGTTTTCTATGCGGAGTCAAAAACTTGTGTCCTTGTGCTTTTAGTAGCATCAGTAGGTAACGCTAATTGAGTGCTTTAAATTCTTGGCTAGCTCAAAGCAGTAGAACTGGTCCTGAAATTCTTCACTGTAGAAGCTGTATGATCAGACACGCTTGCCTAGACTGTTTGCTTGAGGAAATTGGAACGGAAGACATCTGATTTGGATCTGGTTTTGCTTACTGTCTTGTCTGTCAAGGTTTGCTCTGATTCTGCTTGCCTTTTTAATAGATGATCTGCCAAAAACAACACAAAAAAATCCCAAAACAACAAAACATAACTGAAGAACCTGCATGGTTATTTTCCTGCAGGAGCATCTGCTTGTAGCCTTTCCTGCATGAGGAACATGGGTGATTCTTTGTACTTAAAACTGTCAATGAAATGCATTCTTAAACCTTCTGAAACCCAGATTTCTTGATCTGAGAGGTTTCATTTCTCGTGACACCTCAACCAGGATGATCTCACATGTGAGACACTGCTCGCTGTTGAGCAAGAGGCATGCCTAGACCCAAACATGGAAGAGCTCGGTGGGTTTTTTGTTTCAGTTTTGATCAGTGAGCTTGCCAAAATGCCCAAGGTCTGTAAATAGTAGAGGAACGATGGCTTTGTAATGTAAACAGTTCAGCCTAAATTCGAAACAACTCCTGGGTGTTTGGTCAGCCTTATCTTGCCTAACCGTAGGCTTAAGGCTTTGTTCTCCCCAGTGTATCACAGGTACGCTCTGGCAGTGTGCCCTCTTAAGGGCTGTTTGCAGTTTGTCTTTGCCTGTTCTGAAAGAAAGGATAGTATTTATACTATTTATGTATTTCTCTAGGGGCTCCTGTACTTGACACTGGTGAGGCCTCACCTCAAATACTATGTCCAGTTTTGGGCCCCTTGCTACAGGAGAGACACTGAGGTGCTGGAGCGTGCCCAGAGAAGGGCAACGGAGCTGGTGAGGGGTGTGGAGCACAAGTCCTGTGAGGAGCGGCTGAGGGAGCTGGGGGTGTTCAGCCTGGAGAAGAGGAGGCTGAGGGGAGGCCTTCTCGCTCTCTGCAACTCCCTGAAAGGAGGGTGTAGCCAGGGGGGGTTGGTCTCTTCTCCCAAGGAACAGGCAATGGGACAAGAGGAAACGGCCTCAAGTTGCACCAGGGGAGGTTTAGGATGGATATTAGGAAAAATGTCATCACCAAAAGGGTTGTCAAGCATTGGGACAGGCTGCCCAGGGAAGTGGTGGAACCACCGTCCCTGGAGGTGTTTAAAAGCTGGGCAGACGTGGTGCTGAGGGACGTGGTTTAGTGGTGGTTTGGGCAGTGTTGGGTTGATGGTTGGACTTGATGATCTGAAAGGTCCCTTCCAACCTAGAGGATTCTATGCTTTTATGCATTTTATTAAGAAAAAAACCCCACCATCAGAATGAGATACTACTTCAGGAGCATGTTTCCCTTGTAAAACAAGCTCTTCTTTGCTTTGGGAAGGCATATACAGCTTGGGTATGTTCCGGTCATTAAATGGTCTTCTGCAAATATCGTTGTTACATTATTCATCAAAGATGGAGATCGTGGGCATAGGGAGGGTGGGTCTGTGGTGCTGTAGGTATCAGGCAGCAGATACACATGTCCATTAATTGTGAGCATCAGCACATAGAAGATCTACAGCTGTACTGACAGCGTCTAGCACCTATGGTGTCACTTAGTGGAAGCAATATTTCATACCAGAGCTGCTGACAAACTGTTTTTTCAAATAAGTGGCTTTTATGTTGCTCTGGTCTCATCTTTACTTTTTATGTTGAACATGTAAAACTATAATCCTTGCTAAAAGGGCAGATTTTTTTCTGCTTCCGATTTGTAATACAGCCAATAAATTGTTAGTTAATTGTAAACTTAGCTCCATATCAGGGTAAAAGTTCAGAGGATTATAAAGGTTATCCAGCTGCTTCTCAGCTGCAAGGGTTTGTTGTGAGAGGGAGAAAAATCCTATAAAACCTTCGCTTTTATCACTGGTGCCAAATTATTCCCTCGCCCCTGCAGTCAGGGCATCTGGCTCGCTGCTCCACATCTTGTATGGGGTTGAGGATTGGGACTGGGAATCCTGCAGGAGTGCCCAGTACAGGGCAGAGCGACTGGGAGGTGAGCTGGTGCTTCTGAGCTGTTGTACCAAGTGGAAGAGGCCAAAGTGCACTGTATGGCAACACAAATACCCCGTAAACTGAGACATGAGGAAGAATCCTGCCTGTATAATGCTCTGGCTAGTTGATTTAATCCCCATCTGTAAGAAAGTGTCAGGTTTGAGGTTTTAATTCACCCGTTTGTCCTTAAGGGAGGAATTCCACTAATCGTACTTGATCCCTTTTCATACGTAAACATCTGACATAAAGCATTTTGTGCCGCATATATTCCATCCACGCAGGCTGGGTGTGTGTGCCAGCAGCACCACCGTATTCTTCTCCTTTTTGCTTTGACTCTTGCTTTGAAGTCTGCGAAGGACTTACCACTTCTCCCTTCTCCTGCTGATTAAGGTATGGCTCCCTGTTACCAACCGGATCCTGTATTGGCTTCTGTTTGACCACTTTCAGAGTTGTATAAAATGTTTTTTTTATTATTATTTAGTGAAAATATCCCAAGAATTTTTGGATCCACAGCTTGTGCCTGCTAGGCAGCGCTCTTCTGAGCTGCCTGCATCCCTTACAAACCAAGGCTGGGCCTAATTAACTTTGGCCAAGAGGGAGTTGCAGGAAATCCTGTGTTCCTCCCAGGCAGTCTGGGTCTGTCCTCTTGATTACAAGTTTCCTATTGGATAAATAGCTCTAGCTTGTATTTTCTCCAGTTCTCTGATGCTTTTGTTTTTTTTCCTTCTCCGTGTTTTGTGATGTTAGGGCTTTGCCCCTCAAAGATTCCTGTATGGTGTTTAGGTGCAGACTTTGAAAGGTGGAGGATAAAATTGTAGCGGTGCTTTTCACTTAGTTGGGCTGGGGGCCAGTAACAAAAATCATTAAGCGTGTGTCAAGATGTTAACAGCATAGACCATTTGATGTCAGTGTGCAGTTGTCTTCTAAGTAAGCTCTCTTTTCTTAATTTTTTTTTTTTGCTCCAAATTTGTCAGCTAAAAATGTTTGCCTGTCAAATGATGATACCAGCCCTACGTGAAGTGGGCTGTGGGGATCCTGGGCTGAGTTATGGCCCAGAGCTACCCTTCTTCCCAAATCTCTAGACTGAGACTGAGATGTACCCAAATTCCCTTACCTTCATGTATATATGAAGGTAAAACCAATACAATATCATACAAATAAATTGTGTACTATCAACCGAATTGTGGTTACCCTGCCTTCCAAAAGCTTGAGCAGGCATGCTTGTGGAAATGATATTTCATGGGTCAGCAGAACAGGACATCTTATCCTGTATTTCAGTGAAACTTTTGTGTCCTCTCCAGGCAATTCCAAAATGTTCTTAAGCTTTGTTTGTAGTTAGACAGCCGGTCTTTAAACATTGATTTGGTTGTCAGTTTAGAACAGTAGATAGTCTTCAGTGAAAGGTGACAAATTTGTATGTTTAGTGTCATCAGCCTTATGGGATGAGGGTGGATCAGAAATACAATATTCAAATCTTAGCATTTCTGTTTTGTAAATCGGTATATAACTAGTCCAGGCTTACAGTTGACCTACAGTATGCGACCAGTCTCATCTGGTGTTGCTGGGCTGCTTTATAAGGATAATTAGGGTTCAGCAGCACTGGACTCCCATGTCTGATAATTGAGTTGGCAGCACAAGCACTTAAAATAATCAACTGTAGAGCAGAGGTCGAACCTGGTAGTGCAGTTATAGGCATAAAATTGCCATGCTGAGAAGTTGCAAGTGCTCTCATTTTGATCATTATAACTTGTTTTCCTATACGCGATTTCTTTCTTCCAGCTCCAAACGCTGATTCAAGAAACTGACCCTGGTGCAGATTACCGCATTGACCGTGCGCTGAACGAGGCCTGCGAATCGGTTATACAGACTGCCTGCAAGCACATACGGTCTGGAGACCCAATGTAGGTGGCTCTCGGTGACAACTGGGTTTTGGTTCTGTTGGGCATCCAGGAAGATTGCGTGGCTAACAAATATAGATACTAAAACCTGTCCAGAAACGATGGGCTCCAAACTAGCAACTCGTACAGGGTTGGAGGTGTTAACCAAGCTCTGTCTTCGTTCTTGCTGTATAAGCAAGCTAGTATTTTTGTAATAGGGCAGGTTTACCACTGGTGAAGGATGTAGCTATCTCAGGTGCTTAGATTAAATTTGCAACATTTGATGTGCTAATTTCTCTTATGCCATAAATCTTTAGCACTGTCACAAAGAAAAGTTAACAGGCCTTGAAAGGCCAGTTAAGCAAACCCATACGGCAGGGACAAATCTTCAGGTGAGATATATAGTGTCTCCTGATCCAGATTTTATATGAAATAGTCTGTATGATTTTGTCATCTATTAGACTTGCTGAGATAGCTAAAACAATGGGATTTAAGAGGGTACAAATGTGCTATACAGTTGTTTTAGATGTAATCTTGAAGGAAGAGAAAGATCTTCACTGCGTTTGACCGTCTTATCTACAGTTCAATGGAAAGACTGACTGGCAACAAGAAAGCTCAGCATAATAATAACAGGCTGTTGCCTAACTTTTTTCTTCTGTTCGCAGGATTCTCTCCTGCCTGATGGAGCACTTGTACACTGAAAAGATGGTAGAGGACTGTGAGCATAGGCTTCTGGAGCTCCAGTATTTTATATCTCGTGATTGGAAGTGAGTACTGTAAAACGCCATGTATCCTCACTTGATGCTTGTATTTAGTGTTTGTATGGATTAGCAGTTCCTTGTAAAATGATACAGCTTATGCTTGCTCAGAAGAGGACTTCTATGGTGCCGGGTCTGTAGGGCATTAATGCCTGTCTGGAACAGTAGAAGCAAAAGCTGCTTGGAAAAAATAAGAGCGATGCCCACTTAAATCAGGTACTTACTTAGAAATGATGCAGCCCAAAAATAATCTCAAGTTTGAGCTCTGAATTTTTCAATGTATCTTTAATTAAAGAAGTCTGTCTGGCCATATTGAAGTTGAAGGTCACTTTCTGTGCAGGTGGCAGCCAGCTTTATCTGCTCTCAGTGCTACAACATGGGAGTTAAGAAAACCATGCTAATAAGTATAACAAAGAACCACTGTGTGAGAGGCTCCCTGCTTTCATTTCTGCCTCTTTTCAAATTCTCTTGCTGTGATTTCAGCCTGTAGAGCAGATGTAATTCCCTTTGGAGCACAGCTTTTCCAACTTTCGTGTCCACAGATGGCAGTGCTTTGTTTTAAATATATACAGAGCCCCTTGTGTCTGAGTGGGTTAAGATGAGAAGAGTATCAGTTTGATAAATGTGACTAGTGAGGAAAGAATAAATGTTTGGCTTTTCTTCTGAAGAAGGTTGAGAGGTGAGGAAGGTAGAGTACCTCAAGTGGGGTTGCTGCAAGAAATGGAATAATTATTGTCAGTAACCACAGGTGTGGTCACTAGTGGAAGGTGAAAAGTCATGGACTTTGATTACTGCAAGTGGTAATCAAATCAAACATTAAGAAAATCTGATGTGTAGCTGTACCTATTGGCAGCATTGACAATAGTTAAGAGCTGACTGTTAAGAAGCTCTGTGAACCTTCTGCCCTTAAAATACATGGGGCTTCATGGACCAGAGAGTTTAGGGCTTATCTCAATAACTGTCTCCATAGGTAGACAAGAATACTTAATATTTTTTTTCCTCCTCTTCCTATTTCACTTCATTGCTGGTTCTCCTGCCAGTGCCATGTTTCTAGCAGGTAATTCATTACTTGAGCCAAACTTAAGTGATGGGAAGAAGGAAGACTGAGTATTTGCATTTTGCTGGGGGTAAAGATAATTAATATTGCAGGCTGGGCAACATTAGCTCATCTTTCCTGTTTTAACCACTGTTTCCTAGAACTGGCTTATAAAAACTGTTGTATTAACTGTGCGCCTAGGACAGATGCATGGAGCAGAAAGGGTTTTCTTACTACTCTTATTATCTGTATAATTGTGTCCACTAATATCACTTGATACTTGCCTACTAAAGTGGTGTAGAAATCTGAAGTTTCCATTTTGGGAAGTTGGCAATATCTCACTTAGTTTTAATATAATTAGACGTCATCTTAAGTGATCTGCACTTGAAGTTTTCTTGTATGCAAAAGCAAGGGATGCTGAGTCTTCAGTTAGCTCAAATCCGGAGCAGACAATAATTTATCTAACTCAGATTTTAATGAAACTGACATTTCAAAATGGCACCAGTACGGAGTATGCGTAAGGTACTATACAAGCAAGACATGGTAGGTACCTGCCTTTTTGCTGCTTTAGGATATCAAGGAGATGATTTCTTTTCTCATGTGTCAGCACTTGGCTGGCATGCTGCAGAAGAGAACGGGAGGCACTTCAAGAAGCGTTGAAGATTTAATCTGTAATTAAAGATACTCGTGTATTTTTGCAAGGCTGGCGAGTTGATTCCAAACTGAGTGACAGGCATTTTGCCACCTGTTGGTTGGACACTGCTGCTAAATGATGTGGCGGTGTGTGAAACTTGAAGTTGATTTTTCTGCCTCAAAAGCATTTCAGAATGTGAAAAACGTTAAAGGCTTAAATAAAGTGCTGGTGATAACTTTCCTGTTTGCAGATTGGATACAGTCCTTTACCGCAAGTGTCAGGGAGATGCCTCCCGTCTCTGCCATACCCATGGCTGGAATGAGACTAGTGAGCTTATGCCTCCAGGGGCTGTTTTCTCCTGCTTGTACAGGCATGCCTACCGCACAGAGGAGCAAGGAAGGAGGGTGAGTGCCGCTAACTGCTCTTTGATCTGTGATAGAAGCATTGCACATACGTTTGGAAGTTGGACACCCTGTGCTAAAACTGCAAGAACTTGCAAAAGCTACTTAAAAGCATTTCCCATAGGTGGTAGTTGCACAGCTCTGGGTGCGCAGCTCCTCCTCAAATGTGCCTTGAAGGTCTATGTTGTTCTGGTAAGGCAAAAGAGCCACATCAAGATGTGACAATTGCCTGGAGGGGGAACTGTGTGCTGACAACAAGGTATGGCTATCTGTTCAGACACAGTACAAGTCCTCCCCCTTGTCTTTACAAAGAGGAATGTGATTACTTGTAAATAGCTAGCATAGCTGCAAAATTGGTTTTATGCAAAAAGGAGTTCCAAGCCCAGCTTTCCTGGGCTGTTTCTAATTAAGTTTTGGTCTGAATACAACTTCAGATTATACTCCATTAAGTTCTTCCTATTGATATAAAGCATCCTTTCAATTCTTTGGAGCATACTGGAGTGCTAAATGTGTTTATGCTGCCTTTAAAGAAGACAGTGGGGATGTGACTTGCTGCCCTGCAATCTGGAGATCCACCGTAATCACATTTTTTTTTGTTTAGAGCTACTCTGTCCAAGTTTGCTGCCCACTCATGCCTTTATCAAGGCACTCCCTTGAAAGCAGCTGGGTACTCGGTTCCATTTCTTTTGGCACTGTAGTGTACACAGCCCCTAGGAGTTGGTGGGTTTACACAATGGCCTGGCTTAAAAATTAATTTCTACAGCTTGATTTAAAAGGTCTTTTGTGGCAGAGGTCAAGTATTGATTGAAAATATCTCTCTTTTAGGAATAATTTTTTTAATGCAGTTTTTTAGTCTGCTGAGTTGAGACTTCTTAATTCCATTTTATATTAGTGCTGACCAAAGAAATCAATAACCACCCTGCAAATAATCTATTGGAGAAAGAAAAGGCTTTTAAATGTATTTTTCTTGTGGAAAGTAGGCTGAGGGAGTGGCTGTCATTTTGAAATTTAGCATTTGAAAGCAAACTCATCAGGGATTAGATCTGTACTTTTTTCCAGTGCTGTCTACAAAATGCTAGGTGACTTCCAGTGCTTTGGATTCTTACATGCATGAAGTTTCAAGCTTCGACTGGTGCGTTTTAGGTCTGACAGGCACCATACAAGTATCCCTTCATTTTCTACAATTTGTTTTTTTCCTCGGTCTTGGCAAATGCTGGCTCTGATGTTCTGCAGGGGGGGTTGCTGACAAGAAATTACAGCTGGACTATATTGCCTTATTCTGGGCTTCCCTTTTGTTGTTGAAGGCATGAGCTGGTTTGACTTGCTTCTCCAGAAGCAGCCTGTAGCTTTGAGTGAAGGGGGCAACATGTGAGATAATCTAGGGACCTGCTTTGACATCTCATTTCAAAAGCAATGTGAAAGTTTAAGAATATAAGATTTATTTTAGTGGAATGAAACTTTTTCATTCAAACTAAATGAAAAAGCTCCAAACTCTCTTGGAGCCTGGCTTTCTTGTGGGGGTCCCAGCAGGCTCATGCTGAGCAGTACAGGAGCCTTCTGCACTTTCTGGGGTCACTGGTGGTGTTTGTGGTCACTCTCAGTATGTCGTCAACTGACAACATTTGCATTGTACGGCTTTAGAGCCGCTGGATGCTAAACACACTTTGCTGCCTCTGCAGCTATCGCGAGAGTGCAGAGCTGAGGTGCAGAGGATCCTCCACCAGCGTGCCATGGATGTGAAGCTGGATCCAACCCTCCAGGACAAGTGCATGATTGACTTAGGGAAGTGGTGCAGTGAAAAAACAGAGACGGGGCAGGTACTGTGCACAGTAACTTCATTTGCAAAGCTGGAGGGGTGGGATGGGCAAAAAAGGGGATAAAGGGACATCTTGTTGTTAGCTGTGTCTTTATACCTGAGGATATATTAAAAATGGATGCAGTTTGAAATGTAATCTACACTAGACTGAGACAGAGGTGATATGAAGAAGCTTTGCACCTACTGCATGGCTTCAGTAGGCTCAAATGTGTAGTGGAATGAGGAGGATGGGGATAGTTAACAAAGAAGGACTTTGATGAAGCAACCCTACCCTGACTCTTATTTGGAATATTCTATTACAAGCTTGACATTTCCCACATAAACTTTATCCCATTTCCATTTGGCAAATACTGACATGCTTCCTGTGTTTATAGAGAACTGAACTAACATCTGCTGCTACTTAACAATTTCAACAAATACTTTCGTGTTAAATTGCTGTGCCCTAGCAGAGCTGTCAGGGAGGAGCCATTCAACAGCAGATGCAGTAGAGCATACGCCATTGTCTCTTTCAAGTGCCCATCATAGGTTGTAGTTTGGCTAATTAACCTCTCATTAAGGTTATGTGAAGGGCAGATTAAATGTGATATTTCAGAAGTGGAAGCACATCACGCAGCTTTTGAGAACAAGCAATAACATCCTAGACCAACATCCTTAATCACTACTTCACATGTGTTCTGGGAGTGCCAGCAGAGGAGTGGGATTAAATAAGATTTAGGACTTCACAAGGAGGAGGGCAGTTTCACATGCGTTAACAATATTTCAAGCCCAAATTTTCAAATTGAGTTCTTGGATCACACACTAAAATACCTGATTTTGTAGGAGCTGGAATGCCTTCAGGACCATCTTGATGATTTGGTGTCTGATTGCAGAGACATAGTGGGAAACCTCACTGAGCTGGAGTCTGAGGTGAGCGATTTGCAACCTGGGATAAAGGGAATAGTCAAAACATGTCTAGTTAAGCATGTCATTTTGATAGTGATGAAAAAAAATGAGGTTAGAGAAGTTGCAGAAATGCAGCTCTCTGGGATCAAGCAGAGACCATCCATTCTGACCTGTACAATGTAAGTTTTCATGTAGGGTTCTTGAGGAGGAGAACTGAACAACGGTTCGGGATTTTAGGCTGGTGATGACATTTCTCCTCCTTTAAAATCGGTTATGGTATTGAAGCCAAGATTTCTTGCACAGGCAACCAACAGTGTTACCTTTAGTACAAGTCAAGATATGTCATGGGACTTCATTTTTTGGGTCTTGCTTTCAAGTAGTTTTGAGTACCATATTGCAACTTCCCTCCCTCTGTCTCAAATTTTGCAAAATGTAACTGCCAGGTGCATCATTAGAGGTTTTCAGTGAGGTCAGCAGCTTTACTTCTTTTACAAAGCTGCATATTTGATTATCTTGCCCCCAGCTGTTCCCCATATCTCTTAAAACTCACATTCTGCCCTAGGGAAAGCTTCCTTCCAGTGGTTACAAAATGGTTTGTTCAGAACTATCATTAATCTTTAACTCCTGCCTAGGTGTAAGGTGATTTCTAGTGCTGCAGCATCCAGATGGCTGAAGGTTGATTGAAATATCCAAGCTCTTCCCGTAAGCTGGAAGGCTTGTCTTGCATTTGCCATGTTGTTTATAGGAGTGAACCTTAGGATTTCCAGAACTGGAAGGCTAAAGCTGTCTGGATTGCATCTTTCAACATCCTGAAAACTGGGTTGAGTTTAACTTATCACAGGATTTTTATCAGAGCCTTTTTTCTTGTCCATTCATTGTGAAAATGAAATATTTCACGCTTTCTCCAGGACATTCAAATTGAAGCCTTGCTGATGAGAGCATGTGAGCCCATTATCCAGACATTCTGTCATGTGAGTACTCTGTAATCATGTGAATATCTTTGGAGGAAAAACACCGTGTGGGAAAGGTTGGAGGTTTTTAGTATTAGTTCTTGGTGTACTTGCCACACTTCAAAAGTAAAATCAGACATAAGCAGTTACAAAAGTCTTTAATTAAAAAAACACCCTGGAGGGATTTAAAAGATGGGTAGACACAGTGCTTAGAGATAGGGTTTAGTGATGGTTTTTGTCAGAGTTAGGTTGATGGTTTTTGTCAGAGTTAGGTTGATGGTTGGACTCGATGATATGAAAGGTCCCTTCCAACCTGGGCAATTCTATGATTCTATAAAACAAAAGTTCTTAGTTCCATCTAGTGCTTCTGCTGTTGTCAGAGCCCTAGCATAAAAGCTAAAGTTTGAAGATGCAAATTGCCCTGTAATTGGAAAAATCACTCTTTACGGTGGGTTAAAACCTAAACTTTTTCCTTCCCCCTTGCCCGCAAGTGGTGAGTCCTGCCCCCCCACTGCGTGCAGCTGCTCGGGATTGCTGAAATAACTTCTCACATTGCTGTGGGATTGAGTAGTTACATAGTGGTGAAGGCATCTAACTGTACTACTTCGTGTAAGCATTGAGTCTCTGCAGTATGTTGTCCTCAGTCTGAAGTATGCCTATGCCTGAGATGATTATTTTCTGAACTATATCTACAAATATTTGTGCAGTACAACTCTAGGGTAGTCAGTTAATAGTGGGTGTAAGCTCACAGTAGAGAGTGGGACCATTAGCTACAGGAGCGTAAAAATCATGACTTGGAAGAGTGGCTGATTTTTAAGCCTTTCATCTCTTCTTCAGGAGGTTGCAGATAACCAGATTGATTCTGGGGACCTGATGGAGTGTCTAATACAGAACAAACACCAGAAGGAAATGAATGAAAAATGTGCAATCGGAGTTACTCACTTCCAGCTGGTAAGCAGCACTTTGCTATCAATGCAAGCCTGTTTTGTTCCTTGAGGATGTTGACAGGAGTTAGCTATTTGAGATTGATTTCCTGCTGTATTTAAAGTGCTCTTGCGAATTCAGACAGTTCATAAATGTCTGGTCATAAATGGTCACTTCTGGAGGTGATTTATTCAGGCCCCCTCCTTCCTTCCTGGTGTATGGTAGGGAGGGTCCCAGCTTCTTTAGCAGTGCGGCGTTCCACATTAGTAAGTTGTGGACAAAAACATTTACTGATTGTATAATTCAACAAGTATTCTTTTGGGTAGCACTTTTTCTTTTCTTTTTTTTTCCCCTCCAGGTGACAAAAGGTTTTGATTTTTTTTTTCCCATTTCTGTCTTGCAGGTTCAAATGAAAGATTTTAGATTCTCATACAAGTTTAAAATGGCTTGCAAGGAGGATGTGCTGAAGCTTTGCCCCAACATCAAAAAAAAGTGCGTAGTACCTGACCAAGCAGCAATGTGATCCGGTTAACTTTATTACGTATTTATACAACACTTCACAATAGGGCAGCAAATGCTGGACTTCCTTTAAAGGCTGATTGGTTTATGTGTTTTCCCTTAGTGACTGTTCAGCAGATACTTAAGGTAGAGGCATTGTCTGACTCTTCAAAATTACTTCTGCTTTACTCTTGCATATAAGCCTGTCCTCTATTTTTCTTACTTTGAATGATTATGATTAGTGGGCTGCATGTCCGAGGATGTATTTGAGCTCAGAGGGCTGTGATTAGGGGCACAGAGTCTAGTTGGAGGTCAGTGACAAGTGGTGTTCCCCAGGGGTCAGTACTGGATCCAGTCCTGTTCAATATATTCATCAATGACCTGGATGAGGGGATAGAGTGCACCCTTGGCAAGTTTGCTGATGACGCAAAGCTGGGAGGGGTGGCTGACACACCGAAAGGAAGGCTGTGCCGCCATACAGAGAGACCTGGACAGGTTGGAGATTTGGGTAGAGAGGAACCTTATGAAATTCAACAAGGGCAAGTGTAGGGTGCTGCACCTGGGCAGGAATAACCCCCCGCACCAGTACAGGTTGGGGGCTGACCTGCTGGAGAGCAGCTCTGTGGAAAGAGACCTGGGAGTCCTGGTGGACAACAGGATGACCATGAGCCAGCAATGGGCCCTTGTGGCCAAGAAGGCCAATGGCATCCTGGGGTGCATCAAGAAGACTGTGGCAAGCAGGTGGAGGGAGGTCATCCTCCCCCTCTGCTCTGCCCTGGTGAGGCCACATCTGGAGTGCAGTGTCCAGTTCTGGGCTCCCCAATTCAAGAAGGACAGGGAACTGCTGGAGAGGGGACAGCAAAGGGCTACCAAGATGATGAGGGGACTGGAACACCTCTCTTATGAAGAAAGGCTGAGGGATTTGGGTCTCTTCAGTCTGGAAAAAAGACTTATCAATGCTTATAAACACTTAAAGGGTGGGTGTCAGGAGGATGGGGCCAGGCTCTTTTCAGTGTTGCCCAGTGACAGGACAAGGGGTAACGGGCACAAACTTGAGCATAGGAAGTTCCACCTAAACATGAGGAGGAACTTCTTTAGGATGTCAGAGCCCTGGCACAGGCTGCCCAGAGAGGTGGTGGAGTCTCCATCTCTGGAGACATTCCAAACCCGCCTGGACGCATTCCTGTGCCACCTGCTGTGGGTGACCCTGCTCTGGCAGGGGGTTAGACTAAATGATCTCCAACCCTATGATTCTCTTGCTAGCTTCATTGTTATCTAAGGTGCAGGCTACTGTTGTTCCAATTGCTGATCTAGGAAGGGAGGGCATCCCACTTGTTTTAGCTGGTTTATTCATTTCAGTGTAAGGATTTTTTTTAATGGCCTACTGCAATGACGTAAGGCTAAATTACACACAAGGTCAATCCTGTTGGTGGATATCAAGACTATTTGCATTTTATGATATAAATGCCCTTCCCGTAATGCTGAAGGATTGTTTGCAATACCATGTAGGTGTTCACCTTCATCTAGTTCCGAGTTAAGTAAAGCTTTTCAAAAGTGCTCATGTGACTTAAGAGCAGAGGTCTTGCTGGGCATGGGTGTGGTGGGATGTTGAATATCTTCTGGCTGCTAATCTGGATTCCAATTAGCTAGGATTGGATTTAGGTTTTAATTGTGGTGATCCAACACCAGCCTTGACTGGTCTAAGTGAAGGGTGTATGAGTAAAAAGCTGGGTTTTTTTTTTCTGCAGGGTGGATGTAGTGATCTGTCTGAGCACAACTGTGCGCAATGATACTTTACAGGATGCCAAGGAACACAGGGTCTCTCTGAAGTGCCGCAAACAGCTGCGTGTTGAGGAGCTAGAGATGGTAAACATGCATGAAACTCTTCATCTGTCCGCTCTTCTAGCAAGGTCCTTGAATTAAAGCTTCCTAGTCTGTCCACCCTGGGGAAAAAGGAAGCTCATTTGTAAGATGTATCTGATTTATTTTTTCACTCTTCTTACAACACGAGGCTCAGCTGCCCTTCACAGTGAAAGCAATGATTGTCTACTTTAATGCCTTAAATATAGTCTCATGAAGGCTAAGGCAAGCTAAATGGTCATTGGAATTTCAGCTAGAAGTGATTATGTTTAGTGTTAGAGAGCAACGAGCTGCACATGCTGATGTTGTTGGAGTCCTCTAGGAGAGAATAAAAGCTTCATTTTACAGACTGAGGAAACAAGCACAGATGAAGCAACTTGCCTCCAGCTGCTCTAAGCTGCTCAGTGGATAAACAGGGGTAGTGTGTGTTCTGGTAGGCAGGGCTGCCTCTCAGCTTCCTGCTGCAGTGCTTGCAGCAATAAACTCCGAAGGTCTTTGGCCAGTAAATACTGCTTGAGTGTTAAAGCTTTACCTTGAGTTAGGCCCGAATCAGAAGAGACAGCACTCTTGACTTTGTACGGAAGAATTTGAATGCTGGGCGTCATGAAAAGCAGGAAACTTCATTCAGGTCACCCAATAAATGGGTGGCTATTAATATGTCCTTTAACTTTAACATGAAAAGATTTTAACTGTCTTGGACATTTGTGTTGATGCCCTTTCAGGAGGAGCAGTGGAAACAACTTGGCAGCTCTAAAGTTCATTTTAAACCCTTCCTTCAGTGTAGAAAGCCTGCGTGTGTTTGCAAAGTTATTTCCTACTTCTCACACCCCAGACCATTAAATTCAAAGAATCTGACCTGCCTGTTGCAAGAGTTACTTGCTTTTTGTGAGTAGAGGGCTCTAGTTAATAGATTAACAAAGTAAAATAGTCTTTAGTGTCCTACTTAAAAGTTCATACTGTAATTTATCCTGCAGACTGAGGATATCAGACTTGAACCAGAACTGTATGAGGCTTGTAAAAGTGACATCAAGAACTACTGCCAAAACGTGCCCTATGGTAATGCTCAGGTAATGGATTTTATTAATAACTTACAAATTAAATTGTATTTTCATTTCAGAAAACTTTTGAAAACCACTTTTGCCCCTGTGAGTGCAGTGTTAGACTTTCATTTTGATGCCCCTGAAATCTTTCATTAGTATTTTGGAGCATAATTTTTTCTCCCCACTGGTTCACAAGCACTGCTGTTGGGTGAATGCGGTGCTGTAAGCAATTTGTTCCTCAGTTAATGAACTGTTAATGCTAGTTTTAAGCTATTAGCAGCTGGTTACTGTGAGTGTTGCTAAAGATTTCTTAGGTGTAATGCCTGCAAGATGAGGTTTAGGGTTTTGGAGTAAGTCCAGGTAACCCTGTTCATCTCATTAAATCTTTGTGAGAAAAGATGAGCTTAAAGCAAGTCCTGGAAATAAGAGTTGGTAATGACTTTTGATAAAATCTAGACATTGGGAAGTTAACTGCATAAGTCAGGTGAAGATGGCCATTAGGGGAACACATAGCTGTGCGTTCTGAGCAGCATATGACAGGATCATATTAACGATGTGTCTGTAATGGTTGTAATACTGTGTTGTAGATTATTGAATGCCTGAAAGAAATCAAGAAGCAGTTGAGTACCCGGTGCCACCAGAAGGTGTTCAAACTGCAGGAGACAGAGATGATGGATCCAGAACTGGACTACACACTCATGAGAGTCTGCAAGCAGATGATCAAGGTAACGGTAGCGTGCTGATTTAAGACAGTGAGGTTGGATTATAAGCGATTTTGAGGTTCCTATAAAGGTTTGTAACAAGACTGCTGTGTTGTTTCAGAAGTATGATTGCTTTCTTGCAAGTAATGAGTTTCTTAACTCTAGATCATGCTGAGGTTTCTTCAGGGCTCTTCTCTTTCAAGTTTACTTTCTCCACTTATCTAATCAAAGTCCATGCACTGATAAATCCGTCTCTCCAACTGCCAGCAGAATTGAGGAGGAAGTCTGTGTGCTGAGCCTTTTTAATACAGTTTTCATCCAGTCAGTTTGGATTTGGGTTGGCTTTTAGCAAAGGTGAAGAAGTTTTGATTACAGAGAGCAGTAACATCTTCAGTTCACTGCAGACCTGGTGCACACAGACTTTCATCAAACTGATAAAGCAGGCAAAATCATGCAAAACTTAACATGAGAATGCTGGCTTAAGATGGTACCATGTGGAAAGCAGCAGTGCATGTTAATACAAGACAGTCTTACACAGCAGCCAGAATTACAAGCCCTGAAACACCAGTATGTGTGGTCTGTATGCAGTACCCGGACTCCATATTGTCGCCGAAGCAGAACACCTTGAGAATTTATTGCTTTCCAGTGCAATTTCATAATGTTAAAAAAACCAAAACTGTAATCTCACCAAAGTGGTGAGGATTAAAAGATGCAACAGCCTTATCTTACGCTCACGGAATTAGTTTCTAACAAAAGAAATTAGTACTTTGGTCTGAATTTTGGGTAAGCTGGTTCACTTTTGACTATCTAATTCAGGGTGGGAATGGGCAAATTAGTATCAGTGGGCTCTTCTCTGCTTTCTCATTCTGCATGGTCATACTTTCTCCTGAGTGTTACTAATGAAGTCTTTACCTATCGCTTTGTCCAGCCAGCGTTTATGCAGAACAGCGGTATGTGTATAGACTTAAGATTCCCTTTTTAATTTCTAAAATAAAGGGGTGGGAAAGTAGTTGGGTATGAGGCTTAATTTGCTGGGTATTTCTTGCAAAGTGTGCTGTAACTTCAGAATAGAAAATAAAGGCATATTGCTTTTGATACTGACAGCACAAGCTGGTGCCTAGAAGTCAGTTGAGACTGTACAGCTTAGTGCTCAGTCCGTAGGCTGAGATATTCATGCCCGTAGTCAATTTAGAGAGCAGCACTGTTCTTTCTAATAGGTGTTGGGGCTAAGGAGGAATGTGTCAGTATGCCTCTGGATGGGGCAGGTTGTTGTTCTCTTCCATTAATATAGTTGTGGGTTGTTTTTTTCCAAGTGCTTAGTGATGAAACTTGGGTTTTTTGGTTTTTTTTTGTAGCGGTTTTGTCCAGAGGCAGATTCAAAAAATATGTTGCAGTGTTTGAAACAAAACAAGAACAGTGAAGTGATGGATCCTAAATGCAAGCAAATGATTACCAAGCGCCAGATTACACAGAACACAGGTATTGTCTTCTGAAAAAAAAACTTAACTTGCCTGCCTGAGCTGTTGAGTGGTCCGCGTGGCTGAAACAACATTTGCTTTGTTTTACTCTCCTTCATGGTTGTCAGTGCACACGCTGACTTTATTCAGTCAAGTTCTTTGAGGGTCAACGTGTTACTGGATCCACTTTATTCCTGAAGCTCTTAACCTTGCAAGTTAAAATTCTATTGTGAAAAAATACTATTTTTCCCCCAAAGTAAGTTCATTGATGGTACAATGTCACCCAGGAAACTTCTGTCAAATCTCTTTTGAATCTCTTGTGTTGTGTAATATGAAGAGATGTGTACTCTAATGAAGTTCTGTCATCTTTCTCGTTTAGATTACCGCTTAAATCCAGTGCTCAGGAAGGCGTGCAAAGCAGACATACCGAAATTCTGCCAAAATATCCTGAATAGGGCCAAGGATGATACGGAGTTGGAAGGACAAGTCATCTCATGCCTGAAGTTGAAATATGCAGACCAGGTGAGTAGAGCTGCTGCATGCAAATGAGAAAGAGTCACTGAGTAACAAATCAAATTTGCGGTGTATTCAATGTATGTAACAGCCTGTACAGAAATGAGCTTTTACACTCCTCTACCACTATTACAGAATATGCAGCTTAAAATGCAACACAATTGATTTATGAAAATAAAGGTCACTGAGTGGGTTAATGACTTTCTCTGCTTAATAGCGTCTCTCTCCAGACTGCGAGGACCAAATTCGAGTGATAATCCAAGAATCGGCTCTTGATTATCGGCTGGATCCCCAGCTTCAGATGCACTGTTCTGAAGAGGTAGGACATGTAGCTCAGCAGCTGCATTTTCAGGATGAAAACTCCCTTCATGAAACAAATTTTGTTTCTTAAAACATGAACTCTCCTGATAATTGAAACAATAAAAAAACAAAAAAAAACCAAACAAAAAAACCCCCTTTGAACTGCTTCTAGCTAGTCAGTTTCTCTGCTTGTGACTTTTGCCCAGTGTGCAAGAATTGCGGTTTTCTATGCAGTGCTAATATAAAATTAATTTTTTCATCTGGGATCTCATCAGTACTTGTGACTATGGAAAAATGCTGCTTTCCTGGTATAAAAAAATGTGTGTTAGTTCTCTGGTCTTGTCAGCCTTAACTGGAATACAGTCAGATTTTTGAGCTTTCGCTTTTGATAGCCGAATCAGCCATGCCTCAAGTATTGCTTATTTCATATCTTAACATTATTTCTATGCTATTTTCCTCCCTGCCTTCCTCCTTGGTACAGCAATATTGACTTCTTACTGTTGGGTTTCAAAGGGTATGAATATTGCATGAGCCAGGCTGCATTTGGCTCTTAGGATTCTTGGGGAGGGAAAGTATCTCGTGTTCTCTAGCTGCACCCTGTGATGAACTAATATATTGAGATATAAATGTGCTAAAAGGCTGTGAACTACTTAGGTTAAAATATCTTTTTCAAAACAGATTGCCAACTTGTGTGCAGAAGAAGCAGCAGCTCAGGAGCAGACTGGGCAGGTGGAAGAATGTCTGAAAGTGAATCTGCTGAAAATAAAAACTGAAATGTGCAAGAAGGTAAAGGAAATAATTGAATGTGCTCTAAAAGGCATCCTGTCCCTGCAGAAGTCTGTGATTTTTTCCAGGTCACAGCCCAGGCCATGTTCTAGCTAGTATGAAGCCAGACCTCTGCAGACTTCCCTAGTGTTGGGTATGGCCTAGGCACTGGCCATGATCCAGGGCTGTATGACTTGCCCCATGGCTACGGCACCTTATTTCAGTTCTAACTGAAGTAGCCCTGGCATATTGACTTTATTTTAGATTAATATGAGTATTTTAATGAACATAACTATGGTAACCCGTAGAAACTGGGACGTTTAATCCAGCCTACACCAGCATTCATAGCCTCATCCGGGGACAGTAGTGGTTTTTCTCGTGAGCCTGGATTTAAAAAGATGATGCACCTTGCAGAAACATCGAGCAGTATGAATTTTGTTCTATTCTTTTTTTTTTTGAGATGTACTTGTAATTTCCCCCTCCCCAGGAAGTGCTCAACATGCTGAAGGAAAGCAAAGCAGATATATTTGTTGACCCCGTGCTCCACACAGCCTGTGCCCTAGACATCAAACACCACTGTGCTGCCATTCCACCAGGGAGAGGACGCCGTAAGTACTTGTGCTTTACTTGTATAACCTCCCCCTCCTGAGAGCCTTAAGCTGCGTTTTCTTACCAGCATTACCTGAAGTACAAGATGTTTCCACCAGTCCTCTGCGGGCAATAAGGTGGCACAACTGCAGAGGTGGTAGATGCCACTAGAAGACATGTATCGAGAAGTTCTTCCTTGTGTCCAAGGCAGGACCTGTTTTTCAGTCCTGATCCTTGCACCCTTATCTGCAGATTTAATGAGTATATTTTATGTTCCATCATTCATGTGATTACTGACCATAGTGCGTGATGCCAGATCTGTTAATGCTTCTGTAAAATTCCTCCTCAGTTAAATCCTGTTGAAAACGATCTCTCCATACACATGGACTGAAGTACATGGACTCATTTGTCAGTGAGGTTTATCTCCCGCCCTGTATCAGCTTCACACAGGATACAGCTCCCAAGCTTACTTATGAGTGTTATATCAGACTGCATCAAAAGCTTCCCTGGGACTAAGCTGCTTCTCATACAGAAGCAGATCAGCGTGGCTTCACAAAATTCATTCTTAGCTAATCCCCTTGGTCCTTCTTTATGTCAGTCTTTGACCATGGTTGGTTTCTTTGTTTCAATGTTTTTGACAGACAAAATTAAACTGAAGTCCTTTGATCTTTTATTTTTTTCTTCTCTAGTTAAATATACCATTTTTTTCTCATCCAATATTACAGAGGGCAGGGAATCTTTACTATGTTTTCTAAGTTCACACAGCAGCTGAAGGCTTTGAGAGTTCACCAGCTATTCCAAGTCCCCTAAGACTGCGTTCATCAGGTTCAGACCACTTGAAACATCATTTATTGAAGTATTTCCTAACCCATTCTTTTCCTGTTTGAGGTCAAGCTATTGCAGTTTGTTACTGCTATTACATTAGCTAGCTGGATAGTATGTATAAGGAAAGTTGCTGGGGGGAAAAAAGCTCTGAACTTTCCCATCTTTCTGAGTTTATCTGGCGTTAAAAATAGCAGCTGAGTGTTTTCCTGATCATTATCTTTCATGCTGGTTACTGAATGCCTTTCTGAAATTCTGGATATCCTTTTATTTATTCCTGTTTTGTCATAATTCCTTTGATGTGTGTTCTGAGGTGGTTGCACTGAAGGGATGCAGAAGTCTGGGGAGCGGTCTGCCTCTTGTGTTTGAACTGACAATTGTGTTTAAAAAGTCTGGAGTTAGTTTAAAGTTTGCAGCGTGTCTGCTGTGAACAAAGCTCTTCACAGCAAAGGAGAAAGCACCCAATTAGGGATTATTCAACTAAGGCAGCATAAGTCTAAAATACAGATTTTTATGTTGGTGTCTCATATGAGAGCATATAAGAGTTTGAGTTCGCCACGCTGCTCCGTGGGCACCCAGAACATTGTGATCCCATTTCCTTTTCACAGGGCTGTGTGAAAACTCAGGAAGTTAAACCTTTCCAAAACATTTTGTTCATCAAAAGAAACTCCTAACAAGCCTAAGGAGATAACACTGTGTTTTTTCCTAAGCTGAATGTGATCTTAGTTCTCTCTAAAGCCTAGTGGCACGGAATTTGGAGTACAGCTCATTGAAGGTGCAAATTTGTAAGACTTTATAAAAATCTCACGTAAGTCACATGAATTACATTTGGGATATGTACTATAATTTCTTTTTGGAAGTCAAAATTCCTTGCTCCTCAAAATGCAGTTATTAATCGTGAATCTTAGTGAAATTTCTAGCTTCGTGGGTACAGCGGGGCTTTGTATATAGTCTATCAGGCTGGCTAGGCTGGTTAGAAAGTGATGTAACTGTCAGCCTTTATGAGAATTGAAGTGTTCTGTTCCAGCAGCCTTTCCATAGCGTGTTGTTGAAGCCACTGCTTCTAACTTTGTCACACTGTTTTCTCCACATTACAGAAATGTCATGCTTAATGGAAGCCCTGGAAGATAAGCGTGTGAGGTTGCAGCCTGAATGCAAGAAACGCCTTAATGATCGCATTGAAATGTGGAGCTATGCTGCGAAGGTGAATATGTAAAGGATTTCCTTTTTTTTTTTGCATTGGATTTATGAAAAACTTCAACTGTAATGAAGTTCTTGTCTTTGAAGCTGACGTTTTGAGTTTGGTCTGGAAAAATTGAAATCAGGTCTCCTTTTTTGAACTTGTGTGTCTTACTCTCTCAGTGCCTGGGATGCGTCCTCAATGGTGCAGAATTAAACCGTCTTTTGTGCACACAGGGCTTGGTCTCCTATGGAGAAGGTCTGGGGCCATGAAATAGGGTCAGCAGAACTTCCTGTTACAAAGCTGTCTCCTGAGCAGCAGTTCCCTCGGATGAATTGTTGCAGGCCGGCTTGTTTGTGGCTCAGGCCGAGCCTGACAATGACAGGAGGCAATAGCAGTGCCAAAGACTACACCTGATAAATGCCAAGGCTAAGGGTTGCATGGGAAGTGCAGCTTGGCTCACTTATTCCCTTTTCCCCTACAGGTTGCCCCAGCAGAAGGCTTTTCTGACCTTGCCATGCAAGTTATGACCTCTCCGTCCAAGAATTACATACTGTCTGTGATCACGGTTGGCATCTGTGTACTCTTCCTCATCGGCCTGATGTGTGGACGCATCACCAAGCGGGTGACAAGAGAGCTCAAGGACAGGTAGAGCCTGGATTGTCTGCTGAAGAAATGCCTGCCCAGTGCCCAGTTTTGTACAGCCCTCCTCTGTATAGTCTACCCACTCCCTCTTGTGAGAGGAGAATAAAAAAAGGAAAAAAAAAAAAAAGAAAAAAAATTAGAACAGCAGCAGGTGTTGGCTCAGTTTTCCCATCCTGGATCTCATCCACAGCATCTTCATCCTATGAAAGTTTGTGTGCAACATTGGCAGCCCAGCCAGCAGCTTTCGGTACCCCTTTGTTAGCAGACTCTCGTTTTACCTGCCTGTAGACAAATCTCTGTTGTACTGTTGGAACTGCCTTCACTCTCCAAATCAGACTGATATGACCTGCAGCTCAAGCAGTTTTTAAGTAAATTTTTAAAGAAAGACATATATCTGCGTACCGACTATATGATTTAGGTAATGGTTCGTACTGAAATCTAGTCATCCTCCGTGGCTGGGTGAAATTGAGGCAGGAAATTAAAGGGTAAATTGCATCTTACACCACAGTTGGCCTTGTTTTGGACATCTTGCTCATCTCGTGTAAAGCATCTTCAGAGCATAGTCTTGGACAACCTAAGGACACCAGTCCCTGGTGTCATCTTCTAGTGAATATCCTGCTTTTGTGACTGTGGATTTTTTTTTTTTTTTGGCTGAAAAGATGTCCTCCCTTTCTTCCTCTGCCACTCGCAAGATAGAATAAAATACTGACCAGGATCAAATACTCACGTGAGCTGTACAACTTGTATTTTGGTAGATTAAAGACACGGTGTAGTCGCGAGGCGTGTAGAGCCTGTCAGTAGTGTACAGCGCTGCTGTCAGTGGGCGTTAACTGCCCTGATCAGTTCCTTGGTCAACTTTTTTATTAGCGACGACGCAGTATAATTCTAGCACTCCTTTTATTTTACCTCTCTGCTGCTAAGGTGTTACCCTGCCGAATTAACCATCTCCAGGTAGTATTGACATGCTGGCAATACAGCGCTCTGTTAGCACCGCAGAAAGCGACTGAACGCTCCACGTGCTCTACCTGTAAAACGGTTACTTGTGGGCCAGTGCAGTGGTTTGTAACTGGCCTGTCTGGGTATTAATGGTTTGAATGGTAGCACTGAAGAGTGGTTTTTTTTTTTTTTTTGTTCCCACAACTACATTTGACAGTGTGGCATTTCCTGGGATGTAGGACACAGGTGCTGGTCCAGAAGGCCAAGCAGGAGTAGGTGGGAGGATGGTCGTGTTGTGTGAAAGGCAGAAACATCTGGATTTTTAAGGGAAGTAGCTTCCACAGTGTTACCATCAATGTGTGCACTCACGCTATATATAGTTAAACTTCCAGAACCTGATAGTCGCACCCCAGAGCCCAAAGAAAGGTGTTTTAGAAAAGCTGCACCAGTAGTTGCGACCTCTTTTTACCCTCATCTTTGTTCCTCAAGTACGAGGAGATGTGGAGGTCGTAAGCCACATGCTTTGGCTGAAATACTGAGTGTGTTGGTGAAACCTCGACCGAGCGGGAGTCCATGTGTGCAGTAGGATATGCTTTATTCGCCTTTTAGATGTGCTAACCCACGTGTGCTGCAGTAAAAAATCATGTGCCTGAAACTGTCCAACTTAGGCTGATGCTTGAACCGTAACTTTATTTTCCCACTTAGCGCACTGCTAGGTAAGACCTGACACTTCCAGTTCTCCCCCTTGTTCTCTAGAAGAACAGTGGCGGTGGTTTTGAGACACTTTGGAGTGTGGACCAGCTGATTCTGATGCTGCTGTGTGTACAGAACAGCATATTCACAGTACTGTGAGCGCTTGCTGCAGCTGAAGCTTTTTGCAAATGTACCTGCATCCTGCTCTGAGGATGGAGAGCAAACTATTAGTCATACGGTTTGGGACTTTGGATGCTAGTGAGTCTTTCACAAACACTTTTGGCATTTATATCAAAGTATTATGAACACAAGGCAAGCAGTAGCGAAAGCCTGAGCAATGAAGGTTCAGTGGAGAGTCAGCGCATGGTAGGATTGCAATTAAGCAGTTAAGCAGAACAGAAATGAAGCCAGAATTCTTTCTCTCACCTCCCTTCCTGGGGCTATCAGAGCTTAACTGGCCTCTGCCAATGTGAAGTGGAGCAGCAGAGGAATGGTTCATTGTGTCTCTTGAGGTAGCACAGGTGTGTAATGCCACAAATGTTAGTTTGGCAATGAGAAGTGTGTGTTGTTTCACCTGAGTGCTGAAATTGCTTGCTGGCAGCTCTGCAAACACATCCATCCCTACAGCAGCAAAGTGGGGTCTCTGGGCAGCCTCTCTTGCTTCTCAAAATGTCTATTGGGCATAATTAAATTGCTATCGGAGGGCTTTTTTTTTTAAACTGTTGTGACTTTTTGAAAAGGTGTTTTGTAACCCGATTAGCTTGAAAAGTCTAATTAGATGGTTTATTGTCTAGAAATAGCATCTTCCACTAAATTCCAAAAGACATTGCGGTGAAAATTGTAGGTTTGTAGTCATAGTTCTGAATGTAAACCCTGTTCAGCTCTGAAGGTGACTTTCTTTACTTTCAGATAAAAGGTTTTCTGTTGTGGTTTTTTTTTTTTTTTTTGGTTTTTAATTTGGAGCAGGTTAAGGTGTGTGTGCCTGGAGCGCTGCATTAGGAGCCGGTGGTGTTTCTGGCTGTGTCCACAGGCTCACCTGGGATCTGGGTTTCAGTGCGAGCGCTCTAGGGTGGTGTCACAGGTGGGTGTCTGGAGCCCTCGCAAGCAACGGTAGGATACTAAATAAATTTCTGCGTGATGCCCTTTGTCACTGTAAGGGCACAGACCCACCTTTTAAAAGTATGACACCGGCAAGGGGTCCAGGGCCGTTTTATCTTTGAGCAGTGTTATCTCCTCACATGTTAAAATGCAGCCTCCTGCCACTGCTAATGACCAAATTTGCTTTTTTTTCATGATTAGAAATCTACCAGTCCCAGTCTTGAAACATCCTCCTCCTCCTCCTCCTCCTCCTTTTCACGCATACCTAAAAATCCAGAGGTCTCAAAAGCACAGAAACCCACACAAAGTACTCTTCCGAAAATAACCTGCTTGTGCTGCTGCCAACACAACCTCTTGCCTGCAGGTAACTGTTTTCCATTGCGGGAACAGACAGAAGTGGTTGTAAGAAATGCTGCCATTGCCTTGAACTTGAGGATGCCTTTTTAAATTCTCTGATCTAATCGAGAGCGCTGGGAATAGCTGCCGTCAGCCAAGAGAAGAGTGTTGGTGTGGCAAAAACCTGGGGTGCCCCTTCCCTTTTCGTGACCCTTGCCTCTCGGTGGAGAAGGGAGGTGCAGAATGCAATCTGGGAGGTGGTTGGTGTTTTGTTTTCTCCTTTTCATCACATGAACCTTCTCTTGGAGAGCTTAATCTAGACCTTGGGGATGTATGGAAGGGGTAGATGGCTGGGATGGATCCAGGCATCCAGATCTCTGTTCCCCTCTCCCCCAGCGCTGCCGCAAGGGTTAGCGAGCTGTTTCCTAAATGATGGCGCATGTTTAGGTGATAATGGGTAAGGAGGACTCTGCACCTTGTTACTTCCCTCCTGCTAGCCTGTTAGTGTTCATTCTTACTGACATTAATAAGCTTATTTATTGTTTACCTAGTGGGTCTAATTGAGTCTTTTTGCTGATTTTTCAACTTCGAATTCTCCCCCCTCCATCGTTCAGGCCGCTGGTTGGGAACAGAATTCCTGGCATTTCCAGCGAGCTGAGTCCCCGTACGTCTGTGTCGCTGCAGAGGGCTGGGAAAAGCCCCTGAGGAAGTTCAAATAATTCTGTAACAAAATGGAAGCATTTTGCCCAGAATCTGACATGTAAAAAATCCACGTGAATAGAATGAGCCTTGCTCTGAAAATCCCCAGTAAGGAGATTGTATGAGAAGTGATGGGTTGTGCTGATAGGATCCACAGTAAGCAGTTTGGATGAGAAATAACGGAGAGGAACGGATGTCTCTAAAACCAGAAACTGATGGGGGGGGGAGGAAGGGGGGTATGGAGGGAAGAAATGTGGCAAGCTGGGGGGGGGTCGCTCAAATCCTATAATGTTGTAGAGGAATTGTTTGAGTTGGATGGCAACTTCTGTTAAAACACAACTTTACTATTTAGTTGAAAGAAGATTGTAGGCCTTCCCCTCTTCCCCCCCCTTTTTTTTTCTTTATGGGTTTTGTTTAAAGAAAAAAGGTAATTTTGAGGTGTGTGTGAGTGCATGAGTGTGGCATGAAACCGGAACATTTCATCTAGCACTTCTGTCCCTATTTAAAACAGAGCTCTGCAGACTCAAACAGCTGTAGAGTCCCTTTGTATAAAAGGATGTTTTTCATTGGGGGGGGGGGTGGGTCCAAAATCTTCCTGGCAGCTCCCAAGTACTTTGAGCAGCCCCCATGCCCCTTGGAGCCCAAACCTGGGGCTGGAGGTGTGGTTCGAGGGGACACAAATCACACACATAGCAGGGGGAAAAAACTTCAGCTGGTTCCGCTGTTTCTGTCCCATGCTGTTGGGATTCTGAGCTCTCTGTATGGGGCGGGGGGGGGGGGGCGCGGAGCGGGCAATAGTGTGTGCTGCTCACTGGGCAGGGGCAGATCCCCCAAAATTCATTCCGTAGCTGACCCCAAAGCAAGAGCTCCCTCGCTGGGTTGGTCGCTGCGCCCTGAACCCCTCCGTGTTCACGTACTGAGCGTGGGGACGGTGTGAGTGTCACCCGGGGGGGGCGGCGGCGGCGGCTGTGACACCAGTTCTAGGGAGCTGGGGGTGCAGGGTGGCACCGCGGCATCGCACAACAGCCCCGGCCCCTTTCTCCTCTGCGCTGTTTGAACTTAGTCTCCTTTTTTTTTTTTTTATTAATTATTTTTAAATGTGACATTAACGAGACTTTTTTTTTTTTTTCCCCCTTCTTGTAAATGCTTTTCCCTTTCTGTGTATAAATCCCGCACGGTCCCTGTTTCAGTTTGTTTGGGGTTGTTTTGGTTTGGTTTTTTTTTATTATTATTTTTTACATGTCCATGCTGTGTAATTTTGAGATGTTACTGAGATTCTGAACATAATAATGTGCATTTTTTTGTTGTTGTTGTTTGGGTTTTTTTTCTGTACAGATGAAACGGGAGAATTTAATAAAAAGAGTCTGCAGGTTTTTACTTGTTGTAGTTTATTTCTATGGGCGGGGCAGCTCTTGGTCACGCCCCCTCCGCCCAGCGCGCTGGGGATTGGCTGGCGGGCGGGTGACGCGGCGCGCAGGGGCCGTCTGTCGCGCGGCGGCTGGCCGGCCGTAAAGCGCGGAAGGTCAGTCAGGCCTCCCGCCTCCCTTCAGGTGAGCCCCCGCCGCCCCGGCCCGCTCCCCCGGGGCCGGCCACCGCTCCCCGCCTCCCCTCCCCGCCCCCGCCTCGGCCCGCCCGACCCGCTACCCGGGGTCGGGGGTGCGGCGGAGGCATGCAGGCCTGCGCTGCCGCTGCGGGGCCCGGCTTCCCGCCCCGTCAGGCGCCGCGGTGCCCCCTTCTCGGTAGGGATGGTGTGGGGGAGACCAACCTTGAAATCTCCGGGCTGTCACCGCAGCCAGAGGTGCTGGGTAACGGCCTGTGGTAAAACCAACACTGCCTGGTTCCTTGTGCCCGTTACTCCCATCACAGCCGTTGTGTCCTCCCTCAGGTAAAGGCCTGACAGCGTTAATAACCAAGCTTCTTTGCACCCTGCTAACCTCAACCTTTAGGAAAGGTTTCAGAGCCTGTTCTGTGCCTCCCGGCTTTCTCAGATCTGCCCGCTGTTGGTGTGAGAGCGGTCTCGCCGTTCTTTTCCAGCTTTCATCTGGTCATTGTCAACTTACGCTGCTGTCAAAAACGAAGGTGTGATGCTCTGTAGCCCTTATAAATTTAAATCTTGATAGCAAGAGTTGTTTCGGGGCGGAGTAACTGCTCTCCTATTTGTTTCCTCATCAACTCTCCCATGTCCACTTATACCCAATGCACCATGTGACATTTGCCGCTGCCAACCTTGTATATAATAAGATGAGTGGTAATATGATTCTCGTCTTTTCCTTCCTAGAAGGAGTGGTGCTGAGGTAACATCTGAACACATCTAGGTGGTGCTTTAAGAAAGCTGACAAATAGCTGTCGGGATGTTTCTCCGATTACTGTCAGATGTCCGGTGGCGGGCGGCTAACCCGAAATGGAGAAGAACAACCTGCTGCCGGCGAAGTACCTCAAGCACAGAAGAACCTCACCCGGTTTCCTTGCCAGCGCAGGCGCAGGTTGTCATCTGTGGTGGCGGAATCATGGGCACCTCCGTGGCATATCACCTCTCCAAGATGGGTTGGAAGGATATAGTCTTACTTGAGCAGGGCAGGTAAGAATTTCTGGTAAGAAAACCCAAGAAACAGGACTTCTACGTGTAGCAGCATCTGCTGTAATGTGTTATTTCTACCTCTTCATCTGGACTTGGTTCCATGGAATAAGCTTATTCTGAACATTAGCAATGACAGTTACTGCTTCTTTCCAAGTACAGGGCAGACCTGCAAGGTGAAGGCTGTCCCTTGCCTGACTGTGGTGGGTTAGCCTTGGTTGAGCACCAGACTCCCATACAGCCACTCGCTTTCCCTTCTCAGCAAGACGGGGAGAAAGTAGGTTGAGAAAGCTCATGGACCAAGATAAAGACACAGAGATTGCTTACCAGTTACTGCTGTGAGCAAAACAGACTTGCCTTAGGGAGAATTAATTTAAAATAATTAAGTAGTTACTTTATTTCACTACAGTTAAAATAAATTCAGGTAGTGAGAAACAAAAAGCAGACATTAACACACATCCTTTCCTTTCCCATACTCCAGTCCTGCACTGCAGGTTCTTCTCCCCACCCTTGCTCCCCGAGAAGCACAGGGGGTGCATGGTGGGGGTTTGGTCAGAACTGGGGGCTAGTGGGGGGTCCTCCATGGGCTGCAGTTCCTCTCAGCAAAACTCTGCCCTGGCCTGGATTTTCCACAGGCCACAGTTCCTTTGGGAGTTTTCCATCTGCTCTGGCATAATTGCAGGTAATCATGTAAAACACAACACAGCTGGCAAAGATGGACTGTTTTAAGAGAACTAAAAATCTGTGTAAATCGTTCAGCCCCTGTTGACCATCTCTAGAAGCAGGAGGCGAGGCATATATAAAGTGTTACACCACTAGCAAAGCTCAAAAGAGATTGCAGGAGATTATTGTTGAGGTTATAAGCAGACAGCGCTAAAACATTACCCTGTAAGCTGGTTAAAGGCTCAGTTTATCTAGTTTGTCACAGGATTTAGTGCCTACCTGTAAAAAGGCCAAGGCCGTTACAGTTTGGCTGAATTCAAGTCTTTGTGTGCTCCTCAGTGAGTTGGATCTGCAGTCTATGGCGGAGTACGTAGAGCCTGTTGAAAGCTGACTCTTGCAGCCCTTACCTGTTGTTCAGATTTCTGTTTCAGAGGTAGATTTGTGGTGTGTTCATTAAGCAATTCAGGGACTTTGGGCATGAGGCAGTGCTAAGACTTTGGGGGTTTGAAGAGGTGTTTATTGCAGCACCTTCTGACACCTTAAATAGGTGCTGGACTGAGGATATTTGCTGTCTAGCTTAGAGCTTTCCGCCTGATGCTGCCTTGAAGAATAACGAGCTGTGATTCCTTGACTTTATATGGCTGGGAAGCAGGTAGTATCAGGTTCCTTATAATTCTAAAGAGAGGAAATCGGGTAGTCTCATCTGAGACCTTGTGAGCAGTGTCCTTCTGAGTGAAATTAGCTGCTAGGCTTCATTTGTCAGGAAACATAATTGTTACTAGCCTGGAGTGGGGTACGAATACCCCATTACACACCTCCGTTGAGTTAGATGCTGTACAAGCTCAGTCCACGTGCGTGCTCAAGGAAAAAGAATGCTATGTTAGAAGAAACATCTTAGGTGAAGCACAGCTCAGCAAGACTGTGCTTCAGCTGTTTCAGTTGTGATTGAGTAGGGATGTAGCAAACAGGAATGCTTGACTCAACTGATTCTTACATTGAATTTCTGAGAGAATATGGACACGCTAAGCCAAAAGCGGTCTTGTCAAAGGCTTCCATAGGCAAGTGGAAAAACGCAGGACTGCTTTAGCAGCAGGAAAGGTGGCTTGGAAATATTGTGGAAGCAGGTTGCAAGGGAGATGCTTAAATCTAATTGTCTTCCCCTGTCTATGCTGCAGGGAGTTTTTAATAGATTTCTGTCTCTACAGCAGCCCTTCAGCAATTAGCTATATGGGCAGCGGGTTCAGGGCAGTTTAAAAAGGGACAAGAATTGTGTGTACCTATCTGTGGCAGTTGCTGCACAGTAAGAGGGACTTGTTCTTACTGTAAACTGCAAAGAGTAAGACTCAAATCCACATTAATTTTTATTTGATGGAAATCACGCTTTGGAGAAAGGAAGAATCAGGCAGGTTGACTTAAGCATAAGGTTGTGGGGTTTTTAAGTGCTTTCTTTGAAAAATTTCAGTGTTTAGCACTAGTTAAAAAGAAATGGTTGTGGGATACAATGTGTTTTCCAAAGTGAGCTAAAGGAAGAGCATTCTAGAGGTTGCATTATCACAGCTTTTGGTCTGATACATTTGGGGGAGAGGTTGCCCTCTGGTTTGTGCTGTCAGCAGAGCTGCTGGAGCAGCCTGATGGTGGGTGCTCGCCTGTCAGCTGGATGAGGCCACCGTTGCAACTTCTCCTGCAGGTTGGCTGCTGGTACCACTCGCTTCTGTGCGGGCATCGTGAGCACAGCCAGGCACGCGTCCATAGAGCTGAAGATGGCAGACTATTCAAACAAGCTCTACCAGCAGCTGGAACAGGAGACGGGGGTAAACACAGGTACTGAAGGTGTAATCATTGAGTAACGTCTAGGAAACTGAATCAAAGTATCGATGCTGAAATACGAATGTTGTTTTACAGCATCTTAAGAGTCGGTGGTTCCCGTTTGGACTGAATCAGATGCAAAGTTACTAATGTGATCAGAAGAGTGGGAAGAAGGGTATCAGATGGGCGAGCGGAAGGCAGACTACCTGCAAAGTGTGACAATTGTTATGTTTTCTGTAACATGGGCAAACTTAGGTGAATTTTCACAAGGACACTAGAAAGCGTATTGCAGTGACCAAGCAAATTCACTTCCCAAAAAGAGAAGGTTAACGGAAGCACTAATACATAGGCAAAGCAAGGTATTTTACTCTAGTCTCGCCCTGGAAATAACGAGAAAACATGTTGAAATTCTCCCTCTCCCTCTGAAATGCTCACGCACGTACCTAATAGGAAGAGCTTGGTCACTGCAAGTTTTCTGCTGACAAGGACTTGTCAGACTCAACAAAAGCTAGTAACTGTGCCTATAGTTAAAATTAGTATTAATCTATTGCAGGTCACAAAACATCTGCATATAGTTGCTGAGGTTTTATTCTTCTGAGCAGTTATTAGATCACTTTTTTGCCAGTAACTTCCCTCTCTTTTAATAGGTACCATATGTGAATTTTCATTTTTTTTATAAACACGAGTAAACATAGCAGAGTTAGAACACAAGTCAAAACTAAATTGCTTTTACGAAAAGGTGACTAATGCATTTTTTAATTACTAGCTTAAAGTTATTTGGGGATCTGGGATTTCCAGGCTCCTGAGCAGTGGAAGCAACGGGTCTGCAATTATATGAAAGCAATGGGTCTGAGATTAAAAGGAATTCAAGATCCTGTCCGAATCTGACTTGACTTTGGTCATTGTCATAGGGTACACGAAGACAGGCTCTATTTCACTGGCTCAGACTCAGGATCGACTAATCTCTCTGAAACGCATTGCTTCATCGCTGAAGTACGTATAAGCAGGAAATACAACTGACCTGAAGTTTGCACCAGCTCTCCTGCAGGACTAATGACGGCCTTTTTCTTATGTTCTGTGACAGTGTAATGGGAATACCTTGTGAAATTATCACCCCAAAGCAAGTGGCACAGCTCCACCCACTGATCAACATCCATGACCTTGTGGGGGCCATGTATGTGCCAGAAGATGCACTCGTGTCATCTGCCAATGTGAGTCTGGCTCTGGCAACTGCTGCCTCGTGGAATGGTATGAGTTTTTTTTATCTATAGAGTGCTCTCCTGCATGATAGTGATCTTTCTGTAAAAGAAACTTAGGTTCTGCATCTCTCATGGTATTCTAACTGAGCACCGAAGACCAAGACTTAGTCATTTCTGTAAGGTTCAGATTCTTTAAAATCTATTTTTTCTCAAAAACCAGACTGATTATTTTTTTTTTAAACATACTGAATCTTCACAGACCTACTGTGAGAGATCAAACACCAGTTTATTGTGCTTAGTGGTTATATATTTCTCTGAATAAGCACACACTCTTTTATCATAAAAACAATCCTTCGTAGGACCTGACTCAAAATTACATATCAAACGAGTTTTAATTACCTACAAATGAGAAGGTGTGACTGAGTCCTTGTGTGATATTTCATTGGGCACATAGGCTTTGGAAATGCGTTTGGAAGTGTAGTAATAAATGCTATTTTCCCAGCACTTTGACAAATTCGGAGGAGTCTAGAAGTGCAAGAAAGATGAGATATGGTAACAGAGATGAAGCTCATTAAGGATGAAAGTCCATCAGATTGGAGGACATTCCTTAGGAAGATACCTTTTAGTTTCTTTTAGTCCAGCTTTTTTTGTGTACTGTTAATTGATTTTTTTCACAAAATGACTGTGATTTCCCATCAAAGAACCAGTCTGGCCATCTTGAAACTACAGACTTGGTTGCATAAAGGAATTGTAATGGAAAGTATTCCATAGTTGGGTTTCATTTGGTTTTTTTTTTTTTTTTCATGTTGTTGGTACTGGCATCTATTAATCACCCAGATTGTCACACGGGAAAAAGTACTATAATTCTTCACCATCTCAGCCTTTAAACGGTGTACAAATTGTATACGTGCTGTTTTACAAGTAACAGGGTTTCACATAAGACTTACTGGGTCAAGAATAGAAATTTTGTCTTAAAGAGAAAATAAGCATTTAGGTTGAGTTTGAGGGTTTAATGTTAGCAGCCTGACAGATAAGGAAGAAGACTTGTGGTAATACTGACTTTCTTCTGTCCTCTCCAGGTGTCCAGATTCATGAACGGACGAGTGTCAGTCATGTCTCAATCCAGAAGGGTCGCGTGACTGGAGTTGAGACTGACAGAGGACAGATTCAATGCCAATACTTCGTCAACTGTGCTGGCCAGGTTGACTTATTAAAATTTTTCTTTCTTTTTTTCCTTTGGTTAAGAATATGTGCACTTTCCTCAGGGTTTTTTTGTTTGTTTGTTTGTTTTCTCTTTTTATTGTTTTATGGTTTGTGCTCTGGCTTGGCTTACTGGAGTAAATCAAAGTCATGTTATTCAGCTGCTTAGACCAGCAGGGATGTGAAGGAGGAAAGCGGTGCTTGCTGTTTGCTTGGCATCAAAGACTGGACGTCACCCTGCTGAGGAGCACCCTGCAGCTTGTTGGTGCAGCTCTGCCCGTGGTCTCTGTCCTGGGGGGTGCACCCTTCTGACAGGATGAATTTGGCTTTGGCTCTTAGTGAGACAGTTAAGCCTCTCTCTATCCTTTCCCTCTCTCTCACGCACACTGAAAGTTCCTTTTCTTTTTGTTATTTTTCTTAGTGTCGTGTCTTCTCTGGTCTGAAAATATATCTGACAATTGCTGTTTCTCAGCTTGTGCTGGCTGTCTTGTTAGTGTGGAGTCAGCAATATGGGCACCTAAATCCTGACTATTCTGCATCTAGAGGCTAGTGTTGACTTTGGTGTACAGATCTTATTTTGCTTTTGTATTTTGAGTTGATACTTTTTAGTCTTGAGTCAGGGCCCCACTTTTCTAGATCTTATGTGAGGAACACAAAAACAGTCTTTGTCCTGAACGGCTCAACTTCTATGAAAAGAGGAAAAAAAAAAGAAGTGTACGTTTAAGGTCTTGGGGAACTGAACCAAATCTTACTTGGTCATTGATGAAAGCAAACCCATGGAGAGGACCTGTGCTTTTGTCCTGCCTATTTTTATTGGAGATAGTTTTTGGGTTTTTATTTTGCATTCTAACATGCCCTTTTTTATTTCAGTGGGCATATGAGCTGGGCCACTCTGGGGAGGAACCAGTCAATATCCCACTCCATGCCTGTGAACACTTCTACCTCCTGACACATCCTTTGAAGGAACCTCTGGCAAGCAACTTACCAAGTAAGGATTCTTCAGCTCTACTTCGCTTTTCTTGGTGAATTATATCTGCCTTTCCAAGGTGACATGTAGTTTATGACCAAGGCCAACTACGGGCTATCAGTTCTCAGGTCATTTGGGACTGGGAAGTTCATTCTAGCTGAATTGCTCTGAATATCCTCTTTCAGTGGTAGAAACTCTTTCCTTACTCTCGGGGAAAGCTTTCGCTGCAGAAATTGATTTTCAGAGTTGTTTATCTTAGGAGAATGACCTTGACTAGTAGGTGTGTCTGAGACTTGGATTGTTGCATTTGTGGGCTGGAGCGGGTGCTAGCCTTGGCACTATGTTTTCCTTGCAGGCTGCTGTCCCCAAATGGCCCATCTATTCCTTTCCTCCAACTGAAGCTAAGGCTTAACAATGGCATTTACATGTCTATGAGCTGTAGGGGCAACCAAACACTTGAGGTAATTGCTCCTCCCCTGTGTTCTGGCTTCTGGATCTCTTAAAAAAAAAAAAAGGAAAGAAAAAGCCCTTGTGTTTGAAAACTGTGGTTGGGAAGTAGAAAGCTTTGCTTATTTACTCTTAAGTCGTTAGCAACAGTTTTTGCTTCTAGAGAGTAACATATAGAGTCGCCAGGGGATTTGGCTCTGATCAGAGTCCCCAAGTGCTTCGCTTTTACTTGACTGAGTAATTAAAAAAAATATGTGTGTGTGTTGTATGTGTGTGTATATGTATATATTCACACACATATATATATATTCACAGCTTTTCTGTACATGGAAAAAAGTGGTATGGAACGTGTCAGGTGGAGTATCATAAATGCTTCAGGCTGACTCTACTACTGGAAGAAGGAATCCAGACCTGGCTGCTTGTCCTCACTCCAGTGCTGCCCACCTTCTTTGTGCTGGTGGCCTGCAGCAAACTGGACCAGTGCCACATCCCCATTAAAATCAACTGTTCTTAATATAGGAAGAGAAAGAGGGGGAAGGGCAGGAGATCTCATGGTGGAAGGTCTGGTCTTGGGTGCAGTTCCAGTGGAACTAAGTGCCAGAAGGGATCCGACTCCCTCATGTGTCCTCCAGCTCCTGGTAACACTCTCCTGCTGGCTTGGGTGCTCTGCAGTTTGGTTTACTGTGCTGCCCAAAAGTTAGTGGGAGTTAATGCTGGTTTAGTAATCTAAACTGGCTCACCAAGGCATCACGTGAGAACCACGTGTGAAAGTGTAGGACTGGGGGACTGAGACTGTCCCTTCTCATGTCAGGGAGCCACTAGCTTGGCTCAGCCTGTCACCAGACCCTGTCATTGGTGTTTGCGGAACAACAGCCTGAGACAGCTACCCCTTCTCTCAGTTCCCTTCCCACCTCTTTTCTTTCCTCTGCAGCTATTGTAGACCCAGATGGCAGGATCTACATACGCAACTGGCAAGGTGGCATCCTCTCGGGAGGCTTTGAGAAAAACCCCAAACCTCTCTTCACAGAGGGACGGAACCAGCTGGAGATTCAGAACCTTCAAGAAGACTGGGATCATTTTGGTATGTTGAGGAGGAGGAAAGATTCCGACAGCAATGAACCGCATGGCTTCAGCAGAAGGCTGAGTTAGCAGCAATGCAGGCTGTTGTTGACCATCTAGCCTTTACCTGAAAGGTGTGGGGAAGATGAACATTCTCTCAAATTCATTCAGACTTCATTTGTCAGTAATTTGTGTAAAAACCCCTTTACCAAGGACTACATTGATACCTGTGTAGCGTTTAAGAACACCCGCTAACCCTCAGCATATATTAATTTCTTCTGCAGCGAGGTACTACATAAACTTTCTAACCCTGTTCTTCCATTTCATTTGGGATTTGAGTGTCAGTGCCACATGCTGCTCCTCCTGTGACACTGTGTATCAGCACTGTTGACCTGCCATGTAGCCGTGGTATTTTGTTTCTGCAGCTCTCTTCAGCAATGACTGCCAAGTGCGTTTCCATCGGGGGCGGTTGCTTTGTGGACAGAACTTAGTATTGTTGCTTCCCAGACTTCATCCCATCATTGACAGTATTCCAAACGTTCTGTCTTTCTCTTCCTGTTTTATTTGATTCTATTTTTATATTCCGTACACATGTTTACATAGAGGGATCTTTCTATAGGAAAGAACATGGCATAGTCTATGAGTTCCTTCCTTTTTTTTTTCTTCCCTCTTTTATGCCTGGTGAGTTTCTGTGTGGTGCCCTCGCATCTTCAAATTTGCCTTTGTTTCAGGGATTCAGTTTTCCCTTGTGACAGAGGTCTTTCCATCCCTCATGAACGTGCATGCCTTTGCGTGTGACTGTAGGCACAGATGGGCTTTCACTGATTTCTTTCTGCAGTGGTAGTATGTTCTTCCAGTTACTCCCTGGGTTAAATTGATTAATTCTGCTTTCATTCCTGTGAGATACCATATTGATACCATAAAAGTTGAAACTCCAGGGGGTGGAGCCGGGATGGGGTGCAGTTTTGTGCTGGCATATGGTAAAGGTTTTTAGATCTATAGATGCCTACAGACTTGCTCGGTGATATTAGCTTCACTAATGAGTTGCTCGAGCTCTGCACCCGCTTCCTTTTTGGTGTTCAAGGTACTGCTGAAATGAAAAGGCACTGGTTGCTGGCGCCCAAGCTTCGGAAGCAACTGCATGCACTGTCCCAGCATTACCCTTTTATCAGTTCAAACGTACCAAACAGTTGAGCAGAGTTAGAGCTTACTCAGCCAATATTTGATCCTTTTCTAGGGCTGCAGTTCCTCCGGTTTGAGCTCTTGCGTTATGGCTTTGATCTCTTTGGTTGGAACACCTTTTGATTTTAAAATAGCCTGTACAGTTGCTTAAATGTTGGGCTGGATACGAGAACAAATCTAACACTGATCCCTCTTTTTATCAATAAGAAAAAAAAGTCTGTAACTACAGGCTGTCACTCTGGAATTCAAATGCATGAGAGAGGGAAGGAAAAGAGCAGGTCAGAAAGACTGTTTCTGTTGGTAACTTCTCAGGTAATGTGAAATCTGATTATTTCACTGCTTGCATGTAAAGCTGAGGAGTGTTATTAGTGCTGAATCTTGAGGGTTTTTATCTGGAGTGCTATGCAGAGGTAACTTCTGGACAAGGAAAACAAAATAGATAACTTATCCCTTTATTAACGCTGTCAAATGTCAGACTGTGAAGAATTGCCGAAGGACCTTTCCAGCGTGACTGGCAATGAAGTAGCAGGGAAATTCAATGAGGATAAATGTGAAGTGATGCAAGCGCAGGGGGGTGTGGGGGGATGATCTTATTTTCACCGTACAAAATGATGGGCTTTGAACTGACCTTGACATCAGCTCAGTAGCAGTCAAAGCAAAAGACAAGTTAGGAATTATTAGGAAAGGAGCAGAAAATACAATTATTACGCAACACTAAATCCTCAGTTTGCCAGATAGTAGGTGTTGTTCTAGGCTGCCTAGCTCCAGAGGGTATCGTGTGACTGGAGAAGGCCTGGTAAAGGAGCAGCAAGAGGCTGATCAAAGCTTGGAACAGTTTCCAAGTGAGGAATGACCGAGTGGGCTGGGATAAAGAGGTGACCGAAGGGAAATAAACAGAGGTCTATGAAATCTTGAATGAGATGGACAGGATAGGTGGGGATCTCTTGTTCACTGCCTCTTCTATTAAGTCAACTGGGAGGCATCAAAAAAGTTAATTGAGGGTGAATTTCAAAACGAAAGGAGTTGATTCCTCATACAACAAATACTAAGTATGGGAATTCTTTGTCAGCGCCTGTAGGATGTTTTCATGATTTTCGGGAAGACTGGCCAAGTACTTAGAAGAGAGATCAATTTAGGAGTTACTACATCAGGAAAACATATCAGATTTTTTAGGAAATCTGGTAAGTGGAAGCTGGCAGATTGCATGGGACAAACGTCGTGTAGATTTGCCAGTTCTTATTCCTCGCCAGGTATCTGATGTCTGTTCCTGTTGTTTTCCTTAACAAAACTGAACATGGTCTTGCACTGTTGAAAACACAATACCGGGCTCTTGGTCTGGATCAGTATGGCTGCTTTTATGGTATGCTGTGTGATCCATTTCGAGTAGCTTGATTCCAGCAGGTAAAACGGTTTATCCTGCGACTGTATCGAAATGTGGAAACAGCTTGCATCTGCTCAGATAACAGCATGCTTCTGTCGTGCTGTTCAGTTTGAAGGCGAAGTAGCTGAAACGCGTCGAGACTGAAGGCTGTGACTTTTTGTCTTTTTTTTTTTTTTTTTTTTTTTCCCCCTTTGTCTTGGGTCCTAGAGCCGCTTCTCAGTGCCCTTCTGCGCAGGATGCCGGATTTGGAGGCTCTGCAGATCATGCAGTTGGTGAATTGCCCAGAGTCCTTCACGCCAGATATGCGATGCATCATGGGAGAGTCGCCCACCGTGCGGGGCTACTTCGTTGTGGCTGGCATGAACTCAGCTGGTATCTCATATGGTGGGGGAGCAGGCAAGTAAGTGGTTTATCAGTGTTACATGTCTAAGTAAGGTTTTAACCAAGAAAAGAGACAGTGCTCAGGTGATTCTTCTGTGTAGAATATGTTCTGGACAGTATTTGTCACCTCCGCTCTGACAAAGACTCCCCTTCCCAACTTGAGTGAAGGAGAGGAGCAGTTGCGGTGCTCTGATTATGTTCTCCTGTGTGTATTCCAAATCTGTGTTGGACTCTCCTCCTGTCCTGCACACCTCTCCTCAGGCATCACATCTCAGTGATCAGCAGCCTGCTGGGAATCAAGTAAGCTTCCTTTGAGCTAACTGGTCTGATTTTTATATCTACCAGGAAGAGATAAAAGCTTAGCAAAGCATATATTCCCTCATCTTCTGTACTCCATGATCCCCTTTAATTCATTATCTGATTGAAGTCCTTAGATCGTTCAAGTTGACACAGCAGTGAATTTCTCTGAACGCAGACAGAATCTGACGCAGATGAAGCACTGCGTATGTGATGCCAGTGCTGCCAGTACTGGTAAAGACTGTCCTCTGCCAGTGAGCTTGAGATGGAATCGTTTCCCAGTAAAATCCAGTTTCTGTGTTAATGCAAATACTTTGACAGGCATATAAGTGCGATCCCAGCAGCTAAGCTGCTTGCAGAATGATCGTCACTCCCTCTGATTGCCGTTTGGTTTTGGCAACGCAGCATCCCTTCTGCCATACAGTCTTCTTAACAAGCTGCTCATTTTTCGTGGCAGGTGTTAGTGTCTGCATTTGTCTCCACTAGTTTCTGTCCGTTGTCTAATAATTTAACTCACCAGGGAAGCAACTTGTGATTTTTTTTTTCTTTGTCATGTAAAATATAGAGAATCCTTGCAGAGAGGTTCTCTAAGAATCAAAATAATTTCTGAAGGTAAAAGCACTGTTTGTCCATTTGTTGCTACAGCCTCAAGATAAGCAGCTTAGCTTGCTAATGTAACTTGTAATGATCAGTCTCAAACCCCTTTGTTTTTCTGTTTACTGACTGTGAACAGATCCTTCTGCTCTGCTTTGGTCTGAGCTGCCTTTGTCCTTTAGCTCTGGAGCATGCCTTCCTCCTTCACTGCTAGAAGTGTAGCTAAACATAACTTGGCCGGCACCTCGTGCTGAAATGAATGCTGTCACTGATGGTTTGTGGCTGAGCCGACACCAGGTACTGAACGATGACAAAGGAGTCAGCCTCCTAACTCCAGCCTAAATGTACTCGGCTCCTCCTTCTCTAGTGTAGCCCGAGGACTTGACGCAGTGTCAGCCAGGCTACCTCTCCAGACTCTGGCTTCATTTATGTGCCCTTAACTTTCTGCTGCCCTGTATGTTTCATCCTAGTGGGAAATTAATGATTTGGAAATCTGGTGGATGGGTTTTATAAAGGGAAACCTTCCTGATTCTTTAGAATACTGTGTTAGTTGTCTTATCTCTCCCTACTGCAAGAAATTCTCGTCTCCAAATTGCCTTGCTTCTGACTTCGAAGCTAGGCTCTTTCCCTTAAGACATTGGCTGATATCTCAAGTCTGTCTTTCCTTGTTCTATCAGGTACCTGGCAGAGTGGATGGTAAATGGGTATCCCTCAGAAAATGTCTGGCCTCTGGATTTGAAACGTTTTGGTACCCTTCAGAGCAGTCGCACTTTCCTCCGTCACCGTGTGATGGAAGTAATGCGTAAGTGAGATCTCTGCATTCAGTGCTGGCCAGGATGTCCCATATTTTCCTCTTCGCTACACTGTCTCTCCTCTCTCATTACTCTTGAGAACCATTTTCCTTCCTCCTGGCCTCCTTTGTGGCAATACAGCCTCCTGCCAGGAGAAAGGAAAGAACGGGTTTGGTTTTTTTCTTCTGAACTTTTCTTAAAGAAATGCTGCTGGTACCGTGCTCTCTCCTATTTCTGTGCTGCACCTCTGGTAAGGGGAAATTTGTGCGTATGTTTGTAGGACTCCAGCCTAATAAAACAATGCCAAGGTCTTAACTGGGAATATTACGTTGTCTCAAACATTGTTACTCTTTGCACATCATTACAGTGTGGAAATACCATCAATTCCATCTTATGAGTATGTGATCCAGTTATCTTGCATCATTCAGGAAGTCTTCCTAGACATATTCTGCTTTCTGCTGTCAAAATTTGTGATAAATACCTTGCAGAATAGATTTGAGATGTCATAGTTCCTGTCTAAAGCCATACTTAATTTCCTCCTATTGTTTGATTACCTGTCCTGAGATAACGAGGACGACTTCTTTTCAAGTTTCAAATAGAAATGTGAAGCGTACAAGTTGCAAAACAGGAACGATTACTTGAATACCAAGTCTAAACTAAAAACATGTGTTTGGCTGAAAGCAGAGGAGTTGGGTAAACCTCTTAGCCCTGCTGTATCCAGGAAATAAAAACCTTATGCTTTGACTTCCTCCCAGCAAAATCACTATACTCTTGGCATTATCCAGCAGTTGCTTTTCAATACAAATCTTCATTCTGATAGCTACAGAATCACTCTTAGTTTTTACAAGATAAGTACTATATTCAATTTCTGCGGTGTTATATTCCCATTCTAATCTATTTTCTATTTTCCCTCTACCCACTCTTTCAGGAGTACCAATACCAGATAATGCCAATTAAAATCATTAAATCATTAGCTCTGAGGCAAAACCGATCAAAGTGTTCAATAAGAAATATTCAGCTCATCTTCAGTTTTAAGCAGTTTATGACCTACGTAGAAAATTAACATTTATAAAGAAATATTCAAGCATCCTTGAGTTATTACTCCCCGCTGGTAACCAGGGAGGGTGCTAAACACTTATTAGGGTAACTTGTTTTCTAAGTAAGAATATTTTCTATTGGCTGAAAAGGTGTAGGAGCTATTTGGAAAAGCTGCAATAACTAGAAAAGGCTGAACTGACAATATTTAAAAGGTAAATTGGATGATCCTTGTAGCTGTGGGCTGCCTACCCCAGCATTACTATTGTCAAAATGATAAGCGTCTGATACAGTGCACTGTCAGGGAAGAACCATGCGTAATTAATGCTAGTCAACATGACTTCATGAAAAATAGAGAGGTTTTTGTTATCTTGACAGTATTGTCATGAGACCATACGTATCTATAAATAAAGGTGTTCTGTGCAAATATTGTTACTCTGCTTTTGAATAGCTATAAAAGGATCAAAATAGATTTGTTGATTGTCAAAAACAGAAAAATGAAGGTCAGAACTGTTTTGAGGGAATTTCATTAATCGTTCAGATATTAGTAAGTATGTTTATTGATAATCTGGAAGAAAATTTTAGATGATCACTTTGCCTAATGGCGGATCTTTGTGGCTGTTGCAGCCCTCATGTGTGATCTGAAAGTTCCCCGCTGGGATTTCCAGACTGGCAGGCAGCTGCGAACTTCACCGCTCTACGACCGTCTGGATGCCCAGGGAGCGAGGTGGATGGAGAAGCATGGATTTGAGAGAGTCAAGTATTTTGTCCCACCCGGGAAAGGTGAGATCGTATTTTCCTCTGCCTACTACATCCCTGTTGGTCAGTGTAAGGTCTTAGTTCATGAATTTTTACGTTTATGATTTGTCCTTTTGATTCTTCTTTACATCAGATCTGCTGGATTTGGATCAGAGCAAGACCTTTTACAAACCCGACTGGTTTGATATCGTGGGTTCCGAAGTCAAGTGCTGTAAGGAAGCAGTTTGTGTCATTGACATGTCGTCTTTTACCAAGTTTGAAATAAGCGTAAGTATCTGGGAAGTGACAAAGCATCAGCCTGGTAAAGGTGGCCTTTAGTTTCTTATTGACTGCTTTTGCAAAATTCTGTCTGAGTGTAGATAAAGGAAGTCAAGCTGTATGACCAAATTCAGGTTGTATATTTAGCATAGATTGCTTTTTTTCTATGGAAGGCCCAGTTTAGAGAAATACCAGCTTAGTTTGTAAATAGAATTTGACCTCTGGCACTATGTCACCATTGCATCCTGTTCCGCTTGAGACATCAGTGTCACCATCATTACGAATTGAAGGAATTTGGGCCAGGACGTTGATGGGATCTTCAGCTGCCCCAGTGGATTTGTGTTGCTCAGACAGCTTGTCTGACGTTGTCTCCCTTTCAATTCCTGTAGTCCACAGGAGACCAGGCCCTGGAGAGTCTGCAGTATCTCTTCTCAAATGACCTGGATGTGCCAGTTGGGCATGTTGTGCATACGGGCATGCTTAATGAGAAAGGAGGTTATGAGAATGACTGCAGCATAGCACGGCTGAGCAAACGCAGGTAGGTGTGCAGACAGCATCTTTATCCATCACCCTTCGGGTGTTACAGCCTTTCAGAACCTCTTAATGAAGATTGTAAGTTTTTTTCCACCACTGTAAACTAAAAAGAAAAGTTGCAGTTCTCCGCTTATATTCCTAATTCAGTAACCCAAACAGAAGGGAGCTCCTGAATTCATGAATATTGGGGAAAATACGCCTTTTTCTGGGACTGAAGATGAACACAAAATGTTAGGCCTTCAGATGTTAAATTCCTCAATTGAAATACAAATTCTTTTTAGCAGTCATTAGAATTTATTAATTTAGGTAATCATTTAAAGTACAAACCAAATGATTCCTCATTGGCTCCTGACCAGTCTCCTCACTGGTATTGCATGCTGAAAATACTACTTTTTGATTATTTGAGCTTTCATTGCAGTATGGGTCCTCTAATTCTCAGCTCTGCAGTCCCTCATCATTCTTTTTTGTGTTCTCTGGTGCAAGCTGACATGATCACAGGATCTCATCTTCAGACTCAACAGTTTGGTCTCTCTTTGGCATTTAATAAATAAACTTTCTCATTTTAAAAAAACTTCTTCATGGGCGTGTCCCAGCTGAATGTTGGTTTTATTTCTCTGGACCATTTTCTATGTGTGCTTTCATTGTATTGGTGTGAAAGCATTCTTCTTTGCTGCTCTTTCAGTTACAAACAGCTTTTCTTTCTCTTCCTCTTCTGTCTGCGTTCCTGTATTGCTGGAAAGTATTGTCCTTCTCTGTGTGAAACCAGTAGCTTTCGTCCTTGCCTAGTCGTTTCTGCAGATGTTATCTCTGTCAATAATGTACTTTAACTCACAGTTTGGATGAAAGAGACTTAGATGACAAGTAGCTCATTTTCACATATCAAGTGGAGTTCTGTTTTTGGAAACTGTTAATAATAACCACCACTGTGTGTGAAAAGCCTTTTGCTGAAACAAGAAATGGCTGTGTGAAGTGAGCGCTTTTCTGACTGTCAGAGCAGACGGAATCACTGGTGGTGAAGAGCTGCACATACCTTCTGCAAAATGATTGTGACTTGTGAGATACCTGTGAACTTTCTGTAGAACTGCCTGTGTTCCACTGCCAGTCACTCCTTGTCACCAGCCTACTGCTAATGCTTGAAGGCTGGGGTTTCTTGTCCTGACAGATGGCAATGGCATTGATCCAGAGACTTTAGCTGTGGTTTTCCCAAACCAGCTTGTTTTGGTCTCCCGTTAGCTTGGAAGCTGCTGAATGGCTCCAGTAGTTCGTGGGCAAAGAATGAATTGAATGATCTTGTGGCTCTCAGTTTATTGTTTCTTGGGTTCAATTTGTCTGTTCCAGCTTCTTCATGATTTCCCCTACTGACCAACAAGTCCATTGCTGGGCCTGGCTGAAGAACCGCTTGCCCGATGACAGCAACCTGACCATGGAAGACGTGACCTGGAAGTACACGGGTAAGAAATCACTGAAAGTAGAGCTCCTTATTGAGCCTGGAATCCCAAATAGTGTCTTGTGCTGCGTGCCAATTGTTTAAGATGTCTAGAGCGGTGGCTGGGTCTCCTTTCCAAACAGTTGGATGAAAACAGCAATTCAGAGACTTCCTTCTAGCAAGCCATGAGCTGGGAGACAGCTTTCCTTTCCTGTGGACTGTCAGGAGAGAGAGTTTAATGACTCTTTTCTCCTTTCTTAAATGTAAATGTACCTGTTAGTTCAATAAACACTAAGACTTCAGAAATTGGGGCATATGCAAGTTAAACACCGGGCAAGACCTCTCCAGTCTCATCCTAATACTGTTCCCTTCCCCTCTTCAGCTCTCAATCTGATCGGCCCTCGTGCTGTGGACGTCTTGTCAGAGTTGTCATACGCCCCGATGACTCCAGAACACTTCCCCTCTCTCTTCTGCAAGGTGAGTGACCGTACTTCCTTCTTCCTCATCCTGCTAGGTTTTTTGAAGCGTGTGTGGAAGCAGGGGAAGGATGATGTTTTGGGTAGTTAGAGGGGAGTTTAGATGTACATAAAGATTTACTGAGCAGTTACTGAGCTAGGTTGGTAATGTACCCAACTAGGCTCGCTCTGTTAACTACTTCTCTTGGGACTCTGCCTGCTAAATATATAGGCGAATATGCATATATTCCACTTGCTGTAGGCTCAGTGCCATTTGATATCTTGGCATATTTCATACAATCGATTGTGAAGCTGTCAGTCAGAGGGGGGCAGCTGGGATCGGTGCTTCAGGAGTCATTGTTTCCTGTCATGTTAAAAGGCTGAGCAGATAGCTGCCATTCAACCTCTGGTTTGTATCTAGAATACAAAACTTTCCTGACCTAGTTACAAGGCTTATTGCCAAGTGTCAGGAAGCGATCAAGAAGTCTGGATGATGTCATATCACTATTT